>JALGPY010000003.1:119887836-121137836 GCA_023055425.1 Linanthus parryae | reverse complement strand
CCTTTGGAATTCTACAAAATGAGAAATATACAATTTTTAGTATTTTTGAATAATTAACTACATTTAACAATGGATAGATTATTAAATGTAGCTCCCACTATTTTTCTCGAATTAAGAGCCCTCACCATTAATGCGGAAAATATCATATACTATCTAGTGGGCCAAGATCCCTATTTCACCTCCTCTTGAGCTTGCTTTGGCAAGTCACCCAAAAGTCAGTTATTTAGGTAGGAACACCTTCCAATTGCATCCTATGCAACTCCCAATTTCCTTGCCTCTAAGATATCAATCCTATTGAAGTAGCTTAGTTGCGTTCAAGCTCTGACTTTAATAATCACACATTAATAGTTGTGCCGTCGTGCCATATCATGATAAAATTGAATCGCCTTGCTTTGGCAGACGCGAGTTCAATTTATTATGATTGTGACGAGTGATAAGTAAGAGAAGGTAAAAAGTAATATTTATCGTTGACAGATTTCCTTGTCAATTTTAATTTGTTGACCTTATCATCTAATCTACTTATTTGGATTGGCAATCCCAAATTATAGATCCAACTGTTTAGTTACTATCTTGTTACGTTTTTCATGCATCATCCATACATCAAAAATAAAACAAGACAAGAAGCAATAAATAAATAAATAAAACGTGGTATGGATGTGGCCCCTAAAACTAAGATATTCTTAAGACAATGAGAATATCTATAAGCCCTCAAGCAGCAAGATTATCTACATGTGCCTCCACCTTTAGTCCATGCGTCCTATCTTGTGGTTCGTCACCGTCTTGTGGTTTCTTTAGTTCTTTGATATTCTTTTCCATGCCTTGACTTTATTCTATCTATCTAATTCTTGCTAACATCTACAAACTAAATAGAGAGACCTCACAGGCAAGGAATAAGATGACACGCAGGATGTAAAATAATTACATTAAAACCAAACCAAAACAAACCACAAAAGTAAATATCCACAACCTAGGCCACTTCCAACCACTATGCGATAAAACACATAAATAGTTAAATCCAATTTTATCGTTCTTGGTCAATTTTAATGAAAGTGAGATTTCTAGGGTCAAAAAAGTCAAAATTGTCGCGCCAATGCTATTGGCCGAACCGTTGTGACTTGCCAAACCGAGCCAAAGCAGGTCGGACCTGCCCGCACTGTGAAACCGGCAGCTGCCCAAGCCGGTAGGCTGGTTAGCCTCGGTCTGCGCACTAAGGAAAGGGGTGGGTTGGCTAATTCGAACCCTACATGACGAGTTTCAAAAGCTTTTTCCCTTCCTTGTGGACATATTTCCAATTTTGGGACACAAACACCTTTTTCCCCAAATTGTGCCAAAACCCAAGCTTTTCAAATCACCAAAACATACATCATATGTATACGAAATCATCCAATCTTTATACGATATGTAAAATCGACTTATTTTCCTATTGAATCATATTCAAATCGCATCATTATGCGCATATAAGTTTTTCCGGAAATTTAACCAATATAGTGTAAAAATGATAAAGCAAGTACCACATAAATTACGTTATGCGTTACGAACTATGGATCTGATACCATTGTAGGGTTTTGATGCAATATGCACAGCGAAAATAAAATTAAAATATCTTGATCAAATCCCTTCATGAATCGCAGGATAAGCCATCGTAACGTGATAAAGATAGAAACCGTGTACCTTGTGAGTTTTGTGATCACAACATAGAATAGTTTCGTCGTATCTACAGTATCCACACCTTGGTATTTTCAACTGGAATCTCCTCCACACCTTGCGCTAGAAACGTTGAAGAAGAGAACAATCGATCACGCAAAACGTAGCAGGGAGGTAAGGCCTCCTACAGCGCCGTCGGCCTCAAAGGAGTTTAGACTCTCTTGGGTGCTCTCCTTGCTCTGTTACTGCACTGAATGACAAATCTTATGAAATAATATATCTAGGACTCATCTTTTATAGTTAATAACTCCTTATTAACTACAAACTTGCCCCAATACTAATCCTGTGCATACACGAATTAGTCCACTTTGCAACATAGTCCAACTATCCTTTGATCCATATAATTTTTGATTAGTCATACTAATTAACATCCTTTCCAGTTTAATTTTTTTGGTGTGTGACCCTATAGCTTCCAATCCATAGTTTCTCCATCCTGGGAATAGGCTTATATATATAAATAAGAAAAATAACACATATTGTTTTATCGGAGTCTAGCCAGACATTCCATAAGAACTACATCTCGAGTGGATGTTGATACTTGCTCCCATTATGTGGGAGGGAAAAATCCTCTCTACATCACTACCATCTCTTAGCTTGCTTCCTATCATGTCCGATTACTGCATTTATACTTACCCACTTAGGGTGTAACGTTTGACGAGATGAAAACATGATATTTCACAACTAGAGTATCTAGTGACTTCAAGTCTAAGGACTACAACACTATTTTCACTACGAGAAGCACTTGTGAAATTGACATATTCTAATGTAGCCTTCTCGTGGTGAGTAAATCCAGTATGCAATTACTCTTAATGCATATCCGTGTGTTAGATGATACCTCCATATCAATCTACCCACATACTAGTCCATATAAATCGTCCTATTAATCAATATACATGACTAGGTATATTTAAGATAAACAAAAATTGTAATCTAAGGACTTCATTATGTTAAATATCTCCATAAATAATAAATAAATGCTCTAGCCAAAAACAATGTTCATACTAAAATGATATTGCCTCTAGGGCATCTACTCCCACAAGGGTGGGGGGGGGGGGTGTTGTAGGGTTTTGATGCAGGTTATGCAGCGGAAATAACATGATAAAGGAGATAACGTTACCTTGTTAGTTTGACTGATCACTGCGTAGAATTTATGTCCACGCCTTTGCAGATATCTACACCGTAGGATCTCCAACTAGAAATCCCTCTACTTTTTTTGCTAGCAGTGTAGAAGAAGGAGGAATCACCAAGGAGCTTGATCCAATCAAGCGTGAAGTGCAAAAATGAAGGAAGAGGGGTTCAAACTCTCTTTGTGTCATCGCCCCTAGGGAGGTTTGGCCCTCTCTTTTCTCTTCCCTCTCTTGCTCTAATTATTTTCTCTAGTTATTTCATCTAATGAAATATTAGGCTTGGACTAGACTTTTATAATCAACAACTCTTTATTAATTACAAAACTGCCCCACTACTAATTCGAACCATACTTGAATTTGTCCAATACTAATCTGATCCATACTTGGATTAGTTCAATACTAATTCGATCCTTACTTAGATTAATTAGTAGTTTAGTCCACTTTGCTATTTAGTCGAACTAAATATGCACGTTTAGATTAAATTAATTAGTAGATTAGTCCACTTTGCTACTTAGATTAATTAGTAGTTTAGTCCACTTTGCTTTAACCTCAGGGTTTATAAACCAAGACTCAGGTAGAATATGCTTACCAAACTCGGAAGCTTTCTTGGTTTTCACGGCACTATGCTTAACCCTCTTCTTATCTGTTGGTGGATCAGTCTTCTTATCCTCTGGCTTCTTTTCTTTGGAAGATGGAGCACTCTTCTTCTCATCTGCCTTCTTCTCTCCAGTAACCTCTTTCTTCTTCTTGCTTGACTGATCTCCTTGATCTTTACTCCCCTGCTCCTTAGATTTCACCACTTCCTCTCTTCCAGACTCTGATTCATACCCATCTTCTGGAATCTCTTCTTGAATTTCCTTTCCCTTCTTGATCTTCTTTGAAGGTGGAGAAGTCTCATGAATTCTAGATGTTTCATCTCAATCTAATCCATGAATGGTGATCTTTCTGTTAGCCTTTCTCTTTATCCTCTTAGCAGAACTCTGTCCTTGCTGCTTGATTCTTTCTAATTTGCGCTCCATTGGGTTTAGGTTTTTAGAGAGCTGAGAAAGAAATTGATAGAGATATAGATAAGGAGATAAATGGATTTAGAATGAGAGAAATAAGCCCTGAAATTGTTTTAAGAAGAGTTTAATTGATAAAAGGATTGCATGCAAATCAGATTTTGACAGATATTCTTGTGATATTTTGGGATATTTTGACCAAATCCTCTGAACATATAAAACATTGCATAATTATCTAAACAGATATCACATAATATTTTGAGATCCAAGTTTCAAATACAAATACACAACATATTACTCACATATTTGAAACAATGGCCCAAAGCTTTGAGAAATTTCAAGGCTGTCTGAAAAACTTCAAAGCTTTGAAGCATACTTTCAAGGCTTAAGAAAGTACGATAAGGCTTTGAGATTTTCACACATAGCATATGTAAGAACTTATAGTACCCCTAAACAAATGCATCCTTGGTTAACATACCCAATTCACGCCTTAGGAATGCAAACCTCTCACCTCACAAAGGTTTAGTGAAAATATCAGCTATCTGCATAGTATTTGAAAGATACATCACCTTTCTCAGCATGATCTCTAATAAAATAATGTCTCACATCTATATGCTTAGTCATTGAATGTTGCACTGGATTCTTTGATATTGAAATGGCACTAGCATTGTCACGGTTGATAGGCACATTTATAAATTCATATCCAAAATCTCTTAATTGTTGAGAAATCCATAGTACTTGTGAGCAACAAGCACCAGCTGCAATGTATTCAGCTTCTGGAGTTGACAAGGCTACTGAGTTTTGCTTCTTTGAATGCCAACTAATCAGTGATGGTCGAAGGAATTGGCAACATCCTGAAGTACTTTTCCTATCCACTTTGTAAATTGCAAACTCTGCATCTGAATAACCACTCAACATAAAATTAGTTCTTCTTGGATACCAAATCCCCAAGTCTTTGGTTCCATTCACATATCTGAAAATCCTTTTAACAACAATCAAATGACTTTCCTTAGGATCTTCTTGAAACCTTGCACACATATATACACTAAACATAATAGCAGGTCTACTAGCAGTTAAATACAGAAGTGGACCAATCATACCTATGTACTCACACTCTCACCACTTGTATCATTGTCTGAGGATAAATATGAACTCTTAGGAGTATTTGCTACCTTGGACTGAGACATGTTGTACATGTTTAACAAGTCCTTGGTATACTTCCCTTGATGTACAAATGTTCCTTTCTTCATTTGATGAACATGAAGTCCCAGAAAGAAATTAAGTTCTCCCATTAAGCTCATTTCAAACTCCCTACATATTAGACTTGAAAACTCTTTTGAAAGATTCATTAGCAGCACCAAATAGTATATCATCAACATAAATCTGTACTACTAGCAAATCCTATTCGTGATTCTTAAAAAGAGTTTTGTCAACTAGTCCTCTCTTAAAACCATTGTCATGTAAAAACTTTGAGAGTCTGTCAAACCAATCCCTTGGAGCTTGTAAGTCCATAAAGAGCTTTGTCTAATCTGTAAACATGATCAGGAAAATTGTCATCTTCAAATCCAGGAAGTTGAGCAACATATACTTCTTGTAAATAACCATTTAGAAAAGCACATTTAACATACATTTGAAAAGGTTTATGTGTTTATGGGATGCAAATGCAAGAAGTATTCTGATAGCTTCTAACCTGGAAACATGAGAAAATGTCTCCTCATAATCAATTCCTTCCTCTTGATTATACCCCTACGCCACAAGTCTGGCTTAGTTTCTCACAACCTTACCATTTTCATCAAGTTTATTTATGAACACCCATCTTGTTCCAATCACTAATTGTGTATTTGGCCTAGGAACGAATACTTTGTTCCTTTCAAATTCATTCAACTCACTCTGCATTTCAATAATCCAATTTGCATCTTCCTATACCTCCTTTACATTTTTAGGCTCAATGAGTGACACAAAGCACTAAAAGCACACAGATTCTTTAGCTGACCTCTTGTCTGTGTTCCAGTTGTTGGATCTGAGATGATGTTGTCTCTAGGATGATCTGATAATTACTTGGACTTCTTCCTTGATGTCCAGGTATATGGTCCTTCAAGGCTTTGAGAACTTGATACAGTAGTAGGAGCAACTTGTGTTCTGTCAACCTTAGTCTCAAGGCTTTGAGATTTTGATTCAACAGGATGTTCAAGGGCTTGAGATTCTTCGGACTATTCCTGCATGTTAGTTTTGCTTCTTTTCTCTTTCTCATAATCATCATCTGCCTCATACTTATTCAAGTTGAGATATGCAGAACTTTCACTCAAAGAATCATCAGTACTTTCATCAGAAATCACATGAATGCTCTCCTCTACAATCTTAGTTCTCTTATTGAAAACTCTATATGCTTTGCTAGTTTGAGAATAACCAAGAAATACACCTTCATCACTTCTAGCATCAAATTTACCAAGATTATCCTTTCCATTATTATGCACATAACAAGTACATCCCAAAGGCTTAAAATAGGAAACACTTGGCTTTCTGCCTTTGATAAGTTCATAAGGAGTTTTCTTCAAAATAGGTCTAATGAAACATCTATTCAACACATAATTGGCAGTGTTACAATCTTCTTCCCACATATATTTTGGCAAATTAATTTCAAGTAGCATGGTTCTAGACATATCTTCAAGTGTCCTATTTTTCCTCTCAACTACTCCATTCTGCTGAGGAGTTATAGGTGTAGAAAAGTTGTGTGAGATGCCATGATTTGCACAAAATAAATCAAAATCAAGATGATCAAATTCTCTACCATGATCACTTCTAATTGATGCAACAGGTAAGTATTTTAGAGTTTGAAGCTCCCTTCAAAGCTTTGACAAATTCAGATAATGCTTAAGACGTGTCTGTAATGAACATAACCCATGTAAATCTAGTGTAATTATCTACCACAACAAGCATATATATCTTACCTTTGGTTGTTTAAACCCTCATAGGACCACACAAGTCCATATGCATCAATACTAAGGGTCTATAAGTACTTACAAAATTCTTTGGCTTGAATGAGCTTTTGGTCTGTTTACCTTGGGTACATGCCTTGCAAATCTCATCATCTTTGAATTTCAGGTTTGGTAATCCCCTTACCAAGTCTTTTAAGATGAGATTTTCATTGTATGCATGCTAATATGCCCAAGTTTATATGCCAAAGCTTTGAGTCTTCCTTCAAAGCTTTGAGACACTTTAGACTTTCACCTGCAACGTTGTTAGTACTAAAAGCATAAACATTGTGTGACCTAGGAGAAGTGAGTATGCAATTTCCAGATTTCTCATCTTGCACTACACATTTCTCATTGTCAAAAACCACTTTGTTACCTCTATCACATAATTGAGATATACTAAGAAGATTATACTTTAAGCCTTCAACCAAGTAAGCATTAGAAATTGAACTTGCAGAATCATTACCAATTCTTCCAATACCAAGTATATTGAATTTAGCTTTGTCACCAAGTGTGCTTGTTCCTCCTGAATATTCTTTGAATTATGTAAACAGAGACTTTGTTCCACTCATATGCCTGGATCAACCATTATCCATAAACCATTTATGATCCTTCAAACCTTTGGTGACAGCCTGCAAAATTCAATTAATACCTTAGCAGGCTACTAGACCAAGTTTAGAATTTGGATTCATACTCAGAATGAACCATGTTGGCTGGTCTAATTCCTTTTTGAACCCAAATATGTCTCACTTGTCCCTTAAGTTGATAAGGCTAGGTGTTCCTCAATATGTGAGGTTCTATCCTTCTAATAGGGCAAGTCAACTTAATATGTCCAATTTTTCCACAATAATGACTTTTTGGAGAATGTCTGCTTCCTGATTTTACAAATGTGGTTTCGTTTCTTTTTGGAAAATTTGGATTATAACCAATTCGACTTTTTTAAACATAATGCATACTTCCTCCAAGCATTCGATTGAGTTTGTGTTATGAGCCAGCAATGGTTGATAAAATTTTCTTAGATTCTTGAAGCTTCTCCGTCAATGAAGTTTTCTTTTACTCTAAATCATCTGAATGATTCTTCAGATCAACATACTTATCAGTTAAAAGGGAGTCTTGATAAACAACTTATTTGACTTGTGTCTTCAAAGCTTTTAATCTGCTATCCAAGGCTTTGAAGTCTATCAATTTTCAACTTAGTAGCTTCAAGACATTTATTTTGGAATATCAAATCTAAATTTTCTTTGCCTGCACATGAACCTTAACTTTCAGAGAATCAATCTAATTCCTATAACTTTCCTCATTCAAAAACATACTTTTGAGGATTTCAGGTAAAACATCAAATGCACTAGCAAGAAGATTCTTTACCATTTCTTCAATATCTTATGTGAGCCTTTTTTTCACCATTCTTAGCCATTAAGCAAAGATTTTCCTGTTCTTCATTAGAATCTGAGTCTGTTGAAGAATATGAATCACTCCATGAAGCAACCATTGCTTTCTTCCTTCTGTTGTCATTTTCCTTCTTGGGAAAATGCATGCTTTTCTTCTTTTGTGGAAAATCTCTTACCAAGTGATCTACATCTCCATATTCATAGCAATTCATTACTTTAGGTTTATATGAATGTGAAGAAGATTTACCTTTTTGATCATTACTACTTGAGGATCTAAATTTTTCCTTGCTAGTGTCCTTGTTTCCAAAACTCTTTTTCTTCTTCAAAATTATGGCCAAGGCTTTGGAGATCAAGGCTAAGGCTTCCTCATCATCATCTTCATCCTCCTGTTCAAGGCTTTGAAATTTCTCATTGTCCTTTTCCTTGAGTACCAGGTTCTTGATGTTGTCACTAATGTCACCATCTACTTCCTTCATTGAAATCTGATGAGTGAGAAGTTTTCCTTGCAGAACATCTAGCTCTAAGATACTCAAATCTCAAGCTTCCTCAATTGCAGTAGTATTACGCTCCCATTTGGATTTTGGCAAGCTTCTTAGAATCTTTTTGAACTTCTCTTCATTTTAGAAACCCTTCCCGAAGGATTCCAAGTTGTTCACTATATCGGTAAACCTCTTGAACATATCCTTGATGGATTCATCAAAATTCATCATGAACATTTCATACTGCCGCAGAAGGATATTGATTTTTTTCTGGTTGACTTGGCTAGTTCCTTCGTATGTAACAGTTAAATTGTCCCAGATCTCCTTTGCACTCTTGCAGTTTGATATTATGTTGAAATAATCTGCACTAAGAGCACAATATAATAATTTCGAAGCTTTTTAATTATTTGATACCTTTTACAGTTCAGTAACTGAGAGATCTTCTGCTGGTTTGACTCCTGATTCCATCAGAGGTAGTGTATAATATGTTGGGACCATTAGCAACAACAAACCACAACTCCATGTCTTGATCTACGATGAACATTTTCATCAGTGCCTTCCAATGCACAAATTTATCACCACAGAACAGTGGAGGTCTGTCGGATGCTCTTCCCTGTGAGAATCTTCCATCACCTACATTACTCATTGTCTCAAGATTGTTAGATCTTTAAGAAGTGACCCAAGCTCTGATACCAACTGAAAGTTTAATGTATGTAAATAAACAGGATCTAATAATCTAGAAGGGGGTGGGGGTGAATAGAGTATATAAACTTTTTTCTCAATAACTAGTCTTTTGAAACTTTAAGCAGATATGCCGTTCAAATCTCAAAGATTTGGAAAAGATTTGAGAAGCTAGAGATGCAACTGCAGTAATATAAGCTTCAAAACTTTGAGATTGGAAGTTCTCAAAAGGTTTGGAGCTGATTGATTTGAATAGAATACTAACAGTAATGAAAAGCAACAAGATAAAGCACAAGAACACAAGGACTTTTACAGAGTTCAGTCACAATTGGACCTAGTCTCTGCCTGAGGGATCTGATCCCTCCAGGATTTTTTTATTGATAACCCATATTTAGCCCTAGATCTTAAGCCTAAGTGAGCTACCTTTCAATTATACAACTTGTGGCTCCCAACCTATCTAGTACCAGCTACAACTTGTTGAAACAAAAAGAACCTCTTGATGTTCACTTGAGGAACTAAAATTCTACGTTTGTGAGGTTGAGAAAGCAATAATGAATAATAAAAATTCAGTACAAGTAGAAGAACACAGAAAAGATAAGCTATTGAAGCTTGGAAGTGTTCTTTCCCATTTGATGAATGATCTTCAATTCCTGCAGTTATTGATTGGCTTGATAGTTTGAAGACTTCTGTAACTTGATCTCCCACGTATGAAACTCTTCAATATCTCTGTCTATCAGCCTCTCTCTAGATTTTTTATTTGAAATTCAAACTCCATCTTTTATCCACAACCTGCAACTGCTTGAGAGATTTTAAGAACTGAATTCCTACAAATTCCCCCCCTTGAGAAGCTTCTTTCAACAGCTATGGTTGAATAGCTATTTAACTATTTGTATGGACGTTTGGACGACCAACAATTCTGAACAATCTCAGTCAGAAAGATCAAACAAGATCTAGACAAATTAGCCACACAATCTGATCTTTTAGACATACAGTTCCTTCATAAACCCCAGCTAATTTTGCCTTAGATAAAATTCAATATAAATAGCCACATATGTATATAATTGTAGGACAAGATACATAACATAATAAGAATTTAGATTAAATCCTAATACAATCTTGAATCCAAAAAACTCATACTGCATACATAATTTAGTTAAGCAGTTATGAGCATAAAATCAATCTAAATGCTTTAGAGCTCTTATTGCCAGTTCATATGAATGAAAATTAAAACTGAATCATGCATTCTGCAAAACTAATTCAATCAAAACATAAGCTCAATAATATTTGTTAAAGACAATAGTGAATGATTAAATCACCACTCAATCCAATCTCTAAGCCTGCAATCACAGTAACTGTTAAGAATAATAGACAGTTAGCACAAGCAAACAGTATCTCAAAGCTTTGAAACTTTGAGACTTTAACAGTTCTTATCCTTTTTCCTTTCATCATCAAAGATCAAACTCCCCCTGAGTTTGTAAACACATTCATGCTCAAGATCTTGAACTATCAAGGCTATTTTATGCATTGATTTAAGTGCTTTTGTTAGATATAATTTTTTGGTATGATTTTTCACGTTGTCTTGATAGGAAAATATGCTAAATTATTGCTAATAGGCATGTAACGAACTTCGAAAAATGTGGGAGCTCAAGCGGAGTGAAGAAGAGCAATGTTGGATAAACCAAAATTGGAAGTTTGAAATATTTTGATGGTAAAGTGGGTTCTAAAATGAATTTTAGAGTGAGGCCGGTGTCAAATGAAAGTACACTCAAACATATTGTTAAAGATAGGTCATAGAGCTACATCGGACATGGTATTAAGAAGTTATGGATTGGAGAAGTCAAGGCTACAAACCAGCTCGCAGTAGCTAAGAACCCTGATAGCTCGTACGAACGAGCTTATTAGGAACTCACACAATCTACTCTAGAGTTGGATGTGAGTTTTTGGAAAATAATGTAATTGTGAAGACATTTTACCAAGTAAATGACCGGCTTGATAAAAAATGGCCTAGGGGGCGTTCTAACTCAATGATTGACATTTGGAGCTTGAGAGGAAGGCACGACAGCCACTGGAGAAGGCGGATTCGCTGCCGGACCAAGGATTATTGCGTTTGATCTTTCGATCCTCATTTCCTCTCTTGATAATGGAAAATTGATGTTTATCTCTTATTAATATGAGTAACTAGACATCTAATCTTGGTTATATGGTAAATCCCAGGTAACGAGGCTTCTTTTGCAGATTATTGTTTGGCTTCTTTTTTAGATTCGGTCTACAATCGTATTTCTTATCTCGTACTTTTTTTCTAAAGCTAGGTTATTGACACATCTAGTTTATAATGAATTCATTTTTTGAGATTGGTAATTTGATTTCATAGAGATCAAGACATAATGTTTACTTTACTATTGTTCGTACGTCTTGTCTTCTATGGTTTATTCCATTCATGAGAAGTAGCTAACCTCAATTGTTTGTAGACTTAGGGTTGTTATCGAGAGACACAATTCTGAGCCGGGATAAGAGACAAGATTAGCCCATGACTGTAATGAACCAAGATGTGAAGCGTTAATGTTAGTCATAAGCATAGAATCGGGCGTCTGATCAATTCGTATAGGTGATTAGTGAATTAGTGTTAGGCAATTTTCGTGACATGTACGGTCGACTGATGGGAACCAATTACCGATGGGGTTGTGGAATGGGCTAGGGTCGGTAGATACCATTTGGCCGAGAGACAGAGTGGTTAACGATTTCACATGGTGCGAGCTAGTGAGAGCGGTTTACACTAACTAGTTATCGTGGCATAGTTTGATAATTGGTAGCACGTTATGATACGATATCCAGAATTTTCATCAACCCTAAGGGATTCATAGGTTGCCTAGTCTTTCCATTATCATTATTTATAATATTTTATCATAAAAATATCAAACATATTGTCTTTACTTTCAATTGCGTGTTTGGGGGCGGCAACCTTATCACATCAAAGATCACTCCTCCCTGTTACTTTAGGTACTTTAAATTAGTTTATATTTAATTGATTACGACTTGTCCTCGTGGGATCAATAACTCGGGGTTGAAATTCTCCACCCTACATTACTTGATTAGTGCAAGTTCTAATAGACGTTAAAAGCATTCATCAAGAGGCACCTTGGTTCTACTCATATCCAAATATATCAAGTTGTTTCTTGACTGATAACATGAGACAATGCCTCCTTATCCAAGGTAGTTGATCGAAGTGGAAAACACCCAATATTGCATCTTCCATACCTTATATTCCAGATCAGGCACGTAAGTTTGGTTTTAGGTAGTTTCAGAGTGGAGCTGCGATGGGCAGGGAATGGAGCCTTCGATGTATACCAACATAGACTTGTTCTAAAGATGGTAGTCATCAGGTGTTTCATAGTACGTAGTTGAAGTTATACACCTTGAAAGGCATCGAAGTATTGATTCTTTAAGTAGATAGAGAGGATTGGTGCTAGGATTGAGATTGAATGCAGAGATAATATGGATTGTATAGCATAAAAACCCGTGATAATTTATGAGAGAGGAATATGAGAGTTCTGATGAGATAGAGAAAGAAAATGTAGAAACTGAAAGGGAAAATTATTAATGTCAATGAGAAAGAGAGATTCTGTACATGGGATCCAAATGGCCTCATTTAAGATTGTTAGATATAAGGCTAGGGTTACGCTAGGAACTTTTTTGGTGAATATTCACCGCGTCTTGTTGTCAATACAAAAGACTCCTAACCGAGTTGCAATGTAGGGACACAAGATTAGGTTAATTGTCTTGAGGTAGTCCAAGTATCTTCTTCGTTGTAGTTTCATCATTTTTTCCCTTTCTTTGCCTAATGCCTTGATGTGTGGCATCAAATACCACATGTATTCAAATGTACCTACTTAAGGGACCACCATAATAATAGATCATTGTGTTTAAGTTTATGATGTTTCTACTTGCAATTACTCTAGTTCCTTTGTGTTCGGTTTCTTTTTGTACACAGGATATGTTATATGTCAAAACTGCAGTCCAACCCTTGTACATGAAAGATCTTATTTTCCTTTTTCATCATGTTATAACGAGGGTGTGAACAAGAATGAAAGTTGTATATAGGTATGAAAATACATGATCAAATACTCTAGAGGGGGGGGGGGTTGAATAGAGTATGGAAAGTTTTACCAAAAGAGAGGTTTTAAAAAACAAAGTGAAGAGCAAGCTGTATTTCAAGGCCTTGAACTCAATTTCAAGCCTTTGAAATACAAACTGACAGAGAAAAGGATACGAATAATTTTCTAGGCCTTAATAGCCTTTCTAGGCTTTGAACTGAAATATGGTTTGAAGCAGTAAACAAGACAAGTAAAGTTCTGAAATGTAAAGGCAAGGAACGCAATGATTTTACGGAGTTCAGTTCTCAATGATCTACGCCTCCTCCTGAGGGACTGATAACTCCACATTAGGAGTTATTTTCGTGTAGATTTCACCACCTTTTTTTGCGACTTAGATGCATTAACGTGATAAATTGACCAATTCCTAGTATGTTTTAGCATAATGAGTATTTGGCATTTATTTTGTAATCGAGGCGTTTTTCGCGTAATTTATGCTTTATTTGTCGCATTTGATATTCCGGTATTCGTTCGTGTTGTGAATTTCAGGAACCGGGAGTTTGGAGCGAGGCTTTTGGAGCAGAAACGAACTTCTGAACATTGGAATAGCTCAGGGAGATGCTCGGGAATGAAGACAAAGGAGGAAGAATCAAGAAAAAGGGCTGAAAATGCTGTTCCAGGGGTGTTCGTGCGAACATAAAGACTTAGAAAAATTTCAGATGCTCAGAATAAAGAAAATTGTTGGAGCCCAGTAGGAACACTCAGATTCTGCTTGTTCGAAGAAGTGTTCGGGGGAACACCCGTGTGTTCGTGCGAACAGTCGGCCAAAACGTCTATTTTGGGGCTGTTTGCAATTTTTTGGAAGTTAGAAGCTTGGGGGACTTGTCTTAGACCTAGAAGTCCGTGACTTTGAGTTATTCACCCAACTTTGGAGCAAGATCTAGGAGAGCTGGAGACGGAGAAGAAGGAGAATATCATCAACACCATTGGAGATTATTCGTTTGATTTCTCTTCTTTCCCCCTTATTGATTGATTATGGAGATTTATGTATTGCTAAACAATTCTATGTCTAGCTAAACACTGTAAGCTAGGAAATTGCTGGAAGGATTGATGACTTGATTCAGGCTTTGTGTTAATTCTAGTTGATGTTCTTGTTAGCTTCCTTGCTGTTGTACTTTAATATTTAGTATACTTGGCTTGATCACCCGTAGTTTTCTAGTTGTTGAAATAGTTTCACAATAGTGAGCAATTTGAGACGTGTTGAAGAACATAGGGAGGTATTCTTGTTGTTCTCTCAGACCGAGAGGATAAGAGAACTTGAATAACCGTGTGTGGGTTGTTTCGGTTGATATCGGTAGGACTTAGTGAAAACGGTGGACCGATAGGACCTGGTGAGCGAGCCTAACAAACCAAATAGAATGTTACGGTAGATGGAGGTGGACCGAAAGGACCCGAAGTTAACCGATTACGAAAATTCATGTGAGATCATTAGAAGAACATGATGAGTGTAACCCGGTATAACTAAAATATCACTAGAGTGTTTCAAGCGTAATCAGGAAGTTGCTAAGTTCCCTAGGGATCATCAATTGCCTAGGTCTCTCCATAATCGTATCGATCACAATTATCTTCTTTTAAACTGAAAATCATACAAAAACAGTTAACTTAGTTGTTATTTCCCTTAAGTCACTTGTTTGTGGGTGACGAACCTTCAAATCAAACCAATTCTTCCCTGTTACTTCGGTATCTTAGAAATAATTTTTAATTAACTATTAGCGTCTAATTCCCTTGGATTCGATACTTGGAGTTGTAAAATACTCTACTTACTACTTGACCGTACGTTTGCGTTTAAACGGGTTTAGAATTCACGTCAGGTTTTTGGCGCCAGTGTGGAGGAAATAAACGGTTATTTAGTTTAGTTAAAAATTAATTTGGGAGACCGCGTTTATTTTTGTTTTATTCGCTCTTTTGTTTTCTCATTTGTATTTTGATTATGCTTTTTAGGTATTCAGTGTATGCCCAGGATCCCTCTAGACCTTGTTCCCCCACTCGAAGACCCAGAGCAGTTACTGAAATACCAAAGGAGAAAGAAGAAACAGAGCACCATGGGCGAACGATTAACTAACGCGCAACTCAATCAGTGGTTGGAATAGTTGAATAAGCAGCTAAATTATCGCAACACCCAGACACCGTACAACTAGTCTGGGCAGGATCATGTGGAAAACTTTCCGTCGTCCATACATGGACTTAATCCGGCAATTGTAGGCCGAGCACTTCGATCTCAAACCTGCAACTATTCAGACGGTGATCAATCAGTTCAAATTCTATGGGAACAGGGATGAAGACCGCAATGACTTTATTGGGAAATTTAATGTATACAAAAAGACTACCAAGTACCACTACAAAAAAATCGGCTTATTACGACGAGTAACTCGTCGTTAAAACACGAAATATCATCGTTAGAATGAAAAGACGACGAGAAAAGTTTGTCCAAAAAGCGTCGGAATTGCTCCGTCGTTAGTTCGACGGGGCGACAACTTTTCACTGTGGTCGGTAAAAGTTTTTTACCGACCACAACTGCCGACTGGATAGTTTTGTAGGGTTTTGATTCATGGATCGCGCAAACGGAAGCATAATCAAACAAACAACCATGCAAAACCCTCCAAGGATCACAAGTCTAGATGCATAACGATAGTGAAGGTAAGAAATCATAAACACACCTTTGGGTTCTCCTTGATGACTTCAAACGCGAATAGTGTCACGTTCTCTATAGTTGATCCACGCCTAGAGTTGTTCCTAGATCTCCAATCTCCTTGGTGCTAGCCCGGATTGAAAGGAGGGTGAAGGAATCACGCAAAACGAGACACCAAAAGGGGTTCGGCACCCTTGTGGCGTCGGGGACAAGGGGGCGGCGGCAATAGGGGGCGGCGTCCCTCTTTGCTTGCTCTCTCTATCCTTTGTTCTCTCCTACTCTTGTTATGTTCTCTCTAGAGCATAAAGTCTATAGGGAAGGAAGGAGGAGGGTCCTTTATATAGTCCAACAACTCCTTGTTAACTACCTAAAGGACTTATTCTAGTCCTACTAGAATTCAATTTAGTCCCTTCCTTGCAAATTAGTCCCTACTAAGTTTGCAAGGGTTTGCAAAGTGATCCTTCTAATTAATTAATCCAATTAATTAATTCCATAATCTAGTACAACTCTATATAGCGTGTGACCCCATAGGTTCTATCTAGTTGGTAGCAACTCTTTGCTAATATGGAGCGGTTTCTAACAAAACATCCATTCTAGCCAACTAATAGAATAGTCATCTAGACAACCTTGTACAAGTAATTGTCTCATCCCTTTGCCTCCATATCCGGATTGGACACGAGACATACAAGTCACACTCGTATATCCAATCCCTAGTTTCTCGATCTATGGAATAGCCTTATTCGTGCAAATAACATCAATATCCCATATATTGATTTATTTGAGTCTGGCCAGACATTCTATAAGCACTATCCTCGAGTGGCCTTGGATATTTGCTCCCGTTATGTGGGAGGGGCAAATCCTCTCTACGTCCACTACGATCTCTAAGCTTGCTTCTCATTGTATCCAGTACACGCCTTTATAACTACCCAGTTACGGTGTAGCGTTTAACGCTACCAAGATCACAATGATCCACAACTAGAATATCTAGTGACTTCAAGTCTAAGGATGACAATACCATTGTACCCGAGAAGCACTTGTGACTCAACATAACGTGTATGTAGCCTTCTCGGTGATGGGTCAATCCAGTGCAACATTCCGTAATGCACACCTATGTGTTGGATCGTGATATCTCCATATCAATCCAACCCCATACTAGTCTATAGATGATTGTCCCATTTAATCATTATACTTGACTAGGGATATTTAAGATAAACAACACAATTGTAAATCTAAGGACTTCATTATATTAAATATCCAATAAATAATAAATGAATTTCTAGCCAATTACAAATTCATACTAAACTAGATTGCCTCTAGGGCATCTATTCCAACAGTCTCCCACTTGCACTAGAGCCAATCTGGCGCATCTCGTATGCCCATACTCCTAGTGTGCCCCTCATGCTTCCACTGCGTGAGAGGCTTCGTAAGCGGGTCTGACAGATTATCATCTGTAGGAATCTTGCATATCCGAACGTCTCCTCTATCGATAATATCTCGAATCAGATGGAACTTCCTGAGCACGTGCTTGGACTTCTGGTGCGATCTGGGTTCCTTTGATTGCGCGATCGCCCCAGTGTTGTCACAGAACAACTCCACTGGATCCGCAATGCTAGGGACCACACCAAGTTCAGAAACAAACTTTCTGATCCAAACAGCCTCCTTTGCTGCGCCATTTGCAGCAATGTACTCAGCCTCTGTTGTAGAATCAGCTACCGTCTCTTGCTTGGAACTCTTCCAGCTCACCGCTGCTCCATTCAGGCAAAACACATATCCCGACTGTGATCTAAAGTCATCTCTATCGGTTTGGAAGCTTGCATCAGTGTAACCCCTTACACGCAACTCTTCCTCACCGCCAAACATCAAGAAAGCATCCTTAGTTCTTCTCAAGTACTTTAGGATGTTCTTGACAGCAATCCAGTGACTCTCACCCGGATTGGATTGGTATCTGCTTGTCATACTCAAGGCATATGACACATCTGGTCTAGTACATAACATGGCGTACATGATGGATCCTATGGCCGAGGCATAGGGAATCCTACTCATGCGTTCCTTCTCAATCTCATTGGAAGGACAACCACTCTTCGAAAGAGTGATTCCATGTGACATGGGCAAGAATCCCTTCTTGGAATCTTGCATGTTGAACCGTTTCAACACCTTGTCAATATATGTACTTTGACTTAGGCCTAGCAACCTTTTAGATCTATCTCTATAGATCTTTATACCGAGTATATAGGCTGCTTCCCCTAAGTCTTTCATTGAGAAACACTTTCCTAGCCAATCTTTCACAGATTGCAGCATGGGAATGTCGTTTCCAATGAGCAGTATGTCATCCACATACAAGACCAGAAAAGCTACAGAGCTCCCACTAACCTTCTTGTAGACACAAGACTCATCTTCGTTTCTGATGAAGCCAAACTCTTTGACCACTTCATCAAAACGTCGATTCCAACTCCTAGAAGCTTGCTTCAATCCATAAATGGATCGTTGCAGCTTACAGACTTTGTTGGCTTGCTTTGGATCCTCAAAACCCTCCGGCTGTATCATATACACGTCCTCGAGGAGATTCCCATAAAGGAATGCTGTTTTGACATCCATCTGCCAAATCTCATAGTCGTAGTATGCTGCAATTGCAAGTAGGATTCGGATGGATTTGGTCATTGCGACTGGTGAAAAGGTTTCATCATAGTCAATACCATGAATCTGTCTGAACCCTTTAGCCACCAATCGGCCCTTATAGGTAATCACATTACCATCCATGTCGATCTTCTTCTTGAAGACCCACTTGCACCCTATGGGCCGCGCCCCATCAGGTGGTTCCACCAAAGTCCATACTTTGTTGGTATACATGGATTCCATCTCGGATCTCATGGCCTCAAGCCACTTCTGCGAGTCTGGGCCATTCATGGCCTCCTCATAGGTAGTAGGCTCATCATCTATGAGCATCGTGTCACCGGAATCAGTTACGAGAAGTCCGTACCTCTCGGGTTCCTGGCGCACTCTACTAGATCTACGAAGCTCTTGTGTTACTTGAACAGGTGGATCCACAACTGCTTGTGATTCCTGTTCATGTTCCATAATCGGTTCAGTGATTTGTGGTTCTTGAACTTCTTCAAGTTCTACATTCCTCCCACTTGCTTCTTTAGAGACGAACTCTCTTTCTAGAAACACGCCGGTCCGAGCAACAAACACTTTGTTCTCGGTTGGATTGTAGAAATAGTATCCCTTAGTTTCCTTAGGGTACCCCACAAATTTACACTTATCCGATTTAGGCCCTAGTTTGTCTGATTGTAAACGTTTTACATAGACATCGCAGCCCCAAATCCTCATGAACGACAGTGTGGGACGCCTCCCACTCCACATCTCATATGGTGTCTTCATGACTGATTTAGATGGAACACGGTTAATGGCAAAAGCCGCACTTAATAGAGCGTGGCCCCAAAACGATAATGGAAGATCGGTTTGACACATCATAGACCGAACCATATCCAATAGGGTTCGATTCCTCCTCTCGGACACGCCATTCCATTGTGGCGTTCCGGGTGGAGTGAGTTGGGACACGATCCCACACTCTCTAAGATAGTCGTCAAACTCTTGGCTCAAGTATTCTCCTCCACGATCCGATCGTAGAGCCTTGATACTTTTGCCAAGTTGCTTCTCTACTTCATTCTTGAATTCTTTGAACACTTCAAAGGATTCGGATTTTGCCCTCATAAGGTACACAAATCCATATCTACTGTAATCATCAGTAAACGTAATGAAGTAGACATAACCACCCCTGGCAGGCGTGGCAAATGGCCCACACACATCGGTATGTATGAGCGCCAATTGCTCACTAGTCCTTTCACCTTTCTTATTGAAAGGGGACTTTGTCATTTTTCCCAATAAACAAGCCTCACATGTCTCATATGATTCAAAATCAAATGAGTCTAGTAATCCATCCTTATGGAGTCTAGATACCCGTTTCTCATTTATGTGGCCTAAACGACAGTGCCATAAATAAGCAGGATTTAAATCATTTATTTTAATCCGCTTGGTATTAATGTTGTAGACAGGATTACTTAGATCAAGGACATAAAGTCCATTAAATAATTGCGCACTAAAATAGTGAATATTATTCAAATAAAAGGAACAACAATTGTTCTTTATTGAAATAATAAAACCTTCCTTGTCCAAACAAGAAATAGAAATAATGTTTCTGCTCATAGCAGGCACAAAATAGCAATTATTTAATTCTAAAACTAATCCTGAAGGCAGAGATAGCTCGCAAACGCCTATGGCCAACGCAGCAACCTTTGCTCCATTCCCAACGCGCAGATCTACCTCCCCTTTAGCCAATCTTTTACTTCTCTTTAGATCCTGCATATTTCGACAAATATGAGATCCACATCCAGTATCTAATGCCCATGATGTAGAGACAGTTAAATTGACATCTACAACAAAAATACCTGGTGGTGGTGGAATCACTATTCCAAGCCGCTTGTCCTCCAGATATTTTGGGCAGTTCCTCCTCCAGTGTCCTGGTTGACTACAGTAGTGACATTCACCCTTAGTCACGACCTTGGCAATCCCACCAACAGGCTTAAGGGCTTGTTCCTTGGACTTAGCAACTGACTTGCCTTTGCCCTTGGAGGAAGAGGCAAACTTTTTACCCTTTCCTTTATGCACCATCATAATGGCCTTGCCCTTACCCTTGTTGATGCTCTGTTCAGCCGTCCTCAACATGTTGAGCAAATCTGGCAGTGGTTTAACGATCTCGTTCATGTTATAGTTCATAATGAACTGTCCATAACTCTCGGGCAACGATTGCAACACGAGATCGGTTGCCAACTCTTGGCCGACCGGGAACCCAAGCCGGGCGAGATTCTCCAAGTACCCGATCATTCGGAGTACATGGGGTCCCACCGGGTTTCCTTCTGCCAGATGACATTTGAACAGTGCCTTTGAGACTTCATACCTCTCTACCCTCGCCTGCTCTTGGAAGAGCTGCTTTAGATGTTCGATCATATCGACAGCATTCATGTTCTCATGTTGCTTCTGAAGCTCAGAGGTCATGGTGCAAAGCATTAGGCAGGCCGCATCATTAGCGTCATCAACACGCTTTTGATACGCCTTTAAGGCAGCAGGTGTCTGATTCTCTGGACCTTCTGGAACTTGCTCCTCTATTGCGTACAGCTTTTTCTCTTGCTTGAGAACAATTCTCAAGTTTCTGTACCAATCGAGAAAGTTGGTTCCTGAGAGCTTGTCCTTCTCAAGGACAGATCGTAGGGAATGTTGTGAACTCGATGAGTTGTTTGCCATTTGGTATTCTACAAAAAGGAAAATACGCAAGTTTTAGTATTTGTGAATTTTTGTCTATATTTAATAATGGCTAGTTTATTAAATATAGCTCCCACTATTTTACTACGGATTAATAACCCTCAAGATATTAATGCGGAAAATATCCTTATATTTTCTAGTGGGCCAAGATCCATCTTTTTCATCTCCTTATGAGCTTGCTTTGGCAAGTCACCCATAATTCGATTACTTCTTAGGTAGGAACAATTCCAATTGCATCCCATATGCAACTCTTGGTTCAATTGGGCAAATAACTCCTTATTTATCCATCCATATGGATAATCCCAATTGATTGCCTCTAGGTCTCTTAATCAAATTAATAGCCTAGTTGCGTTCAACCTCTTATCTAAACAATTGCACATTGTTACGTGCCATCGCATTCCATCATTATGAACCCAGTCGCCATGCTTTGGCACGCACGAACTCGATAAATAATGATGATAATGAGTGTTTAAATAACGAGAAGGCAAGAACACAATATTTAAAATTTTGAGGGATTTTTCTTCAATTTTAAATTATTTTGTTGATCAATATCAACTAATCTATCTATTTGAGTTTGGGCACAACTCCAAATAATAGATCCGGGTTGTCTAATTATCTTATTATCCTAATTGCATGCATCATCCATACACCAACCACACAAATAATAAGACAATAAATAAACAACCACAAAACAGAAATTAAACGTGATGTGGATATGGCCTTTTCTTGACTAAGATAATTCCAAGCCAATGGAATTATCTATGAACCCTAAACAAACACACATCTCCATGCGTCTTGATCTTTTGGTCCATCCTTCATAGTCATGTGGAATGCTCCATGCTCCATCTTTTGTGGCTTCTTTGGCTTTGGGCTTCTTTTCTCCAATCTTGGCTAACAATCTACTTTATCTAGCACTAGCTAATATCTATTCTAAATAAAATAAATCTCACAAGTTGAGAAAAAAAATGGCACGCAGGCCATAAAACCCTAATTAATTATTACAATTAATTGATCAGCTCGCAGGCCGTAAAACCAAAACACAAAATTAAACATCCACATCAAACCACATCCTAAGGCCATATCCAATCACCATGCGATTTGCACATAAACAGTTAAAATCCAATTTTAACGCGCTTGGTCAATTTTAATTGATTTTAGGATTTCTAGGGTTAAAACGGTCCATGGGCCCAACAATCCAATTGCCCGGGCCCAAATAAGTGAACCATAAAGCCCTAGGGCCGGCCCGGCCCAAAACCCGCACGCTAGGCCCGCGGGTTAGGGCCGCCCGCCCCCTTAGGGCGCCAAGCTTGGGCGGCAAGCAAGGGGGGCGGCTCCCTAGGGGCCGAACCTTCCTTGTGGAGGTTGTTTCCAAAACAACCTCCTTGCTTGGAGCCCAAGTTTGGTTGTTTCCTTGTTGTGGGAGAACTCCTTCTTCCCCAAGGATGCCCAAACCCTAGATCTAAGATCCTAAAATTTCTCAAACTCACCAATTCATGCATCCAATGCAATAATTGGGTCTTTTTATGATTAATTCTTTGACAAATTGCATCCAATGCTTGATTTGCCTTGTTTTACGCGATAAACAACAAATTAAGGTGTAAAACAACGAGAATGTAACACATAAACTACGTTTATGCTCTATGACCTGTTGCTCTGATACCACTGTAGGGTTTTGATTCATGGATCGCGCAAACGGAAGCATAATCAAACAAACAACCATGCAAAACCCTCCAAGGATCACAAGTCTAGATGCATAACGATAGTGAAGGTAAGAAATCATAAACACACCTTTGGGTTCTCCTTGATGACTTCAAACGCGAATAGTGTCACGTTCTCTATAGTTGATCCACGCCTAGAGTTGTTCCTAGATCTCCAATCTCCTTGGTGCTAGCCCGGATTGAAAGGAGGGTGAAGGAATCACGCAAAACGAGACACCAAAAGGGGTTCGGCACCCTTGTGGCGTCGGGGACAAGGGGGCGGCGGCAATAGGGGGCGGCGTCCCTCTTTGCTTGCTCTCTCTCTCCTTTGTTCTCTCCTACTCTTGTTATGTTCTCTCTAGAGCATAAAGTCTATAGGGAAGGAAGGAGGAGGGTCCTTTATATAGTCCAACAACTCCTTGTTAACTACCTAAAGGACTTATTCTAGTCCTACTAGAATTCAATTTAGTCCCTTCCTTGCAAATTGGTCCCTACTAAGTTTGCAAGGGTTTGCAAAGTGATCCTTCTAATTAATTAATCCAATTAATTAATTCCATAATCTAGTACAACTCTATATAGCGTGTGACCCCATAGGTTCTATCTAGTTGGTAGCAACTCTTTGCTAATATGGAGCGGTTTCTAACAAAACATCCATTCTAGCCAACTAATAGAATAGTCATCTAGACAACCTTGTACAAGTAATTGTCTCATCCCTTTGCCTCCATATCCGGATTGGACACGAGACATACAAGTCACACTCGTATATCCAATCCCTAGTTTCTCGATCTATGGAATAGCCTTATTCGTGC
The DNA here is from genome assembly GCA_023055425.1 of Linanthus parryae. Taxonomy (NCBI): domain Eukaryota; kingdom Viridiplantae; phylum Streptophyta; class Magnoliopsida; order Ericales; family Polemoniaceae; genus Linanthus; species Linanthus parryae. Next base: position 121,113,885 of record JALGPY010000003.1, on the reverse strand, counting down.
AAATAACATCAATATCCCATATATTGATTTATTTGAGTCTGGCCAGACATTCTATAAGCACTATCCTCGAGTGGCCTTGGATATTTTCTCCCGTTATGTGGGAGGGGCAAATCCTCTCTACGTCCACTACGATCTCTAAGCTTGCTTCTCATTGTATCCAGTACACGCCTTTATAACTACCCAGTTACGGTGTAGCGTTTAACGCTACCAAGATCACAATGATCCACAACTAGAATATCTAGTGACTTCAAGTCTAAGGATGACAATACCATTGTACCCGAGAAGCACTTGTGACTCAACATAACGTGTATGTAGCCTTCTCGGTGATGGGTCAATCCAGTGCAACATTCCGTAATGCACACCTATGTGTTGGATCGTGATATCTCCATATCAATCCAACCCCATACTAGTCTATAGATGATTGTCCCATTTAATCATTATACTTGACTAGGGATATTTAAGATAAACAACACAATTGTAAATCTAAGGACTTCATTATATTAAATATCCAATAAATAATAAATGAATTTCTAGCCAATTACAAATTCATACTAAACTAGATTGCCTCTAGGGCATCTATTCCAACAAGTTTCGTCGTTGATATTTTGCCGACGACTTACCGACCATAATTTTATGTGGTCAAAACTTTTTCCGACGAATATTTCGACCAAACTTTGGTGGTCGTTGAATTTATGCCGACATGTATTCTCGTCGTCTTTGGTATTTTCTCGACTGCTATTTTCGTCGTTATTTATTATGTAATTTCGTAAATTTTATGCTGTTTGCCCATTTTTTCGTGGAAATACGACCATAGTTATTGTCTTTATTTCTTAAAATGACAATTTTACTCGTCGTAAATAGCTATTTTGCTCACTAATTGTTCGTCGCGAAGTGGTCGTCTATAAAATAATATTTTTTATAATAAATACTAAATTCTTGAAAAGAAATGAAATTTCTATTAATATCAACCGAACCCAGTGTACCAAAAATTTTTACATTTACATCAACTACAACATAAAATCCTAACAAACTATATATCATCCTAACCAAAACTACAAACTTAGCATAATCTACACTTGCTAGGTACGTAGTTGTAAGTAGGGAAGCTCCGATGTGAACGTGTATCGTGCATAGGAGGTGGAGGCGACCTTGAGTTCTTGCAAGCTACAAGGTCATGCAATCGTCGTGTTTGGAGTATGATTCATAAAACCTGAAGACATTCACAAATACCATATAAATTTTCTGACAAGTATGAACAAGAATTATGTTATGCAGTACAAGGTGTATGCTAAACTAAACTCAGCTAGCTAGCTGTTCACCGGTATACAAAATTCACATTCTTAAATCTGATTCACACAGATAACAACGGACAACTTCCGTAAGAAGGCGCAACAGTGACATTGTCAAATGCAATTTTCAGATCTTAGGGAGCCCTCATCTCAATTCAAGTATACCGATAAACTTCCATAACTTCTGAGCGCATACAGTGTACATATAATATTGTGCGTGCAGTTTGTGAATTGTATGCATGGTATCCACCAGGCAGGAATTTCCACCCAAACCACGCAGGGGTCTCAAGCGAGCAATATGCAACATACAGCAGTGGAAGTGTCAAACATATATAGTGAGTGTTTCAGTGCATGTTCCATGCATAGCTTTCACCTGGCAGGAGCCTCCACCCACACCACGCAGGGGTCTCGTTTACGATTTTCAAATGCGAGGAACAGTCACATGATGTAAATTATTGCAGGGTAATTTACCTCTATTCGCGACGCAACTTGTCCTTCAACGAAATACTCTGCAAATATTTTGGAGATTTATGGACTTGTATTTTTTGGACATCACATAAGGCGCTAATATACTACTAGTATCAATGTTCTATAACATTCAAATTGTACCTGCAACAGGTGAGTGGAAATATTAGTATTTGTAATGTTGCCGCCCCTATTTATAACCAATGAGGTGGTTCATGAGCCTATACGTACTGCACTAATCTCTAAACCAGCAATGATGTCTCTGCAACCACATCTTTAAACCCCACAATGATTACTCTGAAACCAAATTTTTAAACCAGCATTTATTAATCCATTAACCCCCAACCTCTCCATCTTCTCCTAACCCACAGGTTCCCCACTGTGTATAAAACCTGAGCATACAGCCTTACATCCATGCAGATAATTGAAGTTTAGATTCTGGGCAAGCATGTGGATGTCAAGAGTCAGTTATGTTCTCGCCCCCTTGCGGAAGCGCTGTGATGCATGGAATGGTCACGCAGAAGCTTCTGGAGGGGGCTATAACACAGCGGATTCTACTGTCCATTTCAGTACACCTATCATCCACCTATTTGGAGTTTTGATTGTGGGAAAGCACCTCAATGTCAAAAATCTTCACGAGGTTAATTCGTTATATTCAAATTTTTTTGATGCAGCATTGTGATGCATGGAATGATCACAAAGATGTTGCTTCAGGTAGTAAGAATATAAGGATGCCAACCTGTGTTCATCATAGCACCACTGCTCATCGATCTTAGATGAGTGCGAAATCGATGGCAACCTCTATTTCTCATAGCACAACAACTTGTCGGAGAACTTCTCATCTGATCAGATGAGTGGTTGTGCTATGGGAAACAGGGGGTTTGTCTAGCTTCCACTGCGCGTATAGATAATCATCACAGATAAAGCTGTTGGATTTTAGTCCTATTACTTCACATGTTATTCTTTCTACTCACTCTAAATTTTCTCAAAGGCTACAACTAATGCATCCACACAGTAGTTACTCGAAAGCTATGTTAAAGAGAAACAATGGCTGAGTTTGGTATAACTTATTTGCTACTTAATTTGTCTTATAAGTTTATTCCAAAAAAGTCCATGACAAAAAAGATGAAGAAAAAAGATGTGTGTTGGTGTAAAAGTTGTTAAGTCCAAACATTCAAGAAAAGATTCAAAAACTCAACTTTTTCTCAAGTTCATTTTTACACTATGAACTTATAAGTCAAAATCCAAAAGTTCAGCTTATAAGTCGCATACCAAACATTGATTTTAAGTTGTCTTCAACTTATAATCCAGAATTGACTTATAAGCTGCTTAAATGTCATACCAACCCCCCCCCCCCCAATGTTAAAACTATTTTCAGAACATTGCCACCCCTAATCAATGGGGTTCAACATTAACCTATACCTACTGACCTGCAATACTCCTTCAACCAGCAGTAATTTTGATATGAAACCACATCTTCAAACTAGCATTTATTAAACTCAATTAATCCCCCCAACCCCTCACCTTTCAATCCTTAAACTCTCAATATTCTCCTAACCCCCCAGCTTCCCAACTGTGTATAAAACCAGAGCCTACAGCTTTGTAGATTTCACTACACCTTTCATCTTCCTATATAGAGTTTTGCTTGTCTGAAAGCATGTCGATGTCAACGATCTCCACAAGTTTGATTTTGTTATGTTCTGGTTGTCTTGATGCAGCATTTTGATGCATGGAATGATCACAAAGATGTTACATCAAGTAGTCAGAACATAACGATGCCAACCCCTGTTTATCATAGCCCAACTCCTGATCGACGGCAATTCCGTTCGGCAGCATTGTAATGCTGAAACAATCATAAAGAAGCAGCCGGAGGTGGAAGCTAGGGTTTTTTATGATTGTTTCTAGCATCACAATGAGATATTCAGAATCTCGTCTACCACCACCCGGGCACGGAGAATCATCACAGATAAAGCTGGCATGGCGGTCTAAAATCTATTGGGTTGCTGCGTGTATGGTTCATCTACCATATTATGCCCCAACCCAATATGTTGCTGTATTCGATGGTTGAAGAACCATACTGAAAGTGTGAGTATGCAGATGTATAAGCAGCTAAGATACTCTATAATGGGGGGGGGGGGGGGTTGAATAGAGTATGCCAACTCTTTGCAAAACATGCTAGGAAGATGAAAACTTGTGCACACAATGAAATTCAAGGCCTTGAAAACAAGTTCAACCCTTTGAAGTAGATGAAATTAGTCTAGAGCAAGTATGCCTTTTTAAAGGCCTTGAAAAACAGTTCAAACGCTTGAAAAATAAATAATTTTTGTATGCTGCAAAAGCTCTAAAAGTAAATGAACTGAAAATGCACAAGACAAGTGATTTATAGAGTTCAGTACACTTGGACCTACGTTTCTACCTCAGGGATTATATCCATGCAGAATTTTAAACTCAATTCTTATTAATCAAAAGCTAAGGCCTAGAACTCAAGCACATAAAGTTCCCTTACTCTGTTACAGCTTGTGGTTTTCCCTAACATGTCTAGTACGTGCTCTAGCTATCTGATTAACTAAGAATTCTCTATTGTTCACTTTGAACAATCCTTGATAATGAATTTAGAAATAATATAGAATTGATCTAAAAATATAGCTCTATACAGAAGAACACTTACGAGTAGAAAACTTCAGTGAAATGTAGTGAATTTCTGTGAATGGATTGGAAGAAATGAAGAACTTCTTTGGTGCTTGTCAATCTAGAATGCTTTCTCTGTTTTTGCCCGTTTAGTTTTGTGTCTTGTTGCTTCGATTTTGAGCTCTATTTATACTTCAAACAGCTCTGCAAATCTCCCCAGATTTTTTGCAACAACCTTCCTATTTTGTAGGCAACAGAGTTTGACAATTTTGAAATCTTCTCGAACGGTTGGATGATCACAATCTTCAGAGATATTGATATAATCTTTCATTTAACCACCATGAGAAGATGTCATACACGTCTGATTGATCACAGGATCAAAGTGTTAAAGTGTTTCCAAATCTGCAGCCATTTAGTTTAGGAAACAATCCTACAAAACATAGAAACAAAATTTCCTGCATTATCATGGTCAAACAGATGATATATTACGATCAAAAAGATGTTTAACAATTTGTCTTTCATCATCTAATAACAGCGAATCAAACATGTGAAAGAGAGCGAGCAAATCAAATCAGAGAGTTAACAGAAAACTCCCCTAAGAATATGTATTCAGGTTAAGCAGTTTCAAGGCTTTGAATCCAGTTTCAAGGCCTTGAAAATAACCAAACTATTTTCAAGCCTTTGAATCTGATTCAAGGCTTTGAAAGCTGATTCAAGGCCTTGAAACAGCCAAGCTATTTCAAGTCTTGCACAACCTGAGCTTTCAATCTCCCCCTTGATGAAAAACAAAACCAAATTCTGTTTGATCCTTAGTCCCTGCAAAGTAAACTGATTAGTCCACAATTTAAAAACACAGTATTTCCAAAAAGATCCAACCTATTCATAACACCAACAAAAACTTAAATAGCTCACCAGATAAAACCAAATAAACCTAAGAACTAGAAACTAAAACCTATAATTTTCTCCCCCTTTTTGAATTTCATCAAAAAGATAGAAGATGTTGGATCAAGTGTCTGGAAAATTTTGAAAACTTAAAAGAAAAACTTTAAAGCAGAGAGAATGTGGAAGAAAGAATAGGCAAGATTAAGGGGTTTGATCTTCCTCTTCATCCTGATATCCTTCCTCTTTCTCATTGTCTTCTCCATCAGTCTTGTCCTTCTCTTCGTGTTCCTCTGAAGTCCCACCTGCAACATTTTCTTCTTCAGTCTTGTCCTTTTCATCAGCCTTCGGAGATTTCTTCTTCTTCTTCAATGTGATCAACAGCTCAACTGAATTAGGGCTATTGGATTCATGTTCTGCCTATTTGGCTACATGCTTTCCGTTGTCTGAAACTGGAGTAGCTTCTTCTTGGTCTGAATGCTCACTAGGAAAATCCTTGTCAGAATCTCCTTTCTTTTGTTCCTTCAGGATCCTCAGGAACATCAAGCAAGGTCATGCTTCTGAAGATACTTTCCACCATGTACTTGAAATGCCCCATATCACTTTCCAGTACAGAAACAGTAGCTTTGACATCCTCCATGTCAAGTTCTAAACCATCAAGTCTCTGATTATGTGTAGGTTGAGAAGTCTGACTTGAAGTGGGAGTCAAGGTCCTGGGATTAGAAACGTTCTTTTCACCTAGTTCTGCTTCAGTCAAGTCTGAGGAAAGTTTCCAAACTTTCTCTTTTATCTTCACAACTACAATGTTTTCAAAGGCTTTCTCATTGAGTTCCCAAATCCAGATGTGATTGATTCCTCTCCACTAAATGGAATCTCAAAATTCTCAAAGAACATAGTGAGCAGGTTTGCATAGGGTAGAGGATGAATCCTCTTACTGGTTAGGCTAAAGAGCATGTGTTCAATTACTAGTTTTAAAAGATCAATCTCATATCCATGCATAACCAGATACATAATGTGCAGCATTCTCTCAGTCACCAACTATCTGGAGTGCTCTCTGGGAAAGATACATCTCACCAGTATAGTATGAAGGGACTTTGGCTTCAACATTCAACATAGAGTGTGTTAACTGCATGGCTGAGGTTGAGATGTTTGGAAGAAAAATTCTGCTTTGGCTAGCTTCAAAATTTCTGATTTTGGTGGATGGTTGCTAGTATCATACCTCTTTGGACATCCTAACACATTGGCAAACTCAGAGTGATCTAGTTCAATTACTATCCCAGCAACTTTAGATTTGGTCACCAAGTGTGCAGTTCTCTTAATTTGGGTTAGGTTCAGGTAGAAGAGTCTGGTGAGTCTGGGGTAGGCTATTTCTCTAGGATTCAGCATACACCACAAAGAACTCGACTTTAACATAGAGATTCACTTAAGTTTCATGTGTTCCAACAAATACTTATTAACCAAACCGCAGAAACTAATAGATCTTGAAGCAAAACCATCTAACCACTGACCTTTAGGGAAGTTTGAGACAAACCATGTCTCATCTGGTGTTGTGTTCTTTTTTGAGACTTGTGAATAGATCTGCAAAGCCTTCTCTAATTGTCCTTGTGGTTGTGCTTCAGTCACCTTCCCTTTCCCTTTTTCTGCATGATTTGCTTTCTTCTTCACCTTCTTTGAACTAGTAGGCTCTGTTTCTTGTTTCTTCTCTGTAACATCCTTCTGCTTCTTTTGCTTTTCTAAAGAGGAGGTTGTAGCCTTCTTGACCTTCTTCTTTGGTGGAGGAGGATCTTGGACTGTCTCTTCACTGGGAGTTCTGGAGCTAGAATCTCCACTAACTTCTTGAACCTCTTCCACTGCTGCTTTTCTCTTCTTCTCTGAGATAGGTTTCGAACCTCCATCCATCTTGATTCTGTCTGAGGCTCTTCTTGTGCTCATTAAGGTTTGGGAGAAGAATAGAGAGAGGTGGAATGATAAGGAACGAAGGAGAAGAGAGGATAAATACTGAAAGAGTTTGAGTTTCAAAAGGAAACTAGTATCTCTCTGATTCTCAAAAAGATTTGCAAAGATCAGAGAAATTTCGAAACTATTATGCCGTTGGAAAATAGAATATACTAATACTATTTTTGGCTACATTAAATTTTTGAAAAGGGTAGGGGCTATATTAGGCAAATATCTATAGAGATATCACCCAACATAGAATGATCCAAGATTATTAACTATTAGTGTAGCAGACTTATTTTCAAGGCTTTGAAAAGGTTTTCAAGGTCTTGAAAAGCCGTAACACTGCAACAAGTAAAAGTCAAGGCTTTGAAACTGATTTTCAAGGCTTTGAAACTCAGTTCAAACCTTTGTAAACACATACAACTTACCTTTCTTACATGATGCTCCCCCTAAACCAATGCAGTCTTATTTAGCACTAGATATTGCCCGTGCCTAAAGGCACGACCAGAAAAGAAACAATAATAATCAGTCACTGAATGCACAATAAGTGTTAATTCGATAATTTCCATTACAAAAAATGGTCGAGGCAAAACAGTCCAATATATCCATAAAAGTATTCAATTGCCAACATGTTCGTTTACCAAGACTTCAAATATGAAGCAATGTATATCAGAATTGCATAAAGGCATATAGCCAAATACTACCAAAATTTTCAAAAGTATATAGATTATTCTAATTGGCAAAAAATACTCATAACCAAAGGTTTGATAGGTTGATGTGAAATGAATACACTTCCAGAATTATTCATTCATGACCACCGCAAGTAGACATCGATAGATGTTAGTACGTCCAAAGTTCTGAAAGTAAGCAAATTGTTTAATGCTTTAGAATTTGCAGCCTGACCACCAAGAAGCAAACACGTACCTGTGAATTGAGCAACATAAAAACACTCTTGAGAAACAACAAAAATACCTTAAATCATAAATATACAAAAAAAAAAAACAAAAAAACAAAAAAAAACAAAAACAAAAAACAAAAACAAAATCTCATGGAAAATAAGTCCCTAGACTATTATACCTGAATCATAAAAATTATAAGTGTGATGTATCCATTACCTAAGATGGCCTGATTCAAATCCTAAACGTCACTTCGCAACAAAAGTGAGGACTAAGCAAGATATTAGCAGGTTCAAAAAGAAAAATAAGCAAAAGAAGGCACAAAATAACTTCTCATGACACTATCCACATAATCGACACATTAGCAACTGCTCTTGTGTTTTTCTTCATTTGAAAAGCTTAACAGTAACCACAACTCCAAAAAGCATCCATATCCAGCAATTTTTTTACTGCAATTCAATAGACACTTTCTGATATAAAATTAGATAGCCTATTGAATTCAAATGAAGGTGGCGTGTAGAAGTATTCTTCCTTTGATAGACTGCTTCCTTGATGCACCGAAAGTCTCCAGTTCTTCTTTGCGTTGTCCTTGAACGAACCAAAGTATATTCCTGTAATCAAAATAAAAATAGCGTGTAGGGAAAATCATGAGGAAGGGTAGTGTCGGACTAAAAATTTAACGAAGCAAAAAAAGTCTCCTTATAACCAAGAGTCTCCTGAGAGCAAATTCAATTCCTACAACCTAAGAGTCTCGTGATAGCTCACATAAGGCTTGCGATCATCAAGTGACCATGAAATCTGATTACCCATAATCTACTTCTAATATCACAGGGAACAAATGACAACATAGAAATTCCACTATGGAAAAATCCATTAAAATGTAGTGGAAGGTGTTCTAAACATAGTAGGAAGCCTCGCTAATCAGGGCTCTATTTGAACAAAACTTGATCAAAGTATGTGATTGCATAAATGAAATTTACGAATTCAGTCAGACTGCATGACGTGTAAGCACTTCAGAACAATAATGGGAAGCAATGAACATAATATAAGATGAGTGCATGATTACATTGAGTAATATGAGACTTCTCTATCCTCCCTCTCTCTTTCCTGGAGGATACGACCAACGCATGACATCCGCTGGATCAATTGAAAGGATTCAAACAGAAATTAAGAGAGAGTTATAATTTCACGGGGTCTCACTGACTTGAGTTCACGACTCTGGAACTAAAAAGAAATTCATCAATAATGAATATGGGGACGAAACTGATTTTCTGTCCCCCTACGTTCTATTTGACACTGTAAGTTCTTTTCCCAACCAAAAAGTTAGATAATACCTTCTTCAATATACTCGTATACCTTTATTTTAGTCGTTGAGCTTTCCTGAGAAACAAAATCTTAGACAGTAAGTATTTAAATACGAACATGCTAACTGTTGGCCAATTAGTTTAAGGGATTTTACTTATTTTAGGGAACTCGTTAACATCTAAAAATACCTAATCAAAATATGCCACTTAATTTAAGAAAAGAATATATTATCTTAGGATCTTACGGACTACGATCTTAAGATAATATGGGGCACCAACCAATTAGAACAGCAAGTAGGACAACAGTGAAAATTATAATGTAACTACCAGCAGTGAAACCAAAACACCATTGAATACTCCACTCAGAGTCTTATTTAGTTGAGTATTGAACCCCAACTCAGAGCTACTTGAACCTAATTACTATCACATGTGACTAACCTAGGTTTGAGAACCACATACAGCAAAGAACAAACATATACAACCAAAAAAATGCATAGCAAATAAAAGAATTAAGTACCTAGGCCCAAACATATAAAACAAAAGAATGAACATACACAGGTCAAACAGGTGTGACTTTGAGACTGCTTATTGTCACCGTTGTGGCCTGTGAACCCGACAGGTTAATATTGACCGCATGGGCTTTTAATCCCACAGAGATCAGAACCAACACAGCAACTTAAACACTATAGAAGATAAACTATTACCTGCTTGAGGAGTGCTAGCCAAGAAGAGTGCTCTTGTTGAACCGAGACACCAAGCTAAAACTTAAGCCCGAAATCTATTTTCCAAAGCAGACCTCAAATCGAGTGCTTCACATCGCAGGTGTTTCAGTTTTAGGACGCACAGATCGTAAGGGAGGGACAGAGAGAGATGGATAGAGTTTGATCGCGTACTGAATTCAAAAGTTTCAAAATTATGATGAAAATTTTGATTTCTGGCTGAACGGCTGAAGCAAGTCACATCTAACTGATCTGATGGATAAAAAAATATCATGTCAGTAATGGTTATCTCCAATTCCAAGTTTACAAATTGGACAAACCCAAAAATAACTAACGGGTAAACACAGCTAATTTACCTTGAGGTTTGCTTTGTTCCTGAAAGGGCGTCCATCTACCTTCGATGATGGTCTCTTTAAAACTTGTGAGCTTCTTTCAGTGTATGGAGGTTTCTTCAGGAAAAACAGTTTCAGCTCTTCGACCAATTAGATGAATTCAATCCTAATTAGAACTTTTTCTATCATAGTGACCAATAATCCTTTGCCTATATTAAAAATTATGGGTGTAGATGATTTTCTCTAAAAGGCCCGCTAGCTCTCATAGAAGAAACATCGACATGTTATTTATGATCAAGTTCAATAGTGCATTAAATGGATAAACATTGAGAAAACAGTGTTTTTACATCGCCTAAGATAGATATAATAATGTAATGTTCGAAAGACAAATTACTGGACTCAAATACCAGCCAACATTTCTAGATCCTCAAGTTCAGATTTTGAAAAATGAAAATGAAAAAACAAAAAAAGAAATCAACTGTTTTCATTCATTCTTTTACCAAAGATTTTAATCGGAGCTTCAAGATCGAGAAGATTCGGCTGGCTGAGAAAGATCTCCTTTGAGGCAACGCAAAGCCGCCGTATTTCCGCCTGTCAGTTGCACCTGCTTTGGCACACGACCTCCTTTAGCAGCCAAAAGCCGCACAATGATGTCGTCGAGCACTGCTTTTTCCATCGCTGCAGATGCACTGATAACCTAGCCTCCCTCTCTATCAACCCACTCTCTCCTCTAGTCTAGAGAGAGACAGAGAGCCATGTTGTCTCGGCCGGCGATGAGTGAATCGGCACAGAGATGGAGATGCGGTTAGAGAGAGAGAGAGTGGTGAAGTAGTGGTTGAATGAACAGGCGACGTGAGATATGTGGTAGAAACCTAAATCCAACGACCGCGAATGTATAATGTATAGCCTAATCCAACGGTTCAAAATGTCTCTTTGAAAATGTCTCTTGAAAATGTGTTTAAAAATATGCATGGGACCCACACCGTTCTGTTTTATTATATAGATTCCCAATTCCAATCTTAGAGTTGAGAACCTTTCATCTGCTAATGGTTTGGTGAAGATATTTTCAATGTGCATGTTAATAGCAACAAATTCAAGAACAATATCACCTTTCTCTGCATGATCTCTGATGAAGTGGTGTCTGACATCAATGTGCTTGGTTCTTGAGTGTTGCACTGGATTCTTTGTAAATGAAATTGCACTAGTGTTGTCACACTTAATAGGTATGCCTTTGAAGTCAAATCCAAGGTCTCTTAGCTATTGAGCAATCCATAGCACTTGTGAGCAACATGCTGCTGCAGCTATATATTCATCTTCAGCTGTTGATAGTGCAACTGAATTCTGTTTCTTGGAATGCCAACTAATCAAGGATGATCCAATGAATTGGCAGGTTCCTGAAGTACTTTTCCTATCAACCATGTAACCTGCAAAGTCAGCATCTTAAAGACCACTCAAAGAGAAGTTAGAGTGTCTTGGATACCAAAGCCCTAAGTCTTTGGTACCATTGAGATATCTGAAAGCTCTCTTTACAGCAGTTAAGTGTGATTATTTTGGGTTATCTTGAAATCTAGTACATAAGCATACACTAAACATAATATCGGTTATGCTTGCTGTCAGATAGAGTAATGATCCAATCATGCCTCTATACTATTTTACATTGACACTCTTACCAGATTCATCCTTGTTTAAGGATAGTGTAGAGCTCATAGGAGTCTTGGCTTCCTTACATTAGCCATGCTATACTTATTTAGTAAGTCTCTTGTGTACTTGATTTGATGCAGAAACATGCCCTTCTAAAATTGATGTATTTGAAGTCCTAGGAAGAAGTTCAACTCTTCCATCATGCTCATCTCAAATTCTCTGCTCATAATACTTGAGAATTCTCTGCATAAATGATCATTAGTAGCTCCAAACAGTATATCATCAACATATATCTGAACTACAAGTAAATCTTTCTCACGAGTCTTAATGAAAAGAGTCTTGTCTACTAAACCTCTGTTAAAATTATTTTCAAGTAAAAACTTTGACAATCTTTATTTTCCCCTTGGAGCTTCTTTCAAACCATAAAGAGCTTGGTCAAGTTTGTAGACATGATCTGGAAATTTGTCATTTTCAAAACCAGGTGGTTGTGCAACATAAACTTCTTCTTGTAAGTAGCCATTCAAGAAAGCACACTTTACATCCATTTGAAACAGTTTCATGTTCTTGTAAGATGCAAATGCAAGCAAAATTCTAATTGCTTCTAACCTGGCAACTGGAGCAAAAGTTTCCTCATAATCAATACCTTCTTCTTGATTGTAACCTTGAGCAACTAACCTTGCTTTGTTTCTGATCACATTGCCACTTTCATCCAACTTTTTTTTGAATATCCATCTGGTACCAATGATAGACTGGTCTGAAGGTGCAGGAACCAGGTTCCAAACCTTACTCATTTCAAACTCATTGAGTTCACTTTTCATAGCAATGATCCTGTCTGCTTCTTGTAAAGTTTCCTTCACGTTTTTTGGTTTCTACAAGAGAAATAAAAGCATTAAAAGCACATAAGTTCTTCAAACGTGATCTTGTTTGTGTAATAGTGGTTGGATCTGATAAGATATTATTAGCTGGATGGGATGAGAGATATTTGAATCTCTTTCTTGGAGACCATGGTTGAGGTTCTCCATAGATCTTTTCTGGTCTTGAAGTAGTGGCTTTGTCACTTGAATCCTTCTGATCATCTTTTTCAAGGCTTTGAGCTGTATTTTCAAGTCCTTGAGCACTATTTTCAAGGTCTTGAAAATGTCTTCGATTTTCCTCTGAGCCTTTCTTGAATCGAAGTGGAATTTCCGTCTCTTCCTCTGATTCATGCTTGTTCAAATTCAAATATGCAAAACTTTCACTCAAAGAACCGTCATAGCTTTCATAAAAAATAACATGAATGCTCTCTTCAACCAGTTTGGTTCTTTTATTGTAAAAATCTATAAGCTTGCTATTCATAGAATAACCAAGAAATATACCTTCATCACTTCTTGCATTAAACTTACTAAGATTATCTTTTCCATTGTTATGGATAAAACAAGTACATTCAAAGGGTCTGAAGTAAGAGATTTTTGGCTTCCTCCCTCTGAATAGTTCATAGGGGGTCTTCTTCATAATAGGTCTGATCAAGCACCTGTTCAAAATATAGTTTATTGTATTCACAGCTTCTGCCCAGTAATGTAATGCCAACTTGTTCTCAAGAAGCATTGTTCTTGACATATCTTCAAGAGCCCAGTTCTTTCTTTCAACAACACCATTCTGTTAAGGAGTTCTTGGAGCAGAAAAGTTATGAGAAATACCATGTTTATCACACAATAAATCAAATTCTAACTGATGCAATTCTCTACCATGATCACTTCTGATTGAAGCTACAAGTAGGTTTTTCATGTTTTGAAGTTCTCTGCAAAGCTTTGAAAATTCTGAGAGTGCTTCAGATTTTTCTTTGAGAAACATAACCCAAGTGTATCTAGAAAAATCATCTACAACAACTAGCATATACCTTTTACCTTTTGGAGTAGGAGTCCTCATAGGACCACAGAGATCCATATGAAGTAATCTAATAGGTCTAGTTGTACTTACAAACTTCTTTGGCTTGAAGGAGCTTCTGGTCTGCAGTCCTTGTGCACAGGCTTTGCACATCTCATATTCTTTGAACTTGGTGGATGGCAATCCTCTTACCAAGTCTTTGGAAATCAACTTGTTTACAGTATGCAAACTGATATGACCAAGTTTCCAATGACAAAGCTTTGAATCTTCTTTCAAGGCTTTGAGACACTTCAAACTTTCACCAGCAACTTTGTTAGTCTGAAAAGTATAAACATTGTTTGATCTAGAGGCTATGAGAATGCAATCTCCTGATTTCTCATTTTGCACCACACACTTCTCTTTATCAATGATAAATTTGTTTCCATTATCCCAAAGCTGAGATACAATAAGCAAATTAAACTTCAAACCTTCAACCAGATATACATCAGAAATAGAGTTTTCAGAATTTGTACCAACTTTCCAATTCCAAGAATATTGCATTTTCCTTTGCCACAAAGTGTTATTAAAACTTCTGATTGCTCCTTTAAATCTAAGAATATAGATCTCTTTCCACTCATGTGTCTTGAGCAACCACTGTCCATGAACCACTTATGTTCTTTGGTGACAACCTGCAAGAACCAATCACTCCCTTACCCAGCTGTTAGACCAAGTGTGGAATTTGGATTCATATTCAGGATCAACCGTGTTAGGTGGTCTAACCCCTTTAGAATCCCAAATCTTCTTAACTTGTCCTTTGAGTTGAAAAGGAAATGTGTTCCTCATTATGTGAGGGTCTCTTCTTCTAAAAGGACAAGTCATTTTAACATGACCAATTTTACAGCACTAATGAAAAGTAGGAGAAGTTTTGTTTCCATCTTTCACAAATCTGGTATTGTTTCTTCTTGGAAAGTTTGGATTGAATCCAATACCAGCTTTGTGAACAGACTGTGAACTTCGTCCAAGAATCAAGTTCAACTTGTGTTCTGATCCAGAAAGATTAAGTTTGAACAATTCAGATTCTTGATGTTTCTCAGTAAGAGTAATCTTTTGTTTCTCTAAATCATCAACCTGATGTCTTAGATTAACAAGCCTGTCACTCACTGAGGAGTGTTCAGTGAATACTTCCTTGACCTGTGTTTTCAAGGCTTTGAAACTGGTTTTCAAGGCCTTGAAATCACTGTCAGTTTTCTTCTAAGAGATTTCAAGATTCATATTTAGGCAAACAAGTTGTAAGTTTTCTTTTGCTTGCTCATGAACTTTTTCTTTCAAAAGCGTGATCTCTTTCAGATAATATTCCTCATTTAAAAGCATTGTTCTGAGATATTCTTAAAGAACTTCTTTTGGTTTTGAAATTAAGCAATTTACCATTACCTCAATGTTCTTTTCAGAACTTTCATCATGCTTGGCCATGAAACATAGATTGGCATGTTCTTCCTCAGATTTAGATTCACTAGAGCTACCTAAATCACTCATGAAGCTATCATGGCTTTCTTTCTTATGTCATGATCTTTCTTTTTAAAGTTCTTGCTCTTTTTGTGTGGACAGTCTCTTATCAAGTGTCCTGCATCACCACACTCTAAGAAGTTCATAACTTTTGACTTGTTCTGTGAAGAGGACTTACCTTTGTAGTCCTTGCTGCTGGATGATCTATGTCTTTCTTTGTTGAAATCTTTTTTTCCAAATTTTTTCTTCATTTTGAGAATCCTTGTCAAGGCTTTGGAAATTAAGGCAATTGGATCTTCATAATCACCATCCTCAGTTTCAAGGCTTTGAGTTCTCTCATTCTCTTTGGCTTTGAGGGCTAAATTCTTGACACCATATGGGAGTTCTCCATCAACTTCATTTATAGATATATCATGTGTCAGGAGCTTCCCTTGTAGGTCATCAAGTTGCATAGTTGAGAGATTCTGAGCTTCTTCAATAGCTGTGTTTTTAGTTCCCATTTTGCCTTTGGAAGACTTCTAAGAATCTTCCTCACCTTTTGTTCATTGGAAAAATGTTTTCCCTGTGAGTCAAGGTTGTTAACAATATCAGTGAATCTCTTGAACATGTCTCTGATGGACTCATCTACATTCATCTTGAACAACTCATATTTTCTCAGATAAATATTGATCTTGATTTGCTTGACTTGACTGGTTCCTTCAAAGGTAACGAAAAGTTTATCCCAAATTTCTTTAGCAGTTGTGCATCCAGAGATCCTGTTGAATTCATCTGTACTCAAAGCACAATATAAAATGTTAATAACAGGCAGTTCTTAGAAAACTGCTCTAATTCAGAATAGGAGAGTGAATCTTCTGTTTTGGGAGTTTTGATCCCATCTTTCTCTGTTTAGAAAGTGTGAGGTCTATTTTGGATAATGGTCCAAAGCTCTAGATCTTGATCAATCATAAAAATTTTCATGAGAGCTTTCCAGTGAGCAAAATTTTCTCCAAAGAATAGAGGAGGTCTGTTAGCAGCTCTTACCTGTGAGAAACCACCATCACCTGCAGTACTCATGATCACCAGATGATTCAATCTTATACAGTGATACAAGCTCTGATACCAATTGAAAGTGTGAGTATGCATATGTATAAGCAGCTAAGATACTCTAGAAGGGGGGGTTGAATAGAGTATGCCAACTTTTTGCAAAACTTGCTAGGAAGATGAAAACTTGTTCAAACAATGAAATTCAAGGCCTTGAAAACAAGTTCAAACCCTTGAAAAATAAATAATTTTTATATGCTGCAAAAGCTCTGAAAGTAGATGAACTGAAAATGCACAAGACAAGTGATTTATAGAGTTCATTCCACTTGGACCTACGTCTCTACCTCAGGGATTATATCCATGCAAAATTTTAAACTCAATTCTTATTAATCAAAATCTAAGCCCTAGAACTCAAGCACATAGAGTTCCCTTACTCTGCTACAGCTTGTGGTTTTCCCTAACATTTCTAGTACATGCTCTAGCTAACTGACTAACAAAGAATTCTCTATTGTTCACTTTGAACAATCCTTGAAATGAATTTAGAAATAATACATAAATGATCTACAAATATAGCTCTATACACAAGAACAATTTAGAGTAGAAAATTGCAGTGAAATGTAGTGAACTTCTGTGAATGGATTGGAAGAAATGAAGAACTTCTTTGATACTTGTCAATCCAGAATGCTTTCTCTGTTTTTGCCCGTTTAGTGTTGTGTCTTGTTGCTTCGATTTTGAGCTCTATTTATACTTCAAACAGCTCTGCAAATCTCCCCAGATTTTCAGCAACAACCTTCCTATTTTGTAGGCAACAGAGTTTGACTATTTTGAAATCTTCTCCAGCGGTTGGATGATCACAATCTTCAGATATATTGATGTAATCTTTCATTTAAACACCATGAGAAGCTTTCATACACGTCTGATTGATCACAGGATTAAAGTGTTCAAGTATTTCCAAATCTGCAGCCATTCAGTTTAGGAAACAATCCTGCAAAACTTAGAAATAAAATTTCCTTCATTATCATGGTCAAACAGATGATATATTACGATTAAAAACATGTTTAACAATTTGTCTTTCATCATCTAATAACAGATAATCAAACATATGAAAGATAGAGTAAATCAAATCAGAGAGTTAGCAGAAACTCCCCCCGGAGAATATGTATTCAGGTTAAGTAGTTTCAAGGCTTTGAATCTAGTTTCAAGGCCTTTAAAATATCCAAACTATTTTCAAGCCTCTGAAGCTGATTCAGGGATTTGAAAGCTGATTCAAGGCCTTGAAATAGCCAAGCTATTTCAAGTCTTGCACAACCTGAGCTTTCACATACTATGTAGTAACCCCATAGGTTTTGGACTTCCAACCCAGCTTTCTTGTGATGCATTGAATAACCACGAAGAAGCTGCTAGATTTTAGTGCTATTACTTCACATTTTTTTCTTTGTACTCGCTATTAATTTTGTCACATGTTACAACTAATGCATCCAGACAGTAGTTACTCTGAAAGCTATGTTAGGCGATCATAAACAAGGTTTCCCTCCAAAAGGGAATTTCAACATCAATAATAGACTGGAGAATCATCAACATCAAGAAATATCGGTTTTAAGACAAGGTTGCGCGATCATAAGACAAGGTAGTTACTCTAAATATATGTTACTCTAAAAGCTATGTTGCCGATCATATGACAAGTTTCCCTCAAAACAGGAATATCAACATCAAGAAGAGAGTGGATATAAAGGAAATGAAAGGGGGCATCAAAATATGTTTACCTCCGACGAAAGTTCAAACAGTGCCCACTCATCCATACTATCGATTAATTTTTTGTAACCTAGAAATGTTACCTGTAAAAGGTGATAGGAAATATATTTTAGTTTTGTTTATTCATCTTACGTTGATGTGAAAATTATGGATCAACAAGATGATATAAACAAAGTTTACCTTTGCTGAAATTTCATGCAGTGCACAACCATTATCGAAAATGAACTTGAGAGTGAAAATGAAGTAATTTGGAAAAGGGCATTGGTATGGCACGTGAATTCAATGGTAAATTCATGGATCGTTGCTAGTAGTGACAAATTGGGGATCACTAGAGCGCAAACAGTTAGAATTCAGTAGATTATAATAATCATGAAGAGGCCCAGTTCAGTACTACATGGGAACAAACAGTGAGCATGAAGGACATCATAATAAACTAATAAGCCACTAATCATCATGACCATTCACAAAAAAGTTGTGCAGTAACTGTTCGAATTTGCTAAACTGCCTCATTGAAGAACATTAATGTACAAGGCAATCAATTTGACAATTACTTTCATATTAATGAGGAGCAAAAAAAAGAGAAACTGACAGCTGATTAACTTTATTTAATCTCATACATCCATTCCAAAATAGTCACAGTAAATTAACTTCTCCAAGGACTCCATCAAAGTTTAGTCCCCAAAATCGCATTACCATGAAACTAATTTGCAAACGCCTGCGTGAAGAGGAGGTCAGCTGTCGTTTCACAGGGCTGCCAGGGTCCAATAAGAATGCTCCAATTTTCATCTCTGATTCATCGGATGAAGATTCAAGGAGCAAGGACTCCCCTTCAGAGAGGTTGTATAAGAAGAGGCAAACTGCAATGGAGGAAAGCCGACGCAAAATACAAGAGACTGAATGGAGAATCCAGTTTATTGAGCAGATGAAGATTGAAAATTATAGATTGGTTGTGCCTCTCGAATTCTATGAAGAAACCGGTGAATCCGTTTTCCCAGTCAAAAAGAGATACAGGGGGGCTACCGGGACAAAGCTTTCACACAAGCAAGAATCAGGCAAGGCCCCGACAGATGAACAACTCAAAGAGGACAATGCGGACTAGACTTTTATTTTCTGTAATTTTCCTTCTTATCTTCCTCTTATTCATGGTTATATATTGCTTTTTATATATGTATGGCCGATTGTCTTTAATGGATAGTTTTCTTTAATTTGCAATTACTTAACTTTTTAGTGAAATAAATTCCTTTGGTAATTCATATGTTCATTGCCTACCGCCTGCGGGAAGTTGTGAAGGCCATTTTGACCCGGTTTGAATGCACCAAAGTGTTTTTAATATTTTGCAAATATTATCGGCGGGCCAGAATGACCTTCGCAACTCCACCCAGAATAGAGAGGTTGAACGGATAAAATAACAACTATCACACTCAATTTTTTAGGAAAACTAATATATGCGACATTACAAAGGTGTGTTTTGTCAATCAAGAAGAGATACGTCGAACAGATACAAACCCGAACATTAAATGAACAGAGGGATATACGGAGAGAGACCCAGATCTGTACTCATGAAAACCAGATAAGAGATTGATGGTAATTGGCTGCAAAAAGGAATTTGGCTCGCCATGCATACCATGACACTCTATCGGCTAAAGAGAGTGAATTCGGTAGATCAAAATCATCACAGCCACTTCAGTGACCATGAAGAGGCTCAGATCTGTATCATTGAAACCAAATAAGAGATGATCATAGAAGGCTGCAAACAAAAATTTGCCTCGCCATGCATAATACTCTCTAAGAGCTTCAACGAGTGAATTCGATAGATACATATCATCACGGCCTCACAGTGAGCGCTAACAGTAATCAAGAAATGCTCAAATCAGTACTCAGTAAAGCAAGTAGGTGATGATCACAGCACGCTGCAAATAATGCAACCCTTATCTGGCAGGTTACGAAACGGGTGTCAAAATAATTACTGTATGCATCATTCGTAACTTTCAAAGCACTTGATTAATTAAGCCATATATATCATACTTCAACTGTAGTCAAATAAAATCCATTTGAAATTCCTCAGTTTATCTTCTATCATGTACAGGGTCTCGTGAAGGCCACTTCGACCCGTTTTGCAGACACACAGCTCTGCAACGTCGAAGAGCCTTCACATGCCCGTATTAGCCAACATTATGGGGGAAATAATTAATCGAAGTAAATCTCGTAAATTGAACAAGGCACACCTCAAATTAAACATGTTGCACATATATCTTTGGCAACCCTAATCAATGAGGTGGTTCATGAACCTATGCCTAGTAAGCTGCTGTAATCTTGAAACCATGCAGCACATATTTCTCTGAAACCACATCTTTAAACATCTTTAAACCAGTATTTATTATCACTAACCACCATCCTCTCAATCTTACTACTCTCTATCTTCTCCTAACCCCACAGCCTCCCAATTGTGTATAAAACCAAAGCCTACAGCCTTGTCCATGTCTGTCAATATTCTCATAGGCCACAGAATAAAGTAAAAGCTACAGACTAGTTGCGACATAAGACAAGTTTTCCCTCCGAAAGGGAATTTCAACATCAAGAAGAGACTGACTGGACTTAAAGGAAATAAAGGGGGAATAAAAATATGCTTTATGCAGGTTCTCACAAAAGGACCAAAAAGTTAAACCTTGAGAACATCACTCTTTGGCAGATGACTACACCGCTCATGTACACAATGTGCAAAAGTTGTATTTTTTTTGGCAAACAAACAAACACACACACACACACACACACACACACACTGAAAACATGCATAAGTTGTGTTAAGGGCACCTATTGTTTTTTTATGTTGGCAAAAAAAGGCAAATTAGCCATCGAAATGTAATTAGGTATTAATTTAATTAAAATATTACTTAATTAAAAATTCAATATAACTAAACAAAAAATGAGATCAGGAGACAGTAATTTATGACAAACAAGCAATAATATGCAGTTATTATGGCGTCCAAAAAAAACCATAGTAGTTAATTTTGGAGCAACAGTTATTTCAGGATTAAACATTGAAAACATGCAGTAATTAACCTCCACTAACTACCCCACCTATCCATCTTCTTGTAACCCCCACCTACTCCAATTATCTTCCTGCATTCTGAACATGTATAAAACAAAAGCCTACGGACTTTTATCATTGAGAGAACCTTTCATCGCAGATTAAGTTTAAATTCTGCCAAGCTTGTCAATGTCAGGGGACAACACATTACCTCTAGTCAATCTGGAGGATGCTCCAGGTAAAAGAGGACCATGTTGGTCCTTTAAAGAGAGATGAGAGCAATTTGTGATCACCAATACCTGGTGCATTCCTCTCCCACTCATACCATCTCCCACAACAAACATTGCCGCCATCTTGACTCAACTCAAGGTCCCAACAGCATGAATCGTGGAACAAGGGAGCCTCAACTGCCTCCTTGAACAGTTCAGTTGGACATCTGTTCAAATCAATCAGATGATCACTGAGGAGGAAGCAAGGGTAGCAGGCGACGTTGTTCGAGCCAACCAGGTTGTGACCGCAGATGAAAACCTGAGCTCGAACCTCTGGTACATGGTCCAGTTTCCATCCGACATTGGAGAAGAAAAGCATGTAATGATGGAGGACTACAAGGAAACTTGGATAATTGAGTATTCGGGAAAAATTCGGAGAAACGCAGGGGAATACCTTCATACGATCCTATAGAAGGTGGGCTTCTTGGCGGTAGGCGGAAATTTGATGGATGTGGTAAAGGAGGAGGAGATCGGAGCAAAGGTGGAAGACCAAAGAAAAAGTGCACCAGGGTGGATGCTGGACGGAGTGAGGGTGTCCAGCTTTCCCATGAGGTTTCTTCTCTGGAATTATAAGGATGCGGGCAGCGGTGCTTTTAGAAGCAACTTCATGGCTCTGGTTGGCAGGCACAGGCCAAACATTGTCTGTGTGACTGAAACCAGAACGTCAAGGATAGGGCCAGATGCATTTGCGTCTCTCTTGGATTTGAGAGATGCTTTGTGGCTGATAAATATGGATTTGGTGGCGGATTTTGGATTCTGTGGGACCCAAATGAGGTGCAGATGGATGTCATTGTTGTGTCTCAGCAAGAGATCCATGCCTCAGTCCAGGTTTGATATGAACACGAAATCTAGAAGTTCTATAATTTTTTCAATCACATGCCTTAGCACATATATATGTACATTAATCTTTATGTTTTCGACATGTGAAACTCCTAATCACTAGTTATGAATGCATGTGTGCTTCCATAATTGCAGGCTGCTAGGAATTAAGAGCCACAGGTGAAGCTGGAGAATGGGCACAACTCTGCCGACAAAGCTCCTCTGCCATCACTCGTCTGCCGTTGCTTCCATTTTCTGTGTTAAATCCCTTTAATAATCATGCTTTGTATTTAATTTTGGACAATGGTTTTTGAACCTCCCACCCATGGTTTGAGGAGGGGTTGTGCTTTGAGGTTGTAAGAGGTGGTTTTTTCTCCCTGTATTAATTTGTGGTTTTATTTGACGTTTTTTATTTATGCTAGCTGTTATTTATTCCTAAAATATTCTTAGTCTTCTATATATATATGCTATTATTTATTCTTCATGTATTAACTAATTTTCCAAAGATTGGACTTTATCAATGTTTAGTCTTAACTAATTGTATAACTAATAATCTGCATTAGCAATTTAAAGTTCTTATATATAAAAATAAGTAATTATTCTAGTTTGCTATCATTGAATCATACTCCTTTAGAGATTAAATTGATAATAGATTACAATTATCAATCATGTGTTTTCGATAAAAACAGTTGCTCATTCCTGTCTTAGCACCTAGTTTTAAAAGTGGATTTTGCCAAATGCATTTAGCACACAAATACTTGAATGCCCCAAAATTAGAAGTTTGACAACATCACCATGAAGAACAAACACTCAGCCCAACACAGAAGTATAAATTCAACAGCTTTTTTCGGACCAACCCTAGCTGAAGAGTAAGTCCCCAACTATAGAAATAACGATATCCCTAATCCAACTGCATACCAAACCCCCAAGTACAACAGTCTGACCAAATGCATTCACATACGGAATTGCAGATCTATAGCACGAATCAACCTGATAAACAACGAATTAAGAAAAGAATACAACAACAACTAATAATGTACGAGAGTTTGAGAGAAGTTATTCCAAAGCGACCGTCCTTGAGGCTAAGCCACTATTGACTCCGTGGGTTCTTGAATCAACACTCCAATGACCTTCAGGCGCAACAGTTGTCGCCGTTCCGAAGACATTCATTGGTTCCATCGGCTAGGGAGCTGAGTGAGTGGTCGCGGGAAGAGCTTCAGAGAGCTCTTGCTTGTGGATAAGGGTTGAGGAATGAGTGGGGAGCAATGGGTCCATATGGCATTTTGTTTAACTGAATACCTTACAAATTATTTTGATTCAATGTATTTTCCTCCCCTATATTTGGATGTCGTTGTATTACCCTCCCTTATAAATATTTTCGTTAATTATAATTTCCTCCCAAAGTTTCAATGTAATGCAAGTTTTCTCCCCTGTAAATGTATTTTCTTCATACAGTTATTTCCCGGAGTTTCAAACTAATTTCACTTTGGTTTAGAAACTGACACGAACATTTTTTATTTGGTGAACAACCGACACGAACATTGTTCGTGAAATATACAAACAAGTTATAAGACAATCGAAATGTCGGTTATACATTAAGGTAAGAATCGATAATATCCTCTCATGGCCTACCGCATAATAGACCATGCATTGACTCATGTGGAGTTGACTACAGCTCACCTTTAACTGTAAAGTGGACCTTTTCTTTTACGTTGACTTTCTTTGTGCTAACCTATTAATCGGACAAAGTGGGTAGACCAAAAGGTTTAATGTTCACAACATAGTTGACTTAGTATAACCTCAAAAACTAAGTACATAGGGTTTAGGGTTTAGGGTAGACCATCATGCATTGACTGTGGAGTTGACTTATGAGCTCAATCACCTTTGACTGCACAATAGACCATTTCCTTTACGGTGACTTTCTTCGTGCGAACTTATCCATCTGTCAAAGTGGAGACCAAAAAGTTGTCTATTCACTACATAGTTGACTTAGTATAACCTCGAAAGTCAATTTCAGGGTTTAGGGTTTAGGGTTTAGGGTACACTGACTGTGGAGTTGACTTATGAGCTCGATAATCTAATTTGACTGTACAGTTGACCTTTTCCTTTACGTTGACTTTCTTCTTGCGAACTTACTAATCTTGCAAAGTGGAGACCAAAAATTTATCTGTTCTCTACATAGTTGACATAGTATAACCTCAAAAAGTCAAGTATATAGGATCATTCATTAACAATGTAGTTGACTTATGAGCTCGATCACCTAATTTGACTGTACAGTTGAGCTTTTCCTTTACGTTGACTTTCTTCGTGCGAACTTACTAATCTGACAAAGTGGAGACCAAAAAGTTATCTGTTCACTACATAGTTGACGTAGTATAACCTCAAAAAATCAAGTATAGGATCATTCATTGACAATGGAGTTGACTTACGAGCTCACATTTTACTTTAGTTGACATTTTCAATAACCGTTGACTTTATTCGTTCAAAACTATATATATAAAAATATATATATATATATATACATATATTACTAAGTGGAAACTGAAATTAAAGTTGACAAAATCACTTGCTTCGTAGTTGACCAAACCTTCTAGACCAACTTTCACATTAAAGATGACTTTTCGGTTTATGTTTAACCATAATTTGTTTAAGCGATAATTTACAAAAAAGGTCGGCTCTATAGTAAGCAGCCGATCGGCCAGGGGCCGATTTTCATTAGAATTTTTTTTTTAAAGAGAACTCTATAGTTATCTCAACTAATAGCATATTTTGATGCAATTTCATCAATAATTGTATATTGCTGTGTGGAAGTTTATATTTTTTACACAAAGTTGACCAAGTTAGAATCTTGTTGAAGACATATGTGAACATTTATGTTTTTACCTAGTTATCAAAAAGTTGTACGGTCCTTGAAAATGATTATAAGTTAATATATAACACACAATTAAGTAGTTTACACATAGCTGGCATTGTTCAAATATCTGTCACAAAAAATGTTTCGAGAATACTTAAAGGCAAAGATTCGATATTACATATATAACATCAAAAAAATCAAAAGCTACAACAAAGATAGCAGCATCTAGCTTCTTCTGGTTCCTTTTATTTTGCCCCCCACATCTGCTGTTCTCTGATCGACAAATTAACCCATTCCTTCGAAGATTTCCACAGGCACTTCAACAATTCTGTTACCTTCAAGTAGATTGACTTTCCTTTCGCGTTCAGCTGCAGGCTTCATGCATTCCTGGGGTGCAGTCAGTTTCGGTAGGTCATCCTTTTCATCCTCTGAATCAGAGACGACCACTGGAGCGTTCAAATATTGTGGAGGCCGTCGTGTGAGAGCACTGGTCACCTCCTCCTCTTTAAAGGTTGGGGATTTTTCTGTCGTTACTGACGCACATGCAATAATAGAGTGAATTACATGTAAGCATATGCATATCATCAGGGTTTCTTACAGTGAGAAAACACTAGTCAAGCAGCACGCATAATGAACATCATAAAAAGCAATAATAGGCTCATATCAGTACTGCACAAGAAAAACTTGACCCCTCCGGGTAAATCACAGAAAGGGGCTCAAATCAATACTCATTATGTAATAACCCGATTTTCTAAGTTACATTAGCACGTTAATAATACATGATTATATGTTAATATTTCATTTAACATTTAACTATTAGCTCGTGCAAAATTATGAATAGCATGTCTCGTGTAAATAAACTAGAGTTGAATGCATTATTTTATTAATCGAGTTTCATCTTGTGAAATATGTGATAAATGAATTATGTTCCTAGTTAGGTTAAATGACTAGTTTCGGTGAAAGTTAACTGTTGATTGTTAAGATGCTAATTACTAGTGTCTTTAATGTAAATTGTAAAACCAAAAAATAAATTTGGAAGAATGTATGAGAAGAATTGAAAATTGAATGCAATTGTTTATGCATACAAGTACTACGTGGTAGTTTTCCTATACGTATCACATACGTAGCCATGTTCATGTATGCGTCAAATTTAGAATCACATCGAATACTAGAGTTGGTAGAATTGTTGCACCAAATAACTCCCAAATACTCAACTTGCATGCTAGCCACTTGGCCACAGTGGCAGAGCCAGGATTTCATCGAAGGGGGGGGGGGGCCACAAGTCGGCTAGTTGCGGTTCCAGTATTTGTACTCTTCATAAAAGGCTAAAGCATATAAAATATCAACAAAGGAACTAGAAGTGTTCTGGCTCAGTTAGTATGGAGGTCAGCAACTAACTTCAGCCACACGGGTTCGACCCTCATCAGGGCCGTCCCACCCCCCCCCCCCCCCCCCCCCCCCCCGTGCCCCTACATGGCTCCGCCCCTGCTTGGCCACACTCACTTACCACTAGTCATCCCAGCATACAAGTGTCAGATTGCCCTCATTACACATGTCACTCTCCCTAGTTTCTTATGGGCATATAAAAGCCACTTAGTGCATCTTTCCCTCATTTTCTCTATATTTTTCCCTCTCTAGAAGTGCTGCGAGCTCTCATTTCTCTCCTCATCACCACAATTCCGATTTGGTTCTAGACCCACCAAAAATATGGTTCAAACATCAAGTTTTTTAGGTTTTAAGTGATGGAAACTCTTGTTGGGTGTTAGTATATCAAGTGGGTAGCAATTATTGAGCATTTTCTTCAAGGTTGAAGCACCTAGGAGCCATTAACCATCATTTCTCTCCATAAGCATTCTCAAAAACTTCATGAAAATTAGGAGTAACTTATATTTCTTTGCATGTACATCATAATCTTAGTTCTTCACACCTCATTCTTGTGATTAAATGATAAATATCTACTTGCATGTTAGGAATTCATCATTCTCAAGATATGAATTGAGCATGGATCATCTCATTTGTATGATAGCATAGTATATTTATAGGTGCATGTTTTTGATACATCATAATCTCCATGATTCACATACATGCATGTCAAAAGCTAAGTTTGGATAGTTGCTACTTCTCAATTTGATGAAATAAGTCTCAAGCCTTCTTCTCTTAGACATGATTTTACTCCTTAAAAGATCATTATGTGCTTCTATGGTGAATTTCTAGTTTGCATGTTCTTGAATTCATCATCATCTTCATGAACTAGGCACATGCATGAAAGAATTAGGAAGCAAGACCATCTCGTAGTGAAAATCATGTTTTACAAGTTATATTCATGTTATGTGTTTGAATTCTCTTGAGTATATGTCTTCTGGGTCTTAATTGGGGCTAAATTCATGAGTTTCTTTGAAAAAGTTTGAAGAAAATGAAAGAAGAAACAAGAATTTTTAGGACAAAAATTATGCTCTCGGGTAAAAGTGTTGACCCAACATTAGAGGGTCATAATTCACTCATATGAACTCGGTTTTTGGCGTTTTTGGTACCATTTCAAATCTATATGTGTCTATTATCATTTTCAGTTGGTTTTATGCCAAAAGACCCTCTAGATTTTCTGTAATATTAAAAATACTAAAGTGTGTGTATTCTGAATTTATCTACGTACTTGACAAATTTTATGCGACGTTTGATAATCAATTTGTGGTCCCTCCAAACCATGAAATTACAAGAAAATAAGTATGCATGTAATTAGATATGTCTATTTTATGGTGTTATAATTTATAAGTTCGTAAGTTAGAAGATTACATGAAAGTAAGCAAGTTTGTCAAGCTAGTTTATGTAAGTTTCATTTTTAGCTTATAATATGTCATCTTGCATTTATTTGTTGCATTAGACATCTCATTTTCATCCAATAAAGAATATAAGGTACATGAAGTATGTGAATATAGGAAAAGTTAGTCCATTTGCTTCTGTAGATAGTGCTTTCCAGACAGACAGATCACAGCCACGTCACAGTCATCCAGCACATAGCTGTGCTCCACACACACTGGATCACCACCCGTGCTGATCCACGTGGGGGCTGCGAGACAGGTCCCTCGCACATCACCACACGGGACTTGTAGGGACTTAGTGGTTTGGAGGCTAGAGTAAATCCGGTCGCGCGCGAGCGAATGCCAAGCTCGCGCGCGACCTTTATTAACTGCTTTGAGAGATTTATGGCACGAGCTCCATAGACCCGGTCAACCTCATAATTGTTCCAGTATACGCGGACGAAGTGCGTAACGGTCCCTATATATGCGGACGAACGTGCCGTTGTGGTTAAGGTAATTAAGCCACCATTAATGGGCGCATTAACCCACTACAATAGACATATTCTCCACTATATATAGGATCGTTAACCCTTCCGTACATAACACTAATCACCTGAACTACGCGGAAGCTCTGCCAAATCTTTCTCTCTCATAGAGATACTATTGTCTTACTCTCTCCCTACTCACAACCCTACTTCTCTTGTGTTCCTTATCCACCGTTCTAGGTGTACGTTGAATATTCCTCAAGGGATTCTCCCGTACACATTTGGTGAACCCGACGTGAACTTACCTTTCCAAGCAACCATGTCTCACGATGAAGATGTCAGCAACATATCTCCTCAACCGAGACGACCTCAGGGGAGGAAACCCGAAACAATTCTACGGCGACCGACAGTAATCCGACTTTGGAGGCGTTGAATGCCACTTTCCAGAGCCAGGCGAAAGCACTCCAAGCTCAATCTCCACAAATGGCTCAGATAATGTCCATTTTGGGATCTCTTGTCAGAATCCGGCACTGGGAACTGCTGCCTCTCAAGGAGCTGGAACCCCTGTCTCCCAGGGAACAAAGGTAACACCTATACCACCAAACCCTAGTTTGCAAAGCCCACCAGTAACGATCCAGCCACCTTCTACCCAGGGAAAAACTGCTCAGCCGTCCCTTATCACACCTGCTTTCCAATTACTGGGAATTCCTTTCAATATTTCATCAAAATATTCCCTACCTTCTCCGCCAGTGACCGTAAGTAATGTGTCTTACACCCTTAATCCAACCGCTGTGTACGTGTCTCCACCAGCTGCAACCCTTCCTCCTCTTATGGGAGGGAGTGCACCAGCAAGCATGACGGCCTTGGAGCAGCGATAAAAAACTTCATGGCCAACCAACCTTTTACAGACACCATCATCCTAAAGGTTGACAATGCCCCTCCTATTCCGCGGGAGATCTACTCGATGCCTAACCCCGCAGGGTATAAGGACCCTAAGTGGGACAAATTTGATGATGTTAACGGGAATGCCCAAGAGCATGTCATGCGCTTCACTGATGTGATGGGGCCATATGGGGTTGACCCTAATCTGTTGATGCGTGAGTTCCCGAAGTCTTTGGGGAACGTGGCTTACAAATGGTACAGAACGTTGTAAGGCTGGATCTGTCAAGACCTGGGACGACATGGTTAAAACGTTCTATACCAATTTTTTCCATGTGGAGGAGAATGTTACGATGATACATCTTTCGCGTATGAATCAGAAGCGTGACGAGGATGGGGTCAACTTTATCAAAAAGTTCAGAGCCAAATCGTTGGAATGCAGAGACGAGGTGCTCGAAGGCATACTTGTTGAGATATGCCTCCAAGGCATGCGAGACGAATACAAGGGTATGTTAATTAACTTGCAAAATCCTATTTTTCGAAGTTAATTGAATTTACCAAGAACATAGAGCATGTAGTCGAGAGGCAAAAGAAGAAACATGCTCCTGAGACGAATACAAGGGTATTTTAAAACATGAAGGCTGCAGACGTGAAGAACAAATGGGAGAACAGCTCATGGGGCAGGAAGCTGATTGTGCACAAGAGACGAGCACAATCACTCGTTACACCTTGTTTGAAACAATGGTGGCAAATAGTTCTCTGCCGGAGAATCGGAAAAGATGCACACCATTCATTACTCACTAGTAGTGGAACCGGTACAAGACCGTGCTTCACCGGAAAGCCACCGGAGACAGTGCCTGCAAACCTAATGAAGAAGAAAGAATCTTTGTTCCAACAGGAAACCTTACGCTATCGATCTTCAAAAAGATTAGGTGGATCAAAGGGATTTCCGAAGAATTTCTTGGGAGCTATTTTTATAGCACAAGGCATAAACTTAGGTTTCAAATCCTGGACCTTATATGAATCAACGAAGGTCAAGGGCCGATACCAGCAATTGTGAGAACTCACGGTAAACAACATTTTGATGAAGAACAAAATAGCAAGAAGGGAGGTCTATATAGAGTTCAAGAAGGACTCTTCGGTTCCCTTGCTGACTCAGCAACGCCTCGGAGATGGGTAAGAATTAATTACCCTACTAAAGGCTACGACGATACAGTAGCACACCGTATTTAATGATGCAAGGTCATGGTATGGATGGGGCCCACTGCACGGTAATCATGCTTATCTAATAAATTAATGGCGCAATAATCAAGGTAATTACGTCAAAACATGACGTCACAGTTGATATAGTATTAAAACGCGAGCAGAACATCTTTCAAAAGAGCAAAAGCTAACATAGAATTCCCAAAGTGTTTGAAAAAAAGGGGGAAGCATTAAAATATGCGCAACTCTCAAAATACGCAATTCTCAAAATAAATCCTTGTCTAGAGGGTCTTCTGGTGATAACATGATCAACGCCTTTGCTGCTTGGCTAACCTCTTGTTTTTAGCTTCTCATAGCTAGTCTTCATCGCGTGGAAGATGACTAAATCAAATCATTGTGTTAGAACATGGAATCCGTAGTTGTCAAAACTACCCTAGGTGATCTATAGATTGCCTAGCTTTCTCTTCTCTGATTTACATCAAGTCATTTTATTCGCGTTGTTTCATTACTATTGCTAGTCACTTGTTTGAGGGTGACAACACTTCAAACTACAATCATTTTTATCGGTTACTTAGGTAAATTGAGTTTAATTTCTAGTGTAGAGCATATAGTAAACACCTTCCCTTGGGTTCGATAACTCGGAGTCCAAAATACTCCACCTTATTACTTGACCGTATACTTGCGTAGAAACGCGTAGTAATCACGCGTCAAGTTTTTGGCGCAGTTGCCGGGGACGGCATTGGTTACTATTCTATTTTAGCGATTAGTTTAATTTACCTCTTTCTTTTTGTTTATTATTTCTGTGATTTCTGATTCGTCTTCTGATTTTTGTTTCAGGTTCTCAGTGTATGCACCAAATCTATAGAGACCTCGTGCCCCCATTTGAAGACCCAGAACAACTATTCATAAATTCGAGACGAGATCCAAGGCAGATCGCAATGGGTGAGCGATTGACTAACGCTCAACTGAACCAGAAGTTGACTGAACTTTGGGAGAAACTTGATGAGAAACAGAACCCAATGAGCTACAAAAAATCGGGGCAAGCATTGGTTGAAAAGTTTCAGTCAACTCAAAGAGGACACAACCCAGCAATTGTAGTGCAAACCATTCAGGCTGAGCACTTCGATTTGAATCCTGCCACCATCACGACGGTACAGAACCAGTTTCACTACTATGGGAACAGGGATGAAGACCCAAATGACTTCATTGGGAAGTTTGAAGCCTACATCAAGACAGTGAAGTACAATAATGTGACCCCAGAGACATTGAAGCTGATTTTGTTACCTTACTGTCTGAAGGGAGCGGCAGAGAAATTGCTAGATTCCAGGGAGCCAGAATCGATCACCACATGGAAGAAATGTGTGGACGATTTCATGAGCGAATTCTACCCCGCGCAGCGCGTCATTGGCTTACAGGAATAGATTCTTGGTTTTCAGCAGCATGCTGATGAGACCGTTGTAGAAGCATGGGACCGTTTCATGAGGACGATACGCAAGTGTCCAAATCATAACTTTGGCGACTACAAGATCCTCCAAGTCTTCTATCAGGTCTTGGAGCGTCCCAACCAGGATCTATTGAACAGGGAAGCAGGAGGTAACTTCTTGTATAGGGTTGACGAGGATGGAGCATATGCTTTGATGAAGCAAATTGAAAAACATGATGCTCAATTCTATGAATCTAGGAGGTTGTCCAAGTTGCCCGAACCAATGAATGATGAGTGGAAAGATGGGATTACAAAAATGGTTTCAGATATGGAAAAGCATGTATATCAGTATAGAAGACTGTGACTGCAGTTGAGGAGCCAGATCTTGATGCAGCTTTGACTCAAGTTGCTAATGAGGATGTTAGCTATAAGGGGGCACAGGGACAGCGAAACTTGGATCAGGGGAACTACAGGCCAGGGACTAGAGATCATCCAGGATTTAGGTATGGAGATCAGGCTGGAGCTTCATATGCACCCGGGTTTCACCATAGGCCACCTGTTCAGGCGCCACCACCACCACCAGCTGCAGGGCAGAACGCTGAGATGACATATCTCAAGAACATGATGTATCAGATGGGCAAGAATGTGAATACTTTAACGTCTCAGGTGGAGACACTGACTGTAGATTTGCATATCACCAAGACCTCACTTCGTAACCTAGAAGTTCAGGTAGGACAGATTTCTACTCAGCTCTCCACTAGAGCCCCAGGTTCCTTGCCATCTGACACGAAGAAGGTGCGCCAGGTGAACGCCATCACCACTCGTAGAGGGATTGCTCTTGATGATCCTCCATATCCGAGCCACGCCAGAGCTGAAGCTTCGAAAGCTAGGGAGGATGAGGTCTTTGACAAGACCCCTGACATGATCCCCCAATCGAAGGGTGTGACTCAGCATGTTGATGATGAGGTACACCACCACCACCCTCTTTATCTAAGAATCTCCCATATCCGCTTAAGACAAGAAAGAAGAAAGAAGACTCTGAGGAGTACAAGAGATTCTTATCCATCATTTTATCGAAGTTGCATAACAATGTTCCATTGATTGAGGCAGTCAAGATGATGCCTAAATATGCCAAACATATGAAGGATGCAATTTCAGGAAAGAGGGCGGTGCCGAACTTTGAGACAGTGGACTTGACTGAGCAGGTGAGCTCATGTGTGATGCATGGTTTGCCTAAAAAACAGAAGGATTCGGCAAGCTTTGTGATAGAAGCTAACTTGGGAGGAGCTTACACGGAGAAGGCCCTATGTGATTTGGGGGCTAGTGTCAACTTAATGCCACTTTCAGTCTTTCAGAAGCTTGGAGTAGAAGCTCGTTCCACATGGATCAACCTGCAGTTTGCTGACAAGTCTTGCAAGAGAGCCTTTTGTGTGGTGGAAGACGTATTGGTAAAGGTAGGGAATTCTATTAACCCTGCATATTTTGTGATTCTTGAGATGCATGTGGGCGATGTTCCGATCATTCTGGGTAGGCCCTTTCTGTCTACCGGTCGGTCTCTCATTGATGTTGAGAACGGAGAATTGATCATGAGGATCAATAATGCATGGGATACCTTCAGGTTTCTAAGACGACTCCACAGCAGCCTCAAGAGAAGACTCAGATGCCAGTAATCGTGCAATCAGTGTACAAGAGTTCTGAGGTGGTTCGTGATGAGCCACCAATTCCAAAATACAAAGTTCATCATGTTGTGTTGAGAATCTAGCAGAGGAAGCTGGAAGAGATGGAATTGGGTGCTAAGCCACCTGTGAGGGGCTATGAGGTAACTGGGTCCGGCCGTCGACCATAAATTACAAGCGCTGATTGGGAGGCAACCCAATCTAGGTAGTCGTATTTGTTTTTCGTATTCTGTTTTTATATATTCATACTTGATTTTGAGGGGTGAGAGAGAGAGCGTTTTCATATTTTCTATAAGTGTGCAGGACACGGGTACCAAAGACCCTTCGGATTCACGTTCTTGATGCATGTGCACAATTTGGCACGAAAAACGAGGAGCAACGAGCTTACCGGGACCATTGAAATTGATAAAGAAGCTACTCGAGGTCGAGGAGTAGCCAATTAGTCATGAGGATTATGGTAGCAAGTTGAGATATTGGGGTTGCACGCATCGGAATCGGGAGAGGAGAAAGTTGAAGAGATTTAGGAAGAGAAAGTTTGAACAAGGAGAGCAAATTTGGGAAGAAACGGAAAATTCCCCGGATTTGGGAATTTTTTCAGTCAAAAATGGATTCCTCATCGAGTGTGGAGTCCAACGGTACAAGAATCGGGCGAATCGGATACCGGATGAAGAAACTAGAGCAAAAACAAAGTGGGCAAGATCAGCTGATTTCGGCACCCATTTCGGGACGAAATGGGGCCGAAATCAAGCCAATTCTGCCCGAATAGAAACAAGGGGACTGTTTTGAAAATGCCCAGTGATTTCGGGCTCCATTTCGGGCCGAAATGGAGTCCGAAATCAACTAATTTCGGCACCCATTTCGGGCCGAAATGGGGGCCGAAATCGGGCGGGCTGCCTCTTTTTGGGGGGTGTGGTATTTTGGGGGTTGTGTAAAGCCTATATCAGGCCATGAAGGGTCCTAACACCCCAAATCTTGAATCAAACACTCTCTTTTCTTCATCTTCTTTCTCCCAAACCTTCACGAACACCCATACATCCATACACCCAATTTTCAAAACTCAACAAAATTGAAAACTTTTTGTGGGGTTTTTCTCCTTGCAAACCCAACAACAAATTAATTCTTGGGTTTTTGAGAGATAGGGATTAGTTTGAGTGTGGGGGAAATCAAAGAGGAAGAGCTCCAATAACACAAAATCTTTCGATTCATCAACTAAGAGGGAGATTCGGTCTTAGCTCAAGAAGAGACTTTCGACGGGGACGCCAAGGAGCACAAGGAGGTAGTCTCACTTCACTTTGCTCAAGTTTTCGAAAAATTGGTCGACCACTCTGTCCTTTCTTGACCAATTTTTGCGAAACCGGTCCCGTAAGAACGTTACTCCGGGACCGTAGGTCCTAAATCTTTCTCTCGCTTTAATTCCTTGCTTACGCACTCTTAGGGATTAATTTGCTTGGAATTTGTTAATTTCTCATATTTGGCTTGTGATACTTGCTTAGTTCACTCTAGACCTCACGTGCACTCGTCTTTTATTTTCTCTATCATTATGTCTACATCGAATAGTGCTAAGAGGAGACGGGGTATAGTTGTTGATCATCACCCCATCTTCAATCCTAAGGAAGATGTAGTTTTGAGTGAGGAGGAGAATGTGGACGAGGGAGACGGCTCTGGCAACCGTCGTCAGGTGCCTCAGTCTCCAATTCGTTATGAGTTGAACTTAGTTATGCATGCACTTCCAAAGATTGGGACGAGAGGTAGGGCTTCAAAGGATGTTGACCTCGACGCTATCTGCAGCACCAAATTCTGCAGCTTTAGGTTTGTTAGTGCGAATGCCCATAAGGCATATTGCACTGACGCATTCCTGAAGAGGGTAGGGACTCCTGAAAAAACCTTCCCGCAAAGCGACAGAATGCCGAAACAGCTTCAAGATCTCTTCAAGAATGAGAGGCTAGATAGGTGGTTTAAAATTTGTAAGAAGTCTAGCTCCTCCCTTGCGAGGGAGATTCTCGTAAATGCTCGTTTCTATGATGAGGGAGAGGGTGAGGATCGGAGGCATGTGTATTGCCGGGGAACCTATGTAGTCATCACGCCCGAGACTATAGCGGCCTCCCTGAAATTCAAACCTCTAAAAGAATGAGATTCGCGCCTACCATGAGACCATTATGAGGGTGGATGTTGTTGAAGTAGTGAGTGCCTTTTGTTTTGAGGGTGTGCCTGGAGCGGGGTGGAATGAGAAACCCACTTTACCTGAGTGGAACGTTTCTACGAGACTCGTGCTTCCACGTGCGAGGTGGTTGTGTGAGTTTCTTGAGAACTGGGTTTATGGAGTTTCTCCTAATCTCACGTACTCCTTTCAGATTTGCACCGTGGCTTACTGTTTGTGGATGGGGAAGTGTATCAATGTCCCGTACTTCATTTATCGATTTCTTATGGAGAGGACTGACCGCTATAACCGTAGATATCCCGGGCACACTTGTTTGCTCCTAAAGCTAGCACAAGAAGCTAAGGCTAATTTGAGTGGTCTAGAGTATGACGATAGCTCTAGAGACAAGAAGAAGAAGGATGCAGCACGTACTTGGGAGAGAATACCCAACCCCCTCAAGAACCAAATACCTGTTGACCCCATACAACCTAGCGGATACCAAGCGAGTAGCTCGAGCTCCAACATGGAGCGACAGCTCGACACGCTCATGCATATGATGGAGTCGCAGAGACTCCAAGCTGATAAGGATAAAGCTAGGGAGAGGAGACATTTTGAGCACATCCGTAGTAGTCAGCGCCAGTTGGGCCGAGGTATGGAGTCACTTAGCTATGACAATGCACAGCAGGGTGGATGGATTCGGGACTTGGTTGTGGCGTCCAATGTCCAGCTGCAGCAACCACAACCCTACGATGGCTTGTTCCATTACCAGTCTTATGTATACCCAAAGTCGAGTCCCGACGTCCGAGATGAGGACGAAGGGAGGACTCACTCCGACTAGACCCACCGGCCCTATGCTTGAGCAGCCGAGTCCTCTTGATTTCACTCTATTTTTCGTTGAGGACAACGTAGCTCTTAAGTTTCGGGGAGTTTTTAGCTATCCACTAGTTGGCCATTGCATAGCCTTGTTACATATAGTTTAGTGAGTCTGTTATTCATATAGAGTTGGTCCATAGGATTGCATGTGCACGTTTAAATATTTGCATTGTATATATTGTTGCACTTTTAAATATTGAGTCCACCTACCTTTTAAATATTGAGTCCACCTACCCTCTGTTGTTGGTTAATCGAGTTGGCCAGTTGCATATAGTGTCTAAAAATACAAAAGAATAAAAAAACAAGAAAAACCCTAAAAATTGAAAATTTGACAGAAAGGGCAATTGAAGAGAGTAAGCGTGGAGAGGGCTCAATGATAGTATTCTCTAGGCAGTATGAAAATCCGAGGTGAGGTAGACACGCGAGAATCTGGAGTAGGAAGATTTATAGGGCCAATGCACTAGAGAATTGTGAGTAGCTGTCTCTCAAACTAGTTATCCTACTAGCGCTACACCACCGTCACTTAGGTAGTCGTCAACCCTCCTCGTAGTGGCAACGAAACAGCTGCGAGTGATTTTTATGGAGACCTCACGTCCCGTCTCACAGCCAAGGTCCACTAGTTACCCCAATTTGATCCAGTTACTGTTGGAATAGATGCCCTAGAGGCAATCTAGTTTAGTATGAATTTGTAATTGGCTAGAAATTCATTTATTATTTATTGGATATTTAATATAATGAAGTCCTTAGATTTACAATTGTGTTGTTTATCTTAAATATCCCTAGTCAAGTATAATGATTAAATGGGACAATCATCTATAGACTAGTATGGGGTTGGATTGATATGGAGATATCACGATCCAACACATAGGTGTGCATTACGGAATGTTGCACTGGATTGACCCATCACCGAGAAGGCTACATACACGTTATGTTGAGTCACAAGTGCTTCTCGGGTACAATGGTATTGTCATCCTTAGACTTGAAGTCGCTAGATATTCTAGTTGTGGATCATTGTGATCTTGGTAGCGTTAAACGCTACACCGTAACTGGGTAGTTATAAAGGCGTGTACTGGATACAATGAGAAGCAAGCTTAGAGATCGTAGTGAACGTAGAGAGGATTTGCCCCTCCCACATAACGGGAGCAAATATCCAAGGCCACTCGAGGATAGTGCTTATAGAATGTCTGGCCAGACTCAAATAAATCAATATATGGATATTGATGTTATTTGCACGAATAAGGCTATTCCATGGATCGAGGAACTAGGGATTGGATATACGAGTGTGACTTGTATGTCTCGTGTCCAATCCGGATATGGAGGCAAAGGGATGAGACAATTACTTGTACAAGGTTGTCTAGATGACTATTCTATTAGTTGGCTAGAATGGATGTTTTGCTAGAAACCGCTCCATATTAGCAAAGAGTTGCTACCAACTAGATAGAACCTATGGGGTCACACGCTATATAGAGTTGTACTAGATTATGGAATTAATTAATTGGATTAATTAATTAGAAGGATCACTTTGCAAACCCTTGCAAACTTAGTAGGGACTAATTTGCAAGGAAGGGACTAAATTGAATTCTAGTAGGACTAGAATAAGTCCTTTAGGTAGTTAACAAGGAGTTGTTGGACTATATAAAGGACCCTCTTCCTTCCTTCCCCATACACTTATGCTCTAAAGAGAACATAACAAGAGTGGGAGAGAACAAAGGAGAGAGAGAGCAAGCAAAGAGGGACGCCGCCCCCCTATTGCCGCCGCCCCCTTGTCCCGACGCCACAAAGGGTGCCGAACCCCTTTTGGTGTCTCGTTTTGCGTGATTTCTTCACCCTCCTTTCAATCCGGGCTAGCACCAAGGTGATTGGAGATCTAGGAACAACTCTAGGCGTGGATCAACTATAGAGAACGTGACACTATTCGCGTTTGAAGTCATCAAGGAGAACCCAAAGGTGTGTTTGTGATTTCTTACCTTTACTATCGTTATGTCTCTAGACTTGTGATCCTTGGAGGGTTTTGCATGGTTATTTGTTTGTTTATGCTTCCGTTGCGCGATCCATGAATCAAAACCCTACAGTGGTATCAGAGCCACAGGTCATAGAGCATAAACGTAGTTTATGTGTTACATTCTTGTTGTTTTACACCTTAATTTGTTGTTTATCGCGTAAAACAAGACAAATCAAGCATTGGATGCAATTTGTCAAAAATTAATCATAACAAGACCCAATTATTGCATTGGATGCATGAATTGGTGAGTTTGAGAAATTTTAGGATCAAAGATCTAGGGTTTGGGCATCCTTGGGGAAGAAGGAGTTCTCCCACAACAAGGAAACAACCAAACTTGGGCTCCAAGCAAGGAGGTTGTTTTGGAAACAACCTCCTCAAGGAGGTTCGGCCCCCTAGGGAGCCGCCCCCTTGCTTGCCGCCCAAGCTTGGCGCCCTAAGGGGCCGGGCGGCCCTAACCCGCGGGCCTAGCTTGCGGGTTTTGGGCCGGGCCGGCCCTAGGGCTTTATGGTTCACCTATTTGGGCCCGGGCAATTGGATTGTTGGGCCCATGGACCGTTTTAACCCTAGAAATCCTAAAATCAATTAAAATTGACCAAGCGCGTTAAAATTGGATTTTAACTGTTTATGTGCAAATCGCATGGTGATTGGATATGGCCTTAGGATGTGGTTTGATGTGGATGTTTAATTTTGTGGTTTGGTTTTACGGCCTGCGAGCCGATCAATTAATTGTAATAGTTAATTAGGGTTTTATGGCCTGCGTGCCATTTTTTTTCTCAACTTGTGAGATTTATTTTATTTAGTATAGATATTAGCTAGTGCTAGATAAAGTAGATTGTTAGCCAAGATTGGAGAAAAGAAGCCCAAAGCCAAAGGAGCCACAAAAGATGGAGCATGGAGCATGGAGCATTCCACAAGACTATGAAGGATGGACCAAAAGATCAAGACGCATGGAGATGTGTGTTTGTTTAGGGTTCATAGATAATTCCATTGGCTTGGAATTATCTTAGTCTAGAAAAGGCCATATCCACATCACGTTTAATTTCTGCTTTGTGGTTGTTTATTTATTGTCTTATTATTTGTGTGGTTGGTGTATGGATGATGCATGCAATTAGGATAATAAGATAATTAGACAACCCGGATCTATTATTTGGAGTTGTGCCCAAACTCAAATAGATAGATTAGTTGATATTGATCAACAAAATAATTAAAAATTGAAGAAAAATCCCTCAAATTTTAAATATTGTGTTCTTGCCTTCTCGTTATTTAAACACTCATTATCATCATTATTTATCAAGTTCGTGCGTGCCAAAGCATGGCGACTTGGTTCATAATGATGGAATGCGATGGCACGTAACAATGTGCAATTGTTTAGATAAGAGGTTGAACACAACTAGGCTATTAATTTGATTAAGAAACCTAGAGGCAATCAATTGGGATTATCCATATGGATGGATAAATAAGGAGTTATTTGCCCGATTGAACCAAGAGTTGCATATGGGATGCAATTGGAATTGTTCCTACCTAAGAAGTAATCGAATTATGGGTGACTTGCCAAAGCAAGCTCATAAGGAGATGAAAAAGATGGATCTTGGCCCACTAGAAAATATAATGATATTTTCGGCATTAATATCTTGAGGGTTATTAATCCGTAGAAAAATAGTGGGAGCTATATTTAATAAACTAGCCATTATTAAATATAGTCAAAAATTCACAAATACTAAAACTTGCGTATTTTCCTTTTTGTAGAATTCCAAATGGCAAACAACTCATCGAGTTCACAACATTCCCTACGATCTGTCCTTGAGAAGGACAAGCTCTCAGGAACCAACTTTCTCGATTGGTACAGAAACTTGAGAATTGTTCTCAAGCAAGAAAAGAAGCTGTACGCAATAGAGGAGCAAGTTCCAGAAGGTCCAGACAATCAGACACCTGCTGCCTTAAAGGCGTATCAAAAGCATGTTGATGATGCTAATGATGCGGCCTGCCTAATGCTTTGCACCATGACCTCTGAGCTTCAGAAGCAACATGAGAACATGAATGCTGTCGATATGATCGAACATCTAAAGCAGCTCTTCCAAGAGCAGGCGAGGGTAGAGAGGTATGAGGTCTCAAAGGCACTGTTCAAATGTCATCTGGCAGAACGGAACCCGGTGGGACCCCATGTACTCCGAATGATCGGGTACTTGGAGAATCTCGCCCGGCTTGGGTTCCCGGTCGGCCAAGAGTTGGCAACCGATCTCGTGTTGCAATCGTTGCCCGAAAGTTATGGACAGTTCATTATGAACTATAACATGAACGAGATCGTTAAACCACTGCCAGATTTGCTCAACATGTTGAGGACGGCTGAACAGAGCATCAACAAGGGTAAGGGCAAGGCCATTATGATGGTGCATAAAGGAAAGGGTAAAAAGTTTGCCTCTTCCTCCAAGGGCAAAGGCAAGTCAGTTGCTAAGTCCAAGGAACAAGCCCTTAAGCCTGTTGGTGGAATTGCCAAGGTCGTGACTAAGGGTGAATGTCACTACTGTAGTCAACCTGGACACTGGAAGAGGAACTGCCCCAAATATCTGGAGGACAAGAGGCTTGGAATAGTGATTCCACCACCACCAGGTATTTTCGTTGTAGATGTCAATTTAACTGTCTCTACATCATGGGTATTAGATACTGGATGTGGATCTCATATTTGTCGAAATATGCAGGATCTAAAGAGAAGTAAGAGATTGGCTAAAGGGGAGGTAGATCTGCGCGTTGGGAATGGAGCAAAGGTTGCTGCATTGGCCATAGGCGTTTGCGAGCTATCTCTGCCTTCAGGATTAGTTTTAGAATTAAATAATTGCTATTTTGTGCCTGCTATGAGCAGAAACATTATTTCTATTTCTTGTTTGGACAAGGAAGGTTTTATTATTTCAATAAAGAACAATTGTTGTTCCTTTTATTTTAATAATATTCACTATTTTAGTGCGCAATTATTTAATGGACTTTATGTCCTTGATCTAAGTAATCCTGTCTACAACATTAATACCAAGCGGATTAAAATAAATGATTTAAATCCTGCTTATTTATGGCATTGTCGTTTAGGCCACATAAATGAG
The DNA here is from genome assembly GCA_023055425.1 of Linanthus parryae. Lineage (NCBI taxonomy): Eukaryota > Viridiplantae > Streptophyta > Magnoliopsida > Ericales > Polemoniaceae > Linanthus > Linanthus parryae. The sequence continues at coordinate 121,072,145 of JALGPY010000003.1, read as the reverse complement.
AAACGTGTATCTAGACTCCATAAGGATGGATTACTAGACTCATTTGATTTTGAATCATATGAGACATGTGAGGCTTGTTTATTGGGAAAAATGACAAAGTCCCCTTTCAATAAGAAAGGTGAGAGGACTAGTGAGCAATTGGCGCTCATACATACCGATGTGTGTGGGCCATTTGCCACGCCTGCCAGGGGTGGTTATGTCTACTTCATTACGTTTACTGATGATTACAGTAGATATGGATTTGTGTACCTTATGAGGGCAAAATCCGAATCCTTTGAAGTGTTCAAGGAATTCAAGAATGAAGTAGAGAAGCAACTTGGCAAAAGTATCAAGGCTCTACGATCGGATCGTGGAGGAGAATACTTAAGCCAAGAGTTTGACGACTATCTTAGAGAGTGTGGGATCGTGTCCCAACTCACTCCACCCGGAACGCCACAATGGAATGGCGTGTCCGAGAGGAGGAATCGAACCCTATTGGATATGGTTCGATCTATGATGTGTCAAACCGATCTTCCATTATCGTTTTGGGGCTATGCTCTATTAAGTGCAGCTTTTACCATTAACCGTGTTCCATCTAAATCAGTCATGAAGACACCATATGAGATGTGGAATGGGAGGCGTCCCACACTGTCGTTCATGAGGATTTGGGGTTGCGATGTCTATGTAAAACGTTTACAATCAGACAAGCTAGGGCCTAAATCGGATAAGTGTAAATTTGTGGGGTACCCTAAGGAAACTAAGGGATACTACTTCTACAATCCAACCGAGAACAAAGTGTTTGTTGCTCGGACCGGCGTGTTTCTAGAAAGAGAGTTTGTCTCTAAAGAAGCAAGTGGGAGGAATGTAGAACTTGAAGAAGTTCAAGAACCACAAATCACTGAACCGATTATGGAACATGAACAGGAATCACAAGCAGTTGTGGATCCACCTGTTCAAGTAACACAAGAGCTTCGTAGATCTAGTAGAGTGCGCCAGGAACCCGAGAGGTACGGACTTCTCGTAACTGATTCCGGTGACACGATGCTCATAGATGATGAGCCTACTACCTATGAGGAGGCCATGAATGGCCCAGACTCGCAGAAGTGGCTTGAGGCCATGAGATCCGAGATGGAATCCATGTATACCAACAAAGTATGGACTTTGGTGGAACCACCTGATGGGGCGCGGCCCATAGGGTGCAAGTGGGTCTTCAAGAAGAAGATCGACATGGATGGTAATGTGATTACCTATAAGGGCCGATTGGTGGCTAAAGGATTCAGACAGATTCATGGTATTGACTATGATGAAACCTTTTCACCAGTCGCAATGACCAAATCCATCCGAATCCTACTTGCAATTGCAGCATACTACGACTATGAGATTTGGCAGATGGATGTCAAAACAGCATTCCTTTATGGGAATCTCCTCGAGGACGTGTATATGATACAGCCGGAGGGTTTTGAGGATCCAAAGCAAGCCAACAAAGTCTGTAAACTGCAACGATCCATTTATGGGTTGAAGCAAGCTTCTAGGAGTTGGAATCGACGTTTTGATGAAGTAGTCAAAGAGTTTGGCTTCATCAGAAACGAAGATGAGTCTTGTGTCTACAAGAAGGTTAGTGGGAGCTCTGTAGCTTTTCTGGTCTTGTATGTGGATGACATACTACTCATTGGAAACGACATTCCCATGCTGCAATCTGTGAAAGATTGGCTAGGAAAGTGTTTCTCAATGAAAGACTTAGGGGAAGCAGCCTATATACTCGGTATAAAGATCTATAGAGATAGATCTAAGAGGTTGCTAGGCCTAAGTCAAAGTACATATATTGACAAGGTGTTGAAACGGTTCAACATGCACGACTCCAAGAAGGGATTCTTGCCCATGTCACATGGAATCACTCTTTCAAAGAGTGGTTGTCCTTCCAATGAGATTGAGAAGGAACGCATGAGTAGGATTCCCTATGCCTCGGCCATAGGATCTATCATGTACGCCATGTTATGTACTAGACCAGATGTGTCATATGCCTTGAGTATGACAAGCAGATACCAATCCAATCCGGGTGAGAGTCACTGGATTGCAGTCAAGAACATCCTAAAGTACTTGAGAAGAACTAAGGATGCTTTCTTGATGTTTGGCGGTGAGGAAGAGTTGCGTGTAAGGGGTTACACTGATGCAAGCTTCCAAACCGATAGAGATGACTTTAGATCACAGTCGGGATATGTGTTTTGCCTGAATGGAGCAGCGGTGAGCTGGAAGAGTTCCAAGCAAGAGACGGTAGCTGATTCTACAACAGAGGCTGAGTACATTGCTGCAAATGGCGCAGCAAAGGAGGCTGTTTGGATCAGAAAGTTTGTTTCTGAACTTGGTGTGGTCCCTAGCATTGCGGATCCAGTGGAGTTGTTCTGTGACAACACTGGGGCGATCGCGCAATCAAAGGAACCCAGGTCGCACCAGAAATCCAAGCACGTGCTCAGGAAGTTCCATCTGATTCGAGATATTATCGATAGAGGAGACGTTCGGATATGCAAGATTCCTACAGATGATAATCTGTCAGACCCGCTTACGAAGCCTCTCACGCAGTGGAAGCATGAAGGGCACACTAGGAGTATGGGCATACGAGATGCGCCAGATTGGCTCTAGTGCAAGTGGGAGACTGTTGGAATAGATGCCCTAGAGGCAATCTAGTTTAGTATGAATTTGTAATTGGCTAGAAATTCATTTATTATTTATTGGATATTTAATATAATGAAGTCCTTAGATTTACAATTGTGTTGTTTATCTTAAATATCCCTAGTCAAGTATAATGATTAAATGGGACAATCATCTATAGACTAGTATGGGGTTGGATTGATATGGAGATATCACGATCCAACACATAGGTGTGCATTACGGAATGTTGCACTGGATTGACCCATCACCGAGAAGGCTACATACACGTTATGTTGAGTCACAAGTGCTTCTCGGGTACAATGGTATTGTCATCCTTAGACTTGAAGTCGCTAGATATTCTAGTTGTGGATCATTGTGATCTTGGTAGCGTTAAACGCTACACCGTAACTGGGTAGTTATAAAGGCGTGTACTGGATACAATGAGAAGCAAGCTTAGAGATCGTAGTGAACGTAGAGAGGATTTGCCCCTCCCACATAACGGGAGCAAATATCCAAGGCCACTCGAGGATAGTGCTTATAGAATGTCTGGCCAGACTCAAATAAATCAATATATGGATATTGATGTTATTTGCACGAATAAGGCTATTCCATGGATCGAGGAACTAGGGATTGGATATACGAGTGTGACTTGTATGTCTCGTGTCCAATCCGGATATGGAGGCAAAGGGATGAGACAATTACTTGTACAAGGTTGTCTAGATGACTATTCTATTAGTTGGCTAGAATGGATGTTTTGCTAGAAACCGCTCCATATTAGCAAAGAGTTGCTACCAACTAGATAGAACCTATGGGGTCACACGCTATATAGAGTTGTACTAGATTATGGAATTAATTAATTGGATTAATTAATTAGAAGGATCACTTTGCAAACCCTTGCAAACTTAGTAGGGACTAATTTGCAAGGAAGGGACTAAATTGAATTCTAGTAGGACTAGAATAAGTCCTTTAGGTAGTTAACAAGGAGTTGTTGGACTATATAAAGGACCCTCTTCCTTCCTTCCCCATACACTTATGCTCTAAAGAGAACATAACAAGAGTGGGAGAGAACAAAGGAGAGAGAGAGCAAGCAAAGAGGGACGCCGCCCCCCTATTGCCGCCGCCCCCTTGTCCCGACGCCACAAAGGGTGCCGAACCCCTTTTGGTGTCTCGTTTTGCGTGATTTCTTCACCCTCCTTTCAATCCGGGCTAGCACCAAGGTGATTGGAGATCTAGGAACAACTCTAGGCGTGGATCAACTATAGAGAACGTGACACTATTCGCGTTTGAAGTCATCAAGGAGAACCCAAAGGTGTGTTTGTGATTTCTTACCTTTACTATCGTTATGTCTCTAGACTTGTGATCCTTGGAGGGTTTTGCATGGTTATTTGTTTGTTTATGCTTCCGTTGCGCGATCCATGAATCAAAACCCTACAGTTACCCCTTTTATTCACAGCCTCTAGCCTAGGAAGTCGTTCCTTGTGACTTCTATCACTAGTTAGAATGGTCCCTTCCTATGCGTCATGATAGAGGGAGTTGAGTTAGGGAGGTTCGATGAGGGTGAGCTCATTTGATACATCTTGATTGGATCTTCTTACATGTCATCTTTTGAGGGGATGTGAGGGTGAGTTAGAGACGGCAGCACACTTCGGTGTGGTGGTGATTCGTGTCCTTACACCACGATCACAGGTGGTTTGCCATAGTGCGTGATAGTTTTTCCGCACGATATGGGATGGGGGTTGGTTGATCTGATAGGAAGACGTGCTTGCACTTCATTCATATACTCTACATCTTAGGTGATGAGGAGGATTGGTTGGAATTAGCACATTTACATATTGACTACCGGGTTTTGGATATGCTTTACATTGAGTGTGGGGGTGTCGACACATATTTGATTGCATCATTTGATTTGACACATTCCACCCCCATGTTATCTATATTGATTTGATCTCCTTGGATATTGTATCATCATTGGTGGCTCCATGTGCTTATTGATAATGAAATTGAAAGAAATAAAAAATTTAAGAGAAAAACAGAAAGTGAAGATGAAATGGAATAAGGAGCCAGAAATTAAACTTCATGAAGACCAAGGAGATTAGCTATGAGTTTTGATCGCTTCTTCCCATTTGTGGCCGCGAGAACGGCGTTGCACCAGGATTGAGGGAATGAGGGCCGGAGTAGTTAGTTCGGTGGGGTTCCTTGGATTTTGGTGAGGGACTGTGCGAATCGGGTTATGTGAGATATATCATGACGTCTAGGACTGCGCTTCTAAATATCTTATCCTACCCGTCCTAAGCCGTCTAATTGAAACCCATGGATAAATAGCTCGGATGGTAAGTTCTAGGGATACGTTTGATGAGTGTGCGGAAGCAACTTATTTTGTGTTCGTGCCCGTTCTGTCTGACGAAACTGGCCAGAAGTTCTACCGATCACCAATGTTATATAATATTCTCGGGGATGTGAGAACCTTATGACATGCCGGTTTTCTCTTTGAGATTGCCCAATCTCTACTAAAAAAATGAAAAATAATATGTTCTTCAATTCCTTGCATTGTACATACTTGAGTTGCATTGTGCAGATCATGTAGTTACATAGTCGTGTCTTTGTGTACTGAGTCATGAGTCGTGTTTTCTAGCGGAAAGTTATGTATGCAAAGTGGTGGGGTATGCATTGGTTTGGTTTTGGTATGTATGAAATGTCACAAGTGTGTGAGGTTTGTGCTTCATTGTTTCTCGGGACGAGCAAGATAGTAAGTGTGGGGGAGTTTGATAGCACCTTTTAGGGGCTATAATTATTTAGAATTTTCCACATGATAATATGTATTTGGAGAGTGTTTTGAGGCCAATGTTAGAGATTATAGGTCGTTTTATCACTTGTTGCTACCATGTGCTATATTGTTAGTCCGGGCGTTTTCCATGCATATTTTCTTGTTATTTGTCAAATATAATCGCTTCGTATGTTTTTTCATGTTGTTTTGTCAGGGAAAAATTCTAATCGGTTCATAGGAGGCATGGAACGAACTTCGGAAACAATGGGAGCTCAAGTGGAGTCCAGAGAAGCCGAATTGGAGGAGCTTGGATGACCAACTTGCACTATTTTGATAATATCCGTAGGTATGCTATTCATTTTGGGGTGATACCAGTGCCATATGAAGTTAGACTCATAGAGATTTCCAACGATAGGTCACGGAGCTGAATCCGAGTTCGGACGAAGAAGATATCGCGTTTTGAAGTCAGGAGCAGATTTCAGGGGGCTTTTGTGCAATTACTGAAGACTTCTGCGGGTTATGATTGAAGAACGACCTCGGGACAAAAATGATCATCATTCACGCATCCAGAGAGCCAAGAAGAAGGAGGATAGCAAGGAGACTTCATTGGGAACGACCTCAAGCAAGGAGAAGAGCCCGGATCGCGCCAATTTCCACGATTTCTAGCGTTTGATCTATTTTTCTCCTTACTTTCTTGTATGAACTATTCAAGAACCATGTTATCTTGTGTTATGAGTAGCTAAACTCATACCTAGGCATCTATGGAGAGCCTAGGGTTTATGTTTTTATGATATTTTCCGGATTTTGGATGATTTTTCATGCTAGGAATATGGTTTAATGAAGATTGTTTTGGTTTTCATCATGTTGAGTTCTCTCATTGACAAGTTAGGGCTAAGATGTGTGATGTGGATTATCTATTTCTTCGTTCAATCATGAACTAGGCTTAATGATGATGTTGGTAGCCTAATTATCTTGTTTATTATGCTTAATTCTTAGTAACGTAGGAGTCATGACCCGAAATTATTACGTAACTAGTGAGTTTGTGAAAACAACTCTACCCTAGTTGGGATGAGTAAACAAGATCATTTTTAATTGACTAGACTGAGAGGTTAGTTGGATAGGAATGGCTAGATGAGGGTAAATTCAGTAGAAAGTAATGAGTTGCTCGTGAATGGTGGCCTGAGAGGACATTATTCCTTGCAATATTGTTGGCCTGCTAGAACACATAGGTAGTATACTTGGCCTTAGAGGGACAAATCATTACCTTTGTGTAGAACGACATGATACCGATAGGTAATTGTCAACTCCATTACCCAGCATAGGTTACTAAGAGTCATTGTGTTAGAACATGGAATCCGGAGTTGTCAAAACTACCCTAGGTGATCTATAGATTGCCTAGCTTTCTCTTCTCTAATTTACATCAAATCATTTTATTCGCGTTATTTCATTACTATTGCTAGTCACTTGTTTGAGGGTGACAACACTTCAAACTACAATCATTTTTACCGTTTACTTAGGTAAATTGAGTTTAATTGCTAATCTAGAGCATATAGTAAACACCTTCCCTTGGGTTCGATAACTCGGAGTCCAAAATACTCCACTTTATTACTTGACCGTATACTTGCGTAGCAACGCATAGTAATCGCGCGTCAATAGTAGCAGGGGTTTTCACAGACAATTGCTCCATGATCGAGGTGGCTTCAGTCGTGAAAAATCTTCTATCAAAGGGACCCATCTCTAGGGCTATCGCAAATGACCACGAGTATGAAAGGCGCATCTTCATGAGCCAGTCCACATCAGGTTGCCTCATTCCTAAAGAAATGACAAGTTTAGGGATGCAAATTACTAACAAATACATACAGTATGTCACGTGGCAAAACTATGGTATATCTGTTACTTCGATGATTTCATGCAAAGTAGGAATGCGCATGAAGTTGAGGCGTCTCCTTGCTGCATTGCCTGCCTGTCAGCCTGAACCTCGCATGCGTCGTAGTCAGCAGGAATGATGAAGGTAGCAGCAGGCGTGATGGGAGCCCTTGCTTGCGAACCCAAAAAACTCCACTTGATGGGAACTTGAGAAAAATTAATCTCAATAGGGACAGAGCTTGGTTGAGGTCCTGGTACATTAAGGGGAGCAGCAGCACTTGAAGAAGTGGGTGGAATATTAACACCGCTAACTTCAGCAAAAGTTGTGATAGTGGGAGGATCGCCACTGCCGCCGCCAATTGCGATCTCTGCTGGGACATCCACATTCGTGTGCGATGGCTGCAAGATGCCTTGGTTGGTTTCTGTTTGCCCAAGGAATTCTTCATCCATGAGAGGTTCTTGTTGCTCAGGAGCATCCATTGGAACATCAACATTTTCATGCGATGCTATGTCTTTGATGACCTGTTCATTTCCATGAACTCCAGCTCTAGCATTCTCTGCTTCCATCTCCTCAATTACGCCAGTTTCTCCTACATGCTCACTTTCAGCCTCAATCTCTCTCATTTCGGTGTCGAGTTCGACATCATCAGACACCTCAATAACATCTTCCATAGGCTCTCCTACATCTTCAGCAACCGCCAGAGGTTTCTCTATGTGCGAACTTCGTTCTGGAACATGCGACATGGGAGGCTGACTTCTCTTCTCCAACATGTTCTCATCAGAGTCGCCAACACCTGCCTCATCAATGACCTCTCTCACAGCTGGAACATTGGCAGTGGTGCCCTGTGCGACGGGAGCATCGCTTGCAGTGGAAGCAGGGTTAACATTAGCAGGTTCATTTGAAGCAACACCACCTGCAAGACAAAATTGAAAAAGATATTGAGGTAACTTGCATTATTTATTGTGTCATATTTTATTCTTTTAGATCAAAAGCGAGCACCTCCACACTTATGTGGGATCGCAGCTCCGAAATCATACGTTATAGATGCGTCACCATATCCTACAGAGGTATCTTCACTTATCACTTCTTTAAGGTGCGCATGACCTGTTGTTGCGAAGGAACTCGTTACAATAGCGAATGAGTTGTTAAGATTTGTTTACAAAAATTGGTCAAATGTTTACCTGAGGGTTCGCCACATTTGCTTACTAACCATCGGCGAATATCATCTTTTGGTAAGCCGTGCTTTAACGCACCAAAAATTACTTCTTGATCAGTCACAGCGAGGTTAAAAATTGTACCTTCTTCATCACCTGCGATCTCCTCAAAGTCTTGTTGAGCGCGTTCCAAGGCAGCCACACTCATACTGCCAGCACGCTGTTCTTCCAGGCTTCTTCTCTTCTTGATCTCAATGTCATCTTCCTCGCGCTTTCTCCTTCTCTCTTCTGCTTCACCAGCCATTCTTTTAGACTCAGCGATTATAGCTTCGTCTATAGGCTCACTAGACGCATCTGAGCGAGACCCCTTTGTATTCCACTTTTCTTTGCCTAAAAGGCCACTCATGGTCTCTACATCATCCTCTGCGAAAAAATTATTAGTTAACAACACTACTGCGAAATTCATGATTTAAAGAAGATAAGTTCATTTGATCTACCCTCTAAGCTTTCTTGTCCTATCTCCTCTCTTTTGTCTTCCTATCTTTCCTCTTCTCCACTTTCTTCTCCTTCTCCTTCCCTTCCTTCTTCTTCCCCAGCATCATCCTCTCAACCGCGAGATCATTCCGTGTCTTGCCTTGCGTGAGACCCTTGCATTTACCCTTGGGAATAGGGGACTTTGCAGGCGACGAAGCTGGAGCTTCCCTCGCCGGTTAAGAAAACACAATACCCTTTTGTTTTTCATTTTTAACTTTCGGGGCAACCTCTGTGTCCACCTCAGCATCGTTTTCTATCAGGGAGCGAGCAAATACATCCATCTCCTCGCGTATCAGAGCCTCCACCTCGGGAGCCAATTCCATTTCCAGAAGGATTTCCTTCTTTTGCCTCTTTGCCTTAATAATAAATTGACCAATGATGGAAAACGGTCTCCGGATTTGAATCTCCTCAAACAGAATTGGGAAAAGAAAATCTTGTGTAAGTCACAGTATTTCAAAGAAAGGAGTGCTTCAAGGACGAGGGAGAGTTGTTTACCTAGGCAAAAGCTTCGCTGTACTGGATCACACATACAACTCCGCCCCTAACAGCGGTCATCTTTTCCTCAAGAATCGCGGCTGGGCACAAGTGGTTATCAGCATCCAGTAGGGAATAGAATCCATACTTCGAATCGTCTAAACTGCAGTTCTGACGAAACGGGAAAGCATTCCTTTTGATCGCAGGAGCCTTACTGAGGCGGGGAGGTGGAGATGAATCAAACCTTGCTTGAGGAGCGTTCCAATAAGCAATCCAGTTCTTGGTTGGGCGACCTACACGTTTCCCTGAACGCTGGCAGAAAGGAAAGTTGCTAAGCAGGATAGATTCACATTTCCTTGTTCGCAATCGCTTATAGCAATCTCTGTTCACCGACCTAGGCCAGATAGAAGGCGCCACCGCGTCAAAACCAAAATGGGGTGAGACGCAAGTCCGGTCAACATCGACTATGATACGCTCGTACTTGGAAGTTATTTCAGAGAAATTTTCGGCAAGGGAAGGCAGTGAACTTCTCAAGCAATAGCAAAGGAATTCCCTGTGGCAATCATCTCCCCTGAGGAAAGTATCTTCGGAGAGGGAGCCATCTCTACTAGGGTATAGCCTTGGGAAAAATCATACATTCTCAATGCGAGTAGTGTAGGGCCTGGTTGTAAATTTTGTCCGATCATCACAGACCAAACTCCATGAACACTTAGGAGGGTTGGTCCTATACCAGCGGGCAGCTCTCCCATTTCGAAGTGCATTCCAAGAATTGGGCCTCGAAGGGACAGGAGCATAAGAGGGCCACCTTTCAATGACCCACATGGTAAGAAATGAAATGTTGACAAAAGTCAACATATAAAGACGCCCACACGACTCCTCAATCGCAACCACAAGCAGGTCTAACCGATGATATAGGATTCCTAGCACTAGAGGCCCAAGTGCGACCTTCTGGCCAAGAGCCAACTTGATAGCAAGAGGCAAGACATGATAAAAGACCCCGTCATGAGGATGACCGTCAATCAAATATCGCGACAGCGAGGCACAGAGGAAGCCGCACAAGGTCAAATGATACCCCTTTCCCTCGATATAATTTTTTGCTTTCGGATCCTTCTCCAGTATCTCCTTGGTGATTTTACAATTCGCATAGTCGCGAAAGAAATACTGCACCCATTTTCCCCAAGTATTATTCTCAGAGGTCTCAACCTACTTCCATGTGGGAAGAACTTCTGCAGATGTCCAGCGGGTGGAAATTTTCTTTACCTCGGTCAAGCACTCCTCCATCTGCGCATAAAGGGCGAGCTCCGAATCAGATTTTAAAGGAGTCAAGGGGTCGACTTCGCCCATGGGAGAGAGCTCATACAGTACTTGCACATCTTCCAAAGTATGGGCGTCCTCAAACTCAGCAAAGTGAAAAGTATGAGTCGCAGGCGAGTATCGAGAAAAAAGGTTTAGAAACATAGTCTGATCCAGCTTCACGGCAGCACCCTTTGTAGCCCTGACAGCATAGTAGATCCCAGCTTGGTCTAGCATAATGGCATGGGGAGTCAGCACATGGTCAATCCATTCATCCATTAAATCCATCTTCTGCACGAAGGCCTGAGCAGAAATGTCAGTATGGGGGAAGAACCCATTTTCAACACCTAATCTCACCACATCCTTGGCGTCAATTAACTCCAACCTGGCTTGACTAGTGAGAGGGTTCAACAGTAGCAAATATTTAGTAGCGGAATCTGGTAGATTTCTTACTTCCGTTCTAGCATGATTGAAGTCTTCTCCACCCAGGTATGGAGCTTTCTTCCACAAGGTCTGTGGAAGATCAGGGATTCCTTCGGGTTCCTTAACGGATTTGGTCCCTTTTTAATTAGCAATTTCTACAGTAAAGCAAGAAAAAAGGGGGGAGAAATATATCCACTTTCAGTTTCAAATCCAAGAGCAGATCATACAAGTTTTTGAGTTCAAGATTGTTAACTTGGGAAGATGAACAGTTATGAGTTTAGAATTGCAGAAAATTACCGTCTTAATTCGTTTCAATCTTTTAGGGTTTTAGAAGAAACCTCTTCAACAGCATTAAGCGATGGCGTATTTCAAACGATTCTTGTTTTTATTCAGATTCAAGACAATTCAAAGGTATGAAGTGCATTAATTTAAATAGAGCAAAGCCAAACTTGTTTTGATGAAGCGTTTTGAAGAAGACAGTTAGCAAGGAAGAATTCGTGGTTGGTTATTTGTATTTTCTCTCGCAAGATCTCACAGAACATTCACTTTAGAGAGAGAAGCAATACTTTGCAAAAATGGAGGACGAAGAGTATTTATTCAAAAACACTGAAGAGTCGCGTCCTTTCAGTGGTCGAATTGCAACCGTCACCGCTGAATCGCGCAATCACAGGCCAACGCTGATGTCACGCCTAAAACCCTATAAGAATAGAAGGCACGACTCTAGGGATCCTAGATCATAATGACGCGCATGGGGGCTGATTTTGCGTGTATTTGAATTGGTGCGTAGCTACGACGTACGCACTGGTTTTTGCGCATTGGAGTCTATTCAATTAGGTGTCTTCATGCGCAAAAAGGGGGCCAATGTAGATAGTGCTTTCCAGACTGAATGATCACAGCCACGTGGGAGTCATCCAGCACACCTAGTTGTCCTCCACACACACTGGATCACCACCCGTGCTGATCCACGTGGGGGCTGCGAGACAGGGCCCTCGCACATCACCACACGGGACTTGTAGGGACTTAGTGGTTAGGAGGCTAGAGTAAGTTCTGTCGCGCGCGAGCGACAACCAAGCCCGCGCGCGACCTTTAGTAACTGCTTTGAGAGATTTATGGCACGAGCTCCATAGACCTGGTCAACCTCATAACGGTTCCGGTATACGCGGACGAAGTGCATCACGGTCCCTATATATGCGGACGAACGTGCCGTTGTGGTTAAGGTAATTAAGCCGTCATTAATGGGCGCATTAACCCACTACAACGGTCATATTCTCCACCATATATAGGATCGTTAACCCTTCCTTCCATAACACTAATCACCTAAACTACGCGGAAGCTCTGCCAAATCTGTTTCTCTCTCATACAGCTACTATTTTCTTACTCTCTCCCTACTCACAACCCTACTTCTCCTGTTTTCCTTATCCCCCGTTCTTGGTGTACGTTGAATCTTCCTCAAGGGATTCTCCCGTACACAGCTTCTAAGAGATGTAGACATGTGCTATGCTTTGATTGAATTCGTGCTAAGTGATTACATGTGTGATTTGTAGCACTCTTTGCTAGTTATATGACGACGGAAATGATGATCACGTGCTTTAAGTTGGTTGAAATTGGACTAAGGAATGTTAAGTAAATGGCTTAAGCTCGCAAGGTGAGTTACCCTACCTCCCGATGTTTGTACCGAACCTCAAGTTTCTTACAAGATTATGTATGTTCATGTTTCCCTATTATGTATGTATGTATGCTTTCGAATCGAGTAAACGTTTTATGCCCCATGGATGCTAAGAAAAATAATGAACGTTTCATAAGATAAAACACGTTTTCAGAAAGGCCACAGTTACCGGAGTTTTATGCCCCATGGATGCTAAGAAAAATAATGAACGTTTCATAAGATAAAACACGTTTTCAGAAAGGCCACAGTTACCAGAGTGAAACCCCCTGTCGGGTATTGGCAGGCTACGGCCTTTTTGCCGGGGCAATATAAACAGGCAACCCATCTCCTCACGAGCCGTCGCGATGGATATGTCCCTATGTTACGTTATGTTAAGTCACGAAGGTTACACGGGCCATAAGATAAGAAACTAAGCAAGCATGTATAAGTACGTTATGGTCTCTACGTGAGACAAAGCAAGGTTCCTACTTGGAACAATACGATTTCACACGACTCAAGTTATGCTTTACGTTACGCTTTCTTTATGGTGCAAGTTATGTTTTATGAATGTCACGATCTTTCAAGCTAAACAAGTATATGTATGTATGACTATGGCTTATGTTCATGACGTTCCATGGGAAAGTTAGCCCTTTTTGGTTTTCCAAACCTACGGGGCGGGAGGGGGGGGCGTAGATGTAACTCACTGAGCTATTTGAGCTCACCCTTTTTCGTTACTTTTTTTTTAGGTTTTAAGAACACGTAAGAAGCAAGAAGTAGCAAGGAGTTAAGTTCATATGTGGATACGTTCTTGTTGACGCTTATGTGCTTAGATGTCGAGTATATGTTAGATGACTTGGAGCTATGGTAGAATCCATGTTTGTAAGTTGTTTAACTATGTAAAAGTTTATAACTATGTATACAAGACTTTATATGAGCCATTGTATGACACCTAGAACATTTTCCATGTTATGCTCTGTTTATGTTATGAGTCGAGAGGACTAAATGATATTGATTTTCAAGTTTCAAGTTTCTTTTCTTTACAATTCAAATTGTTTATCAAGAAGACCCAAAGTAATTTGTTATTCACGCTTCCGCAAAATTATTTTTATGAAACTTTTACCACGACTTTTCAAATTAACTTATTTAGCCTCTCGACGAGTCAAGGCCGCACCGGCATGTCGCGCCCTCCTCCCGTTAACGCAAAGTTTTATTAATCGCTAATCGGGGTCGGCTGGAGGGGGATGTGACACATTAAAACCAGCAGATAAGAGATCGATGAGCACAGGCTGGAAAAGGATTTTGCCTTAAGCCATGCATATCACACTCTGTGGGCTACAACAACTGAATTCAATAGATCCATATTATCATCGAATCTTCATTGAGAATGAAGAGGCTCAGATCTGTACTCATGAAAACCAGATAAGAGATCGATGATCACAGGCTGCAAAAGGATTTTTCCTTGCCATTCATATCACACTCTATCGGCTACAAAGAGTGAATTCGAGCTATCCATATCATCACGGCCTCTTACAGTCAGCAAGCATTGAGCATGAAGAACATCATAATATCATGAAGAGGTCCAAATCAGTACTCATGACAACCAATATCTTCAATTAACATCCACTAATATCTTGAAAGCAACCGTTATTTCTGAGACAATGCACCTTATTCAAATTAGAATCATGAAATATGGAGCACCTACAAATACAGCTCAACATTGATCCGTTTAAGATATCAATTATAATTCATATATTCATTCATGGGATCATTCATAACTTCCCAAGCGGTTGAAGCATTAACCCATAACATAGACTTGAAGTGAACTCAACACCATTCGTTGATAATTCTAACCTTTGTTCTTCTATAGTCTACGAGTACTTGTGAAGGACATTTCAACCCGATTTGGAGGCACACAAATTAATGATTGCATCATTTTGCAAACATTAATTATCAGCTGGTCAAAAAATACCCTTCACAAGTACACCTAGCAAAAAGGTCAAGACTTTTATGTACTGTGATTTACCTCATATAATTTATCTTTTTTATTAATTGATAATTTCCTTTTGCAATAAACTGACTTATTAATGAACTAGCATTCATTAATTGGAAATTCATCCGTTCATCCGCTACCAAATGGCGGCACTTGTGAAGGCTACTTTGACCCGGCTTTCATGCACAAATGTTTGCATTAAATTGCCAACATTATCAGCGGGTCAAAATGACCTTCACAAGTGCCGTCATAATATAGAGGTTGAACGGAGGAAATATATAATAACAAATAACAAACATGGAATGAACGGAGTTAAATACGGAAATGGGCTCAGATCTGTACTCGTGAAAACCAGATAACACATCCATGATCACAGGATGCAAAAGGATTTTGCCTCGCCATGCATATCATGACACTGTATCGGCTACATAGTGAATTCGAACGATCCATATCATAACGGCCTCTTAATTGAGCATGAAGAGGATCGGATTAGTACTCATTAACAAATAAGAGATGACAACAGTAGGCTGCAAAAATAAATTTGCCTTGCCTGGTGTATTACACTCTAACAGCTTCAATGAGTGAATTCGGTAGATCCATATCATCATGGCCTCTTAATCAACTAAATTTTTGGACACATCAGATTATGAACTTGCAGCAATGACATTGGGTACTTAAAAACTTCATATCGTACACATAAATTGGGAGACATGCACATTTTCAGCTACCTCAGTTTCATCCACATCACATTCAACTAGCCAAATTATATGTACATTAAAACACACATTCCTATCCGTATATTGCCGCAAAGATATAACATTCAGCCCATGAATACACACTTTCCAATCACTTAATAGCAACCACTTGGTTATGTGAGTAACAGTATATATATATACCACATTCTACACTCAGCTAGCAGATCCGAACACACGATTTTCCCATAGTTAAAGTGTTTGCAGATATCACATACAATTTATAAGCATGAAAGATGGAGCCCAACCTACAAATACAGATATCACAGTAAAATTGCTCCTTTTAAGTCAGAGAAATGAAAACAGCTTGTTAGATCTGAGCTCAATCCACCATACAGACCCAAATTGAAAAGCGTATTTATAATCAATAGAAACTGAAAAGCCAAATTAAGACAGAGAGACAGAGAGCAGTAGACCAGTGCTGAGGACAGATGTTTGTGAAGGGTGAGGGATGGAATTTCTCTTCCTGCGCCAAACCTCCATTCTCATATTTGAACCAGCTGGTGCCCGATTGAGTCAATGGGAATGAAGAACTATCAATTCGGCAAAGGAGAAAGACGGTGGTGGTGAGAGGACCGCAGTTGTGGGGAGATAGAGAGAGAGAGAGAGAGAGCCGGCGGTGGTTTCGAGCGGAAGATGATGAGTTAGCTAGGGTTCTTGATATGTGAATTCGATGTGGAGGCCGAAAGTGGGAGTAATGGCGGGGAGTTGTTAGTTGGCCAGCAGATAGAGGGTGAAATAAATTTTTGGTATGATTTGATTTTTCCACCAACACTTGGGAATATTCCATTTCCCTCCCCAAAATTTAGCGAAAATTTCATTTTCTGCCCAAAGGTTTTGTTAAATTTCTGTTTTGATCCATTCCCGACAAAACTGCAAGTCGTTAATTATTTTTGATTTTGGATGACTAGTCGTTTCCCCCACGAAAAAAACACGGCTGGTCTTTAAAAATATAAAAGACGACAAGGCAGACGACTAACTGATAAAAAATACTGTTTGTACTGCTTTTAAAGACCCTAATCCTGGTAGTAGGAAGGAAACTGGTCGCTGATAGCAGAATCTGTTGTAGTGTACTATCATGTGGAAGCTCATTGTTTTCCCATACTGTCTGAAGGTGCAGCCCCTAAGTGGCTAGAGTCTAGGGCACCTGAGTCGATCACGACATGGGCTCAGTGTGTGGATAAGCTCATGGCCAAGTTTTACCCAGGTCAATAGGGCATTGAGCTACAAGGAGAAATTCTAAGCTTACGATAACATGCCGATGAAACTGTGGTGGATGCATGGGACCGTTTTACGCTTTTGATCAGGAAGTGCCCAAATCATGATTTTGGGAACTACAAAATTTTGCAGGTCTTCTACTGTGGCCTAGAACGTTCGCATCAGGAGCTGGTTAACAGTGAAGCTAGGGGAAATTTTATGTACTCTGTTGACAAAGAAGGAGCTTATGCGCTCATGAAGCAGCTTGCTAAGCAGGACTCACAATTTTATGATTCCAAGAGATTATCGACATTGCATGAACCTAATAATGACGAATGGAAGACTGGGATCAGCAATATTGTGTCTGAATTAGCGAAGCATATCTATCAGGATAAGAAGAGAGTTGCAGGATTGGAGGAGCAGGACTTTGATTCAGCCTTGGCCCAGATTGCATGTGAAGATGTGAACTTTGTTGGGGCACAAGGACAACGGCACAATTGGAATCAAGGGAACTACTGACTAGGCACAAGAGATCATCCAGATTTAAGGTATAGGGATAAGCCTGTATCAATATACGCATCGGAGTTTTAGCACATGCCACAAAATCAAATTTCGCAGACTCCACCACTAGCTGCTGTAGCTCCAAACCTAGAGATTTCTGAACTGACTAAGGCGTTAGCACAACTGATTAACAACATGAACAATTTGACCAACAAAATGAACAATATGAACCCCAACGGCCAATGATGTATCGTTAGATCTGCAGGCCATGAAGACTTCACTTCGTACTTTGGAGGTGCAAGCTGGGAAAATTTCAGCGCAGTTATCTATTAGAGCACCGGGCTCTCTACCGTCTGAGACAGAGAATGTGCACCAGGTGAATGTCATTACCACTCGCAGTGGGATTTTGTTGAATGATCCACCATACCCGATCCATGCCAGAGATGGTGCATCAAAGGCTAAGGAGCATGAGGTCTTTGATTATGAGAAGACACCTATCATGGACTCCCAATCAAAGGGCATTACTACACATGAGGAGGATAAATCGAATGAGGTATTACCACACCCTTCTTCTAAAGATGTACATTTTTCACTGAAAACCAGGAAGACGAAGGATGACTCTGAGGTGTACATGAAATTTCTTAGTATTTTCTCCAAAATGCACATCAACATTCCATTTATTGAGGCACTACAGCATATGCCTAAGTATGCGCGGTTTATCAAGGATGTAGTCCTTGGGAGAAGAGCTAGGGATGACTTTCAGACAGCGAAATTGAATGATCAGGTGAGTTCATGTGTCTTGCATGGGCTACCCAAGAAAAAGAAAAATCCAGGTAGTTTTGTGATTGAATCTACACTTGGCTGAGCCTATACTTGCAAAGCACTGTGTGATATGGGGGCGAGTGTTAACTTGATGCCGCTTTCAGTATTTAAAAAGCTATGTGTGGGGGAGCCTCGTAAAACATGGATCAATCTTCAATTCTCGGATAAGTCATCCAAGAAGGCCATTGGTGAGGTGGAATATTTACTTGTGAGGGTTGGTTGTTTGATCATGCCAGGCGATTAAACTAGAAACCTATGGGGTCACACGCCATATGGATTAAACTAGACTTGGGAATTAATTAATATGATTAATTAAATAGAATGATCAATACGCAACTACTTGAAAACTTAGTAGGACTAATTTGTAAGCTGAACTAATCTGTGTATGGACATGATTAGGAGAGGGGCGTTTACGTAGTTAACAAGGAGTTGTTGGACTATATAAAGGACATTCCTAGCTTATCTTCTCACCAAAGCTCATAACATACATTGAGTGAGAGAGAACAAAGAAAGGAGAGATAGCAAGACAAGAGGGCCAAACCCCCTTGTACGCCCCCTACCGCATCGGCCACCAACAGAGGCGCAACCTCCTCTTGGTTTGTTTTTTTGCGTGATTCTTCTTCCTTCTTCCACCTGTTGCTAGCAAAATACGTGGAGGAATCTAGATCATGATCCTAGGCATGGACTAGCCGTAGAGACGCAAACAATATTTTGCGTTTGAAGTCATCCCACGAGACAAACAAGGTAATTGTTACTAGAACCTTCACTATCGTTATGATGTATCTTCCTATGATACTTAGAGGGTCTTGTGCGGATCTTAATAATTTTTTTACCGCTACGTAATCCGTTACAAAACCCTACAATTGTAGCATGCTATCTGCTAAATTGTACAAAGTGAAGGTACGATTACCTTGGTTTTTCCTATGATCGCACAATCACTTTTAGATGAACGTACGATCACCCTGCGTACCATACTTGGATTTTTGGAGTTTTTCCGCTATTTTGCAATAGTTAATGATTAGGATCGACCCAAAAACTATTAGAACGGCAGGGGAATGTAATTTTGAAGGAGAACACATTGAAGACAAGGGTTGGGAGCTTGAACTTGCTTGGAGATTGAAGATTACGAGTTTGATCTATCTTTCTCTTCTCTTCTTTTGTTTTACTCATGATCACACAAACTCTTGCTATTTTGATCATGAGTATGTCTACTAAGTTTAATAGCGGGATTTCTCAATGATAGCTAGGGTTTGAAGTAGTGTTTGGTGAATTATGAATTTGATTCACGTTAAGATTGAAATTGATAGATGATCAATGTTTTTGCTATGTTTAATTCATGCTCTTATTCTATCTTGCTATTGCGAGATTTTGCAGTAGGAAGATCATAGGTAATTGGTTAGTGAAAGCAACGAACCGGGATAACTGAATTAAGCACGTCGTGATCAGTTAGAGGTATCAACTACAAACTATTAACACTGAGTAGACTAGAAGATCGTAATGCATGTTTAGATGTACGTAGGCTAGAGGAATCAGTGATTTGCTTGTAAATATAGACTTTGGTTGAGGAATCTTCAAACGTAATTTGTGAACGGTGAAAACATAGTGAACCTAGAGAAAATCCTGATACTTGTCTCTCATATTAATAGAAATTCTCATAATTAGTTTGTTTCTTCCAATTTAACTTAGTAAACAAATCAACTGCTTGCCCACACAGAGTTAATAGTTTTTGTGATTAATTTAGACAAGTCCTCTAGGATTCGAAAACCCTATCTTTCACCTTATTACTACATGCGACAATCGTGCACTTGCAGAGATCGTAACAAGTTTTTGGCGCCGTTGCCGGGGACTTCGGCTCAATTGATTAGAATTACTAACTTTAGGGAATTTTATTTTTTTCCTTTGTTTATTTATTTGTTAATTTCACATGTTTCCTAGAGAATGATTTTGCAGACATCTTGGTAATCATGTGGGGGCAGATATACTATGCGCATCTCCAAGCTATTCACCATACTACTCCTATGAATTTATGTACACCTTCCATTGTAAAATCAAGAATATGAGTAGATTAAAGCAATATTGGAGCTAAATGAGCTCATGATAGCTAAAATTAGACAAAATCGAGGAAGGAAGGAAGGAAGGTGAATGATGAAACTGTCCAGCTTCATGAACAACAATTGGCAATACTTTATCATGCATTGGCATATGAAGATAATGGCAATGGGCCTAGGAGCGTCATTCTTGACTTATTTAGGGAGTGAGAAGAGGAAGACGAAGAGCCCCTAGAGGTCTATAATACTGTGTCGCGTCATGTAATAGATCTTTGGGCTGTTTCAGACTCGGATTCGGACTCAGATTGGGATGAGGCTGTGACGCCTATGTCGTTGGTTCCTCACATAATTCCTAAGTCATGGCATGAATGGGAGAGTTTTTACATAGCGGGCTTATGGACGAATGATGTTGAATATATGTTCTTTGAGTCTTGATTTTCAGTTTATGAGAGGGAGATTTCCCATTCTTGCCAAAAATATAGAAATTGGATGTTTTGTGTTAAATACATGTTTTAAGATCGAGTCTAGATTTTAATTGCATCATCTTCCAGCATTGTAGTTTCGTGAGTCATGTTAGATTCGTTTGAGTCTTGTTGGCTATTAGACAGTTAGATGCAGTAAATGAGACTTTGCTCGGGACGCGCAAATGGCAAGTGTGAAGGAATTTGATAACTCCTTCATAAGAGTTATACTTAGGACATTCAACATTGTTATTTGTGTGCGTTTTAGTGTAAAGTGATGAAATTTGAGTCAAAGTATGAAGAAAATGAGTTTTTTGATGTTTTAGAGCTTAAATGTGAAGTCTGGGCGTATCCTACATGGTTTTACGGATAATTTGATCTATTTTATCACATTTATCTTTGAGGTAGTGTTCATGTTGTGTTTGATATGAATTATGCATGCGGGGAGCATCTGGATAGAAGAAACAAACTTCGGAACATCTTGGGAGCTCAAAAGGATGCTTAGAAGGTGATTCAGGATGAAAAAAGGATGTTTTAGAGTAAATTCAGGATGTTTTGAGGATATTTTTAATTATACAATGAATATTCGAGTGATACCAGTGAAAAATGAAAGTATACCTGAAGAGCATTCCAACGTTAGGTCACGAAGCTAAAACAAAAGTCGGACGAGAAAGTTATGGTCCGTCGAAGATGAAGACAAGAAGAACCTGCCCAGGAAGTGATCGTACGGTCACTTCTACGTGAACGTACGATCACTTTTACTTAGAAAATTTTCAGAAAGTAATCGTAGCATGCTATCTGCTAAATCGTACCAAGTGAATGTACAATTACGTTGGTTTTTCCTGTGATCGTACGATCACTTTTCGGTGAACGTACGACCATCCCGCGTACTAGACTCGGATTTTTTGGGTTTTTCGCTATTTTGCAATATTTAATGATTAGGATCGACCCAAAAACTATTAGAACGGCTGGGGAACATGCTTTTGAAGGAGAAGGCATTGAAGACAAGGCTTGGGAGCTTGGAGCTTGCTTGGAGATTGAAGATTACGCGTTTGATCTCTCTTTCTCTTTTTTTCGTTGTTTTTACTCATGATCACACAGACTCTTGCTATTTTGATCATGAGTACGTCTAGCTAAGTTTAATATCAGTATTTCTACATGGTAGCTATGTTTGAAGTCGTGATTGGCGAATTATGAATTTGATTCATGTTTAGATTGAAATTAATAGATGATGAATGTTTTTGCTATGTTTAATTCATGCTCTTATTCTATCTTGCTATTGTGAGACGTTGAAGTAGGAAGATCTAGGCAATTGGTTAGTGAATGCAACGAATTACCCGGATAACTGAATTAAGAACTTAGTCACCGGTTAGAGGAATGAACTACAGACTATGAACATTGAGTAGACTAGAAGATCGTAATGCATGTTTAGACATACGTAGGCTCGAGGAATTAGTTATGTGCTTCTAAATATAAACTTTGTCTGAGGAATCTTCAAAGTACCCTTTCTCGTTTGGCAAACTAAATCATCATTTGTTTTTCAGAATGAAATTCGTGAACGGTGGAAACCTAGTGAAACTAGAGAAAATCCCGATATTTGTCTCTCATATTAATCTAAATTCTCATAATTAGTTTTTTCTTTCAATTTTTAGCTTAGTAAACAAATCAACTGCTTTCCCACACACAGTTACTAGTTATAATTAATTCACGACAAGTCCTCTCGGATTCGACAATCCTATCTTTCACATTATTACTATACGAGACAGTAGTGCACTTGCGAAGATCGTACCAAGCATACTTAGGAGTGGATGCATTCTTATTGGACCCCAATGGCAACCAAAGACCTTGTTGCATCAACAAAGCACACGTCTTTATTTTCCACATATTGAAATTTTCTTTACGTTAAACCTGTCGATTTTGATCGTTGAGACATGCATCGTTCTTGAAAAAACAGTCGAAACCCTATCCTTGAAAATCCTTGATCTGATACCAGTCTTTTATAACAAGGGTCCCGACAAGAACGATAAACAAGATCAAGAATTAACACATTATTAACGTGGTTCACCAAACAATAACGCCAGCTTCCTACATGATAATGAATCGAACTTTTATTACTGATGGAAGAAACCCATATTACACCAAAAGAAACTAAAATCACAAGTACAACAATATATAGGCGATAGGAAACCGTAAGTTGCAGCCCAAACCAAATTTGGCTGCCCCAGCCCTGCTACAACTCGTACGAGTTGCATCAGTAACTCGTGTGAGTTACACAACTCGTGCGAGAACCAGGGCTAACTCGTGCGAGAACCACGGCTAACTCGTGCGAGAACCTGCAGCCTCCTATTGAACTCGTAAGAGTTGTTGAGGTAAGTTCTACGAGCTCCTGACTAGTTCGAACGAATTGAAGGAATCTTCAACACATTGGATATTTGACTCTTCAATCAACATAGAGAACCTCAAAAAGGTTATGCAAATCAAGTCTTATGAATACTATAAAGAATATGGAAAATATTGAATCGAACAGACTAGGTTTATGCCCATGCATTTTGTTGAACATATCATGCTCTCAATTAATAGCTAGCAAGAATGTAGGGGGCACATTTTATGTGTCTATCTCTCTCCTCTTTCCCGTTTCAATTGATTTACCAGTTTATCCTTTACCTATCAAATCATTAAAATGGATTCTGTCGAATTTATAAAGTCTCATAGTATACATGATTTAGTTAGACACCTATGAAATCATTAAATTTACATTACAATGTTGTAGTTCGTATTATAAATGCATAGTACGCATGATTTAGAATGGCCGAGAATTACATAATTCATGGTTTAATTACTGGAGACTTGCTAAGAGTCTTGAGCAGAAACTTCAATATACAGTAAATCCTCAATAAATGAATTTTTGAAAAATAAATAACCTCGCAAAATGAATAATTTTCTTCCCAAATGAATAAACATTAATAAATAATTTTTCTAAAATCCTTAAAAAACCATGTAAATATAAATGAATAATCATTCAAATTCATAAGATATATATATATATATATGTATATATGTATAATACTAAAAGAAAATAGGTGTTAGCTCAGTGTTGAGTGTTTGAAGCCCCTGCATGAGGTCTGGGGTTCGAACATTGGTATATGATGTAGTTCTAAAAAAAGTAAAATACTAAAAAGATAAAATTATTCGTTCCCGTCATCAATGTTCATACAATGTCATTTATTAAACTAACAAACTGCATAACATCTTTCTTGTGCTCACATATGGTCCTGCATGAGGTTTCGGGTTCGGACAGGGGTATGTGATGTAATTCTAAAAAATTATAATACTAAAAATATAGAATTCTTTGTTCCAATCATCAATGTTCGTACAATGTCATTTATTAAAAAAACAAACTGCATCACATCTTTCTTATGCTCACATATGGTCTTGCTTATCTGGGCGGTCAAAGTTATTTGTGTTGGTGATTTGGCTTGTGATCGGAAGCCATCAAAATGAGTATTAAGAGGAAAATACAATTGAAAAATTATAGTTTTGCAGTGTAGTTTCGGTACATATTTTGAGACTCTACATATTCCATAAATAGGATCTTGTTCGTAGTCTCACATATGTACATACTAAGTACAACAATGTATTAAGTCCACATACGTTATTGGTTTATGCATTCCTAATATAAACTTTGTGAATTCAGAGCATTACTTTGAAGGTACATTTTTTACAATATAAAATAAAAAATTATTTGTCAATAGAAGAGTAATATATTCATGTATCTATAAGTAAATAATCTCACTAAATATTTTTTTTCTAGTCTTAAGAGTATTAATTTATTGAGATTTTATTGTAGTGTGGTCCTTCACTTGCCACAGATTTCCGCTAATTCTTCGTTGTTTAAAATTTTGGATCTTACAATTTCCAACATGCTCAATTTATAATTTACTTGGCCATCAACATTCACGGTTTGTTCTAATCTTTCTTTCAAGAAAATGGATTATTCTAAATTAAGAGTTGAGAGTAATCTTTAAATCTTGAACTGTGCCTTTGCAACTTGTGATAATCTTTAAAGTGATATGTGCCATTTTGTTTTTCAGACTATTAATAGAAACAATTACCTCGATCACCCATACAAATACACTGCTTGTACTGTAAGTTTGTCAAAATTAAACAAGTGTATTGATTTTATGTGGACATTTCATATATTTGGACAATGAAAGAAATACATGGGTGCTAGTATAGATTTGTAAAAATCAAGATTTTATGTTCTGCATATGATTACGTTTTGACAACATTTACGCTCTTCAATATTTTTGTGCATATATTATGCATCAACATTAGTTAAGTACTTAAAGTGAAGAAGTAAACTTGTTGGATTATTTGGGCATTTCACGTATTAACCAAGAAAAAACTACTGAGAACTTTCTCACTCACACTTATAGATACTTGTTCATTTCACCATTAAGCCCATGCTACTATGCTAGGGGACTTTTACTGTGTAGGGGCTAGCAGTAGTATAATTAAGATGCCGTGCTTAAGCTTAAACCTCCCTAATAAGTCTATAACTCCTACATTATCTGTTATTTTTTTGAATAAGTAGGTGTCATATGGTAGGAGGAGCGAGTTAGGGATTGACTTTAAATACCATAGAAAATGAAGGAAAATCTATGCAACAAGCTAGAATAATCAACTATACAAAGGTCACTATATATTGACAGTTGACAGATGATAGCACCCTCAATGATACACAAGTATGATGCCATACAATTCCATTAAGATACAATGAGAAGGTTAAGGTGGAGTAATCGAACTCCATATATTGATTACTTTTTGGTCATTTAAACTACAAGCTATAAAATATGAAAGAAATCACGTCCCATGCTAACTTTAAGGTTACACAATAAATGGAGTTGCTCTCATCGTACACTGTTTGATCGCACAGCAGCTTGATTTACCGACATGGACTATTTTTCTTTGTAATATATGGGATAGCTTCCTCATACAGCTTTTGATCAGCATTATCTTTCTTCGGCATAGACTCCATATTTTTGGCAATAATTGAGATAGCTTTTCCTTATAGAAGACACAAATATTTAAAAAATTCAAAGGAGATATGAACAAATCGGTATAGTTTAAGATTTTACTAATATTTGCTGTTATTTATTTTACGAACATTAATTATTTCAGAAATATAAAACATCACATATTTTTCTTTACTATTTAATTTTATAATCTATGTGGAGTTACAGTTACCAACAGTTTTATCTTTAGACATAAGAGGTGTAATATAAGAGTGATAAATAAAGGAAGTATAATGTGCCTCTAATTATTGGATATAGGCATCATTATTTCATAGGCCCACTATAATTTACCCTTTATTATGTCTAAAACAATTATATATTTTTTTTTGAATAAATAAACAATTACCTTTGATTCATTTGATTTCTTTCTTACATATTGTGGTTGATTGATGTTAGCAGTTCTCTTATACTGTTAGTGCTTAATCCATAGTCCTGGATTAAACTCGGAGCGGTTTGGTTAGTTAAGCGATGAGTATGTCTAACCTTGAAAATATAACTCTTCTTTTTCTGCTCCTAAACACTTGCAGGTTCAAGTTCGAGCGAGGTCCATCATATCTTTCATGTGATATTTTTCTAAGCAAATATGTAGGTTTTGACATCATTGCTCAGGTCATTCATTCGTTGTTTATTCTGATTATATGTAAAAAAGTAATCTACAGGGTTTTGTTACAAATTTTCTCTGTTTTTCTGTAGAACCTTTCAACAAATAGTAAAGGAGAGTAAATTGTACTTACTCTTTTTTATAGAAATAATTCAATACTAATTAGCTAAGAATAACAATTGAGATTGAGTTCATTATTGCAGATCATGGGCCCATTTCTTCATAATAGATTATCTAACCTAATCATGTTCCGACAGCAATATAATGAGTAGATCTCCTCTCCTTACAAGCAACTAGGTCAAAAAAACATGCATTATCTGTCTATTGGTTTTAACTGCTCTAGTTACTTTAATTTCTTTTTACTAATTTTAAAGAGGTTCTTAGTGGTGTTAAGAATGTAATGAAAGGAAATACTGATCTAAACATGCAAAGATCTAAAACAAAACTAAAGATGAAGATTCTCGCGTTTGTCTCTTTTTTGAGCGGTTTGCAGCGGATGGCCGTTCTTGTTGCTTGTCCTCACGTGCCGTCTTGCTCCCAACAGTCTATCATGTATGCCATGTTATGTACTAGACCAGATGTGTCATATGCTTTCAGTATGACAAGCAAATACCAGTCCAGTCCGGGTGAGAGTCACTGGATTGCTGTCAAGAATATCCTTAAGTACTTGAGAAGGACTAGGGATGCAGTCTTGATATATGGAGGGGAAGAAGTACTCAGTATAAAGTGTTATAACGATGCAAGCTTCCCAACCGACAAGGATGATTTAATATCGCGTTCAGGTTATGTGTTTTGCCTAAATGGAGGAGCTGTGAGCTGGAAAGTTCTAAGAAAGAGATAGTTGCTGATTCTACAAGAGAAGATGAGTACATAGCTTCATTGAGTGCATCAAAGGAAGCTGGTTGGATTAAGAAGTTCATCACTGTACTAGGTGTGGTTCCTAGCTTAGTGAATCCCATTGCGTTGTATTGTGACAACACTGGGGCGATCGCACATGCCAAGGAAACCATGTCACACCAGAAATCCGGACACATACACAGGAGATTTCATCTCACTCGAGAGATCATCGATAGAGGAGATGTGATGATATGCAAGATACCAACAGATGATAATCTTTCATATCCACTTCTAAAATCCTTGCTCAGCGTAAGCATGAGGGTCAAACTAGATCGATAGGCATACAAGATGCACCAGATTGGCTCTAGTGGAAGTGAAAGGCTGTTTGTGTAGATGCCCTAGATGCAATCTATTTTAGTGTGAACATTGTTTTGACTAGAATATTGATTTTATTATATATAGAAATATTAATATAATGAAGTCCTTAGATCGCAATTGTTGTTTCTCTTAAATTTTCCCTCGTCAAGTATATTAGTTAGAAGGACGATAACTATGCATGGAGACTAGTATATGGGTAGATTGATATGGAGATATCAATTTAACACATGGGTACGTATTAGGAGCAAGGGCGTATTGGATTGACCCACCACGAGAAGACTAAATGGGAGTTATGTGAATTTCACAAGTGCTTCTCGTAGTGACAATGGTTTTGTGGTCCTTTGACTTGAAGTCACTAGATACTCTAGTTGTGAATTATCATGTTTTGATATCGTCAAACGTTACACCGTAACTGGGTAACTATAAAGACGATAGTCGGACATGATATGAAGCTAACTGAGAGATGATAGTGATGTAGAGAGTATTTGTCCCTCCCACATGAAGGGAGTATGTATCTGCGGCCACTCGATGGGCAGTACTTATAAAATTCTGGCTAGACTCAGGTAGATCAATATATGATATTGTTGTTATCTGTTCAGATAAGTCTATTCCATGGATAGAGAAACTATGCATTGGATATTCGAATGTAACATCTTTGTCTTGTGTCCAATCCGTTATGACAAAGGGACGATACGACACGGTTACATTGGTGACAGAGGTTTGTGATATCACTGACTATTCCTATTGCTTGAGTGGCATTTATGTGTTGCTAGACACCGCTCAATGTGTGTAATTGTTATTGCCAACATAGTAACAACCTGTAGGGTCACACACCTAAATGATTAGTCTGGATATAGATTTAAAATAGTTTGACTAATTAACAGGAAAAGAATCAAGGATAAAAGTACATTAACATGCATATTTAGTTGGACTAAATATTAAAGTTAACTAAACTGCTAATTAACCAAGTATGGATCGGATTATTAGTGGGGCAGTTTTATGATTAATAAAGAGTTATTAATTATAAAAGGCTAGTCCAGCTCTAATATTTCATTAGATGAAATAATTAAAGTAAGGAAGAGAAAAGAGAGAGAGGGCCGAACATCTATACCCGACAACACAAGAGGCGCAGCCAACCCCTCCTCCTCCTCCATCGTTGTTGCTTCAAGCTTGATTGGATCAAGCTCCTTGGTGATGCCTCCTTCTTCTACACTGTAGCACAAACATTAGAGGGAGTTCTCGTTGGAGACCGTACAGTGTGGATATTTTCATAGGCGTGGACATCAATTCTACGCTGTGATTAGTCAAATCAACAAGGTAACCGTTCTTCCTTTATCACGTTATGAATGCTTCACCTGCGATTCATGGAGGGTTTTGAGCAGAATTATTTTGTATGTCTGCAGCGTAACCTACATCAAAACCCTACATCGCTGCCACGTCAGTATGCCACGTAAGCAACAAATGCAGCCCTTTGGCCCGTGCGACACTTGGCGCACATGGTGACTTCGTAGGTGGCGCGAGAGGCTCATGTGCCGCCTTCCCGTGCTCCTTTTATGATGAGTTTTACATTGTCGGAATCGTCTCTTCGTTCCGATCACAATTATGTGTTAAAATCCAATTTTAACAACTTCGAGAAAACTTGATTTAATAATAAGATCTACATAATTCAGATCAATACAGTTCCAAATTTTAAAATGGCCATAATTCCTTGTCCAAAAAATCATTATCTTAGATTTCTGGAATCCTCGTGTATAGATCTACGCAACGATATAAGATTTGCCTACATAATCTGAAAACTTAAAAACTCGATTTTCTACGGCTATTTTCAAGTTCAGTCTAAGAGGCACGAAGAAAAAGCCTAGGGCTCTGATACCAATGAAGGGAAATATTGATATCAACATGCATAGATCTAAACGCGAATTAAAGCCAAGGATTCTCGCATTTACCTCTTTTCCAGGGCGATTTGCAGCGGATGATCGTTCTTGTTGCTTGTCCTCATGCGCCGTCTTGCTCCCAACAGTCTAGTACGAATCTCTAGGATGAACACTATGGTTCACACCACGATCCAACTTTGGATGCAAGTTATAGAGATGATAGGGTTTGTAGAGAATAAATTGATTTATTCTTCCATCTATAATGGTATTGTAAATGTAGTCATTTATTCAGTAGGAAGATGTCTCTATTTGTAGAAAGAACTTCTAGCTTGTTTGCATCTAACCTCCTAAGGGTTTGTGTCTTATTACAAAGCACCCCCTTGGGCGCTACATGTAATTTGCTAACAAGTAAAATTCCATAGTGGTGCTTAGTGTTGTCAAAGAGAATCCATTACCTGTCTACTATGGTACATATTAAGGATGCATAATATGAGACATTATATTGTTGCCCAATTGTTATGGTCGACGATGGAAGCTCTAATTATCTCTAGCAGAGTTTAGTTTTCAGTTTTTTATTTTGTTGTTTGAGTATATTTCGTGTCAGGTTCTTTTTTGTTTGTTTTGTTTGGGAGCTTATGATTTACATATCAATGATTTAAAGATGTTATGTTTGAGTTTTCACCGTAAAATGCCAATTTTGCATTCAAGTATAGCATTTAGAACGTATTGGATTGTATGACATTTACACAAGGAGAAGAAATATTTGCGTGCAAAGTAGTCTCACTTGAGTAGACGCACAGTGATAGAGCTACTTTAGCGGATGGCGCGACTGCTAACGAGGAGACGATGATCATGAGGATATGGACGACGAACCCAACATGCGACCCAAGCGCAACGTTGGTCTTCCGACGTATTTACAAGACTACATGTAGCCGAAGACTCGACCTTCGTATGTTATTTTCATTGAGAAGTTAATTGTAATGTTTATGAAGTTATCGGGGTTTTTCTTTACGGTTCTTTTTTATCAGATTAAGACTAGAGTCGAACTGTCAGGGTAAGGGAGTCATAAAAGGGTGTAAATTTTCTAAAAAACATCAATAAGAAAATTTCTAACCCTAAACTCCTCTCTCTTCTTTCCTTTTTTCCCGTCCTAGTGTTACTGTTCCTTCATTGTTACCAACTAGGTAACCGCTTTGGTCCTTTCAGCGATCTCATCGGCTGAGCCCTCCTTCCTCGCGAAGACTCACGAACTCACCTTTACGCCACCACCACCAATGGTGGAACCCCAAGCCAGTGCACCAGGGACCCCGCCACTCCTGGCCCAACCAGACTTCATCAACATCGTCAGCACCCTCAACAAGGATGTACTCGCTGGGGATAAATGCTTGGAGCAGCGATTTGAGACAGATATCGCTACCATCAACGATTCAGTCCAGCAGTTAAGCAATCGGATCATCAATCCCACGCCATCGCTAGCTCCGCTTCTGCCGCCCGTCCGCCATATACCGACCAGTGGCTCCCAAGCCGTATGGCAGCCACCACCATTCCGCCTCGGGCCAATCAGTACCAAGAACACCAATCCTCATATGCGTATCAATTAACCAAACTTTAATGGAGACGACCCGGTACGCTGGTTTGCATTCATAAATATTGCGATTTTTAGCGTACGAATGAGGCATATAGGTTATAGATCATAGCCATGCTTATCGATCATCCGGCATTGGAGTGGTTTTGTTATTATCAGTGTAATCACGCAAGAGGAACATGGATGTAATTTGTGGTGGTAGTAAAGTAGCGCTTCAATTCGGGGAACAATGAAGATTACCTAGGCGCTTTATAAAAGTTACAACAACAGTCCACGATCTTGGCATATAAGGCAGAGTTTGAGACAGTATTGAACAAGAATTCCAGTGTTGACGAGTCGGTTATGATATCCCTTTTTCAGGAAGTGATTAAACAGCCGCTTAAGCGCGAAAGCACACTTCATAACCTGAGGGTGTTGGCTGAAGCATACGCTTTGGCACGAGAGTTCTCCACTGGATAGAAGGAATTGCTTCAAGCTTACGTTCCACCCCGATCCTGGAATCCCTCCCCCACTCGGGCAGCGGCTACAACCACCACGCCACCCGTGACAGTTTTGGGCGGTCAACCATCGACAACGACCAAGAGGACTGGCTTAGCGATTGTTCGCCTTACCAAAGAAGAACACGATGAATGCGCAAGTAAGGGCCTTTGTTTAATTATGAAGAGATATTCGTGCGCGGGCACAAATGCCAGTCCTGGTTCCTCGCTCTTTAGGGCAACGGCGAAGATGAGGGTGACGTCCCGGTACCCGGTGAGGAAGACACAATAGACATCATTATCGACAATTTGTCTCATTTACACACTATGGCAGGCAACCCTCACCCTCGGTCATTGAAATTTACTGGTTAAATTGCGGATGTCACTGTGTAGATTCTCATTGACGGAGGTAGTACTCATAACTTCATTATCCACTATGGCTGAGCACTTGTCCCTCTTATTGCACCCGGTTTTTTCATCCGCCTTTATGTGGGGAATAATGAATCCTTATGCTGCTCGTATTATTTTCCAAAAACTCCATTGACAGTGTTGGGAACAGTTTTCGAGGTTGATCTTTACGTCTTGTCCATCCACAGTATTGATGCAGTTCTGGGTATTCAGTGGCTTTAGACTCTGGAGGGAATCTCTCACGATTATAGCAAACTAAACATGAAGTTTTTCTGGTAAGGGAAACAGATTGTGCTTTCAAGGTTTGACCATGGACCGAAACAGATTTCTTATAACTGCCTTTCCGCGTTGGTCGTTCTGAGATGAGAGTTGGAGTTGTTTGAGCTCTTGTTCGGCCAGTACAGTCTGACCCGGACACCGGTCAAGACGTGTTTCCGCCGATCTATCTCAAGAGGTGCTTCAGGTTCTTCAGCAGAACAAGGGGGTATTTGATCTACCTATTGGGTTACCACCATCTTGCGAGTGGGACAACCGTATTCATCTGAACCCGGGGTTCAAACCGGTTAATGTCCGTCAATATTGTTATCCATATTTTCTTAAGTCCGAGATTGAAAGATTGGTGCGCGAGATGTTTAATCAGGGGATCATTCGGCCGAGCAATAGTGCTTTTTCGTCGTTAGTTTTGTTGGTTCGCAAAAAGATGAAGCGTACCGTTTTTGCGTGGATTATCGGGCGCTCAACATCGCGATAGTGCCAAATCATTTTCGATACCGACCACTGACGAGTTGTTCGACGAGCTTAGGTCAGCCTGCTATTTCACGAAACTCGACTTACGTTCCGAACCACCACATTCATATGCACGTTGCAGACATCGCAAAGACAACTTTTTGCACGCATGACAGACATTTTGCCTTCCTAGTGATGTCGTTTTGTCTCACGAACGCACCCTCCAACTTTAAGGAAGCTATGAACCGCATCTTCCGGCCTATGCTTCTCTCTTTTGTCACTGTCTACTTTGACGATATCCTCTTCTACATCACATCTTTGGCGTTGCAAAAAAAACCTAGATCAGGTTCTTCGCCTTTTGTATGCGCACTATTTTTATGTTAAAATGAAAAAGTGTGCATTCAGAACCACGAGTGTGGATTATTTAGGCCATATGTTTACTGCTGGCCAGCTTCAAGCGAACACTCACAAAATCAACGCCATGGTGGTGTGGCCTACTCCTTTAACCGTCAAACACCTGAGGGGTTTTTTGGGATTATTTGGGTACTAAAGGAGGTTCAGTCGCGAACTCTCAGAAAATCAACGCCATGGTGTCGATTGGACTTACTGTCGTCTAGCTGCGGTGTTTTACTGTCCCGTTATGCGCGGTGATTTGAGACAGTTTGTGTCCGCCGATTTGATCTGTCCGAAGACGAAGTACTCAACTTAGAAGCCGCGTGGACTTCTACGACCGTTGCCTATTTCGGACCGTGTGTGGGCTGCAGCTACCATGGATTTCACTACCGGGCTTCCTACCTCTCACCTCTCCATGCCAGTCATGGTGGTGGTTGATCTTCTAACTAAATATGACCACTTTGGTACCCTTCCGACTAATTTGATGCACTGCGAGTGTTGCGCTTGTTTGTGGGAGTGGTGGTGAAACACCACGGGTTTCCTGAGACGCTCCTGTCCGATCGTGATCCTCTTTTCTTAAGAAATTTTTGGAAGGAATTAATAAGATTGAGTGTAACTCTTAAATTCAGCACGGCCTACCATGCGCAGACAGAAGCGTTGGTCGTCATATCTTCCTTGGGCTGAGCTGGCAATGAATTGTCGTCATAACGAGAGTATTAACAAGGCCCCTTTCCGTTTTCTTTATAGTCGTGATCCCCCCTCCTTGTTTTCCACCCTACCAAGCCCAATTCATTCCCCTTTAGTGGACGAGTTACTGAAAGAATGTTCCGAGTTGTTGGGGATTTGAAGGAATACTTATCCAAGATGCAACAGAGGATGCCCACTAAGTCTAAAAAACATCGTCGCAATGTCTCTTTCCAGGTCGGTGATTTGGTTTTGCTTCGGCTGTGGCCTTACCGTCAGCGGTCATTGGCACGACCCTTTGCCGCAAAATTGGCTCGTCTCTACTACGGGCCCTTTAAGGTGCGGAACGCATTGGCCAGGTTGCTTATCGTCTACGCCTTCCTGACTCCTTCCGCCTGGATGACGTTTTCCATGCTTCATTGCTTCTCCCTTATGTGCCGGCGACCTCCGGAGTCCCTCCCGTTTCTCTTCCCGAGCAGTTCTTCAAAGGCAGACCGGTGGCTGTGCTAGTTTCCGCTATACAGGAGCGTTTAGTCATGGTCTTGGGGTCTCCTCAGCAGCAGTGGTTGGTCTCTTGGTCGGATGGTGCGTTGCCATCCTGGGAATCGGTTCACGACATCCGCGATGCTTTCCCTGATTTAGGGCTTGAGGACAAGCTGATTTTCGAGGTCGGGGGAGTTGATTCGGCTACGTTAGCGGATGGCGCGACTGCTAGCGAGGAAGACGATGATCAAGAGGATATGGACAGCAAACCCAACGTGCGACCCAAGCACAACGTTGGTCCTCGGACGTATTTACAAGACTACGTGCAGCCGAAGACTCCACGTTTCTATGTTATTTTAATCGAGAAGTTAAATATTTTTATGAAGTTATCCGGGTTTTTCTTTACGGTTTTGTTTGCTCGGATTAGGACTGGGGTCGTACCGTCAGGGGTAGAGAGTCATAAAAGGGTGTAAATTTTCTAAAACAAATCAATAAGAAAATTTCCAACCCTAAACTCCTCGCTCTTCTCTCTCATTTTTTCCCACCCGTGTGTTACTGTTTCTCCATTGTTACCAACTAGGTAACACACAGCTTCACAATATAGGTATGTATGTTAGTTTAAGGTATCACCTGTCTGTTTCAGGATACAGTTACTGGTTTGTTCTTTTCATGTTAATTTCTCTAAATCATTCAGCCCTCCAAATCTACAGGGCTTTCAATCACTCTAATCATTCTTTAAACATGGCTGCTCTCATATTGGATCACTAGTCAAATTACAAATCTAACGATCAAGTGAACATATCTTTACCTCGAGCCTGACTTCAGCACTTTAAATAGATTATTCAGATCACAAACAGAAATGGAAAGGGGACTTTTTAAATTTTCAGTATGGATATCCTGTCTTCGTTGTTTCCTTATGACCATAATGATCAGTTGTTTCAGTTGTCTTCTCTTCCCCAGCTAAGCACACACGAACAAGATAGTCTCCCAGTTGTGGCACCTTCTGTTCTTAAAACCATGAAAATCGTCCCAGATGACAACAAGAAGCGAAAGTCTTCTGTTGCTTTCGATGTGGAAGACCCGAGTGATTATCACAAGAAGAAGAAGATAATTCATAGAGATGTTGAAAGACAAAGAAGGAAGGAAATGGCCAATCTTTATAAAGGTCTGCGCTCACTACTGCCTCTGGAGTATCTTAAGGTCAGTTTCAGCTCCATAGTCATATCAAACTTGTTTCCGAAAGATTCTATTTTGACAAGTTTTCTCTTTTGATGATTCTAGGGGAAGAGGTCTGTATCTGATCATATGCACGAGGCTGTGAGCTATATTGGACATTTGCAGAAAATAATTAAAGAGATGGGTAAGAAGAGAGATGAGCTGAAAAGGATATTACCTGGGGGCAGTGGCAGTGTTCGTGCTGGATCAAATTGCTCGCACGAGAATGTAACAGTTGAAACATCTAAAGTTGGCATTCGAGTGGTTGTGAACACAAGCTTTAGTGGAGGGACTTCTCTCTCAAGAGTTCTGAGTGTTCTCATCCAGGAAGGGCTGATTGTAGGAAGCTGCATTTCTACAAGAATTAATGAAAGACTAATTCACACCATTGAATCTGAGGTATATTTGCTACTCAACTTCATTTTTTTTTTGGAAATCAATTATACTTCAAAGGTTTGGGATGGAGATTGTGTGGGTTTGCTATCTGATTTACGTTTCACCGATATTTGTTCATTTCTCTTCTAATTTCTCTAGCTCCTTTTTCCTTGAGAAAAAAAATGTTAAACTTCTAACTCTTTGGTCTCTTTCTTCTTTTGGGAATTATGCTATTCAAATCCTCCATCGTAAAGATGGATATGAGTTGAAGGAAATTTTGTAGCTTTTTGGGTTTTTTTCTTTTCTTTTCTTTTTTTTTATTCTTTGTTATAGTTTGATTTACTTCGCTTTGTCCTTCCCAGTGGGATCGATGAACAGATTAATGTTATACTCTGATATTCTTTGTTTCATAGGAATTTTTGCCGTTTATTGGCTTGAAACCTCACTGTCTGTTCAATCAAGCTAGACCTATTCTGTCAACAGGTTATCGATGGGATGATCATCAACCCAAGTGATCTTCAGAAGAAACTTAGAGATTTGGCGGTGTAATATTTGCAGAACATTTCTTGTATTAATTGGTGAGAATGATATCTAGTATTTTGTACATATGAAAATAATGTTTGAGCATTGTAGTTTGTACATGCATCCATTCCTTAGTTTTTCGTTAAGCGTCATGTGTAAAGCAATAACCACTTTGAATTATGAAGAGTGATACTGGTGCTTGATAAGTATGATATAGAATGCTAACTCATTACTTCAGCCAATTTGGTCCTCATTCCGAAGTCATTTGGTCGACTACTTAGTTTATATAATTTTGCATGCAAGTTTGTATTGGAGGTTTTAACTGAGATGTTACAGGTACTACCGCATCTTATTATTTCACCCAAGTATAATGGATTTATGCCAGGGAGAGCTATTCATGAAACATGGTTCTAGCTAAGGAGATCTTATCCGACGCTAAGTGGATTGTTCATGGGGGCAATGTTGTTATTCAGCTATATATGCAGAAATCTTATGACCGGATTAACGGGGATCTTTTGCTTGTTGTGTTGAAACAGTTTGGTTTCTCGGATATTGTTTGTCTCCTAGTTTGCTCTTGCTTGTTAAACTGTTTGTTTTCACGTCTCCCGCATTGTTTTATATAGCTCAAGAAGCTTCAAGTCGATCGTGGAATCATGTTTTCGAGATTGATAAGGTCTCCCTTTTAGAGGCGCTTGTGGAACCCTAATTTCTTGGTATTAACCAAGCCCGGCAGCTTTCTAGCCTTTACTAGACCGAATACAGTAACAGTTACGGGTTGGAATGTTAGTCTTTATCATCCGGTGGTCGGTTGATTATATTACAGAGCGCTCTGAGTTCCTTTCCGATTCATTTAATGTCTGTTTCATTTTGTTAGTGTGTCTTGAATATAAGTCAGCAAAGAAAGTCAAACGGAACAAATTTGGAAATAAGTTGGACGTGGTGACTTGCTTTCATTCTTTTGTTTTGGTAATCACCGCCACACACACACACATGGCTATTTAAAGAGGCTCCCTTTTGGTTTGTAATGCACTGATAACTCTCTATTAGAGTTATATTTCTTGCATACTTTATATCGTTTTTCGTGATTCCGGGGTTGAAATATGAATTTTACACTATGAATGTTGAGAAAACGTAGAAAGTTGAGTTTCTAGCACTTTATTGTTAATCAGGGCGTTTCGATGCATATTTTGATGTTATTTGTCAAATATAATCGCTTGGTATGGTTGTTCATGTTGTCTTGAAAGGAACGGATGCTAAACGATGGCTAGGAGGCATGAAACGAACTTCGGAAGCAAAGCAAATTCAAGAGGAAGCAAGAGAAGCAAAGTCGGAGGAGCAAAAGTGACAAATCTCCACTATTTTGATTCTATCTCGAGTTCTACAATGAATTTCGTAGTGAGATCAGGGGCAAATGAAAGTAGACTCAGAGAGCTTTTCAACGATAGGTCAGGGAGCTAAAACGGAGATCGGACGAGAAAGATATGGTCCGTAAAAGAGGATGCAAATTTGAGAAACTCCCCAAGGGTGTTCGTGCGAACAAACTTTTGTTCGCACGAACAAAATGCCTTAGAAAAATTTTAGGATGGCAAAAAGAAGTGAAAAAGGGACTGATGGAAAATAAGAACAAAATTCCTGTTCGCACGAATAGTCGGGTGTTCGTGCGAACAGAGAGGCCAGACGCGGATTTTTGGGTTCTTTTGGTAATTTCTTGAAAGTTTGAAGACTCTAACCTATTTCCAACGTATTGGGAAGATCCTAAAGAGGTATTCACACATATTTGGAGTCTAGAGAGCTGGAGAAGACGGGAGAACAAGCTTGGAGCAAGGATCATCAATTACATTGAAGATTTCAGCGTTTGATCTTCATTTCTTCATCTTTTCTTCATGAACTCTATGATTTTGATCATGTTGAACAATATTATGTCTAGCTAAACACTTTAAGCTAGGTGATTGATGAGAAACTAGGGTTTGTTGGATGATTTTCCGGATTTTAGACTTGATGCATGCTTTTGCTTAAATTCTATGAACGTTCTCGTTAGCTTTTCTATTCTTGTACTTATTTATTAATGTTCTTGGCTTGATCACCCGTAGAATGTTACTTGTTGATAGGGTTGCACGAAAGTGAACTCATTGAGATGTGTTAAAGAATAGTTTAGGTAATCTTGTAAATTCTTGAGACCGAGAGGAGATAGGAACTTGATTAATCGTGTGAGGATAGTTTCGGTTGATATTGTTAGAACTTAGTGAATTCGGTGGACCGACAGGACCCGGTGAAGGAGCCTAACTACTCCACTAGATTTTAGTGATAGACGGAGGTGGACCGAGAGGACCCGAAAGCAATTGATTGCACAAATTCACGTGAGATCGAGAGAAGATCGTGATGAGCATTACCCGGTATAACTAGAACGTGCGTAGAGTGTTTCAAGCATAACCCGGAAATCGTTAACAACCCTAGGGACCATCAATTGCCTAGTTCTTCTTTATTAATCGTATTCAATCACAAGTTATTTTTGTTTAAACGTGAAAACTCCATAAAAACAATTAGTTAATTGTCATTTAATTTTAGTCGCTTGTTTGTGGGCGACGACCTTATAAACTAAAACCCTTTTTACCGGTTACTTAGATATCTCATAATTAATCTCTAGTCAACTAATAATCTTAAATTCCCTTGGGTTCGATACTCGGAGTCGTAAAATACTCCTAATACTACTTGACCGTATACTTGCGTCTAAGCGCGTTAAGAATTCGTTTCAAGTTTTTGGCGCAGTTGCCGGGTAACTTTAATATTTTATTACTTTAGTAGAAATTTATTTAGGATATCTCTTTTATTTTTGTTTAATTAGCTTTTTTTTTTCTTACTTGTATTTGATTCTGCTTTTCAGGTCATCAGTGTATGCCTAGGATCCCTAGAGAACTTGTGCCCCCACTTGAAGACCCAGAGCAGTTATTCAGAGATCAGAGGAGAAGACAGAAACAGAGCATTATGGGTGATCAATTGACCAACGCGCAGCTCAATCAGCGGGTGGAAGAGTTGTCTAAACTGGTGAATGATCGCAACGCCCAGACACCATACAACAAGTCTGGACAGGCTATTGTGGAGAAGTTTCGGTCGTCCACCTATGAACACAATCCGGCAATTGTAGTGCCAGAGATACAGGCTGAGCTCTTTGATCTTAAGCCTGCGACAATTCAGACGGTGACCAATCAGTTCCAATTCTATGGGAACAGGGATGAAGACCCCAATGAATTTATTGGGAGGTTCAACGCGTACATAAAGACTACCAAGTACAAGGATGTAACAGCAGAGGCGTTGAAGCTAATTCTTTTCCCTTACTGTCCGAAGGGTGCAGCTGAGAAGTGGCTAAATTCAAGAGCTCCTGATTCGATAACTACATGGGCTCATTGTGTGGATGAGTTCAAGGCCAAGTTTTATCCAGTTCAACGGGTGATTGAGCTACAGGGTGATATTCTAGGCTTTCGGCAACATGCCGATGAAACTGTGGTAGATGCATGGGACCGTCTTATGCATTTGATCAGGAAGTGCCCAAACCATGATTTTGGGGATTACAAAATTTTGCAGGTATTCTACTATGGTCTAGAACGTCACAATCAGAAGCTGGTTAACAGAGAAGCTGGAGGCAATTTTTTGTACTCTGTTGACAAGGAAGGAGCCTATGCGCTCATGAAGCAGCTCGCTAAGCAGGACTCACAACTCTATGATTCCAGCAGATTATCAGCATTGCCTGAACCTAAAGATGATGAATGGAAGACTGGGATCAACAAGATGGTGTCAGATTTAGCCAAACATGTGTATCGGGATAAGAAGCCAGTTACAAGAGTAGAGGAGCAGGAGTTTGATTCAGCCTTGGCCCACATTGTAAGTGTATATGTGAACATTGTGGGGGCACAAGGACAGCGGAAGAATTGGAACCAAGGGAACTACAGATCAGGCACAAGAGATCATCCAGCTTTCAGGTATGGGGATCAGTCTGGAGCTATATACGCACCTGGGTTTCAGCACATGCCACAAGCACCAGTGTCGCAGGCTCCACCACCAGTTGTTGTAGCGCCAAACCCTGAGATTTCTGTACTCACTAAGGCGTTGAAACAGCCGAGTAACAACATGAAAGATATGACCACGACGGTCAATGCTATGTCTTCTAATTTGCAAACTACGAAGACTTCTCTTCGTGCACTAGAGGTTCAAGTTGGGCAAATTGCAACGCAATTATCTGCTAGAGCACCTGGTTCTCTACCGTCTGACACAGAAAAAATGCCATTACCACTCGCAGCGGGGTTTCATTTACTGATCCACCATACCCGAGCCATGCCAGAGCTGCAGCATCAAAGGCTAAGGAGCATGAGGTCTTCGATTCTGAGAAGACACATGTCATGGTCCCCCAATCAAAGGGCATGACTCCACATGATGAGGAAAATTCCAATGAGGTATTACCACCACCATTTTCTTCTAAAGATGTACCTTTTCCATTGAAAACTAGAAAGAAGAAGGATGACTCTGAGGAGTACAGGAGATTTCTCAGTATTTTCTCCAAACTGCACATAAACATTCCGTTGATTGAGGCGCTGCAGAAAATGCCTAAGTATGCGCGGTTTATCAAGGATGCAATCTATGGGAGAAAAGCTATGGATAACTTTCAGACAGTGAAACTGAATGAGCATGTGAGTTCATGTGCCTTGCATGGGCTACCCAAGAAGAAGAAAGATCCAGGTAGTTTTGTGATTGAGGCTACACTTGGTGGGGCATATACAGGCAGGGCTCTATGTGATTTGGGGGAGAGTGTCCTTTTCACTATTTAAAAAGCTAGGTGTGGGGGAGCCTAGTAAAACCTGGATCAATCTGCAGTTCGCAGATAAGTCGTCCAAGAAGGCCATTGGGGTGGTAGAAGACTTACTTGTGAAGGTTGGTAGTTTGATCATGCCAGCTGATTTTGTGTTCCTTGACATGCCAGTTGGTGACGTTCCGATCATTCTTGGTAGGCCCTTTCTGGCTACCGGTCGGACTTTAATTGATGTGGAGAAT
The DNA here is from genome assembly GCA_023055425.1 of Linanthus parryae. NCBI lineage: Eukaryota > Viridiplantae > Streptophyta > Magnoliopsida > Ericales > Polemoniaceae > Linanthus > Linanthus parryae. The sequence continues at coordinate 121,030,923 of JALGPY010000003.1, read as the reverse complement.
GGCGAGTTGATCATGAGGGTCAACGATACTGTGGAGACCTTTTAGGCTTTCAAACCGACTCCTCAGTACACTTATGAGGTGAAGCCAGACTTGCCATTTCCTGTGAAAGTTGTGCGTGGAATTTCAGAGCCGACACAAGAAGATCCGCCAGATCCTAAGTGTAAAGAATCGAGTGTGCAGGCGCACGAGGTAGTCATGAGTATCCAGTGTCAGAAGTTGGATGCGACACAACCTGCCAAACCACCTTTCTAAGCCTCATGAGGTAACATGGTCGGGCCGTCGACCTTAAATTACAAAGCGCTACTTAAAGAACAGAGAATTGCTCGAGGTCGAGGAGCGATTCCAATATGTTGGGTGCCACACGAATGAGAGGGCTACAATTTATATCGTAGCAGCACATCGGAATCCGGGCGCATAGAGACTTCTCCGAAAATTGTCAACGGTCCACAAGACCACTTCTTGTTGCAATTTCGCGGCAACGGTGCCCATGTAGGTCCGGGCACCCAGGTACCTCTAACACTCTCTTTCAAATTTATGTTTTTGAGCGATGAATGTTGCAATCCACCGCCTATACATTTAAGTGAGGAAACCTCCTAGTTGATCTATAAATTCGTTGAGGACAACGAAACTCTTCAGTGTGGGAGGGGGTTTGTATCTACGTGCGCTAGCCATGTCTTTGTTTGCATCGCCTTGTTACATACAGTTTTGTGTTCGTATTGTGTTGGTTTGTGGTAGGATTGTGTAGTTTATGCATTATTTTTTTTGTAGCACTTTTACTTTATTGAGCCAATCGTGTGATTAATCGAGTTGGCCAAAAGCATGTAGAGTCTGGGAATATGAAAATATATATATATATATATATATATATATATATATATATATATATATATATATATATAAAAGCAAAAATCCATAAAAATTTAATTTTTTTGAGAATAAGGGCAATTGATGAAGCTATAAACCGAAGAGAGTTGAATGAAAGAGTCTCGGAGAATAGGAAGCACCGTATTAGGGATGTCTTTAATTATTAGTATCTTGCGCACGTGTTTCACGAAAGGAAATCCCGGATATTCAGGGAATGTGGAAAGTAGATGAGGGCATACCTTTAGTTCCTTTATTTTGCTAGGAGAATTTAGTCCTAAGAAATCGAATAGTCTGTTTTCGAGTGGAAACTTGTGGCCTTTTGCAAATATGGGGTCGATCTTCGTGTTGAGTCGGTTCCATGTGGTACGATTGCCTCGGCCTAAGCGAAGTCAGGGGGCGTACACCACCATCCCTTAAGGCGGTTTCAACAGCTAACCGAAAAAATCCCACACTTAGTTGCTCTACATGCACGGTTGAAAAAAATTAGAAGAGAATGAAAAACAAAAGAAACTAAAATCTTTTCTTGGATTAGATACGGTGAACAACCTAATGTGCCTCCATTAACGTGGAGAATTTGGATTCAATCCAATTAGAGAAACTAGGGAAAATTAAAGTCAAGCCGTATTACACGGAGTTGTGTCTCCCGTCACTGGGACAACTTGCATTCAATGTAATAACGGCTAAGAGGGTCTGAAAACCTCAAATGACTTGGCGACGAAATACTATCTTAGAATTTGCAATGCCTAGACCCTCTGAGCTAAAGGACGTGCCCAAGTCTTGGATTCTTTATGGTGGATGTTTGGGGACCCCTTAGTGAACTTGTGTGTATGATCATCTTATCTCAATTTCTTGCTATTGGTTGTGAAATTTCGAAAGAGGCTTGTGAAAACTTGATGATTTTGGTTAGTGATAGCGAGATTGCCCAATCTCTAAAGAAAAATGAAAAAAGAAAGGTTGTGTTGTTTAAATATTTGCATTGTGAAATAATCGAGTTGCATTGTTTATAGTCATGTAGATTGCATTGGGTGTGTGGGTTGATTGTGTCACATGGCTAGTAAAGTTTTATGCAATTCGGTGGATTAAAACGTAGTGTAAGGTTTGATTTTGCTCGGACGTGCAAAAAGGTAGTATGGGGGAATTTGATAACTGTCTATTAGAGTTATATTTCTTGCATACTTTATATCATTTTGCGTGATTCCGGGGTTGAAATATGGGATTTACACTATGAATGTTGAGACAACGTAGAAAGTTGAGTTTCTAGCACTTTATTGTTAATTCGGGCATTTCGATGCATATTTCGATGTTATTTTTCAAATATATTCGCTTGGTATGGTTTTTCATGTTGTCTTTACAGGAACGGTAGCTAAACAATGGCTAGGAGGCATGAAACGAACTTCGGAAGCAAAGCAAACTCAAGAGGAAGCAAGAGAAGCAAAGTCGGAGGAGCAAAAGTGACCATTCTCCACTATTTTGATTGTATCTCGAGTTCTAAAATGAATTTGGGAGTGATACCAGTGGCAAATGAAAGTATACTCAGAGAGCTTTCCAACGATAGGTCACAGAGCTAAAACGGAGATCGGACGAGAAAGATATGGTCCGTCAAAGAGGATGCAAATTTGAGAAACTCCCCAGGGGTGTTCGTGCGAACAAACTTTTGTTCGCACGAACAAAATGCCTTAGAAAAATTTTAGGATGGCAAAAGAAGTGAAAGAACAAAATTCATGTTCGCACGAACAGTCGGGTGTTTGTGCGAACAGAGAGGCCAGACGCGGATTTTTGGGTTCTTTTGGTAATTTCTTGAAATTTTGAAGACTCTAACCTATTACAAACGTATTGGGATGATCCTAAAGAGGTATTCACACATATTTGGAGTCTAGAGAGCTGGAGAAGACGGGAGAACAAGCTTGGAGCAAGGATCATCAATTACATTGAAGATTTTAGCGTTTGATCTTCGTTTCTTCATCTTTTCTTCATGAACTCTATGATTTTGATCATGTTGAAAAATATTATGTCTAGCTAAACACTTTAAGCTAGGTGTTTGATGAGAAACTAGGGTTTGTTGGATTATTTTCCGGATTTTGGACTTGATGCATGCTTTTGCTTAAATTCTATGAACATTCTCGTTAGCTTATCTATTCTTGTACGTATTTATTAATGTTCTTGGCTTGATCACCCATAGACTATTACTTGTTGATAGGGTTGCACGAAAGTGAACTCATTGAGACGTGTTAAAGAATAGATTAGGTGATCGTGTAGTTTCTAGAGACCGAGAGGAGATAGGTACTTGATTAATCGTGTGAGGGTAGTTTCAGTTGATATTGTTAGAACTTAGTGAATTCGGTGGACCGACAGGACCCGGTGAATGAGCCTAACTACACAAGTAGATTGTAGTGATAGACGGAGGTGGACCGAGAGGACCTGAAAGCTATTTATTGCACAAATTCACGTGAGATCGAGAGAAGATCATGACGAGCATTACCGGTATAACTAGAAATTGCGTAGAGTGTTTCAAGCATAACCCGGAAATCGTTAACAACCCTAGGGACCACCAATTGCCTAGTTCTTCTTTATTAATTGTATTCAAGCACAATTTATTTTCGTTTAAAAGTGAAAACTCCATAAATACAATTAGTTAATTGTCATTTATTTTAGTCGCTTGTTTGTGGCGACGACCTTATAAACTCAAACCCTTTTTACCGGTTACTTAGATATCTCATAATTAATCTCTAGTCAACTAATAATCGTAAATTCCCTTGGGTTCGATACTCGGAGTCGTAAAATACTCCTAATACTACTTGATCGTATACTTGCGTCTAAGCGCGTTAAGAATTCGCGTCATGCATACACACATACAGAGGGGTCACGAAGAGTGCTAGTTTGGTGCTTTGAGATTTGTTTGGGTGTGTGTCTCGGGTGGGTGTTTCGGTTGGCCGCTGTGGCCGTTTTGGCCACGGCGTGCATTGTAATCGGGTTCTCTTCTCAATAAAATATATGGTTTCGCTCGTGGATTAGCTAGCGGGTTCGTTGCGAATTCGTTAGTGAACCACGTTAAATATCTGTCTCGTTCTTGTTTTGCTTTCGTCGTTGTTGCTCGAATACCCACAAGTTATAACAAACTGGTAACAGAGCTCTGAGACAAGTGTTCTTTTACAACAAACTGGTATCAGAGCCGGGGTTCCAAGAGGGTGAAGCCAAGAGCTAGGGTTTCACGTTTTGGTGGAACTCAAAGCTAGGGTTTCGCGATTCAGGTGGAGCATACTATCGGAGTTGGGTTTCGAGATTCCGCCAAGAACGATGTTTGGTTTGGCGAGCAAGATCGGTATGTTCGTGAGAGTGAAGCAGGTACACCCACCATCTGAAGCCCCGTGGAGGGGACTATCTGGGCTCCTGTTGGGGCAATCAGGCGCGCATCTAATTAGGCGGGCAAAGGATCTGGCAAATCTAGCACGCATTCGCTACTGGCGAGAATCTGGCGGTTCACACGCATCTGGCGTTCTGGCGATTGACGTTCAGGCGCAATCCGGCTCCCGGCGTGGAGCATCTGGCGTGTGAATTTAATCTGGTTCTGGCTCATGCGTTGCACAAACTCATTGGAGTTGGAGCAACGAAATAGAGCATCTGGCGCCTGAGATTTCTGGCACGCGCATCTGATTCTAGTTATGGCGCGCATTATGCACGAGTTTATTCTGGCGTGCATCTGGTTTTGGAGCGTGTACCATGACAGGCTTTGAGCTCGCATCTGGCGCAATCTGTTTTTGGCGAGCATCTGGCACATCTGAGGCATACGAGGCGCATCTGGCATGACAATTTGTAGCACTCTTCATTGGTGCATATGGTCTCAATGACATCTGGCACTTGTCATGGTGCATCTGTCTGGCGCAATTGGGCTCATCGGAAATACATTCGGTCCAGCTTTCTCAGTGAATGTATTCGATCCTGGTTCTGGGTGGAGCACTTGTTTGTGTTTCCGAAAATGAAACCACATCGGGCGCATTCGTTGCAGGAACGCATGGTAGTTGGAGCAACGATTTGGCGATTCGGGTTTCGCATATAGCTGGGAAAAATCTATTTTAGGAGGCGTGCTCATTTCAGTTTCTAGGAGATGCATCCGGTTCAGGTTTGAGAAGAGAAGCATCATGTTCTAGTTTCGGGTTGCTGATATGATTCAAGACAAGGTGGAGATTTGTTAGTGTGTCTTGAATATAAGTCAACAAAGAAAGTCAAACGGAACAAATTTGGAAATAACGTGGTGACTTGCTTTGGCAGCAAGTCATGTTGGAATTGTTTCATTCTTTTGTTTTGGTAATCACCGCCACACACACACACACAAATGGCTATTTAAAGAGGCTACCTTTTGGTTTGTAATGCACACACACATACAGAGGGGTCACAGAGAGAGATAGTTTGGTGATTTGAGATTTGTTTGGGTGTGTGTCTCGGGTGGGTGTTTCGGGTGCCGCCGTGGCCGTTTTATCCACGACGTGCACTGTAATCGGGTTCTCTTCTCAATAAAATATCTGGTTCTGGTCGTGGATTAGCTAGCGGGTTCGTTACGAATTTGTTAGTGAACCACGTTAAATATCTGTCTCGTTCTTGTTTTGCTTTCTTCGTTCTTGCTCGAATACCCCCAAGTTATAACAAACTGGTAACAGAGCTATGAGACAGGTTTTCTGTGACAACACATTTGTCCCCAAAGGATTGATACGTCGCATACACTCGTTATTGAGCGGATTCTTTTGGATGTATGGCGATAACTGTCGCGTACACCAGATTGGCTGGGATAGATCCTTTCCATTTGTGAAGGTTTGTTGAATTTACCTTCCTTCCCTAATGTTAGTACCGACCTTCAGGGTTCATCCATGCTCGCTTCATTAGTAAGGAAAAATATGATGCCTTGAGGAAGTACGATGGTACATGGTCATTTGGGCAACCGTGTACGGTATTCACAAACTAACATCTTCGAGTAGTTCATGGTCATTTTTGGTCGCAGACTATCTCCCATGGCACTCTTAATTAAGGTGTGGACGGCTAGTCGTCCGGGGACTTCTACTATCAAGTCATGTAAAGATCTTCTTCACTCTCATGGGTCGGGGTCTCATGATACTCACACATGTGGTTACATCATTTTCCATGTAAGGTGGTTATTTATTATGTATCGATTGATTCATGGTGTTGTGGGTACGGATGACAGAATATGGTGTTGTTTCATTGTGCTTGTTGCGCGACTCCGTGTTAAAAATTTATATCATTTATTTGTTCAGAGTACCCTAGCAAGTTCAATTTGGGGAAGTTTAAGTATTCTTCTGAGTAGTACATGTTATACTATACAAGGAAAATTATCTCACAGGTTGACAAGTGTGGGCTCGATATATTCATTCCATACGTTCCATTATTCGTGTTGGGAATGCCTTGAAGAGGAAGATACTCAAATGAGCGCGAAGAAGTGAAGCCGGGAGGGGGGGTTCTTCGCACGAAGACAAAGTGTCTTCGCACAAAGACCCCATACTTAGCTAAAATCCCTACTTCTTCTTGGAATAGATTGCAATACCTATCCAAGAAGGCCTTCACACAAAGAAAATTGTCTTCGCACGAAGGGTCTTCGGTGCGGGAAAAGGATAATAAGGATGGAATTGTTTTCTTTCTCGTTCGGGGCGGTTTCGGGGGCTATAAAAGGATCCTTTGGGGTCCGATCCTATGAAAATATGTAAATATCTTTGGTCGTTCCTACTCATTGAATAAAGTTCTGAATCGATTATGATGTGCTACTTAGAGTCGGAGGATAAGGAATACTCAACGGTTATGATGTGCTTATCGGATGACGTGATCATCGAGGTCGCATATCAGAAGCAAGCAACAGGGTTTTGGCTCAAGTCAGAGGGTATCTACATGACAAAGAGTCTCACTAGCAAGTTGATGCCAAAGCAAAGGCTCTTCACTTTGCGGATGCTCGAAGGAACGAATCTCAAAGACCATCTTGATCAATTGAACACAATTCTCCTTGATTTGCGTAACATTAGAGAGAAGGTGTGTGATGAGGATGCCGCACTATTGTTTTTGATATTTTAACCTCCATCTCATGAGAACTTCGTCTAGACATTCATTGTGAACAAGGATAACTTATCTCTACAGGAGGTCAGATACGCGCTCCATGCTAGAGAATTGCGCCATAAGGGTGCATGCATAGGTACAGAGGACCATGCTTCCAAATTAATAGCGTCAGGGTGAAGCAATAAGGGTAAGAAGAACAAGAAGAAGCAATTCTCGGATTCTTAGTTACCCAAGGATGTTTGTGCCTATTGCAAGGAGAAAGGGCACCGGAAGAGGGATTGCCCGAAACGAGCACAACAGGGACAGCATGGCACTGCAGCCGTGGTAGAGAAGGGGAATTCATCAGAAGATGATTTCTTTCTACTGGCGGATGATGTCACACATTCACCCGATGTGTGGTTTCTTGACTCAAGAGCTTCTTATCACATCTTCTCTAACATGGAGCTATTTTCAAGCTACAACCATGCAGATGGAGGATCCGTTGATATGGAAAACGGAGCTGTTTACAAGGTCATGGGAAAAGTGTCAGTTTGGTTCAAGACTGTGGATGGGAAGACATGCACATTGAAGGAGGTGAGAGACGTACCGCTTTTCACAAAGAATATGATTTCTTTGAGTCTACTTGACAGCAATGGTTTCGTTTTCAAGGGTGATGGTGGAGGATTTGGCATCTACAAGGACTCGGATGTGCTACTCAAGAGGGTCAAAGATGTGACTTTGTATGTGATACATGGTTCAGCTATCACAGGGTCTTTCGGAGTTACCTCAACCGAGGTTAATGAAGCTGATCTAACTAAGTTGTGGCATATGAGACTCGGTCATATGAGTGAACGTGGAATGCAGGAACTTCACAAGAAGGGGTATCTCACCGGGCATGCGCCCAAGAGCCTAGGGTTTTCGGAGAATTCGTGTATGGTAAGATACAACGTAGCAAGTTCCCTAAGGCGGTTCATAGAACGAAATGTACTTTTAATTATATCCATTCAAATTTCTGGGGTCCATCTCGAGTCGAGGCGATTGGCGGGTACAAGTACTTTCTCAGCATCATAGGCGATTAATACAGGATGACTTTGATATTCGTGATGAAGCACAAGAGTGAAGTCTTCGCAAGATTCACGGGGTTCAAGACGATGGTAGAGAATCAGGTGAAAAAGATGGTGAAGAGGCTAAGCACGGACAACGGCTTAGAGTTCTGTTCATCAGAGTTTGATGGATTCTGCAAGGATCATGGAATAGCACGCCATCGCATCATTCGACAAACACAGCAGCGGAACGGTGTAGCCGAGAGAATGAATCAGACACTTCCAGAAAAAACAAGGTGCATGCTTTCAAATGCAGGTCTTTTTAGGGGCTTTAGGGGAGAGGCCGTTTCCACGGCATGATATCTCGTAAATCGGAGAACGCACACAGGAATAGGATGCAAGATCCCTATGGAAGTGTGTGTTGGAATAGGTGCCCAAGAGGCAATCTATATTTAGTATGAAAAATGTTTTGGATAGAATATTGATTTATCAATTATTGTGATATTTAATATAATGAAGTCCTTAGATACAATATGTTGTTTATCTTAAATATCCCTAGTCCATTATATTGGTTAACAGGACAATAAAATATAGACCAGTATGTGTGTAGGTTGATATGGAGAAATCAAGTCTAACACATGGGTATGCATTAGGAGTAATGGCATACTGGATTGACCCACAACGAGAAGGATACATTAGATTATGTTAAAGTCACAATCGCTTCTCGTAGTGCCAATTATATTGTAATCCTTAGACTTGAAGTCACTAGATACTCTAGTTGTGAACTATCATGCTTTGATGTTATCCAACGTTGCACCTTAACCGGGTAACTATAAAGATAGCTATCGGGCATGATAGGAAGCAAGCTTAGAGATCGTAGTGATGTAGAGAGGATTTGTCCCTCCCACATAATGGGAGAAAATATTTATGGCCACTCGAGGGATGATGCTTATTGAATGGCTGGCCAGACTCAGATAAATCAATATGGAGATATTGATGTTATCTGCTTGCATAAGCATATTCCCATGGTTGAGGAACTATGGATTGGATATACGAGTGTGACTATTTATGTCTCGTATCCCATCCGGATATGGAGACAAAGGGAAAATTCAATATGTGACATTGGACACAAGGTTTGTCGGGATCACTGACTTATTTCTATTAGTTGGATTGCATGGATGTGTTGCTAGACACCGCTCCATGTTAGTAATAAGTTACTATCAACTAAGTAGAAACCTATGGGGTCATACGTCTAATAGAGTTGAACTACATTTGGGATTAATTAAAATGATTAATTAATTAGAAGGATCACATTGCAACACCTTGTAAACTTAGTAGGACTAATATGCAAGGTAGGGACTAATCCAACTTCATGTAGGATTAGGAAGGGCCTTTATGCAGTTAACAAGGAGTTGTTGGACTATATAAAGGATGCTCTAGCTTCCTTCCCACAACTAATGCTCATAACATAAGTGAGTGGGAGAGAAATCAAGAGAGAGAGAAAGACCACAAGGAGGCCGAAACCCCCTGTGTCCGCCCCTACCCGTCCGCCACAAAGAGAGGGCCGATTCTCTCTTTGTTCCTCGTTGCTTGATTCCTTCTTTTTCTCTTCCTACGGTCCAAGCTAGCACTAGGAGAAGGAAGATCTAGATCTCACCTCTAGACGTGGATCAACCGTAGAGACGAGGACATTATTCTTCGTGTGATATCCCAAATCAAAAGGTACACATATTCTATGTCCTTCATCATGTTATGAATGTCTCTTCCTGTGATCGTTGGTGGGCTTTGAGTAGGAATTAAATATTTTTTATTCTGATGCATTACCTACGTCAAAAACCCAACAGTCTGGTCCGGTAGAGCAGTAGATTACTCAGATATGAGAGCTTTTAGTTGTTTTGCCTATTATCACGTTGATGATGGAAAACTAAAACCAAGAGCTAAGAAGGGAGTATGCATGGGTTTCAGAACAGGTGTGAAGGGATACAAGATATGGGCAGAAACCAAGATTATACTTAGCAGAAGTGTAGTCTTTGATGAGAATCATATCTTGAAGAACTCTGTGGAGGTGGATCTTGGAGATGCATAGAAGAAGGTGGAGGGAGAGTCAGATCCTATTGATCCTAAGGATTCCAAAATTTCTATACCGCCGCCGGAAGCATAAGAGTAAGAAGTAGAAGAGTCTGATAGTGAGTATGCATCTATACTAGAGGAAGCAATTCATCTAATCATTGCTGAAGGAAGACCAAGTAGAGTCATAATGCCTCTGGCGAGATACAGGGATGATGGTATGGTGGGATATGCATTAAAGGTAGCAGAAAAGGTAGCGGATGAGCCATCTTCCTACAAGGGAGCAGTATCTAGTTCCGAGTCAGCACAATGGATTGCCGCGATGGGAGAGGATATGAAGTTTCTTAGCAAGAACTCGACTTGGGAGCTTGTTAAATTGCTTGCGGGAAGGAAGATAGTCAGTTTCAAGTGGGTTTTCAGAAGAAAGGAAGGAAATGAATCTGTAGAGGGCATCAAGTATAAGGCAAGACTAGTTGGAAGATAGTTTAGTTAGAAAGAGGGAGTTGACTGCAATAATATCTTCTCACAGGTGGTCAGACATAATTCTATCCGGGTGTTACTAGCTCTAGTAGTACACAACGACCTATAGCTTGAGCAATTGGATGTCAAGACAGCTTTTCTACATGGAGAGTTGGAAGAGGAGATATACATGAGCCAACCGGAAGGGTTCCAAGTTCCCAGAAGAGAGAACCACGTGTGCAAGCTTAATAGATCTCTCTATGGAATTAAGTAGTCACCAAGGCAATGGTACAAGATGTTTGACACCTTCATGTTGAATATTGGATACCACAAATTCGAGTATGATTGTTGCGTGTATCACAAGGAATTTCATGGTGGATCACATATTTACCTAGTTTTGTATGTGGATGATATTCTGATTGCAACTCGAGTTATCAAGGACATCGGATAACAAAAGAGGTCCCTTAGTGCGGAATTCGAGATGAAGAATCTGGGGGCTGCTCGGAAGATATTGGGAGTTGTGATCTATAGACAGGAAGATGAAGAAGATTTTCTTGTCACAGCAGGGATACATCAAAAAGATCTTGACAAGATTCGGGATGTTATCAACTAAAGCTATAGATGTACACCGTTGAGACTAAGGAGGAGAAGAAGTACATGTCCAAGGTTCCATATGCTAGCGCAGTTGGAAGCTTTATGTATGCTATTTTCTGTACTCGACCGGACATAACACTCTTTGTTAGTGTGGATAGTCGTTTTATGGCTCATCCGGGTAGGGACGTCAGATATTCAGGTATCTTAACGCTACGTCAGATATTGGCCTATGCTATGGGTCAAGTAAAAACATCTTGGTAGCTGGTTTCTCGGATTCAGACTATGCAGGCAATGTTATAGTAGAAGATCAATGACGGGCTATGTATTTTCTCTGGGAGCATAAGATTTGAGTTGGAAGGCGACGCTACAGCCGACGGCTACTTTATCCTCCACGGAGGCGGAGTATATTGCTCTAGCAGAAGCAGAAAAGGAGGCAATTTGACTTAAGGGTATGGTCAATGATCTAGGGCTACATCAAGATCAGGCGATAGTCTACTATGATAGCTTGAGTGAATTTACATGACTAAGGACTAGGTTCATCATGAAAGGAACAAGTATATCGACGTCAGAGTATCACTTTATGAGGAGTGAGAGCAGGATCAAGGTGATGAAGGTGGGGACTGCTGCAATAACACAAATTATGACCTAGGGGTATTTCAGTATGCATAGCTTATTTGTTACCCGAGACTGTGAGAACGTTTTATTTAATATTAGTGTTTCTAATAATAAGACACTTTCGATATTATGTGTGATAGCTTAGTTATTAACTATTTTTTTATACTTATTTCGATAAGCTAGTTATTCTTATAAATTACTTTTAAACAAATCTCTTGAGTTTTAAATAATATGTTGATTATAAACTTTAATTAAATTTTTAGTAAATCTTTATTAACTAAATGCTTATGAGTTTCCAAAAATTAACATTTGAAATTTATTTTGAAATATTAGTCAGGATTATTTTAAAAGTTACACTCCAGTTAAACGAATTTTCTCAATCAAATCCCTTTTTATCTGTTGAACTATGTGTTAACATGCAAAATACGTTCACCAGTCATATTATTTTTAAACAATCATAGTTTTATTTTATCAGTCAACATATAATTTTTTTTAGTTAAAAATATTTCGTCGCGTCTATATTTCTTATCGCGTATTCTTATTTTTATTTCCCCACGTTTTAACTATGTCGCGTGTCGAACCATCGTCTTGACTGCACTTCAGCCACACCTTATAAGCCCACTGGTGACATCACTTTCTTTTCCCCTTACATCACTTTCTCTCATCTGATCCCCTACCCATCTTCTTGATTTCTCTTCATCTTCACTTCAGCAACATCACCGCAACAACAACGACCAGCACCGCATCCACATCCTCCATCGCCAACACCTCCAATCTATCTGTCTCACTCTCTTTTACTCTCTGTTTTCCCGAGAATAAGACCCAAAACAATCACCACCATCACCCACAACCACCACTGCTATAGAAACAAGTATTTATAGAGTTCAGCCCAATCTAGGACCCACGTCTCTACCTCAGGGACTTAATCACTGCAGGATTTTGAACTCAATTCTAATGAATCAAAAGCTAATCCCTAGATCTCAAACACAGAGATTTCCTTTACTCTATTACAGTTTATGGTTCTCACTAACCTATCTAGTACCTGCTCTAGCTAACTGATTCAAAAAGAATTATCAAAATGATATACAAATTAAGTACATAAAGTAGAACACTACGAACTAATGAAGCAGTTGAGTATACAGTGATCTTCTGAAGAGTGGATTGATTAAAATGAATCTTCTTCTGTGTCGCTTGTTAATCCTTGAGAGTGTTTGAGTGTATTTGAAATTGTTCACCTTGATTTTTCTCAGCAACTCCCTCTATTATGCTGCTAGTTCGAAATGCAGATTTGTAGGATGTTCAAGAACAAATCTTCCTAAAATCAAGCAGCAAATCTTGACTTCTCTAACAGCTCTTGCTAACGGCTAGTTGCTCAGTATCTTCAAAGATACTAACTTCATCTTTTATCTGAGAATGTTAGGAAAGTCCAGGCAAGATTGCACAAGCACAAACTCAATTTCACAACTCTATTTCCTTTCCTGCAAACACAAATATTAGAAAATATTTCAAACAAAATAGGTAACTAATTAACCCTGAAAAAACTAAGTCAAATAGAGAGATTAGCAACAGTTTAGATTGTTATAATTTTTTGTGTTTTATCATCTAATAAAACATAATTAAGCATAGGATATCAGGAGTCAGATTAGAATGAAAAGCTCCCCCTAAGTTCACGCCATATACTGCAGCATATTTTCAAACATTTGAAAGTTGTTTCAAGGCCTTGAAACAGTGATGTTGTTTCAAGCCTTTGAAACATGCTGAACTTACATGTCTGTTTCTTGGAATTCCAACATACTGCTTCTCCTCCTATCATAAATATCTAACCAAAAGTTTCCTTATTGTCACCCGCGCCAGTTATTAAACTTGCGTCTGTGTAACCCTTTAATACCGCTGGGAACTTATTGTAAGATAATCCCAAGTTGGAAGTTATTTTGAGATAACCGAGAATTGTTCCAATAGCTTTACAATGCATGGCTCTAGGATTACTTGTTTATCGTGCGAGTTTACAAACTGCGAAGGAAATATCAGGTCGAGTGCAATGCACTGCATACATCAAACTCCCAATGACACTAGCATACTCTACTTGAGCAACCGCTTTGCCATCATTTTCAGTCAATTTTATCGAAGAATCATAAGGTGAGTTAGCTTCTTTAAATCCTAAATGTTTAAATTTAATAAGAAACTTCTCTATATAATGATTGACATATAGCGTAACCCCCACTATGTTTCTTCACCTTGACACCTAAGATAGTATCAACCCCATTAAGATCCTTCATCTTAAAATGGGAGGTCAAATAATTCTTATTTTCCGATATCCCTTCCATGTTAGTCCAAAAAATAAGCATATCTCCACATATAGACAAATAATAACACCATTACGATCCGTAAATTTTGAATATATGCATTTGTCGACATGGTTATGCTTAAATCCAGGGGATAAAATAACGACATCGGAATTTTCAGGCCATTGTTTCGCTGACTGCTTTAACCCATACAAGGAATTAACAAACCTTTTTTTTTTATTTGGCATCACATATCCTTCCGGCTGTTCCATATACACTTCTTCATCTAATTCACAATTTACGAAGGTGGTTTTAACATCCATTTGGTGTACATGCAAATTAAAAATGGAGGCAAGTGCCATCCACACTCTAATGGATGTTATTCTAGCCACAGGTGCGTAGGTATAATCAAAACCCCCTCTCTGTTTGAAAACTTTTACTACAAATCTAGCTTTAAAGGTTTATAGTGACCCATCGGAATTATGCTTTCTCCAAAACACCCATTCACCCAATAACGTTTGAACCCGGAGGTAAATCGACTAATTTCCAAGTATTATTTGATAATATCGAGTCCATTTCGTCGTTTATAGCCTCTTTCCCAAAACTAGCATCTCTAGAAGCCATAGCTTCAGAAAATGTTTTTGGATCATTTTTCGTATCGAGTGCAATAGGAATTTTCTTCAGGATAGTTTCTCTATCTCCTTCCATAAGAAATATAAGAGAATCTGGTGAGACAAAATCTGGGACCAATCCCTTTTTCCTTCCGTTCCCTTTGAATTCTCCGATGAGATTAAATATCATAGGAAGCTTTTATCTTATTTCCAATAGATAGGTCAAGATTCATTGTTTGAGTAGGTTTTGACGAGTTGGAATCATCACTAAATTTATTTTCAATAAAATCTACATCCGTTGATTCCAACTATCAGATTGGATTGTAAATCCAATAACCTATATGCCTTTGAGTTTTTGGCATACTCAACAAACACGCTCTTGAGAGCTCTTGGCCCTAATTATGTTCTTTTAGGGCCTGTAATGCGATAAAAAGCCATGCATCCCCATAACCTAAGGTATTTAAAGTTTGGCTTTCTACCTTTCCACACTTCGTAAGGTGAAACTTTTGATTTCCGTGGATGAATTCTATTTTCAAATAACATGCGGTAAGTAACGCTTCACCCCACAATGAGGATTTTAATTTCGCGTTCAAGAGCATAGAATTGGCCATACTTACTAGCGTCCTATTCTTGCAACAGTTGTAATATTTCATATTCTTCTTGTTCTTCTTGGTAGCACAGTTTGGATTGGAACTGGTTTCATCGAACTTCCTCTTCTTTTCTCCTCTTCCTTGGCCATCCACGAAGTTCACTTTCGAACAAGAAGGACCTGCCATGTTTCTCTTCCGGATTTGAGTTTCTTCTTTGATTCCTAGATGTTTTTGAATTTTTCCGTGGTTGAAGTATTCTGCTGTGTGAAGAAGTTCCTTCATGTATTTATGCCAACTTTCTGGAAGTTTGGCAATAATAGCTCCCATTAACAACTCGTCATAAACAACAATCTTGAGATCCCGAACTTTATTAGCGAGAATTTGGAATTCGTAAACCTGATCGAGAATGGGAGTACTATCATCCCTAGTAAAATCAAAGAATTTCTTAATAAGAAACTTATTTGATCCTTACTTTTACGCCTTGTATTTTTACTCCAAAGTATTCCATATTTTTCTTGGTTACTTCTCTGATGTGAATAGATCTTATAAACGATGCGACAGTGTGTTGAGAATGTGTCCTCTGCAAACTAGTTCGTCCTCCTCCCTCTTCTTTATATGCTCCTTTATTTCGTCAGTGTCGTCGTCCTTTTGATGTGGTATCGTCTGCAAATTTTCGTCCAGAACGTATGCCACCTTCTGTGCAGTGAGTAGAAACATCAACTTGTCTTGCCATCGGGTGAAATTGGTGCCATCAAACTGGTCCAGTTTGACGAAATCTTGATTCATCATCTTGAAAGTTGCAGTCTTTCCTCCAGTCTACATTGTTGTACGATTTATCCCTTATAATTGTTACGCCGAGTAAAATGGATGATGGAAGAAAGAAAACAGGACATGAGGCACGATAAACGTTTTCATTAAGAGATAAATCGCCCCCACTATGTTGCCAGGTTCTGGCTATTCTCCCCAAGGATACAACAAGTCGCGTCGGTTCTACATCCAGCAATCTGTAGAAGTAATGTAGAATTCTCTAAGAAACTGTGATTGAAACTGATATGGAATCTTCTCGATGTTTGGCTTATTTATGTTTCACGAAGGAATATGAATGAAAGGGTGTATTTGTTCATAAAAGTTGTGACTGTTTATAACAACACATCCTTTCACCAACCAAAAATAACCGCCATAACTGCCAGCAAAAATAAAAATGGAAAACATAGTTATTTGTTAAACTAACTCATGCCCCACGCGCACGTGCTACGTCGACTAAGGGCCTAATTGCGCCTACGAAACTCCACATTGCGCCTTGCGCGCGTGTGCGAGCTGTATAGGATAACCACTCTATATATTAACTCAATTTAATATCATTAATGTTTTTCCATATATAAAGTGAGCAATAATTATAGTTTCCAATATGTGGGAAAAACTGTTCTTAGCTTTTACAAGCTACTTCCAACAAGAAGGAAGTGGGTGGCCCTGTTTTGGTCAGACCGAGCTTCTCGCTGGAAGTTATGGAGGAACGGCGACGTGTTGGTGTTTGCAGCCACTGTTGCTGCTGATGATGCTTCTTCTTTCGACTAACGGGGTCAGAACAGAGAGAGAGAAAGAGAGGATGAGGCAGAGTTGGAAAAAGGAGAGTAGGGGGTGGCAGTTTGCTCGAGTGGTTCTTTCCCGACGGTGGAAGCGGCGGCGATTGCTTCGGCCGCTGCTGCTACGGGCTCTTGCTGCTGCTACCAGCGAACACATAGAGAGAATATGAGGGAGATGAGCAGGAAGCAGAGAGGAGGAGGTGAAGGTGGTGGCGCATGTGGTGGCAGTGATGGCTGGTGATGGTGATGGTGAGGTCGTAGAGAAAAAGAAGCAGAAGAATGTCATATAAGGCTGGGGAGAGAAAATGTAAAGGAGACGTCAGATTATTAAGTGGTTACGCATTTTTTTTTTATTTTTTACTTTTTAACACAAATTATAGTGTAAGTCGGGAGCGTGGGTTGAAGAGGTGGTTCGACATGCGGTGATTAGTTAAAACGTGACAGAAACAATACCCAACGATAATTAAAACGAGTTGAATAAAATAATACCCCGACAATTCAGTAATAATACGCGAATAAGTAACTAATACCCCAACTATTAAGTAATAATACCCAACGATGTTGTTGTTGTTGTTGTTGTTCTCCTCCTCCTCCTCTTCCTTCTTCTAGGTATTTATATAAAACATGTTCCTTCTCCCAATTTAAATTTTTTGGTTATTGGTTCTAGAGTAGGTGTCTTGAGGCCGAATCCTAGGTACAAGGCTGTAACGACCCTGTTTTGTCCCTGCATTCATATGCCTGCTAATTTTCGTTTCACTAGCTGTGACTTAAATAGAGACCCCTAAGACCTAGCACCGAGTTCAAGCTTCGAGGAAGAAGCTTAGTCCAAGGAGGGAAGGATGTAACAACCCGTATTTTAGTGTAGGGTTATTTTAGTAATTCCTTACAATATATTTATTATTCGAAAATGTAAGAATCGTATTGTTTGATATTAGTGTTGGTCGTAATAAGACGCTGCATATATTGCGTGTGATTTAGGTCGTAGTGATAAACTATGCGATGATAATTATCTTGATAAATTTATATAATCCTATGATTTTATTTAATAATATCATTTCGTTTTAAATAATAATTTTACTATAACTTTAAAATTAATAGTGTAGTAATTGTTTATTAAAATAAAACGTTTAAGAGTTTTTCTCAAAATTAATATTTGAAGTTTTATTTAAAATATTAGTCGAGCTTATTTTATTGGTCAAATTCATTTTTTTCAGCTAAATTATTTTTAACAGTCAAAATATATTATGTCAGTAAACGTTTGATTTTATCAGTCAAAGTTAGTCTTTCAGTCAAAATCGTCTTGTTTATTTGCTATCGTATTAGTTGTTTATTGAGCGTGAACTTTCGTTGCGTTTTTAAAAACGTTGCGTGTTAATTTCCGTCGCACACCACTTTTCGCGTATCAGAACACCGCATGATCCCGCGTATCCACCACACCGAATCTTTTTCTCTCATCCTTCACTTCTCGTATTTTTCCTCTTCTTCTGCTTCGTCCGTTTCCGCCCACGCCTCTAACCTCCTCTCCTGCTGCGACAACCACGCCGAGCGTGGTTCTTCCACCAGCTAGCTAGCCTAGCTTTAGCCCTCAACATCTCCTTCTATTCTCTTCTTAGTCTCCTCACTCCCCTTCATCTTCTTCACCTCCATCTCCACTCTATGTTTTGCCGAGAACAAACCCAGCAAACAGAGCACTTCACAACCAACACCACCACCGTCGTTTCAGCCACTGCCAGCGAAACCACCTTCACCTCCCAGCTCCACCTCTGGTCCACCTCCATCTCTTGCACCTCCTCCTTCTCTGCAACCACCGAAATCAACCCACCAACACCGGCCACCGGCCACCATCACCACTGCCACCATCATCATCACCATCGGCATCACCACCACTATGACCTCCATCCCTCTCTGCTCTCCCTGCATGTCCCTCTCTCCTCCACCTCTCTCTCTCTCGTCTCTGGGTTTTGGCCGAAGAAAAACCCAGCCACCACCATCACCGACCATCTCAACCTCCACGGCAAGACCACCACCATCAAATCCAAACGCCACCCACTTCTCAACCCCTCTCTGCCCTTTCTCTCCTCCTCTCTTAACTCAGAAAAAGCCAGCAACAACAGTAGCAGAAGCAGCCGCAGAGACATCAATCGCCGCCGCCGACCTCCATTAACGCCGGCCAAGTTTGGAGCCCAACCAAACCGGCAACTCCCAGCCCCTTTCCTCGCTTCCACTGAGTTGGTGAGCTCCCCAGGAGCACACGGAGCCTCCTATTCAAGCCCGAAGGCAGCCGGAGCAGTCCCATCGATCGCCGCCGCCGAACCCGCCGCCGCGAACTTGAACCGCCTTATTTCTCCGCCGTTTTTCGCGTTTCTTCGGGCGGGTAATATCTAAATCATCTCCCCTTTCATATTTGATTTCCAAAATTGGATTTATCTAACTATAATTCGTGATGGGACCGAGTTCGGGTGAGGGGTAAATCAATGTTTGCCGATGGGTTTGTCTAAGGGGTGTAATTGTCATTTTCAGCAACTTCGGGGGAACTGATTTCACTTTTGGAGAAGTTGGGGAGCTTGTTGTATTTCATATATTATGTTTTATTTAATATTAATAGTTTTAGGTTAATTAATTTATATGTTATTTCAATTTTACTAGTTATATATTAAATCATTAAATAAATAATATAACAATTTTGTAATGTAGGAGTATTCTTACAAGTTAGCAGAAGTTAAAACTTAAACATTTACAATTTGATTTCATCAGAAATAAGTTAGTAAAAATATATTGTTTATATTCGTTTAACTATATAATCAAAAAATAATACTGTTTTATATAATAAATAATTTGTCTATTTTGTTTTAGGTGACTAAATATCAAGTTTTTGAAATGTTTACAAATATCGATGTTATTTATTTTTATAAAAAAATTGAAATGTTTAATTAAATATAATTTTTTTACACAAGTAAGGTAAACTGTTTAAATTTCCTAAAATCATTTTTGAGACTTCTGACTCATTTGAAACTCAGAATATAATTATCAAAAAAAAAAAAACTGGGTATTTATAATTTTATAGAACCGTCATTTGTTTATCAAATAGGACGTGCATCGTCATCTGTTTGTTGATCATAATTGTGTGTAATTAGGACTATTTGTGCTTGTTTATAGAGAATTTCTTTGAAGACCCTGACATTGTTTACGAGTAGTTGACTTCTAGCACTCTACGACTCTCACGGTGAGTATTCATGCTTAGCGTTGCGTGCTTATCTCCTTTCGTGTCAAAATGTGATTTTTATTTCACGTCTCAAAATGTACATGTGATATACATGTTTATTTATAAATAATTGTTGTACTCTGTTCTCTTTTTTCCAAACATGCCATACTTGGTTCTAAATCGTCACTTTACTACTTGTCTTCAAATCAGAAAACTTATTATTCAAATATCACACAATCAGAATTCATTAATAACGTAAAGTGAAAGAATCGCAAGTACCGGAACCTGTTGGGCCTGTTGGGTCTGTGACAGTGCTATACGCCTACGTCGCTTGTTACTAAGTTGGCTACAGCCGTAATTATTTATTCGGTAGAATGCCTTGACTACTTGTTGGAGTCTTGGACCTTCTTTAATTTGGGGACTTCGTGCCTCGAATCTTCACCTTGTTGGTGAGAGTCCAGCATTCTAGTACTACTCTTATGACTTACAATCATAAGGGGGTGTCGACACTTAAGGTCTAGTAGCTGTCACGACCCCCTTTCCCGGACCCCGATTAGTGACGGGATCAAGGGTCATAACTGGCCGATGGGGCCCTCTTTACGTATCAAGTTGGATGAATATTAAAATCTTATATTCAGAAATAAGAAAAGAGATAAAAATAAATCGTTGCTAAAGCGATTTGAAAATACAGGGGTCTCATTGAGACATTTGAGAAATCAGTTTGAAAGGTTTCTGTAAAACAGTTTGGGAAATAAGAACTTTTGATTCAATCCCACTAGATAGTACTTATCAGAGTACACATGGATAACTGAGCAGTTTAAATCAGAGACAACTTCAAACAACCAAACGACACTTGTTTTATACATGATTTGTTAAACTATTACATAGATTAGGATTAGGCATACTGCCTAAACATTATCTACCTGGCACGTGTGAGCATACTATATACAACAAAATTGGACTTTAGATAAGTCTAGCTCACAACATGATACTATAAAACTATATTTCTATAGGTCTTCTAAAAGTATCCCGGTCTCTACTGATCTTCAGCGTATCCATGTCCTGAAAACATTTAGTTTGAAAGGGGTGAGCTGAAAAGCTCAGTGAGGGGATTACTCCTCCTTTTAAGTGAAAGCAACTGAAACATCATTTTCGACCATCATTTGGCAATAATACCACTTCAGTAGAAAGAACAGTAAACATTTCATTTCAATCACTTTCATTTGGTTGAGATGTAGTGGGTAACCGTTCGTGATCTATAGGTGATATATCCCCTTACCTACCCGTGTAAGTAGTTGGTAGGCCAGTAATATATCCGTAATTTGACATTTCTTGTCGCCATCATAGTGGCACGTCGCTTAACATTACCCAGCGATAAGGTCTCGTGGATAGAACAACAAAAGTTATCCAAAGCATCTCGTTAATTTATCATTTTAAACAGTATTTAGAAAAATCGATTATACAATGGAAGTTATAAAATTTGTCATCATAACGACAGTCAAAATAATAAACAGTAAAGCAGTATAGGCATTTAATAATAGAGGAGCATGAAATTAATATGTTTGCTATCATTTTAACAAGGGTAAAATATACAGACAACCCCTGAGTTTAGGCATAATTCCACTCCGCTACCCTGGTTTTGGAAAAAGACACTATGCACCCATTTAACGGAATATTCCGTGGATACTTAGCACCCTTCTGTCATGTTCCGTTAGAAAAGTGGGTGATTGATTTTTTTTTGACCATATTGCCCTTGTGTATTTTTTTAAAACTTTTTTGACCATGTTTAGCATCAAGAACACCATGAACATCAAGTCAAAAAATCAAGAACACCAAGAATTTTTCAATAAATCAGAATGCTAGATTCAAATTTTACCCTTGTGTATTTCTTTAGACTTTTTCGATTGTTTAATTGTCTTGAATCCAAAGAAGTTATGAACACCAAAAATTTCAATTACAAAGTCTACCAAATCACTCATTATGGCGTTCCTTTGCTTTACTCATCACACACCCACAAACCAAAAGAATATGTTGTTCCCAGCTCCAATTCTTCCATCACAAAATTAAACTGTTCCCAGCTCCAATTCCCTCTCATATTCCATCCCAATTCCTCTTTCTGATGAACATGCAGCTAACAACAGTTACAAAAAAAAAAAAAAAAAAAAAAAAAAAAAAAAAAAAACGACTGCACCCACGCATTCAAGCATCACCACCACCACTGTAAACCTAACTGCCATGAGAACCAACAAAGAACTCCATTAACAACTCAAACCCAACCTCCACAACATCATGTTCTCGACCTCCACCTACAGCACCACCAAGAACCCAAAGCTGATGCGGCCTCTCCTTGGCATCTTCGAACCCATATGGCCGAGCCAACCAAAAACAGCGGACAACAAACCCCAAATCAAAAAATTAATGAAAAATCAAAATCGAAACCAATATTGCTAAACCCAAATTACAGCTAAGAAAAAGGGGAAGAAGTAGACTTCATCTTGTGAATCGAATTTCTGGTGTTAATCGCATTTCGTTCTGCATCTGGGTACAACCCAAAAGTCCATCGATTTCTCCATTCGTAGTCTCTTCCTCGGTTTCCGTCGATTGAGCTCGTGTTTGTCGATTGGGTCCGTGATTGAGAGAGAGGAAGAGAGAGAGATTCTGGATCTGATATTTTTCAAGTGCAGAGGAGTAGAGACGCCGACGACATGGCAGAGAGAGTAGAGGTGCGATTGTGGGTGGAGGAGAGGAAGAGAAGAAAGAAAACGAATGTGGTGGAGCGACGGTGACGGAGGCACGGGCAGAGTGGTGACGATGAATAGCGAAGACGAATGTCTCATTTTGTTGAATTAGAAAGAAAAGAAGAGGAGGATAAGGGAGAGAGGCGGCTAGGGTATGGGCAACAGTTGGAGTCTTCCAAAAGAGAAAGATTAGTATTATATATAGGGGGAATAATATAATATTTCAGGGGTGAAATTGTCTTTTCATCGCAACCGTTAGGGTCTGTTAGTCAGAGGGGTGCACAGTGTCTTTTTCCAAAACCTAGGGTAGCGGAGTGAAATTTTCCCTAAACTAGGGGTGGTCAGTGTCTTTTACCCTTTTAACAATTTTAACAATTTATTTAAAAGTGTAAAACACGAGTATTTAAAGGCAATGGATAAAGTTTACTCACCCTCGAAGCGTAACTAAGGCGGCAATTCGTGAATTAAGTGGACAATAAGATGTATACGAATAACAGAAAAGCTATTGCTCAAGGTATTTTTGAGGAGAGTAAAGTTTCTGTTTTTGGTTTTGAGAATGATCTACAGTGCTACATAAGTGTGTTTATTTATAGGAGGAGTAACCATGACAAAACGTAAGCCATGACATAATTACACACTTTTCAAAAGTAAAACCATTGGTGTGGGTTTTCTTTTTCTTATGACACGTCACAAAGATTGATGACCCATATAGCTTACTAAGCCTTACTTGATGGACTTTGGCAGCCAAGTATTAAGAAGCAAACCCAAATGAGACTTTTAATCTCCAATTGAGAAATCTGACCATCACATGTGTCCTCTAATGACTTAGTACTAAAGTTACTCTTATTTTATTTAAGCTAATATTTTATGTAGTCCATTTAATGTCATATGTGTTGACATTCCCAAATTTATCTTAAGACCATCATGGTGTAAAATAAAAGGGTATCAGATTAATAAAAGGACATTTTTATTTTATTTTATTTTATTTTTTATTTTTTTTCAAGTATTGAGATAGTCCATTCATGAATTTCAATGAAAAGATGGTACTTTATGAATCCCCAATTACGTCCAAACATTATATATAGAAAACCAAAAATTTAGTTTGTAAAATTGGTTGGGTACTACTAGTTACATTATTATTTTTTTGTCAATCACTTATGTATATAAAATGAAATAACATTTATCTTTTAGTTCCTCATCTTTTAAATTTCTTTTTCACCCATTCAATAATTCTAATGAAAGATATGATCTTTATACTATCGTTTTAATTCCTATTAAGTGAATTAATTAGGTCACACATGGAACATTATATATTTACTATACGGAATACTACATCCTTCCCTCCTTATAGAAGTTTGGTCCCCAAACTTAAAATGTACCTTAAAATAGATGGGGATAACGCTCGCGTACGTCTTCTCGTTCCCATGTAGCTTCTTCTACTAAGTGATTTCGCCATAGGACTTTCACTAGAGGTATAACTTTGCTCCGTAAGACTTGATCACGTCGGCCCAAGATTTCGACCGGTATTTCAGTATAGGACAAGTCTTCTCTTATCTCTAATGGTTGATGTTTAATCACGTGACTGGGATCATAAACGTATTTCTTAATCATAGAGACATGGAAGACATTATGAACATTGCTCAACTCAGGTGGTAGTGCGACGCGATAAGCTACTGGTCCAATGCGTTCCAGGATCTCGTAAGGTCCGATGTATCGTGGACTAAGTTTTCCTTTCTTTTCGAATCGAACAACCCCTTTAGTTGGTGAAACTTTGAGAAATACAAAGTCGCCAACATTAAACTCCAAGTCTCTTCTCCTATTGTCGCTGTAGCTCTTTTGTCGACTCTGGGCAACCTGGAGTTTATCTCGAATGATTCTCACTTTCTCTGTAGTGATCTGAACTATCTCTGGCCCAAGTATTTGTCTTTCTCCAACTTCTGTCCAACATATAGGAGATCTACACTTTCGACCATACAGTGCCTCGAACGGAGCCATTCCTATACTAGACTGGAAACTACTGTTGTATGTAAACTCCACTAAAGGAAGATGTTCTTCCCAACCCCCTTTGAATTCTAGGACACAAAATCGGAGTAGGTCTTCTAGGATTTGGATAACTCTCTCTGATTGACCGTCCGTTTGTGGGTGAAAGGCGGTACTAAAACGTAACTTGGTTCCCAAAGCAGTTTGGTGGCTATTCCAGAATCTTGAGACAAATCTAGTATCACGATCAGAAATTATAGAAACTGGAGTTCCATGAAGCCGTACGATTTCACGGATATATAAGAGTGATAGCTTCTCTAAAGAATCGGTTGGTTTCATGGCTAAGAAGTGAATGGATTTGGTCAGTCTATCAACAATTACCCAAACAGCTGAGTTACCTTTTGAAGACTTTGGTAATCCCATGACAAAGTCCATGGTGATATGTTCCCACTTCCACTCTGGTATAGGGAGAGGTTGTAACAAACCGGCTGGTCGTTGGTGTTCTGCTTTCACTTGCTGACACAAAAGACACTTGGATACAAATTCAGCTATGTCCCTCTTCATTCCTTTCCACCAATACAGTTCCCGTAGATCTCTATACATCTTCGTACAACCAGGGTGAACTGCAAACTTAGAATCGTGTGCCTGTTCCATTATGAGCTTCTTAATTTCCGGTTCGCTTGGAACAAAAATTCGTCCTTTAAATTTGACCAAGTTATCTTGAACAGAGAAGTCAGATACTTTACCACCAACCACATCATTCGAAATAGCATTCAACTCCATATCATTCAATTGTGCCTTTTGAATTTCTTCTAAAAGTGTAGGCTTTACTACAAGGGCATAAACATGGCTAGAGGCTTTATGCGAGATTACTTCTAAGTCCAATCTCTCGAATTCATTGTGTAGGGTGGCTTCACTTGTGATCAAATAAGCTAAGTTGGACTTTCGGCTCAAGGCATCAGCTACAACATTAGCTTTACCTGGGTGATAACGAATGGTGATATCATAATCTTTCATCGTCTCAAGCCATCTCCTTTGTCTATTATTCAAATCCTTCTGAGTAAATATATACTTCAGACTCTTATGATCCGTGTAAATTTCACAAGAAACTCCATATAAATAGTGACGCCATATCTTCAAGGCAAAGATCACTGCCGCTAATTCTAAGTCATGTGTGGCATAATTCAACTCATAGGGTTTTAACTGCCTAGAGGCATAGGCAATTACTTTTCCATCCTGCATAAGAACACAACCAAGCCCTTTCTTAAATGCATCACTGTATATCGTATAGGATCCAATCTCAGATGGGAGAGATAAGATAGGCGCAGTAACCAATATATTCTTCAACTCTTGAAAGCTCTTCTCACAACCATCATCCCATTTAAATGGCGACTCTTTTCTAGTCAAACAGGTAAGAGCAG
Organism: Linanthus parryae; assembly: GCA_023055425.1. Classification (NCBI taxonomy): domain Eukaryota; kingdom Viridiplantae; phylum Streptophyta; class Magnoliopsida; order Ericales; family Polemoniaceae; genus Linanthus; species Linanthus parryae. The sequence continues at coordinate 121,004,847 of JALGPY010000003.1, read as the reverse complement.
AGGCTAATACTGGGAAGTCTTGCACAAATTTTGCTATAGTAACTGGCCAGTCTTAAGAAACTTCTAATCTCTTTGACATTGGTAGGTCTAGGCCAATTAACAATAGCCTCAATTTTCTGAGGGTCTACTCCAATGCCATCCTTTGAAACAACATGTCCAAGAAATGAAATTTGTGAGAGCCAAAATTCACACTTCTTCAATTTTTCATAAAGCTTTCTATTTCTCAAGGTTTGGAGTACGACTTTCAAATTGCTCAGCATGATCCTCATTGGTCTTAGAATAAATCAAGATATCATCGATAAAGACAATTACGAATTCATCCAGAAATGGTTTAAACACCCTATTCATCAAATCCATGAAAACAGCTGGGGCATTGGTCAAACCAAATGGCATAACTAAGAACTAGTAATGGCCATATCTGGTGCGGAATGCACTCTTAGAAACATCATGAGCTTTAATCTTCAACTGATGGTACCCTGACCTCAAATCAATCTTAGAAAAGACACAAGCACCCTTTAATTGATCAAATAAATCATCAATCCTAGGGAGAGGATACTTGTTCTTAACCGTGACCTTGTTAAGTTCTCGATAATCAATACACAGTCTCATGGTTCCATCTTTCTTCTTCACAAAAAGAACAGGTGCACCCCAAGGTGATGTACTGGGTCGGATGAATCCCTTATCCAGTAATTCCTGTAGTTGTAACTTCAACTCTTTCAACTCTGCGGGGGCCATACGATATGGTACTTTGGAAATAGGTGCAGTTTCAGGAGCGACATATATGGTAAATTCTATCTCTCTATCTGGTGGCAATTCCTTAATATCATCAGGGAAGACATCAGGAAACTCTCGAACTATGGGTGTGTCTTCTAATTTCACTTCCTCCTGTGATTGGTCAACTATATAGGCAAGACAACCTTGACAGCCCTTTCTGAGTAATTTTTGAGCTTGCATATATGAAACTAGATGAGGTGGGGGTACAATCCCACTTCCGACAAAAGAAAAGTCAGGTTTACATGGAGTGTGAAAGTTGACACTTTTCTTATGACAATCAATAGTTGCATGGTTAGAAGCCAACCAATCCATGCCAAGAATGACATCAAAGTCATGAATGTCGAGAGGGATTAAGTCTACAGTCATTGATATGTCTCCTATTTTGATTTGACATTTCCTGTAGATAGAGGAACTGGCTAGCAAAACTCCAATAGGTGTTGACACGTTTAAAGCATATCCTAATGGTTCTGGTTTTCTAACGAGATACTAAAACATAAGCATATGATACAAATGAATGAGTGGAACCAGAATCAATAAGGACATTAGCAATAGAAGAATCGATAGGAAGAGTACCTGAGACAACTGAAGATGTGGAAGGAACATCTCCTGGGACAAGAACGAAAGCTTTTCCCTGCCTAGTTGGCTCATTTCGAAGAGTTTCTTGTTTCTGGACAGATGGATTTTGTGGCGCTGGGGGAAAGAGTTACAATTTATGGCCTGATGCCCAGGTTTACCGCAACGGTAACATTTTTCAGTGCCTAATAAACAAACTGGGCTCCTATGATATTTGAGACACTTAGGGCACTGAGGAGGGATGTTGTTACTAGGGACACGTGGAGGAGGATGATTCTGATGGTATGAGTTTCCAGGCCTTTTGAAAGAAACATTATGGTTTGGCCCATTGTTGTGATTCCTATTTCCTCCATTCCTTGCACCTTCATTCCTGTTCCTCTGATCCCGATGTTGATGATACTCTTCATTTCCTTTCTCTGCCATCAAAGCCCTATCAACAACCTCATTATAGGTAGGAAGCCTAAAAAGTTCAACCCTACTTTTGATGTTCCATCTAAGACCACCTTCAAACTTTCTTGCCTTCTGGTTCTCATCTATCACAACATGTGAGGCATAGCGAGAAAGTTCAGTGAACTTAGCCTCATACATAGCCACAGACATATTCCCCTGAGTTAGAGTGAAAAACTCAGCAATCTTTTGGTCTCTAAGATGATGTGGGAAGTACTTCTCGTTGAACAGCTCAACAAACCGAACCCACTCCATATAGGGCTCTCTCCTAGACATAGTTAGCCACCACTGATAAGCTTCTCCAATAAGATTGTAGGTAGCGAACTCAACCTTCTGCCTTTCAGTACATGGCATGGCTCCAAATATCTTTTCTATCTCCAATAACCAAGACTCGGCCACAACAGGATTTGGGGCTCCAGAAAAGGTAGATGGTTTCAAACCTTGAAAGCGATCTATAGTGGAGGTCCTACGGTTATAGTCAGCCATGTTTACCAGACCTTCAAGAGCTCGTTCAATCCTATCAGCACTGTTTGAACCATTACCTAAGGTTGAGCCAGCCATATGGCTATTACCATTCACTTCATTACTTGGGGACTTTCCGTGTCCCGCAGTGTCATCAGCATGGTTGTTCCCCGATCCATTTACCCCAAGGGTGTTCATCCTAAAAATAAAAAGAAAGCTAGGTTAGTCTCTGTTCAACGGTTTTCTAAGGCATGTTATAAGTAGTTCTTAATTCTATCACATAAGACACTCAAGTCATTCATATGATCCTATAGTACTATAGGGCATTATCTATATTTGGTTTTAGTAAACCCGGCTCTGATACCATGTTGTCACGACCCCCTTTCCCGGACCCCGATTAGTGACGGGATCGAGGGTCATAACTGGCCGATGGGGCCCTCTTTACGTATCAAGTTGGATGAATATTAAAATTTGAAATTCAGAAATAAGAAAAGAGATAAAAATAAATCGTTGCGGAAGCGATTTGAAAATACAGGGGTCTCTTTGAGACATTTGAGAAATCAATTTGAAAGGTTTCTGTAAAACAGTTTGGGAAATAAGAACTTTTGATTCAATCCCACTAGATAGTACTTATCAGAGTACACATGGATAACTGAGCAGTTTAAATCAGAGACAACTTCAAACAACCAAACGGCACTTGTTTTATACATGATTTGTTAAACTATTACATAGATTAGGATTAGGCATACTGCCTAAACATTATCAACCTGGCACGTGTGAGCATACTATATACAACAAAATTGGACTGTAGATAAGTCTAGCTCACAACATGATACTATAAAACTATATTGCTATAGGTCTTCTAAAAGTATCCCGGTCTCTACTGATCTTCAGCGTATCCATGTCCTGAAAACATTTTGTTTGAAAGGGGTGAGCTGAAAAGCTCAGTGAGGGGATTACTCCTCCTTTTAAGTGAAAGCAACTGAAACATCATTTTCGATCATCATTTGGCAATAATATCACTTCAGTAGAAAGAATAGTAAACATTTCATTTTCATTTGGTTGAGATGCAGTGGGTAACCGTTCGTGATCTATAAGTGATATATCCCCTTACCTACCCGTGTAAGTAGTTGGTAGGCCAGTAATATATCCGTAATTTGACATGTCTTGTCGCCATCATAGTGGCACGTCGCTTAACATTACCCAGCGATAAGGTCTCGTGGATAGAACAACAAAAGTTGTCCAAAGCATCTCGTCAATTTATCATTTTAAACAGTATTTAGAAAAATCGATTATACAATGGAAGTTATAAAATTTGTCATCATAACGACAGTCAAAATAATAAACAGTAAAGCAGTATAGGCATTTAATAATAGAGGAGCATGAAATTAATATTTTTTCTATCATTTTAACAATTTTAACAATTTATTTAAAAGTGTAAAACACGAGTATTTAAAAGCAATAGATAAAGTTTACTCACCCTCGAAGCGTAACTAAGGCGGCAATTCGTGAATTAAGTGGACAGTAAGATGTATACGAATAACAGAAAAGCTATTGCTTAAGGTACTTTTGAGGAGAGTAAACTTTCTGTTTTTGGTTTTGAGAATGATCTACAGTGCTACATAAGTGTGTTTATTTATAGGAGGAGTAACCATGACAAAACGTAAGCCATGACATAATTACACACTTTTCAAAAGTAAAACCATTGGTGTGGGTTTTCTTTTTCTTATGACACGTCACAAAGATTGATGACCCATATAGCTTACTAAGCCTTACTTGATGGACTTTGGCAGCCAAGTATTAAGAAGCAAACCCAAATGAGACTTTTAATCTCCAATTGAGAAATCTGACCATCACATGTGTCCTCTAATGACTTAGTACTAAAGTTACTCTTATTTTATTTAAGCTAATATTTAATGTAGTCCATTTAATGTCATATGTGTTGACATTCCCAAATTTATCTTAAGACCATCATGGTGTAAAATAAAAGGGTACCAGATTAATAAAAGGACATTTTTATTTTATTTTATTTTATTTTTTATTTTTTTTCAAGTATTGAGATAGTTCATTCATGAATTTCAATGAAAAGATGGTACTTGATGAATCCCCAATTACGTCCAAACATTATATATAGAAAACCAAAAATTTAGTTTGTAAAATTGGTTGGGTACTACTAGTTACATTATTATTTTTTTGTCAATCACTTATGTATATAAAATGAAATAACATTTATCTTTTAGTTCCTCATCTTTTAAATTTCTTTTTCACCCATTCAATAATTCTAATGAAAGATATGATCTTTATACTATCGTTTTAATTCCTATTAAGTGAATTAATTAGGTCACACATGGAACATTATATATTTACTATACGGAATACTACATCCTTCCCTCCTTATAGAAGTTTGGTCCCCAAACTTAAAATGTACCTTAAAATAGATGGGGATAACGCTCGCGTACGTCTTCTCGTTCCCATGTAGCTTCTTCTACTAAGTGATTTCGCCATAGGACTTTCACTAGAGGTATAACTTTGCTCCGTAAGACTTGATCACGTCGGCCCAAGATTTCGACCGGTATTTCAGTATAGGACAAGTCTTCTCTTATCTCTAATGGTTGATGTTTAATCACGTGACTGGGATCATAAACGTATTTCTTAATCATAGAGACATGGAAGACATTATGAACATTGCTCAACTCAGGTGGTAGTGCGACGCGATAAGCTACTGGTCCAATGCGTTCCAGGATCTCGTAAGGTCCGATGTATCGTGGACTAAGTTTTCCTTTCTTTCCGAATCGAACAACCCCTTTAGTTGGTGAAACTTTGAGAAATACAAAGTCGCCAACATTAAACTCCAAGTCTCTTCTCCTATTGTCGCTGTAGCTCTTTCGTCGACTCTGGGCAACCTGGAGTTTATCTCGAATGATTCTCACTTTCTCTGTAGTGATCTGAACTATCTCTGGCCCAAGTATTTGTCTTTCTCCAACTTCTGTCCAACATATAGGAGATCTACACTTTCGACCATACAGTGCCTCGAACGGAGCCATTCCTATACTAGACTGGAAACTACTGTTGTATGTAAACTCCACTAAAGGAAGATGTTCTTCGCAACCCCCTTTGAATTCTAGGACACAAAATCGGAGTAGGTCTTCTAGGATTTGGATAACTCTCTCTGATTGACCGTCCGTTTGTGGGTGAAAGGCGGTACTAAAACGTAACTTGGTTCCCAAAGCAGTTTGGTGGCTATTCCAGAATCTTGAGACAAATCTAGTATCACGATCAGAAATTATAGAAACTGGAGTTCCATGAAGCCGTACGATTTCACGGATATATAAGAGTGATAGCTTCTCTAAAGAATCGGTTGGTTTCATGGCTAAGAAGTGAATGGATTTGGTCAGTCTATCAACAATTACCCAAACAGCTGAGTTACCTTTTGAAGACTTTGGTAATCCCATGACAAAGTCCATGGTGATATGTTCCCACTTCCACTCTGGTATAGGGAGAGGTTGTGCTGACACAAAAGACACTTGGATACAAATTCAGCTATGTCCCTCTTCATTCCTTTCCACCAATACAGTTCCCGTAGATCTCTATACATCTTCGTACAACCAGGGTGAACTGCAAACTTAGAATCGTGTGCCTGTTCCATTATGAGCTTCTTAATTTCCGGTTCGCTTGGAACAAAAATTCGTCCTTTAAATTTGACCAAGTTATCTTGAACAGAGAAGTCAGATACTTTACCACCAACCACATCATTCGAAATAGCATTCAACTCCAAATCATTCAATTGTGCCTTTTGAATTTCTTCTAAAAGTGTAGGCTTTACTACAAGGGCATAAACATGGCTAGAGGCTTTATGCGAGATTACTTCTAAGTCCAATCTCTCGAATTCATTGTGTAGGGTGGCTTCACTTGTGATCAAATAAGCTAAGTTGGACTTTCGGCTCAAGGCATCAGCTACAACATTAGCTTTACCTGGGTGATAACGAATGGTGATATCATAATCTTTCATCGTCTCAAGCCATCTCCTTTGTCTATTATTCAAATCCTTCTGAGTAAATATATACTTCAGACTCTTATGATCCGTGTAAATTTCACAAGAAACTCCATATAAATAGTGACGCCATATCTTCAAGGCAAAGATCACTGCCGCTAATTCTAAGTCATGTGTGGCATAATTCAACTCATAGGGTTTTAACTGCCTAGAGGCATAGGCAATTACTTTTCCATCCTGCATAAGAACACAACCAAGCCCTTTCTTAAATGCATCACTGTATATCGTATAGGATCCAATCTCAGATGGGAGAGATAAGATAGGCGCAGTAACCAATATATTCTTCAACTCTTGAAAGCTCTTCTCACAACCATCATCCCATTTAAATGGCGACTCTTTTCTAGTCAAACAGGTAAGAGCAGAGGCTAATACTGGGAAGTCTTGCACAAATTTTGCTATAGTAACTGGCCAGTCTTAAGAAACTTCTAATCTCTTTGACATTGGTAGGTCTAGGCCAATTAACAATAGCCTCAATTTTCTGAGGGTCTACTCCAATGCCATCCTTTGAAACAACATGTCCAAGAAATGAAATTTGTGAGAGCCAAAATTCACACTTCTTCAATTTTTCATAAAGCTTTCTATTTCTCAAGGTTTGGAGTACGACTTTCAAATTGCTCAGCATGATCCTCATTGGTCTTAGAATAAATCAAGATATCATCGATAAAGACAATTACGAATTCATCCAGAAATGGTTTAAACACCCTATTCATCAAATCCATGAAAACAGCTGAGGCATTGGTCAAACCAAATGGCATAACTAAGAACTAGTAATGGCCATATCTGGTGCGGAATGCACTCTTAGAAACATCATGAGCTTTAATCTTCAACTGATGGTACCCTGACCTCAAATCAATCTTAGAAAAGACACAAGCACCCTTTAATTGATCAAATAAATCATCAATCCTAGGGAGAGGATACTTGTTCTTAACCGTGACCTTGTTAAGTTCTCGATAATCAATACACAGTCTCATGGTTCCATCTTTATTCTTCACAAAAAGAACAGGTGCACCCCAAGGTGATGTACTGGGTCGGATGAATCCCTTATCCAGTAATTCCTGTAGTTGTAACTTCAACTCTTTCAACTCTGCGGGGGCCATACGATATGGTACTTTGGAAATAGGTGCAGTTTCAGGAGCGACATATATGGTAAATTCTATCTCTCTATCTGGTGGCAATTCCTTAATATCATCAGGGAAGACATCAGGAAACTCTCGAACTATGGGTGTGTCTTCTAATTTCACTTCCTCCTGTGATTGGTCAACTATATAGGCAAGACAACCTTGACAGCCCTTTCTGAGTAATTTTTGAGATTGCATATATGAAACTAGATGAGGTGGGGGTACAATCCCACTTCCGACAAAAGAAAAGTCAGGTTTACATGGAGTGTGAAAGTTGACACTTTTCTTATGACAATCAATAGTTGCATGGTTAGAAGCCAACCAATCCATGCCAAGAATGACATCAAAGTCATGAATGTCGAGAGGGATTAAGTCTACAGTCATTGATATGTCTCCTATTTTGATTTGACATTTCCTGTAGATAGAGGAACTGGCTAGCAAAACTCCAATAGGTGTTGACACGTTTAAAGCATATCCTAATGGTTCTGGTTTTCTAACGAGATACTAAAACATAAGCATATGATACAAATGAATGAGTGGAACCAGAATCAATAAGGACATTAGCAATAGAAGAATCGATAGGAAGAGTACCTGAGACAACTGAAGATGTGGAAGGAACATCTCCTGGGACAAGAACGAAAGCTTTTCCCTGCCTAGTTGGCTCATTTCGAAGAGTTTCTTGTTTCTGGACAGATGGATTTTGTGGCGCTGGGGGGAAAGAGTTACAATTTATGGCCTGATGCCCAGGTTTACCGCAACGGTAACATTTTTCAGTGCCTAATAAACAAACTGGGCTCCTATGATATTTGAGACACTTAGGGCACTGAGGAGGGATGTTGTTACTAGGGACACGTGGAGGAGGATGATTCTGATGGTATGAGTTTCCAGGCCTTTTGAAAGAAACATTATGGTTTGGCCCATTGTTGTGATTCCTATTTCCTCCATTCCTTGCACCTTCATTCCTGTTCCTCTGATCCCGATGTTGATGATACTCTTCATTTCCTTTCTCTGCCATCAAAGCCCTATCAACAACCTCATTATAGGTAGGAAGCCTAAAAAGTTCAACCCTACTTTTGATGTTCCATCTAAGACCACCTTCAAACTTTCTTGCCTTCTGGTTCTCATCTATCACAACATGTGAGGCATAGCGAGAAAGTTCAGTGAACTTAGCCTCATACATAGCCACAGACATATTCCCCTGAGTTAGAGTGAAAAACTCAGCAATCTTTTGGTCTCTAAGATGATGTGGGAAGTACTTCTCGTTGAACAGCTCAACAAACCGAACCCACTCCATATAGGGCTCTCTCCTAGACATAGTTAGCCACCACTGATAAGCTTCTCCAATAAGATTGTAGGTAGCGAACTCAACCTTCTGCCTTTCAGTACATGGCATGGCTCCCAATATCTTTTCTATCTCCAATAACCAAGACTCGGCCACAACAGGGTTTGGGGCTCCAGAAAAGGTAGATGGTTTCAAACCTTGAAAGCGATCTATAGTGGAGGTCCTACGGTTATAGTCAGCCATGTTTACCAGACCTTCAAGAGCTCGTTCTAATCCTATCAGCACTGTTTGAACCATTACCTAAGGTTGAGCCAGCCATATGGCTATTACCATTCACTTCATTACTTGGGGACTTTCCGTGTCCCGCAGTGTCATCAGCATGGTTGTTCCCCGATCCATTTACCCCAAGGGTGTTCATCCTAAAAATAAAAAGAAAGCTAGGTTAGTCTCTGTTCAACGGTTTTCTAAGGCATGTTATAAGTAGTTCTTAATTCTATCACATAAGACACTCAAGTCATTCATATGATCCTATAGTACTGTAGGGCAATATCTATATTTGGTTTTAGTAAACCCGGCTCTGATACCATGTTGTCACGACCCCCTTTCCCGGACCCCGATTAGTGACGGGATCGAGGGTCATAACTGGCCGATGGGGCCCTCTTTACGTATCAAGTTGGATGAATATTAAAATTTGAAATTCAGAAATAAGAAAAGAGATAAAAATAAATCGTTGCGGAAGCGATTTGAAAATACAGGAGTCTCATTGAGACATTTGAGAAATCAATTTGAAAGGTTTCTGTAAAACAGTTTGGGAAATAAGAACTTTTGATTCAATCCCACTAGATAGTACTTATCAGAGTACACATGGATAACTGAGCAGTTTAAATCAGAGACAACTTCAAACAACCAAACGACACTTGTTTTATACATGATTTGTTAAACTATTACATAGATTAGGATTAGGCATACTGCCTAAACATTATCAACCTGGCACGTGTGAGCATACTATATACAACAAAATTGGACTGTAGATAAGTCTAGCTCACAACATGATACTATAAAACTATATTGCTATAGGTCTTCTAAAAGTATCCCGGTCTCTACTGATCTTCAGCGTATCCATGTCCTGAAAACATTTTGTTTGAAAGGGGTGAGCTGAAAAGCTCAGTGAGGGGATTACTCCTCCTTTTAAGTGAAAGCAACTGAAACATCATTTTCGATCATCATTTGGCAATAATATCACTTCAGTAGAAAGAATAGTAAACATTTCATTTTCATTTGGTTGAGATGCAGTGGGTAACCGTTCGTGATCTATAAGTGATATATCCCCTTACCTACCCGTGTAAGTAGTTGGTAGGCCAGTAATATATCCGTAATTTGACATGTCTTGTCGCCATCATAGTGGCACGTCGCTTAACATTACCCAGCGATAAGGTCTCGTGGATAGAACAACAAAAGTTGTCCAAAGCATCTCGTCAATTTATCATTTTAAACAGTATTTAGAAAAATCGATTATACAAAGGAAGTTATAAAATTTGTCATCATAACGACAGTCAAAATAATAAACAGTAAAGCAGTATAGGCATTTAATAATAGAGGAGCATGAAATTAATATTTTTTCTATCATTTTAACAATTTTAACAATTTATTTAAAAGTGTAAAACACGAGTATTTAAAAGCAATAGATAAAGTTTACTCACCCTCGAAGCGTAACTAAGGCGGCAATTCGTGAATTAAGTGGACAGTAAGATGTATACGAATAACAGAAAAGCTATTGCTTAAGGTACTTTTGAGGAGAGTAAACTTTCTGTTTTTGGTTTTGAGAATGATCTACAGTGCTACATAAGTGTGTTTATTTATAGGAGGAGTAACCATGACAAAACGTAAGCCATGACATAATTACACACTTTTCAAAAGTAAAACCATTGGTGTGGGTTTTCTTTTTCTTATGACACGTCACAAAGATTGATGACCCATATAGCTTACTAAGCCTTACTTGATGGACTTTGGCAGCCAAGTATTAAGAAGCAAACCCAAATGAGACTTTTACTCTCCAATTGAGAAATCTGACCATCACATGTGTCCTCTAATGACTTAGTACTAAAGTTACTCTTATTTTATTTAAGCTAATATTTTATGTAGTCCATTTAATGTCATATGTGTTGACATTCCCAAATTTATCTTAAGACCATCATGGTGTAAAATAAAAAGGTACCAGATTAATAAAAGGAAATTTTTATTTTATTTTATTTTATTTTATTTTATTTTTATTTTTCAAGTATTGAGATAGTCCATTCATGAATTTCAATGAAAAGATGGTACTTGATGAATCCCCAATTACGTCCAAACATTATATATAGAAAACCAAAAATTTAGTTTGTAAAATTGGTTGGGTACTACTAGTTACATTATTATTATTTTTTTGTCAATCACTTATGTATATAAAATGAAATAACATTTATCTTTTAGTTCCTCATCTTTTAAATTTCTTTTTCACCCATTCAATAATTCTAATAAAAGATATGATCTCTATACTATCGTTTTAATTCCTATTTAGTTAATTAATTAGGTCACACATGGAACATTATATATTTACTATACGGAATACTACAGTAGCTGCTTGTATGATGACTAGCGGGACGGTTGGAATCGTCTTTAACGCTTGGTAAAAATGTTGGGTTATCATAACCCCCTACATGCCAGTATCATCGTTTTTCTTCTATTTACCCTGGTCTACCCTGGTTACTGCGACGTAATAATATGACTTATTTCATTTCACGGTTGGAAACGTGTGAATATATCGATGAACAAATTTACTACTCATAATAACTATCAGTTTAGAAACAACTTTTGGAGGACTCTAATAATCGTCACTTCTACTTGTACATATGTTTCTGAAAATGATTCAAGTCTTTACTCCGATTTTTATACTTATACTCTGTTACTTTTCAAACTTTTTTAAACACGGAACCCCGTAACCTTTCTCAGCCACTCTGTTTTACATGCTAAGTTGTTTATTCACTCATTTTTTACTGATACTCGAAAAAACTGCTTCCTTGTTTCTTTAAATTCCCCGCAGGATTATGATTGGTTGCTTGGGGTAACGCGCTGGGATCACGAACACGTTCTCTCATGCAAACAGTAGAGCTTAGTAATTAAGCGGAGAGCCTTTTTGTTGTAAAATATGTTTTGTTAGACTCGATGTCCAGTTTGGAACCAGTCACGAATGTTGTAAGCTTTTATCGTAATGAATCAGTAGTTGGATATTTCGTTTCACTTGTTTGTTGTTACCACTCCTTGTACGAAAGGGTAAAATCCCCTGTACGGAGGGCACCAACCGGTTTCCGGCTCCTCTGGAATTTGGGGGTGCTACAGTTGGTATCAGAGCAGTGAAATCCAGTAGGACTGTAGGGAGAAAACATTTAAAACTAAGATTTTTGAAAGTAATTAAAGCTAATTTTGAACTTGAAGTTGAAATCGGTAGGGCAAGATAAACTGAGAAGTAAAATCTGAATAAGCCGCGGATTTTGGGTTATGTATCTTGTTTATCCACGCATGTCTAACTAATATGTGTTACTTGTCTTTACTCTCATTCCATTTTCGATCCTTAGTGCTTATACATGTTTGAATGACCAGTGACTGATTAGGGTATTTCCCGCCCACCCTCATCCTTGGTTTTGAAACATTATATCCTACACTTATGTGTGTTCTTTCTTACATGAGTTAAGGATGTTTTACTTTGCTTTGTGCTTATTTATGATTGTTCAATCGCACTTCGCTATATGCTTCGTTATTTGTGAGAATTATATTCTCAAGTTCCGTAAATTGCAACGAGTCTCTTATATGATTTGCCATTGTGTGCGTATTTGTACGATGTCCTCTTGCACTGTTAGAACCGTTTTTGTGTGTAATGACCATACCTATTTGCATACCCTCCGAATCGCGTAATCGATAAGAAATCGTATAGGGAATATGAACAATAGGCAACACAGCTACGCCACCAGAAGCAACTCGCCTACCCAAATGGAAGGAGTTGAAGAATGGAACCCACAGGTGACTCTGCTGATCGCTCAGATGGTTCAGTTTATTCAGGCTGTGAACAACAAGCAGGGCAATCCAAACAACACTGTTTTCAATGAACGGGATCCAGACTGGTCTAAGAAGATAGGTCAGAGGAACCCGAGCAACTTTTACGGGAAATAGGATATAGTGCTGCTCGAAAACTGGATCAGGGACTTCGATAAAATCTTCCATGCAATGGAATGTCCCGAAGCCCGCAAGGTCAATGAGGCGGCTTCCTATTTCAAGGACAAGGCCGATAATTGGTGGACAGCTAATCGAGCAAGGCTCGTAGCTAAAGAAGGCTTCAACTGGGAAGCAATGAAGGCTGCTATGAGAGCAAGCATCTATCCAGAGCACGTCAAGGAAAATAAGTATAATGAATTCATCGCGTTGAAGCAGGGAAACGACTCTGTGACTGACTATTATGACAATTTAGTTGAGTTAGCACGATTTGCAGAAGACACAGTGCCTACTGAAGGACTCATGGTCACCCGCTTCATAGCAGGTCTAAGGCTCACCCTTTAGAGGACCATGCTTACGAGGACCTACGACACCATGTATGAAGCCTATGGGATAGCTGCAAACATTTGGAGGGTCGACCAAGAGCTATCACAACAACTAGGAAAGAGGAAGGCGGATGGCTAAGAGACTGGCAACTATGGCCAAGGAAGAAACAACAATCAGGGGTCGGACAAGCATTTCAAAGCTGACAATGGTACAGGAAATTACCACCCAAACCGTGGGAATGGCCGGAACCAACATAACCAGGTGGCGAGGCCTGCTCGCCACTTCTATTGTAAAAGATGCAACGGGGATCACCCAGGTGTTAATTGTGATGGAAGGAAAGTAACATGCGACTACTGCGGCATCTTGGGCCACAGAAGGTACGAGTGCAACAAAAGGAAAGCTGCAAATAATGGAGGGAACAATCAAGGGAATGGACATAACTATCAAGGGAACAACCATAACCATAATGGGAACACCTACCAGCAGAGAAACTGCAATGGCAATGACAATGGAGCGCATAACAAGAATGTGACTTCCAATGATGGCAACAGTAACAATGGATCTAGAAACAATGGAAGCGGAAATGGAAGGAATGCAGCTGAAGGCCACAACCAGAGGCCAGGTGGCCAAATCTATATGATGAACCAAGTAGAGGAAGTAGCGGCACACAATGTGGTGACAGGTACGCTCTTTGTCACTATCACCATGCATTTCGTTTCATATTAGAAACCCATATACTTTTAGAAACCCTTTGAGCTTCGAGGACGAAGCTCATTCCTAAGTGGGGGAAGATGTAAGGACATGTTTTGTCCCTGCATTCATATGCCTGCTAATTGTCGTTTCACTAGTTGTGACTTAAATAGAGACCCCTAAGACCTAGCACAGAGTTCAAGCTTCGAGGACAAAGCTTAGTCCAAAGAGGGAAGGATGTAACAACCCGTATTTTAGTCTAGGGTTATTTTAGTAATTCCTTACAACATATTTATTATACGAAAATGTGAGAATCGTATTGTTTGATATTAGTGTTAGTCGTAATAAGACGCTGCATATATTGCGTGTGATTTATGTCGTAGTGATAAACTATGCGATGATAATTATCTTGATAAATTTATATATTCCTATAATTTTAATTAATAATATCATTTCGTTTTAAATAATAAGTTTACTATAACTTTAAAATTAATAGTGTAGTAATTGTTTATTAAAATAATACGTTTAAGAGTTTTTATCAAAATTAATATTTGAAGTTTTATTAAAAATATTAGTTTTTCTTATTTTGTTGGTCAAATTCATTTTTTTTTCAGCTAAATTATTTTTAACAGTCAAAATTTATTATGTCAGTAAACGTATGATTTTATCAGTCAAAGTTATTCTTTCAGTCAAAATCGTCTTGTTTAATTGCTATCTTATTAGTTTTTTATTGAGCGTGAACTTTCGTCACGTTTTTAAAAACATTCGTTGCGTGTTAATTTCAGTCGCACACCACTTTTCGCGTATCGGACCACCGCGTGATCCCGCGTATCCACCACACCGAATCTTTTTCTCTCTTCCATCACTTCTCATCTTTTTCCTCTTCTTCTGCTTCGTCCGTGCTTAAGCCGCCCACGCCTCTGACCTCCTCTTCTGCTGCGACAACCACGCTGAGCATGGTTCTTCCACCAGCTAGCTAGCCTAGCTTTAGCCCTCAACATCTCCTTATATTCTCTTCTTAGTCTCCTCACTCCCCTTCATCTTCTTCACCTCCATCTCCACACTCTGTTTTTCCGAGAACAAACCCAGCAAACAGAGCACTTCACAACCAATACCACCACCATCGTTTCAGCCACCGCCAACGCCACCATCTTCACCTCCCAGCTCCATCTCTGGTCCACCTCCATCTCTTGCACCTCCTCCTTCTCTGAAACCCCCGAACTCAACCCACCAACACCGGCCACCATCACCACTGCCACCATCATCATCACCACCACCATGACCTCCATCCCTCTCTGCTCTCCCAGCATCTCCCTCTCTCCTCCACCTCTCTCTCTCTCGTCTCTGGGTTTTGGCCGAATAAAAACCCAGCCACCACCATCACCGACCACCTCAACCTCCACGGCAACACCACCACCATCAGCTCCAAACGCCACCCTCTTCTCAACCCCTCTCTGCCCTTTCTCTCCTCCTCTCTGAACTCCGAAAAATCCAGCAACAACAGTAGCAGAAGCAGCCGCATAGACATCAATCGCGGCCGCCGACCTCCATTAACGCCGGCTAAGTTTGGAGCCCAACCAAACCGGCAACTCCCAGCCCGTTTCCTCGCTTCCAATGAGTTGCTGAGCTCCCGAGGAGCACACGGAGCCTCCTATCCAAGCCCGAAGGCAGCCAGAGCAGTCCCATCGATCGCCGCCGCCGAACCCGCCGCCGCGAACTTGAACCGCCTTATTTCTCCGCCGTTTTTCGCGATTCTTGGGGCGGGTAATATCTAAATCATCTCCCCTTTCATATTCGATTTCCAAAATTGGATTTATATAACTATAATTCGTGATGGGATCGAGTTCGGGTGAGGGGTAAATCAATGTTTGCCGATGGGTTTGTCTAGGGGGTGTAATTGTCATTTTCAGGAACTTCGGGGGAATCGATTTCACTTTTGGAGAAGTTAGGGAGCTTGTTTTATTTCATATATTATGTTTTATTTAATATTAATAGTTTTTAGTTAATTAATTTATATGTTATTTCCATTTTACTAATTATATATTAAATCATTAAATAAATAATATAACAATTTTGTAATGTAGGAGTATTCTTACAAGTTAGCAGAAGTTAAAACTTAGAATGTGTTCAATCTTGGATCCCGCATTGTTTCTAGTGTTTATCAATTCAGAAATGAAAGAACTCAAATCATGTCGTGTTGTATAAGATACTATGTGATGCTATCCCATGTTCTTGTTGGCAATTCATGCAATGTTGAATCTAGTACAACAAGAATCAATTAGATATCACCAGTTATGTGATCTTTGGGTCTCATGTATTCCCCTAGAAGTTTTTGATTCATTCTTAGGTCTAGGATTATTCCTGTAGCGTCAATCCATGTTTCTTTGGACTAAACTGCGATACTAAATATGTATGTCAGTCCATCATAAGCTGTGACATAGTACTTTCTGGACACTTATCTTCTCCCATATCATTTAGTATGGCATGCCTATTGTGTTTTCTGGTAGTACTCACCGTTTTGCAACAAAGCATACAAGTGGGATCTTTGAAGTTTTTTCTCCTTTGGATAGAGGGATTCTGGGACTAAAACTCATTTGACTGCTCCACACGTTTTCCTCTGTATCTAATGTTGAAGCTTGGATGATCATGGAACAAGACGTCTCTACCACTCTTCAGTGTGCAACTCTCTTCTTGTCTAGACTAACATGTTTTTTCACGAGATTGAAAGAAGTTCAAACGACTATTTTTGACGTGTCCTATGTGAAGCTGTTTCATGAATTCATTGAGAAGAAGTTCACCCTGAACCTCTTGAATGTGTGTGACACATGGTGAAGAGTGTAATCCTTCAATATTCCAGAAACATATCGGTTTAGAGAACTCATGGAAGCTTCATCAGAAAACAAACTCGATGGATTTGCGAAAGTCCATCATGAGTGTCCATGAGTATTTTCCCGTGCTCGTCATGGTATGTTTTAGGAATTGTATAACTCTAGACTGAGTTCAGGTACGTCTCTTCACTTATCTGAGTAGGATTCTTCTATCCTTGGACTCGTATGTACAAAATCACATGCTTCATGACAAAAAAGCTGACACATCCTGATCTGCTTTACTATTGTTTTTATCTGTATCACGAGTAGCTGCTTAGTATGAGTTCGCACAAAAGTTCATGTGTCTCCCATAATTCATATGGGTTCTTGGCTCGTGTGAGTTCATTTGTTCGAGTTGTTGAAATGAAGTTTTTCACTTGTTCTATCTAGATTTATTGGTTGAAGATTATGAAGTTATCATATCTTTCTTATTGTATGATTTTTGATTCTTGTCTCGTCAGTTTCTTGAGGCTGGTTTGGTAATCTCGTTTTATGCATTTAGATTCTAGAAGTTGGTTACTTCTAATTGATTAAAGGCTCGGATGGAAATTTAACTAGATCGTTCATAGGTACCATGTGTTGCATGTCCCGGAAGCTTTATGGATCACATAACTACTCTGCATATAATTTAAATTGGATTGAGACTGTTTTCCATTAGGGGGTCGAATCCTGTTGGTGATATTGACAACATATCACCTTGTATCAACTATAAAATATATAATGTGAACAAAATTAGTTTATCGGGTTTGTCACGACCACATGCTTTATGGACCTCATAATGTCCGGACTCTAATTTGCTGGACCGTTATCTCGGAGACTAACCATGTTCACAAAAAAAACCTAGGAGTCCTTGCTTAGAACTTTGTTTTCTCCATGAAAATTCCAATGCTTAACTTTCTCATTTGGAGACTGGACAGAAAAGATGAATTACCACTTTAGGTATGAAACTGACTCAGTGCAACAAACGTGTGACTACATAACCTTCCTAGATATTCCTTGTCCGTATAATCTAACCATACATGCATGTTATTTCAGACTTTTCAACCAATACCCAGCCGAACCTGTCAGCTGAGATGTTCCATCCCTCTAACCAAATGTTCAAGTTGATGACTTTTCCCTTGATACCCCATCTTTTTTTTCAGTTATTTTATTCCAGAAATAGTTGTATGCATGTGCATGGGGTGGGAAAATATGTTGTTAAAAAGGAGAATTGTGAAATTAATGGGGAAAACAATGTATCTTGTTAAATTGGGTGTGTATATCACTGTTCTTCACGGGAATTTTTGCAAGTTGAAAAAGAACAGAAAGCTTTGAAGATAACTTAAAACTCATCGTTTTCGCAAAAAAAGTTGATTCTTTTTCTGTTGCTTTTCCCTCTAATTTCTATGGTTAGAATGCGCCTTTCTACCAAGCATTACTTTCGCCGCATCCTGTCTGATGAACCAATTTATTTAATTTGGCAAATAAATTGTAATTGAGTGTGTCATTGGAAAAATGTTGGTGATAATATTAGTGGGAAGTGCCAAAACTTCGTTGTGTCATACTAAAGTGGTGTATAAGGTTCTATGCTAAAATTTCTTTAACAATTTCTCTACATTATTTGGAGAGAAACAAATGTGGTTGGGTCTTAGAGCTCCATGGTAGTTTTGGAATAAAATAATGGCCTTGACACTTGGGGGCTAGTTAGGGAGATGTGTGTGTGTCTTTTCACAAGGCCAAGAAGGAAGAGTGTATTATTGTCACATGGAGGAAGTAAGGGGGATAGATGAGAGAAAGAGAGAAGGGCTGATCCTAAAGAGAAAATTAAGAAGAGAGGGAGAGAAGAAGGCAAAAGAGAGAAGAGGAAAAGAAATGAGAAAGATGAAGGAAGAAGAAATGAGAAGAAGAGAAAAAGAAAACAAAAAAATAAATTGAAAAAGGATCCTCCAACATGAGATCAAGTTTGAAAATACAAGGAGCATTCATGGAGACTTCATCCAAGCGGAGAAAAGAAGAAGCATCCAACAAAAGATGTAGGAACCCTGCAATAATTTAGCCATCTCCTTAGTTTGCCTCATATTTTGTGGTTATAATAAAATTACTTATCTAATGTACAGATATCAAGAGAAATAATTTTTTTTCTTAATATTTTAAGTTTGATGTGATAAAGTTTTGCTAATCAACTATTGATGGTTGATAGTGATAAAGGGTGGATAAGCACACACAAGAAATTCTGGACAAACTTGTTCATAACCGTGGAGCTGTTATGTAAAATAAAATGGGGTAGTATAAGTTTCTTGAGGAAATCAAGTGTCTAGCACATTTCGTCAAATCAAGTGTCTAGCACTTATTGGTTCTAGCAGGTGGGGTTTTACTCTTAACTGTTCTCCTCAGGCGAACAACACAAAGAAGGTTTCGCCACAGTAAAAGAGTGTGTCGTTTCTTTTACTTTATATATACCTGGTATAACTATTAGATTAGTTCTACGTTCAAAGTTATATTACTACATCTGTATTATGTTTACGAAGTTCATTTATTTAGAATAGATCTTGTCATTAGCCTTTCTACTCGATGTATTGATTTGCGCTACAAGAACCGTTTCTTATTGGCTCTATGATTGTAGTCCTTTACTGTGTCACATAGTGTCACCAATTGAGGGCGTATAGTAGCATACACACTCTTGCTCGTGCAATTTATAGTATGTGCCTGTGCTCCCCCCTCGTTTTTCAGGATCCATCTTTACCATCCTTATATGCATTAGAACTATACACGTGTATGTAATCCTTGCCACCACAAATTGTTGTAGTATTCGAGGACAAATATTTATGATAAAGGAGTGCATAATTCTTAAATTATGGCTCAGAAGAGACTAAAGCTTACGTAATAATTACAAACAAATTATAAATGCACCGAGTCCCTCCTTCAATGCAACCTCCATTAATCCAACCCTCAAGTTTCTGGGTAAAATTAAACGACTAATTACACTCCCTACTGATCATATGCAAGCCAATGCAAAGGGAATGTCTGTCTTAACCTTATTTTCATTCAAAGCATCCATTTAAACTTCCCGATTTAAGGACTGATTAGAATATATCTTCATTGAACTCGAAACACAAACCTAATTGAAATTCTCCAAATCCTTACACCAGATTAAATCCTCCTAGTTCCGATTTTTCCAAAAGGAAACCCGACACTCACAAACCTTTACCAATTCTCCTTGACTCAGAAGATGAGGTAGAAAGTTCGCCTCCGGAGAAAAAAAAAAGTTTATGCACCAATGATCCAGTTGTAATTTCGTATAGTGATGAAGAATCCGAAGATAAAGTTGATAAAAGGACAGATGCTCTAGAGCAGGTTTTGGAAGCTAGGAAAGAGATTGGGAGAGGCTGATTAAAGTGAGAGAAATGAAGCAAATATGCACAAAGATTGAGAACAACACCAAGACCGATAAGGAAAGATATGGATATTCTTATTCGTGACTCATCCTCAATCAAGGGTTATTGTGGGTTATTTTTCCCAACAACGCTAGTTCTAGTTTCACTGAGAAAAAATGCATTTAGCAAATAATGTCATATTTTAGAATCCCCTTCAATATTTTTCATGAATATGTAGTTGTTTCGCTATACACCCTTCCGATCAAGTCTCTATAGAAGTGATAACTCTTATTAGAGTTATATTTCTTGCATATTTAATATCGTTTTGCGTGATTCCGAGTTGAAATATGAGTTTTACACTATGAATGTTGAGAAAACGTAGAAAGTTGAGTTTTTAGCACTTTATTGTTAATTCGGGCGTTTCGATGCATATTTCGATGTTATTTATCAAATATAATCTCTTGGTATGGTTGTTCATGTTGTTTTGACAGGAACGGATGCTAAACGATGTTTAGGAGGCACGAAACGAGCTTCGGAAACAAAGCAAATTCAAGAGGAGCAAGAGAAGCAAACTCGGTGGAGCAAAAGTGACCAATCTCCACTATTTTGATAGTATCTCGAGTTCTAAAATATATTTCGGAGTGAGACCAGTAGCAAATGAAAGTAGACTCAAATACCTTTCCAATGATAGGTCACGGACCTAAAACGGAGATTGGACGAGAAAGTTAAGGTCCGTCGAAGAGGATGAAAATCTGAGTTCATCTCCAGGGGTGTTCGTGCGAACACTTTTGTGTTCGTGCGAACAAAAATACTTATAAAAATTTCGGGACAGCCAAGAAAAGGTGAAAAACAAGATGAAAATTTGTGGGAACCAAAAAACTGTTCTTGCGAACAGAGAACAAATATATGTTCGTGCGAACACTCGTTTGTTCGTGCGAACAGAAGGCTAAATCGCAATTTTTTTGGTTGTTTTGTAATTTTTAAAGAGTTTGAGCTTTGGGGACTTCTTCTAACCTAGGAGTCCGTACTTCATGGAACATACACGCATATTTGGAGCATCTTGGAGCAAGAGAGAAGGAGATACGAATACTGAAGGCGGAGATCATCAATTCTTGAAGATTACTCGTTTGATTTCTCTTCTTTCTCCCTTATTGATTGATTATGGAGACTTATGTATTGCTAAACAATTATCTGTCTAGCTAAACACTTTATGCTAGGCAATTGATGAATAACTAGGGTTTGATTAGCTTTTTCCGGATTGATGACTTGATTCATGTTTTGAAAACTTAATTCTAGTTGATGTTCTTGTTCTAGTGCTTTAATCTTTAGTATGCTTGGCTTGATCACCCGTAGTATGCTAGTTGTTGATATAGTTGCATGATAGTGGGCTATTAGAGACGTGTTGAAGAACATAGGAAGTATTCTTGTAGTTCTTTGAGACCGAGAGGAGAAGAGAGCTTGAATAACCGTGTGTGGGTTGTTTCGGTTTGTATCGGTATGACTTAGTGAAAACGGTGGACCGACAGGACCCGGTGAGCGAGCCTAACGAACCAACTCAATCACAATGTGGGAAGATTGTGTCTCTCAGTTTATGTGCGAATTCTTTCCAATATCACGTATGATTCAGCTGCAGAACGAGATATGGAATTTTAGGCAAAAGCAGAATGAATCACTCGTCACAACATGGGAGCGCCTCACTTTCTTGCTGCGTAAATGCCCCAATCATGGCATTAACAGAGCTCATATCATTCAAGTATTCTATAATGGGCTTGAAAAGGCTGATAAAAATGAGATTGATTTGGAACCTAGAGGTAGCTTCTTGTTCAAATGCGATGTGGAGGGTGCATATGAATTGATGAGACGTGTGGTTGAGCAAGAGGAGAGCTTGGATTATGAGTTCCAGCATCTAGAACCGTTGAAGCATAGCTCACTGGCACATAGCATAGTTCAAGTGAATGCGGTGGAGGCAGGGCATGAAGTAGCTAGTCCAGACATGCATCAGCAACAGCTAGTACCACCTTCAGATTTGACCGAGATGACATGGATAATAAAGGTAATGGCTCAGCACATGACGGACATGTCCACACGTGTCAGCTCTTTGGCAATTTCACTTTAGGTGGCTCAAGCAGAAATAAAAGATACGAAAGAGAAAATCGAACAAAGAGCACCAAGCAACATTGTTCATACTTCTGAGGAGCAAGCTCAAGCCATCAAAACTCGAAGTGGTATTGCACTTGAGGATCCACCATATCCGAGTCATGCCAGAGGGACAGCATCAAAGGCTAAGGAACATGAAGTCTTCGATTCTTAGAAGACACCTGTCATGATCCCCCAATCAAAGGGCATGATTCACCAGGATGCAGAGAATTCTACTGAGGTACCACTTTCATCTCCTTCTCCTTCTTCAGAACTACCATTTCCATTACGTACTAGGAAGAATAAGGACGATTCTGAGGAATACAGGCGCTTTCTAAACGTGTTTTTGAAACTGCACATTAATATTCCGTTGATTGACGCACTTCAAAAGATGCCAAAATATGCAAGGTTTATCAAAGATGCCGTCCTTGGTAAGAAAGCGGTGGATGAGTTCCAGAGAGTGAACTTAAATGAACAGGTTAGCTCATGTGTTTTGCATGGACTATCTAAGAAAAAGAAGGATCCGGGTAGTTTTTTCATTGAAGCTAACTTTGGGTGACGCCTACACGGGAAGGGCTCTCTGTGATCTGGGAGCGAGCGTGAATTTGATGCCGTTTTCGGTATTCAAAAAGCTAAGTGTGGGGGAACCTCCAAGGACCTGTATCACTCTCCAATTGGCAGACAAATCATCCAAGAGAGCCTGTGGGATGGTACAGGATGTCCTTGTAAGGGTCGGCAGGTTGATAATTCCGGCTGATTTTGTCATACTAGACATGCAAGCAAGTGATGTGCCTATAATTCTGGGTAGGCCGTTCTTGGCGACAGGTCGTACTCTCATTGACGTAGAGAATAGGGAGCTGATTATGAGGGTCAATGATGACATGGAGACTTTCGGTGTCTTCAAAACCGACGCCCAAATACTCGTGGGAGTATCATCCAGGGGTTCCATTTTCTGTGCCAATGAAGCGCCAAATCCCAGAGTTTTCGCAAGGGGATCCACCTGATTATTGGGAAAGGAACAAGCCATCTGCTGTGCAAACACAAGAAGCAGTGCTTCAAATTCAGCATAGGAAAGCTAAGCTGGAAGCGGTACAAAGTGCCAGACTACCCTCGTGAGGTGGCAGAGGTAACATGGTCGGGTCGTCGACCTTAAATTACAAGCGCTGCTAGGGAGGCAACCCAATGTAGAGTAGGATGCCTTTTGTTTTTGTATTCATTTATTAATGAGTTCTCTATATTTGACTATGAGGGGTGAGAGAGAGTGGACTAATTTTTCCAATCAGTGTGTAGGGACACAGGTACAGAAGACACACCGGACTCCCCTTCTTGATGTAAGTGCTAGAGATTGCACGAAGTTGTGGAAAGAAAAAGCCGCACAATAGTATGCATTAAAGATATAGAGAATTGCTCGAGGTCGAGGAGCAGTTCCAATATGTTGAGTGTCACACGCATGAGAGGGCTACAGTTCATATCCTAGACGCACATCAAAATTCGGGCGCATAGAGACTTCTCCGGAAATTTTCAACGGTCCACAGGACCTCTTCTTGTTGCAATTTTGCGGCAACGGTGCCCATGTAGGTCCGGGCACCCAGGTACCTCTAAAACTCTATCTAATCTACATTTTTACATTTTGAGCAATAAATATTAAAATCCACCGCCTGCGCATTTAAGTGATGAGTCCTCTATCATTATCTCTAAATTCGTTGAGGACGACGAAACGCTTAAGTGTGGGGGGGGGGGGGGGGGTTGTATCTACTTTCACTAGCCATGTATTTTGTTTGCATCGCCTTGTTACATATAGTTATGTGCTCGTATTGTGTTGGTTTGTTGGTTTGGGGTAGGATTGTGTAGTTTATGCATTTTGTTAGCACTTTTACTTTATTGAGTTCCCTATCCAAAACATGTGCTTAATCGAGTTGGCCAAAAGCATATAGAGTCTAGGAAAACATGAAAATAAGATAAAAATTAAAAATTAAAATAAAAAGTCATAAAAAATTGAAACTTTTGAGAAAGGGCAATCGAAGAGAGTTAATGTGGAGAGGGCTTAATGATAGGATTCCTTAGGATTATGAAAATCTGAGGTGTGGTAGACGCTAGAATCTAGAGTAGGAAGACTTATAGGGCTAATGCACATTAGAAATGCGAGTAGCTGCCTCTCAGACTGGTTATCCTACTAGCGCTACACCACCGTCACTTAGGTAGTCGTCAACCCTCCTCGTAGTGGCAACGGAACAAGTGTGCGAGTGATATTTATGGGGACCTCACGTCCCGTCTCCAGAGGTCCACTAGTTACCCCTATTGATCCGTTTACCCCTTTTATTCGCAGCCTCTAGCCTATGAAGCCTTTCATTGTGACTTTCATCACTTGTTAGAATGGACCTTTCCTATGCGTCATGATAGAGGGAGTCGAGTTAGGGAGATTCGATGAGGGAGTGCTGAATTGATACATCTTACGTGGATTCTCTTACATGTCGTCTTTTGAGGGGATGTGAGGGTGAGTTAGAGATGGTAGCACACTTCGGTGTGGTGGTGAGTCTTTTCCTTACACCACGATCACAGGTGGAGTACCGTACTGCGTGATATTTTTTTCGCACGTCCTGGGGTGGGGGTTGGTTGATCTTACAGGAGGTCGTGCTCAAGCTGCATTTATATTCTCTGTATCTTAGGTGATGAGGAGGATCGGTTGGAAAAGCACGTTTACACATTGACTACTGAGTTTTTAATATGCTTTACATTGAGTGTGGGGGTGTCGACACATATTTGATTATATCAATGATTTGATACATTCCACCCCCACACTATTTTTTTTGATATTGGATATCTTCCGATATTACTATGCTATTATTGGCTCCGTGTGTTAATGTTATTGTTGAGGAAATGAAAAAGGAAAAAGAGAAAAATAGAAATTGAAAGTGAAAGGGAATAAAGGAGCAAGCTTGAAAATGAAGACGGAGGAGATTAGCTATTGTTCGAGATCACTTCTTCAATTTCGTGGCCGCGAGAACGGCATTGCACCAAGATTGAGGGAATGAGGGCCGGCGTAGTGAAATTCGGTGGGGTTCCTTGGATTTTGGTAAGGGAGTGTGAGAATCGAGTTTTTGTGAGTTATATCATGACGTCTAGAACTACGCTTCTAAATATCCTATCTTACCCGTCCTAAGCCGTCAGCAGTGTGAACCCGTGGATAAATAGCTCGGATGGTAAGTGCTAGGGATATGTTTGACGAGTGTGCGGAAGCAATGTCTTAAGTGTTCGTGCCCGTTCTGTCTAACGAAACTGGCCGCAATTTCTACCGATCACCAAAGTTATAGAATTTCCGAGGGAATATGAGAGCCTTATGACTTGCCGGTTTACTTTTTGAGATTGCCTGATCTCTAACGAAAAAGAAAAAAAATATATATATTTTTGTGTTGTTTCAACTTTTGCATTGTTTGATAATCGAGTTGCATTGTTTATAGTCATGTAGATTGCATTGGGTGTGTGTGTTGTGTGTGCCCATGGCTAGTGTAGTTGTATGCAATTCGGTCGATTAAAACGTAGTGTGAGGATTGATTTTGCTCGGGACGCGCAAAAGGGTAGTGTGGGGGAATTTGATAACTATTTATTAGAGTTATATTTCTTGCATATTTTATATCGTTTTGCGTGATTCCGGGGTTGGAATATGATTTTTACACTATGAATGTTGAGAAAACGTAGAAAGTTGAGTTTTCAGCACTTTATTGTTAATCCGGGCGTTTCGATGCATATTTCGATGTTATTTATCAAATATAATCGCTTGGTATGGTTGTTCATGTTGTCTTGACAGGAACGGATGCTAAAATATATTTAGGAGGCATGAAACGAGCTTCGGAAACAAAGCAAATTCAAGAGGAAGCAAGAGAAGCAAAGTCGGAGGACAAAAGTGACCAATCTCCATTATTTTGATAGTATCTCGAGCTATACAATACATTTTGGAGTAGACCAGTGGAAAATGAAAGTATACTCAAATAGCTTTCCAACGACAGGTCACGGAGCTAAAACGGAGATTGGACGAGAAATTTAAGGTCCGTCGACGAGGATGAAAATCAGAGTTCATCTCCAGGGGTGTTCGTGCGAACACTTTTGTGTTCGTGCGAACAAAAACACTTAGAAAAATTTCGGGACAGCCAAGAAAGGGTGAAAAACAAGCTGAAAATTTGTGGGAACAAAGAAAGTGTTCGTGCTAACAGAGAACAAATATCGGTTTGTGCGAACACCCGTTTGTTCGTGCGAACAGAGGGCTAAATCGCAATTTTTTGGGCTGTTTTGTAATTTTTAAAGAGTTTGAGCTTTGGGGACTTCTTCTAACCTAGGAGTCTGTCTTTGAGGGAAGAGACACGCATCTTTGGAGCATCTTGGAGAAAGAGAGAAGGAGAGAAGAAGATTGAAGGCGAAGATCATCAATTCTTGAAGATTACTCGTTTGATTTCTCTTCTTTCCCCCTTATTGATTGATTATGGAGACTTATGTATTGCTAAACAATTATATGTCTAGCTAAACACTTTAAGCTAGGAAATTTATGGAGAACTAGGGTTTGATTAGCTTTTTCCGGATTGATATCTTGATTCATGTTTTGAAAACTTAATTCTAGTTGATGTTCTTGTTAGCTTTCTTGTTCTATTGCTTTAATCTTTAGTATGCTTGGCTTGATCACCCGTAGTATGCTAGTTGTTGATATAGTTGCACGATAGTGAGCTATTAGAGACGTGTTGAAGAACATAGGAAGTAATCTTGTAGTTCTTTGAGACCGAGAGGAGAAGAGAGCTTGAATAACCGTGTGTGGGTCGTTTCGGTTGGACTTAGTGAAAACGGTGGACCGACAGAACCTGGTGAGACAGCCTAATGAACCAACTAGAACATAACGGTAGACGAAGGTGGACCGAGAGGACGCGAAGTCAATCGATTACGCAAATTCATGTGAGATCGACAGAAGAACATGATGAGTGTAGCCCGGTATAACTAAGCAACACTAGAGTGTTTTAAGCGTAATCCGGAAACTGTTAGGTGCCCTAGGGATCATTAATTGCCTAGTTCTCTCAATAATCGTATCAATCAAACCTTTATTCCTTTACCTTGAAAATCATATAAAAAGAGTAGCGTAGTTTGTCATTTACTTTAAGTCACATGTTTGTGGGTGACGAACCTTCAAATCAAACACTTCTTATCGGTTACTTTGACTTTAAATTAATCGTCTACCTAAATAATCTCAAGACTGTCCCTGTGGTTTCGAAAACCCGAGCTTAATACTCATCTTTATTACTTCGACCATGCACTTGCGTATACACGTAAGAAATCGTGTCAAGAAGAACATATGAGTTTTGTGACATACCTTAAAAAGTTATGTGGTTTCAATCCATCATTTTCTCTCTGCTGTTCCACAAATTAGCAAGAGGTTTCTTTTTCCAACAACTCTCCGGGAACATCGCTCCCATGGACGATAAAAGAGAGCACACGTAAGAGAGCCGCATTTTAATGACCTCTCTTAGCTGCACATTTCATGAACTTCTTCGCTTTCCACAGTCGTCATACTTGAGTAAGACGTACATTGCAAAGTAGATAGCCGCTTCGTCATTTTTTGTCTACTTAACAAAATTGAAGAAGCTCCAGTGCGATGCATCACAACGGTGTAAATCCAAAAGATCGTCAATTTTAGCATATAGAAAAAAACAAAGAGGTCTCTACAAGAAGACATCGCCACACTGTCACTGATTTCTCCAAGGACCTCAAGACGAAGAGTGAAAGTATATAACGTAGACAATACCTATATGAATAAATTGGAATATCAAAATTCGGGCACCTCTCGACTCCACCTAAATCAATGGTGGTTGTGGGGTTTTTTTTTTTTTTTCTTTTTTTTTTTTCAAACACCGTTGGTTGTAATTTCACTGCAAAAAAATGCATTTCACATTTAACGGTTCATGGAAAACATTCCAGTGAATATTTTTATGAAATATGTTGTTTTTTCATTTGGTACTGGATATAGCTAGTTATCTTTTAAGAAATACCCAAAATTATTTGTGGATTATTTAAGTTTTCCGCGGACTCGACCCGTTTTTTGGCAATTGTTCACAATGATGTCGATCCCTATATTATGAATTGTACTTGGAAATCATTTATTAATTGAAAATTATATTTTCTAAGTTGAAAATCATTATCTCTCAATCACTTAGATTTGGAATAATCGTTTTGAAATATGAAGATCATTAATTAAATAACTTCATAGTTAACAAAGAAGAGTTTTAAGGTATATCGGTTTCGGTTATCATGTTTTGATATTAATTACATATTTGGCATTTTTAGAAATAACTATTCTTTTTTTCGATAAATTTAGAAATATATATATTCTATCATAAGTATAACTATTTTAATTTATGATAATCATTTTTTTTTAGGGAAATGATAATCATTCTATAATTAGGTTTTGACTTTTAATTGATTTCTAAATGTCTAGATTCAATGCCGAGTTAGAAGTGTAACTAACTCAATACATTAGTAGTGACGGAGTCGGAATGGTGCTCTGACCTCTCTCCTCACCGTAGCAGCAGTTATTTTCAGTTAGCCACCCTTTCCTGACAGTTAACCACCATCTTTCTGTCCCTTTCTGTCAGTTAACCACCTGTTTCTGGCAGTTTCTTTTCAAATTTCAACAATGTAAGGCAGTTTCTGGCTATTTTGGCCCGAATCTGCTGCAATTTCCTCTGGTTTTCTGGAGATTTTCAGTAATCTTTGCACTTTTCATCAATCTTTTCTCTGTTTTACCTTCTTCACCTCATTCTTCTGATGAAATGGAGGAAGGCACACCACTGGGATCTGAGAAAGCAAATACAGAACCAGATATCAATTGGTCCATGCAACATATGAATTTGACAGAAGAAAAAGAACAGGTTGTGGAACTACCTGAGGATTCTCTGGATAATGGAATCAAGTACTGCATTAACAGCATCTTTGGTAAGATTTACCATAACAGACCTATTAACTCTATTGGTTTACATGCTTCTCTTAGCAATCTTTGGGAAGAGCCAGAAGGTTTCCAGGTTTTCTCTCTCGGAAAAAATCTTTTCCAATTCATGTTCTCTAACAAGGAAGATATGGAGAGAATTTTAAATGATCAGCCTTAGCTTTTCAATGGGAGTTTGATTGTTATGAAAACCTGGATAGGGGGGGGAAAATGTTATCAGATGATAATAATGATGCTATTTTTGTTCTCCATCTAAAACATATGCCTTCAGAGTGTCTTACCATCAAGGTGGGAGAAAGTATTGCAGATGCTTTAGGTAGTAGACTTCATGTTGAAATACCTGAAAGAGCCAGTTGGGATGGAAGATACATTAGGGTGAAAGTTAGTATGTTAATCAACAAACCTTTGCCTAGATGCATAAAAATCAAAAACCCTAAAACTGGTAAACTAGTTTGGGTTGATATCAGATATGAGAAACTTCCCTTTCACTGTGAATACTGTGGCTTGATTGGTCATGACATCAAAGTTTGTACTGTTCTCAATAGGAATCAAAAACTTGGTACAAATTTCTTGCATGTATGGTAATTGGTTGAGAAGTGCTCAAAATCTTGCAAATCCAAGTAACATGCCTTTTCAGAAACCAATGCTGGATCAGGAAAATAACACTAACTCTGGGTGTTATTCAATACCTAGTTATGCTGGAAAGGTGAATACTGCTGAGAATTATAATACTGGTACTTCCACAGTGTCCACTAGCAAAGGTAAAGACGTGATTAGTTTGCATTCTGCACTTAATCACATTATTTCCAACTGTAATGAAGTCCAGAAGAAGAAAAGAAAAACTTTTACTTCTAAACATACCGATTCCAGTGTTTCTCCATCTGCCAATATGGAGAAGTGTTTGAGTAAGGCTGGGATCAAGATTACAAATTCTGAAACTGCTTATTTTTCTCAAGACAACAAGAGAAGTAGAAGTGATGAGAAGTTGGCAGATTTGTCTTTCTTTGATGAGATATCGGCGGGGGTTGATGACAACCCTTGCCGGAAACAATGAAAACCTTAAGTTAGAATGTACGAGGTTTGGGGAAAACTCGTGCATTCCTAGCCCTCAAAGACAAAGTGAGGGTGGAGGTTCCTCAAATTGTGTTTCTTATTGAAACTAAACTTGAGAAGAAGAGAGCAGAAAGTGTAAGGCTGCAATTACAGTACAAAAATGCTTTTCATGTGCCCAGACAAGGCCTTTCTGAGGCTTGTCATTATTATGGAAAGAAGAAGTTGATCTCCAAGTTGTAAAGGACCGCAGATTCTTTATTCACAGCAAGGTTTTTGATCCTCAAGACCATTCTAAGTGGTATTTCCTAACTGGTTTTTATGGAGACCCCAATTCTTCTCTTAGAGGGTTATCTTGGGAAATTCTAAGAAGAATAAAACCCCCTGACCCTTTAACTCCTGGATAGTAATGGGGGATTTCAATGAACTAACTGGCCATCATGAATATTGGGGCTCTTCTTTGAGAAGTGAATCTCAAATGGCTATGTTTAGAAGTTGTATCAGAGGATGTGGATTGTATCATTTACCAACCAGTGGTAGCTTTTATACTTGTTCTAATAACAGACATGGGAAGTTTCATACGAAAGAAAAGCTAGACAGAGCTTTGGCCAATGACTCTTTTTTGGCTATGTTTAATCAAGCCACAGTAGAAGTTCAGGAGAAAAGTAGTAGTGACCATCACCCTCTTATTGTCAATATTCAGAATCAGAAGAGTAACCCAACTCAGCATAGAAGATTCCAGTTTGCTTACAGCTGGATAAAGGAAACTTCCTGCAAAGACCTTATTGCTAACAGTTGGAATGATGGTGATCCCAATATTTCCACATCCTCATTTCATAGAAAAATTCAAGACATTTCTATCAGCATTCACAATTGGGATAGAAGAAACAGAAGAAATAAGAGAAGTGAAATCAATAGACTACAAAAGCTCCTGACCTATCTCAGAGATCAATATCCAGATGATGACAATATTCATCAGATTAAAGTCATTCAAGACAGCATCAACAATATTCTTCTGAAAGATGAAATGGATTGGAGACAAAAGTCAAAAGCCCTATGGTTATCTGAGGGAGATAAAAATACTTCCTACTTTCATATGAAAGAAAGAGAAATAAGATCAGGGGTATCTATGATGCAGACATGAATTGGGTGACTGAAGAAGATGAGATTGCTAAGGTATGTTTGAATTATTACAAACATATTTATACCTCTGAAACAGTCTCTAACCTTCAAACTGTGTTAAGTGCAATTCCTGTTAAAGTAACTAATGAGATGAAAGACTTTTTACTTGCCAAGTATGAGAAAGAAGAAGTTTTGGAGGCTTTACAGCAGATGCATCCTCTCAAAGCACCTGGTCCTGATGGTCTACCTGCAATTTTTTATCAACATTATTGGCCTATTATTGGTACTTCAGGTTACACAGTTGGTTTTGGATATTCTCAATGCCATACAAGATATGACTATTATTAATCAAACTTGTGTAGCTTTGATCCCCAAAGTGGAGATTCCTGAGGAAACAACTGATTTCAGGCCAATTGCACTATGCAATGTTTTCTACAAGCTGATTTCAAAAGTAATTTCAAACAGACTCAGGAGGATTTTGCCAGACATTATTGATGATACTCAGTGTGCTTTTGTTCCTCAGAGACAGATTACTGACAATGTAATTATTGCTTTTGAAACTATCCATTCCATGAAGAAGTTCAAGATAGGAAATGGTTATTTTACCTTGAAGCTGGATATGTCTAAAGCTTATGAAAGGATTGAATGGGTCTTTCTTAAAGGCTGCTTGATTAATTTGGGGTTCCCTGACTATTTTATCCAACTAGTCATGTACCCTATTTGTTCTTAATTTGCTCTGAAGGTTTTACAACTTTAATGAATAAAGCAGTAGAAGAAGGAAGACTCCAGGGTTACAGATCTGTGGGTTATGGTCCTATTATCACAAAGCTTTTCTTTGCTGGTGATTCTATATTGTTTGGAAAATAAACTCCAGAAGAAGCTTTGACTCTCAAAGGTATTATTGATATTTTTTGCTCTGCTTCTGGTCAAAAGGTAAACTGTGATAAGTCTGCACTGGTTTTCTCACCTGATGTATCAGACATAGCTAAAGCTTATTTACTGGAAATTTTTGAAATCCCTATTGCCTTATGTCATGAAAGATATTTAGGCTTGCCCACTTCTATTGGTAAAGATAGAAAGAGAATTTTGGCAACCTTAAGTCTAAAGTCTGGAAGAAGGTGTCTACCTGGAAAGAAAAGTTTCTTTCTCCTGCTGGAAAAGAGGTTTTACTAAAGTCAGTTGTTCAAGCCCTGCCTACTTATTACATGTCTTGTTTTTTACTTCCCAATTCTTTAATTAAAGACATTCAAGGAATTATGTCTAATTTCTGGTGGGGAAAATTTATTGACAAGAGATGTTTACATTGGTCTACTTGGAACAAGTTGTGTCAGTATAAAGAGAATGGAGGCATTGGAACGAGGGACATGGCATCTTTTAACATCTCTATTCTGGAAAAGCAGGTGTGGAGGGTTTATAGCAATCCTAATTTTCTTGTTTCAAAAGTTCTGAAGGCCAAATATTTCAGAGAAAACTCAATTCTTACTGCAGAGTTGGGTTGCTCTCCTTCTTATATGTGGAGAAGTTTTCATAAAGCTAAAACAGCTTTACAGGAGGGTTGCAGACTGACTGTTGGTAATGGAGAGCACATTCTTATTTATAAAGACAGGTGGATTTTGGATAAAGGTGGAAGAAGAGTATACAACTATCCTACTCTTCCAATAGATTCCACTGTAAGTACTCTGATTACTCAAAGTAGACAATGGAACTATGATCTAATTTCTACTCATTTCAGTCATGATGATTGTGAGGATATTATTCATACACCTGTTAACCCTAGAAGTAATCAAGATGGTATTTGCTGGGGTTACACTGTCAATGGTGATTATTCATTGAAAACAGGATATCATAGAAGCTTTCAACTGAAATGCTCAAGAGAAAACAACACTTGCACAGGGGAATCTAGTACAGGGACTAGCCAAGCAGATTGGAGAAGTATTTGCTCCATTCAACTTCCTCAAAGAATTAAACTGTTCTTGTAGAGGTTGTGTTCGAATTATTTACCTGTTAGAAGCAATCTCCAACATACAGGTATAAACTTGGATTCAGCTTGTCCAATGTGTGATTATCCTGCAGAATCACAAACTCATCTTTTCAGAGAATGCAGCCACTTCAAATTTATTTGGAAAAGATACAGATCCATCATTGACTTATCTGGGAATTCCTCTTGTATGAGAAATTGGGTCTGCACTATTCTCCGTCAGAATACTGAGTGTAATCAGATTGCTTTTGTGGCTTGCTTGTGGATTATTTGGAAGTCTAGAAACCTGAAAATTTTTGAAAATCAAAATCAGCATCAAGGTCAGATTTTGAAATGGATTGACTGTACGATTCATGAATGGATGAGAAAGGATGAACAACAAAGAAATCAGATTCAGAGAAGTTTACCGTATTCTTGGACTCCTCCACAACAGGGCACCATCAAGATAAATGTGGATTTCGCCATTTCTGATATCAACCGTAGGGCTTGTGCAGGTTCGATTTGCAGAAATCATAAAGGTGATTTCTTATTGGCAATCACGATTCCAATTCCTTTGGTGCCAGATTCTAATATTGGAGAAGCAACTTTAATGGAAACAGCAAGGATGGTCCGAGATTTGGGTTCTTTTCAAGAAACTAAGATCTTTGAAATTGACTCAACGTTTGGAGAAGGATGTACAGCTCTCAGAGGTGGTTTAATGAGTGGAATGACATTTTGGAAGAGCTTCGCTACCTCATCACGGAGAAATTGAAGGGTACGCTAGTTTATATAAGGAGATCCGGCAACCAAGCGGCGCATCTGATGGCAACGAGGGGTCTGGAAGATGAAGATGCAAGAGTTTATTCGATTCATCCCCCTGATTTCCTCATCAATACCCTTCACAGAGACATTGAGCATGATCAGGGAAGGTAAGAGTCGGAAGTGCATGGAGTTCTTTTCTAGGGTTTATGATTGTTTGCTTCGTCTTCTTCTGTTTTTCTTCTTTTTCCTGTTTGTTTAGTGTCGTTAATTTGGACGTTATTTTAGTAAACTTTTGGGCCTGCTTCTTATTGGATTGTAAAATTAGTGGGTCAGGTCTATGTCCACCCACTTTTTTTATGGGTTGGGAGCCCAATTTTATCTTAATATAAGCGGGGTTTATACCGCCTACCACAAGGTAGGTTTCTTAAAAAAAAAAGGTTCAATGCCGAGTTTCTCTACAACTCTCTTATTTAGAAAAAATATGACCGTAATATATAAATAGTGGTCTAGGGTTAAAGAATTTCATCGATGTGAGAGTCTCGTCACACACGTGAGAGAGAGGTATTTATCCTCTAGCAGGTTCGACCAGGGGAGAGGATTCTTGCTGTTCCTTTTTGTGTGTGCTTGGCTAGAGAGAGAGATAGAGAGAAACCTCTAGGGTTTTGTACTGAACCTCCAGGAAAGGGCACGTGGTTTGTTCCTTCTCTGTTCTGATTCAGTGTCACACGTATAGATCGTGTGGCTCTTCGTCTCCTTCATGAGGTGTGTTGTTTCTTTTACATATTCCGATACGGTCTGTTTCTCAATTTAGAGTCAATACTAGTTTTCTCTCTTTTCAGATCTTGAAGTTCTACTAACCTGTCTACCAGAGTCTAGAGAGTGAATCATAGATGTTTCATTGTTTATAAATCTTAATCTTCTGATATTATTCTCTAAATTTTGATTTTGTTTCACATGTGTTTTCAAAACTACATCTTCTTACAAATTCTGGAAGTTCTTGATCTATAGGATTATCCCTCCCAATTTGTGAATCTCCTAGATCCCTAGCCTTTCGTTTTTTAGGAGTTTGTGCTCCTAGGTGTATTCTCTTAACACATCCTAGTGTTAGTTTACTAGATCTGTGAATTTGAAGTTGTATTGAACAGTTTATTCATATATAGCTTCCAATCTGAGTTGTGTGCCCTTATGGGAAGTATTTTATAACCTCTTAGATCTTTTTCTATAGATTTTACCTTGTACATGTATGTCAAGGGTCTTGTGCTATTAGGCTTCTCCTATTCCTACTGGTTCTATTGTTTTGTCTACCAATATCTTGTGTTTATTCCACACGTCCTGTGTGACCGTTATGTGCAGAGTAGTTCCACACGTCTTGTGTGACCGATGTGCGTGGAGTTATTCCATACTCCTTGTATGACCATTGTGTTCGGAGTCGGTGTTTGATGATGCACACTGCATTCAATGGAGACTTAGATTACCAGCGTTGGAGTGCTACACAGGAATTACAGAAGCATAAATAGAAGGTATAGCGGTGAGTAGCTTATATGTGTGATAATTCAAATATCTATGCTTAGACGGTTCCGTCCAATATATTGGTCTGGCAATAGTTGGTTCTAGCAGGTGGGGTTTTCATCCTAGCTAAACATATCAGCCAGAGATTTTAGAAAAAGTTTCCGCGCGGTAAAAGTTAGGCGTGCTGTGTCTTATCTTTTAACTGTAGTTTGCTTATTTTTTTTACTTTACAGTTATCGTTAGCACTAAAATAGATCTCTACACTTGCTTGTTTAGATAGTGTTGAGTTGGTGTCTTGAATTAGTCAAAGGCGGCCAAACACTTTGTTGTCAACTTTGATTAGGAAAGTATTGGAAGTCAAAAGCAGTAGAGGATTAGTTAGGAAAAAAGTTGTTTCCAAATCGGATATGGAAACTTTAGGGATTTCCTAGCACTATATAAAGAACCTAGTAGTCACATTATTAGGTATGCAAAAACATTCTTGTAGTCTTGTTCCTCTTAAGTGAATAAAGGGTGCTTTTCCGCCGTGGAGGTAGCTAGCAAATATTTTGCTAGCGAACCACGTAAAATACTCGTGTTCTTCTTTATTCGTTCATTGTTCGTGAGGTGGTTTGTCATAACAAACTGGTATCAGAGCCAAGGTTGACGGTGTTTCAAGATCAAGATCAAGGCGGAGCAAAGCTAGGGTTTCACAACTTGGTGAAATCAAAGCTAGGGTTTTGCGATACTAGGTGGAGCACGCGACTAGAGTTCAAGATCCACCAAGAACGATGTCCAGATCGATGTTGAAGATCGACAGGTTCACAGGAGGGAACAGCTTCAGTCTGTGGAAGATAAAGATGGAGGCTTTGCTCAAATCACAAGGCTTGTGGGCACCTTTGACCGCGGACAAGGGAGGCATGAATGTTGCATCAGCGGAATTCAAGGCAATGGAGGAGAAGGCACACGCAACGATTATGCTGTACTTATCAGATGACGTGATCATCGAGATCGCAGATCAGAAGGAAGCAGCGAAGCTCTGGCTCAAGTTGGAGAGTCTCTACATGACGAAGAGTCTCACTAGCAAGTTGATGCTAAAGCAAAGGCTCTTCACCCTGCGGATGCTCGAAGGTACGGCTCTCAAGGACCATCTTGATCAATTGAACACAATTATGTTAGATTTGCGTAATATTGGCGAGAAGGTGGAGGATGAGGATGCTGCACTTTTTTTATTGATCTCGTTACCTCCATCATATGAGAACTTTGTGCAGTCGTTCATTGTGAACAAGGACGACTTATCCCTAGAGGAGGTGAGATCGGAACTCCATGCTAGGGAACTGCGCCATAAGGGTGCAGGCACAGGTATAGAGGACCATGCTTCCGGACTGATGGCAACGGGGGGAAGCAAGAAGGGTAAGAAGAACAAGAAAAAGCAGTTCTCAGGTTCTAAGTTACCCAAGGATGTCTGTGCCTTTTGCAAGGAAAATGGGCACTGGAAGAGAGATTGCCCGAAACGAGGTCAACAGGGGCAGAATAGATCCGCAGCCGTAGCTGAACAAGGTAACTCGTTTCAGGATGATTACGTTCTAATGGCGGATGTTGTCACGCACTCTCAAGATGCGTGGGTCCTTGATTCCGGAGCTTCCTATCATATTTGCTCTAACATGGAGCTATTCTCGACGTACGACCAAACTGATGGAGGGTCTGTCTACATGGCAAACGGAGCCATCTATAAGGTAATTGGGAGCGGCTCAGTTAGATTGAAAACGAATGAAGGGAAGTTATGTACCTTGGAGCAGGTCAAACATGTACCACTTATTAAGAAGAATCTGATCTCCTTGAGTCTACTCGACAGCAAGGGATACAGTTTCAAAGGTGAAGGTGGAGATCTATAAGTCTTCATGGGTTCTAAGGTGATTCTCAGCGGAGTCAAGAGTGGGACTTTGTACATGTTGCAAGGTTTGACGATCACGGGTTCTGCTGGAGTTGTCTCAGCCGAGATTAAGGAAGTTGATCTAACTAAGTTGTGGCATATGAGGCTCGGTCATATGAGTGAACGTGGAATGCAGGAATTTCACAAGAAGGGATATCTCACCGGGCATGCGTCCAAGAGCCTAGGGTTTTGTGAGCACTGCGTGTATGGGAAGCTACAGCGTAGCAAGTTCCCTAAGGCGGTTCATAGAACGAAAGGTACTCTTGATTATATCCATTCGGATTGCTGGGGTCCATCTCGAGTCGAGGCGATTGGCGGGTATAGGTATTTTCTGAGCATCATAGACGATTACTCCAGGATTACTTGGATATTCATGATGAAGCACAAGAGTGAAGCCTTCGCAAGATTCAAGGAGTGGAAGACCCTAGTAGAGAATCAGGTGGGAAAGAAGGTGAAGAGGTTGCGCAAGGACAACGGCTTGGAGTTTTGTTCATCAGAGTTTGATGGATTCTGCAAGGATCAGGGAATAGCACGCCATCGCACCGTTCGGCACACACCGCAGCAGAACGGTGTAGCCGAGAGAATGAATCAGACACTTTTGGCGAAATCAAGGTGCATGCTTTCGAATGCAGGTCTTTCTAGAGGTTTCTGGGGAGAGGCAGTTTCCATGGCATGCTATCCCATAAATCGGAGCCCGCACACAAGTATAGGATGCAAAATTCCTATGGCAGTCTGGTCCGGTAATGCAGTGGATTACTCGGATTTGAGAGTTTTTGGTTGTGTTGCCTATTATCACGTTGATGATGGCAAACTAGAACCAAGAGATAAGAAGGGAGTATTCATGGGTTTCGGAACAGGTTTGAAGGGATACAAGATATAGGCAGACAACAAGATTATACTTAGCAGAAGTGTAGTCTTTGATGAGACTCATATGTTGAAGAACTCCATGGATGTGGAGCTTGGAGGTGCAAAGAAGAAGGTGGAGGGAGAGTCGGATCCTATTGATCCTAAGGATTCTGAAATCCTTACACCGCCGCCAGAAGCCGAAGAGGAAGAAGAAGAAGAGTCTACACCAGAGGAACCGGTTCATCAAATTATTGTTGAAGGAAGACCAAGGTGAGTCATAAAGCCACCAGCGAGATACAGAGATGACGGTATGGTGGGATATGCATTACATGTAGCGGATGAGGTAGAGGACGAGCCATCCTCCTACAAGGCCGCTATATCTAGTTCTGAGTCAGCACAGTGGATTTCCGAGATGGGAGAAGAGATGGAGTCTCTTAGCAAGAACTCGACTTGGGAGCTTCTTAAATTGCCAGCGGGAGGAAGATAGTCAGCTGCAAGTGGGTTTTCAGAAGAAAGGAAGGAACTACATTTGAAGAGGGCGTCAAGTATAAGGCAAGGCTAGTTACAAGAGGGTTCAGTCAGAAAGGGGGAGTTGACTACAACGAGATCTTCTCACCGGTGGTCAGACATACTTCTATCCGAGTGTTACTAGCTTTAGTGGCACACCACGACCTAGAGCTTGAGCAATTGGATGTCAAAACAGCTTTCCTGCACGGAGAGTTGGAGGAGGAAATATACATGAGCCAACCGGAGGGGTTCCAAGTTCCCGGAAGAGAGAACCATGTGTCCAAGATGAAGAGATCTCTCTACGGACTTAAGCAGTCGCCGAGGCAATGGTACAAGAGGTTTGACAGCTTCACGTTGAAGATTGGTTACCACAAGTGCGAGTATGATTGCTGCGTGTATCACAAAGAGTTGCATAGTGGATCACGTATTTACCTAGTTCTATATGTGGATGATATTTTGATTGCAACTCGAAATATCAAGGACATTAGAGAACTGAAGAGGTCCCTTAGTGCGGAATTCAAGATGAAGGATCTGGGAGCTGCTCGGAAGATATTGGGAGTTGAGATATATAGAGATAGGAAGAAGAAGAAGCTTTTCTTATCACAGCAGGGATACATCAAGAAGATCTTGGCAAGATTCGGGATGTTATCAGATAAAGATATAGATACTCCTATGGGAACTAACAGCAAGTTAGGAATGTACACCGTTCAGACGGAGGAGGAGAAGAAGTACATGTCCAAGGTTCCATATGCTAGCGCAAATGGAAGTCTCATGTATGCTATGGTATGTACTCGACCGGACATAGCATTCGCTGTTAGTGTGGTTAGTCATTTAATGGCTCATCCGGGTAGGGACCATTG
This sequence comes from Linanthus parryae, assembly GCA_023055425.1. Classification (NCBI taxonomy): domain Eukaryota; kingdom Viridiplantae; phylum Streptophyta; class Magnoliopsida; order Ericales; family Polemoniaceae; genus Linanthus; species Linanthus parryae. The sequence continues at coordinate 120,965,024 of JALGPY010000003.1, read as the reverse complement.
GCAGGCGGTGAAGCGAATATTTAGGTACCTTAAGGGTACGTCAGACATTGGCCTATGCTATGGGTCACGTGAAAACATCTTGGTAGATGGTTTCTCGGATGCGGACTATCCAGGGGATATTGACAGTAGAAGATCAATGACAGGCTACGTATTTGCTCTGGGAGCATCTGTTGTGAGTTGGAAGGCGACGCTACAACCGACGGTGACTTTGTCCACCAAGGAGGCGGAGTATATGGCTCTAACGGAAGCAGCAAAGGAGGCAATTTGGCTTAAGGGAATGGTCAATGATCTAGGGCTACTTCACGATCAGGCGATAGTCTACTGTGATAGCTTGAGTGCGATTTGCTTGACTAAGGACCAGGTTCGTCATGAAAGGACCAAGCATATCGACGTCAGGTATCATTTTGTGAGAAACGAGAGCAGGATCAAGGTGATGAAGGTGGGGACTGCTGACAACCCCGCGAGTATGTTCACCAAGCCGGTTCCGTAGAGCAAGTTCCAGCATTGTCTGGAATTGCTCAACATCTTGAGCCAGTGAAGCCCTTCGGGGCATGTCGGACCCAGTGGTGGTCCAGTGAGTCTCTGTGACGAGAGACATTGGGTGCGGAGAAGACGTAGCTTTATTTACGAGAAGAGGAGCAGCTGCTGTTGACGAGACAATTCAAGTCAAGGTGGAGATTTGTTGAGTTGGTGTCTTGAATTAGTCAAAGGCGGCCAAACACTTTTGTTTCCAACTTTGATTAGGAAAGTATTGGAAATCAAAAGCAGTAGAGGATTAGTTAGGAAACAAGTTGTTTCCAAATCGGATATGGAAACTTTAGGGATTTCCTAGCACTATATAAAGAACCTAGTAGTCACATTATTAGGTATGCAAAAACATTCTTGTAGTCTGATGCGCAAACTACCGTGCTGTCGCAAGTGTACGAATCTTGTAATACCGGGTGCAATTAGACTCGGGTGATCGTTCCCACGAGGACTATGTCGGGTTTACTTACGTTGTCAGTTTCGGTTAACCGAGCGTAGTAACAAGGAGGAGTAGGTTGTGATTGTAGTGACTAAACTAAAAACAGAAATTTAAAACGTAAACGTAAATATTTTTGTGACGTTTTCTGAAATAAGTTGAATCGGGTGTAACGATAATAGATGAAAACTAGGCTCCAGGATCCCCTAGGGTTTCTACAGATTTCAGTTTTACATTCGATTATGAAAACACTCAGCAGTTTTGATATCTGTGAAACGTACCAGTTGTGCAGTGACTTTTCAGATTCCACACGTAATCCCGATCCTGCAGACTTTCGGATTCTTGTTAAGCTGCCTAAATCTGCAGTCTCGGTCTAATCCTGTTAGGGTTTCTAACCTGTCCGAATGGCCCGGGTCAAATTCTCTAACAGTTGGTCTCACGTTTTCGATGCTAGCCGTATCTCCCTTTCTCTGGTCGGTCTATCAGGGTAAGGTACTAAATCCTGGTTTTTCTTCCTAACCCTAACTTGACGTTTTCACCTACAAGCTCGGGTCTATAGCAATCCTGGGTGATCAATCCTATCATGCATATACGATAACATTCAAAACCAGAATAACAGATACAACTTGCTGAATTAAGATAATCATCATGAATCCATAAACGAAGTAGTCATAAAATCTGGATACGAAACCCTAGGTTCACCGAGAACCTAGGTGAGAAGTTTAGCTACGACTAGACATAATACAAAACGCAGTTTCAGAATATAAAGAGAGAGAACGAAATCAAACTAAGTCTTCGAATCTCTGACGCGGATTCTTAACGCGTATGCGCAAGTGCACGGTCAAGTAATATAGGGGTGGTATTTCAACCCCGAGTTATCGATCCCACGAGGACAAGCTTGAGATTATCTAATTAGTTACTTAATTTAGAGTACGGTACAAGAGGAAGGGTTTGATTGATTTATAAATTAAAATAACAATTAAGCTAATATTTTTGTATTTTTTTATATTTAAGAAATAGATTTGAAGAAACTAGGCAATCTCTAGATCACCTAGGTTTGTAAACGATTTCCGGATTATCTGAGCAACACGTTAACTATATTCTAATTAAGCCGGGTAACAGCGCTGACTATCTCCTATCGGTCTCAAATCATTCTACTTCACGGTAGAATACAATCTCCTATCGGTCTCATGTGTCAACCGGTCCGTTCTAGTAGGCTAACGACATGCACGACAACGGGTCCTGTCGGTCCACCGTTGCACGAAACCGTCGAATCTCACCTACCGGATCTACCCACATTTGGCCAATCCTAACACGTCTCTTCTCAGTCTCAGTGATACGGGATTGATGTTCAAGTTCTCTACACAATTAGGTTGAGTCACTGTCGTGCACTCATCTAATTAGCTAGCACGTCCGGGTAGCTACTCCATTCGTACTAAAGATTAAGCATAGAACAAGAACAATTGAATAAAAATAAGCTAACTTTAAGCATGAATCAACTATTGAGTGAAACCCTAGTTCTTGAACCCTAGTTTATCTCCTAATCGTGTCACTCAATTAGGATTACTAACATAAACAAGAAACTAGAATTGATTCAATAGAAGAAATCAAGAAATCATGAAGCAAAGATTAAATCCGGAAAATATTCATCGTTTACATAAACCCTAGGCTCTCAAAAAGATGCCTAGCAAAACGTCTAGCTAATACTAATAAACCAAACAAGACTTACTAGTTTCTCCATAAAAAGATTGAGAAAGAAGAAGAAGAAATCAACTTAGAGCTTCAATGGAGGAGGAGTCCTCCTCTTGTGCGTGCCTCCTCTCTTCTCCTTGCGTTCATGGACTTCCTCTCCCGTGTGTCTCTCTTTTCTTTTGTTTTATCCCACTTTTATCTTCACTTAGGGTATATTAATTAATAATCGAGAAATATTAATTAATAACCCTAATTTCTGGCTTTTCCCCCGTGCGTTGCTGGGTCTGCTAGCAGATCGTACGATCTGCTACTTGATCGTGCGATCTGCTACTTGGTCGTATGATCTGCTACTTGATCCTATAAGTCAGTGAGTTCTCCCCTAGCAGATCGTACGATCACTAAAGTTGATCGTGCGATCTGCTTTGATCCTAGGATCAACTTTTGATCCTACACTTCAAACTTTCTCAAATGACACTTTGACCCCCTTTTTCCATCTTTGTCCTCTTTTCTTCCAATTTCTTTCTCTCCCAAGCTTCCGCATATGTTTCGAAGTTCGTTTTCCTCCTCCTCTTGATCCATGAGCTCCGTTTCCTGTCCAACACAACACGAAAACACCCCGTGCGATCAAAAGTGACAAAATAAATGTAAATAATGTGAAAAACGCCCGGATTAATAATTTATCACTCAAAGCTAAACTTATCCAATTTCCTCAAGTTCATAGTGTATTTCTAATATATTCAACCCGGAAACTACACAAAACGGTACACAAACGCAGAAGAAATATAACTCTAATATAGAGTTATCAATCTCGAATCGCGCTTTCGTGCTCTCCGTGAATGCTCTGATTTGCCCTTCGGTTGTGCTGAGAATTGTGTTGTGTCTCCGTGTCTTCAAAACGAGTCTGGACGAGTCTTTAAATAGTGCTGTTTTCCCCAAAACGCTTGTGCCTGAAATTACGGAATCTGCCATCGGTCCACCGTCTTTGACCAAAAAGTCAAAACTGGCTGCGTATATACGCAGGGTTGCGTATATACGCAACCAGGGCCTATCAACCACCCCCCATCTCGCTCCCTGCCTGCGTATATACGCACTCCTGCGTATATACGCAGGCAGGGGGTGGAGATGTGGGCCCTGCTTGGTCCTTAGGTGGGCCTGGTTGGGTCCCCTGGGTCCCACTCTTCTGCCTGACGCTCCCGGTTTTCCTCCTTCGGTGTTTTTCTGCTTTTCCGTGTTCCCGTCTTGTCCCGGTCCTGTGCACGTTTCCCGAGACGGTCCCGGCTTGGTCCCGGCACGCTTCCCGATGCACCTCCCGAACCTATTCCTGAAAAGGCAACACGAACGAAAACACGCGATCATATCCAAATATAGCAATAAATAAGCAGAAATCCAGGAAGTACAAATAAACGTCTCGTTCTAGATTCCCGAGGCATTCTAAAGCATTTTCCGGCAAAAACCGCTATTTCCGACACAAATAATCGTGAAATCAGGCTAAAAGATAACCCCTACTTGGGCGTTATCATAGTCTTGTTCCTCTTAAGTGAATAAAGGGTGTTTTTCCGCCGTGGAGTTCGCTAGCAAATATTTTGCTAGCGAACCACGTAAAATACTCGTGTTCTTCTTTATTCGTTCATTGTTCGTGATGTGGTTTGTCATAACAGATAGCTTAGATCATATTACACTGTTAATTATCTCTTCTATTAAGTTGAAGACCTTTCTGTGGCTCTACGTTTTTAGTAGTATCCGTTATGCAATCCACTGGATTTAGATTAGTAGACAAACACATAATCGTGTTCTTGCTGTCGTGTACCGGACTGTATATCCACTTTCAAATACATAATCAGATTATGATTTCACAAGTGACTCTATATCCACTTTCCTAAACTTGACGCTCGCAGCCGTCCTTGTTCCCGATTCTACTTCGGTGATACCCTCTGTCCCTATATTCAGGCCATTTGATTCGGGAATTTCGACCACGAAGACTGCGTTGCCAATGTCAAACTCAGTAGAGGAGGGAAATGTGAATCCTGCTCAGTTTGACAATACACAACCTGTTATCCTCTCAACTCCTCCCAGGCTACCACAGCCACAAACTCACCTCGAGAAGAAACACAAGACAATGGTATAAATGTTGCGGCTGTATCCCGAAGGCCAGCATAGCTCTGAAGCCTTGGGGAAACACCCATGTAATGTCCGATGAGCAGAATGATCACCAGGCTCCATAGAGTTGGCACATTTTGCGACATCAGCTCCCACTTTGAATATCACCATGAGAACTGATTTAACACTTGAGGATTCTATGTTGCTCGATAGAATGGATGGGTCTGGGTGCACCTTTCTGTCTCAAAGGAAGCTTTATGTCCTGCGATATTTATTTACCCCTCTCGGTTCCTCTTCGTTGATATGGGTCTTCGGATTCTTTGAAACAACCAGGTGATGATCAGAGTGAGCTAACTCACCGTCGGGTGGGGTTTTGATCGAGAAAGCCAAGTAAAAAATACCCACCAGATGTGTATCAACTTTCATAAGCCGATAAGTTTGTTTATAGTGTAGATTTTAAGTAGGTAAGGCCGAATGTCATCCCACATATTTTCCGGGTTGGAAGCCCGCTTTTTCCTATCTTAAAAAAAACGTGGAGTTGTGCCGCTTAAGAAAATTCCAGAATATCAACCTCTCCCTACTTCTCAAAAGTTGTGGTAGAGAAAGAGTTGCTGGCCCAAAAATCTGAGAAATCAAAATTATTCAAACACATCAACAATTGTTTTTAGCATCTAAAAGTAACGTTCTAAAATCCAAAAGCATTATCAAACGAGCTCTTATTTTACCCAACTATCGTTCAAGGGATAAAAAATTAATTGGGTCTTTTATTCAAGGAAAACCCATGAAGACAAATAATACTGATCAGATCATTTTATAAAAGTAGCCAAAAAGATAATAATAAAAAGATTAAAATCACAATCAACTTAAATTTTCAGTAACAAACTTTACTGTCAAAATAACATACACAACTCCCATTTTTGTATTCACCAAACATATTCAGTGAGACTCATCCTGTTTAGTGTCAGCTGATTCTGTCTTCCTGAACAGCTTCTCGTCAACTTGTTCAACAAAAGAAGCTACTGGAAACGGCGGCAGGGCAGTCTCTGGCAGCGGCTTTTTAGTGTCAAGTTCCCCTGTCTTCTTAAGCAACTTCTCTTCAATTTCTTGATCAAAAGTGGTTGGCGAACAGAGTGGCTGACAGGTCAAGGGCAGCTGCTTCTTTGTGTCAGGTTCAACTTCAGTCTTCCTCAACAATTCAGCAGAATCAACCTGTTCAGTTCCATCTTCCTTAGTAGGGTCAAGTTTGTGATCAGCCTTCCTAAACAATTTATGCTCAATGTGCTGGGAAAAAGTACGCGGCGGAAAGAGCGGTGGAGCGGAGTCAGAGACAGTCTCCGGCAGGGGCTTGAGGATGATCTTCTCCTTTGGTGGCTCACAGAAAACAGCCCAAGAAATCCTCACCTTCTCCTTGTTGACAATGCCCCTGTGAAGTATACTCTTGTACTTGCCATTGCTTAGAATCTCTAGGGTGTCCCCAATGTGCATGATGATAGAGTTTGGGACACATTTTGCTGTGACCCATTTGCCCTTGTAGAAGAGCTGCAGGCCAGGGACCATGTTGTGGAGAATGAAGGTGAGTGCACTGATATCAGTGTGGGCTTCAACACCTAAGGCAAGCTCTGGCTGAGGGCATTTTGGGTAATAGTTGATTTTCATTTGCAGGAGGAGCTCTTCCATGCCACCTACTTCTTTCTCTAGCCTGCCTTCATCTAACCCAAGGCCAAGTGAGAGTGCTGAGAGGATCTTTGTGGCGAGTCCCCTTAGTTGCTTGGCATATTCAGTTGTCGCGGGCCTGCACAAGAGACAATTTCAAATGATTTAGACAGGTCAAGCCCAGCGTTGACTTCACTAGTTTTGTGGTCCACAACTGATATGGGGAAAGACATTCTTATGTCACTTATTGAATCCTATTTTGTAATGAACATTTACAAAAAAAAATCCTCTTATGTTGATTAGCAACACCATTAGTTCAAATTAGCTATATTCATTAATTAGAACCTATGAGAGAGATACCAGATATAATAGTACAGTACTCCATCTGTCCTAAATTAAATGTCATGTTCGATTTCAGTAATGAAATGAAACAAGACTTGGTTGAAGTTTAAACAACGTTGTACTATGAACTATGAAGACAATACTGTGATATTACATGGAGTTATTCGTAAAATTATTACCTTAAAATGCATGAAAAAGTCAAACGTGACGATTTTAAGGGATAGATTCAGAACCAACCAAACTATAAGGATAAGAATAGCAGCTCAGTTGTATCAAATTACAGCTTAAATGGCAAATATATCAACAAATTATTAAAAATTGCAACTTGTGGGCGATATGGATCAACAGTGATTCTAAGGCACTCAGGATCCTTTTAAGCTGAAATAAGAAAGATACCAAAATTTAAATCACTTTCGAGGCAAGTTCATGGATAATTAGATGGAGCAAAAAAATGATAATTCTACTAGTGGGAAAGTCCTATATTTTTAGAGAACTCGGCAACAAAAATCACTCTTTTTGAAATCCTAGAAGTTAAGCTGCAAACAAAGGATTGATAATCCATAAGAAATATCATAAATTGTGTTAAACTTACGTGTAATCGCTTGGTGTCTTAGGCCAAATAGACATGTCACGCTTGTCTTCGGGGTACGCAAGGTGGAAAAAGTAGTCTTCCCACTCAAGCTGTCCACTCGCATTATTCGCTAGCTTGCTTCCATACCCTTGAATGTTACCCGACGCATGATCGTTAGCGTACTTCTCCTTCTCCTCAACTGTCTGGTTAAAGAAACCCTCCCCGGCATGTTTCAGCCGTTGGATCAACTCATCCGGCACCCCATGGTTGACCAAGTGCATTACTCCCCACTCCTCGGCTGCCTCCTTCAACGCCACATGGCATCTCTCCCGAGCCTCCTTATCATCCGAGACAAGGTCTTTCAAGTCTATGGTGGGGACTTGAGGGCCATCCTCCTTCCTCTCATCCTCGAATATGTCACTGGTGATGCTCGAGAGCTCTTCTTGCGTCCTCACATACTCTTTGGGGATGGATACGATTCCGCTGCTGGCTAAGCTCTCTACTCTGGGAAGCGGCACGGCGGTCACCATTTTCTTAATTTCTGCAATAAAGGTGGCTGTGTAGTGAATGGAAAATTAGATGGTACGATTGGGGAAATACTTAGGTTGGAGGGGATTTTATAGAGGAGATTGCATTCATAATTCATCTACTCGACCTATTATTATCTTAGTAGTTCTAACGTGGAAGCAAGAAAGTCTCAAGTGTTTGATACCAACCAAAGGAGTAAGAGGTTTTGACTGGAGGGTTGGAGCACGGGGTTTTGCTAACGGTCTTCTGAAATTTTCATGTAGGTACCAACCACCAATGTTTCACGTGGCACCAAACATTTCATGTGATAGTAATTTTTTCATAAGAATGGTGGGAATGAGTTAATTCGTATAGATTTAGTACCGGTAACCAGAAACTGCAATTAGAATGTTTTTCCAGTGGGATAACTTGGAACTCTTTTTATTTATTTTTTTGAGAGATAAATTAGAGCTTGAATATGGGATACACCTAATTAAGTTAGTAGAGGAGGTCAACGTTTTCACTGCCTTATTGGTAACACTAAGTGCTCTGGACCGATTAAGATGTTTGCTCTGGGGCTTGTGAACCCAGGTTGGCAAATTACAAAAGTTGGGCAAGAATCGTATCCATCCCTAAATTTTTGATTTAGCCCGGGCCCTTACAATTACAAAAGTTAGGCAAATTTTTGATTTAGCCCGGGCCCACGCTGAAAACTTGAAACATGGGTTTATTCAATTCCTGATATACTCAGGTACTAATAATACCTTTCCTTAACTCCCAATTCCACCCTCCAAGTCCACAAAACCTCACTGTATAGATTTTCTCCCACCAGAAATATTTCTTGAAGATTTGTTGATTTTCAACTTAATTCACATTTATTGGCACTTTTGTTCAGTGAGCTTGCTCCAATCACCGAGTTTTGCTGGTTTTATTTAATTTTTTTCGCAGATTTATATTTGTCTTCTTGGTTATATAGTTAAAAGTATTGTCTTACTATGAGATGTTTTATTTTAAAATATCATACCTAAGGATAAATTTGTCATTTATGTTACAGTCCCACATATAGTTCCAAGAAAAACAAACATTGGCTTGTAATCACTCCATCACTGTCAATCTCAGTACTACCAATCTCATCAATATTAATCCTCGTACTATCAATCCCTCATATCTCATTCAAAAAACAAACAAGGGCAAAAGAAATCGTAATTGGAAAGGTAAGCTTATTCGTTAATATTACAATGCCTGATCATAGATTACTGTTCATTTGGTATGCAGATTACCAAATGAACAATAACAATTTGAAGCAGCGGTAGCCGTATGATCAAAATCCCAAGAAACAGCAATATTCGTTGATCTTGAGGACCGTTGATGGTATAGAGTTACAAACCTTTAGTGGGAGGACACTGTGTATGTGTCATCTTAGTCAGCCTCATTAGACTCAATTAGAAACTAAATAAGCTCCATTAAGAGCCACAACATCGTTTCGATCGAAAGGAAATGAGACAGTTCTCTCAGTTTATGTGGCATGTATTAATTGGTTGTTTAATTTAGTTAATTTCGTTATATTTGAATTTCATTTGTGTTTGCATTTGACAATGGTGTATTTGAACACCATTGTTTGTATCAGTTTGGTAACTTCTTCAATCAAGTTTCTTAGTTTCCTTTCTCTTCTTCTTCGATTTCGTTTTCTCAACATGGTATCGGAGCCTAGGATTTGATACTGTTCTTCGTTCTCGGCATTACTAGGGCTCCTGTTTAGAAGCTAATCTAGTTACCTTTCTGCGCTTCTTCAAGATGGTGATTTCAGAAGATGCAAGTGTGTCGCAGTCTCGGTTCAATGGCGAGTTTGGGATGCGAAGTCAATTGGATGGATATTCGCCATTCTTCTTGAATAACTCTGATTCTCCATGTATGATTCTCAAGTGTTCACTGGTGACAATTTCAATATGTGGTATAGATCCATGATTGTGGCCTTAGAAGCCACGAACAAGTTGTATTTGGTAACTAGAGTGATTGTGGAACAAGAAAAGACTTCTGACATGTATTCCTTGTGGAAACAACGTGATAGAATGATGATACCTTGGCTCTTAAATTCCATTTCTATGGAATCTTCTAGTGTTCTTTACTACACTACAGCTAAGGAGGTTTGGTTAGATCTCGTTGAGAGATTTTTCACAGAAAAACTTGCCTAAAGTTTTCCAGTTAAGCAGTGCTATTGTGAATTTGAGACAAGGTAGTATGAGTGTTACTGCTTATTTCACTAAATTGAAGTCTCTATGGGATGAGTCAGAAAACAACACAAAGAGACCTGTATGTACTTGTGGTGTTCTACATAACTGTATTTGCAATGACCTGGGACTGATTCATTACAAGTTGCAACGGGAACACATTATGCAGCTTCTAATGGGATTAAACTCATGTTACTATTCAGTTAGAGACTAAGTTTAGTCATGGACCCTCTTCCTAGACTTAATAGGGTGTTTTCTAACATTGTGCAACAAGAGATGCAGGGAAGTATACGTTTCAATGGTTCTGCTTCTATGCCGACCATGGATATGTTTTCACATGGATCTGAGAGTCAGTCCCCGGAACGACCAAACGAAGGTCCAGGGTATGGAGGTCAATCACTAGAGGGGCACTTCTCTAGTGGAAATGTCACTGACTCACAAGACATGAGTAAAGCAACCCCAGATCTCCATTCAGGGTTAATGCAACCATAGATATCCAAAAATAGATTATTTACTATTAAGATTATATTTTGATTAAAGTACACAACAAAAAAAATTATAATAAGTACAATTTGAAAAAAAAAACAACGTGTTTGTGATCCTGCTAAAGTATCTAAACTACACTCGGCATTCTCGTCTTGATTCGTGTTCTCATCCCGACTTGCTCTTACCTGTGGTGGTTTTTATAATAACAAACACATACACCAGAGTTTGAAGAAAGTCTGTAAAAATTGAGTAAATACATACCACGACATGTAAAGCAAATAGTGGCATGCAAGAATAAGTTGAAATAAATCAAAAAATTTGAAATATTATGTTGTAAAAAATTGGGAAAATTTGGAAGAATGATAAGTAAACGTGTAGCAAAACTTCTCAACTTTAAAATATTTATAAATCACGAGTAGTCAAGATATTCTTAAACCAATGCAATCTCACGTAAGAAAATCATGTTTCACCAAAAAAACGTATTAATTCACAAGTACTAAATTTCATTGAACTTCATTGGTTGGGTCATATCCAGAGCCTAAAATGGGATCGATGGAGTAATCTACTTTTTTTCAACTTTAATTAACAATGAAGTTTAGCTGAGGCATGTCTAGAGCCACCCGAAAAATCGATGTAGACAGAGGGATCACAAAGTAATCATCAATGGTGCTTTCTAGGGTCTATCAAATTCTATTTATCCCGAGCGTTAAGGGAGCCTATACGTCAATCCTCGCTCACACCATTAGCTAAAAGACCTTAAGTTTCGACACCCCTATACCGTAGTGACCCTAACAAGTATAAGTAGCACTCTATAGCTCTAAAAACCTCTTGTCCACAATACCTTGTTATATTTTGGCTCATCGAGGGCAGAATTGTGAACATTAAAGTTGTATCATATAACACGAAGCATTGCTTCAATGGTCGTAGTCATAAGTAACAGGAGGATCGCTTGGCTCCTCCGGCCGGACCCATAAATAAGCACAACTCTTTACATCGTCCTAATCTATTTGAAGAGTTTTAATGATTCTCTTTATGGTATTCTGAATTTCAAGATAAGTCTTTCACAAGCAAGTTCCAAATGTGATCAATAAAATATTTCAAACTACTTTCAAGTATAAATCATGCATTCTCATACTTTTCATATAACAAAATATTAATTTGAAATGTGATACACATAGGCACATCTTAATAAGTAAAGGGTCGCACATTTGTACTTACCACTGAGAAAAGAAAGGCAAAAATCAAAACTAGCACTCCATCTACAACGCTCGTCTCATATGAATGCAGATCTCACAGTTAATGCAGCAATAGAAACAAATATGTCTATTGCGGAACAGTCCTCAACATCGGCTGCGTATACACAAGTAAATTATATATCTTATTATTTATATGAGTTTGTATGCAAGAATGAAATGAAATGCATGTCATACAAGCTAACTGACCAAAACGCCTTGAGTACTCCAAAATTGTCCGGTACAGTGTCTGATTGTGCCTGGACCCCAAATTATACTCATACATGTCCAACAATATGAAAAATGGCTCCTAAATCTCTCATATGAACTTAGAATTGAAATCTACCACTTTCAGCAAATTAAACTTAGGCCCCTAAAGTTTAGTAGAACTGCAAAAAAGGCCCCAACTGTTGTCTCGATCAACCCTAGCCGAGTATGACATACGAGTACTTCAAATAACATATAAGACATGCTAACAAAATCCAAGTTTCTAACTTGATCTCAATTAAAAGTTTAAGAGAAATTACTATTTTGCCCCTCCTATCTAGATCAAAACTAGTGTTTTCGAAAAGTCAAACTTGTTCAAACTATATACTTAGACTGGGCATATGAATATGAACAAGTTTTATGCAGAACGCTAAGGCTAGAAATGTCATTTAGAATGTCGAATTCAAAAGTCATATATAGAGGCAAATCAATTCAAATATGCAATTTCACAGCTAATTTCTGATCAAAGTGAGAATGAGATTTGAAAATATGAAAGCACAACCTTAAAGATGATAGTTCAAGGATTACGGAGCATCTAAGAACTCCCAAACAATTAGTGTTCAGAAAGATATGCTTGGTCAAATGTTCGCGAAAATCACGATTCCATACTTAAGAAGATTCAAGAGGTACACGAGTTCAAAGAAACAAATTTAGGCTTGATTTGTGAGAAATCCTTTACGAAATTGAAGATGACCCAGAGTATATGAAATGATGTATTATGAATCAACTTCAGATAGGAGAAAGAAAAAAGCAAAATTTAAGTAAGTGTTGACAAAGTTATAAATGTCACAAAATGGGCACTTCAATACATAATTCTATACTTTGAAAAATTTAGCCATTAACAGCTCAAGAACACAACATTTTTCCTCAAATTTGGGCTAAGATTAAGGTCAGTTAAAGTGGAAATTAGCTCCAGAAATTCAAATTAAGTTTGTTGATGCAAATAGCTAGGAGTTAACATTTTATTAAGCTAAAATTATAAGATTACAAGACTATTCTCATATTTTATAAGAAAACCAAAACAGAAACATAAGAAACAGAAAGAGGAAGATAGCTTCCTGCTAGTTTCTCGCGCACTCCTGCAACGGATAGAAACAGCAAGATAGGACAGTGGCTTCGCACTAGTCTCTCACGCACTCCTGCAGCGAAGAGAGATCGGTAGGCGCCATGGGTTGAATCCTCAAAACCCAAGCCTCCAATACTTGAAACCCCAGCTGGAATAGAGTTTTAGCTGCTCACATTTTCTTAAACCAAACATATCTCTTCTTCTGCAAATTGGTTGCCTTTTAAAAGGTTTTAATCTTCTTGGAGAAGCTTCTACAGTTTCAAAAAGCAAGTGGAAGAGCTGAAACTTCCAAGATAAGTTTCTGCCAAAATACTGCAAGATAACCCCTGAAACTTACTTATGTAGTAGAATAGCCATTGAAAATATCAACAAAGGTTGCTGGACCAATCAAGCTTTTAATTAAGCGAGGGAAGAAAGACAAAAGACCCCTCAAAGCTAATTTCACATATGCTACTGCATCATTCTCTCCCGGTTCGAAAGAACTCGACTCCGTTCGAGTTGTCATCCTTGGTTTCATCTTCCACCTCTTTCTTGCCAATCATCAGTCTAATACAACCCCAAGAATGAACTTGATCTGATACCAAGTTGATGCAAATAGCTAGGAGTTAACATTTAATTAAGCTAAAATTATAAGAGTACAAGACTATTCTCATATTTGAGAAGAAAACCAAAACAGAAACATAAGCAACAGAAAGAGGAAGATAGCTTCATGCTAGTTTCTCGCGCACTCCTGCAGCGGATAGAAACAACAAGATAGGACAGTGGCTTCGCACTAGTCTCTTGCGCACTCCTGCAGCAAAGAGAGATCGGTAGGCGCCACGGGTTGAATCCTCAAAACCCAAGCCTCCAATACTTGAAACCCCAGCTGGAATAGAGCTTTAGCTCCTCACATTTTCTTAAACCAAACATATCTCTTCTTCTGAAAATTGGTTGCCTTTTGAAAGGTTTGAATCTTCTTGGAGAAGCTTCTACCTTTTCAAAAAGAAAGTGGAAGAGCTGAAACTTCCCAGAGAAGTTTCTGCCAAAATATTGCAAAATAACCCCTGAAATTTACTTATGTAGTTGAATAGCCATTGCAAAAGTCAACAAAGGCAGCTGGACCAATCAAGCTTCTAATTAAGTGAGGGAAGAAAGACAAAAGACCCCTCAAAGCTAATTTCACATATGCTACTGCATCATTTTTAGATCTTGTTGGAATAGATACCCTAGAGGCAATCTAGTTTAGTATGAACATTTATTTTGGCTAGAATAATAATTGTATTATTTATGGAGATATTTAATATAATGAAGTCCTTAGATTACAAATGTTGTTTATCTTAAATAACTCTAGTCCATTATATTAATCAACATGACGATCAATTATAGACTAGCATGTGGGTAGATTCATATGGAGATATCAAGTCTAGCACATGGGTAGGCATCAGGGGTAATGACATACTGGATTGACCCACAACGAGAAGGCTACATACAATTTTTAAAGTCACACGTGCTTCTCGTAATGAAAATGGTACTGTGGGCTTTAGACTTGAAGTCACCAGATACTCTAGTTGTGAAATATCATGCTTTGATATTATCAAATGTTTCCCCTTAACCGGGTAACTATAAAGGTAGTTGTCGGGCATGATACGAAGCAAGCTTAGAGATGGTAGTGATGTAGAGAGGATTTTTCCCTCCCACATAACGGGAGAAAATATCACTAGACACTTTAGTTGTGAAATATCATGCTTTGATATTATCAAACATTGCGCCTTAACCGGGTAACTATAAAGGTAGTTATCGGGCATGATAGGAAGCAAGATTATAGATGGTAGTGATGTAGAGAGTATTTTTCCCTCCCACATAACGGGAGCAAATATCTGCCGGCCGGCCCAAGGCCTTTGTGGCGGTCCATTAGGAGTTCGGCCAAGTAGTTGGTGGGCCCTCTTGGACCGTTTTGACCCTACTACATCCAAAATTACTTAAAATTGACCAAGCGCGTTACACTTGGATTTTAATTGTTTTATGTGCTTTTGCATGGTGATTGGATATGGCCTTAGATGTGGATTTTGTGAATGTTTATTTTGCGGTTTGGTTTTATTCTAATAATTAATTAGGTTTTACGGCCTGCGAGCCGGTCTTCTCCTCAACTTGTGAGGTCTCTCTATTTAGTATAGATGCTAGATAGTATTAGATAGAGTAGATGTTAGTCAAAACTTGGAGAAGAAGCCTAAAGAATTGAAGGAACCACAAGATGGCGACATTCCACAAGCTAAGTTGCATGGACTAAAAGATGGAGGCACGTGGAGATGAGCTTGCTATATTCAGAGCTTATAGATATTCTCATTGGCTTCGGTATATCTTAGTTTAGGAGGCCATATCCACATCACTTTAATTTTTGTTTGCGGTTGTCTAAATTATTGTCTTGTTATTTATTGTTGGTGTATGGATGATGCATGCAAATTGGTAACAAGATAATACAAACCGGATCTTTTATTTTGGGATTGCCCAACCCAAATAAGTAGATCAGTTGATATGGATCAACAAAACAATTAAAATTAAATGGAAAATCCCTCAAATTTAAACATTGCGCTTTTGCCTTCTCGTTACTTAAACACTCGCCATGATCAAGATTTATTAAGTTCGGGCTTGCCAAAGCAAGGCGACTTGATTCAAAATGATGTGGCGCGACGAATCATGCTAGTAATGTGAGATTGTTGAAGTAAGAGGTTGGACGCAACTAGGCTACTTCAATTGGATTGAAAGCCTAGAGGCAACTAATTGGGATTATCTATGTGATAGATAAATAAGGAGTTGTTTTCCCAATTGAACCCAGAGTTGCATAGGATGGAGTTGGAATTGTTCCTACCTAAATAACTAATTTTTGGATGACTTGCCAAAGTAAGCTCAAAAGAAGTGAAATATGGATCTTTGCCCACTAGAAAATATAATTATATTTTCCGCATTAATATGGAGAGTTATTAATCCGAGAAAAGTAGTGGGAGCTATGTTTAATAATCTAGCCATTCTTAAATGTACTTATTTGTTCACAAAATACTAAAACTTGTATCTCATTATGTAGAATGCCAGTGGCAAACAATTCATCGAATTCATCACAATCCCTACAATAAGTCCTTGAGAAGGACAAGCTTTCAGGAACAAACTTTCTGGACCGGTACAGGAATTTGAGAATCGTTCTCAAGAAAGAGAAGAAACTGTACATTCTAGAAGAGCAAGTTCCTGAGGGTCTAGAAAATAATTCTACTGCAGCCCTAAAGGCATATCAAAAGATCGTTGACAATGCTACTGATGTGTTCTCCCTCATGCTTTGCACCATGAACTCTGAGATTCAGAAGAAACATGAGAACATGGCTGCGTTTGATATGATCATATATTTCAAGCAGCTCTTTCAAGAGCAGGCAAGGGTTGAGCGGTATGAAGTTTCCAAGGAATTGTTCAAATGTCATATGTCAGAGGGAAACCATGTGGGACCTCACGTACTGCGCATGATTGGGTACCTGGAGAATCTCACATGCCTAGTGTTTCTGATAGGTCATGAGTTGGCCACTGATCTCATATTGAAATCGTTGCCTGATAGTTATGGACAGTTCGTTATGTACTATAACATGAATGAGATCAACATGCCTCTGCCGGGTTTGCTTAATATGTTGAGGACAGCTGAACAGAGCATCGACAAGGGAAAGGTCAAGGCCATAATGATGGTTAACATAGGATAGAGCAAGCGATTTGCTTCTACCTCCAAAGGGAACGAGAAATCAGTTGCAAAACCCAAGGAAGTTGCCCTTAAACCTACTGGTGGCGTTGCCAAGGGCGTGACTAAGGGTGAGTCTCACAACCTCAGTCAGCCAGGACACTGGAAGAGGAACTTCCCAAAGTATCTTGAGGATAAAAGGCTTGGAATAGTGATTCCACTACCACCAGGTAATCTTTGTTATAGATGTTAATTTAACTATCTTTTCATCTTGGGTATTGGATACTGGATGTGGATCTCACATTTTTTGAAATGTGCAGGATCTAAAGAGAATTAGAAGATTGGCTAAAGGGAGATAGACATGAGCGTTAGGCATGGAGCAGAAGTTGCTTCATTGGTCGTGGGCGTGTACGAGCTATCGTTTCCTTCATGATTAGTTTTAGAATTAGAGAATTGCTATTTTGTGTCTGCTTTGAGCAAAAACATTATTTCTATTTCTTGTTTGGACGAGAAAGGTTTTACTATTTCACGAAACGACAAATGTTGCTCCATTTATTTTGATAGTATGCACTATTGTAGTGCGCAATTTTCTAATGGATTATATATCCTTGATCTAAATAATCTTGTCTATAACATAAATACTAAGAGGATTAAAATTAATGATTTAAATCGTACATACTTATGGCATTGTCGTTCAGGCAATATAGATAAGAAACACATTTCTAGACTCCATAAGGATGGATTTCTAGACTCACTTGATTATGAATCATATGAGACATGTAAATCTTGTTTATTAGGAAAAATGACAAAGTCGCTTTTCAATAAGAAAGGAGAGAGGACTGGTGCAATTGGCTCTCGTGCATACTGATGTATGTGGACCATTTTCCACACCTGCCATATGTGGTTATCTTTATTTCATTACATTTACTGATGATTTCAATAGATATGAATTTTTATACCTTATTAAGGCCAAATCCGAATCCTTTGAAAAGTTCAAATAATTCAAGAATGAAGTATAGAAGCAACTTGGCAAGAGTATTAAGGCTCTACGACCGGATCAAGGAGGTTAATACTTAAGCCAAGAGTTTGACAACTATCTTAGACAGTGTGGGATCTTGTCCCAACTCACTCTACCTGGAACGCCACAATGGAATGGCGTGTACGAGAGGAGGAATCGAACTCTGTTGGACATGGTTCGATCTATGATGTGACAAATTGATCTTCCATTATCCTTTTGGGGGCACGCTCTATTAAGTGCAGCTTTCACCCTTAACCGTATTCCATCTAAATCAGTCATGAAGACTCCATATGAGATTTTGAGTGGGAGGCGTCCCATGTTGTCTTTTATGAGGATTTGGGTATGCGATGTGCATGTAAAGCGTTTACAAACAGAAAAGCTCGGGCCCAAGTCGGATAAGTGTAATGTTGTGGGATACCCTAAGGAAACAAAAGGGTATTATTTCTACAATCCTACCGAGAACAAAGTGTTTGTTGCTCGGACCATCGTGTTCCTAGAAAGATAGTGTGTCTCTAAAGGAGCAAGTGGGAGGGTTGTAGAGCTTGAAGAAGTTCAAGAACCACAGACCACTGATCCTACTATGGAACATGATCAGGAGCCGCAAGATATTGTTGAGGATCCTGTACAGGTAACACAAGAACTTCGTAGGTCTGGTAGAGTGCGCCTGGAGCCAGAGAGGTATCGACTTCTCGTGACTGGGCCCGGTGACACGTTGCTCATAGATGATGAGCCTACTACCTATGGAGAGGCCATGAAAGGGCCAGACTCTCAAAAGTGGCATGAGGCCATGAGATCCGAAATGGGATCCATGTATACCAACAAAGTATAAACTTTGGTGGAACCACCACAAGGGGATCGGCCCATAAGGTGCAAGTGGGTATTCAAGAATAATGCCGACATGGATGGCAATGTGATTGCCTATAAGGTTCGATTGGTGGCAAAAGGATTCAGACAGATTCATGGTATTGACTATGATGAAACCTTTTCCCCAGTCAGGATGACCAAATCCATTCAAATCTTACTGGTTATTGCAGCTTATCACGATTATGATATTTGGCAGATGGATGTCAAAACAGCGTTTCCGTATGGAAACCTCTTTGAGGATGTGAACATGACACAACTAGAGGGTTTGAG
Organism: Linanthus parryae; assembly: GCA_023055425.1. NCBI lineage: Eukaryota > Viridiplantae > Streptophyta > Magnoliopsida > Ericales > Polemoniaceae > Linanthus > Linanthus parryae. Next base: position 120,946,082 of record JALGPY010000003.1, on the reverse strand, counting down.
GGATCCATTTATGGTTTGAAGCAAGCTTCTAGGAGTTGGAATCTACATTTTGATGACGTGCTCAAAGAGTTTGGCTTCATCAAAAACGGAAATGAACCTTGTGTCTACAAGAAGGTTAGTGGGAGATCTATTAATTTTATGGTCTTGTATGTGGATGACATACTACTCATTCGAAACGACATTCCTACATTGGAATCTGTTAAAGTGATTCCAATGTAGGAATGTCCTTTAACAGAGGATTGATCATGTATGCCTACTCATTCGAAACGACTTTCCTATCTAATTTTATGGTCTTGTAGGGCTCCCTATGCATCGGCCAAAGGATTGATCATGTATGCCATGTTGTGTACTGGACCAGATGTGCGTTGAGTTCGAAACGCAAATATAAGTCCAATCTAGGTGAGAGTCACTAGATAGCGGTCGAGAACATCCTTAAGTACTTGAGAAGAACTAAGGATGCATTCTTGATCTATGGAGAAGAGGAAGAGTTGCGTGTAAGGGGTTACACGGATGCAAGCTTCCAAGCCGACAAAGATGATTTCAGATCGCAGTTGGGATTGGTGTTTTGCCTGAATGGAGGAGCTGTGAGCTGGAAACGTTCCAAGCAAGATACGGTTGATGATTCTACAACTGAGGTTGAGTACATTGTTGCATCTGGTGCAACAAAGGAGGTTGTTTGGATTAGGAACTTCATTGCTGAACTTGGTGTGGTTCCTAGTATTGTGGATCCAATAGAGTTGTAATGTAACAACACTGGAGCGATCGCACAATCAAAGGAACCCATGTCACACCATAAATTCAAGAACGTACTTAGAAAGTTCCATCTTATTTGAGAGATCGTCGATCGAGGAGATGTGAAGATATGCAAGATTCCTACAGATGAGAATCTGTTAGATCCACTTACAAAGCCGCTTGTTCAGAGCAAGCATGAAGGGAACACTATATCTATAGGCATACGAGATGCACCAGATTGGCTCTAGTGCAAGTGGGAGACTGTTGGAATAGATTCCCTAGAGACAGTCTAGTTTAGTATGAATATTTTGTTGGCTAGAATAATCATTGTATTATTTATGAAGATATATAATATAATGAATTCCTTAGATTACAAATGTATTGTATATCTTAAATATCCCTAGTCCATTATATAGATTAATAAGACGATCAACTATAGACTAGTGTGTGGGTAGATTGATATGGAGATATCAACTCTAGCACATGGGTATGCATTAGGGGTAATGGCATACTGGATTGACCCACAACGAGAAGACTACATACAAGTTATGTAAAGTCACTAGTGCTTCTCGTAGTGACAACGCTATTGTGGTCCTTATACTTGAAGTCACTAGATACTCTAGTTGTGAAATATCATGCTTTGATATTATCAAACGCTGCGCCTTAACCGGGTAACTATAAAGGTAGTTATCGGGCATGATAGGAAGCAAGCTTAGAGATGGTAGTGATGTAGATATGATTTGTCCCTCCCACATAATGGGAGAAAATATCCGCGACCACTTGAGGGGTAGTGCTTACAGAATGTCTCGCCAGACTCAGATAAATCAATATAGGATATTGATGTTATCTGCATGGATAAGACCATTCCCAGGACTGAGAATCTATGGAGTGTGAATACTATGTCTCATTTCCAATCCGGATATGGAGGCAAAGGGATAATACAATACAGTCACATTTGTCACAAGGTTTGCGGATGACTGACTATTTCTATTAGTTGGGTAGCATAGATGTGTTGCTAGACACTGCTATATGTTAGTAATTGTTACTACCAAATAAGTAGAAACCTATGGGGTCACACTCCCTTTGGATTAAATCGGACTTGGGAATTAATTATTTGGACTAATTAAATGGAAGGATCAATGCGCAACCACATGCAAACCTAATAGACTAATTTTCAAGGTGGACTAATCCATGTAAGGACATGATTAGCAGATGGACTAATATGTAGTTAACAAGGAGTTGTTAAACTATATAAAGAGACTCCTAGCGTATTTTCTCATAAGTTTCATAATTGTTATCACACAAGAGAGAGAGAACATAGCAAGGAGAGAGCCAAGACAAGGAGGCCGAAAGACCCCCCGTCCGCCCCTCCTCACCGTCGGCTGATAGCACCTTTTAGGGGCTATATATTATTGTTATTTCCCACATTATCATGATATATTTGAGCTTAATTGTATAGAATATGTTGCGTTTATCACTTGTTGCTCACCATATGCTATATTGTTAGTCCGGTTGTTCTATGCATATTTAGATGTTATTTGTCAAATATAATCGCTTGGTATGTTTGTTCATGCTGTCTTGGCAGGAACGGATGCTAATCGGTTGATAGGAAGCATGGAACGAACTTCGGAAACAACGGGAGCTCAAGTGGAGTCAAGAGAAGCTGAATTGGAGGACCTTCGATGGCCAGCCTTTACTAATTTGATCATATCTGGAGTTCTGAAATTAATTTAGGTGTGTGACCTATGCCAAATGAAATTAGACTCGGAGAGATTTCCAACGGTAGGTCATGGAGCTAAATCCGAGTTCGGACGAAAAAGTTATGGCTTGGCAAAGTCAGGAGCAGATTTCAGGGGCTATTGTGCAATTACTGAAGACTTGTGACGGGTTATGATTGAAGAACGACCTAGGGACGGAAAAGGAGATCATTCACGCATACGGAGGAAGGAAGAGAGGCAAGGGAGCTGAGGAGATCGATTGGGATCATCCCCAAACCGGAGATTTCACCGTTTGATTTCTTTCTCTTTAATCTTCGTGTTCTTCATAGATTGTGATCTTGCTTAATGTTAGTCTTTGTAGTAGCTAATTGTTCATATACTGTGCTTTATCCTTGGCAAGAATGGAGTAATTAACCGGACTTGTTAATTAGCTAGCGAGTGCGTGAGAGCGAATTAGACCTAGTTGTGATGAGATATGAACAACAATCCTTAATCACTGAGACTGAGAAGAGAGGTGTGTAGGATTGGCCTTAGTGGGTAGATTTGGTAGGGGATAGTGAGGTGTTCGTGTGGTGGTGGTCTGAGAGGACATCATTCCGTGCACTGTCGTTAGCCTACGAGAACGGATCGGTAGACGTAGGTGGACCGACAGGACACCAAGTTAACTGTGACGTAGAACGACATGAGACCGATAGGAGATTTTCAATGCTATTACCCGGCTTAACTAGAATAGGATTAACGTGTTACTTTGCTCGTCCAAAAATCGTCTACAGCTCTAGGTGATCTAGAGAATGCCTAGTTTCTCCATATTTGCTTTAACAAACTAAAAAACCCAAAAATATTAGTTTAGTTGTTTATTTTATTTCAGTCACCTGTTTGAGGGTGACAAATGTTTAAATCACAATTCCTTCTTGTACTGTATTCTAGGATAATAACTAATTAAATAATCTCAAGCTTGTCCTCGTGGGATCGATAACTAGGGGTTGAAATATTACCTTATATTACTTGAACTGTGCACTTGCGGTAACACGTTAGTAATTCGTGTCAAGTTTTTGGTGCCGTTGCCGGGGACAGAGGTAGATTGTTTAGTTAGGAGTTAGTTAGAGTACTTTTCTTTTAGTTTGTTTAATTTTGTTTCTATCTCTGTGCTTCACTTGTTTCTTGTGAGTTTGTTTTTGCAGAAACACATGAAGCAGGAGACGTAATGAGCATGTGGAGCGACAAGGATTATGTGGGAATCTCTAATTACCCCTACTACTGTGCTAAATGCAGAGTTTGGCACAATGATGACACATGCTCAATGATTTGGTGCTACAAATGCAAGAAGGATCACAAGTATGAAGACGCATGCATATTCGATCCACCAGAGCTTCATCAGCATCAAGAGGACTCATCAGCAAGCATGGAAGACTTGCACAATATTATGGGGGATATCCAAGCGCGCATCACACGGATGTCCCTGGATACACCAGAGCCACAAGAGGAGCCTATGCCAGACATTGAGCCCCTAATCGAGCTTCTATGTTCACCATTACAAGATGGTTTGGATGAACCTCATTGGCTACCAGCTGTCCTAGAGATGAAAAGGACACTGATGGCTAGGATGGAGAAAGAACGAGAATCTGAATCGCAAGCTATAGTGATGGAAGAAGAGGTACATGAGCCGAGGGAAGAATGCAGTGTCCATGAACCATTGGTGGACTCTGCCATTTATGAGGACTCAGACTCTGATTCAGACTGGGGTGGACTTGTGTGTCCAACAATGGAGGAGGTGATGCTCTCTGCAAGGGAACCTCCAACTATCTCACAGCCTTGGCATGATTGGGATGACACCGACATTGGGAGCTTGTGGTATGCTGATGATGGAGCTAGAAAATAAATAGTGTCCATTACAATTGAGGTAAAAGCCGCTACTCATAATCTTGAAGACTTTTCCATGTCTCATGTAAATCAATTCCGCAATGAGTTGAGAAGACTTGTGTATGGAGAGCCTTTTGGGGAAGGACATGATGGGCAACTTCCAATTTCTTGTTCTATTGGCTATCCTATTGACGATCTATATGCCATAGTCAAGGAGTTGGAAATCGTCAAGTGTGGGGGTATAGATGAGATGCATGTGTCTAATGAAGATCATTAATCACCGAAGCAGTATCGCTGGGATGATTTTTTGGAGAGAGATTCATTTGAGCCTAGTGATACTCTATGGACGTTGATCAAGAAGAAAAAATGCAAGATGAAAGAGGTTAACTTCCAAAGCTTTCCACCATGTCCAAAGAGCCTGTGTTCTCGAGAGAAAAATCTTATCAAGAAAATATGGTGGAATAAGAAGAAGTGGATAGTTAAGCATCCTTCACTATCCTAGACGGTTGAGGTAACCGGGTCGGGCCGTCGACCTTAAATTACAAGTGCTTCTTGGGAGGCAACCCAATGTAGAGTAGGATATTTGTTATTTTATTTTTGTATTTAGATATCCATATTTGATTTTGAGGGGTGAGAGAGAGAGAGTTGTTTTAATATTTCCTATGAGTGTGCAGGACACAGGGATCCGAAGAGGGATGAAAGAAAACACAAGTTTAAAGGTGCACGATTCTTGCGCGAGAGAGAAATTTTGGAGATTATATGAAGAAAAAAATCCCCGGCATTTCGGAATTTTTCAGTAAACTATGGATTCTACACACAATGACGAGTCCGTGAGCGCGAGAATCGAAGGAATCAGACACCGGATGAAGAAATTAGAGCAAAAACAAAAACCGGTAAGTCCCAGTGCATTTAGGCCCGAAATAGAAGCCATTTCGGCCCGAAATATGCTTTATTTCGGCCCGAAATGATTTCCATTTCGGCCCGAAATGCTACATATTTCGGCCCGAAATGAAAAGGGTCTCTTGTTTTGGATTTTCTCAACCGTTTCAGCCTGAAATGGTCTGCTACACTTGATTTTCTTCTTCTCTCTTCTTTGCACTTGGGGATCGTTTACTTAGGGGTTCTCCTTAAGATCATTGAAGACAATGATTATCTTAAGTGTGGAGGGGGGGGGGGGTTACACATATCTTTACTAGTCTAAACTTGCATAACCATGTTACATATAGAATAGTGAGTCGGTTTTGCATATAGAGTTAGTCCTTATGATTGCATGTGCACGTTTCTATATTGCATTGTATATATTATTTGTGCACGTTTAATTATTGAGTCCACCTACCCAAACGTTGTTAGTTAATCGAGTTGGCCCAAACATATAGAGTTAGGGAAAAAAAGAGAAATAAAGAAAGAAAGAAACTAAAAATAAGGAAAAACCCTAAAAATTGAATTTTTTTGAGAAAGGGGAATTGAAGAGAGTGAGCGTGGAGAGGGATCAATGATAGAAATTCCCTAGAAGTAGGACAATCTGAGGTGAGGTAGACGCAAGAATCTGGAGTAGGAAGGCTATAGGGTTAATGCACTCGAGAATTGTGAGTAGTTGTCTCTCAGACTGGTTATCCTACTAACGCTACACCACCGTCACTTAGGTAGTCGTCAACCCTCCTCGTAGTGGCAATGGAACAGCTGTGCGAGTGATTTGTATGGGGGCCTCACATCCCGTCTCCATCGCCTAGGTCCACTAGTTACCCCAATTTGATCCATTTAGCCCTTTTATTCACAACCTCTAGCCTAGGAAGCCATTCCTTGTGACTTTGATCACTAGTTAGAATGGTCCCTTCCTATGCGTCATGATAGGGGGAGTTGAGTTAGGGAGGTTCGTTGAGGGTGAGCTGATATTATACATCTTGATTGGATTATCTTACATGTCATATTTTGAAGGGATGTGAGGGTGAGTTAGAGACGGAAGCACACTTCGGTGTGGCGGTGAATCTTGTCCATACATAACGATCACATGTGGAGTGCCGTAGTGCATGACATACTTTCCGAACGTTATGGGGTGGGTTTGGCTGATCTTATAGGAGGGCGTGCTTGTGCTTCGTTTATATTCTCTATATCTTAGGTGATGAGGAGGATTGGTTGGAATTAGCACGTGTTACATTGAATATCGGGTTCGAGATATGGTTTACATTGAGTGTTCGGGTGTTGACATATATTGATTACATCATTGATTTGACACATTCCACCCCCACGTTATTTATTTCGATATTTGATCTCCTTGGATATTGTTATCATCATTGGTGGCTACATGTGCTTATTTGTATGGAATTGAAATAAAAAATGTAATTTGCTCCGAACTTTTCGAAGATAGCAGAGGGCGATTAGGGTTGTATTTTTTCGTGAGTCTCTAAGTGTCGGCCACCAATCAGAGTTGAGTTTCGGATCAACGACACCCTGTACACTGTTACCGATGGAACCAGAGGCAAACAAAGATCTGTACCAAGAAGCTGAAGACCTATCTCTCAACTTTGGAAAGATGTCCATGATTGAGGAAGAAGTTGATTTTCTTGATGATGAGTACTGTGACAACGCCATACAGAACTTGGGTCCTTCTTTATTGGGAACGTTCTTGTTTCCGGTGAAGTTCAACGTATGGGCAATGAAAATTCTATTAAAAAAGATATGGCCAGGCGGGGAGGGGATCAAGATCCACGAGCCAAAACCCAACTGTTTCATCTTTCAATTCTCTTCAACAGAGTCTCTCGAGAAGGTTTTGAATGGCGGTCCTTGGGTTTTCGACAATAACGTCCTTGCACTTAAACCATGGACTATATCGTCCAATATTGATAAAGGAGACTTCGAGACAATTGACACATGGATGCAAGTGCTTAATATCCCTCTGTTTTTTCAAAAAGAGATGGATCCAAGAGATTCGCAAGCAGAGCAGGACAAGTGCTGAAAACAGACGACCAAATTCTTGCCGGACCGGACGGCGATTATATGAGGGCAAGGGTCCGAATCAAACTTTCGGAGCCACTAGTCTGAGGGGGTTTTATCTCCGTCAAAGGTAAGAAGATATGGATTGATTTCAAATTCGAACACATCGCCTATGTCTGTTCTTGGTGTGGTCGATTTGGACATTACGATGAAGAGTGCAAAGCTTTGACAGTTGATGAGAAGACAACAAACAAACCTGGCTTCGGAGATTGGCTTTTCTTTCGTCCCCCGCCAAGAAAACGCCTTGTGGACATGTTCGATGAAGCCATTGGAGCCCAGAGACGGACCACAAGTCATGACACAGACAATGGACTTGATGCTGAAGACAACTCAAGAATTCATGGGGGAGAGGAAGATTGGGAAGAGGGGTTGAAGGAAGGGTTAGAGGGGACTGAAAAGAGGGAGATCATATCCTCAGATGGTACTGCGTCAATGTCGGAGGAAGATGAAGCTACTGTTACATTGTAGCCACACAAACCTGCAGTATATCTAGACAGTGAGCAAATCAAGACTTTCACCAATCCTTTGGCGGGTTCTGATCCAGGGAACAATTCCTTTCAACATGGGAAGCTGTCTGCTAAGGAAATGGGAAAAAATCCAATGGGTCAAGGGGGTACTTTCACTGGGGGTGCGAAGAGAAAGGTGAGTGAGGTCAATTTTTTGCCAAATCCGAAGGCGAAAGAAAGACCAAATGCAGCTAGAGGAAGACGGGGCAGAAGCTCGAGGGGAAGAGGAGGAGGAGGGAGGATTGGCTCGACAACACCAGCTGGTCATTGGGTAAAAATGGCAATGATCAAAACCTACAAAACTCAGCAGTAAGTCGTGCTCCTACTCAACCTCCGGGTACATCAGCTGGTAATGGTCCCAAAGTGCAGGTTTTACCAGGTCACAAAGCTCACGTAAACCAACAAATTCCACCAAAGGTAACTGTTTATCCGATATTTCCCCAAGCAGTGGATGGTTCGCAAATCAACTCAGCAACTCAGGTTTCTGAACGGATTCTGAAAAAGGACGGGGTATCCTTAACCAACCCAATTCCTAATTTGGCTGAGGCTGCGGTGCAGCCTAGCCAAGCATTATGAATCTCCTAAGCTGGAACGTGCGGAGGCTTGGCAACCCCCGTAGCATTTTGTCTCTCCACGATCTCGTGAAGAGACAACGACCAAACTTGGTTTTCTTGATGGAAACCAAATTGTATGCAAAGGAGATGGACAGGGTGAAAAGGAGGTTGCGTTTACAGTATGGGATTTACAGAGATTTTGATGGCAGAGAAGGGGGTAGGCGAGGTGGTTTAGCTTTGATGTGGGATAGTACTCTTCGCTTCAACCTGGATACCTGGTCAGACCACCTCATTCATGGTTCGCTTTTTTTGGCGGACGATTCAAGGAGCGGGTTTTCAGAGGTTTTTATGGTGATCCAAACAGATACGAGAGACACAAATCTTGGAGAGTTCTTGAGTTACTCTATCCAGGGGATCATCCTTGGTGTGTAGTGGGAGATTTCAACGCTTTCCCGTCTATCTTGGAGAAGGAATGGGGTCGTTCAGTCCCCTTCAGTTAGATAGAGGGCTTTTGCAGCGTTATTAATCGTCTTCAGCTACGGGATATGGGCTTCTCAGGATCACGGTTCACTTGGAGCAACAATCAGGGTGATGAAGCAGCAATCAGGGAGAGACTTGATCGTTGTTTAGTTTCTGATACTTGGATCGATGTTTTTGGCAGAGCACGGATTCAACACTTAGTGGCTGAAGTTTCTGATCATGTTCCCATAGAAGCTTACTGGAGCTTAAATTATGTGATTAGAAGGAAAGTGCAAAGACGTTTTCAATTTGAAGATATGTGGCTTCACCATCCAGGATGCAGGGAAGTTGTCACTGATGCGTGGCCATCTTCTCAGGGTCCAGTTGAGAACCAATTATCGGCCCTAGCCGGTGTGTTAAAAAGTTGGGAAGCTAGTACCTTTGGCAACGTAAAGAGACAGTTATCGAGGTTGCGCAGTCGGTTTAAGACTCTTACTGATGGTGCACAGACTTATGAGGCTTTGATAGAAGCTAAATCTATTCGAGAGAATATTCTCAAACTTCTTCTGCGGGAGGAGGAGTTGTGGAGACAACGATCTAGAGAGTTGTGGATGCAGAAAGGAGATCAGAACACGAGTTTCTTTCATCGTAAGGCTACTATTCGCAGAGCTCGTAATAACTTCAGTGGCCTAGAGGATGCAACAGAGGCGTGGACGAAGGACCCACACCAGGTAATAGCGATTCTGGAAGGCTATTTCAAAAACATATTCACCTCTTCCGATCCGACAAGACTCCAGGTGGAACCGGTTATTCCGGGAATTGAGGAACTATTTTCCTTAGATCACCGCAGGTTTATGAATGAGCCCTTTACGACAAAGGATGTACGGGAGGCCCTATGGCAACTTGCTCCGGTCAAGGCCCCTGGTTCGGACGGTTTTCCGACACTCTTTTATCAGAAGAACTGGAGCATTGTGGGCCCGGAAGTGGTACATACTTGTCTACAAATTCTAAATGGAGATGCAGAAATCACCATGTTCAATCATACCCTTATTGCTCTCATTTCCAAAGTTAAACAAGTTAGGCGTGCTACTGATTTACGTCCAATAAGTTTATGCAATACGGTTTAAAAGATTGTGGAAAAAGCTATGGAGAATAGATTAAAGACTATTCTAAGCACTTTGACAGGCAGGTTGATCTCTGATAATACTGTTACAGCTTTTGAGTTGCTTCATACGATGAAAAACAGGAAAAAGGGCAAGGTCGGCTATTTAGCTCTTAAAGCTGATATGAGCAAAGCATATGACAGGGTTGAATGGGATTTCCTCGGAGCAGTTCTTGAACGTATGGGTTTTGGTTTCAGGTGGATCGAACTAGTATTGAAATGTGTTACAACGGTCTCCTACAGTCTCATTGTTAATAGAGAAGTACAGGGTTATATAACTCTGGAAAGGGGGCTGCGTCAAGGGTTTCCGTTCTTGTTGGAATTGTGTCCTAGAGGAAATCAATTAATTGTGACATTTATGGATTTACGATTCATTATGTTATCAATATGGAGATATGTTAACATGAATGAAGTCCTTAGAATATAAGTAATATATTCTTAAATATCCCTAGTCGGTTATAATGATTAATAGGACAATCATCTATAGACTAGTATGAGGTTGGATTGATATGGAGATATCATGATCCAACACATGGGTATGCATTAGGAGTAATGGCATACTGGATTGACCCATCTCCGAGAAGGCTACATACACGTTATGTTGAGTCACAAGCGCTTCTCGCGGTGCAATGGTATTGTCATCCTTAGACTTGAAGTCACTAGATATTCTAGTTGTGGATTATTGTGATTTTGGTAGCGTCAAACGCTACACCGTAACTGGGTAATTATAAAGGCGTGTACTGGATACAATAAGAAGCAAGCTTAGAGATCGTAGTGGACGTAGATAGAATTTGTCCCTCCCACATAACGGGAGAAAATATCCTAGGCCACTCGAGGGATAGTGCTTATAAAATGTCTGGCCAGACTCAAATAAATTAATATGGGATATTGATGTTATTTGCACGAATAAGGCTATTCCCAGGATCGAGAAACTATGGATTGGATATACGAGTGTGACTTGTATGTCTCGTTTCCAATCCGGATATTGGGACAAAGGGATGAGACATATACTTGCACAAGGTTTGTCATGATGACTATTCTATTTGTTGGCTAGAATGGATGTCTTGCTAGAGGACGCTCCATATTAGTAAATAGTTACTACCAACTAAATAGAACCTATGGGGTCACACGCCATATAGGGGTGAACTAGACATGGGAAATAATTAATTAATATGATTAAATAATTAAAAGGATCAAATCGCAACAACTTGCTAACTTAGTAGGACTAATATGCAAGTTGGACTAATCCATGTATAGACTTGATTAGGTTTTGACAAGGTGGCCTAATTCATGTGGGGACATGATTAGGATTAATTTGCAAATAGAACTAATCCATGTATTGACATGATAAGGACTATTTATGCAAAAGGGGACTAATCCGAACTGGAGTAGGATTAGGAGAGGGATTCTTTATGTAGTAGGACAAGGAGTTGTTGGACTATATAAAGAACACTCCTAGCTTATTTTTCTCTCTCTACACAACACACATCTATATGATAGAAGAAAGGAGAGAACAAAGCAAGGAGAGGGCAAGTCCCAAAAGGAGGTCCGAACCCCTTCATGGGACCGCCCCCTACCCGTCGGCCAAAAGGAGAGCCGCGCCCAACCTATGGCACTCCATTGTTGGCGATTTCTTCTTCCTCTTCCATTCTTCCTAGCTAGCACAAGGGAATTGGAGGGTCTAGATCTCACCTGTAGGCGTGGACAACCGTAGAGACGTGACACTATTCGCGTTTGAAGTCATCAAAGGAGAACCCTAAGGTGTGTTATTGATTTCTTCCTTTACCATCGTTATGTCTCTTGACTTGTGATCCTTGGAGGGTTTTGCATGGTTTATTTTGTTTCCGTTGCGCATCCATGAATCAAAACCCTACAGTGGTATCAGAGCCACAGGTCGTAGAGCATAAACGTGGTTTATGTGTTACGTTTTTAGTTGTTTTACACCTTAAATTGACTGTTTATCGCGTAAAACAAGACAAATCAAGCATGGGATGCAATTTGTCAATAAACTATCATAACAAGATCTAATTTTTGCATTGGATGCATGAATTGGTGAGTTTGAGAAATTTTAGGATCTTAGATCTAGGGTTTGGGCATCCTTGGGGAAGAAGGAGTTCTCCCAAAACAAGGAAACAACCAAACTTGGGCACCAAGCAAGGGAGTTATTTTGGAAACAACTCCCTCAAGGAGGTTCGGCCCCCCTAGGGACCGCCCCCCCTTCCTTGCCGCCCAAGAATGGCCGCCCTAGGGGCCGGGCGGCCCTAACCCGCGGCCTAGGCTTGTGGGTTTTGGGCCGGGCCGGCCCTAGGGCCTTGTGGTTCATCTTATTGGGCCCGGGCAATTTGATTGTTGGGCCCATGGACTGTTTTAACCCTAGAAATCCTAAAATCAATTAAAATTGACCAAGCGCGTTAAAATTGGATTTTAACTGTTTATGTGCAAATCGCATGGTGATTGGATATGGCCTTAGGATGTGGTTTGATGTGGATGTTTAATTTTGTGGTTTGGTTTTACGGCCTGCGAGCTGATTAATTAATTGTAATAATTAATTAGGGTTTTATGGCCTGCGTGCCATTTTTTTCTCAACTTGTGAGATTTATTTTATTTAGTATAGAAGTTAGCTAGTTCTAGATAACGTAGATTGCTAGCCAAGATTGAAGAAAAGGAGCCCAAAGCCAAAGAAGCCACAAAAGATGGAGCATGGAGCATGGAGCATTCCACAAGACTATGAAGGATGGACCAAAAGATCAAGACGCATGGAGATGTGTTTGCTTTTAGGGTTCATAGATAATTCCATTGGCTTGGAATTATCTTAGTTAGAAAAGGCCATATCCATATCACGTTTAATTTCTGTTTTGTGGTTGTTTATTTTATTGTCTTATTATTGTGTGGTTGGTGTATGGATGATGCATGCAATTAGGATAATAAGATAATTAGACAACCCGGATCTATTCTTTGGAGTTGTGCCCAAACTCAAATAGATAGATTAGTTGATATTGATCAACAAAACAATTAAAATTGAATTTAAAATCCCTCAAATTTCAAATATTGTGTTCTTGCCTTCTCGTTATTTAAACACTCATGATCATCATTATTTATCAAGTTCGTGCGTGCCAAAGCATGGCGACTTGGTTCATAATGGTGGAATGCGATGGCACGTAACAATGTGCAATTGTTTAAATAAGAGGTTGAACACAACTGGGCTATTAATATGATTAAGAAACCTAGAGGCAACCAATTGGGATTATCCATACGGATGGATAAATAAGGAGTTATTTGTCCAATTGAACCAAGAGTTGCATAGAGATGCAATTGGAATTGTTCCTACCTAAAGTAGCCAAATTATGGGTGACTTGCCAAAGCAAGCTCATAAGGAGATGAAACATGGATCTTGGCCCACTAGAAAATATAAGGATATTTTCCGCATTAATATCTTGAGGGTTATTAATCCGTAGAAAAATAGTGGGAGCTATGTTTAACAATTTAAATCCTTGTTAAATATAGTTAAACGTCACAAACTTTGCATAATCCTATTATGTTGAATACCCATGGCATTAAAGAAACAAAACACGACTTTATCTTTTTCTTAGACTGGTATAAAATTGAGAATTGTTCTCAAATAAAAGAGAATTTGTTGTAATTCGTAGAGCATAAAATTCTCTTCCACCGACTACCAAAAACACACTAAAACCTATGAAAGGAACACCAAAGAATAGTTCTTTGGTTATGACTTGCCTCATGCTAGCTGCCATGAACTCTGAGCTTTGGAAGCAAGAAGAGAAACATGGAGAAGTATGATATGATCATACATTAAAAAGAAGCTCTTTCAAGAGAGCGAGCTAAACATGAAAGATTTGAAGTGATGCTCCACTTTGGGTTATGAAAATATACTAATTCAATATGATTGAAACATTAGTGAATATGCATTATCTATGAGATAGATTAAGAATAAACGGTTACTCACCCAAATGGACCAAGAATTGCATTGGATGCAATTATTATTTTTTTTTTAAATTGATTTACTCAATATGATTGAAAAATCACTTAACAAAACACTGATAATGGGCATGGGCAAAGTTGTTAATGGATAACAACATGGGTAAGGGCAAATAGTTTGCCCCGACCCCATGGGTATAAAGCAAGCCTGTTGCTAAAACCAAGTTGCCTTGGAGTCCCATAGGTAGTGTAAAGGAAGAGAGACTGCCCAAAGTACCTGGAAGTAAGTAATAAAGGAATTATGAATTCCAATATAGGTATTTTGTTATAGAATTCAATGTGTATATCTCATCATCATGAGTATATGATACTAGATGAGGATCTTACATTTATAGAAGTGTGTAGGATCTCAAGAGACGAAGACAATTGGATAAGGAAGAAATAATCCTACACATGGGGCTATGAAGCAAAGGGTTGCTGAATAAGCCGTAGGGAATTATTTCTACCTTTAAGAAATTGTTCATGAATTAGACAAAAACGATCATGTCCTAGCTATGAGTAGGAACATTATCAAATTTTCTTGTTTGGACAAGAAAGATCCTTATCATAATAAAGGACAAATGTTGTTCCATTTGTTATGATATGCATTATTGTAATGCAATTTTGTCTAAGTGGATTCTATATCCATGATCATGATAATTTCATCTATAACATTAATACCTAGAGGTTTGCATATAATGATATTAACTTCACTTATCTTTAGCATTATCGTTTAGGCCTCATAAATAAGAGATAAATATCTAGAACTCCATGAAGATGGATTTCTGGAACTCATTTGATTATTGAATCATATGAGACATGTAAGACTTATTAGGGAAAGATATGATCTTTTGGGAATCATACATATCGATGTATGAAGGCCGCTGAACACAAATGCTAAAGATGGTTTTCAGTACTTCGTCATATTTACTGATGGGATCAGAGAAATATGGATTTGTGTATCTTATAAAGAAACAAATCAGAATCCTTTTGAATTGTTCAAAATATTCAGGAATGAAGTAGAGAACCAGCTTGCCAAAAGTATTAGGGCTCTACGATTGGATCGTAGAAGAGAGTACTTGAGCCAAGAGTTTGACAACAATCTATGGGAGTGTTGGATATGATCCAACACTCGCTCCACCTAGCACGCCACATGGGTTTGGAGTGTCTAAGAGGAGATTTCGAACCTTGTAGGACACGGTTCGGTCCATGATGAGTCAAACAGAACTTCCAGTTTACATCTAGGGGCTATGTTCTAATTACAGCAAATTTCGCCCTTAACCTTGTTCCATCAAAAACGGATTATGAATAACACCATATGAGATATGGACTACGAAATGTTCTAGTATGTCATTCATAAAGATTTGGGGTTATGAAGTTTATGTAAAAGAGTTTACAAATAAACTTGGACCCAAGTCGGATAAATTTCTCGTGGAATATCCTGAAAATGATATTATTTCTACAACCCAATCGAGAACAAACTGTTTGTTGCTCGAACCACAATGTTTCTAAGGTAGAGATTGTCTCTAAAAGAAACAGTGGGAGGACAGTAGAACTTGAAAAAGTTCAAGAGCCACAACAAAACATTGATCCTTTTGATGGAACATGAGCAGGACCACAAGGTGTTGTGGAGCAACCTACTCAGATAACACAAGAACCTCGTAGGTCAGGTAGGATATATCGAGAGACTAGATAAATAAGGATTTCTCATAACCCCTGATATATTGCTCATCGAGATGAGCCTACAACCTATGAGATGGCCACATATGGTCATACTCTCAGAAATGGCTAGGAGCCATGGGATACAAAATGGAATCCATGTATACCAACAAAGTATGGACTTTGGTGGAACCGCCTAAAAGGTGCAAGTGGGTTATGAGGAAACCAACATGGATGGTAATATGATTACCTTTAAGGGCAATTGGTTGGAATGGTATTTCATGTGAGCTCATAGTATAGACTATGACGAAATCTTTCCCCAGCTGAGATGCTTAAATCCATTCG
Organism: Linanthus parryae; assembly: GCA_023055425.1. Lineage (NCBI taxonomy): Eukaryota > Viridiplantae > Streptophyta > Magnoliopsida > Ericales > Polemoniaceae > Linanthus > Linanthus parryae. The sequence continues at coordinate 120,930,121 of JALGPY010000003.1, read as the reverse complement.
CATCTTGCTTGTAGCAATCTATTTATAGATTGGATCAAGTTTCTAGGAGTTAGAATCTTCGAATTAATGATGCAATTAAAGGATTTTGGTTCCATCAAAATTGAAGATGATACTTGTGTCTACAAGAAGGTTAGTGGGAGCACATTTATTTTTCTGGTCTTGTATGTGGAGACATACTTAATCATTGGGAATGTTGCCCCTACTTGGCAGTCTTACGTAGATTGACTAGGGAGTTGACTTTCTAATGGTAGACTTAAGCGAAGCAACTAGTGAAGAACTATTGAGGTAGATCAAGATGGTTGTATAGCTTAGGTCATAGTACACAAATTGACAAAGGTGTTGAAATGGTTCAACGTGAAAAGAATATTGATTCTTACCCATGTCACATGGAATTAGTCTTTGAAAGGCTAATTGTCTTACCAATTAGATTGGGAATGGACCATATGAATAAGATTCCCGAGATACGCCATGGAATGTACTAGGCCAGACGTGTCATAAGGCATGACACAAAGATACCAGTCAAATCCAGGTGAGCGTCACTGGATAATTATCAAGATTATCCTTAAGTACTTGAGAAGAACTAAAGGATGAATTTTTTATAAATGGAGGATACGAAGAGTTTGCTGTAAGGGGTTACAGTGATGCGAACTTCAAATCTGACAAAGAAGATACAGATTATAAGTCGAGTTTTAAGTTTCTCCCTAGTGGGAGCGACTGTGAGCTGGAAAGGTTCCAGGCAAGATTCAGTCACTGATTCTAACATAGAGGACTGAGTAAATTAATGCATAAGATGCATTTACTCAGAATATTCAATCTCAACAAAATTTTTGATGGAGGAGATGTGAATATTTGCAAGGTGCCAGCATATGTCTCGCCCCTACGCAGTGTAAGCGTGGAGGGCCGCGCTAGATCAATAGGCATATGATGCAGGAGATTGACTCTAGTGCAAGTGGGAGACTGTTGGAATTGTGCCCTAGAGGAAATCAATTAGTTGTGACATTTATGGATTTACGATTCATTATGTTATCAATATGGAGATATGTTAACATGAATGAAGTCCTTAGAATATAAGTTTTATATTCTTAAATATCCCTAGTCGATTATAATGATTAATAGGACAATCATCTATAGACTAGTATGGGGTTGGATTGATATGGAGATATCATGATCCAACACATGGGTATGCATTAGGAGTAATGGCATACTGGATTGACCCATCTCTTAGAAGGCTACATAAACGTTATGTTGAGTCACAAGCGCTTCTCGCGGTGCACTGGTATTGTCATCCTTAGACTTGAAGTCACTAGATATTCTAGTTGTGGATTATTGTGATTTTGGTAGCGTCAAACGCAACACCGTAACTGGGTAGTTATAAAGGTGTGTACTGGATACAATAAGAAGCAAGCTTAGAGATCGTAGTGGACGTAGATAGAATTTGTCCCTCCCACATAACGGGAGAAAATATCCTAGGCCACTCGAGGGATAGTGCTTATAAAATGTCTGGCCAGACTCAAATAAATCAATATGGGATATTGATGTTATTTGCACGAATAAGGCTATTCCCAGGATCGAGAAACTATGGATTGGATATACGAGTGTGACTTGTATGTCTCGTGTCCAATCCGGATATTGGGACAAAGGGATGAGACATATACTTGCACAAGGTTTGTCATGATGACTATTCTATTTGTTGGCTAGAATGGATGTCTTGCTAGAGGCCGCTCAATATTAGTAAATAGTTACTACCAACTAAATAGAACCTATGGGGTCACACGCCATAGTTTCCGTTGCGCATCCATGAATCAAAACCCTACAGTTATCACCCTATCTCTTCTTAATTGTTAGTGAAACTCTCTCACGCAGTTTGACTCTCGCTATGCATGATGGTCATCTCTCGGGTATTGCGACTTCTAGAGGCGGACCAATTATTTCACATGTATTTTTTGCAGACGACAGTCTTCTATTCACTAAAGCTACAAGTACAGAGATTGCGTCTCTTCGCGAGATACTACATCATTAAGACAACGCATCAGGCCAAAGTTTGAATCTTGAGAAGTCGATAGTTCTCTTCTTGGACAACGTCGACGAGGAGGAAAAAATAGCATTGAGCCAGCTTTGTGGAGTTCCACTTGTTACGGATCACGATAACTATCTGGGTCTACCAACCACTATTGGAAGACGAAGAACAGTTACTTTTGCTTTTTTGCCAGAAAGAAGACAAAGAAAGCTTAAGGGGTGGAAGGCCAAAGAACTTTCAACGGCAGGGAAAGAGGTACTTGTAAAGGCTGTGATCCAGGCTATCCTAAACGATGCGATGAGTTGCTTTCTTCTTCCACAGAAGACGTGTTTGGATCTTGAAAATCTTGTACGTTAGTTCTGGTGGGGTGGTGATGATGATCACAGAAAGATTCACTGGATTGCATGGGAGAAGATGAAAATATCTAAAGAAAATGGAGGTATTGGTTTTCGTGATTTTCATGATTTTAATTTTGCTCTACTAGCCAAACAAACATGGAGGCTGTTAAGGAATCCAGACAGTTTAATCAGTAGAGTAATGGAAGCTAAATATTATCGGAATTCCACAATTCTTGACATCCCGGCTACCCCTGGCTCCCAATTTTCTTATGCTTTTCGAAGCATTTTAGCTGGCAGAGACTTGATAAAATCCGGGCTGATGTGTAAGGTTGGAGATGGGAATCGGATTCGAGTCTGCAAAGACAGATGGATTCCATGCTCCAATACCATCAAGGTCATAACTAGCTGTCCTGAAGGGAGTGAAAACTTAACTGTTAAAGATTTGATTGATCCGGTGCAGAGAATATGGGATGAAGTGAAGATTGCACAACATAGATGCAGAAGTGATCAAGTAAATCAAACAGCCTGGTTCAAGCGTCGTAGAATCTTACTCTTGGGGATATTTTGATGATGGACACTACACAGTTTCTTCGGGATACAAAGTTCAATTAATCAGATCAAAAGGTGAGTCGTCCTCTTTTTTGGGACATATTAATCGTTCATGGCTGTCAAAGGTTTGGCGATTAAAAATCCCGAAAATGGTTCAACCAACCTGGAGAGCTTGGCACTCTTCTCTGGCGGTTTCTACAAATTTGACGAAGAGGGGTATGATTATTCAAACAACGTGTCGTTTATGCGAGGATAAAGCTGAAACAGATGATCGTGTATTATTTCACTGCGAATTTGCTCGAAGTGTATGGACGGAATCTATGGGCTTGATTTTTGCGCATTCACTAACAGGGAACGCATGTGACACTATTGTTTCAGTTCTAAACTCCAATCCAGTGGAGTTATGTGAGATTTTTGTCGTCACAGTGTGGGCAATATGGCGGCAGAGAAACAACCACTGTTTCAATGGAATTACGAAGTCTGCGTCGGAAGTGGCTGCTATGGGTAAGGATCATCTTCTATGGTTCAAAGAAGCTAAGTTCATAGGTTTATTGGGCTATCAATTCTTGAAGACAGAAGACGGAAACAGGCACTGGGAATGCCCAAATGCAGGAAATTGTAAGCTTAACTCGGATGCCTCGTGGTCAGAACACGGTGTAGCTACTGGAATCAGCATTACCTTTCGGGACAGCGACGACAATTTTATTGCAGGACGCCACAAAACGTCTTCCTCGTCTCAGGTCACCTCTGTTAGCGGAGCTTGCTGCCATTGAAGAAGGTATTCGTTTTGCCAGAGAACTACACTTACAGAGGGTGGAGTTTGAGTTTGACTCGTTAATTGCCATAAAGCTCCTGAAGGAAGGAAAAATTGCGGGAAGATTAAGTCTGCCATGGCTCTGGCGGAGATGAAGGATATTTTGGAGGGATGCAACCAATTATCGAAGTGCTTCAAAAATATCTCTTACTCTTTTACAGCTAGAAATGCTAATCAACTAGCTCACTTGTTTGCACAGAAAGGGTATTTGGAGGATAATATGTCGTACTATTCGGTTATCCCTCAATGGGCTGAAAATGTATTTTATAGGGATCTCTTGGGAGTGACGCCCCATCTATAATGAAATTTTTCTTCCCCCTAAAAAAAGAAAAAAAAAAGAAAAAGAAAACAGAAATTGAAAGTGAAATGGAATAGGGAGCCGGAATTTAAATCTCATGAAGACCGAGGAGATTAGCTATGAGTTTTGATCACTTCTTCACATTTGTGGCCGCGAGAACGGCGTTGCACCAAGATTGAGGGAATGAGGGCCGGAGTAGTGAGATTCGGTGGGGTTCCTTGGATTTTGGTGAGGGAGTGTGAGAAAGGGTATTTGTGAGATGTATCATGACGTCTAGGACTGCGCTTCTAAATATCCTATACTACCTGTCCTAAGCCGTCAACAATTGAAACCTGTGGATAAATAGATCGGATGGTAAGTTCTAGGGATACGTTTGATGAGTGTGCGGAAGAAACTTATTGAGTGTCCGTGCCCGTTCTGTCTGAGAAAACTGGCTGCAAGTTCTACCGATTACCAAAGTTATATAATCTCCAAAAGAATATGAGAGCCTTATGACATGCTGGTTTGCTTTTCAAGATTGCCCAATCTCTAACCAAAAAGAAAAAAAAAATCTTTACGTTATTGCATTGTACATAATCGAGTTGCACTGTTTATAGTCATGTAGATTGCATAGTCCAGTGTTTGAGTTATTGTGTCTAAGGCAAAGTAAAGATATATGCGAATCTTCGAAGCAAGTGTTGCTCGGGTCGAGCAAGAAGGTAGTGTGGGGGAATTTGATAGCAACTTTTAGGGGCTATATAGTATTTTTATTTCCTACATTATCATGAGATATTTGAGCTTAATTGTATAGAATATGATGCATTTTATCACTTGTTGCTCACCATGTGCTATATTGTTAGTCTTGGCGTTCCTATGCATATTTAGATGTTATTTGTCAAATATAATCGCTTGGTATGTTTTTTCATGTTGTCTTGTCAGGAACGGATTCTAATCAGTTGATAGGAAGCATGGAACGAGAGCTCAAGTGGAGTCAAGAGAAGCCAAATTGGAGGAGCTTGAATGACCATCCTGCACAAATTTGATCATATCTAGAGTTCGACAATTAATTTGGGAGTTAGACCTGTTCCAAATGAAAGTAGACTCAAAGAGCTTTCCAACGATAGGTCACGGAGCTAAATCCGAGTTCGTACGAAGAAGTTATGGCCCGGTGAAGTCAGAAGCAGATTTCAGGGGTCTATTTTGCAATTACTGAAGACTTGTGACGGGTTATGATTGAAGAACGACCTAGTGACGGAAAAAGAGATCATTCACGCATACGGAGGAAGGAAGAGAGGCAAGGGAGCTGAGGAGATCGATTGGGATCATCCCCAAACCAGAGATTTCACAGTTTGATTTCTTTCTCTTTTCTTTTCATCACTTGTATGGAGAAACTCTATTGCTTTGCAACGATTTCAATAAGTAACTAAACGTTTTGCTAGGCTTCTCTAGAGAGCCTAGGGTTTATGTAGACGATATTTTTTCCGGATTTAAGACTTTGTTTCTTGCTTTTAGATTTGATCTATTGGATGGCATTTGATTTCATGAACTTGTTGAAGATCTTAGTCTATTGACATGGCTAGGGTAGGAATTGATAACTAATAAATCTTCGTGTTCTTCATAGATTGTGATATTGCTTATTGTTAGTCTTTGTTTTAGCTAATTGTTCATATGCTGTGCTTAATCCTTGGCAAGAATGGAGTAATTAATCGGACTTGTTAATTAGCTAGCGAGTGCGTGAGAGCGACTTAGACCTAGTTGTGATGAGATGTGAACAACAATCCTTAATCACTGAGACTGAGAAGAGAAGTGTGTAAGATTGGCCTTAGTGGCTAGATTCGGTAGGAGATAGTAAGGTGTTCGTGTGGTGGTGGTCTGAGAGGACATCATTCCGCGCATTGTCGTTAGCCTACTAGAACGGATCGGTAGACGTAGGTGGACCGACAGGACACCAAGTTAACTGTGACGTAGAATGACATGAGACCGATAGGAGATTGTCAATGCTATTACCCGGCTTAACTAGAATAGGATTAACGTGTTACTTTTCTAGTCCCAAAATCGTCTACAGCCCTAGGTGATCTAGAGAATGCCTAGTTTCTCCATATTTTGTTTTAATAAATTAAAAAACCCAAAAATATTAGTTTAGTTGTTCATTTTATTTCAGTCACCTGTTTGAGGGTCACAACTCTTTAAATCAAAATTTCTTCCACCTGTTACAGTACTCTAAGTTAATAACTAATTAAATAGTCTCAAGTCTGTCCTCGTGGGATCGATAACTCGGGGTTGAAATATTACCCTATATTACTTGACCGTGCACTTGCGCATACACGTAAGAAATTGTGTCATTGGTCACAAAAGGCGTGGGCCTCTATGGTCACGTTTTGCGTGATATTCTTCTTCCTCCTTCTTCCCTAGCTAGCCCAAAGGTTTTTAAGGATCCGGGAATACTTCTAGGAGTGGACTTCCATAGAGACGTGAACATTATTTCACGTGAAGTCATCAATGAGACAAACTCAGGTACACATGAGTTTATTCCTTACCATCGTTATGATTTCTAGTCCTGTGATCCTTGGATGGTATTGAACAGAATCAATTATTGTTTATTCCGCTACATAATCTGTATCAAAACCCTATAGATCTAAGTTTAAGCTTTGCATAGAGACAAGAATCAAACAAATCGGATTCAAAAAGAGGAAGATACAAGAGTCCAAAGTTGACAAGAAATGCAGAATTTCAAGAACTCAAGAACACAGCTCATGAATAAGGTTTTTCCCCGAACTTCAACTTAGATTTAGACACTGTTAGAGATTAGGTTAGAACTTTAAATCTTCAAAAATTCAGAGGGTGTTCCTAGGTTTCCATAACACCCAACCACACAAGATTTGGTTAACAAACGAGAGAGATATGCACCAATTTACAGAGAAAAAAACTGTGCCAGAAAATGATGAACAACCGGATTCAAACTCGAATAAACTCGAATATGATATTTTTTTCTGGGCTCGGGAGTTTTGTAATCATTACAAGGATCACGGGTATGAAGGAAGCAAAGAAATAGAGCAAGGAATGAGGGAGATACCGTGCTGCATTGCTCTCTGGCGGCCATGGGAGAATACGGCAACATGCTTCCCGGTTTCTGGCGCTTCAAGAAATTCACATCAGGTTCCGGGTTGATTACGGTGTTCTACGACTTCTAGGGACCTGAGAGGAGCCTTCGGGGGTGATAACGGATAAAAAACGAAGTAGAAAACCTAGTGCTGGCAACCCGTAGCAGTTTCCGGCGAAACACGCCCAGAGTCCGGCGACAGTAGTGGAGAAGAACGAGTTGGAACCTCCCTCTTGGCTCTCTAGACTAGTCTGAGGATGAGGAACACAAATTTTGTGTTTAATTCCGCCAATTTTTCACAGAAACAAAAATTTCAAAATAAGAACAAACTAGGGTTCTTGAGCCAATTACTGAATTCCGACTTCTTTATTGCTATGCAAGATGGATTGGGGCTATCATCTCCAAGTCGAGGGAAACACCAGGTTGGAGGTTGGTGATGTTCTGGTGGTGTTGGTGGTAGAGTTGGTGGTTGTTGTTCAATAGCAAGGAAGAAGAAGATGAGTAATGAAAAAGAAAAAATGGAGAGAAGAGGGAAAAGATGTTTTCCAGATTTTTTTGTTGGAGATGGAGGTTGGAGGTATTGCTACCTCACCTAGTGAAGTGTCCAATGGGATTGAACAAGTGGCGAGCATGCATAGGAGGGTTAAATTGTAGTTTTCCAAACTTTGGGGTACAATTAGAATTAGAGGTTCTACTTTTTTTGGATAACCAAATACCACCACGAACATTTCAGGTGCTTCATAATCATTCTAACAACTTCCAAAAAATTCGAACACTCCAAAGTTCAAACTTTAAAGGCGTGAAAAGTTATCTACACATTTTCCCCCAAAGTCTTGATATTGTACATAGAGCTGGCTTAAAAAATAGGGGTGTTACCATCTACCCACCTTAAAAGAATATTTGTTCCCGAAGATCTCATCATATACTTACTCATATACATGAAATGCATATAAAAACGACCGCCCTTATTACGAAAAAAAACCACGCTCATTTCGCAACTCAAAGAGCAAAACAGCGAAGGGCCTAGAGGTAAATGGCGTCGAAAACATTCCCTTCCTTAATTTTAGTATAGTAGATAGATACATAAACTGCAGATGAAATGCAGCATAGGGAATCGGTCTGTTTGACTTAATAATCAAGTACATAAACCGCTCTCGTTGGATGTTCTGATCCCAATAGATGGCTTCCTTAGCTGGTCAGCTCGAAACATCTTAACTGAGAGAAATTTATCATTCTCACTTTCCCCACGACGGGTCGATACTACATACCAGCCGCATCACATTAGGGTTTCATATACGATCAGTACAAATAAAAGTTCAAAAAAAAATTTGAAAGTTCAATACCAACATAGAAGTTCCTAATTTTAGAAGCGATTTGAAAATTTTCTAGCATTTAAGCAAATCTCGAAACTTTTAAACAAATACTTTGATCAAAACTAACATGTCATTTTGCTTGACTCGTACGCATTAAAAATGTTGTCTTACCTGTATAGTATTAGATAAACCAATCACCTCAAGTGTTTCACACATACGAAGGGTAAAATAACACTATGTGTAGTCACAATGTCCCTCTCCATCACAACTCGCATGTGTTTCGCATTTTCCAAATTAGCCTACGCAGTCAGTAAAACTTATAGTAAAATCGTACTAAGAGTCACATCAGCGGACTTGTAAACAAAGTGGTCCATGTCACTTGGCATTTGGTAGCTCGACACGCCAATAATTTTCAGAAACCTCTTTTTTTTAAATAGTTTATTGTTAAAGCTTTAAAATTTTGAAAATGACCGTATAAAATTAACTCAAAATGAAAAAAAAACAGAGTATTATCTTAAAATTTGTCGCTTTGTAGGTAAGAAAATAATAGTCTCAGGGTCTTCTAAGTCAAAACGTTATTACTCTCTCATCGAAAAAATAACATAGAAACACAAAGAGTCATAGATACATATTACACAATTATATCATGCATTTCGATATAAATAAGTGTGTCACATAAGTACTGCACCTGTAAATAGGCAAGTAAATTTTACAAGAAACACATCTAAATTAGTCGCTAATGTTAATCAACATGGCGCAGATCTAATTTAACAATAAGTAAGTACCCAAAATCCCTCGCGGCTTGTTTACCTCATGTAATAACAAATTGAGATATCCAAGATAATTTTAAAATTTTTAAAACGTGTCATCTTTCTTATTCACTACTAATGGAAAATCGGAAAGGCATTTTAGCTAGAGAACCGATGCTCTGATACCAACTGAAAAACCCCGGGATCTCGGTTCAGGGTTAATCCGACAATCGATAAACAAAAGTAGAATATATTTACAAATATTATAATTTAGCTAATAAGTACAACCATCTTTGAGAAAAAAAATTTACAAGATCAATATGTTTGAAATAAACTATGTGATCTAACTTAAGCTAACGTCCTCGTTCCCATCCGGACTTGTGCTAAACAGTGGTGGTTTTGAAATTACAAATGCAGACACCACAGTTTGAAGCAATCAGTAAAAACTGAGTAAAAAAGCACTATGACATGTAAAAGCAAAGAGTGACATACAAGCATAAGTTTAAATAAATCAAGAGATTTGAAACACTAATAAGTAAAAAAGTCCAGAAAACTTTGAAGAATTGTAAGTAAACGTTTAGCAAAACTTCTTAATTTCAAAGCATTTACAAATCACGTGTAGTCAAGATATTCTTAAACAAGTGCAAGCTCACGGGAACAAATCATGTTTCACTGAAAAACATACTAATTCACAATTACCAAATTTCTTTCAGGGTCATTTATTTGGCTGTGGCCTATCCAGAGCCCCTAAGGAATGGATAGAGTAAGGAACATTCTTTGAACTTCAATTAACAGTTAGGTTTAGTTGAGGCATGTCCAGAGCCACCAAGAAGATCTATTCAGACAGAGGGATCACGAAGTAATCATAAAGGGTTCCTTCTAGGGACTATCAAAACCTATTTCACCCGACAGTTAAGGGAGCCCATTCATCAATCTTGGTTCACAATTCATAGCTAAAAGACCATAAGTGTCGACACCCCTATACCATAGTGACCCTTACAAGTATAAGTAGAAATCTATAGCTCTAAAACCCCTTGAGCGCAATACCTTGGTACATTTTAGTTATTCGGGGGAGGATTCATGAACGTCAAATTTCTATCCTATAATACGAAGCATTGTTTCAATGGTCGTAGCCATAATTAAAAGGAGGATCGCTTGGCGCCTCCGGCCGGAGCCATAAATAACACAAATCGGTACATCGTCTTAAATCTATTAGAAGTTTTTTAACTATTCTCTTTCCCATAACCAAAATCATATTATCAACTTATCACTATTAAATTTCCAAGATTTATGAAGAGGAAACAATATATATCCAAACAAATTTTGGGTATAAATCATGCTTTTCATACTTTTTCAATCAACAAAATATTTATTTGAGACATCACACGCATGCACATTTTGATGAGTAAAGTTCTCACATATGTACTTACCATTGAGCTAAGAACGGCGAAAATTAAAATAGCACTCTTTCTACAACGCTCGTCTCATTTGAATTCAGGTCTCACTATCAATGCATCAATACGAACATATACGTCTATTGCAGAACGGTCCTCAACACCGATAGGATATACACAAGTAAAGTATATAACCAATTAGCATATACCATATATATAATGTTGTATGCAAGAATGCAATAAAATGTAGATCATGCAAGCTAACTTGACCAAAACGCCACTAATACTCCAAAACTATCAAGTAAAGTCTCTGACTGTGCCTAGACCCCAATTATACCCATACTGATCCAACAAAATGCATAAGTGACTCCTAGATCTCCCATATAAACTTGGCACTAGAATTCACAACATTTAGTAAACTATACTTAGGCCCCTAAAGTTAAGTAAAATTGCAAAAAGGCCCAACTATTGACCTGGTCAACCCCAGCTGAGAATGGCATATGAGTACTCCAAATTTTATTGGGGTGGATGTTGTTGTCAGGACTTGCATTAGAATCAGGTTCTATACTAAATAAAATATCAGGTTCGGGCCATGGTGGTAGCTAGCAGGTTCGTTGCGAATTCATTAGTGAACCACAATAAACTCGCGCTCGTTCTTAATTTCGTTTCATTGTTCTTGCTCTAATACCCACAGGTTATAACAAAATGGTATTAGAGCCGTGGTTCCAAGATCTAGGTGTAGCCAAGAGGTAGGGTTTCACGTTTTGGTGGAACTCAAAGTTAAGGTTTCGCGATTCAGGTGGAGCAGACTATCTAGAGTTGGGTTTCGAGATTCTGCCAAGAATGATTTTTAGTTTGGCGATTAAGATGGATCTGTTCGTGAGGAAAATTAGGTACACCCACCATATGAAGCCCCACGGAGGGGGATATCCGGGATCCTGGCATGAAGCAATCTGGAGCGCATCTGATTAGGCGTGCAAGGGATCCGGAAAATCCAACATGCATTCAATATTGGCGTGAATCTGGCGGCTCACGCGCATATGGAGTTCTGGCGATTAACATTCAGGCGAAATTTGGCTCCCGGCGTGGAGAATCTGGCATGTGTATTAAATTTGTTCTAGCTCATGTGTTGCAAGAATTCATTGGAGTTGAATTGAATCTTGTTCTAGCATGCTCAACTGATTCTGGTTCCGGTGCGAATTCGACACGAGGTTTGGTTCTGGCGTGAACATGGTCTTCGGGCATGTACCATGACATGAAATTGAGCTCGTCTCTGGCGTGATCTGTTTCTAGAAAGCATTTGAGGCATACGGGGTGCATTAGGCATGACAATTTTCGGGGCACTCGGCGGTAAGTGCATCAGGTATGGTAGCGATATATGGGAATTTCTTCATGGTGCATCTTTATGGCGCACTTGGGCGCATTGGGAATACATTCATCAGGAGCAGTCGTTACAAGAACGCATGGTTGTTGGAGCAACAATTTGGCGGTCCGGGTTTCGCATAATGCTATGAAACATCTGCTGGGAGAGGCGTGCTTGTTTCTGGTTCTTGGAGACGCATCCATTTATGGTTTGAGCAGAGAACATCAGTTCTGGTTTAGGTTGCTGAGATGATTGAAGTCCAGGTGGATATTTTTTGGTGTATGACTTGAATTCAAAGGAGGCAACACTTTTTTGAGGCGGCGGTTTTGTATATGTGAAGGATTAGTGTTTCCTAAGGGTTCGGTGGGATTCCACCTCCACTACATTGTATTTAAAGACATGAATGCCTTCGGTGCAATATACACACACATGTTTAAGACTAGCAGTGAGTTTGAGAGTTTTTGTGTGTATGGCGGGTGGGTGTTTATCGTGGTGGATGATAGAGCCTTTTGGGAGCTATATTTCTTATGCATTTACCACTTTATTGAGAGGTTTCTTGGAGAGTTTGGAGCCTAATGATGATGAAAGATTTCATATTTATCACTTGTTGCTTCATATGTTTAATTTCAATTTGGGCACGACTTAAATGTTTATTTATGCTTAATTGAAGGATTTAATCGCTTGGTGTAGTGTTTGTTGTCTTTGACAGGAAACAGGGCTTAAGGAGCGTATTGGATCAGGGACGTGAGCTTCGGAAGCTAAGAAGCGCAAAGAAAAAGGCTCGGGATTCAAGAAGAGAATACTCAAGAACAATTCTGCAGCTCTATGCGCATGAATAGGATTCTTATTCGCGCGAATACTATTCGTGAAAAATGGTCGGTATTAGCGCGAATAAGGGTGGAGCTAGAATAGAATTTGCGGTTATTTGAAAATATCAAGATTTGTTCTTATTTACTTCGACCTAGGCAACAAAGGACGGCACAGCAGAGCAAGAAACAAGTTGGAGAGTTAAGAAAACGCCTTGGAGAGCATCAAGGAGCAAGGAGGCAAGCTAGGATCGACGCCATTAGCGTTTGAACCTATTTTCTTCCTTCTTTTCTTGTATGGAATATTATTCAATGTCTATTTCAGTTATGAGTACCTAAAATCATACCTTGGCATCTACGGAGAGCCTAGGGTTTATGTTTTGATTGGTTTTCCTGATTTGGATGAACTTTCACACTTATGATTTGCTTATGAATAAAGAACTTTTTGGTTAATCTTGTGGAACGCTTCCTTTGACATGTTTGAGTTAAGATGTAAGATGAATGTTATTGTTTTAGTTCATAAGGTGAATCTAGCTTAAATGATAATTCTTGCTGGCTAATCACTGGTATGCTATACTTAATTCTTGTAAAGGTAGGAGTCATTACTCGAGCTTGTTACTTAACTAGTGAGTGTGTGAAAGCAACTCTACCCTAGTTTGGATGAGTTTACAAGTTCATTCCTAAATCAATGAGACCGTGAGGTGAGTTGAGTAGGAGTGGCTAGAAGAGGGTATATTCGGTAGGAGATAGAGATTGGTTCGTGTAGTGGTAGACCGAAAGACACCGTTGTCGTGCACTATTGTTAGCCTAATAGAACGTTTCGGTAGCCAGAGTGGTATGACAGGTACAAGATGATACCGATGTGTAGAAAGACAAGAGACTGAAAGGTTATTGTCAATGCTATTATCCAGCTTAGCCAAGCATTGTATTTCTCGTGTTAGTACAATGAATCCCGAACCGTCAACTACCCTAGATGATCTATAGATTGCCTCGCTTTCTCCATCTTGAAACATTTCAGTATTTCGCTTACGTTATTAGTCTTCATTACTAGTCACTTGATTAAGGGTTACAACCTTCCCATCGCACACACTTTTTACTGGTTACTTAGTGGATTAAATTTAATTGATGTAATTAGAATAGGTAACACCTTCCCTTGGGTTAGATAACTCGGAGTCTGAAATAGTCCATTATATTACTTGATCGTATACTTGCGCAGTACGCATAATTTAGGCGCGTCATGTTTTTGGCCCCATTGTTGGGGAAGGCATCGGTTACTATTCTTAGTTTAGAACTTACTCTTTTTATTTTTATTCTATTATCTTTGTGATTTATGATTGCATTTTAATCGTGTTTTAGGTTTTTAGTGCATGAACATGGACTCTAAAGAACTTGTGCCCCCACTCGAGAATCTGAAGAATATTTTTAGAGATCCAAGAAGGAATCCAAGACATGACACAATGGGTGAGTAATTGACAAATGCTCAACTTAATCAACGGTTGAGTGAGCTGATTGAGCGCCTAGACGCACGCAACAACCTTATGTCGTACAACAAGTCAGGCCAGGCATTAGTTAAGAACTTCTAGTCGACCAAGAGAGGACATAAGCCGGCAGTTGTAGTGCCAACTATTTAGGCTGAGCACTTTGACTTTAAGCCTGCCACCATTACCACAGTGCATTATAAGTTTCAGTACTATGGGAAATTGGATGAAGACCCAAATGACTTCATTGGGAAGTTTGAGGCCTAAATCAAAACTGTGAAGTACAAGAATGTAACAGTTGAGGCCTTGAAGTTGATTCTCTTTCCCAACTGTCTAAAGGGTGCTACAGAGAAATGGCTAGAGCCCAGAGAGCCAGAATCGATCACTACATGGGAGAAATCTGTGGATGAGTCCGTGAGCAAGTTCTACCCTGCTCAGCGAGTTATTGGTTTACAGGTAGAAATTCTAGGTTTTTAGCAGCATGGTGATGAAATAGTAGTGGATGCATGGAACCGCTTTATGAGGATATGATATGCAAGTGTCCTAACCATAACTTTGGTGAGTACAAGATTCTGCAGGTCTTCTATCATGGCCTAGACCGCCCTAACCAAGATTTTCTCAACAGAGAAGCAGGTGGAAACTTCCTTTACAAAATTAATAAGGACGGGGCTGATGCATTGATGAAGCAAATCGCCAAACATGATGCTCAGTTCTATTACTCTAGAATTTTATCAAAGTTTTCTGAGCCGAAGAGTGATGAGTGGAAAGATGGGATCACAAAGATGGTGAATGACATGGCAAAGCACATGAATTAAGACAAGAAGACTGTGGGTACAGTGGAAGAGCAGGAATTTGATGCAACATTGACTCAAGATACAAGTGAAGACATCAGCTATATGGGGGCACAAAGACAGCGTCATAACAAAAATCAGGGGAACTACAGGCCAGGGACCATAGATCATCCAGGATTTAGGTATTGGGATCAGACCGGAGCTTCATATGTTCTCGGATACTCAGGTGCCACCGCCAGTTGCGGGTCAGACTGTTGTTATGGTAGATCTAAAGACATGATGTTTTAGATGGGAAAGAATGTGAATTCTTTCACCTCTCAAGTGGAAACATTGGCGGCTGACTTGCACATCACCAGACCGCACTTCATGACTTTCCACCCAGCTCACTGCTAGAGCACCCGGGTCCTCATCATCTGATACTGAAAACGTGCGCCAGGTGAATGCTATTACAACTCGTAGTGGGATCATGCTTAATGATCCCCCATACCCGAGCCATGCCAGAGCTAAATCATTGAAGGCAAGGGAGCATGAGTTCTTTGATACTGAGAAGACCCCTGTCATGATCACCCAATCAAAGGGCATAAATCATGATGATGAGGTAATTCCATCACCTTTTTTATCTAAGGATATTCCATATCCTTTGGGGGCTAGAAAAAAGAAAGATGACTATGAGGAGTATAGGCGCTTCTTGTCCATTTTCTCTAATCTTCATATAAATGTGCCATTAATTGAGAGTCAAGATGATGCCTAGATATGCTAAGTATATGAGAGATGCAGTGTCAGGAAAAAGGACAGTGAAAGACTTTCAGATTGTGGATTTGACAGAGCAAGTGAGCTCGAGTGTTTTGCATGGCTTGCCTCAAAAAATAGAAGGATCCGGTTAGCTTTTTGATAAAATCAAATTTTGGGGGATCTTATAATGGACAACCCCTTTGTGATTTGGCGGCTAGTGTTAATTTGATGCCACTTGCAGTTTTTCGCAAGCTGGGTGTGGAAGCTCGCTCTACCTGGATCAATCTGCAATTCGCAGATAAGTCTTGTAAGAAAGCATATGGAGTAGTGGAAGATTTACTCGTGAAGGTAGGGAACTCCGTTATCCCTCCTGACTTTGTCATTCTAGATATGCATGTAAGAGATGTTCTGATCATCCTTGGTAGGCCCTTTCTGGCTACCGCTCGGACACTCATTGATGTTGAAAATGGTAAATGATGCGTGGGAGACTTTCCGGGTCTCCAAGACGACTCCGCGCAAGTCTCAAGGGTAACAATTACAGATTCCAATGGTCGTGCAGTCAGTGCACAAGATTTTAGGGGTGGTTAGTGCTGATCCACCAGAGTCAAAGGCCAGAGTTAATAGACTTGGTTTGAGGATCCAGCAGAGGAAGCTGGACAAGAAGGAACGCGGTGCCAAGCCACATTCTTAAAGATATGGGGTAACTGGGTCGGGCCGTCGATCTTAAATTACAAGCGCGTAATGGGAGGCAACCCCATTAAGGATTAGGATTTAGTTGTTTTTCTCTTTTTTATATCCATACATGTATTGTGAGGGGAGAGAAATAATTTTTTGAATATTTACAATGAGTGTGCAGGAAACAGGTACCGAATACCACTTTGGATTCCCCTTCTTGATGCACGTGCATATGATTACACGCAAAAGGAGGAAGAGTCGGCCAGTCATTTGAAAATAAAATGAGAAGAAGTTACTCGCGGTCTAGGAGTAACAAGTAAATTTTAGATCATGTGCCACAAGTTGACCCGTTACGTTTGCACGCATCGGAACCCGGAGAGGAAATTGCAGATCACGAGGCCAAGGTAGCAGAAATTGTGCGCACAAGAAGAAAATGAGAAGAAAACGGGAATTCCCCATCATTTGGGAATTTTCCAACTAAAATAAATTCTCAGCAGTTAACAGAGTCCCCTGGTGCAAGAATTGATGGAAACAGAGGCCAAACGAAGAATTGAGGCAAGAGGGCACGAATTTCCGGGTCTATTCATGCGAATAGAAAGTCTATTCGTGCGAATAGAAAAGACTTAGAAAAAATTTTGAAATACATTCGCACGAACCCAAAAGGACCTCCTGCTCCTTCGCGCGAATGTATTTCGCACGAATAGGAACCTATTCGCTCAAACACATTTCGTACGAATAGGAACCTATTCGTACGAATAGCTGCGCAGCGGAGCCACTAAACAGGGGCATCTTGGGCATTCCAGTGAGGGAGTATATAACATGAACGGATAAAACACACTCTCTAGCCCTTCAATCGGATTGAAACTCTCCCACTTCATCTTCTTCCTCTTAAAAGCTCTCAAGAACACAAAACACCAATTCGGCAAAACTCATCTGAATTGAATTTTTTTTGGGATTTGCTCTGCACTACTTCCCCTCCAACATTACTTCTTGTAATTTTCTGATAGATGGATTAGTTCAAGTGTCGGGGAGAGTTGAAGACGAAGAAGCTTCAAGAATAAAAGTTCAAATTCGTTCAATCGAACCAGGAATTTGGCAAATACTAAGAAGACAAAGTTGACCGGGACACTAAGGAGCAAAAGGTAGTGACTTTCACTTCACTTCGCTCTAATTTTTTAAAAATCGGTCTACCGATTCGGTCATGCTTGACTGATTTTTGCGAAACCAGTCCCGTAAGAACGGTACCCCGAGATCGCATGTATCTCTCTTTCCCTCGCTTTAGTTATTACTTAGGCACTTTCTAGGTTTTTATTTTTGCAAAATATAAACTGTGAGTTATGTCTCGCGAAGACCTCAAGAAACTTGGGAGGATTGCGCTCTAGCTACTATTGAGTCGATAGGTTACTTTCGCTAGTTCACATTAGCCCTCACTGCGCACTTGCACTTTAATTTTGATAATGTCTACTTCGGTTGGTGGTAAGAGGAGACGTGGTTTAGTTGTTGATGACCACCCTATCTTCAATCCCGAAGATGATGTTGTCATGAGTGATGAGGATGTGGGAGACAGTTCTGCCAACCGTCGTCAAGTACTTCCTTCTTTGATTCTCTACGAATTGAGACAGGAGCTACCGCCCATGCCCACAATTGGGAAGAGAGCTAAGTCGATTGTTGAGGTAACCCCCGATGCTATTTCCAGTTCCAAATACTGCAGCTTTAGGTTCACGAGTGCTAGTGCCCATCGGGAATGTTGCGCGGAAAAATTTATGAAGAGGGAAGGTACATGTGATAAACCCTTCCCGAAAGACAAGAACATGCCCGAATAGATTAAGGAGATCTTTGAAAAATAAAAACATTACATATGGTTAAAAATTTGTGAGGGTAGGTCTAGCTTCGATCTTGCAAGGGAGATCACTCTTAATGCTCGCTATCGAAGTGAGGGGGAAAGCCATGATGATAGCCAGGTTTATTGTCGAAGGGGATTCATAGTCATCACGCCAAAGACTATAGGAGTCGCGATGACATTTAAACCTTTGAAGGAGGATTGTGCCTTCCATGAGACCATCCATCGACCGGACATTGTTGAGGTCGTTGGTACTTTTTTGTTTCCAAGGGGTAGCTGGGGCAAGTTGGGAAGATAGATCTACCTTGCCTCAGTGGTTGGTATCGAGGAAGGTCGTGCTTCCATGTGCGAGGTGGATTCCCGAGCTTCTTGAGAACTAGGTCTTAGGTATTACACCTTATCCCAAGTACTCATTACGACTCTTCACCATGGCTTAATGTTTGTGGAGCGCCAAGAGCATCAAAATTTTTCGCTTCATCTATAAATACATTACGGAGAGGAAGGATCGCTAGAAAAGAAAAGCTCGTGGGCACACTTACATTCTCCTCAAGCTAGCGAACAATCCTGGCATTAAAGTGGGTGACGGGGATGTATACGTGAAAGAGAGTGTGCCCCACAAATGGGATAAGGTTCCTGACCCCCTGGAAGCCCCAAAATATGTGGTAGCCCCAAAGAAGATAAGGAAAGAGGCTAGTAGCTCGGGCTCCGATGTGGAGTCCCAACTTGCAACGATCACTCATATGCTGGAGCAGTAGAGAGATCAGGAAGACATAGATAGAGCTAGGTCTCGGAGACAGCTTAACCACATTAGGAGTAGTGTGCACCATATTAGTATAAGCTTAGAGCATTTGAGCTTTGAGAACGCCGAACAGGCTGGGTGGATCCACGACTTAGCCAAGGCAGCTGATGTTACTTTACAGAACCCGCACACTTTTTATGGTATATTCTGTTACCAGTCAGAAGCATATCAGGATTCGAGTCCTGATGAGGAGACCCACTCCGACTAGACCCCACAGCGCTACACTTAGGCAGTCGAGCCCTCTTGATTTCACTTTATATTTCATTGCGCTAAAGTGTGGGGGAGTTTTATCTATCCGGTAGTTAGCCATTGAATAGTCTTGTTACATTTAGTGTAGTAAGTTAGCCTTGCATGTAGGGTCATTCCGTTAGGTTTGCATTTGCACGTTTAAATATATTGCATAGTATATATTGTTTGCACTTTTATGTCATTAAGTCCACCTATCGAAAATTGTTGGTTAATCGAGTTGGCCAAAGCATATAGAGGGTTAGGGAAAAATGAAAAAAAAAAAGATTGAAAATTAAAAAATCCTAATTTTTTTTTTTTTTTAGAAAGGGCATTCGAAGAGAGTGAATGTGGAGAGGGCTCAATGATAGAATTCCTTACGAGTATGAAAATATGAGGTGAGGTAGACGCGATAATCTGGAGTAGGAAGACTTATAAGGCTAATGCACTCTAGAAATGCGAGTAGCTGCCTCTCAAACTAATTATCCTACTAGTGCTACACCACCGTCACTTAGGTAGTCATCTACCCTCCTCGTAGTGGCAACAGAACAGCTGTGCGAGTGATGTTGTATGGGGGCCTCACGTCCCGTCTCCAGTTTATAGTTTCACTACTTACCCCCATTGATCCAAGTACCCCTTTTATTCATAGCCTCTAGCCTAGGAAGTCGTTCATTTGTGACATTCATCACTAGTTAGAATGGTCCTCTCCTATGTGTCATGATAGAGGGAGTCGAGTTATGGAGGTTCGATGAGGGTGAGCTGATATTGTACATCTTATGCGGATTCCCTTACATGTCATCTTTTGAGGGGATGTGAGGGTGAGTTAGAGACGTTAGCACACTTCGGTGTGGCGGTGAGTCGTGTCTTTACACCACGATCACAGGTGGAGTTCCATAGTGCGCGACATTCTTTCCACACAGTATGGATGGGGTGGATTGAACTTATAGGAGGTCTTGCTTGTCATACATTATATTCTCTATATCTTAGGTGATGAGGAGGAACCGTTGGAAAAGCACGTATAACATTGACTACCGGGTTGCGAGAGTTGGTTTACATTGAGTGTGGGGGTGTCGAGTATAATAGGATTACATGCTTGATTTGTCACATTCCACCCCCACATTATTTTCTTGATATTGGTTCTCCTCGGGTTGTTATTATTATAGTAGTATTTCTCCATGTGTTGATTATTGTTAAGGAAAAAAAAATTTAAAAAAAAAAGATATTTAGTAGATACAGAAAGTGAGTAGAATAAAGGAGCTTGTTTTAAAATTTGTGAAGAACAAAGTAGGTTAGCTATGGATCTTGAACACTCTTTCACATTCATGGATGCGAGAACTGTGTTTCACCAAGATTGAGGGAATGAGGGCCGGAGTAGTTAGATTCGGTTGGGTTTGTTGGATTTTGGTGACGGAGTGTGAGAATCGGGTTTAGTGAGTATATCATGACGTCGAGGACTACGCTTCTAAATATCTTATCCTACCCGTCCTAAGCCGTAAATAGTTTTAAACCGTGGATAAATAGCTCGGATGGTAAGTGCTGGGGATTCATTTGGTGAGTGTGCGAAAGTAAAATATTAAGTGCCCGTGCCTGTTTTGTCTAACGAAACTGGCCGCAAGTTCTACTAATCACCAAGATTATAGAATTTTCGAAGGAATATGAGAGCCTTATGATATGCCGGTTTGCTTTTCAAGATTGCCCAATTTCTACCTAAAAAGAAATAAATATATATGTTCTTCACTTTGTTGCATTTGTTAACTCAACTCTTGTTTCATAGCCTTGAAATTGGTTTCAAATCCTTGAAAACTCTCAGAAGAATTGTGTTCAACTGAGGGGGATTTTGTCTCCTCTATAATCGGACTTGTGTTGAACTTTGTGTGATGAAAGTCAAATTATATGTTTTACCTGAAGCACTGTTTTGCAGGATATTTGGATAACTATCTGATTGCAGGATTACCAGATAGTTCTGAATATGTTTATTCTATTCTGCTCCAACTATGTTCTGCAGGATCAAAAGCTTTGAAAATACTCTGAGTATTTAGTCTAAGGTTCTAAATTCAGGCTTACCAAACAGGTCACTATTGATTAGCTAATTTTATGGGATTTGTTCAGATCTTGTCTTAAGCTTTGCAGGTGCAGAATGTACTCAAAATCAGTGGAGAAAATCAAGCTCACAACCGTTGGAAAAGAGCTGTTGAGAGTCAAGATTTAGTTGGTGATTTTTAGGGATTTTTGGTGCAATATTTCTATATACGTTCATTGTGAATTGTGGCTGCTAGAGGATAGAGACATAGAAGGAATTATTTACTCATAGAAATACGTCCAGATTGAGAGAGCATCAAATAAGAAGATAAACTATGTTTACTCAATCCATTCAATCCAGAAGAACACTTCCAAGCTTCTACAACTTTATTGTCTTTTAAAATGATCTTCATCTGTGCTTAATTTGTTTATTCATCAAACTTTTTTCTAAGTCTTTTACATTATGTTCTTGTTGAGTTGTTCAAGAAGAAAAATATATAATCTTAATGTATTAAATAGTTAAAGTTATAACTAGATAGGTTAAGGAGAGCCACAGGCTGGTATAAGAGTAAGGCAATTCTCCTAGGCCTGAGATTTAGGGCTTAACTAGTGAACAATAAGAAGTTGTTGAAATCCTAGAGGGATCAGATCCCTCAGGCGGAGAGTAGGCCTTTTGGAGGCCAAATTCGTAACAAATACTTATGTCTTGCTCTTTACTTTTCAGTATTTTCTTGCTAAGTGTCCCAGAACTGGAAATTTTCAAAGCTTTGAAAAGCCTTTCAAAGCCTTGAAAATCTTCATAGGTTTGAAACTGGTTTCAAAGCTTTGCAAAATTTCAAATCTTCTCTTCTTATTTTTAAAACCGCCATTTTAGCAAAAGTTGCTATACTTTATTCAACCTCCCCCCCCCCCCCCATTCTAGAGTATATTTGATCATGTCTTGTGCCTACTTAAACACTTCAATTTGTATCAGAGCCTGGGTCACTGTTTTGAGATCTAACAATCGTGTGATCATGAGTAATGTAGGTGAAGGTGGTTTCTCACAGGGAAGAGCTGAAAATAGATCTCCTCTATTTTGTGGAGATAACTTTGTGGACTGGAGATCTCATATGAGGATTTTCCTCATTGATTAAGACATGGAGATGTGGTCCATTATCAAAAATGGACCTCATACCTTCTATAAAGAAAGAGAAGGATTAAAACTCTCAAATATGAAGACTCTCTTTCTACTACTGAATAAGAGAAGGTATCTAAGAATTATAGAGCTATGAACTTATTTTATTGTGCTTTGAATGCAAATGAATTTTAACAGGATGTCCGCTTGCAAGAGTGAAAAGGAAATATGGTACAAATTGGTGGTTACATTTGAAGGAACCAGCCAAGTCTAGCAGACAAAGATTACATTTTCCTAAGGAAATATGAGCTATTCAAGATGAATACAAATGAGTCTATCAAGGATACGTTTAAGAGGTTCACAAATATAGTCAACAATCTGGAGTCTTTAGGAAAGTCATTCTCAAATGACAAAAAAGTCTAGAAGATACTCAGTAGTCTTCCAAAGGCTAAATGGGAACCAAAGACAACAAAAATTGAAGAGTCTCAAGATTTAAGTGCTCTTCAAGAAGATGACTTGCATAGAAAACTCCTCACTCATGAAATCTCCATGAATGAAGTAGATGGAGAACTCACTGAAAATGTCAAGAATCTGGCACTCAAAACTAAAGAGAGTGAGAAAATTCAAAGCCCTCGAAAGGAGGAAGATGATGAAGATCATTTTGCACTGATTTCCAAAGCCTAGACCATAATTCTCAAGATGAAAAAAAAACTTTGGAAACAAGGACTATAACAGAGATAGATCTAGATCATCAAGTAGAAAAGACTACAAATTTAAATCCTCCTCACACTCAAATAAACCTAAATGTCTCAACTGCTTTGAATGTGGTGATGCGGATAATTTAGTCAGAGATTGTCCTCACAAGAAGAACAAGCATTATCCAAAAAAGGACAAGGAAAAAAGAAAGAAAGTCATGGTTGTTTCCTGGAGTGATTCTGAATCCACAAGTGACACAGATTCTGAAGAGGATCAAGCCAACATGTTTCTTATGGCTGAAAATGATGAGAAGGAAAGCTTAGAAAAACATATTGAGGTAATGGTAAAGAATTCAATTTCAATCCTTACTGATGTATTGTCTGAGATCTTAAAAAGCATGATCATGAAAGAAGAGAGCTACAGAAATGTGATAAATTCCTTGAAGGTAAAGGTTCATGAGAAAGTAAAAGAAAATTTGGACTTGTTTTGTCGAAACAAAACTCTTGAAGTTTCTCAGGCAAAATCTGACAGATATTTCAAATCTTTGGAAACTACTTTCAAATCCTTGAAAACTCAGGTCAAAGAAGTTTTAAACAAAAACTCTCTTTTAAATGACAACTTTGTTGCTCTAAAAAATCGGCATGATGATTTAGAGGAATAGAAGATCTCATTGACTGAGAAACTTGAAGAATCAAAGAAAGTCCTGACGAAATTTGCTAGCTCATAAAACAACATCAACTTGATACTTGGAGGAAGTTTACACTCTGTTCACAAACATGGTATTGGATACAATCCAAATTTTCCTAGAAAGAGCAATACCAATTTTGTAAAAGCAAGTAGTAAAAATTTTCCTAAGTGCTTTTACTGTAGTAAAATTGGTCATGTTAAATTGACATGTCCCTTTAGAAGAACAGGACCTCACATCATAAGGAATACCTTTCCAATTCATCTTAAGGGACATGTAAGGAAAATTTAGGTTCCAAAAGGGATCAGACCTCCTAACATGGTTGATCCTGAGTATGATTCCTAATTTAACACCTGATCTAAAATCTATGTAAGGTACTGATTGGTATATGCAGGTTGTCAGCAAGAATAAGAATCAGAAATGGACAGTGGTTGTTCTAGACATATGAGTGGTAAGACTTCTTTGTTTTCTGAACTTGAAGAACAATCTGGAGGAAAAATCACACTTGGTGACAATAGGAAATGCAACATTGTTTGCATTGGTAAAGTTGGTAATGGTTTTGCTTATTCTATTTATGATGATTATATAGTTGATGGTTTGAAGTTTAATTTTCTTAGTGTTTCTCTTATTTGTGACAAAGGCAACAAGGTAATATGCGACAAGGAGAAATGTGTGGTACAATATGAGAACTATTGTGATTGCATCCTCACAGCTCCTAAGTCAAACAATGTTTATTCCTTGAATACCAACCATGTTGCAGGAAAAATTGTAAAGTGTCTGAAAGCCTTGAAAGAGGATTCAAAGCCTTGTCACAGAAAGCTTGGGCATATCAGCATACACACCCTGAATAAACTAGTTTCTAAAGACGTATTCAGAGGATTGCCGACCATCAAATTTCAGGATGAAATGGTATGCAAGTCATGTGCTCAATAACCAAAAAATGTGAAAGAGAGATTACAAGAAGCATACTGGGTTATTGCTATGCAAAGTGATTTGAATGAGTTAGAGAGAAACAAAGTGTGAATTTTGGTTCCTGCTCCCAAGAACCAGCTTGTGATTGAAAGCATGTGGGATTCAGAAACAAGTTCGATGAAAATGGCAAGGTAATTAGAAACAAATTTAGACTTGTGGCTCAGGGCTACAATCAAGAAGAAGTCTTATGTGCAGCGAGTTTGAAATAATCTTAATGGGAGAGTTGAATTTCTTTCTTGGAATTCATGTTCATCAAATGAAGAAAGGAATTTTCCTACATCTAAAAAGTATACAAATGATTTGATGAACAAGTACAATATGTCTCATTCCAAGGGTGCTAAAACTGCAATGATTTCTACTCTATCTCTAGACAAAGATCGTAATGGTAAGAGTGTGAAATTAAAAGAGTTAAGAGGCATGATTGGTTCACTGCTAGTAAGCCTGATATCATGTGTGTGCTAGTTTTCAATCTGATCCAAAGGAGTCTCACTTAGTGGCTGTCAAAAGAATCTTCAGATATCTCAATGGTACTAAAGACTTAGGTATTTGGTATCCAAACAGGTCTACTTTATTTCTTTGTGGCTATTCAGATGTTGATTTTTCAGGATACAAATTTGATAGAAAAAACACTTCAGGATGTTGGCAATTCTTAGGCTCATCCCTGATAAGCTGACATTCAAAGAAGCAAAATTATGTAGCTTTATCAACAACAAAAGCTGAATATGTTTCAGTTGGAGTTTGTGGCTCACAAATACTATGGATAGCTCAAAAAATGAGAGATCTTGGATTTGATTTCCAGGACATTCCTATCAAGTGTGACAACACTAGTTTAATTTCCATTACGAAAAATCCAGTACAGCATTCAAGAACTAAGCACATTGATGTTAGACATCACTTCATTAGAGATCATGTGATGTGTCCATATCTTTTGTATCTACTTACTTGCAAATTGCTGATATTTTCACTAAGCCATTGCCCGATGACAAATTTGCAGTTTTGAGATTGGAACTTGGTATGTTAAACAAGTATGCATTGATGTAGGGGGAGTATCAGGTATATATTAATTGCTTTTCAAAGCCTTGAAACCTTTTTCAAAGCTTTGAATATTTTTCTGAAGTGTAACAGTTTTTCAAGGTCTTGAAAATCCTTGCAAAGCCTTGAATATAAATGTGCATACTATATAAATGTTATGATGGATCACAAATTTTGAGTGTTATCTCTGTAGATGATTGCTTAACATTATTATTACTATTTAAAAGGATTTTGCTTCAAATTTTAAATCAATATTTAATTACAAATCCAATTTCAGAAGATCTTTTGAATATCTTCTCAAGTTATTAATCAATTTGTTTCCTTCTTTCACTCCAACTTTACATTAAAATCTTTTTCTCTCCTGCCTCTATCTATATAAACCTTAGCGCTCTCTCTAATGGACTCAAGAAGAAGAGCCAAGCACGGAAGAGAAAGGCTGATCCTTAAGAGGAAATGTAGGCTTTAGGCTCTACTCTGAGACTGAGAGCATGCCTTTGACATCTCCTCCTCCAAATAAGAAGTTCAAGAAGGTTAATAATGTGGAAAAATTTAGACCTAGTATGGCAAAGTCAGATTAGAAGGCTAAGTCTGAAAAAGGAAAAGGTGTTCAGAAAGCCATTCCAAACGAGGTGAGCAAAGACCTAATAGCTGTTAAAGAAAAGGAGGTTAAATGGAAGGAGGTTCAGAAATAAGAAAATTCCAAATGGGGGTAGAAATCTACTTCTGGTAAGTCATCTATATCAAAGCATTGGTTTATCAATTTTAAATCACACGGGCTTTGGTTAGATGGCTATGCATCAACCCCTGTAGCATTCTTCAGCATGATTTGCACTAAGATGTTATAAAAGATGGATTTAAAGTGCATTAACATGTTGAAAGAGACTTCTATTTGGAAGGTCCTGAACCCTTCTACTGAGGCATACCCTAGATTATCAAGGTTGTTTTATCTTAACTTTCAACAAGTGTCTTGTAAAGAGTTAATATATCATCTAAGGTTGTTGGGATAGATATACAGTTGAATCATGAGGTATTTTCAAAGATTTTAGGCTATCGTGAGGTGTATGACGTTTATAGTCTTCCTAGTAAGAATGAGGCAATAAGGCTGTCTAAAGTTGATTTATTTATACCTAGTACACCCTCAACCTCTAAGAATTTAACACATTATGTATTAACTGTTGAAGCCAAAATAATGTTCACTATCTTGATGAGGTGTGTGGTGCCTAGGGAAAGTTCAAAAAAGTTTCTCACTGATATGATTCTGTATTTGATGTATTTGGTGAATTATGGTTTTGAGATTGATTTAACTAGCATTGTGATGGAGAACAAGCTATATTGTAGTACCAAGAACAGAAACCATGCTTTACCCTATGTCAATCTCCTACCCCTCTTCTTCAAACACTTTGAAATTCCTATTGCTAAGGAAGTGAAGATTTATGCTGGTTTTGGAATGGTGGATGAATCCTCTTTTCAAAGGATTGAAATTTTTTAGACAGCATAGGGAAAATGGAGCTTTCTGAGAGTAAACTGAAATCCAAGAAGTTTTCTAAGACAAAATCCATAACCACACCTCTGGCTTTGCCTTCCATCTCTCCATATCAATCTCAGGTGTTACAGAAGCTGGATGTTATTGTGAATGAATAGGATGAACTAAACTAGGTCACTTTGAGCTGTGTACTGAATTCAAGAAGATGAAGTTCTTGGTTTCCTCTTTGAATGACAAGATCTCCCAAGTTTTCAATACTTTGAATTTCATGGATGTGCAAGAAGAAACTGCAGAGGTTCAAAAGGGTACAAAGAATTCAGATTCTACCAAAGAACTCTTTGATGAGTATTCAACTGAAGAAGAAGCTGTTGGAGGAAAGGGAAACGGGGATAGAAGGTAGCCTTGACTCAATAGTGGTCATTGGGGATGTTCTGAAGAAGAAGAAGAAGAAGAAGAAGAAGAAGAAGAAGAAGAAGAAGAAGAAGAAGAAGAAGAAGAAGAAGAAGAAGAAGAAGAAGAAGAAGAAGAAGAAGAAGAAGAAGAAGAAGAAGAAGAAGAAGAAGAAGAAGAAGAAGAAGAAGAAGAAGAAGAAGAAGAAGAAGAAGAAGAAGAAGAAGAAGAAGAAGAAGAAGAAGAAGAAGAAGAAGAAGAAGAAGAAGAAGAAGAAATTTATTCTATGAATTATGGATTCCGAAGAACTTTTTGAGGAAGAAGATTAAGGTGCTGAGGTGAATGCAGAACAAGAATAAATTGAGAAAGAAAAATAGGAAGTGGCTGCAGACAAAGGAAAAGCAGTAGATGAGGAAGGTGATCAAGAGGAGTCAGAGGATGCTGAAGGAGATGATGTTGAAGAAGATGCTGAAGGGTCTGATGATGATAATTAGACTTCAAACCCTTAAACTCTTGCCTTTTCTTTCTGATATTTTTAAAACTCTATTTTATTTAGTTTTAACAGCATTTTGAACTAAGATCCATCATTTTTTTGACCTGTTTTTGTGAAAGTCAAAAAGGGGGAGAAAATTAGACTGTAGTGTGGTCTGGTATGCTAGCTAATGTGGATGGATGAGCTTGCTTTTTGCTTGCGATATTATTGATTTTTAGTTTTGAATTCGGTTTAGTATTTAGTTCTACTGTTTGGTATTTTTTTCCTGGTGTTTATCTTTGATTTCATATGATTGTATATGCTATAATGCCAATGAATTTAACTTTCAGTGCAGACATACAGCCTAACACATTATTTTTTTGTCTTTAATCAAGGGGGATATTGTTAACTCAAATCTTTTTTCAAAGACTTGAAAACTCTTAGAGGACTTGTGTTGAACTGAGGGGGAGTTTGTCTCCTATATCTCAGAGGACTTGTGTTGAACTGTGTGTGATGAAAGACAAATTATCATTGTTTGATAAAGCTCTATTTTGCAGGATTTTTGGATAACTATCTGATTGCAGGATTACCAAATAGTTCTGAATATGTTTATTATATTATGCTCAAACTATGTTCTGCAGGATCAAAAGCTAAAAGCTTTGAAAATACTCTAAGTATTTAGTCTAAGATTATGAATGCAGCCTTGCCAAACATGTCACTATTGCTTAGCTAATTTTATGGGATTTTTTCAATTCTTTTCTTAAGATCTGCAGGTGAATATTACACTCAAAATCAATTGAGAGAATCAAGCTCACAACCGTTGGAAAGAGCTGTTGAGAGTCAAGATTTTGTTGCTGATTTTTAGGGATTTCTGGTGCAGTATTTCTATATAAGTTCATTTTAAATTGTGGCTGCTAGAGGATAGAGACACAGAAGGAATTATTCACTCGGAGAAATACGTCCAGATTGTGAGAGCATCAAAGAAGAAGATCAAATTTTTTTACTCAATCCATATAATCCAGAAGAACACTTCCAAGCTTCCACAGCTTTACTGTCTTTTACAGTGTTCTTCATATGTGCTTAATATGCTTATTCATCAGAATTGTTTTAAGTCTTTTATATTCTGTTCTCGTTGAGTTGTTCAAGAGGAACAACAGAGAATCTTATTGTATCAAGTAGTTGAAGCTGTAACTAGATAGGTTAGGGAGAACCACAGGCTGGAATAAGAGTAACGAAATTCTCTTAGGCCTGAGATTTAGGGCTTAACTAGTGATAAATAAGAAGTTTTTGAAATCCTAGAGGGATCAGATCCCTCAGGCGGAGAGTAGGCCTTTTTGAGGCCGAACTTCGTAAAAAATACTTGTGTCTTTCTCTTTAATTTTCAGTACTTTACTTGCTTGCAAACTGTCCAAGAACTGGAAATTTTCAAAGTTTTGAAAAGCCTTTCAATGCCTTGAAAATCTTCAGAAGTTTTAAACAGTCTGTTTTCAGTTAAAAGTTTTGAAACTGGTTTCAAATCTTTGAAAAACTTCAAATCTTCTCTGCTTATTTTTAAAACTGCCATTTTAGCAAAATTTGATATCCTCTATTCAACCCCCCCCCCCCCCCATTCTAGAGTATATTTAATCATTTCTTGTACCTACTTACACACTTCAGCTTTGTACATACTTGAGTTGCATTGCATATATAATGTAATTTGCATTATCGTGTCTTCATGTATTGGGACTTGAGTCGTGTTGGCTAGTGGATTGAAAGTATGGAAAGTGGTGGGGTATGCATTTGTTTGGAATGGTATGTATGCAATGTCTCTTGTGTGGGGTTGAGCGTCATCGTTTCTCGATACGATAAAGTGTAAGTGTGGGGGAATTTGATAGCTCCTTTTAGGATTTATAATTCTTATTAATTTACCACTTTATTGAAAGGTTTTTGGGAGAGTTCGGAGCCTAATGTTGATGAAAGATTGCATATTTATCACTTTTTGCTTCATATGTTTATTTCCAATCACGTCTTACATGTTTATTTATGCTTAATTGACGGATTTAATCGCTGGGTATAGTGTTTTATGTCTTTGAAAGGAAACGGGGCTTAAGGAATTTATTGGATCAGGGACGTGAGATTCGGAAGCTAGGAAGCGCAAGGAAAGAGGCTCGGGAACCATGAAGATAAGACTCAAGAACAATTTTGCAGCTGTATTTGCCCGAATAGGATTCTTATTTGCACGCATACTATTCGTGCGAAATGGTCAATATTCGCACGAATAAGGCTGGAGTCGGCGCCGAATTTTGGGGTTATTTTGAAAATGTCAAGAGTTGGTCTTCTTCAATTCGACCTAGGTAATAAAGGATGGTAGAGCAGAGCAAGAAACAAGTTGGAGAGCTAAGGAAAATACTTGGAGAGCATCAAGGATCAAGGAGACAAGATAGGATCGAAACCATAACACCATTTTTAGCGTTGCAACCTATTTTCTTCCTTCTTTGCTTGTATGGAATATTATTCAGTTTCAGTTATGAGTAGCTAAATTCATAACTAGGCATCTGTAGAGCCTAGGTTTTATGTTTTGATTGGTTTTTCGGATTTAGATGAACTTTCATGCTTAGGATTTGCTTATGAATGTATAACTTTTTTGTTAATCTAGTTGAACTCTTACTTTGACATGTTTGAGTTAAGATGTAAGATTTATGTTATTATTTTATCTCATAAGATGAATCTAGCTTAAATAATAATTCTTGTTGGCTAATCATTTGTATGCTATACTTAATTCTTAGCAAGGTAGGAGTCATGATCTGAGCTTGTTACTTAACTAGTGAGTGTGTGAAAGCAACTCTACCCTAGTTGGGATGATTTTACAAGTGCATTCCCAAATCAATGAGACTGTGAGGTGAGTTTAGTGGAAGTTGCTAAAAGAGGGTATATTTGGTAGGAGATAGTGATAGGTTCGTGTAGGAGTGGACCGAAAGACATCGTTTCTGTGCACTATTGTTGGCCAACTAGAACGTGTAGGTAGCGACAGCAGCCTGAGAGGGACAGGATGATACCGATGTGTAGAACGACAGGAGACTGATAGGTGATTGTCAATGCTATTACCCAGCTTAGCCAAGCATTAGATTTATCGTGTTAGTACAATGAATCCGGAACCGTCAACTACCCTAGATGATTTATAGATTATCTAGCTTTCTCCATCTTGATACATTTCAGTATTTCTCTTATGTTATTAGTCTTCATTACTAGTCACTTGATTGAGGGTGAAAACCTTCCCATCGCAAACACTTTTTACTGGTACTTAGTTGATTAATTTATATGCTGGATTTAGAATAGTGAACACCTTCCCCTGGGTTCAATAACTCAGAGTCCCAAATACTCCATTATATTACTTGACTGTATACTTGCACAGTACACGTAATTTATGCGCGTCAGTGGCTGTCGTGGCTGTTGTGGCCACGACGTGCATTGTAATTGGGTTCTCTTCTTAATAAGATTTCATGTTCTGTCCGTGGAGGTAGCTAGAGGATCCGTTGCGAGCTCGTTAGTGAACCACGTTAAACTTGTCTCTCGTTCTTGATTTTGTTTCATCGTTCTTACTCGAGTACCCCAGGTTATAACAGTCATTAATGCGGATGATAACTCTTTATTTGGAGTTATATTTGATAGCACCTTTTAGGAGATATCTATTTCCTCCATTTTACCACATTATAACGAGTGATTTGAGCTTAATGTTAGAGAATATGAGTCGTCTTATCACTTGATGCTTCTCATGTTATGTATTGTTAGTCCGGGCGTTGCTGTGCATATTTCGTAGTTATTTGTCAAATATAATCGCTTGGTATGTTTTTCATGTTGTCTTGACAGGAACGGATGTTAATCGGTTGATAGGAGGCACGAAACGAACTTCGGAAACAACGGAAGCACAAGTGGAATGAAGTGGAGTCAAGAGAAGCCGAATTGGAGGAGCTTGGATAACTAGTTTGCACTATTTTGATCATAGATGGAGTTATAAAATTCATTTTGGTGTGAGACCAGTTCCATATGAAAGTAGACTTAAAGATCTTTCCAACGATAGGTGACGGAGCCAAATACGAGTCCGGACGAAGAAGTTATGGCCCGCGCAAGAACAGCTTACAATTCTGGACGGGAATTACAAACTGGAGGGGCTGAAATGCAATTTCAGCAAAGTACATTCAAAATTCGCCCCAGCTGATTAAAAAACGTGAAGAAGGCTTGGAGAAACATACACGCACGACGGAGGAAGAGAGAGAGACGCAAGGGAGTTCAAGAAAGAGAGGATTCACGCCCCATCTTCAAGGATTTCATCGTTTGATTCTTTTTCTTCATCTCTTGTACTATTTTCTATGGGGATCATGATTTTATCAAGATATTTCATGTCTAGCTGAACTCATAGCTAGGTGATTATGGAGAATTAGGGTTTACTTGGTTGATTTATGGATTCATGGATTTACTTCATGCTTAAAGCTTAATTTCACTCTTGATTTCATTCATTCTTCTATTTGAGTTCTTAATTCTTAGCATGTGAGGCTTGATCACCCATATCATTTTAGTTATCTAGGAGAGTGTATGAAAATAACTCAACCCTAGGTTCGTGAAGAATAGGAAGACATTCTTAATATTCTTGAGACTGAGAGGTGAAAGAATGAGAGTGATCATATAAAGATTGTTTCAGCTGATTATGCTAGAGTGATAATTCTGAAAGGTTGAGAGGTCTTGTAGGTACCTTTATCATATCAACTAGAGTAGTGTGATTAAAAACATTAGGCTGAAAGGATTTGTTGTTGAGTATACTCCAGTTTGATACATGATTGAGTGATATGTGTTGCAAGGATAATCTGATATGGTGGAAGAAAGAGTGAAGTGTTGTGAATTGAATCTGGAAATCAACTAAGCATCCTAGGGACCCTAAATCATATAGTTTCTCCATACTCTTAGTACTATCATTCATCTAATTTGCAGTTCTTAGTCCCGTACAGCCACTTGATTGAGGGTGGCAAAACTTACAAACATTCAACCCGTCTTACCGGTTACATTGTACCTAAAAGTTGATTAACGATTGGCTAATAGTCGTTCAACTACATGTGGGTTCGACAACTCGGAGTCCCAAAGACTCCACTTTACTACTTGACCGTACACTTGCGCAATACGCGTACTTTAGGCGCGTCAAGTTTTTGGCGCCGTTGCCGGGGAGTTAACGGTACTATTAGTGAGATCGATAATTAGCTTAGGATACTTTTTATTTTCAGTTATTTTTATTATTTTTGTTAGTTGCTGTGATCTCTTCCCTTTGTCTGTGATCTCAGGGAGCAGATGTTCACGATGAGTGAGAACGAAGAGACGTCGTTTTCATCTAGTGAAGCCTCACACTTAGACAATGAGGACTCAGAGAGTATGCAAATAGCTCTTGACGAGATCACAAGGAAGATGGAAAAGCTTTTTGCACTCTTTAAAGTTCGCAAAAATCAGACCACTTACAACCATTCGGGGAAGTCTCTTGTCACATGCTTTCAGGGTCCCATAACTGGAGTTAGTTCCCGCCGTCAGGGTGCCAGATATTCAAGCCGAGAGTTTTCAACTTAAGGGCACCACTATCCAAACGGCAAAGAGCTTATTCCAGTTTAGTGGGGCAAGTGAAGAAGATTCGAATGAGTTCATAGGGGAGTTCAATGCTTTCTGCAGGACGGTAAAGTATAAAGATGTCAGCTTTGATGTTTTGAAGCTTGTGCTTTTCCCCTATTGTCTGAGTGGTGCAGCCGCAACATGGTTAAAAAATCGAGCACCAAATTCTATTGTTACATGGGATCAGTGTGCAGAAGAGTTCCTAGAGAGATTTTACCCGGTCCACCGAGTGATTCAACTACAAGCCAATATTCTGAGTTTTGAGCAGCATCAAGATGAGTCACTAGTGGAAGCATGGGAACGTTTTGTGGGATTGTTGAGAAAGTGCCCAAACCATGATTTTGAAGACTACAAGACCTTTCAGGTGTTCTATCACGGTCTAGGCCGTGCTAACCAAGAACGTGTAGACAATGAAGCTGGAGGGAGTTTCTTGTTCAAAGTTGATAAGGAGGGCGCATATAAATTGATGAAGCAGATTGCAAATCAAGAATCTCAGTTAGGAGAAAGCAAGAAATTGTCCAATCTACCTGAGTCAGAAGTTAAAGCAGTCTTGGCAAAGATTCGTCATGAAGA
This sequence comes from Linanthus parryae, assembly GCA_023055425.1. NCBI lineage: Eukaryota > Viridiplantae > Streptophyta > Magnoliopsida > Ericales > Polemoniaceae > Linanthus > Linanthus parryae. Next base: position 120,895,803 of record JALGPY010000003.1, on the reverse strand, counting down.
AGCAGCACATAAAACAAGAAAAGACAGTGACATGGATGAACTTAAGAGCATGATGCTTTAGATGGGCAGGAATGTCAACCAGTTCACCGAGCAGATGACTTATTTGGCAGCAGATTTGCAGGTTACCAAGACAGCATTGCGAAATGTGGAACAGCAAGTGGGTCAGACTGTGAGCCAGTTAGTCATGCCAGCTCCATTAGGAGCCAATATCACTTATGAGGAGGAATCTCAGCCTATTGAAGCTATGACTACCAGAAGTGGGAAGACCTTGGTCGACCCACTGTACCCTACACATGCTAGAGCCACAGCCTCAAAGGCAAAAGAGCATGAAATATTTGATGATGAGGTAGTAGGAGCTCAACCCATGCAAGCAGAGGCGAATGTAGAGCCAAATAAAGAAGAAGTACGTGTTGAGTTTGTTCCCATTGCTCCTACACTTCCATACCCTTTGCGAACCACGAAGAAAAGTGATGCCAAAGAATTCCAAAAATTTCTTGAGGTATTCAAGAAGTTGGAAATCAACCTACCCTTTGTTGAAGCTCTAGAGAAGATGCCAACTTATGCCAAGTTCCTGAAAGACATATTGGCAAGGAGGAGGCAAGTAGATGAATGTGAGCGGATTTGTTTGACAGTTGAAGCATCAGAGTGTGTATTGCAAGGTTTGCCAAATAAGGTCAAGGAACCAGGTAGTTTTGTGATTCCAGTTACCTTTGGTGACTCCATAACAGTTTATGCACTATGTGATCTTGGGGCGAGCATCAACTTGATGCCATTGTCTATATTCAAGAAGCTAGGTGTGGGGATCCTAAGGCCACTCGGGTGATGTTGCCAATGGCAGATAGATCCATTCGCCAGGCATATGGGGTGATTGAGGACATTTTGGTCAAGGTGGAATCACTCATTTTTCCAGCAGATTTTGTCATTCTTGACATGGAAGTGGGTGATGTCCCACTGATTCTTGGAAGACCCTTTTTAGCTACAGGAAAAGCAATCATTCATGTGAAAAGTGGGTGCCTATCCATGCAGATGAATGAAAACAAGGTTTGTATTTAATGTGTTTAAGGTAATGCAAATGCCTTCCTATCATGACCTTGAAGATTGCTATGGGGTAGAGATTTATGAAGGTGATGCTGTGAAAGAGGAAGTTGACCTTATGTGGGAAGAAATAACCAGCATGAACAACGGAGAATGGGATCCTCATCCCAAGGAAGTGCACTTTGTTGATAGCTGGATAAAGCTAGAGTTGGGCGAGAACGAAACAACTCTGTTTCCTTCACTCAAATAACCACCTGTGGTTGAGTTGAAGCCATTACCATCTTACCTCAGGTATGTTTTTCTTGGTTTAAATGACACATTTCCCGTAATTGTTTCTTCTGCTTTGTCTCAGGAACAGGAGGAGCAGCTTTTGGGAGTGTTGAGGAAGTACAAAGCTTCCATTGGATGGACAATCGCGGACATCAAGGGAATCAGCCCAGCTTATTGTCAGCACAAAATTCGGATTGAGGAAGGGAAGAATCCAATAATACAGCCTCAAATATGACTTAACCCGAATATGAGGGATGTGGCGAAGAAAGAAGTGATGAAATGGTTAGAATCTTGAATCATCTTTCCTATTGCTGATAGCACTCGGACTAGTCCAGTCCAATGTGTACCTAAGAAGGGAGGGATGACTGTGGTGGAGAATGACAACCATGAACAGATTGCTCAGCGGACAGTTACAGGTTGGCGAGTATGCATGGACTATCGGAAGCTGAACGAAGCCACTCTCAAGGATCACTTTCCACTTCCCTTCATTGATCAAATGCTTGACAGGCTAGCCCACCATGAGTACTACTTTTCCTGGACGGTTATTTGGGATACAATCAGATAGCTATTGCTCCAGAGGATCAAGATAAGACCACCTTTACATGTCCATATGGCACATTCGCGTTCCGCCGCATGCCTTTTGGATTGTGTAACGCACCGGCGACATTTCAGCGGTGTATGATGGCCATATTCTCAGACATGATTGAGAAGAATCTTGAAGTATTCATGGATGACTTCTCTCTTTTTGGTGATAGTTTTGAGGAGTGCTTACATCACTTGGGGCGTGTGCTTAGCCGCTGCATTGACACTAACCTCGTGCTAAATTGGGAGAAATGCCACTTCATGGTTACAGAGGGTAATGTTCTAAGGCACAAGATATCAAGCAAGGGATTGGAAGTTGATCAAGTTAAGATAGAGACAATCAAGAAACTCCCATATCCTACATCAATGAAAGGTGTTAGAAGCTTTCTGGGTCACGCAAGGTTCTATCGCAGATTCATCAAAGACTTCTCAAATATCTGCAATCCGATGTGTGAAATACTTGGGAAATATGTCCCATTTGTCTTTGATGATGCCTGCAAAGCGGCATTTGATACACTTAAGGAGAAGCTCACCTCTGCCCCTGTGATTATGACTCTGGATTGGGATCTCCCCTTTGAACTTATGTGTGATGCTAGCGACTTTGCCATTGGAGCAGTGTTAGGACAGCGGAAAGACAAGAAGAGCCATGTTGTAACGACCCTGTTTTGTCCCTGCATTCATTTGCTTGCTAATTGTCGTTTTTGATAATTGTGACTTAAATAGAGACCTGTAAGACCTAGTACCAAGTTCAAGCTTCGAGGACGAAGCTTAGTCCGAGGAGGGAAGGATGTAATACTTCATATTTTCTGTAAGGGTATTCCGGTAATTTATTTTTATTTATACTATATTTAAATTTAATCTTCTCTAATCATAGCAAATACGTATTCGTTTATAATTATTTTAACAAATTAATTATTATATATATTATTATTTTTAAATAATGTGATTTTGTTTAAATAAAAAGTTAACTATTAATTATAAACTATATGTTTAGTAATTATTATTGAAATAAAAATATTTACGAGTTTCCACAAATCAATACGAATTTTCTAAGTTAAATTTCTTTTTATCAGTCGAACTTAATTTTATTAGTCAAATTTATTTTATATTAGTTAAACTATTTTTAACAGACAAATCTATTTTGTCAGTAAACATTTTGTATTTATCAGTTAAAGTTTAGTTTCTCAGTCAAAAATCGTTTTTATTTGTTATTGTATTTGTTGTGTATTGCGTGTAGTATTCTCGCCGCGTTTTTATTTTTAGTCACGTTTGTTTTAATTTTCGTCGCATGTCCGACCACCGCGTAAACTCGTGACTCCGCCACACCCAATCTTTTTCTCTCTCCCATCACTTCTCATTTTTTTTTCCTTTTTCTTTTTCTTCTTCTTCTACTTCGTCCCTGCTCCAGCCGCCCTCCGTACCTCCTCTGCCACTGCAACGACCACGCTCGGCGTGGCTTCCTCCACCAGCTAGCTAGCACCTACCCTAGCTTCCTCTCAAATCAAATCACCTCCCCATCTTCACCTTCTTAATCTTCCCCTTCTCTTCTCTTCTTCATCTTCTCCACCACCTCCAACTCCCTGCTCTGTTTTCGCCGAGACTAAACCCAGCAAAACAGAGCTTCACAACCACCCATCATCAACCTCCAATCACCTCCAATCACACCACCTTCACCTCCGAACTCCACCTCTGGTCCACCTCCATCTCTTGCACCTCCTCCTTCTCTGCAACCCCTGAACTCAACCCACCTGAAACAACCCCCTTGCATCCCCTGTTTTGCCGAGAACAAACCCACCACCGTTAGCCACCGCCTCCATCACCATCGCCACACATCACCCCTCTCACTCTCGGACTCACCTCCCTCTCTCTCGGCATCGACAGCAACCCAGAAGCAGCAGCAGCAGCCGACGCCGCCACCGCCGCTGCAACCGGCTGACTGTTCCCCGCCTCCATCCGTCTCTTCCTCCACTTCTCTCCGCCTCTCTGTCGTGTCCGGACGAAGCCCAACCAGCCGAGTAATCCGGCGACCACGACCCAGAACCCCGACACCCCCATCACCGTCCGAAGCTTCGGCGAGTTTCGACCCAGAGCTCCTCTTGTCCGATTCGACTCATTTCTCGTTTGGAGCCTGTCTTTGAAGAACCAGGCGTAGTGTACGAGTAAAGATTTGCTAGCGTAACTTTGGCTCTCACGGTGATTATTCATGCTTAGTCTCGTGTGCTTATCTTCTTTCGTGTCAAAACGTGATTTATGTCTTGTCTCAAAATATATGCTTAGTTTTGCGTGCCAATTCCTTTCATGTGATATACTTGTTTTATTTGAAAATAATTGACGCACCTTATTTCGAAATTTCTAAACTTGTCGTACTTGCTTTTAAATCGTCACTTTACTATTCGTCTTCAAATCGAAAAACTCATAGTTCAACTGTCCCTGTCAGAATTCATTAACAACGTAAAGTGAAAGATCGCATGTAACAGAACCAGTTGGTTGTTACTTGGAATCCCCTTAGTTGGCTTTAATTTTTCGCTCAGATGGCACGACTCTTCGCCTAGTATAGTTTATTATTATAGTGAGGGCGGGAAAGGTTTTCCATAACGCCAGGCACGGAGGAAAAGTTTTCTCTCTTGTTGTCGTCCTACATCGGGAAAGGTTTTCCCAAATTGTGACGTAGTTTATTATTATAGTGGGGGCGGGAAAGGTTTTCCATAACTCCAGACACGGAGGAAAGGTTTTCTCTCTCGTTGTCGTCCTACGCTGGGAAGGTTTCCCCGGGAAAGGTTTTCCCAATTCATGATCTAGATATTCGATCTGAGATGATATACTTCACCCTGGTCTCCCCTGGTTACTGCGACATAATAATATGACTTGTTTCATACTCACGTTTGGAAACGTATGAATATATCGGTAAACGAATCGGCTACTCATAATAACTTTCAGTTTAGAAACAATAACTTCCGAGAACTCTGATAATTGTGACTTCTACTCGTACTTATATTTCTGAAAATAGATCAAGTCTTTACTCTGATGTTTATATTTATACTCTGTTACTTTTTAAACTACTTCAAATGTAAACCCGATAACCTTTCTTAGCCACTCTGTTTTACATGCTAAGGTGTTTATTCACTCAGTTTTTACTGATACTCGAAAAACTGCGTCTTTGTTTCTTTTAAATTCCCCGCAAGATTATGATTGGTTGCTTGGGGTAACGCGCTGGGATCACGAACACGTCCTCTCATGCAAACAGTAGAGTTTAGTAATTAACAGGAGAGCTCACTTTTGATGTAAAATATTTTGTTAGACTTTGTGTCCAGTTTGGAACAAGTCACGAACGTTGTAAACTTTTATCGTAATGAATAAGTAGTTGGATGTTTCCTTTCACTTGTTTTTGGTTACCACTCCTTGTACGAAAGGGTAAAATCCCCTGTACGGAGGAAACCAACCGGTTTCCGGCTCCTCTGGAAATCGGGGGTGTTACAGTTGGTATCAGAGCAGTGACATCCAGTAGGACTGTAGGGAGAAAACATTTAAAACTAAGATTTGTGAAAGTAATTAAAGCTAATTTTGAACTTGAAGTTGAAATCGGTAGGGCAAGACAAACTGAGAAGTAAAATCTGAACAAGCCGACGATTTTGGGTTATGTCTCTTGTTTATCCTCGCATGCCTAACTGATATGTGTTACTTGTCTTTACTCTCATTCCATTTTCGATCCTTATTGCTTATACCTGTTTGAATGACCAGTGACTGACTAGGGTATTCCCCGCCCACCCTCATCCTTGGTTTTGGAATACTAACCCTACACCTATGTATGTTCTTTCTTACATGACTTAAGGGTGTTTTACCTGGCGTTGTGCTAATTTTTGATTGGTTAATCGCACTTTGCTTCGTTATTTGTGAGTATTATATTCTCAATTTCCGCAAATTGCAATGAGTCTCTGATATGATTTGCCATTGTGTGCGTATTTGTACGATGTCTTCTTGCACGGTTAGAACCGTTTTTGTGCGTAATATCCATACCTATTTGCATACCCTCCGAATCGCGTAATCGATAAGAAATCGTATAGGGCATATGAACGATAGGCAACACCGCCACCAGAAGCAACACGTCTACCCAAATGGAAGGAGTTGAAGAATTGCACCCACATGTGACTCAATTGATCGCTCAGATGAGCCAGTTTGTTCAGGCTGTGAACAACAACCAGGGCAATCAAAACAACACTGTTGCCAATGAACGGGAACCAGACTGGTCTAAGAAGATAGGTCAGAGGAACCCGAGCAACTTCTATGGGAAAGAGGATCCAGTACTGCTCGAAAACTGGATCAGGGACTTCGATAAAATCTTCCATGCAATGGAATGTCCCGAAGTCCGCAAGGTCAATGAGGCGGCTTTCTATTTCAAGGACAAGGCCGATAACTGGTGGACAGCTAATCGAGCAAGGCTCGTGGCTCAAGAAGGCCTTAACTGGGAAGCAATGAAGGCTTCTATGAGAGCAAACTTCTATCCAGAGCACGTCAAGGAACAGAAGTATAATGAATTCATCGCGTTGAAGCAAGGCAACGACTCCGTGACGGACTACTATGACAAGTTCGTGGAGTTAGCTCGATTTGCAGAAGACACAGTGCCTACTGAAGGACGCATGGTCACTCGCTTCATAGCAGGTTTGAAGCTCGACGTTCAGAGGATCATGCTCACAAGGGGCTATGACACCTTGTCAGAAGCCTATGGGATAGCAGCAAATATCTGGAGAGTCGATCAGGCACTAAGTCAACAGCTCGGAAAGAGAAAGGCGGCAGGCCTAGAGGCTGGAAGCTATGACCAAGGAAGAAACAACAACGAGGGAACAAACAAGCACTTTAGGTTCGGCATTGGTGGAGGAAGTGAGAACCCTAACCACAGGAATGTTAACGACCGACACAACCAGGCAGCAAGGCCTACCCGCCACTTTTATTGTAAGATATGCAAAGGGGACCACCCAGGAGTTAATTGTGATGGAAGTAAAGTGACATGCAACTATTGTGGCATATTGGGCCACAGGAAGTACAAATGTGACAAAATGAAGGCATCAGAGATACAAGGCAATAATGGAGGTAATAACCAAGGGGTTGCGCAGAAAAACTACATGGGAAATGGATCGAACTACCAAGGGAATCAGCAGAAACAAAATGGGAATGGGAATGGAGTGCATAACAGGAATGTGGCCTTCAATGGCAACCATGGAGCTGGCAGCAATGGAAACGGAAACGGAAGGAGTGCAACTCAAAAAAAATATCCAGAGGACAGATGGTCAAATCTTTATGATGAACCAAGCAGGGGATGAAGCGGCATATAACGTGGTGACAGGTACACTATATTTCCACAATCACCCTGCATTTCACGTCATACTAGAAACCCATAGAGACTTGTAGAAACCCTCAGAGCTTCGAGGACGAAGCTCAGTCCTAAGTGGGGGAAGATGTAACGACCATGTTTTGTCCCTGCATTCATTTGCTTCCTAATTGTCGTTTTGATAATTGTGACTTAAATAGAGACCTGTAAGACCTAGTACCAATTTCATGCTTCGAGGACGAAGCTTAGTCCGAGGAGGGAAGGATGTAATACTTCATATTTTCTGTAAGGGTATTCCGGTAATTTATTTTTATTTATACTATATTTAAATTTAATCTTCTCTAATCATAGCAAATACGTATTCGTTTATAATTATTTTAACAAATTAATTATTATATATATATATTATTTTTAAATAATGTGATTTTGTTTAAATAAAAAGTTAACTATTAATTTTAAACTATATGTTTAGTAATTATTATTGAAATAAAAATATTTACGAGTTTCCACAAATCAATACTAATTTTCTAAGTTAAATTTCTTTTTATCAGTCGAACTTAATTTTATTAGTCAAATTTATTTTATATTAGTTAAACTATTTTTAACAGTCAAATCTATTTTGTCAGTAAACATTTTGTATTTATCAGTTAAAGTTTAGTTTCTCAGTCAAAAATCGTGTTTATTTGTTATTGTATTTGTTGTGTATTGCGTGTAGTATTCTCGCCGCGTTTTTATTTTTAGTCACGTTTGTTTTAATTTTCGTCGCGTGTCCAACCACCGCGTAAACTCGTGACTCCGCCACACCCAATCTTTTTCTCTCTCCCATCAATTCTCATTTTTTTTTCCTTTTTCTTTTTCTTCTTCTTCTACTTCGTCCCTGCTCCAGCCGCCCTCCGTACCTCCTCTGCCTCTGCAACGACCACGCTCGGCGTGGCTTCCTCCACCAGCTAGCTAGCACCTACCCTAGCTTCCTCTCAAATCAAATCACCTCCCCATCTTCACCTTCTTAATCTTCCCCTTCTCTTCTCTTCTTCATCTTCTCCACCACCTCCAACTCCCTGCTCTGTTTTCGCCGAGACTAAACCCATCAAAACAGAGCTTCACAACCACCCATCATCAACCTCCAATCACCTCCAATCACACCACCTTCACCTCCGAACTCCACCTCTGGTCCACCTCCATCTCTTGCACCTCCTCCTTCTCTGCAACCCCTGAACTCAACCCACCTGAAACAGCCCCCTTGCATCCCCTGTTTTGCCGAGAACAAACCCACCACTGTTAGCCACCACCTCCATCACCATCGCCACACACCACCCCTCTCACTCTCGGAATCACCTCCCTCTCTCTCGGCCTCAACAGCAACCCAGAAGCAGCAGCAGCAGCCGACGCCGGAGACAGAGCCCGACGCCGCCACCGCTGCTGCAACCGGCTGACTGTTCCCCGCCACCATTCGTCTCTTCCTCCACTTCTCTCTGCCTCTCTGTCATGTCCGGACGAAGCCCAACCATCCGAGTAATCCGGCGACCACGACCTAGAACCCCGACACCCCCATCACCGTCCGAAGCTCCGGCGTGTTTCGACCCAGAGCTCCTCTTGTCCGATTCGACTCGTTTCTCGTTTGGAGCCTGTCTTTGAAGAACCAGGCGTAGTGTATGAGTAAAGATTTGCTAGCGTAACTTTGGCTCTCACGGTGAGTATTCATGCTTAGTCTCGTGTGCTTATCTTCTTTCGTGTCAAAACGTGATTTATGTCTTGTCTCAAAATATATGCTTAGTTTTGCGTGCCAATTTCTTTCATGTGATATACTTGTTTTATTTGAAAATAATTGACGCACCTTATTTCGAAATTTCTGAACTTGTCGTACTTGCTTTTAAATCGTCACTTTACTATTCGTCTTCAAATCGAAAAACTCATTGTTCAACTGTCACTGTCAGAATTCATTAACAACGTAAAGTGAAAGATCGCATGTAACAGAACCAGTTGGTTGTTACTTGGAATCCCCTTAGTTGGCTTTAATTTTTCGCTCAGATGGCACGACTCTTCTCCTAGTATAGTTTATTATTATAGTGAGGGCGGGAAAAGTTTTCCATAAAGCCAGGCACGGAGGAAAATTTTTCTCTCTTGTTGTCGTCCTACATCGGGAAAGGTTTTCCCAAATTGTGAGATAGTTTATTATTATAGTGGGGGCGGGAAAGGTTTTCCATAACGCCAGACACGGAGGAAAGGTTTTCTCTCTCGTTGTCGTCCTACGCTGGGAAGGTTTCCCCGGGAAAGGTTTTCCCAATTCATGATCTAGATATTCGATCTGAGATGATATACTTCACCCTGGTCTCCCCTGGTTACTGCGACATAATAATATGACTTGTTTCATACTCACGTTTGGAAACGTATGAATATATCGGTAAACGAATCGGCTACTCATAATAACTTTCAGTTTAGAAACAATAACTTCCGAGAACTCTGATAATTGTGACTTCTACTCGTACTTATATTTCTGAAAATAGATCAAGTCTTTACTCTGATGTTTATACTTATAATATGTTACTGTTTAAACTAATTCAAATGTAAACCCGATAACCTTTCTTAGCCACTCTGTTTTACATGCTAAGGTGTTTATTCACTCAGTTTTTACTGATACTCGAAAAACTGCGTCCTTGTTTCTTTTAAATTCCCCGCAGGATTATGATTGGTTGCTTGGGGTAACGCGCTGGGATCACGAACACGTCCTCTCATGCAAACAGTAGAGTTTAGTAATTAACAGGAGAGCTCACTTTTGATGTAAAATATTTTGTTAGACTTTGTGTCCAGTTTGGAACAAGTCACGAACGTTGTAAACTTTTATCGTAATGAATAAGTAGTTGGATGTTTCCTTTCACTTGTTTTTGGTTACCACTCCTTGTACGAAAGGGTAAAATCCCCTGTACGGAGGGCACCAACCGGTTTCCGGCGCCTCTGGAAATCGGGGGTGTTACACATGTGATTTGCTATGCGAGTAGGGTTCTTAATGTGGCCCAGCTCAATTATGGCACCACAGAAAAGGAATTGCTCGCTGTTATCTTCGCATTGGACAAATTTCGGCCCTACCTCGTATGGTCGAAAGTTGTTATCTTCACAGATCACTCTGCTAAAGTACTTGCTTGATAAGAAAGATGCTAAACCAAGTTTGTTGCGGTGGGTCCTTCTTATGCAAGAGTTTGATGTAGTGATTCGCGACAAAAAAGGTGTAGAGAATGTGGTAGCGGACCACCTCTCGAGATTAGAAAATGGAGTGGAAGACAAATTTCCAATTAGGGAGGATTTTCCCGACGAAAACATCATGGCAGTTGCGCACCAGGTAGATTGGTATTGGGCTATTTCCAATTACCTCACCGATGGGACACTTCCAGATGAGTTCACCACAGTGCAGCGAAAGAAATTCTTGTCAGAGGTAAAGCAGTACTTTTTGGATGATCCCTACCTGTTCAAGATGGGAGTTGATAACATCATCAGAAAGTGTGTACCTACTCATGAGATAGGGGGAGTGATTGAGCATTGTCATGCAGCACCATTAGGAGGTCATTTCAGTGGACCTCGCACAGCTAACAAAGTACTCCAATCAGGTTTCTTTTGGCCTACTCTTTTTAAAGATTGCTTTGATTGGGTAGAAGGTTGTGATAGATGCCAGCGAACGGGGAATATATCTAAGAGAGACGATTTTCCTATGAACACTTGGCAAGAGGTTGAACCTTTTGATGTATGGGGCATTGACTTTATGGGTCCATTCCCATCATCCTATGGCAGCCAATATATTTTGCTAGATGTGGATTATGTGACCAAGTGGGTGGAAGCAATTGCTTGTCCTAAGAACGATGCAGTTACTGTGGAAAGGTTCTTGAAAAAGAACATCTTCACTCGGTTTAGCACCCCGCGAGCCATGGTGAGTGATGAAGGATCCCATTTCATTAATAAGATTTTTGTCAAAGTATTGAAGCAGTATGGGATGTCTACCCATAAGGTTTCTTTGTCTTATCACCCCCAAACTAATGGGAAAGCAGAGGTCTCCAACAGGGAGATAAAAGGGATCCTCGTTAAGACAGTGAATGCTGGTAGAAAAGATTGGGCCGTGAAGTTGGATGATGCTTTGTGAGCATACAGGACAGCATATAAGACTCCTCTAAACATGTCACCATTTCAGCTAGTGTTTGGTAAGTCTTGTCATCTTGTTGTTGAGCTTGAGCACAAATCTTATTGGGCAATCAAGCAATTGAATATGGACCATAAATTGGCCGGTGAGGCATGGAAGTTGAAAGTCCTTGAGCTAGAGGAATGGAGGTTGCGTGCTTATGGGAGTTCCAAAATTTAAAAAGAAAAGACTAAAAGATGGCATGATAACCACATCAAGACAAGGGAGCTCCATGTAGGTCAGCAAGTATTGCTTTTCAACTCAAGGTTGAGGCTCTTTCCGGGCAAGTTGCGTTCAAGGTGGTCTGAACAATTCCGAATTCACCAAGTTTATCCATGGGGAGCAGTGGAGCTAAAGGACTCGCATAGCAAGGAATGTTTCCGTGTAAACGGTAATCGGTTCAAGCAATACTATCTCTCCATTCCAACGAAGATCAAGATAGAGGCAATCTACTTAGACCCGCCTAATCAAAAGTGAGGTAACAGGGTCGGGCTGTCGACCTTAAATTACAAAGCGCTTCTTGGGAGGCAACCCAATGTAGAGTAGAGATTTCGTTATTCTATTTTGTTCATGTTTTTTTAATTCTCCATATTTGATAGTGAGAGATGATAGAGACGGTGTTTTAATTCTTTCGATGAGTGTGCAGGCACCGAAGACCCTCCAGATTCCCCTTCTTGATGCATTATACCATTTTGCGTGGAAAATGATAGACAACGAGCACACCAGGAGAATTTAGCTTGATAAAGGAGCTACTCGATGGCGAGGAGTAGCTAATTAGTCATTATGAGCGTGGTAGCGAGTTGGAGTATCGGGGTTGCACGCATCGGAATCCGGAGTGGAGATAAAGTTCAAGAGCGTTGGAGGCGAGATTCTTTGCACAAGAGATATAAATTGAGAATAAATGGAAAATTTCTTGGTTTGGGAATTTTCTATTCAAAAATGGATTCCTCGTCGAATATGGACTCCATCGGTGAAAGAATCGTGCGAATCGGAGATCGGACGAAGAAACTAGAGCAAAAACAAGGTGGTCTACTCCAGTGATTTCGGCACCCATTTCGGGCCGAAATGGGGGCCAAAATCAACCTATTTTGCCCCGAAATAAAAACAAGGTTTCTGCTTTGTTTTTGCCCAGTGATTTCAGGCCCCATTTCGGGTAGAAATGGGGGCCGAAATCAGCCGGACAGCTCACTTTTTTGGGGTATTTTTTATACTTTTGGGGGTTATTTTGACATTTTGGAGGATTTTTAAAACCAAGAACCAACCAACAAGTCCCCTAACACCCCAATTTGGATCAAACACTCCTTGTCTTCATCTTTTTCCTCTCCAAACCCTCAAGAACACCAACACACTCCAAACCCAAAACGCATCAAAACGCGAAGTTTTTGAGATAGTGAGCGGATTAACTCTTGAGATTTTTAGATAGTGAGCGGATTGAGTGTGGGGGAATTAAAAAAGGAAGATCTCCAAGAACTTATATCTTCCGATTCATCGCTTTGGAGGGGGATTCGGCCAAAACTCAAAGAGGAACTTAAGGCGGGAACACCGAGGAGCACAACAAGGTATGCTTGCTTCAACTTGCTCGTGTTTTTGGAAAATATGGTCGACCGATTCGGTCCTTTCTTGACCAATTTTCAAGAAACCAATCCCTTAAGAATGGTACTCCGGGATCATCGATACCATATTCTCTCTCGCTTTAAATAGTCACTCTACACGATATGAGTCATAATGTGCACAGTACCATGCAACACTTGTCTTTTTAAATCCTTACACTTTGAGATCATGTCATTGGGGGACGCTCTAAATTCATTGAGCAGAATGATTATCTCACGTTTGGGGGGGGGACGAGGTCATATATTTTTTCTTTCCTCAACGTGTATAGCCTTGTTACATGTAGTTTAGTGAGTTGAGTTTGCATGTAGGTGTCGTGTCGGTTAGTTTTGTATGTGCACGTTTAAATATTTGCGTTTTATATATTGTTGCAATTTTATTTATTAAGTCCACCTATCATAATTTGTTGGTTAGTCGAGTTGGCCAGTCACATATAGTGTCGAAAAAAGAAAAAAAAAATTAAAAAAAAAATAAATTCAAGAAAAATCCTAAAAATTGAATTTTTTTTTTTAGAAAGGGCAATTGAAGAGAGTGAGCATGGAGAGGGCTCAATGAAAGAAATTCCCTAGAAGTAGGACAATATGAGGTGAGGTAGACGCGACAATCTGGAGTAGAAAGGCTATAGGGCCAATGCACTCGAGAATTGTGAGTAGCTGTCTCTCAGACTAGTTATCCTACTAGCGCTACACCACCGTCACTTAGGTAGTCGTCAACCCTCCTCGTAGTGGCAACGGAACAGTTGTGCGAGTGATTTTTATGTGGACCTCATGTCCCGTCTCCATCACCTAGGTCCACTAGTTATCCCAATTTGATCCATTTACCCGTTTATTCACAGCCTCTAGCCTAGGAAGCCGTTCCTTGTGACTTTCATCACTAGTTAGAATGGTCCCTTCCTATGCGTCATGATAGAGGGAGTTGAGGTAGGAAGGTTCGTTGAGGGAGAGCTGATATTATACATCTTACTTGGATTCTCTTGCATCTTTTGAGGGGATGTGAGGGTGAGTTAGAGACGGTAGCACACTTTGGTGTGGCGGTGAGTCGTGTCCATACACCACGACCACAGGTGGAGTGTCGTAGTGTGTGATACTTTTTCTGACACGATATGGGGTGGGGTTGGTTGATCTTATAGGAGGACTTGCTTGTGCTTCGTTTATATTCTCTATATCTTAGGTGATGAGGAGGATAGGTTGGAAAAGCATGTGTTACATTAACTACCGGAGTTGCTTTACATTGAGTGTGGGGGTGTCGATATCTATACTGATTACATCCTGGATTGTACACATTTCACCCCTACGTTATTTGATTTGACAGATTGGTCTCCTCGGATATTTTCTACTACTATGGGCTCCATGTGCTTATTTGTGTTGAAATGGAAATGAGAAAAAAAGAGAAAGAAAAATAGAAATTGAAACTGAAAGGAAATATGGAGCTGAAATTGAACTTCATGAAGACCGAGGAGATGAGCTATGAATCTTTGATCACTTCTTCACATTTGTGGCCGCGAGAACGGCGTTACACCAAGATTGAGGGAATGAGGGCCGGAGTAGTTAGATTCGGTGGGATTCCTTGAATTTTGGTAAGGGAGTGGAAGAATCAGGTTGTATGAGTCATATCATGATGTCTACGAATGCACTTCTAAATATCCTATCCTACCCGTCCTAAGCCGTCAACAATTGAAACCCGTGGATAAATAGTTCGGATGGTAGGTTGCTAGGGATACGTTTGATGAGTGTGCGGAAGGAACTTATTGAGTGTTCATGCCCATTCTGTCTGAGGAAACTGGCCTCAAGTTCTACCGATCACCAAAGTTATACTCGCTCCGTCTCGCAAAGATAGTCCATCTTTCTATTTTGGTCTGTCCCAGAATGGTTGTCCACTTACATTTTCAAGATAAAAAATACAATGAAGTTACAATACTATCCATTCATATTCAATGCACATATTCTTGGAGAAAACAAAACCAAGGGCAATAGTGGAAATAACATGTCAAAAACTAGTAGTGGGATGCATTAATTGCATGTCTCCAAAAAAAGTTGTAGTTTGAAAAATGGACTATCTTTGCGGGACGGAGGGAGTATAATCTTCTAGGGGATATGAGAGCCTTATGACATGCCGGTTTATTCTTCGGGATTGCCCAATCTCCAACAAAAAAGAAAAAAAAAATGTTATTTACTTTATTGCATTGTTTATAATCGATTTGCATTGTTTATAGTCATGTAGATTACATAGTCTGGTGTTTGAGTCAGTGTGTCCAAGGAAAAGTAAGGATATATGTGAATCTAGGAAGAAAGTGTTGCTCGGGACGAGCAAGAAGGTAGTGTGGGGGAATTTGATAGCACCTTTTCGGAGCTATCTATTTCCTCCATTTTATCACATTATCACGAGTGATTTGAGCTTAATGTTAGAGAATATGAGTCGTTTTATCACTTGATGCTTCACATGCTATGTATTGTTAGTCCGGGCGTTGCTGTGCATATTTCGTTGTTATTTGTCAAATATAATCGCTTGTATGTTTTTTCATGTTTTCTTGACAGTACGGATGTTAATCGGTTGATAGGAGTCATGGAACGTACTTTGGAAACAACGGAAGCACAAGTGGAATGAAGTGGAGTCAAGAGAAGCCGAATTGGAGGAGCTTGGATGACCAGCTTGCACTATTTTGATCATAGATGGAGTTCTACAACTCATTTTGGTGTGAGACCAGTTCCATACGAAAGAAGACTCAAAGAGGTTTCCAACGATAGGTCACGGAGCGAAATACGAGTCCGGACGAAGACGTTATGGCCCACCCAAGAACAACTTACAATTCTAGACGGGAATTACAAACTGGAGGGGCTGAAATGCAATTTCAGCAAAGTACATTCGAAATTTGCCCCAGCTGATTAAAAAACGTGAAGAAGGCTTGGAGAAACATACATGCACGACGGAGGAAGAGAGAGAGACGCAAGGGAGTTCAAGGAAGAGAGGACTCACGCCCCATCTTCAAGGATTTCATCGTTTGATTCTTTTTCTTCATCTCTTGTACTATTTTCTATGGAGATCATGATTTTATCAAGATATTTCATGTCTAGCTGAACTCATATCTAGGTGATTATGGAGAACTAGGTTTACTTGGTTGATTGATGGATTCATTGATTTACTTCATGCTTAAAGTTTAATTTCACTCTTGATTTCATTCATTCTTCTGTTTGAGTTCTTAATTCTTAGCATGTGAGGCTTGATCACCCATATCATGTTAGTTATCTAGGAGAGTTTATGAAAATAACTCAACCCTAGGTTCGTGAAGAATAGGAAGACATTCTTAATATTCTTGAGACTGAGAGGTGAAAGAATGAGAGTGATCATATAAAGATTGTTTCAGCTGATTATGCTAGATGATAATTCTGCAAGGTTGAGAGGTCTTTTAGGTACCTTTATCATATCAACTAGAGTAGCGTGATTAACAACATTAGGCTGAAAGGATTTGTTGTTGAGTATACTGTAGTGTGATACATAATTGAGAGATATGTGTTGCGAGGATAATCTGATATGGTGGAAGAAAGAGTGAAGTGTTGTGAATTGAATCCGGAAATCAACTAAGCATCCTAGGGACCCTAAATCATCTAGTTTCTCCATACTCTTAGTACTATCATTCATTTAATTTGCAGTTCTTAGTCCCGTACAGCCACTTGATTGAGGGTGGAAAAACTTACAAATATTCAACCCTTCTTACCGGTTACTTTGTACCCAAAAGTTGATTAACGATTGGCTAATAGTTGTTCAACTCCCTGTGGGTTCGACAACTCGGAGTCCCAAAGACTCCACTTTACTACTTGACCGTACACTTGTGCAATACGCGTAATTTAGGCGCGTCAATATTCTATAGTTATGATAATCAATTTACATGATTCCCCATGCGACTAGAATCTTGATCTACATTATCGTTGAATCTACACATTTTCACGATCAATTTTAGCATTTTATACGTTGGATGTGATCCTGGTATGTTATTGTTGTGTATCTTAGGTACCATATCCTCAAAGAGATGATGGGGAATGAAAATAACATCGGAAGATGAGAAAATATCGGGAATGGCTAAGAAGACTGAAGAGAAGAAAAGTTGGAAGAGCGAAAGTGACCAGCCTTCACTATTTTGATGATATATTGAGTTATACAATGCGTTTTGCAGTGACACCGGTGGAAGCTAAAAGTAAACTCAAAATGCTTTCGAACGGTAGGTCACGAAGATGAAACATAGGTCATATAAGGATGATACATATAAAACGAAGTCTGGAGTGCACAATTTGTTCGTACGAACACTTTCCTGTTAGTACGAAATTCGTACGAACAACAAATCTTTTTGAACAAACAATTTAACTTAGTTTTTTTTTATTGAATTCTATAAAGGAAGGAGAACTCTTCGCAAGCTTATACGAACATGTTCCTACCAACATATTTGCACGAACAGAGGCCAGATTGCCATATTTTGGGGGCAAATTTGTAATTTTGCATAGTTTTTTTTGTAGGGATTAGTCCTAAAACTATATAAACGACCTCCAAACGAATAATTGGAGGGTTGGAACATTGTAGAAGGCATCTTTTGATCTTTCTATCTATTTCTCTTGATTTTGATTATTTCAATTGATTCTTTCATTGTAATCAGAGCTATGAGTGGTTATGTTCTTTAGGATTAGGACTCAAGTTTGGGGGTTGGGTTTTATTTTTGATTCATGGATCCTTAGTTGTCTTCATTCATGCTCTTGACTTAAATATAATTCTGACGTGTTATGATTTTTTATACATTATTATTCATATCTGGTTCATAGGAGACGCCTTGTTTGCAACACCCCTCAAATCATACGGCCGGCCGAACCTTATATTTGGAAAGATGCCTCCGTCCGAGGAGATAAACCCCACTGGATACGGAGCATGATTGCCGGTTCTTAGTTAATACAACCATCGATAATCCAAATATAAGTTATTACACATTCATAATAAATCAGTGACATTGTCTGAAAAACATAAGTACATTACATTCGAAATGAATATTACTAGGTGATGTACTAAACAACTTGATACTCTAGCCATTCGCGTTGTGAACGTCTCCCACCTTACTCGTAACCTGCGGGTTTTGAAATAGCACAAGCCGACAGCAGGAAAAAAATTTAATCAGTAAAAACTGAGTAAATTGATACTGCAATATGTAAAACGAGTTTTGGCACAAAACACGTATATGAATTACATGATTTTTAACGGGAATCCAACTGAGCTGTCAAATATTAACTGATTCATTTCTTATCTTTTAGTTTAGCTGGTGTAGTGTTGCCCAGCGGGTGTCAGATGCCCCAGAGAGGTTACGATGCCACTAATCATACCGAAGGTGCCTCTTGGGATATCTGAGATCCCAATTCACCCGAGCATTGTGGGATGCCCATACGTCAAATCCCCGCTCATAAATATGGCTATGAGACCTTAAGTGTCAACACCCCTATACCGTTGTAACCCGCACAGGTATAGGTAGTACTACATAGTTTCACTATAAAAGGAGGTTCGCGTCCCAGCGCCTCCGGTCGGAGCCGTAACATAACAAAATGGAGGTTTGCGACCTAGCGCCTCCGGCCTGAGCCGTAACATAACACAATGGAGGATCGCGCCTCCGGCCTGAGCCGTAATTTCCGCATCCTCTTTGCATTGCCCCAATTATATTACAGTGCATTATTCATTTTTATTTTCCAATGACATTGTCCCGTCATCACTTGATTTCCAGTTGTTATTCCGCAACCATAATATTTTTGACACAATTCCTGATTTTCAATCAAAATGCTTTAAAGGGAATTTCTCAAATTATAGATCACAACGTCTAAATCAATTTCAAGTATCGTAAATTAAGGCAATTTGGAACGCACACAAAAATTACATTTTGACAGTTAAAGTATTGCACATATGAACTTACCGGTAGCAAGTAGATTAGTGATCGCCGACAAGCGAAGTCCTAGTACTCGTACTTCTTCTCGACAAACTCGTCGTCTACAAACTGGGTGTCTACAAATACGCCCCTTGTATTTATAAAAGCTTATTATTTATTATTATTATTATTATTATCATTATTACTATTCCCGAGTTCCACAATTTTTGGGGAAATAACGAACAAGATAATTTTTATAATGGCATAATACAATTTTGGTAATTATGTTATTCAAAATGGTTTATAAATTCTGATTATTTACTTTAATAATATACACTATTTATTATTATTATTTTAACTCTTGTGAACATCTTCTTCTTCTTCTTCTTCTTCTTCTTCTTCTTCTTCTTCTTCTTCTTATTATTATTATTATTATTATTATTATTATTATTATTATTATTATTATTATTATTATTATTATTATTATTATTATTATTATTATTATTATATTCCAACTATGCACAACACAATTCAATTAGTTTTGCATATATTTATTTTTATGTATATATATACATATACACGTTTTAGGTAGATAGATTAATATTCATTTTGGCATCCTTTTTATAGACAAATCTATACTTCTTTGTATGGTGTGGTAATATTATTTCTAGCACTATGTACAAAAGTAAAACTAGACACATTAAGCAATTGATAAAGATACTATATATATATATATATATATATATATATATATATATATATATATATATATTCACACATATATATTCCTATTTATATTGACACAAATAAGTTTGTCAAGAGCTTTATTTATTATTGTGATTATCTTTGTAATAATTATTTTAGGTCATAATTTAGTATCATTATAGCATTGATAAAGGAAATGAGTTTAAAGACTAAAGCAATTTGTTGTGAAAGGTACTAAGATTATTTCACAAGTATTGGGGTTGATAAATCAAGTTATTGATAAAAATTATTTATTATTGTTTTTATTCTATTTTCATAAATTAATTTATTAGGTTTATATACCAATTAATAAAGATTTTGGAAATTACAACTAGTACCCCCACAACCATTTATAAGGTGTTTATAGTTTGGGTATGGGTTATCCTCCAGTTTAATGTAAAGACAATTTCACCCACACCCTCTAAAAATTCAGTTTGCATGCAAAAATAGTCACCCCCCAACTGTTTCAGAAAAAGACACTTTCACCCCCCCCCCCCCCGATTTGTATTCACGACAACTTCTTCAACCCAATCAACCCAAAATGATTTCTAGCCAGCAAGACTTAATTTTGATCAACCCAAATGAACTAAGAGGGTATTTGGAGCTTACCTACACGAAAAATCATGAAAACCGCTCGCCGAATGGAGCGGGTCGAGTCTCCGACCGGTGGGTTCCGCGTGAAAATCGCCGACGTGAAACCCGGCGCTTCTAGGTTGGTTTGAGGTCGTCTTAGACCTGTTCGGACCTCCTGGAGGCGAGTGAGATGATTTTCAGGCGATGGGTGTGCCGGGGTTGGCTCGACCGAGCTCGACGCCGCGTTCATGGAGGTGGTGGCGTCGGTCGTGGTTCCGGCGTGAGTTGTGGCTGCTGCTACCTCTCTGTTTTGGTAGAGAAGAGGAGTATCAGCGATTCCAAAGAGATTTGGAGGGAGAATGAGAGGGTAGCTTCGGTGGTGGTGGTGGGTTGTTCTCGGTTGGGTTTCCGGCGGAATTTCCGGCGGGTTTGTGGCGGTTTGAGGCTGTTTATGGCTGGGCAGAGGTAATCCAGCAGGGAGGGGGAGAGAACAGAGAGAGGGTGAAGGGAAGAGAGGGAGTGGTGGCATTGCTTTTGTTGATGCCGATGCTCAGCTTTTCGGCGGAGAAAGCAGAGAAGGGGAGCGAGAGAGAGACAGGTCGGGGAGAGAGAGAGGTGGGGACAGAAGCAGAGAGGAGGTCCAGAGATAGAGTTATGGGTTTGGAGGTGGAGGTGGCGATGGTGATGGTGGAAGCCGAAGGTGGTGGTGTTGATGGTGGTGGTGATTGTTGAGTTGTTTGATGGTGGTGGTGATTGTGGAGTTGTTTGATGCTGGTGGTGGTTGTTGTAGCTGCTCTGTTTTGGGCAGAGGGAGGTTGAGAGATTGAGGGACAGATGGTGATGGCGGTTTTGTTGTTGCCGAAGGCAAAGAAGAAGAGGAGGGTGATGGTGTTGTTGATGTTGTGTGATGTTGTAATGCAGGGGGTTTATATAGAGAGGAATGAGGGTTGAAGGGGTGAGTTGGGTCGGGTGGAGAGTGTTTGTGAGTTTTTGTGGGTGTGCCGTGAGGGAGGAGAGAAACAAGAGAGAGAGAGAGAGAGAGAGAGAGAGAGAGAAAAACAAAGGGGGGATGTATTTTGTGTTGTGAGGGTGTGTATTTGGGTGTGTTGTGTGAGTTATGTGAGAGAGGGAGAGAAAAAAAACGGGGAGGGGGTTGTGTGGGTGTGTGTTTACCGTGGAGGAGGAAGGAGAGAGTGAGAGGTGGTTTGTGAGAGGAGTGAAAACAAAATGGAGAGGGGGGGGGGATGGATGGGGACGTAGGGGGGGAGGAGAAGGAAAGGAAATAAACAAATAAAGAAAAGGGTGGAGAGAGAGAAAGATGGAGAGGAGTTTTGCTTTGGTTGAAACAAAGTTTAGGAGAGTGTAACATATTTATATATATTTTTATCAATTATTTTTATTATTATTATCATTACTATTATTATAGTATAGTATTTCATACGTATATATGTCCTGTATTATACGGGTATAGGAATACTGTATTATTATACAGTATAAATACACTACTATTTATATTTGTTTATGTAGAAGACAACTACTCCGCCCTAAGTTTCCAAAATGCATGGTTTAGCCCCCGTATTTATATTAAACATTTTAATGCACATTCAACCCCATTAGATAAAATCGGGTATTCCATCTTACCACCCTTAGAAAAGAGCTTCGTCCCCGAAGCTATCACTACGGTATGTTAATTAAGCGATTCCTATCCGAAGCTAGTGCATTAGATATGTCATAATTGCCCAAGTAATACCATAATATGCACAGGTGATGTTATAACTGGTCATGCTATATGATATGATAATGCCATGCCTAGTACGTGTATGCTAACAATTTGCTAATCGTAGGGTTATACTCTCGCGATTTATTTTACCTGATCAAACAGGTGAGGGTATCGTTTCATCATGTCAGCTTCCGCTACCCATGTAGCTCCTTCCTGTAATTGGTTAGACCAGAGAACCTTGACCAGCGTAGTTGACTTGGTACGAGTGTTCCTGGTTTTCCTATCGAGGATTTTAATGGGTTGCTCTTCGTAGGAAAGAGACGGATCTAGGTCAACGGGTTCAGGGTCAAGGACATGGCTCGGGTCGTGAATGTAAGGCTTGAGTTGCGAGACATGAAAGACATTACGAACTCGTCCTAGGTTGTTGGGAAGATTCAGGCGATAAGCAACTTCTCCTATATGATCCATCACCTCGTACGGTCCAATGAACTTGGGGCTGAGCTTCCCCTTCTGGTTGAATCTCATGACGCCTTTGGTTCGAGAAACCTTAAAAAAATACTTTGTCACCCACCTTGAACTCCAACGGTCTCCTCTTTGAATCAGCATAAGACTTCTGTCGATCCTGGGCTGCCCTCATCCTTTGCTGAATCATCCGAATCTGGTTTTTCGACTCTTCAATCATTTGCAGCCCTAGAATGATAGTCTCACTGATGTCGCTCCAACAAAACGGTGTCCTGCATTTCCTCCCATACAACGCCTCGTAGGGTGCCATTCCTATGCTGGCATGATAGCTGTTGTTGTAGGAGAACTCTATCAGTGGTAGCTTATCAACCCATGACCCACCAAAATCTAGGATACAGGCCCTCAACATGTCCTCCAGCGTCTGAATCGTCCTCTCCGTCTGTCCGTCTGTAGCGGGGTGAAAAGCGGTGCTAAACTTGAGCTTGGTGCCCATAGCCTTCTGTAGTTCCCTCCAAAAGTGTGATAAGAAGTTCGGATCCCTGTCAGAAACAATTGAGCTAGGTACTCCATGCAATCTCACCACATTCTTGATGTAGGCATTTGCCCTCTTCTCCATATCCCACGTGTCTTTCATAGGAATGAATCTGGCCGTCTTTGTTAGCCGATCAACCACAACCCATATCTGGTTTAGGCCATTCGTCGACGTTGGCAATGATGTGACGAAGTCCATTGAGATGGAGTCCCATTTCCATACCGGAACGGTTGCAGCATCCCTCCTAGTCTCTTGTGCTCAAACTTGATCTTTTGACACGTAAGGCATCGAGACACATAATCCGCTACTTCCTTCTTCTTGCCCTTCCACCAGAAGTTCTTCTTCAGGTCTTTATACAACCTGTCTCCTCCTGGGTGTACTGAGTACGGCGTGTAATAAGCTTCTTTCATAATCTTCTCCTTCACTTCTGCACATTTCAATGGTATGCACCATCTTCCCTTGAACCTTACGCTACCGTCTTTCTCGACCTTGAAATCAGGTGCTTCACCCCTACTGATCTTGTCCTTAATCTGCTGCAGAAAAGCGTCTTCCTTCTGGCATTCCTTAATCTCCTCAAAGATGCTTGGCACAATCGTCAAATTGCACAACATATTACTGGCGGTTCCCTTCGTACACACTTCAATCTCCAACTTTTGAAAGTCCTCGCAGAGCTTTCGTGGCAAGACCCACATAGTATTCACCGTGTGATCCGTCTTCCGACTCAATGCATCTGCCACCACATTGGCCTTCCCTTCATGGTACAGGATCCGGAGATCATAATCTTTCAACAACTCTAACCACCTCCTTTGCCGCATGTTTAGCTCCTTCTGCGTGAATATGTACTTCAGACTTTTGTGATCAGTGAAGATCTTGCAAGTTGTACCGTACAGATAATGCCTCCATATCTTCAGTGCAAACACTATAGCAGCCAACTCCAAGTCATGAGTGGGGTAGTTCTCTTCGTATGTCTTTAGCTGCCTGGAAGCATAAGCAATCACCTTCCCATTTTGCATCAGAACACATCCCAGACCATGCTTCGACGCGTCACTGTAAACTTCAAACTCAACCCCCTTCTGTGGGTAAGGTCAACACTGGTTCTGAGGTCAACCTATCTTTGAGTGTTTGGACTGCCTCCTCGCACTTCTTGTCCCACACATACTTCGTCGTCTTCTTTATCAGGTTGGTCAGGGGTTTTGCGATCTTCGAGAAATCCTTCACGAACCTTCGGTAGTACCCTGCTAGTCCCAAGAAGCTTTGTATCTCTGTTACGTTCTTCGGTGTTGGCCAATCTCTTACTGCTGCCACTTTCCCTGGGTCCACTGACACACCTTCCTTGGATATGATATGGCCCAGAAAAGGCACTTTATTGAGCCAAAACTCGCACTTCGACAACTTCCCATACAGCTTTTCTTCCTTGAGAGTTTCCAATACCTCCCTCAAGTGTTGTTCGTGCTCTTCCCTTCCCTTGGAGTAGATCAGGATATCGTCGATGAACACCACCACAAACCTGTCTAGGTATTTTTGTAAAACGCGGTTCATCAACCCCATGAACGCTGATGGTGCGTTCGTCAAGCCGAACGGCATCACTGTGTACTCGTAGTGACCGTACGGGTTCGGAATGCTGTCTTCGGGATATCCTTCTCTGCTATCCTGAGCTGGTGGTATCCTGACCTCAAGTCAATCTTCGAGAATGTATCGGCTCCTTGTAACTGGTCAAACAAGTCGTCAATCCTGGGGAGCGGATACTTGTTCTTTATGGTTACGTTGTTCAACTCCCGGTAGTCTATGCAAAGCCTGAGACTTCCGTCCTTCTTCTTCACAAACAAGACTGGTGCTCCCCATGGTGAAACACTGGGCCGGATGAAACCCTTGTCTAATAGTTCCTTAAGCTGCTCTTTCAGCTCCTTCAACTCTGCTAGTGCCATCTTGTATGGTGCCTTGGAAATCGGTCCAGTCCCTGGTACTAGGTCGATCGTAAAGTCCACTGCCCTCTTTGGTGGCATTCCTAGAAGCTCTTCTGGAAACACGTCTGGGAACTCGTTTACCACTGGGATGTTCTCGAACTTCTCCTCTTCCTTTTCCTGGTCATGGATCGTACAGAGATATTCCTTATTCCCTTTCTTAACTTCTTAGAGGATGGTTAAGGCTGACACAATTTGGATTCGGGGTCCACTGGTTACACCGCTCTAGGATAGACGCTCACCATTGGGTCCACGGAAACTAACTTTTTGAGTGGCACATTCTATGGTTGCTTTGTACTTGCTAAGCCAAACCATACCCAAGATGACATCTAGGTTACCGAGGCTGTAAAGGATCAGGTCTGAGGGTAGTTCAGTACCAAGGATTTCTAGTTTGACTTCAGGGTACATGGCTTTACAAGTTACGACCTCTCCGTTAGGGGTAGAGATGGCAATAGATATGGGTGTCGGAGCAGGTAAATCTAGTTTCTTAACAAATGTGGATAATAATAACTACTTGGTTACTCGGTAGTTGAATACTACTTGTTTGGCACAGACAAATCCAACATTGATTCATGGAATGTACAATTTATCTGAAGACTTAATGTATGTATGCATTTACAGGATCAAATACTCTAGAAGGGGGTTGAATAGATAAATTCTTTCTAAAGATGTGGTTTTTAAACAAAATGAGAAGATCTTGAAGTATTTCAAAGCTTTGAACTTAGTTTCAAGGCTTTGAAACCAAAACAGACACTTTAAAAGTTACTGAGTATTTTCAAAGCTTTGAACAGAAACCTGTTTTAATGCGGTTTTGAAGAAAGGTAAAGAAGAGAAATGCAAGACAATGAACACAGAGATTTGTTACAAAGTTCGGTCCTAAGTGAACTACTATCCGCCCGAGGGATCTAAACCCTCTAGGATTTCAACAACTTCTTATTTATCAAAAGCTAAGCCCTAGATCTCAGGCCAAGAGAATTGTCTTACTCTTTTTCAGCATGTGGTTCTTCCTAACTTATCTAGTAACAACTCTAGCTAACTGATACATTAAAAATAAGATTTGTTCCTCTCGAACAACTTGACTCTTAACAGATGATTTAAGTAATATAACGGAATAATATACAAATAAATCTCTGGAAGAAGAACACTGTGAAGACAGTGAAGCAATGAAGCTTGAAGTGTTCTTCAGGAATCTGGAATGGATTGAATGGTTGAATGATCTCCTTCGATGATTCTTGTCAATCCGTGAGAGCGTAGAATCTATGTACAAAGCTCTATGCTTCTCAATTTGTCTGTCTCTCAGTCTGTTAATTTAAATTGTAGACTATATAGGAAGCTTCAACAGAAATCCCGAAAAATATTCTGCAGATATTTGACTCTCAACAGCTTTCACCCAACGGCTAGCTGCATGATTTTCTCATTGATTTTGAAATGATCTTCAATATACAAGCCTAAGAATACTCCAGACAACTTTCCAAAAGAATAACACCCAATATGCAGTCATTGATTACCAAATATGCAATCCTAAAAATCAGGAAACTTAGCTAAACATGCAACACAGATTAGCTAACAATACCTGAAAAATAACTTAGGCAAATGATAGGATCAAAGCATTTTATTACACATAATTTGGTTGTCTTTCATCACATAATAAAGCATGATCAAGTGCAAGAGATTAGAGAATATATAGGAATAAGAACTCCCCCTTAGTTCATGATGTGAAGTTTCAAGGCTTAGAAACCAGTATCAAAGCTTTGAAAACAACTTTGAACTTACAATCTCCCCCTTGATGAAAGCCAAAACAAACTATTCTATTTGAACTGTGTTTTTGCAAAAGATAGACATTGGTAGCATTGCAGAAACACTTATATTAGATCAAAAACAAATAGCATAGCAATACCATCATTTATAAAAGTTGAATCAAATAAAACAAAATAACCAAAAAGCCAACTAAGCAGTTTTAACAGTTCATCGATAGATCCAAAAACCAGATCTCCCTACAACTATAAATACCCCAAAATTTCTCCCCCCCCCCCCCTTTTTGAATTTCACCAAAAAAGTGAGAAAATTTTGGATCAAAACTTATTTTGAAAACTTAAAAATTTAAAAGAAATAAAAAAATTTAAAGAAGAGAGGTTGGATTCAAGGCTTTGAAAAGAAGAAAGAAAGACTTGATTCAAGGATTTGGATCTTCATATGTCTTAGGCCTTACCACATCTTCTTTATCCCTTTCTTCTTCCTCATTCTCTTATTGAAATTCTTCATGGGCATCCTCTCCTTGTGCAACCTTTTCACCAGGCTCTTCAGCAGCCACATCATCCTCAAACAAGTCAACTGAGGTGACAATTGCTGGATCATTTCCTTTATGTTTCTTCTGTTACGAAGCTTCCCTGATTAGCAATCATGATTCAACATTGTCTTCATTACCAGGTTTCTTATTCTCAGCAACCTTTGTCCCAGCATCCTTATCCCCAACAGCCTGATCCCCTGTACTCTACTCATCAAATAGGTCCTTGGTAGACCCTGACTTTCTTGAACCTTCTTGAACTTGTGTTTCCTCTTCTTCCACATGTACCAAATTGATTTTTTTGAAAACACTTTCAATCATATACTTCATATGTATGAACTCAGTACTCAGCTGATACCGACCCTGCTTTAGCTCATCTATTTCATTTTCAATAAAGTCAAGTTTTTGAAGAACTTGGGATTAGTCTTGAGTGGTAGAAGGTAGGTCTACTGGTGTGGTTAAGGACTTAGACCTTAAAAACTTCTTGGCTTTCAACTCATCAGCAGACAATTCTAAGAAGAATTTCCATTCTCCCTCAATTGTTTATACAATTCCAATCATTTGAAAAGCTTCTTATCTATCATTTCAAAACCCAAAGTATTCACTTATTTCATATTCAAGTAAAAAGTCTGGTACACCTAGGGTATGAAATCTGAGAGGAGTTTAGGATTTTTCAAATTGAACTATGTTTCAATCTCCTAATATACTCCAGAGCCATAGTATCGAGCATGCTAGTATTGATCATACTACAATAAGCAATTGGATTAGAAGCAAATTCGTCTAACCAAATTCCAATTGAAGCATGATTGATGAACAAATGATCTGAAATAGATTTCTTACCAGAAGAGTTTCCTTTTCAGTGTAAATATGGATAGCCTTCCATTTGTCCTCTTCAGAACTCTGAATCTTCTTCCCTTGTCTAATTTCTGAGGTTCTCATACCTTCTTCACCTTCTTTGGACTACCAATCTAAACACCCTTTTGTTTCCCAAAAGTAGCTACTTGATCTGATTTCTTCTCGCTGGCAGTAGCAGTCTGATCATCCTTGTCCTTTTTGCTTTTCTTCTTAGGAGGAGAAGAGGGGTGCTTAGGAGCAATGACAGTTCTAACTAGTGTTTTCACTGATAGCTTGAACTTCTTCTTCTTCTCCATCTTTTCTTTTCTTCCATGTGTTCTTCTTTGAGCCTCCGGGCATCTTGATTCTTTGAGAAGATCTCCATGAATCCATAGGGTTTTGGGGTTTAGAAGAGAGAGGAAAGAAAGATAAAAGAGAGAGAGAAAAGGGAAAAGATATATACTGAAGAGTTGGACTGAACGAAGGAAATAAATATTCCTAAATATTTTAGGAAGGAAAGTTTGTTTGAAATTCAAACTCATTTGGAAAGGAAATAGTATCATACTGATTTGAAAAACATCCATTTTAAAAGGTAAAAATAATTTTAGGAAATTATCTACAGAGATAACTCCCACCAGTGATCCATTCATTGAATTATATAGTATATAGATTTATATTCAAAGCTTTGAAAAGGATTTCAAGTCTATGAAATACTTTTCAAAACATTGAAACACAAATAACTTACCTGATGCTCCCCCTAAACCAGTGCTTCCTTATTCAACCTGCCAAGTTCTATTCGTAGGGCTACGAATCTATCCTCTGGAAGTGTTTTAGTGAAGATATCTACAAATTGTAAGTTAGTTGGCAAAAATAATAAAGATACATCACATTTCTCTACATGATCTCTAATGAAGTGATGTCTGACATCAATGTGCTTAGTCTTTGAATGTTCTACTGGATTCTTTTTAATTGACATAGCACTAGTGTTGTCATATTTGATGGGGATATCTCTGAAGTCATAACCCTGATCACCCATATTTTGAGCTATCCACATCACTTGTGAGCAGCAAGCTCCAGCTCCTATGTATTCAGCTTGTTTTGTTAATAAAGCTACGGAATTTCGCATTTTAGAATGCCAGCTTATCAAAGATGATCCAAGGAATTGGAAACATCCTGAAGTACTGTTTCAGTCAACTTTATATCCTGCAAAATCGGCATCTGAATACCCACACGGAGAGAAGTGAGATTGTTTAGGATACCAAAGCCCTACGTCTTTGGTACCATTGTGATATATAAAAATTATTTTGAAAGAAACTAAGTGAGACTCTTTAGGATTATCTTGGAACCTAGCACACATACAAATAATAAACATAATTTCTGGCCTACTTGCAGTAAGATATAGTAGTGAACCAATCATACCTCTGAATTCTTTCTGGTTCACATTCTTACCATTTTGATCCTTGACTAAGGATAGTGTATACCTTGGATTGAGACATATTATACTTTTTCAGCAAATTCTTGGCGTACTTATTCAGGTTTAGGAAAATTCATTTCTTCATTTGATGTACATGAAGTCCAAGAAGAAAGTTAGCTCTCCCATCAAGTTCATCTCAAACTCCCTACTCATAAGACTAGATAAATCCTTGTAAAGAGAATTATTAGTAGTACCAAACAGAATATCATCAACATATAATTGTAGTACTAAAATGTCTTTTTCATGTGTCTTTATGAAAAGAGTTTTGCCAACTAAGCCTCTTTTGGAATCATATCAAGTAAAAATTTTGACAATCTTTCATACCAAGCTCTTGGAGCTTGTTTGAGGCCATAAAGAGTTTTGTCAAGCTTATAAACATAATTTCAAAACTCGTCACTTTCAAAACCAGGAGGTTGAGAAAAAAATACTTCTTCTTGCAAATACCAATTAGAAATACACATTTAACATCCATTTGAAAAAGTTTTATGTTCTTATGTGATGCAAATGCAAGTAAGATTCTTATTGCTTCCAACCTGGCCTAGGGAGCAAAAGTCTCCTCATAATCTATACTTTCTTCCTTGTTGTAGCCTTGAGCTACTAGTCTTGCCTTATTCATGTTAACCTTACCATTTTCATCCAGCTTATTTCTGAACACCCACCTTGTTCCAATTACAGACTGATCTTTGGGAGGAGAAACTAGATTCCAGACTTTGTTTCTCTCAAATTTATTTAGCTCACTTTGCATTTCAACGATCCACCCTGCTTCTTTTAGTGCTTCTTTCACATTCTTGGGTTCTAGAAGAGACACAAAAGCATTAAAAATACACAATTTCTTTAACTGAGATCTTATTTGTGTACTAGTAGATGGATCAGAAATGGTGTTTTGAGTTGGATGAGATAAAAGATATTTGAACTTCTTTCTCTTTGTCCGGGGTTTTGGTTCTCCTGTAATATTTTCAAGTCATTGAGAGTTTGATGTAGTAGCTTGTCCGTTTTGTGTTCCTTGAGGTTCTCACTCAAGGCTTTGAGAACCACTTTCAAGGCTTTGAAAATTTCGTCTGTTTTCCTTCATGTTAGTCTTAAAACCATTTTCTGGATCTGCTTCATCCTCTGAATCATGCTTGTTCAAATTTAATTCTGCAAAACCTTAACTTAAAGAACCATCATTGCTTTCATCAAAGATAACATGTATACTTTCCTCAACAAGATTGGTTCTTTTATTGTAAACTCTGTAGGCTTTGCTAGTCAAAGAATAACCAATGATAATACATTCATCACTTCTGGTATCAAACTTGCCAAAATTATCCTTACCATTGTTGTGAACATAACAAGTACAGCCAAAAGGTTAAAAATAAGAAATATTTGGCTTTCTGCCTTTCAAAATTTCATAAAGAGTCTTCTTTAAAAAAGGTCTAATCATGCATCTGTTCAAAATGTAATTTGCAATATTAACAACCTCTCCCCAAAAAGACTTTGGCAACTTGTTTCCTAAAAGCATTGTCCTAGACATATTCTCAAGAGTTATATGTTTTTCCTTTCAACTACACCATTTTTTTGAGGAGATCTAGGAGCAGAAAAGTTGTGAGAAATATCATACTTAGCACAGAATAAATAAAAATCTAGTTTATTAAATTCTCTGCAATGATAACTCCTTATGGAAGCAATAGGCAGGTTTTTCAAATTTTCCAACTCCTTACACAGTTTTGAAAATTCAGATAGTGCCTCGGTCTTTTCTCTTAAAAACATAATCCAAGTAAATCTAGAGAAATCATCTACAATATCCAACATATACTTCTTACATTTTGGAGTTGGAACTCTCATAGGACCACATAGATCCAATTGAATCAGTTCAATAAGTCTAGATGTACTTACAAAGTTCTTAGGCTTGAATGAGCTCCTTGTCTATTTTACTTGAGCACAAGCTTTGCATACCTCTTCATCCTTAAAATTGATGGATGGTAGTCCTCTGACCAGGTCTTTAGAGACTAGTTTGTTCAGTTTATGCAAGATGATGTGTCCAAACTTTATGTGCCAAATCTTTGAATCATCTTTCAAAGTCTTGAGACATTTCAGACTTTCTCTTTCAACTTTTGAAATATTCAAAGAGTAACATTGTTTGACCTTGAAGCAGTGAGAATGCAATTTCTAGATTTTTCATCTTGCACCACACATTTCTCCTTGTCAAAAATAACCTTATTACCTTTATCACAAAGTTGAGATACACTAAGCAGATTAAACTTTAGACCATCTACAAGATAAGCATATGAAAAAAAAATCAAAACTATTACCAACTTTACCAATTCCTATAATATTGCATTTGCCTTTTTCACCAAGTGTGATTGTCCCTCCTGATTGTTCTTTCAATTCAGGTAATAAAGAAATCTTTCCAGTAATGTTCCTAGAGCAACCACTATCCATAAGCCACTTCTACTCTTTGCTCTTGGTGACAACGTACAAACACCACTCACTGCCTTACCCAGTTGTTAGACCAAGTGTAATATTTGGATTCATATTCAGGATCAACCATAGTTGGTGGTCTGATTCCTTTAGGAACCCAAATCTGTCTCACATGTCCCTAAAGATGGAATGGAAAATTATTCCTCATGATGTGAGGTTATGTTCTTCTAAAGCGACAGGTCATCTTAACATGATCAATCTTGCCACAGATAAAACGTTTTGGAGAATGTCCGCTACCAGCTTTCACAAAAGCCGGTATTGTTATTTCTTGAAAAGTTTGGATTATATCCAATACCAGTTTTGTGGACAGAATGCAAACTTCCACGAAGAATCAAGTTGAGATTATGCTCAGAGCCAGCAAGTTTTGTCATAACATTATTAGATTCTTGAAGTTTCTCAGCCAAAAGAGTCTTATGTTCCTCTAATTCATCATGATGATGCCTTGGAGCAAAAAGTGTTGTCACTCAAAAGTGAGTTTTCTGTTACAACTTATTTGACTTAAGTTTTCAAGGCTTTGAAATTGGTTTCCAAAGCATTGAAATCTCTATCAGTCTTTGCCTGAGCAATTTCAAGATTCTTGTTCTGGCAAACTAATTTCAAATTCTCTTTTTCTTTCTCATGAAATGTCATCGTTAAGACTAGATTTCATTTAAGTAGTCTTCTTCACTCAAAAGCATTTTTTTCAAAATCTCATAAAGCACATCTGCAGGTTTAGACATTAGACTATTTACCATAACCTCAATGTTCTCCTCTGAGCTTTCAACATGCTTGGCCATAAGACATAGGTTGGCTTTATCTTCTTCAGAGTCTGATTCACTTGAAGAATCAGAGTCACTCCATGAAGCTACCATGGCCTTCCTTTTTCTGTCATTGTCCTTCTTTTGAAAGTGCTTGCTTTTCTTGTGTGGTCAATCTCTGATCAAGTGTCATGAACCACCATACTCAAAGCAATTCATTCCTTTATATTTAGGGGAAGAGGACTTACTTTTGTAGTCCTTGCTACTTGAAGATCTGAATTTGTCTCTGCTGAAGTCTTTGTTTCCAAAGTTCTTCTTCTATTGAGAATCCTTGTCAAGGATTTAGAAATGAGAGAAAAAGGAACTTCTTCATCGTCTTCTTCTTTTTCAAGGCTTTAAGTCTATTCACTCTCTTTGGCCTTGAGTGCCAGATTCTTGACCTTCTCTAGTAGTTCTCCATCAGCTTCACTCATGGAGATCCCATGTGTGAGTAGTTTTCCCTATAAATGATCTAGTTGGAGAGAGAGGACAGAGCTTAAGCTTCTTCAATGACAGTAGATTTTGGTTCCCATTTGGCTTTGGGAAGACTTCTCAAGATTTTTCTGACTTTCTCTTCATTAGAGAATGATTTCTCCAAGGACTCCCGATTTTTGACAATGTCAGTAAATCTCTTGAACATGTCTTTTATGGATTTATCTCCATTCATCTTGGTTTGCATCACTTGGCTGGTTGCTTCAAAGGTATCCACCAGTTTATCCGATATCTCCTTAGCAGTATTGCAGGTAGATATCATGTTGAATTCATATTCATTCAAAGCACAGTATAAAAGATTCATGGCTCTATAATTCTTTCAGAGTTGTTCTAATTCACAAGTAGAGAGAGATTTTTCATGTTTGGGAGTTCTAATCCCATCCTTTTCAGTGTAGAATATGTGAGGTCCATTCTTGATAATAGACCACAGTTCAATGTCCTGATCAATGATGAACATTTTCATCAAGGCTTTCCAGTGTGAAAAATTGTCTCCACAAAACAGAGGAGGTCTATTAGCAGATCTTCCCTGTGAGAAACTATATTCACCTACATTACTCATGATATTAAGATAATTAGATCTGTACAGTGATACAAGCTCTGATACCAATTGAAGACTGAATGTAGGTATGCAGTACAGGATCAAATACTCTAGAAGGGGGGTTGAATAGAGTATGAAAACTTTTGCTACAGATGTGGTTTTAAAATAAAATGAGAAAATCTTGAAGTATTTCAAAGCTTTGAACTTAGTTTCAAGGCTTTGAAACCAAAACAGACAGTTTAAAAGTTACTAAGTATTTTCAAAGCTTTGGATATTTTTTTCAAAGCTTTGAACAGAAAGCTGTTTTGATACCGTTTTGAAGACAAGTAAAGAACAGAAATGTAAGACAATGAAAATAGTGATTTGTTACGAAGTTCGGTCTTGAGTGACCTACTCTCCGCCTGAGGGATCTAATCCCTCTACGATTTCAACAACATCTTATTTATCAAAAGTTAAGCCGTATATCTCAGACCAAGAGAACTGTCTTACTCTTTTTCAGCATGTGGTTCTTCCTAATCTATCTAGTAACAGGTCTAGTTAACTGATACAATAAGAATACAAGTTGTTCCTCTGGAAAAACTTGAATCTTAATGGTTGATTTAAGTAATATAACATAATGATATACAAATAAAGCTCTGGAAGAAGAACACTGTGAAGACAGCGAAGCAATGAAGTTTGAAGTGTTCTTCAGGAATCTGGAATGGATTGAATGGTTGAATGATTTCCTTCGATGATGCTTCTCAATCCGTGGGAGTGTATGAATCTCTATATAAAGCTTCGTGATTTTCAATCTCTCTGAATTAGTCGGTCTCTCAGTCTGTCAATTTGAATTGCAGACTATATAGGACGCTTCAGCAGAAATCCCAAAAAATATTCTGCAGATATTTAACTCTCAACAGCTTTTTTCCAACGGCTACCTGCACGATTTTCTCGTTGATTTTGATTTGATCTTCAATTTGCATTCCTAAGGAAAGTCCAGACAACTTTCCATAAGAATAGCACCCAATCTGCAGTCCTAGATTGCCAATTTTGTAATCCTGCAAATAAGGAAACTTAGCTAAACCTGCACCACGGAGTTAGCTAACAATCCCTGAAAAATAACTTAGGCAAATAATAAGATCAAAGAATGTTATAACATAGATTTTTTTGTCTATCATCACATAATAAAGCATGAGCAAGTGGAGGAGATTAGAGAATGAATGGGGGTAAGAACTCCCCCTTAGTTCATGCTGTGAAGTTTCAAGGCTTTGAAACCAGTTTCAAAGCTTCGAAAACAACTTTGAACTTACAATCTCCCCCTTCATGAAAGACAAAACCAACTATTCTGTTTGAACAGTGTTTATACAAAAGATAGACATTAGTAGCATAGAAGAAACAGTTATATAAGATCACAAACAAATAGCATAGCAATACCAACCGTTATAAAAGTTGAATCAAATCAAACAAAATAACCAAAAGCCAACTAAGCAGTTTTAAAAGTTCATCGATAGATCCAAAAACCATATCTCCCTACAACTATATATACCCCTAAATTTCTCCCCATTTTTGACTTTCATCAAAAAAGTGAGAAAATGATGGATCAACCCTTATTTTTAAAACTTAAAAATTTAAAAGAAATAAAAATTTTCAAAGAAGAGAGATGTTGGATTCAAGGCTTTAAAAATAAGAAAGAAAGGTTGGATTCAAGGCTTTGGATCTTCATATGTCTTAGGCCCTATAGCATCTTCTTGATTACTTTCCTCTTCCTCTTCCTCCTCATTCTATTGTTGATCCTCTTCCTGGGAATCTTCTCCTTGTGCAACTTCTTCACCAGGCTCATCAGCAGCCACATCATCCTCAAACACATCAAATGAGGTGACAATTGCTAGAGCCTTTCCTTTTTGTTTCTTCTCTGCTGCAAAGCTTCTCTGATTAGCAATCATGAGTCAACATTGTCTTCCTTACTAGGTTCCTTATTCTCAGCAACATTTGTCCCAGCATCCTTATCCCGAATAGCCTAATCCCCAGTACTCTGCTCATCAAATAAGTCTTTGGTAGACCCTAACTTCCTTGAACCTTCCGGAGCCTATGTTTCCTCGTCTTCCACATGTACTAAATAGATGCTATTTAAATTACTTTCAATCATATACTTCATCTGTCTGAACTCAGTACTCACCTGATACTGACCCTGCTTTAGCTCATCTCTTTCATTTTTAATAAAGTTCAGCTTTTGAAGAATTTGAGATTAGTCCTGAGTGGTAGAATCTGTGAGAGTGTATGAATCTGTGTATAAAGCTATGTGCATCTCAATCTCTCTAAATTAGTCTGTCTCTCAGTCTGTCAGTTGAAAATGCAAACTATGTAGGAAGCTTCAACAGAAATCTCTAAAAATCCTCTGTAGATATTTGATTCTCAACAACTTTCTCCCAACGGCTAGCTGCATGACTTTCTCATTAATTTTGATCTGATCTTCAATCTGCAAGCCTAAGGAAAGTCAATAAAACTTTCCATAAGAAAATTTAGCTAAACCTGCAACACAGAGTTAGCTAACAATCCCTGCAAAATAACTTAGCAAATGATAAAATCAAAGCATGTTATAGAACATATTTTATTTCTCTTTCATCACATAATAAAGCATGAATTAGAGAATGAATAGGAGTAAGAACTCCCTCTTAGTTCATGCTGTGAAGTTTGAAGGCTTTTAAACCATTTTCAAATCTTTGAAAACAACTTTGAACTTACACTATCAATAGTAAACCCTAGCAATTCCCCAAACGAGGCATCTCAATATGTGTCTAGATTATGGTGAATACTTCTTATCTAATTACCAAATTCTCTTGGCAACGATAAATTCAGAATTTACCGATTATTACTACACTCGACAACCATGCACTTGCGGTCGAAGTGTGGCAGCATGCTACTTCTTGACAAAGGAAGGAAGTGTCCAATTTCTTTAAAATAAAAAGGATATTTTAAAAAAAAAGCATTCGTCAAATTTGGGTAGCATTTATATAATATTATGGATAATTAATTTTTTATTCCTATATTATTTGATATAATTTACCAATGACGGGCCTAGTAGTAAGACAATGAGTTTCTGGTTAACAACTTTGTCTCGACCTTCTTTTTCATTCCTCGCTTCATCAATAACTAAATAGATTACTCAACTTCAAAAAAACATTTAAAGAAAAGAAAGGGATAGGAAGAGAAGGCAATTTGATGCCATAGTGTAGTGCACCCTTTCTTTATCCATAACAGCAACATTATCCTCACCAGAAGCATGTTAAAGGACCAGATTTTGGTAGACCCGTTTTGTGGTTGACCTCACCATAATTATAAGACTCAGACCCATAACCGAACGATGAAGAATTAGACAAGGAAGTTCTAGAATCGTCAAAACCCAAAAACGATGTGTCTAAACATGCAATCCGTTGGTGACCCACGAGTGACAAACCATGTTATACTCTGTGGTCATCAAGCCAAATCGGGAGAGAGAGAGAGAGAGAAAATCATAGGATGTTGATTAAAAGTAAAGGAGATGAGGTTATGGAAGCATATGAATGGAAAATTTTTTAAGAGGGAGATTAATGGTAAAATAATGATTGAGGACAAAGATATTAGTGGTGATTGACATAGAGAGAGAGAGAGTTGCGAGAAAGAATATTTATGAGAGAGAATAATGGTAATTTTGGAGAAAGATAAGAAGAAGATAGTGGGAGACATGGCTAATATTGGCTCCTCTTAAGGAGAGAAAAAAGAGAATGGAAGAGAAAAGGTAGAGAGATGGATTGACAGAGAGAAAATCTAGGACGTGAGAAAAAATTTGAGAAGTTATAGACTAGAGAGATGAAGAGAGAGAGCGGTCGTTGGAGAATATTAAGGGAGAGACAGGGAGGATTGTAGAGATAAATATTCTAGGTTCATTTTAATCAAAGAAAAATTAGATAAAGAGAGTGATGAAGGAAGAAATTTATGGAAATATCAGTCAAATCCAAAAAAGTTTCAACCTAATCTCACAATCAGGGGAAATTGAGGATTGATTAACGGGATGAAGCTGCACCTTAATCTGAATGGAAACAGCATCGTAAAAAAGATGGCCGTAACTCAAACGCAAGAAATTATATCACCAAATCTTTTTGACGATCGTAACTCGATCGCAAGTAATTAAATCAAGCAGTTATATAAGATCACAAAAAAAAGCATAGCATCGTATGACGATCGTGGATTTGCAGAGGCAAGTTGACACATCTAACTTGACACTTAGCGGCACGAGAATTCAAGGATCGCAATGTCTCAGATCGTAACTCGCAACCCGTAATCGAGATTATATACAAATACAATTTATGTGGCCAGGATGAGCGTTATGGATGAGCGAGTTTGAAGAATGATCTGCTTAAATTTTTGGGTTGTCACAATCCAGTAACTTTTTAAATTTTATGAACGAAGAAAGAGAATTAATGTTTGAGGAAGTAGAATAAATTTCATACGATAAAATATTCCATGAAGGGGTCCTATCATCATGTGAACCTGAGGTGGATTGGACAAACCCTTCTCTTTATGAAAATTATGAATACAAAGAGGACGTGTTAAAAATGGATGATTGCAATCAGACTTTTTATGCCCCCATTTCCTTTAAGGTAATGAACATTTTGAACAATTTTTCCATCAAAAATTGTTGAACATGAAAACGAAGAGGTTAAAGATCAATTAGAGAAGTACATGTTTCCAAACAAGTTGTCATATTTATATTTTGATTCTCTTATAATAGATTCAATCATTCAAGTTCCTAATTTGAACTCGAGGTCGGGTGCCTGATGCAGGAAGAAATTTGGGGAATTATCCCATTGAATTCAGAAAAACAATTTCGATCAACGCAGAATCAGAGGCAGAATTAAAGGATTGATGAACGAGGTAAAGAAACACATTGATCTACTAGAAAATAAATTATAAAACTATTTCATGACTTTGTCATGAGCACCCCCCTATTTTGGAAAAAACAGTTGTTTAATGGTGAAAATCATCTGCTATTTTAGTAATATTTTGTTTGTTAATTAAGACAAAAATTTAACCCGCCTTGGGTCAATTATTTTGAGCATGTGTTTCTTATTTAGGACTTTCATATAGAATATTATTTGATTTTTTTTTTTACGGAATTTAAGTTTTTGGCTATCTAAGTCTAGCTTGTGCACTAATTTTCATAGATTATTAAATATGTTTATAATAAAATCTAGAGCACGGTCTCTTGTTTTCGTCTCCTCCTTCCCTTTGCTTCTACCACTTGATCACGCCCTCGCGGTAATCGCTGGAGCAAAAAGTAGGGGATAAGTATGGGCAGTGAAAGTTAGAAATGAGAGAGAGAGAGAGGTCTAGAAAATTTCAATTTATAGGGAAAACAGAGTAAAGTTCAAGTGATGAATTCATCCGTGGGGGACAATTCTATTTGTTCTATTGGGTTTAACCCAGATCCAATCCGAGGGAGGTCGGGTCAAATGGGTTTAGTTGTGGGGGGTTTTTATGGTTTTGGGCTAACAAACCCATGTTTTTCTTGCATAGTTCAGGGCGGTTATGGATCCCATTGATAGCCTACTCACCGCTAAAGTGATGGTGAGCCTTAAAAAGTAAAAACCTTATCCGTCATTATTTCAGATTAATCCACATCGACGATCACAAGATTCATGTTTTTTGTATTCATAATTTTATAAAGTTTAAAAAACCCTTATAGAGATGTACGTAGTGATCAACTAGTCATCAGATCCAATAGTTCACATTCATATTTTTTCTTGTGAGAATATGATTCCAATCGAAGATAACAAATTAGGATCAATCAGAGAATTTTGATAATTGGGGTGGCAATTTCACAGTGACATAAACTGGATGCATAAATATGGGATTTAGCCAAATAGGATGCATACATATGAAATTATGTCAAATGTCCATAACCACCAATGATTAAAATATAAAAGCAATAACTCATTAATAATTCGTTGTTTACTTTTGAGTAGCACAAACATCTCAATGTGTCGGAGGACACTTGCAATAGCACACTCCTTGAATGCAGAATTTGATGCATCCTTTGTGACAATTAGAGTCATTAGGACCACTACAACCGGAGCTCCCAGAACATGACTTTCTCGTAACAGCGGGATAGATTTTCCGATTCATGGTGGATTGACAGAAGCCATCGTCATCGCACAAAATTTTTCCATTAAAGCTGCCAATTATACTCTTACACTCTTCATCTGTCGTACACTTTTTACCAGAAACTTCAAAAAATAAACGATCATGAACAAGTGTATGTATTGTTGTGAGTACTATATAGTTTTTGATCCAATTATATCAATCTTATGGAAGAAAAAGAAAGGGAGAATAACATACCTAACAGAATGAGGGAAAACAGAAGCACGACCGTGAGATATGACTTCTCCATCGCAATTTGATACAAGCTTTGTGGTATTCAACTTTTAAGCTCAATATATAGTGCAGACTTTTTGTGTCATAAATGGTATACACGTCAAACAGTTTAACATCCAAATGATACAATGTATGCTTTCAATATATTTCCAAAACACATTAAAAAAGAAATGTGTCTAAATGGAAGAGTCGTGCAAGAGGGACAAAAAACATATGTTTTCTTTCTAAGTGATTGTCGTTAATAACTATTTGTTATAAATGTAATTGCTTAATCCATTCATAAATTTCGACATCCCTTTTTCTAATTTAAGAGATTTATAGTTGAATACTCTTTTTGGTAAAATTGTAGAAGCACGTCAATTCCTTACTAGAGAAAATTAAATACTGAAGCGAAACGCACAAAAAATAGTAAATAATCACAATAAGTGAGATAGTCGATTTGGTAAATTACCAAGTGAAAGGGTAAACTTTTTTATACTAATTTCTAGACAATCATGAGATAAATAGTCGCAATCAATGTCACTAGAACACGACATTAAGCTCAGTGGTTAGAGACTTGAGGAAGGGGATAAGCCCACATCCATAATCTCCACATTATTAATGTTAAGCATCCACCTCTAATTGGAAAAATCTATGACGAGATTGAAAACTACATTAAAATATCATTTAAATCTAAGAGTACATCATCACTTTTTCTTTATCACCAATTTAAGGTGAAGTTCTAGAGATTAAACAATTTTTCTCTCCCGCATATCTCCAAATTAGTGCCATATTGGCCGACTTGATACCCATTTTGGCATGAGATGATTTCTTGTCGATAAAATTATTATATTAATTGCAAAGAAGATATTTCGTATAGTATTGAGTGATGTAAATTTTAAATAAAA
The DNA here is from genome assembly GCA_023055425.1 of Linanthus parryae. Lineage (NCBI taxonomy): Eukaryota > Viridiplantae > Streptophyta > Magnoliopsida > Ericales > Polemoniaceae > Linanthus > Linanthus parryae. The sequence goes on along the minus strand of JALGPY010000003.1, from coordinate 120,854,815 downwards.
CTGCTAGAGATTCTGACATTATGTTCCATATACTTTCTACCGATGTCAAGTTGACAACATCATTACCCACTCAACATGAGTTAATTTTTTCTTCTTTGAATTTATACACAAGTGTGTTGTGAATATGAAGGATTTGTAGAGAATACACACACACACACACACACACACACAAGATACATTGTTGGAAGATACGAAGTGTTAAGGAATGAAAAAATCCTTGGTTATCTCTTTCATGATTTATACCATCGGCCATTATCCCTTTCATGATCTATGCAGTCAGTCATTATGTTGTAATTATCGTGTTTCATATTCTAGCTTAGAGATACAATGCTTTTAGTCACTTGATGTAGACGTAGTCGATAGCACTCTTGTATAAATACTTGACTTGAACAATGGTAAGAATACAATTCATTTTCCACTCTCATACTGAATTCGATATTATTCCTTACCAAAATACTATTTATATACAGTCACACAGCCAACCTATAAATGCCTTGATTCCTCCACTTATCGCATATATGTCTCTCGCCATGTGCGTTTTGTCCCTCATATCTTCCCATTTGCTTCCTCAAAACCAACCACTTTGACCCGACCTGCTACCAATGATGAGTTCTCTACCGCAACTGAGTTACCTTTGGCAGATGCACCTGCCAGCGCCCCTCATAAAATTATCCCTATCACTCCCTGTCCCTTACATAAACGAGGTCTTAGATTACAATACTAAATCTTTTCAACTAGTCTAAGACTTTACAACTGTAAATATAACCAGTCTCGTGGCGTGCTGCTTATTTACTGTAACACATTTCCTTTTCCGAAATTATAACGGTTCTTGTACCAACTTATGGAAGAATTCGAACTCGGAAGATGATGCTCAAGTAAATTTTGTTGTTCTTCTTCCTGGTGAGACTTTCAATCCATTGTGAATTTCTATTCATGTACATTAAATTCAGCAGTGTTGATTCGGTATCTCTCTATTGTGCAATGTGCAGCTGGTCAAGTGGAGTTGATTGAATCGTAGTAGCCGCGAGGAAAGTTTTCGCGGACGAGTTTCACATTTCAATTCCCATTAGATAAAATATTGATGAAATATAAGTTTCCTGGTTCTGGACTTCATTTTCATCCCCCTGTAGTGAACTAATATGGCGAGAAAGAACCGGAGAGGGAAACATATTCAAATGCTCATCGGGTTTACAATGTCATTTTCATGGTTCGCATCATTGGAATTGGAATGTGTTTGTAACGCCCGACTGTTTTTTGTAATCTGAGTAGTTCAGTCGTTGAGTTAGTTTCTGAAGCAACTTATCATTCATTTATTCCGACTTCAGTGTTACAGAGATCTTACTCGCAGTTGTTGAAGATTACATGATAAATGAATAAGGATCATATCGGCTAGTCAAATTCCATTGTTTATCTCGTCTTACGACTCCTAGGCTTTGTTTATACAGGAAAATCTATTAGTAGCGGACTATATCAGACACTTCTAATGCACTTATTTCAGATAATCTAGTTTAGCACTCATGAGCGTTTACTATATAACCTCCACTTAACTTTACAAATATTAAATTTTTGTCTTATTTTATTTGATTTTTTCAACTTAATCATTACTGTAATAAATTCATGAATACGCTCCGCACTGCACTGTGATACTAGTACATAATAGTACAAACATGTGCATCACTTTGAGTGCTAACCACTCTTTATAACTTCATTCGTCTGCATTTCCTTTATCTCAGCTTCTGCCGCTTTTCGCTTGCGAACAATAGGAGAAAAGATCCTAGATAACACTGTGGATTGTTGAAACATGTGTTACTATTTCAAAGTACATACTAGCTCTCTAGTACAAGAACTATTGGTGAGCTACTCTATGTATTTTGTCTGGATCGTTTCGTCCCACAAGAACAAAACGGAACGCCCTCCTGAACGGAATTTACAACTATGAACTCTAGTATAGTACTTATATAGAAAAAATTTGTCTTGCAATTTACGCACAAGTTAATATCATAATTATAAACATAGACCTTAACTTAACTTCGTCTTCAACAAGCCTAGTTTGTTTGTCTATGTTCCAATTCTCAAATATTAAAGAAAATGTTGATATATATCTAACTTTTTTGTCCAACAAAAATCAAGTTTTAATTTTGGGAGAGCAAAGAACAACTTAGTCTTAACTTTGTAAAATGACTGAATTGGCAACAAAATTACTCTACACACAAAAATGGGAATAATATGGAGAGAGACAGAGAGATCCGCCTACGATTTCAAGCGAACCAGCGACAAAACCTCGACGATCTTCTCTCGACCCCAGGTCCGGGGAAACATATCTATTAAGGAGGATCTTCAACCTGTTCTAAAAAAAAGAAGGATATCCAAAGGGGATCTACCCTTACAAGGCTGCAACGGCAAAGAATCGGTTGGGAATCGGCGACCTCCAAAAGAGAATAAATCCTCTGAATCACCCTCACCTCGGGCTGATCTGAGGACTTCTCCAAGGAACCAAGATGACGACAGACCTGGAAACTCCCTCGCAGCCGCCTTACCATGGTTTCAGTCGAAACCTGGGCATCGATGTCGAGGAATCATCTCTAATAAGGGCGAGATCCAAAAGAAATCACAAAATCGCCGGATTCTGCTGCGAGTGACCGGGATAGTGCCCTTCAATGGTTAGAAAACAATTATTGACAGTCAAGGAGTACGAAGGAATTCCTAGAAGAGTTGCTTATGAAGTTGATGTCCCCATCCAAAAGCCCCTTCGTCGGTCAAGAAATTAACAAAAAGTCGGTCGTCCCCCGCTTCATCTCCAAAATCAGGTACACACCACCTCTCTGCCTCCTTGAAAGGTAAGGCGGTGGCGATGGAAGATGTGCCATGTCAAAGTCGGGTAAATCCTGATTATGAAATTACACATAATCTCCATGCCTCTTCTTCAATTGTCGCAAGTTCAGAACATTTTTCTCCTCCTCAATCCCACAATTAAGTATGCTGTTTACTCAACACAACTGAAGATACGTCCGAAAAAAAGGTTGCAAGGGATGTTGGTTGTGTTTCTAAGTCGTGCTCTGGTTTTGCAATCCACCTAAGGCTGTTGGCAAAGAAAAAGGGATTTGGGTTCCAGATGAAGGCGAAGAAAAGGGCAAGATTCTTGATGGAAGTTCTATCTCCAAATGTGAAATTGTATTTGAAATTAATATCGTTGACGCTGAAATCGTAGTTGAGAAGGATATTTCGGAAGGTGGTGGTGTATTGGCCGAACAAGTAAGTCACATAGATGAAGTTGCAGTCAGATTGTAGGTTGTTGACAGTGAAGTTTTAACAGAGAAGTCTCATGGTCAATTGGCTAATTCTAAGGTCAAGAGGAAAGAGGCTGAAACTGAGGTTGGGATTGAGGCATTGAAGTGCTTGGTTATTGGTAATTCTGCCCACCCTAAACCTGCAACTCACAAACAGTTCAGTGCCAATGAATTATTGGCGTTGCGATTCCGGCCATCTCCTTCGAAGATCTTAACTCATATACGTGCCAAAACAAACCTGGAGTTAAGTCCTCCTCGTTCTCGTCGAACCACTAAATAGGTTAGGGCTTATCCCGCCAACTTTCTTGCCTACACCAATAGAAGAACACATCAATTCGGATACTTAAAGGGTTCTTCAGTTGTCTCAGCCATGCATCAAAGCCAATCTGCGACAACATTCAAACACACAACCATCCTCAAGCTTTGTTGTCAGAATGGGAAAAAGTTTAGATGTGTAATCCCTCTAAAGGATATTAATGAGGAGCCACCTCCCGCTACACTAATCGCAAACGCAAGCGTAGATACATCTGAGGCGCAAATAGCAATAACCCAGGTGCATTCCTATGCCAAATATTTGCGACAAAGCCCATCTGACTCTATCCTCAAGAGGAATCGCGCAAAGACAAGGATACCTGCAAAGCCAAGTCCCTTCACCTGAAGCCCTCACACTTTATCGTTGATCCCACTTCAAACATTCGGCTTCAAGAAGCGACCCTGCAAAGGCCTTTTCCGACGGCATCTCCGTAGTTCCAAACGCCACTGCTTGATTTGCCAAGTCTGTTCCTAGCAATTTGGTATCTTCCCTCAATTGTCTAGCCAGCTTCGAGCGGAGTTGTGTGTCGATGAAAAGGAAATTTTTCTGGGATGAGAAAGGCCCTGCTCTGAAGATTATAAAATCGCTTGGATCGTGTTTTACAAACCCCTTCACTTCTGCTAGCCCCCTGACACTCTATAAAGATTGGATTTCCGAGATTGTTCCTCAACAATCTCTTGAACAACCATGATCATGTGGTGCTGGAATTGCCAAGGTTTGGGACAGACTTGTGCAATTCAACCAGCTAAGTTTCTGTTCCTGGTTAGTAATCCTTCGTTAATCCGTGTGAGATATGTAGAAGGAAGGTTGTCCTCGCTACAGTTGTTTTCAAATCGCATTGCTTATGTGTTTCTCTGTGCTCAAGGGCATGACTGCTTCAAGACGGTTCTTTGGAGTAAGATTTTTGTTTTATGTTTTTGTTTGTCTGCATTGGCTGTCCTTCCTATCAGCAAAGGTGTATCGACAAACTCCCATAACGAAGCTTCAGAATGCTTCTACTTTGCCTGTTGGCAGCCATGGCTTAGTTCGAACACAACAAAACCGGGTGTGTTATTCATCCAACCAGTTGGTTCACAAGAAGCCCCCCCCCCCCCCCCTCGGCAAATTGATTACCCGAGTACCCTTCCTTCCCTGCTCCAGTCTATGATCTCGTCCCCGTGTATCACGTCAGAATCATCTTGGGTTTCAAAATTTGCAGCAGATTCGACAATCCCAAAGAACTGGCCAAGCTTAAATTTTATCTACATCGTCGTCGTTTTGTTTCCTGTCACTTGACTCAGTGACGTGTTAGAGCCGAGTGATTTTATGTGTGGTTGTATCTTTTTCCGTTGCTTAAATTAATACTACGTTCCTCTTTAAAAAAAAATGGCAATAACGTAAATTTGTTGGGCCTGGAAAGCATGGTTTTGAGCCCACTAGCAATGCATTGAGAATGACGGATCTTGTCAATCTCAGCCCAACCGACGTATTCTACACAAAACCCTCCTCGCCCCCTCGGTGTCTGTTTGTGAAAAATAAAACCTTCATCGCATCATAGGGTTGTTCTCTCTCTGTCCCCAGTCCTATTCTCTCTCAAAGCATAGCAGCCTTCTGGGTTTATCAGGTTTGTGATTTCTGTTCATCGTTTGATAAGGGTTAGCTTCAATTTTGTACCAATCGAGTAAGTGTACAAATTTTAGTCTATGGAGCCTGAAAACTCGTGTCTTGGTGGTTTGAAAATGAACCCAACTAGCAATTAGCTTTCCCTGTATGGAATAACTAGATTAGTATTCTTGTGTCTGGGTGGGATTGATTGATTGGTAGTTTTTTGTGCTGGTTCAGTTGAATTAGGCTTTCTCCGTCAAATTAGGTTGTGGAGCTATGTTGGGTCGGTTGAATTAGGTTTCCCCCCTTCAAATTTAGGCTTTGAAGTTATGTTTGATTCAGCTGAATTTGTTTGTCTCCTTGAAATTTTATGCTATGAAGCCTGAAAAGTGAAAACTCTGTCTGGTAGTTGAAAAATGACCCCAGTTAAAAAACAAAAACAAAACTACACTTTAGGTGACCTCTGCATGAATTCTTTAGGTGGTTTGTTGTACTTCATTGTAATTTATTGCAAAAGCTGGAATTTTTTCTGTTGTGCTTCATTGGAGTTGGCTCTTTTTGGTCTAGTTTTTCATGTTTGTGAGCGGAGAGAAAATCCGCTCTTTCATCGTTTTAGTGAGTTCACGTCAGTCCGGCGACGAAGTGCAGAGAGAGATTGTGAGAGATTGTGGCACACTTTCACCTTGCCGGAGAGAAATTGACTGTGATCCCTTTCGTTTACCAGGATGAGGCCAATTTTGATGAAAGGCCATGAGAGGCCACTGACTTTCTTGAAGTACAACAGAGAGGGAGATCTCCTCTTCTCCTGCGCCAAGGACCACAACCCCACCGTCTGGTACGCCGACAACGGTGAGCGCCTCGGAACCTACCGCGGCCACAACGGAGCCGTCTGGTGCTGCGATGTCTCAAGTAAGTGTGTCGTCCTTCTCACATAATCCCGATTTTGTGTTTCGCTAATTTATTCATCCGTAAAATTGAGATTTATGGGTTTTGAATTGGAGGGGTTTCTGCGCTACTCGTGTTTTCATTAGCAATTTGATTAATCTGTCTGTTAAAAAATGAGATTCTTTTATGGGTTTGGAAACACAGGGCATTCTACACTACTGGTGTTTTGTTTAGCTGTCTAGCTCATCTACTTGTTTAAATGTGATATTGTGTTATGGGTTTTGAATTACAGTGGTTCTACGGTTCTCATGTTATATATAACAAATTAAATAATTTGTTTCTTAAAATCTAAGATTCTTTAATGGGTTTTAATTACAGGGGATTATATGCTACTGATGTTCGTTTGTTAGAAATTGACATTGTTTTTATTGGTTTTGAATCATAGGGGATTCTACTCTTTTGATTACTGGTAGTGCCGATCAGACTGCCAAGCTTTGGAATGTTCAGTCTGGGGCAGTTCTTTTCACTTTCAAATTTGATTCTCCTGCTAGAGCGGTCGATTTCTCGGTGGGTGATAAGCTTGCGGTGATCACTACTGACCCCTTTATGGGACTGCCTTCTGCTATCCATGTGAAGCGTATTTCAAGGGATCCTAATGAGCGTATGTTTCTCTTCCTTGATCTTCTTGTTTTTGCAAATCGTCACAACTTCTAGGAACTTTCATGTAGACATATTTCAGAAAGAAGAACCAGAGTACATTCATTTATTTTTGTATTCTCGGAAAAACACTTGTAAGAAAATTTAGCTCATTTGTTAAGTGGTATTAAATGCCTTGATCATACTTTTATGGCTTCTAGATTTACTAAAAACATTGTTCTTCCAATTGTGCTACTTATTGGTTAACTGAATGGCATATTCAGGTATAGCTTTATAGTAGAGGTGATGATAATTACACAAGTGAAAAAGCTTCTGACACAATATTTTGGGTGTGAGGACGGTGTCACCCTTTTTAATAAAATTTGACATCAATTAGCCTGATTGATTATCTTACTATTCTTCTTGGTATTACCAATATATGAATGGTCCTCCCCTACTCCCCCCCCCCCCCCCCCCCCCTCCCCTCTCTCTGTATGCAAAGCATTGGAAAATATCAGAACCTATTTGCATTCAAAGCTACCCATCTCATAACTCAAGCTATTTTTTCTTCTTCTCTTACTTGTAGTCCGGTCTTCTTCTTCTTTGGCTTATAGTCCGACCATCACCTAGCTCATTTATATGTGGTGGGTTTTGATCAATAATATTGGGTATTTATTTTTGTTCGTTCGTTTCTTTCAATCCGCGGCAACCTTTCTCCCAGGTTTACAATTGAACATAGCATTACTTGGGATCAAATTGATTTTTCAGTATAGAAAATCCCTTAAATAAATTGTTTCGATCAGCAGGTACAGATTAAGACTAACCAATAGATAAGAACTAACTTGATTAGAAACCAAATCATACATGTAAAAAGGTAGAAAATCAGCACATGATAGAGAAGAATTTACATATACGAGAATCATTGTTGTAAAAATCTTACGATTCACGATTCGTATCCTACGATTCGATTCGATTCACCCATGAAACGATGCGAATCCCTTATTGAATCTTTAATGGACAAAAAATTATTTGAATCCCGATTCAAGAGTCTGAATCTTATGATTCAGTTGCGATTCAGACCGATTCTACGATTCACCTTCGATTCATCTGAAGGTCTAATTGAGTTGCAGCATCAGTCTAAGAAATAATACTTCCTACATTACTTCATACATGTATGTCTGATTTGCAACATGCATTTGTAACATGCATTTGTTTTAAATTACTAGTGCTGTAGTGCATATTACTTAAGTCCAAGGCTAATAGTTTTCTATTATTTCGGTTTCCTTGTCATCTTGTAGTTCCTTGCATATGCCTATCTATATCTAGATTATTCTTTATCTTTTAGATGTGTGAAACTCCTAATCACTAGTTACGGATGCGGGTTTCCGATAATTTTGAGCTTTCTTTTTGAAACAAATATGAATATTTTGTTCAATAATGTTATAGCTTTATGAAATATTCTAGTCTACTATATCTACATAAAAATATTGTAAACTGAATCGTTTCAATTCACGATTCGATTCGATTTACGATTCAGTGAAGGTGAATTTCGATTCACTATCTGAATCCCGATTTGACAACTATGACGAGAATTGAGTTGATATACCAGTAGGCTGGGTAAATTGATTGCCCCTTTCAGCACAGCTCAGCTATAAACTCTCATGTAATTCTCAACGTGGATTCTTGAGTTAGAGAAGAGAGGATGATGATGAAGAAGATGTTAATCCATAAATGGGATCGGTGCGGTTGGCGGTAGTGGAGTGTGACGGTGGTTCTCTGACAATGTGGGGGAGGAGAAGGTAGAGAAAAGTGAGGAGACTAGGATGAGAGAGGAGAATATATTTGAACATATTAGTGATATCAAGAAGAATGGTGGAGTAGAAGAGTTATCAGTGTTAAGTTATTACATATAAAAGAAGTTACGTTTCGTTAGTAAAGAGGGTATAATTGTCCTTGCAGCCAAAATATTGAGTAGAAGTTTTTTTTACTTGTGCTAGTATCATCACCCTTATAGAAGTTTGGCAAGTAAACAAATGCAAGAAACACCATAGGATTAACAATCGGACGTCTACCTGTTACTATCTACGTTCCAGGGGTTTAGATGGTTACTATAAACAATGACTACATGACACTAAGTCTATTGCATTATGCAGATCAGCCCAATAATGTCTGTTACTAACTACCGGGGCTGGCTTTCATTTGTGATGCTTTGTTAGATAAATGTTTCATAGTAATCTAGTGCTTCGCTTCTATGATTGATTGCCTCTTCCAGTCAACAATTCAATGTTTAAGCAACTTATTGTGTGATTTATGCTGTTTTAGAGACCGAAGAGTCTCTGCTCACGATCAAAGGTCCTGTGGGAAGGATAAATAGAGCTGTCTGGGGGCCTCTAAACAAGACCATCATTAGTGCTGGTGAAGATGCTGTAATTCGAATCTGGGATGCTGAGGTGAGCCGTTATGTTTCATTTGACAAGAATTATGAGACTCTAGAAGTTGCAATTAGCTAGATTCTCATCGATTCAGTAATTTCATAGCATAATTGCTGATTCTCTGGCTTTATTTTTATCTTCATGCTTGCTTTTTAGTAGATCGTATGTGATTGATCTGGGACCTTTTTTTTTTCTCACGTCGTTTGCACGAACTAAAGACAGGAAAGCTGCTTAAAGAGAACGAAAAGGAAGATGGCCACAAAAAGACGATTACTTCACTCACAAAGTCTGCAGATGGCTCACATTTCCTAACTGGTTCTTTGGACAAGTCAGCTAAGGTGTGGATCTTTAGCTCTGGAAAATGTTGAAGTATCTCCCATTTTCATCTCCCGCCTGTTTCAATCTTTTTGTGCATATCGTTCTCCTTGTTAGCTTTGGGACTCCAGATCACTGACACTTATAAAGACTTATGGGACGGAACGACCGGTTAATGCTGTTGCGATGTCGCCACTTCTTGATCATGTAAGTATACATGGACCCCTAAACAAGCTACTAGGTTCTTACTTTGATGTTCTTGCTATTTCTTCACTAAAGTAGCTTGGGAACTGGCTTCCATTTTCCTTTTAAGGCTTGTGCTATAGTAGTTTGAGCATCTTTTTCTCTACAAAAGAGCTGTAACCCGGATAGCATACTCTAGTTTGATAAGCACTTAGTAATTCTTATTCTGGAATCCGCGCTCATGCAATCATACAATCTTTAGTGGTTGTTTATGTGCATGTTTGATTGCTAATTTATACCTTATGGTTCTTCTAGGTGGTTCTTGGAGGTGGTCAGGATGCTTCATCTGTTACGACAACTGACCATCGCGCTGGTAAATTTGAGGCCAAGTTCTATGACAAGGTAGAAATATCTGACATGTATATGTGTAAACTATGAGATCAATTGGTGTGCTTTTATTGAAGAATGATGTTAATGCTTGTCTTCTACTAGATTCTGACGGAAGAAATTGGAGGCGTGAAAGGGCACTTTGGACCAATAAATGCGTTGGCGTTTAACCCCGATGGCAAAAGGTATACTTTATACTTAATCGGTGTTATCTTTGGAAAATAATTTATTCTACTGGTTGGTCCATTGTCTCTGAAATGAACATCATTGATTGATGGTAACCGTTTGCTGGAAGCGTCCCATATTGTACGATCTCTTAATGTGGTGGATACTGCAGAGTTTCAGTACGTATTCACATCTTATTTATCTCTTTTGCATGAACTGTCACAAGAGATCCCTCGCCACCTTCTCTACTACTGCTGCCTTTACTTCCCTTCCCCAAATAGATATTCAAGCTTCCAACAGTTTATTCTTTCGTACTTTCCAATTATTTGGATCTTTCATATTTCTGCTTATGCTCATCTTGAGTAGAGATTTTGAATGACATGATGTGATTGGTTAATGGAGATCCTTTTGTAACCATCTCATCTTTTTGAGTTTGTGAATCTTGATGCTAGCTTAACCTGATGTTGGGACATATCACAAGTCAGAAGCTATGCTGGGTAGTTGAAAGAGCAATATAAGCTGCTTTTGTTGCTTGATATTCATAGAAAAGTGCTCCCATTTGGTTTCTGATTTTCGTTGGAAGTTTGAGGTCCCTTGTCAATTGTACGAGTTTTGGTACTTCTACTATTTTTTCTGTTATTTGTTTGAATATGCCCCCATTAAATTTCCAATACAGCTATAAAGAGGAGGAATTTAAAATGGTTAGCTTGATATCTTATGGCTTACAAGAATCACAAGGGTTATGAAATAGTTAGCTAGATATGTGGTGGCAGATACAAGAATCCCGAGGGTTTTGAAATAATCAATGAACAAATATCAAATACATGAAGTTTAACCTGCACAAAAATGTGAATTAGTGCATAGATGAACTGATGATTGATGGAGAATGGGCATGAAGACTACCTGTGAGGGATTGTCTAAGATATCTTGGGAGGTAGAGATATTGGGACTTGATAATCAAGGGTGGATTAAACCAATCCCCACGCGACTGCCTTTTGTACTTCATAGTAAGAAAACTGCTGTAGCTAAGAAAAGAGGGTGTATTGCAGATAATTGTTTGATAAATTGTTTCAGGTTTGATAAATTGTTTCAGGTTGAAGTTTCTTTATGAATGATAGATCTGTTGAAACTCCAAAAAAAAAGAAGAGATGTGTTTGTGGGGAGGGGCTGAGAAAGATGTAGGTGGGGAGATTGTACAACATAATTTAACTTAAATGAAAATTATAAGCGAGATCATATGCCTTTCAAAAGTGTCAATATTGTTGGTTGCGTTATAATAGGACATGTTTGATAAGGTTTGCATATGTAGGAATATATCCAACCCATTAGTTTACCTGTCGCAAGGATCAAAGGAAAACCCATTTGATAGGTGGATTGATGTGTGTTCCATTAGATTGGCCGTACTTAATACTCTGTGCATTTTCTGGAGAAATTGTTCTCCCTTTCCATAGCTTAAACAACTTAGCTGTGTTCCTTGCGTCCTGAACTTTAGCAGGTTTTTCTTATAATTAAGAATGCACGACTCCTTGTATGTATATACTGACTATATGAATTAATGTATTTGGTTCAGTTTTTCAAGTGGAGGTGAAGATGGATACGTCAGGCTGCACCACTTTGACCAAGATTACTTCAATATCAAGCTTTGATTTGGACAAGTTGTTACTAAATCATCTTTATTTTACAGCTTCTCGTGCATTTTTCAGGAGAAGTGCTGAACATCTTCTCCTGAAAGGTTTTGTGTTGTAATGACGGTGCAATCGACCAGATTCCTTTTCATCATCTCTAACAAAAGATCAAAGTTTTGATATGAATTTTGGATGGCTGGTATTTCCTGAAAAGTTTTTGATCGTTCTGCTAACCTTCTCCTCTAACCATCTAATTTTACATAGTGGTTTATTGTTTTGAAACTAGCAGGGATAGATCATGACCAATATGTAACAAAACCTGTAAAATCATCTTTATTTTACAGCTTCTCGTGCATTTTTCTGGAGAAGTGCTGAACATCTTCTCCTGAAAGGTTTTGTGTTGTAATGACGGTGCAATCGACCAGATTCTTTTTCATCTCTAACAAAAGATCAAAGGATTTTGATATGAATTTTGGATGGCTGGTATTTCCTGAGAAGTTTTTGATCGTTCTGCATCTTCTCCTGCAACCATCTAATTTTACATAGTGGTTTATTGTTTTGAAACTAGCTGGAATAGATCATGACCAATATGTAACAAACCTGGAAACCAACCATCGCATGTCAGGTCAAGCTAAAACACATAAATCACAGAAATGTGTGTAACTACAACAAAAAGGTGTTCCGATACAAAGTGATTGGGAGGTATACGATTGATCTGCTTTCTCTGACGGATAGTGCCCCACCGGCGATGCCCGCCTGATCCAATCCCTCCCTCTCATGCTCCATCCCGTCCCCTCTTCTTCCGCCCAGTTTTTCAGCCGCCAGAAACTTTGTTCGACCGATAAGAGCCCTTCAGCAGTGGTGCTACAGATCTCTCTCAAACTTCAATTCTATGGTGTTCCTCTCTTCTCTTTCTTGGGTTGGTTTTTATCAATGCTTTTACCGGAGTCAGGTCACATTTAAAATTAGCAAAAGAGGCATTGGAGTTTGTTCTTAATTGGGGCTAGGGAAATTTTGATGAAAGGATCATAGCAATAAAACCATGAGCAACAAGTCAATACAAGAGTACAGACCAAGTTTGAGCAAGACACAAGCTAACCGGACAACAACTAAACAGATGAAAGACACACTACTACGTCGGGTGATTATCATACATAGGTTCTTCTGCTAACCTGCAAGAGGTTCTTCTCCAAGTGTGGGTGTTGGTTCTCTCTATAGACGAGAGAGTATTGGGCTATAAAACAAACAGTTTTTTTTTTGGCAAGTTGCAGAGCGACTATTCCCCAAGGCGTATGTCTTAAGAGCTTGTTTGGTACCAACTTAAAATCTCAATAATCAGCTGAAAATAATCTGAAAAGAAAATCCAACTTAACCGAGAATCACAATCTGTTTGGTATGAGCTGAAATCATAGATCACTAACTTGGTCCATTTAACAAAATTTAAAGAGCTCTAAAGTCAAGTAATTGAATACACATATTTGTAACCGAAATGTGATCATGCTAATGTAAAAAGGAAATCAAAATTAATTTTTTAGAGATTTTAAGCTGCATAATCCCCAATTTTGGAGATTCTACAATTGCACACAGATTATTTTAATCTGCAGATTATCAGATTAAAATCTGCAAGCATAACAAACGAGATTGTAGAAAAGAAGCCGATTTTAATTCGATTGGATTAAAATCTGGGATACCAAACATGCACTTAACATGCAAAATTAAAAGGGAGTAGGTTGCGTCTTTGGTTGCGACTTCTCTTCTATTTTTTGCTTGGTGAACCACCCTCACACTGAAAGCCCTCTAAAGGCCAAATTTGAAGGGAATTGTATTTTTTCATTCGTGGATCTTCTCTTGTATGTATCGACTTGGTGAACCTCGTGTCTCAACCCTCACACTGAAAGCCCACCAAATCCCAATTTGAAGGGAGTTATAGGCTTTCATCCGTGAAGAGGCACTTCTGCAATTGAGGAAACACTTTTGCCGTCATGGACAGGTGCCTACCCACCATCCCAGGCACTCGGTCCCACCACCACCACCTTCACCGCATATGGAGGTGGCTCCAAGGACTACATTTCGTTAGGCTAAGCTTCTTCAAGAGATGGTTACAAGCCCGCAATGTGTAGTAACCTAGTGGTAGCGCTGGATGATTTTTGCGAGGCTTCAGGACAACAACTTAATAAAATCAAGTCCAACATGTGTCTTAGGGCTAGTTTGGGAATGCTGTGGCGGTGGAAGAAAGCTGCTGTGTGAAAACACTGTAGAAAGCTGTTGTGAATTCTTGATAAAATATTGTTTGGTAAATATTACGTAGAAGCTGCTGTGAAATATTGATATAGTAATTTTGTGTTTGGTAAAATCAACTGTGAAGTTGCTGTGAGAGAGTAAAATGACAAAAATATTTGACACATGTCATTTCTAGAAAGATAACTATTGATATTTTAAAAAATTGTAAGGTCAAAATCGGTTGTAGATAAATTAATCAAAAGTACTTTCTGAAAAAGCATCTCCCCCCTTGCTTCCTGAAAACTGCTGCGGGACAGCAAAAACTATCCGAAAAAGCAGAAATTTTATTTTTACCAAACACACTAAAACTGCTTCTGCTGTCGGAAAGCAGCTGCGCTGGCAGCAGAAGCATTCCCAAACTCACCCTTAGCCCTAATGTTCTTTAAGTTCAGAGGCTGTTTCAATTTCTTGAAACAGATTTCAAAGACTTGGAACTGTATTGTTTCAAGGCCTTGAAACTGCACTGCAGTTCACAACATGAAAGACAAACTAATTTGGTGATTTAATTATGACTTAATCTCATTGTTTGACTAAGATTTGCAGGAATTATTAGCTACCTATTTTGTAGGATCTATTTCCTTATTTACCTATTGCAGAGAAGTAAATTCAGCTTGCAGATTGATCCTACACCTATGGATTATGTCTGGACCTTTCTAAGACCTGCAGATGGAAGATCAGATCAATATCTTCGAAGATATCAAGTAACTAGCAGTTGGAGTTGAGCTGTTAAAAAGTCAAATATATGTTGCTCATTTTTGGAAAATTATGTTGAAGAAGATCCTATATATTCTGCATTTTAAACAAGTCGAATATGAAGACTGTTGAGAGAAAATTCGAAACAGAGCATTCACAGACATTCAAACACTCTCAAGGATTGACAAGCAACATTGAGGAAGATCAATTCATACAATCCAAGTTCCAGAAGAGCACTGCAGACTTAACTGCTTCACTGTGTTACAATGTTCTTCATTCTGTACTTCACTTGTATATCATTTTGTTAATTCTTTCTTTCTCTTAATCTCGTAGTGTTGTTCAAGAAGAACAACAAGATATTCTTATTGAATCAGTTAGCTAGAGCATGTATTATATAGGTTAGAGAGAACCACAAGCTGTAACAGAGAAATTGAAGTCTCTGTGCTGGAGATCTAGGGCTTAGCTTTTGATTAATAAGAAACTTGTTGCAATCCTGTAGGGATTAGATCCCTCATGCAGAGACGTAGGTCACTGAGGACTGAACTCTGTAAAATCCTTGTGTTCCTAGCCCTTTACTTTTCAGTTCTTTACTTTTCTTGTTCACTGCTTTGAAACAGTTTTTTGTTCAAAGCCTTGAAAGACATTTCAAGGTCCTGAAAACTATCATAAAAACTCTTCACTATCTGTGTTGCTTTCAAAGCCTTGAATTTTTGTTCAAGGCCTTGAAATACACTTATTTCTCAGTTTGTTTTAAAACTCCACGTTTTGACAAAAGTTGCCATACTCTAATCAACCCTCCCCCTTCTAGAGTATTGATCCTGTATTTGTTGCCTACATAATGTCTTTCATGTTCCGTCTCTGCTTGGAGATTGAATGTCTTTTCGCTGATCTTAATAAGAAAAAAACGCCAGTGTATCATGGCCATCCCCTTGCGGAGTCCCACAGTAAAACAGAAACAACTAATGAAATTTTGGGGAAGTACCTTGCACAATTGGGGCTCTGGCAAGGTCGCCTACTTATTTCTTCGGCCTGCCTCACACTTGTCAAGTCAGTTCTATCTACTCTTCTTGCCTATTTCGAAACCTCATTCTAACCATCTCAAACTGGGATCTCAGACCTTTAGTAGAAAAATTTGCAGTTATGGAGAAATCCTGCCAACAAATATCCACTACATCTCATTCCCGACTCCATCATATGGAAAGCTACATCCCAAGGAGGTTTGGGCCTCCGGGACCAAGATTGGAGTAATAGAGCGTCATTGTCTTAAAGTTATTCGCCTTGCCTATTGGTATCCTTGCATATGCTGACTCAAGCAGGTTATTCTTATAATTAAGAACACATGATTATTTGTATATTTCGACTATACGAATCAAAGTGAGAAAGTAAAAGATTGGATCATGTCAACCAGTGGTTGTTAGGAATGGAAAGAAAGACTTATTAGATCGCACGTCCCAGAGCTTATAGCTAGACAGATCATTGCCATTCAAATATCGCGAGAGAAGGAAGATGACAAGATCACCTGGCCTTATACCAGATCTGGACATCATACCACCAAGTCGGGCAATAACTTCCTTAGCAGTGATTGAATCCGCACGTTCCAACCGGAAGGGATATTCAACTCTCATTCAGGTCAGTAATAGAAAATTTAGGACATCATTTTGGGGTCTAGATGTCCATGAAAAGTGGAAGTCCTTTCCGTGGAAGTGTGCTCAAAACAAACTTCCAACCAAGGCTTTCCTTAGTCAAAGGCTCAACACTAGTGACGTGGTTTTCCCTTATGCCACCATGATCCCAAAGCAATGGACCACCTCTTTTTCCATTATAAAACCTCATAATCTTTATGGGGTCTTTAAGATTTCCAGCTACAAGTGGACAAAAGGTCAACCACAACTTGAAAGATATGATTATCCTCGCCAAGAAGACGTGCTACAACGTCGCAATTCATATTCTATGTGCCATATGGCGAGGAGATGTAATAAAGTCGTCAACAACACAAAATTCTTGAATATCGTGGCCGTGTCAGCATCAAAACACAGACGGTGTCTTCCAAAGTCTATCCATTAGGAAGTTGGGTTTCGGGCTACTTCAAGAGTACTGTACTTGGGCCAAGTCAGCTGCTTGTGGGCCATACCAGACCCACTAGTACTAGTTTTCTTTCATGGGCTTTAGAGCACTAGTGGACATAAAAAGCATGATGGAAAGAGAAGCTACACCCTCAATCTAAGTATGACCACCAACAATTAGAGAAATTCAGAGGCCTACCACACTATAAATGTTGTGATCAAGGGAAGGGATAGTAGGGAAATCCATACCATCATGGACATCAATGCTGATAAAAACTGGAAAGATAATCCTCTTTTCGAGGAGCATTGGGCTTCACATTGAAGGCGCTCACGGGACCGAGTGGATAGTTGGGATAATAACTAACGCTTCAAGTGCATTTCAAGAAAAGTTTTTGGCAGTGGAACATGGCATCAATTTTGCTTTACATCGTAAATATTTAGTGCATTAATATTAATACTGATTATCCTATTGTTTTTTATCTTTCGTAGGGTCAGACTGGACCGACATACAGGATGCACCTGTTTTCACTAGGATGAAGGGTGCGGTTGACAATATTGTCTTTTTTGTAGCATTTCTAAAGTACCTCGGACAATGGTGTGCAAGGCTCATGAAGCAGCTAAGAGCGCTTCTTTCGATAAACATCCTATATAATGTCAGTTCTTTATAAATCCTCTTTTCGATTAGTTTTCTCCAGTAGTAATTATTATTTATTTCATTTAAAAAAAGCATTGATAAAATAAAATTTTCTGTTACGGTCATGAAATGTCCTTTTAGCAAGAGCATGGACCGAAAAAACATTGTTTCGGCCGACAAAACAAATTTAAAAATTAATCAGACTAGCTACATTAATCCGAATAAAACTAGCTCTAGTAGTATTTGACGGACTGTTGCTCTGGATCATAAAACTAGCTCTAGTAGTATATGTCAGACTGTTGCTCTGGATCTGTACTCATGAACTCTCGGGTTTTCCTTGAAATGAAACGAATCTTCCCACTAAATTCAACTACAGGTAAACCCCAATTTAGCGGTATAACGCATTCCCTCCATGAGAGAGACATGGATCATTTCGGAAAAAAGGAAAGAAATGGCAGAAGTTCATACCGTTATACCGGTTCATCAATGCTTTCTCTCTCTAAGGAAGTTGGGTCCTAGAACTATTTTCTCTCTTTTCTTTTCTCTCAGTCATTTCACTATCTTCTTATTCTCTTAATTTATTCTCTTCTATTCCCACAACTTGTCTGTCCTTCGGTCCCCCAACTACCAACACCATCACTATTAACGGCGCAACCAAATAGATCTACTGATTTCCGTTCTCTGCAATCAACTTACCAACCCTCGGCACATTTTCCCAACAGTATTCATCATAGCAAGGTTATTAGGTTCGAACTCCTCAAAGGAACTCATTTACTGCGAGAAGAAGCAAGCTTAGCAAGCGTTTAGTGGCTTTCTTTGCTGATTACGTGGTCTGGGATTCAAGAATTGTGGACAGAGCTATCAATAGCTTCTGGAAGCTTGTAGGTAAGATCAAAGTGTGGACTCTTAACGATCACTGCTTTCTCTTGGAGCCATAGAACGAGGATGACTTTCAGTATCTGCTTGCTGGCAGTCTGTGGAATGTGTTGGGGTCACTTGTTGTCAACAAATAGTGGACTCCAAACAATATCTTTGTCGATGATATGTTTGCTTTAAATGACATTTGGGTTCAAATTAGTGGTGTTTCTATGGAATACATTGACTACAATCTTGTTAGGGAGCTTGGAGGCATTCTTGGCCAAGTGGTGGACTTGAAAGCATAAAGGAGAGTCCTCCTTCTCTGGATACAATAGTATTCTCAACATGCAAGATATTCACGGATTTGCTGAAGAGAGGCATCCGGACAAAATGAGGGTGAAGGTGAAGCACAACATCTTATAACCATTCATCCCTAGCTGTTGCTTCACTCTTGACAATGGTACAGTCATTGGAGTGAGTTTTAGTTATTGTAAGCTCTTTAGAGTTTGTTACAGATGTGGATGCATTGGCCACTCTAAGGCCAAATGTAGATTCTCTTTAATCCGAGCTTTCTCCTTTTATTGTGAAAAACTTGAGATAATTCAGTTGAGTAAGGGTTATGACACTCTTGGTTTTTTAGATCAACCTTTGCTCACTCGTGCTTTGAGGGGCATGATCAATTCTAATATTGACAGGAACTCAGGAATTAGGGTGTTGTGGAATTTTCCTGTGAAGAGAATCATTGAAAATAAGGGCAATCATGATTCTTGGTTCACCTTTTTTGAAATAACTTCTTCTGGAGTTGTGATGGAGCATGTGAACAATGCACTCAGCCTCAGAATCAAGTTCCAGATGATGAAGATGGTCCAAGCGACCCTCGTAGGATGCTGAACAATAACTGTACCCCTAACCCTAATTTGTCAATCTTCAATGGGTATGAAGAAGGAGGAAGTGGTGGAGAGGGCAACTCTCATAACACTCATGAAGCTGGTGATGCTAACATGGACATGCAAGTGAATGAGAATCACAATGTCAACAACCCTATCATGGATCTTGCTCTGATGCCGGGCCCTAGAGCTCCACAAGAGACAGGTACCCTCATTGATGTGGTGAATATGTCAAAAACGATGTTGCTGCGATTGAGGATCCTCGGTCTCTATCTAAGAAGGAAAGGGACAAAAGGTGGGAGGCTTTGGATGATGATGAAAACAACTGCACTGATAATTCAGTGCATGTATTCATGAAGACAGATGTGGTGAATACCCCCCTGTGGTGTCATCAAGTTTCGGTACAGTTTCAATGGCGGAGAGGTGGAGAAAGGGGAAGAATCAACTAGCAAACCAATCTTGATCTCCCTTTCCTCTGATTCGTCTTCTGGCACAAACAATGGAGGTCCTAAGGATAGTTCTGGCAATCTATGGCTTCAAGTTAACAATGAATCGTCGGGTTTTTTCACTTCCCTTGATTCCAACAATTCAGTGTCCTAGTGTTTGAGATTTGAAATGGATGTCGCTGCTTGATTAGGAAAAAGATAGCTCAATCCAAGAAGGCTGAGGTTGCCGGAAACAATGGCGGGGAAAAAGGTTGTTGTCGGAGCCGAGGAACTAAGCGGCGCGTGGAGAAGCGTTGTCGCTTCTTGGAAACTGGCAAATTTTGGTTTCACGCGGCTGCGGAGGGCGACACCAACAAGGTGAAGCGCCGTAGGGTTGCTGTGACCGAAAAATGTGAAGGGGCTCAGGAGGCGATCCATGATGCCACCATCCTGAAAAACATTTATGAAGCTGTGGATCTTCTATCCTTTTGTTGTATCTCCAATGTTGATCGTTCTAGGGTTCATAATGCTCACAATGCCGCTAGGCTTACTATGCTTGATAATCTCCCCTTTCAATTGGTAGATGCTAGGTTCTTTTGCTTTCTTGGTTTTCTAGATTCTTTGTACTCTTGAGAACTCTTGTAGCTTGTGGTTGTCTTGTTTTAATCTCATGGTTGATGGTCGTCTAAAAAAATGAAAGAAATGGCGTCGACTTTACCATGTTGATATCCTGTTAATCAACAATCATTGACCAAATCTTAATCATAGTAACATTTCATCCGGTCCAGTTTGTTATTATCCTGTTAATCAACAATCACTGACCAAATCTTAAGATGATAGTGAAAGAGAGTAATGTAGGCAGTAATACAGGATCAATACTCTAGAGGGGGTGGGGTTGAATAAAGTATGTAAATTTTTTCCAAAGGAGTGGTTTCAAAGAATTTGAAGAAAGAAGAAAGTATTTCAAGACCTTGAAATGAGTTTCAAGTCATTGGAATCAAAACAGATAATAAAAAGATTGCTGATAGTTTTCAAGGCCTTGAAATGGGTTTCAAGTCCTTCAACTGAAAACCTATTTAGAGGCTATAAGCAAGATAAAAAAAGAACTCAAAGTAAAATGCTAGAGACACAAGGATTTATAGAGTTCAGCCCACTTGGACCTACGTCTCTACCTCAGGGACTTAATCCCTGCAGGATATTCAACTCAATTCTTATTAATCAAAAACTAAGTTGTGTTACAGCTTGTGGTTCTCACTAACCTATCTAGTACCTGCTCTAGTTAACAGATTCAATAAGAATTCTCCATTGTTCACTTGAAAAATTCACAAGAATGGGATAAGAGAAGTATTATGAAAAAGATATACAAATTAAGTATAGAAAGAAGAACACTGAGAACTGATGAAGCAGTTGAGTACGCAGTGATCTTCTGATGAGTGGATTGAGTGAAATGAATTTCCTTATGCGTTTCTTGTCAATCCTTGAGAGTGTTTGAGTGTCTCTATAATTGTTCTCTTCGAATTATCTCAGCAATTCCCCCTTTTATCCTGCTAGTTTGAAATGCTGATTTGTATTATCTTCTGGAACAGATTTTCCTAAAATCAAGCAGCAAATCTTGACTTCTCTAACAGCTCTTCCCGACGGCTAGTTGCTCAGCATATCCAAAGATAATTACTTCATATTTTATCTGAGGGTGTTAGGAAAGTCCACAAAAGATTGCACAAGCACAAAATCAATTTGACAACTCTATTTCCTTTGCTGCAAACACACGAATTAGGAAATAGTTCTTGCAAATAGGTAACTAATTAACCCTGAAAAAACTAAGTCAAACAGAGAGATTAGCAACTGTTTAGAGTATCATAATGGTTTGTCTTTCTTAATCAAATAAGACATAAACAAGCATAGGAGATCAAGAGTCAGATTAGAATGAAAAGCTCCCCCTAAGTTCATGCCATATACTGCAACATATTTCCAAACCTTTGAAAGCTATTTCAAGCCCTTGAAATAGTGCTGCTGTTTCAAGTCTTAGAAACATGCTGAACTTACAATCTCCCCCCTGATGAAAGACAAAACCACTATTCTTTTAAGAACTGGTTCTTCTGCAAAAATTAGACATTAGTGCATAGCAGAATAGTCATGATATTCTCAGATAATAAGCTGAAGCAAAAACCAACCAATAATCACTGATCTAAACCAGATCCCAAAATCAACAAAAGTACCAAAACAAAACACCTAAATTTCTCCCCCCTTTTGACTTTCATCAAAAAGGAATGCGAAAATGTTGGATCTAAATTTTTGAAAGCTTAAAAGAAACTGTTTTAAAAGATAGAAAATTTCAAGACTTTGAAGAGAGATTCAAGGCCTTGAAAAAGAAAGAAAGAAGAGGCTAGAATTAGGGGGTTGGATATCCATCTCCCTTTGGCTCAGCATCCTCTTCTTCACTGTCTAGCAACACATCCATGCCACCCAACTAATAGAAATAGTCATTACTTTAACAAAGCTTGTGCAAGTATTGTCTCATCCCTTTGCCTTTATATCTGTATTGGAAACAAAAAATACAAGTCACACTCGTATATCCAATCCATAGTTTCTCGATCCTGGGAATAGTCTTATCCATGCAGATAAAATCAATGTCCCATATTGATTTGTCTGAGTTTTTCCAGACATTCTATAAGCACCATCCCTCGAGTGGCCGTGGTTATTTTCTCCCATTATGTGGGAGGGACAAATTCTATCTACATCACTACCATCTCTAAGCTTGCTTCCTATTGTGACCGACAAGTGCCTTTATTGCTACCTAGTTACAATGTAACGTTTGGCGATATCAAAACACAATATTCCACAACTAAAGGATCTAGTGACTTCAAGTTTAAGGATGTCAATACCGTTGTCACTACGAGAAGCAATTGTGACTTTACATAACATGTATGTAGCCCTCCTCGTTGTGGGTTAGTCCAATATGCTACTACCCTTAATACATACCCGTGTGTTGGATCGTGATATCTCCATATCAATCCAACCCCATACTAGTCTGTGGTTAATCGTTCTATTAATCAGTATAATTGATATTTAATATAAACAACACATTTGCAATCTAAGGACTTCATTATATTAAATATCTCCATAAATAATACAATGAATATTCTAGCCAAAAGTAATGTTCATACTAAATAAGATTGCCTCTAGGGCCTCTATTCCAATAGTAAGTGGGTCGGGCTGTCGAGCTTAAATTACAAGCGTTGATTGGGAGGCAACCCAATGTAGTTAGTTAATTGTTTTCGTATTTTTTTTTGATATTCATACATGATTTTTAGGGGTGAGAGAGAGTGGTTTTAATATTTACTATGAGTGTGCAGGACACAAGTACCGAAGACCACTCTGGATTACCCTTCTTGATGCATGTGCACGATGTTGCACGCAAATGAGGAACAACTAGCTATTGGGAAGAAACGGGAAATACAGAGATATTAATATAGGTTGATAGGTAACTACTTAGTTTGAAGAGCATGTTAGCAAGTTGTTCAAGTTGTGGTTGCACGAATCGGAATCCGGAGCGAAAGTTGCGGTTTACAAGCTTAAGTGGCGAGATTCATGCACACGAGAGAAAAAACGAGAGGAAATGGGAAATTCCCTGGCTTTGGGAATTTTCCAATCAAAATGGGCTCTCATCAGTTAATGGATTTCATTGGTTCAAGAATCGAGGAAAACGGAGGCCAAATGTAGAAATTGGAGCACAAAGAGCACGAGTAGCAGCCTATTTCGCGCGAAATAGGCCATTTCATGCGAAATAGGGAAACTGTTAGAAAATTTTTCTTCCCCTATTTCGTGCGAAATGAAAGAAACCATCTGTTTTGAGTTTTCAAAACCATTTCCCATTTGGTGCGAAATGGGTCGGGCTGCTCACTTAATGGGGGCATTTTGGTCAATTTGGGAGGGGTATATAAGTTAAAGCTACCCCAGCCCCCATTCGGATCAAAATTCACAATCTTCATCTTCTTTCACTCAAAAACTCAAGAACACAAACCTACCGAAAATCCAAAACTCCTCCAAATCAAGAATTTCTTGTTGGGTTTTGCTATTTGCAAGCTCTTCTACAAGATTAATTCTTGGGATTTTGAGAGATATTGAGTAGTTTGAGTGTGGGGGAGATTGAAGAGGAAGAGCTCCAAGAACAAAAAAAACCCGATTCGTCAATTCGGAGTTGGATTCGGCCAGAGCTCAAGAAGAGACTTTAGACGGGGACATCGAGGAGCACAAGGAGATATACTCGCCTTAACTTGCTCATGTTTTCCGAAAAATTGGTCGACCGATTCGGTTCTTTGTTGACCAATTTTCGCAAAACCGGCTCCGTAAGAACGGTACACCGGGACCGCATATATCTCACTTCTCTCTCGCTTTAAACTTCTTGTTTAGGCACTTATAGGGCCTAATTTATCGCGATATTTACTTGCTTTTACTTGTACCATGGTTACTGTGTGTACTTCACTTTAGACCTCGCGTGCACTCGTTTTTTATTTTCTTTATCATCATGTGTATATCGGGTTGTAATGCTAAGAGGAGACGGGGACTAGTTGTTGATGATTACCCCGTCTTCAATCCTCAGGAAGATGTGGTTATGAGTGAGGGAGAAGAGGATGTGAACGAGGGAGATGGTTATAATTACCGCCGTCAGGTGCCTCCGTCTCCAATTCTTTATGAATTGAACAAGGAGATGCCTCCACTTCCGGATATTGGTAGAAGGAATAAGGAGGTAATGGAGGTTAAACTCGTTGCTGTATGCAGTACTAAGTTCTTCAGCTTCATGTTCGCGAGTGCGAGTTCCCATAAGGCATTCTACTCGAATGCGTTCCTGAAGAGGGAAGGGACTCCTAAAAAACCCTTCTCGGAAAGAAAGAACATGCCTAAACAGCTTAAGGACCTCTTCAAGAGCGAGAGGCTAGACAAGTGGTTTAAAATTTGCAAGAAGTCTAGCTCCACTCTTGCAAGAGATTTCCTTGTAAATGCTTGTTTCTATAACGAGGGGGAGAGTGAGGATGAGAGGCAAGTGTATTGCCAGCGAGATTACATAGTTCTAACGCCCGAGAGTATAGGGGCAACCATGAACTTAAAGTCTCTAAAGAAGACTTGTGCCTACCGTGAGACCATTAGGAGGTTGGATGCTGTTGAGGTTGTGAGTGCCTTTTTTTTCCAGGGGGTGCCTGGAGCAGGATGGAATGGGAGACCCACTTTACTTGAGTGGAGGTTTCTTGGAAGGTCGTGCTTCCACATGTGAGGTGGTTGTATGATCTTCTTGAGAGCTGGGTTTTTGGCATTACGCCTCAGCCTACGTACTCCTTTCAGCTGTGCACCATGGCTTGCTGTTTGTGGAGCGGTAAGCGTATAAATGTCTCGTACTTCATTTATCGATTTATCATGGAAAGGAATGGACACGCTAACCGTATATCTCCCTGGCACACTTGCCTTCTCCTAAACCTAGAAAAAGATGCCGGCGCTGCATTGAGTGGTCTAGAGTATGACCATAAGACTAAGAAGTGTGTTTGAGAGCGCAAGTGAGAGAAAGTGCCCGACCCCCTCAAAGCCCCAAAACCTGTAGTACCCTGACAGCCTAGGAGGAGCGAGGCTAGTAGCTCGAGCTCCAACATGGAGCTTCAGCTCAACACTACCACACACATGCTTGATTCCCAGAGACTACGGGCATACATTTACAGAGCTTGGTCTCGGACACAGTTTGAGCATCTCTGGAGTAGTCAGCGCCAACTTGGCCGCGGGTTAGAGCAGGTGAGCTTTGACTGCGCCCAACAGGGAGGGTGGATCCAGGACATAGCTTGAGCGGGCAATGTTCAATTGGAGCACCCGCGTACCTAAGATGGACTGTTCCATTACCAGTCTGATGTATACCCAGAGTCGAGTCCAGATATCTGAGTCGAGGAGGAAGACGAGACCCAGTCCGACTAGACCCACATGCCCTGCGATTAGGTAGTCGAGTCCTCTTAATTTCATTTTATATTTCGCTGAGGACAACGAAGAGCTTAAGTGTGGGGGGATTTTTAGCTATCCGCTAGTTAGCGAATGCATCGCCTTGTCACTTGTAGTTTAGTGAGTCTGTTTTACATGTAGGTGTCAGTCTATAGGTTTGCATGTGCACGTTTATTATATTGCATTGTATATATTTGTTGCACTTTTATTTATAGAGTTCACCTACCCACATTTGTTGGTTAATCTAGTTGGTCCAAAATGCTTATAGAGTTAGGAAGAAAAAGTAAATACAATATAAAAAAATTAAAAATCCTAAAAATTGATTTTTTTAGAAAGGGAAATTGAAGAGAGTGAATGTGGAGAGGGTTCAGTGATTGAAATTCCTTAGGAGTATGAAAATATGAGGTGAGGTAGACGCGAGAATCTTGAGTAGGAAGGCTATATGGCTAATTCACTTTAGAATTGTGAGTAGATGTCTCTCAGACTAGTTATCCTACTAGCGCTACACCACCGTCACTTATGTAGTCGTCAACCCTCCTCGTAGTGGCAACAGAGCCGTTGTGCGGGTGATTTTTATGGGGGCCTCACGTCCTGTCTCCAACTTATAGGTCCACTAATTACCCCTATTGATCCGTTTAACTCTTTTATTCACAACCTCTAGCCTAGGAAGCCGTTCATTTGTGACTTCCATCACTAGTTAGAATGGTCCCTTCCTATGTGTCATGATAGAGGGAGTCGAGTTAGGGAGGTTCGAAGAGGGTGAGATGATTTTATACATTTTTTTGGATTCTCTTACATGACATCTTTTGAGGGGATGTGAGGGTGAGTTAGAGGCGGTAGCACGTTTCGGTGTGGCGGTGAGTCGTGTCCCTACACCACGATCACAGGTGGATTGCCGTAGTACGTGATATTCTTTCCGCACGATATGGGGTGGGGTTGGTTGAGCATATAGGAGGACGTGCTTTGGTTGTTCATTTGTATTCTCTATATATTAGGTGATGAGGAGTATAGGTTGGAAAAGCACATGTCACATTGACTACCGGTTTGCGAGAGTTGCTTTACATCGAGTGTGGGGGTATCGACATACATATTTGATTACATTGTTGATTTGACACATTCCACCCCCACGTTATCTTCTTTGATATTTGACCTCCTCGGATATTACTATCATATTGGCTCCATGTGCTTAATGTTATTGTTGTGGAAATAAAAAAAAATCAGAAACTGAAAGTGAAATGAAATAGGGAGCAGGAATTGATCTTCATGAAGTACCGAGGATATGAGTTATATATCTTGATCACTTATTCACATTTGTGGCCGCAAGAACGGCATGACACCAAGATTGAGGGAATGAGGGCCGGAGTAGTTAGATTCGGTGGGGTTCCTTGGATTTTGGTGAGGGAGTGTGATAATTGGGTTTAGTGAGGTTTGTCATGACGCCTAGGGCTTCGCTTCTAAATATCTTATCCTAACCGTCCTAAGTCGTCAACAGTTTAACCCGTGGATAAATTGCTCGGATGGTAGGTTCTAGGGATATGTTTGATGAGTGTGCAGAAGCAACTTCTTTTGTGTTCGTGCCCGTTCTTCCTGAAGAAAATGTTGGAATAGATGCCCTAGAGGCAATCTAGTTTAGTATGAATTTGTATATGGCTAGAAAATTCATTTATTATTTATTGGATATTTAATATAATGAAGTCCTTAGATTTACAATCGTGTTGTTTATCTTAAATATCCCTAGTCAAGTATAATGATTAAATGGGACAATCATCTATAGACTAGTATGGGGTTGGATTGATATGGAGATATCACGATCCAACACATAGGTGTGCATTACGGAATGTTGCACTGGATTGACCCATCACCGAGAAGACTACATACATAATATGTTGAGTCACAAGTGCTTCTCGGGTATAATGGTATTGTTATCCTTAGACATGAAGTCACTAGATATTCTAGTTGTGGATCATTGTGATCTTGGTAGCGTTAAACGCTACACCGTGACTGGGTAGTTATAAAGGCGTGTACTGGATACAATGAGAAGCAAGCTTAGAGATCGTAGTGGACGTAGAGAGGATTTGCCCCTCCCACATAACGGGAGCAAATATCCTAGGCCACTCGAAGGATAGTGCTTATAGAATGTCTGACCAGACTCAAATAAATCAATATGGGATATTGATGTTATTTGCACGAATAAGGCTATTCCATGGATCGAGAAACTATGGATTGGATATACGAGTGTGACTTGTATGTCTCGTGTCCAATCCGGATATGGAGGCAAAGGGATGAGACAATTACTTGTACAAGGTTGTTTAGATGACTATTCTATTAGTTGGCTAGAATGGATATTTTGCTAGAAACCGCTCCATATTAGCAAATAGTTGCTACCAACTAGATAGAACCTATGGGGTCACACGCTATATAGAGTTGTACTAGATTTGGAATTAATTAATTGGATTAATTAATTAGAAGGATCACTTTGCAAACCCTTGCAAACTTAGTAGGGACTAATTTGTAAGGAAGGGACTAAATTGAATTCTAGTAGGACTAGAATAAGTCCTTTAGGTAGTTAACAAGGAGTTGTTGGACTATATAAAGGACCCTCCTTCCTTCCTTCCTTATAACTTATGCTCTTTAGAGATCATAACAAGAGTGGGAGAGAACAAAGGAGAGAGAGAGCAAGCAACAAGGAGCCGACGCCGCCGCTTGCCGCCGCCCCCTCACCCCGTCGGCCAAAAGAGGGCCGAGCCCCTCTTTTGTCTCGTTTTGCGTGATTCCTTCACCCTCCTCTCATTCCGGGCTAGCACCAAGGAGTTAGGGAGATCTAGGAGCAACTCTAGGCGTGGATCAACTATAGAGAACGTGACACATTCGCGTTTGAAGTCATCAAGGAGAACCCAAAGGTGTGTTTATGATTTCTTACCTTCACTATCGTTATGCATCTAGACTTGTGATCCTTGGAGGGTTTTGCATGGTTATTTGTTTGATTATGCTTCCGTTGCGCGATCCATGAATCAAAACCCTACAGTGGTATCAGAGCCACATGTCATAGAGCATAAACGTAGTTTATGTGTTACATTCTTGTTGTTTTACACCTTAATTTGTTGTTTATCGCGTAAAACAAGACAAATCAAGCATGGGATGCAATTTGTCAATAGTTAGATCATAACAAGACCCAATTTTGCATTGGATGCGTGAATTGGTGAGTTTGAGAAATTTTAGGATCTTAGATCTAGGGTTTGGGCATCCTTGGGGAAGAAGGAGTTCTCCCAAAACAAGGAAACAACCAAACTTGGGCTCCAAGCAAGGAGGTTGTTTTGGAAACAACCTCCATGAGGAGGTTCGGCCCCCTAGGGGACCGCCCCCTTGCTTGCCGCCCAAGCTTGGGAGCCCTAAGGGGCCGGGCGGCCCTAACCCGCGGGCCTAGCTTGCGGGTTTTGGGCCGGGCCGGCCCTAGGGCCTTATGGTTCACTTTGTTGGGCCCGGGCAATTGGATTGTTGGGCCCATGGACCGTTTTAACCCTAGAAATCCTAAAATCAATTAAAATTGACCAAGCGCGTTAAAATTGGATTTTAACTGTTTATGTGCAAATCGCATGGTGATTGGATATGGCCTTAGGATGTGGTTTGATGTGGATGTTTAATTTTGTGGTTTGGTTTTACGGCCTGCGAGCTGATCAATTAATTGTAATAATTAATTAGGGTTTTATGGCCTGCGTGCCATTTTTTTCTCAACTTGTGAGATTTATTTTATTTAGTATAGATAATATCTAGTGCTAGATAAAGTAGATTGTTAGCCAAGATTGAAGAAAAGAAGCCCAAAGCCAAAGAAGCCACAAAAGATGGAGCATGGAGCATACCACATGACTATGAAGGATGGACCAAAAGATCAAGACGCATGGAGATGTGTTTGCTTAGGGTTCATAGATAATTCCATTGGCTTGGAATTATCTTAGTCTAGAAAAGGCCATATCCACATCACGTTTAATTTCTGTTTTGTGGTTGTTTATTTATTGTCTTATTATTTGTGTGGTTGGTGTATGGATGATGCATGCAATTAGGATAATAAGATAATTAGACAACCCGGATCTATTATTTGGAGTTGTGCCCAAACTCAAATAGATAGATTAGTTGATATTAATCAACAAAAACAATTAAAATTGAATTGAAAATCCCTCAAAATTCAATATTGTGTTCTTGCCTTCTCGTTATTTAAAAACTCATTATCATCATTATTTATCAAGTTCGTGCGTGCCAAAGCATGGCGACTTGGTTCATAATGATGGAATGCGATGGCACGTAACAATGTGCAATTGTTTAGATAAGAGGTTGAACACAACTAGGCTATTAATTTGATTAAGAAACCTAGAGGCAATCAATTGGGATTATCCATATGAATGGATAAATAAGGAGTTATTTGCCCGGTTGAACCAAGAGTTGCATATGGGATGCAATTGGAATTGTTCCTACCTAAAAGTAGTCGAATTATGGGTGACTTGCCAAAGCAAGCTCATAAGGAGATGAAAAGATGGATCTTGACCCACTAGAAAATATAATGATATTTTCCGCATTAATATCTTGAGGGTTATTAATCCATAGTAAAATAGTGGGAGCTATATTTAATAAACTAGCCATTATTAAATATAGTCAAAATTCACAAATACTAAAACTTGTGTATTTTCCTTTTGTAGAATTCCAAATGGCAAACAACTCATCGAGTTCACAACATTCCCTACGATCTGTCCTTGAGAAGGACAAGCTCTCTGGAACCAACTTTCTTGATTGGTACAGAAACTTGAGAATTGTTCTCAAGCAAGAGAAGAAACTGTACGCAATAGAGGAGCATGTTCCAGAAGGTCCAGAGAACCAGACACCTGTTGCCTTAAAGGCGTATCAAAAGCGTGTTGATGACGCTAATGATGCGGCCTGCCTAATGCTTTGCACCATGACCTCTGAGCTTCAGAAGCAACATGAGAACATGAATGCTGTCGATATGATCGAACATCTAAAGCAGCTCTTCCAAGAGCAGGCGAGGGTAGAGAGGTATGAGGTCTCAAAGGCACTGTTCAAATGTCATCTGGCAGAAGGGAACCCGGTGGGACCCCATGTACTCCGAATGATCGGGTACTTGGAGAATCTCGCCCGGCTTGGGTTCCCGGTCAGCCAAGAGTTGGCAACCGATCTCGTGTTGCAATCGTTGCCCGAGAGTTATGGACAGTTCATTATGAACTATAACATGAACGAGATCGTTAAACCACTGCCAGATTTGCTCAACATGTTGAGGACGGCTGAACAGAGAATCAACAAGGGTAAGGGCAAGGCCATTATGATGGTGCATAAAGGGAAGGGCAAAAAGTTTGCCTCTTCCTCCAAGGGCAAAGGCAAGTCAGTTGCCAAGTCCAAGGAACAAGCCCTTAAGCCTGTTGGTGGCATTGCCAAGGTCGTGACTAAAGGTGAATGTCACTACTGCAGTCAGCCTGGACACTGGAGGAGGAACTGCCCAAAATATCTGGAGGACAAGAGGCTTGGAATAGTGATTCCACCACCACCAGGTATTTTTGTTGTGGATGTCAATTTAACTGTCTCTACATCATGGGTATTAGATACTGGATGTGGATCTCATATTTGTCGAAATATGCAGGATCTAAAGAGAAGTAAAAGATTGGCTAAAGGGGAGGTAGATCTGCGCGTTGGGAATGGAGCAAAGGTAGCTGCGTTGGCCATAGGCGTGTGCGAGCTATCTCTGCCTTCAGGATTAGATTTAGAATTAAATAATTGCTATTTTGTGCCTGCTATGAGCAGAAACATTATTTCTATTTCTTGTTTGGACAAGGAAGGTTTTATTATTTCAATAAAGAACAATTGTTGTTCCTTTTATTTGAATAATATTCACTATTTTAGTGCGCAATTATTTAATGGACTGTATGTCCTTGATCTAAGCAATCCTGTCTACAACATTAATACCAAGCGGATTAAAATAAATGATTTAAATCCTGCTTATATATGGCATTGTCGTTTAGGCCACATAAATGAGAAACGTGTATCTAGACTCCATAAGGATGGATTACTAAACTCATTTGATTTTGAATCATATGAGACATGTGAGGCTTGTTTATTGGGAAAAATGACAAAGTCCCCTTTCAATAAGAAAGGTGAGAGGACTAGTGAGCAATTGGCGCTCATACATACCGATGTGTGTGGGCCATTTGCCACGCCTGCCAGGGGTGGTTATGTCTACTTCATTACATTTACTGATGATTACAGTAGATATGGATTTGTGTACCTTATGAGGGCAAAATCCGAATCCTTTGAAGTGTTCAAAGAATTCAAGAATGAAGTAGAGAAGCAACTTGGAAAAAGTATCAAGGCTCTACGATCGGATCGTGGAGGAGAATACTTGAGCCAAGAATTTGACGACTATCTTAGAGAGTGTGGGATCGTGTCCCAACTCACTCCACCCGGAACGCCACAATGGAATGGCGTGTCCGAGAGGAGGAATCGAACCCTATTGGATATGGTTCGGTCTATGATGTGTCAAACCGATCTTCCATTGTCATTTTGGGGCTACGCTCTATTAATTGCAGCTTTCACCATTAACCGTGTTCCATCTAAATCAGTCATGAAGACACCATATGAGATGTGGAGTGGGAGGCGTCCCACACTGTCGTTCATGAGGATTTGGGGCTGCGATGTCTATGTAAAACGTTTACAATCTGACAAGCTAGGGCCTAAATCGGATAAGTGTAAATTTGTGGGGTACCCTAAGGAAACTAAGGGATACTACTTCTACAATCCAACCGAGAACAAAGTGTTTGTTGCTCGGACCGGCGTGTTTCTAGAAAGAGAGTTTGTCTCTAAAGAAGCAAGTGGGAGGAATGTAGAACTTGAAGAAGTTCAAGAACCACAAATCACTGAACCGATTATGGAACATGAACAGGAATCACAAGCAGTTGTGGATCCACCTGTTCAGGTAACACAAGAGCTTCGTAGATCTAGTAGAGTGCGCCAGGAACCCGAGAGGTACGAACTTCTCGTGACTGATTCCGGTGACACGATGCTCATAGATGATGAGCCTACTACCTATGAGGAGGCCATGAGTGGCCCAGACTCGCAAAAGTGGCTTGAGGCCATGAGATCCGAGATGGAATCCATGTATACCAACAAAGTATGGACTTTGGTGGAACCACCCGATGGGGCGCGGCCCATAGGGTGCAAGTGGGTCTTCAAGAAGAAGATCGACATGGATGGTAATGTGATTACCTATAAGGGCCGATTGGTGGCTAAAGGATTCAGACAGATTCATGGTATTGACTATGATGAACCTTTTCACCAGTCGCTATGACCAAATCCATCCGAATCCTACTTGCAATTGCAGCATACTACGACTATGAGATTTGGCAGATGGATGTCAAAACAGCATTCCTTTATGGGAATCTCCTCGAGGACGTGTATATGATACAGCCATGGGTTTTGAGGATCCAAAGCAAGCCAACAAAGTCTGTAAGCTGCAACGATCCATTTATGGATTGAAGCAAGCTTCTAGGAGTTGGAATCGACGTTTTGATGAAGTGGTCAAAGAGTTTGGCTTCATCAGAAACGAAGATGAGTCTTGTGTCTACAAGAAGGTTAGTGGGAGCTCTGTAGCTTTTCTGGTCTTGTATGTGGATGACATACTACTCATTGGAAACGACATTCCCATGCTGCAATCTGTGAAAGATTGGCTAAGAAAGTGTTTCTCAATGAAGGACTTAGGGGAAGCAGCCTATATACTCGGTATAAAGATCTATAGAGATAGATCTAAGAGGTTGTTAGGCCTAAGTCAAAGTACATATATTGACAAGGTGTTGAAACGGTTCAACATGCAAGATTCCAAGAAGGGATTCTTGCCCATGTCACATGGAATCACTCTTTCGAAGAGTGGTTGTCCTTCCAATGAGATTGAGAAGGAACGCATGAGTAGAATTCCCTATGCCTCGGCCATAGGATCTATCATGTACGCCATGTTATGTACTAGACCATATGTGTCATATGCCTTGAGTATGACAAGCAGATACCAATCCAATCCGGGTGAGAGTCACTGGATTGCTGTCAAGAACATACTAAAGTACTTGAGAAGAACTAAGGATGCTTTCTTGATGTTTGGCGGTGAGGAAGAGTTGCGTGTAAGGGGTTACACTGATGCAAGCTTCCAAACCGATAGAGATGACTTTAGATCACAGTCGGGATATGTGTTTTGCCTGAATGGAGCAGCGGTGAGCTGGAAGAGTTCCAAGCAAGAGACGGTAGCTGATTCTACAACAGAGGCTGAGTACATTGCTGCAAATGGCGCAGCAAAGGAGGCTGTTTGGATCAGAAAGTTTGTTTCTGAACTTGGTGTGGTCCCTAGCATTGCGGATCCAGTGGAGTTGTTCTGTGACAACACTGGGGCGATCGCGCAATCAAAGGAACCCAGATCGCACCAGAAGTCCAAGCACGTGCTCAGGAAGTTTCATCTCATTCGAGATATTATCGATAGAGGAGACGTTCGGATATGCAAGATTCCTACAGATGATAATCTGTCAGACCCGCTTACAAAGCCTCTCACGCAGTGGAAGCATGAAGGGCACACTAGGAGTATGGGCATACGAGATGCGCCAGATTGGCTCTAGTGCAAGTGGGAGACTGTTGGAAT
Organism: Linanthus parryae; assembly: GCA_023055425.1. NCBI lineage: Eukaryota > Viridiplantae > Streptophyta > Magnoliopsida > Ericales > Polemoniaceae > Linanthus > Linanthus parryae. Next base: position 120,820,522 of record JALGPY010000003.1, on the reverse strand, counting down.
AGATGCCCTAGAGGCAATCTAGTTTAGTATGAATTTGTATATGGCTAGAAAATTCATTTATTATTTATTGGATATTTAATATAATGAAGTCCTTAGATTTACAATCGTGTTGTTTATCTTAAATATCCCTAGTCAAGTATAATGATTAAATGGGACAATCATCTATAGACTAGTATGGGGTTGGATTGATATGGAGATATCACGATCCAACACATAGGTGTGCATTACGGAATGTTGCACTGGATTGACCCATCACCGAGAAGACTACATACATGTTATGTTGAGTCACAAGTGCTTCTCGGGTATAATGGTATTGTCATCCTTAGACTTGAAGTCACAAGATATTCTAGTTGTGGATCATTGCGATCTTGGTAGCGTTAAACGCTACACCGTGACTGGGTAGTTATAAAGGCGTGTACTGGATACAATGAGAAGCAAGCTTAGAGATCGTAGTGGACGTAGAGAGGATTTGCCCCTCCCACATAACGGGAGCAAATATCCTAGGCCACTCGAAGGATAGTGCTTATAGAATGTCTGGCCAGACTCAAATAAATCAATATGGGATATTGATGTTATTTGCACGAATAAGGCTATTCCATGGATCGAGAAACTATGGATTGGATATACGAGTGTGACTTGTATGTCTCGTGTCCAATCCGGATATGGAGGCAAATGGATGAGACAATTACTTGTACAAGGTTGTCTAGATGACTATTCTATTAGTTGGCTAGAATGGATGTTTTGCTAGAAACCGCTCCATATTAGCAAATAGTTGCTACCAACTAGATAGAACCTATGGGGTCACACGCTATATAGAGTTGTACTAGATTTGGAATTAATTAATTGGATTAATTAATTAGAAGGATCACTTTGCAAACCCTTGCAAACTTAGTAGGGACTAATTTGCAAGGAAGGGACTAAATTGAATTCTAGTAGGACTAGAATAAGTCCTTTAGGTAGTTAACAAGGAGTTGTTGGACTATATAAAGGACCCTCCTTCCTTCCTTCCTTATAACTTATGCTCTTTAGAGATCATAAAAAGAGTGGGAGAGAACAAAGGAGAGAGAGAGCAAGCAACAAGGAGCCGACGCCGCCCCTTGCCGCCGCCCCCTCACCCCATCGGCCAAAAGAGGGCCGAGCCCCTCTTTTGTCTCGTTTTGCGTGATTCCTTCACCCTCCTCTCATTCCGGGCTAGCACCAAGGAGTTAGGGAGATCTAGGAGCAACTCTAGGCGTGGATCAACTATAGAGAACGTGACACTATTCGCGTTTGAAGTCATCAAGGAGAACCCAAAGGTGTGTTTATGATTTCTTACCTTCACTATCGTTATGCATCTAGACTTGTGATCCTTGGAGGGTTTTGCATGGTTATTTGTTTGATTATGCTTCCGTTGCGATCCATGAATCAAAACCCTACAGAAAATGGCCGCAAGTTCTACCGATCATAAAATTTATAACATCTCCAAGGGGATCTGAGAACCTTATGACATGTGGGTTTGTTCTTCGAGATTTCCCAATCTCTATCTAGAAAGAAAAAAATGTTCTTTTCTTTGTTGCATTGTACATACTTGAGTTGCATTGTACATATCACGTAGATTGCATAGTCGTGTCTTTGTGTATTGAGTCGTGAGTCGTGTTAGCTAGCAGAAATTGAGTAGGCAAAGCGGTGGGGGTACGCATTGGTTGGTTGGTATGTATGAAATGTCTCAATTGTGGGGGGTTTTTTGAGCGTCATCGTTGCTCGGGACGAGCAAAGTGTAAGTATGAGGGAATTTGATAGCGCCTTTTATGAGCTATAACTCCTTAGAATTTACCACATGATTCATAGGTTTTGGGAGTGTTTCGGATCCTAATATTGTTGAGATATGCATGATTATCACTTGTTTCCTTCATATGCTAGCTTAAATTTAGTCCATACACGTTTTATATGATGATTTATGCTATATTTGTCAGATTTGATCGTTTGGTATAGTTGTTGTTGTCTTTGGCAGGAAACATGACTTATGGAGCGATTGGAATCAAGAACATGAGCTTTGGAAGCAAGGAAGGGAACGGAAAGAGGCTCGGGAACCAAAAGGCCAAGAGGTTGAAGATTCAAGAACATTGAAGCCCAGCTCATTTCGCACGAAAAGGGGGATATCGCACGAAGTCCATTTCGGGCAAAATACCCTATTTCGCACGAACTATTTCGCCCGAAATAGATTTCGTGCTAAATACCATATTTCTCACGAAATATTTTGCCCGAAATAGATTTCGTGCAAAATACCCTATTTTGCACGAACTATTTCCCTAAAATGGATTCCGTGCGAAATACCCTATTTCGTACGAAATGGCCAGAAGACTTGTGCAGAATTTTGGGGGAAAAAATCAATTTTTGAAGACTTTAGCTCCCCCACTTCGAGCTAAGAAACAATTGACGTGAATAGAGCATAATTGTGAGCCAAGAAGAACAAGGAGAGCAAGGAGACGTCATTGGGAGCATCATCATGCAAGGAGACGATCCCGGATCAACGCCGTACTCCTATTTTTAGCGTTTGATCTATTTTCTCTCTTTCTCTTGTATGAAATATTCAAACAACATGTTAACTTTTGTTATGAGTAGCTAAACTCATACCTAGGAATCTATGGAGAGCCTAGGGTTTATGTTTTGATGATAACTTTTCCGGATTTGATGAACTTTCATGATTAGGGTTATTGATTGAATGGAGATTCTTCTAGTTTCTATCATATTGAGTTATCCTCTTGACAAAGTATAATCAAGATGTGTGATGTTGATTATCTCTTTCTTTGTTCAAGAATAACCTATGCTTAATGAAGATCTTAGTAGCCTAATATCTCGTTTAATGTGCTTAATCCTTAGCGAGTTAGGAGTCATGACCCAACCTTACTATTTAATGTGTGAAAGCAACTCTACCCTAATTGGGATGAGTACAAGAGAAAATTCTTAATCAATGAGACTGATAAGTGAGTTGAGTAGGAATGGCTAGAAGAGGGTATCTTCGGTAGGATATAGTGAGGTGTTAGTGTCGTGATGGTCTGAGAGGACATTATTCCGTGCACTGTCGTTAGCCTGCTAGAACGTATCGGTAGACGGTTTTGGCCTGAGAGGGACATATTGGTAGCGGTGTGTAGAACGAAAAGAGACAGATAGGTAATTGTTAGTTCCATTACCCAGCTTAGCTAACTAAGAGTTGTCATGTGAGAACATGGAATCCGAAATCGTCAAAACTGCCCTAGGTGATCTATAGATTTCCTAGTCTTCTCTACCTTTGTTTAAATCAAATCAATTATTTTTCATTATTTACTTATAATCTCTAGTCACTTGATTGAGGGTGACAACACTCCAATTGAAAACCTTTTTACCGGTTACTCTACTGGATTAAATTAGTTGCTACTACACCTAGAAATAGTACGCACCTTCCCTTGGGTTCGATAACTCGGAGTCCAAAATACTCCATTATATTACTTGACCGTATACTTGAGTCTAAGCGCGTTAGGAATTCACGTCAAGTACTCATGATCACAAGATGGTTAGATCTATGCAGCGATATAGGCTCTGATACCAATTGAAAGACAGTAATGTAGGAAGTAATACATGATAAATACTCTAAAAGGGGGGGGGGGTGAATAGTGTATGACAACTTTTTCCAAAGGAGTGGTTTCAAAGAACTTTTATAAAGAAGAAAGTATTTCAAGGCCTTGAAATGATTTTCAAGTCCTTGGAATTAAAACAAAGAGTAAAAAGATTGCTGATAGTTTTCAAGGCCTTGAAATGGGTTTCAAGTCCTTGAAATGAAAATCTGTCTAGAGGCTTTAAACAAGATATGTAAAGAACTGAAATTAAAATGTTAGAGACACAAGGATTTTTAAATTTCAGTCCACTTGGACCTACGTATCTACCTCAGGGACTTAATCCCTGCAGGATATTCAACTCAATTCTTATTTATCGAAAGCTCAGCCCTAGATCTCAAGCACAGAGATTTCCTTTACGACGTTACAACTTGTGGTTCTCCATAACCTATCTAGTACGTGCTCTAGCTAACTGTTTCAACAATAATTTTATATTTTTCACTTTAAAAACTCACGAGAATGGGATAAGAGAAGTATTATCACAAAGATATACAAATTAAGTACAGAAAGAAGAATACTGAGAACTGATGAAGCAGTTGAGTATGCAGTAATCTTCTGATGAGTGGATTGAGTGAAATGAATATCCTTATTTGTTTGTTGTCAATATTTGAGAGTGTTTTAGTGTCTCTGTAATTTTTCTCTTCGAATTGTCTCAGCAATTCCCCCTCTTATGCTGCTAGTTTGAAATGCAGGTTTGTAGGATCTTCTGGAATAGATTTTCCTAAAGTCAAGCAGCAAATCTTGACTTCGCTAACAGCTCTTCCCTATGGCTAGTTTCTCAGTATCTTCCAAGATACTAACTTCATCTTTTATTTGAGAGTGTTAGGAAAGTCCATGAAAGATTGCACAAGCACATAATCAATTTGACAACTCTATTTCCGTTCCTGCAAACACACAAATTAGGAAATAGTTCCTGAAAAATAGGTAACTAATTAACCCTGCAAAAACTAAGTCAAACAGAGAGATTAGGAACATTTTAGAGTATCAAATAAGACATAATCAAGCATAGGAGATCAGGAGTCCGATTAGAATGAAAAGCTCCCCCTAAGATCATGCCATATACTGCAGCATATTTTCAAACCTTTGAAAGATGTTTCAAGGCCTTGAAACAGTGCTGTTGTTTCAAGTCTTTGAAACTTGCTGAACTTACAATTTTTTTTGGCGAGGTCGGGAAATCTCCAATACGCAAACCGGTGTGTCATCAAGACCTCACCCTCTTACCAGGAAGTACAAATCCGCAGGCGATCGGAGAGTATGTGATAAATAATTAATAAGAGTTATCCTACGTACACTTTATATTGTTATTTGTGTGCTTTTCGGTGCAAAGTGACGAGATTTGAGCCATAATATGAAGAAAATGCACTTTTGGATGTTTTTGAGCTTTAAAGCACAATCCGGGTGTTTCTTAATGGTTTTGAGTATGAATTTGATAATTTATCACATTTGAGCTTCGCGATAGTGTTCATGTTGTTGTTTGACAAAAATTACGTATGCGGGAATCAAGTGGAGAGAAGAAACGAGCTTCAAGATGGAAGACAAAGGCGAATTTGACGCGTTTTGGATGATTTTGCCAAAATTGGGCAGTAATTGAGACAAGCATGAAAACGGTCCAGAAACGGGGATTTCTCTACATGATTGAAGTCTACGTTGCGAAAGGAAACTAAAGGTGCAAAAATCGAGTTTATCGCAGTTTGGGATCAAAATTCGGGTCCTTATTTGCTTTTCAAAAAGCTTAGTTGCTTTTTCAAGATGATTTGGAGAAAATTCAGGATTTTTTAGAGTATGGAAAAGCAATTAAGACCTCCCGCTATTATCCTTTTAATCCCTCCTTAAAACTACAAGAAAACCACCAATGCCAAGACATTACACTTATTTCCATCCTTTCCACCCATTTCCTCTTTACCTCTTTGATTCACCACATGAAACTATCACCTGAAAATAGTCTATAAACCTACTACCTAGACCAAAACCCCCTGACCACCAGCTGCATTCAGCAGCTCTTCTTCTACTCCACAACCCTACTACATCATTTTCATCATTCTCTAATAATACCCAGACCACAACAATTTAGCTCCCCTCTTCTCAATTAACACCAACCTAGCAAACCTCAACCATAGCCATTATACACCAGCCAAACAAACCTCCAAACAACCACCATAATCACCTCCTAACCTACCTTCTAACCACTTGAAATACTCACCAAATATCTCCATTAACCATCACCATCAGACCTGCAAACACCCACAAAACAACCTGAAATACACCTACAACCTGCCTAGCCTCCTCATTGCCCATAATCAGACCTGTAAATCCACCATTCACCTCAACCACCTACAAACCTCTGCATATCTCACTCACTGTAACAAAATGAGCACTACACCTATTCTCTCAATCACCAGCCCACAATTACCACCATCAGACTTCCCCAATTCAAATGAACCAGCCACCATCACCAACATTAACCCCACTTCTAAACCTCTGCCACCTCCTAAATCTTCACCAACTGCACCTCCACGAAGACAAGAACCCAGTTCAACCCCAGAATAAACCACTGAACCTATTATCAATCACCACTGCTATCTCCTATCAACCACCTGACCTCACCAACGCCAACCCCCGATCAAGGTAAGAGCCCAGAACACCGAAGCAACCCAAAAGTTCAGACAAACCCAGCAAGCAACAGTGGCGCAAGAACAGAGAAGAAATCAGAAGCGAAGAAGAAGAGAGGAGCGAAGCAGGTCCAGGTGTGTTTGTATGAAGATTCATTTCTTTTCATGTGAAGAGAATTACTTGGCCAAAATCCGGAGGAAGATAAATTTTCTTTGCAGACACGCTCTCTGTCACAGTCCACGAAGGCGTTCGTACGAAGGGGACGAATTTTTTGTGCGAAGAGCGTTCTCCATGCGGCTATTCTCCTTGAGGCATGTTGCCAAAAATGAAAATACTGAAAATAAAAGCCACGGGTTCTTTTTCCTCTCAGCCCTAGGGTTTAAGTTATGAAGCTACCAATATTGTTGGGGGGCTAATGTTGCAAATAAGGGATTACTTCAAGAAAGTCACGGGTTTGTGAATAGAAAGACTCGGGGGCTGTTTTAGGAGGAGGGACTACTATTTCACGGAGGATAGATCAGTTTGGAACATAGGAAACGCACCAGAGCATCGTGGAGCTTCGAATTCGACGCTTTCCGCAAGGATCACATGTTTGAACACTCTTTTTCTCTCGTTTATCATGAACTTTGTGGATTTCTGTATTGTTTGTGTTACAATGAGTAGCTAAACTTTATAACGAGATTTCTCAAACAGTATCTAGGGTTTGAAGCCGTTTTGGTGAATTATGAATTTGATTCACGTTTTGACTAAACTTAATTGATGATGTGCTAGTTTGCTATGTTTAATTCACGCTCTTGATTTATCTGTGTATTGTTTGGCCACCAATATGTAGATTATAGGTAATACGTTAGTGAAAACAATGAATTTCCAAGATAATTGAATTAAACACGTAGTCACAGGTTAGAGAAATCAACCACAGATTGTGAACATTGAGTAGAATTAGATGACCGTCATTATATGTTTTAGGGATAATTAGAACTTCGTAACTCGGTTGTAATTTGACCTAGGCATAGAAAGCTAGCTTGGTAATATTGCTCGTTTGGCAAATCAAATCATCATCTGTGTTTCAGAACGTAATTCATTAAACGGTATTCACCTAGTGATCCTAGAGAAATCCCGATACTTGTCTCTCGTATTAATCTTAATTTAAATCATGAGATTTTTATTTAAACTTTTAGTTTAGTAAAACAAACTCAAAGGTTTGCCCGCACAGAGTTAATAGTTATAATTAGTCTACGACAAGTCCTTTGGGTTTGATAAACCCGGATTTCTGGATATTACTACACGCGAAAGCCGTACACTTGCAGTTGAATCGTGTCAAGTTTTTGGCGCCGTTGCCGGGGACTTTGGTTGAATTAGTTAGAATTATTAGCTTTAGGGATTTTTTTTTATATCTGTTACTCACCTACGTTCTAGTTGTGTCTGTGCTTTCAGGTGATTCTTTTGGTGCATGACCCGTTCTCAAGACGAGCCATTGTACCCACATGCTTGATAATCCAGAGATACTGTTGCGTAGAGACTCGAGGGAATCAATTCAATGGGTGACCAACTGGTAACCGAGTTGGAAAGACTCCGCAAGCTTGCGGAAGATGCAGAGACCGCTAGAGTCGTTGCCGAGGCCAGAGTGGCCAATTCATTGAGGGAAACCGAGTTTCTCAAAGCTCAGTTAGCTGCTGCACATGCTTTAGTTGGTAACCCTCCTATACCTCCGATTCCACCTAATGGAGCTCAGCAAGTGGTTCAAAGGAACAATGTGCCACAGGAAGATGATCGTCCTTTGGTTAACTATTTCAGAACCACGCCAACTAGATACCAACCTACCATTGTGAGGCCACAGATTAATGCTGCTCACTTTGAGTTGCGCCAGCAGCTGATTGATATGGTGCGTACTGAGTGCCTATTTACAGGAGCTCCGTGAGATGATCTGATGCCCACTTGCTTAACTTTGGGAAAAATACTTCAACATCTCATAATGAGCAAGTTCTAGATGAAAGAGTGAAGTTGATGCTGTTTCCTTTCTCTTTATCTGGAAAAGCTAAGACTTGGCTCATGGAACTACCAGCGGGATAAATTACAACATGGGCAGAGTGTTTCCAGGTGTTTCTGAGAAAGTATCTACCGCCATCCAAAGTTGCTCAGCTCATGGCTGATATTAGGAATTTTACTCAGCAAGAGGATGACTTTCTAGGAGATACATGGAGGAAATTCAACCAACTTCTTCACAGATGCCCTACTCATGGACAGCCGTGGTATAAAATCCCCCATTATTTCTATAATGCTCTAGACATGGAAACAGCACATGAACTAGATATGTTAGCTGGAGTCAATTTTATGGGCTTGAGAGAGCAGCGATGCCAAGATCTGATTAACACTGTGGCAAAGAGTGAGTCTACGAGGTCTGAGACTCGTAGATACTCGGAATCCGATGCATCTCTAGTGAACAGGATTGAGTTAATGGTGGAGCAGAAATTTGAACAGCAAATGGCAGTCATGACCTTAGCTTTTAATAGCATAAATCCATTTGCACAGGTGAAGTCTGTGGGAGAAATGATCGAGGAAGAGAATCAGGGATATAGCTCGGCAATTGAAGAGGTGAATTACATGGGTCCACCATGACAACAACAATGGTTGAACATTTATCAGCCCAACAACTGCAATCACTCTAACTTAAGCTATAGTAATCCAAACAGTGGGTTCTATGCACCTGGACAGCAGCCTAATCCTCCATATCAGGCTCAGAGACAAGTCACGCAGCCACAGGCACATCAACAGCAGGAACCTGAAATGAAAGCCTTGTTGAGACAATTGGTTGCTCAGCAACAACAGACAAATGAGAAGATGGATAGGATGGAGCACAAGTTTGTAGCCATGGAAGCCACTATTAAGAGCCTTGAGACATAAATTGAGAAAATTGCCAATCAGCTTACTAAATCTGCACCTGGCAAGCTTCCTACTAAATATATTGTTCCTACTGAGCAACTCAAAGCTATTAATACTCAAAGTGGCACTACTACTCAGGATCCTCCATATCGTAGCCATGCTAGAGCTGAAGCTACGAAAGCCCTAGAGAAAGAATTTAGTGAAGAGGTACCCAAGGCCGTGAGTCCCCAATAAAAGGACACAGCTGAGAAGAAAGAAGAGCCCACAAACACTCTAAATCCGGCTAATTTAGTGCCAAATGTGCCATATCTGGCGGCAATAAAGAGGAATGATGAAGATTATGGGAGATTTTTGGAGATACTAAGACAACTTCACATCAACATCCCTCTTGTGGAAGCATTTGCTCTAATGCTCAAGTATAAGAAGTTCTTGAAGGAAATTTTATGGGGTAAGAAGAGCATAGACCCTTATGCCACGGTGAAGCTGACACAGACATGTAGTACTGTGATACAGCGAGATATTCCCAAGATGAGAGATCCAGGCAGTGTCATCATAGGCTGTACTCTTGGGGTGGATATCATACGCATGGGCCCTGTGATTTAGGCGCGAGTATTAATCTCATGCCATTGTCCCTATTTCAGAGATTGGGCATTCGTGCGCCAACCCCAGTGAAGATGGGTCTGCAACTGGCAGGCAATTCTATTGTTACAACAAATGGGGTGATTGAGAACTTTCTTGTTAAAGTTGGTGCATTTGTCTTTCCAGCTGAGTTTGTGATAGTGGACATCAAGGAGGATCGCGATGTGCCACTTATATTTGGAAGACGGCTTTTGAAGTCAATGCGCACAAATGTGGATTTAGAGACTGAGGAGCTCACTATCAAAGCTCTAGATTCATCACTTGTGTTTAAGGCATTTGTTCTGGGCAAAGGGAAGAATAAATTGGCGATGATCAAATTTAGAGAGAAAGATGTGGATCCTACACCTGGGTTGTCTATAGTTTTGCAATCTGATCGACCCGATTTAGAAAAAGAAGCCAACTATTGTTGGTGCGCATGATGTGTTGCAAAAGATCAAGAGCAGGAAACTGTAGAAGGAGGCACGTCGTGCTAGACCTCCATGAAATTTTTGAGGTAACTGGGTCGGGTCGTCGACCTTAAATTACAAGGCGCTTTTTGGGAGGAAACCCTACCTATTTATTTGAATTAGATTATGGAGTTTGTTGTTAATACAATTATGTTTTGTGTTTTTAGTTATTAATGTGGAGAGATATGAGAGAGAGAGAGGGACAAATGATGTTTCCTAGTAACGTACATGAGCAGGTTATGGTAGAATCGATGCTGGTGTGCCATGGCACACATGACCTTCACAGGAGCTTGCATTGACGAGTTGGAGATTCTTCAGACATGGATTTTAGCAGAGGAGGCAGTCGACCCCGGTGTGCGAGAACACACGGTCTTTTTGGGAGCATGGTGGCGCCACTACTGTACTTGGGGACTGTTTGGCGCGATTTTGTCCCCACCCTTGAGGTGGATGTGAGTATCTTTTCTCTTGCTAAATTTTGTGTTTCTTTTATATAAGTATGTCATAGCTCCATCTCATCTACTGGCCTACCCATTTGATTGTTGAGTCCTATGTTTGATTTCTAAATTCGTTGAGGACAACGAAACATTCGGTGTGGGGGTGGTTTATTTTTCTATTAGCCAAAAAGTTTGCATAGCCAGTTACATGTAGGGTGTTTATAGTGTATTGTGAGTTAGTGTTGTGTTTTATGTTTACTTTTTTAAGTATATTGTCGTGTTGTAGTATAGATTTAGATATTGTCTGCACTTTCTAATAATTGAGTCTACCCACCAAACATAGTTAGTTGTGTGGTGTCAATTTTTTTTTGAGTCAAAGCCTTGCATATAGAGTTAGGATATTATGAAAAATAAAAAAAAATTAGAAAATTGAAAATTTTAGAAAAGGCAATTGAGAGAAGCATAGGCTTGGTTGATTTAGTGAGATTTGAACAGTTTAGGCATAGGGCGTAAATTTTGACCAAGGGTGACACGTTTAGTTCCCCCTAGTAAGTATAGAGAGAATCTCATTACGTGAATGCCTACCTATTTTCAAACTAAAGTTAAATTTTCAAAGCTAAAGTGTGCGTTGTTTTTCTCTACAAGAGTTGAGCTTGGTGTGAGCTAAACAAGTCGAACGTTCATGTTGTACGTCTTAGGTAGTCCCCAGCCCACCTCATAGTGGCACACAGAAAAGCTGTGCGAGGACATGTATTAGAGCCCTCACTGCTTTTAGATCTCACCTTGTAGGACCTCTAGAGAACCCGATTTGAACCTTGGATCATATATTGTTTAGAATCACCACTTTAGTGCGTCATGAGGGAGCAGTGGTTGATAGGTTCGATGAGGGAGTGCTACATTTCACATTTATGTGAGTCCTATTGTTCGCATGCACTTCATTAGATATCTTTGAGGGGATGCGAGGGTGAGTGATTCGGCTTGCCTACGGTGTGGCGGTGTTCCGTGTCATTACACCATGGACACAGTAGTGGAGAGCCTGAGTGCGTGACGTCTAATCCTCACAAAAATCTGATTGGTTTTACTTAATTGGTGGATCGTGCTAGGTATCGTTTCTTTTCATCATTGCGGTGTAGGAGGATTGGGTGGATTATGCACGAGACATGCACCTTATTGACTACTTGAGAGGGGGCGTCTACATTTTAGTGTCGGGGTGTCGAATTTTGACTACGGACAACGAGATTGTGCTTTTGATGACTCCATCCCCACACATATGCTTTGATTGGTTTGCAGTTCTGTATGGTGCTATCACGTGCTTCATTGAGTTAGGGGGAGATGAATTTTATATGTGAATCTGTTACACTAATAGTCAATAAACTTGGATCATTCTATATTGGGTGATATCTCTGTAGATATTGGCCTAATATAGCCCCTACCCTTTTCAAAGATTTGATTTAGCCAAAAAAAGTATTAGTATATTCTATTTTCCAATGACATAATAGTTTGAAATTTATCTGATCTGTGAAAATCTTTTTGAAAATCAGAAGAGATACTAGTTTCCTTTTGAAAATCAAACTCTTCAGTATTTATCCTCTTCTCTTCTCCTTCTCCGTATCATTCCACCTCTCTCTTTTCTTCTCCCTAACCCTAATGAGCACCAGAAGGGCCTCAGACAGAATCAAGATGGCTAGAGGTTCGAAACCTGTCTCAGAGAAGAAGAGAAAAGCAGCAGTGGAAGAGGTTCAAGAAGTAAGTGGAGAATCTAGTTCCAGAACTCCTTGTGCAGAGGCAGTCCAAGATCCTCCTCCACCTAAGAAGAAGATCAAGAAGGCTGCAACCTCCTCTTCAGAAAAGCAGAAGAAGCAGAAGGATATTACAGAAAAGCAACCAGAAACAGATCCTACCAGTTCAAAGAAGGTGAAGAAGAAAGCAAATCAGGCAGAAAAAGGGAAAGGGAAGGTAACAGAAGCACAACCATAAGGACAATTGGAGAAGGAACTGAAAATCTATTCACAGGTTTCAACGAAGAACACAACACCAGATGGGACATGGTTTGTCTCAAACATCTCTAAAGGTCAGTGGTTAGATGGTTTTGCTTCAAGATCTATTGGTTTCTGCGGTTTGGTTAATAAGTATGTGCTTGAACACATGAAACTCAAGTGCATCTCTATGTTAAAGAAGAGGTCTTTGTGGTGTATGCTGAATCCTAGAGAAATAGCCTACGCCAAACTCACCAGACTCTTCTACCTGAACCTAACCCAAGTTAAGAGAACTGCACACTTGGTAATCAAATCTAAAGTTGCTGGGATAGTAATTGAACTAGATCACTCTAAGTTTGCCAATGTGTTAGGTTGTCCAAAGAGGTATGATACTAGAAACCATCCACCAAAGTCAGAAACTTTGAGCTAGCCAAAGAAGAATTCTTTCTTCCAAACATCTCAACCTCAGCCAAACAGTTAACACATTCTGTGTAGAATGTTGAAGCCGAATTCCTTCATACGATATGGTGAAATGTGTCTTTCCCAGAGAGCACTCCTGAGAGTTGGTGACTGAGAGAATGCTGCACATCATGTATCTGGTTATGCATGGCTATGAGATTGATCTGCCAAAACTAGTAATTGAACACATGCTCGTTAGCCTAACCAGTAAGAGGATTCACCCTCTACCATATGCAAACTTGCTCACCTTGTTCTTTGAGCATTTTGAGATCCCTTTTACTGGAGAGGAATCAGTCACATCTGGTTTTGGGGAACTCAATGAGAAAGCCTTTGGGAAAATTGGAGTTGTGAAGACAAAAGAGAAAGTTTGGAAACTTTACTGAGACTTGACTGAAGCATAACTAGGTGCAAAGAAGTATTCTAAGACCAAGACCTTGACCCCCACTTTAAGTCAGACTTCTCAGCCTACAGACAATCAGAGACTTGATGGTTTGGAACTTGACATGGAGGATGTCAAAGCTACTGTTTTTGGACTGGAAAGTGATATGGGGCATGTCAAGTACATGGTGGAAAGTATCTTCAGAAGCATGACCTTGCTTGATGTTCCTAAGGATCCTGAAGGAACAAAGAAAGGAGATTCTGACAAGGACTTGCCTAGTGAGCATTCAGACCAGGAAGAAGCTACTCCAGTTTCAGACAAAGGAAAGCAGGTAGCAGAACAGGCAGAAGATGAAGCCATAGCCCTGATTCAGATGAGCTGCTGATCACATTGAAGAAGAAAAAGAAATCTCCAAAGGCTGCTGAAAAGGACAAGACTGAAGAAGCAACTGTTGCAGGAGGGACTGCAGAGGAACAGGAAGAGCAGGACAAGAATGATGAAGAAGACAATGAGAAAGAGGAAGGAGATCAGGATGAAGATGAAGATATAACTCCTTAATCTTGCCTATTCTTTCTTCCATATTCTCTCTACTTGAAAGTTTTCAAAGTTTTCCAGACACTTGATTCAACATCTTCTATCTTTTTGATGAAAGTCAAAAAGGGGGAGAAAATTCTAGGTTTTCGTTTCTAGTTGTTAGGATTATCTGCTGAACTATTTATGTGTTTTTTTTGGTATTTGAATAAGTTGGATCTTTTTGGAAATACTGTGTTATTAAATTGTGGACTAATCAGTTTATTTTGCAGAGACTAAGGAATAAACAAAATTTGGTTTTGTCTTTCATCAAGGGGGAAATTGAAAGCTCAGGTTGTCACACGACTTGAAATAGTGATTACTCTCTATTAGAGTTATATTTCTTGCATATTTTATATCGTTTTGCGTGATTCCCGGGTGGAAATATGAGTTTTACACTATGAATGTTGAGAAAACGTAGAAAGTTGAGTTTCTAGCACTTTATTGTTAATCCGGGCATTTCGATGCATATTTCGATGTTATTTGTCAAATGTAATCTCTTGGTATGGTTATTCATGTTGTCGACAGGAATGGATGCTAAACGATGGATAGGAGGCATGAAACGAACTTCGGAAACAAAGCAAACTCAAGAGGAAGCAAGAGAAGCAAAGTTAGAAGAGCAAAAGTGACCAATCTCCACTATTTTGATAGTATCTTGAGTCTACAATACATTTTGGAGTGAGAATTGTGGTAAATGAAAGTAGACTCAAAGAGCTTTCCAACGATAGGTCACAGAGCTAAAACGAAGATCGGACGAGAAAGATATGGTCCGTCAAAGAGGATGCAAATCTGAGAAAATCCCCAGGGGTGTTCGTGCGAACACAACTTTTGTTCGCACGAACAAAATGCCTTAGAAAAATTTTAAGATGGCAAAAAGGGTGAAAAATAGGCTGTTAAATTGTACGAACAAGAAAGTTGTTCATGTGAACAGAGAGTAAAAATTTGTTCGCATGAACAGAAAGTTCGCACGAACAACAAAAATCCAGAACGCAACTTTTTGGGGCTGTTTCGCAATTTTTTGAAAGATTGGGCAATGGAGACCTATTCCAACCTAGGAGGCCGTGTTGGGGAGGACATTCACGCATCTTGGATGGGAAAAACACAGCTTGGAGCAAGGGGATGAAGACGGAAGATCAAAGCTTCACCATTGAAGCTCTAGTGTTTGCTTTCTCTTGTTTCTACCTTTCTTAGTTAATTTTAATGGAGAAACTCATGAGTATTTCATACTTAGTTACGAGAAGCTAAGCAACTATTGCTAGGCATCTCGGTTTGAGAGCCTAGGGTTCATGTAAACGATGATTATTTTCTGGATTTGATCTTTGCTTCATGATTTATTGATTTCATCTCTTGAATTCATTCTAGTTTCTTGTTTATGTTAGTAATCCTATTTGAGTGACACGATTAGGATTTAAACTAGGATTCAAGAACTAGGGTATCATTCAATAGTGATTCATGCTTAAAGTTGACTTATTATAACTCAATTGTTCATGAGCTGTTCTTAATACTCAGTGTTAATGGAGTAGCTAACCGGAAACATTGCTTAGTTAGCGAATGAACGACAATGATTCTAACTAAATAGGAGGAGACATGGAAATCAATCCTGCATCACTGAGACTGAGAAGAGACGTGATAGGATTGGCCTAGTGTGGGTAGATTCGGTAGGTGAGATTCGACTGTGTCATGAAACAGTGGACCGACAGGACCCGTTGCCGTGCATATCGTTAGCTTAATAGAACGGACCGGTAGACACAAGAGAGCGATAGGAGATTGTAATCTACCGTGAAGTAGAATGACTTGAGACCGATAGGAGACAGTCAGCACTATTACCCGGCTTAGTTAGAATATAGTCAACATGATGCTCAGATAATCCGGATATCGTTTACAACCCTAGGTGATCAACGAGATTGCCTAGTCATCTCCATTAATTGATTAAGAATTCTTCGTTACTCTTGTTTATTATTATTTCTGTCTTTACTACAACCACTTGTTTGGGGGTGGAAACACCACAATGCTCACACTTTTTACCCGGTTACTTAGTAAATTACACTAAATTGTTAATTATCAACTTGTTGCGAGCTTGTCCTCGAGGGATCGACAACCCGAGTATTAAAAATACTCACTCATTACTACTTGACCGTACGCTTGCGTAATACACGCTAGTAACCCGTGTCAAGTTTTTGGCGCCGTTGCCGGGGACAACGGTCAACACGTTTTTAGTTAATAATTAGTTTAGTGTGCTTTTATTTTTTTGTTATATTTGCTATTTTGATTACTCATTTGTTTTCTGATTTTTCTGCTATTTCAGGTACTCAGCGCATGCATAGGATCCCAAGAGAGCTTGTGCTCCCATTAGAAGACCCAGAGCATTTGTTCAGAGACCAAAGAAGAAGACAAAAACAAAGCACCATGGGCGAACACTTAACCAATGCGCAACTCAATTAGCTGGGTGGAAGAGCTGTCTAAGCAGCTAAATGATCGAAACTACCAGACACCGTACAACAAGTCTGGACAGGCTATTGTGGAGAAGTTTCAGTCGTCCACCTATGGACACAATCCGGCAATTGTAGTGCCAGAGATACAGGTCGAGCACTTTGATCTTAAGCCTGCGGCAATTCAGACGGTGACCAATCAGTTCCAATTCTATGGGAACAGGGATGAAGACCCCAATGAATTTATAGGGAGGTTCAACACGTACATAAGGACTACCAAGTACAAGGATGTAACAACAGAGGCGTTGAAGCTAATTCTTTTCCCTTACTGTCTGAAGGGTGCAACTGAGAAGTGGCTACAGTCAAGAGCTCCTGATTCGGTAACTACATGGGCTCAGTGTGTGGATGAGTTCATGGCCAAGTTTTATCCAGTTCAACGGGTGATTGAGCTACAGGGTGATATTCTAGGCTTTCGGCAACAAGCCGATGAAACTGTGGTAGATGCATGGGACCGTTTATGTATTTGATCAGGAAGTGCCCAAACCATGATTTTGGGGATTACAAAATTTTGCAGGTCTTCTAATATGGTCTAGAACGTCACAATCAGGAGCTGGTTAACAGAGAAGCTGGAGGGAATTTTCTGTACTCCGTTGACAAGGAAGGAGCCTATGCGCTCATGAAGCAGCTCGCTAAGCAGGACTCACAACTCTATGATTCTAGGAGATTATCGGCATTGCCTGAACCTAAAGATGATGAATGGAAGACTGGGATCAGCAAGATGGTTTCAGATTTAGCCAAGCATGTGTATCGGGATAAGAATCCAGTTGCAAGAGTAGAGGAGCAAGAATTTGATTCAGCCTTGGCCCAGATTGCAAGTGAGGATGTGAATTTTGTGGGGGCACAAGGATAGCGGGAGAATTGGAACCAAGGGAAATACAGACCAGGCACAAGAGATCATCCAGGTTTCAGGTATGGGGATCAGTCTGGAGATATATACGCACTTGGGTTCAGCACATGCCACAAGCACCAGTGTCGCAGGCTCCACAGCGGCTGCTGTAGCGCCAAACCCAGAGATTTCTCTACTTACTAAGGCTTAACACAGCTGAGCAACAACATGAACGATATGACCACGACGGTCAATGCTATGTCTTCTGATTTGCAGGCTACAGCGACTTCTCTTCGTTCACTAGAGGTTCCAGTTGGTCAAATTGCAACGCAACTATCTGCTAGAGCACCTGGCTCTCTACCTTCTGACACAGAGAATGTGCGCCAGGTAAATGCCATTACCACTCGCAGCGGGGTTTTGTTGAATGATCCACCATACCCGAGCCATGCCAGAGCTGAAGCGTCAAAAGCTAAGGAGCACGAGGTCTTCGATTCTGAGGAGACACCTGTCATGGTCCCCCAATCAAAGGGCATGATTCCAAATGATGATGAAAAGTCTAACGAGGTATTACCACCACCCACTTCTTCTGAATAACTGCCTTTTCCATTGAAAACTAGGAAGAATAAGGATGACTCTGAGGAGTACAGGAGATTTCTCAATATTTTCTCCAAACTGCACATCAATATTCCTTTGATTGAGGCACTGCAACGAATGCCTAAGTGTGCCCGGTTTATCAAAGATGCAATCTATGGCAGAAAAGCTATGGGTAACTTTCAGACAGTGAAATTGAATGAGCATGTGAGTTCATGTTTCTTGCATGGGCTACCTAAGAAGAAGAAAGATCCAGGTAGTTTTGTGATTGAAGCTACACTTGGCGGGGCATATACAGGAAAGGCTCTATGTATTTGGGGGCAAGTGTCAACTTGATGCCACTTTCAGTATTTAAAAAGCTAGGTGTGGGGGAGCCTAGTAAAACCTGGATAATCTGCAGTTCACAGATAAGTCGTCTAAGAAGGCCATTGGGGTGGTAGAAGACTTACTTGTGAGTGTTGGTAGTTTGATCATGCCAGCTGATTTTGTGATCCTTGACATGCCAGTTGGTGACGTTCCGATCATTCTTGGTAGGCCCTTTCTGGCTACCGGTCGGAATTTAATTCATGTGGAGAATGGATAGTTGATCATGAGGGTCAACGATACTGTGGAGACCTTTCAGGTTTTCAAACCGACTCCTCAGTACACTTATGAGGCGAAGCCAGACTTGCCATTTCCTGTGAAAGTTGTGCGTGGAATTTCAGAGCTGACATAAGAAGATCCGCCAAATCCTAAGGGTAAAGAATCGAGTGTGCAGGCGCACGAGGTAGTCATGAGTATCCAGCGCCAGAATTTGGATGCGACACGACCTGCCAAACCACCTTTCTGAGCCTCATGAGGTAACATGGTCGGGCCGTCGACCTTAAATTACAAAGCGCTGCTTGGGAGGCAACCCAATGTAGAGTAGGATGCTTTCTGTTTTTTATTTATTTAGGAGTTCTCTATATTTTACTATGAGGGGTGAGAGAGAGTGGACTTATTTTTCCAATCAGTGTGCAGGGACACAGGTACAGAAGACGCACCGGATTCCCCTTCTTGATGTGCATGTTAGAGATTGCACGAAATTGGGGAAAGAAAAAGCCCCACAGGATTATGAATAAAAGAACAGAGAATTGCTCGAGGTCGAGGAGCGATTCCAATATGTTGGGTGCCACACGCATGAGAGGGCTACAATTTATATCTTAGCCGCAAATCGGAATCCGGGCGCGTAGAGACTTCTCCGGAAATTGTCAACGGTCCACAAGACCCCTTCTTGTTGCAATTTCACGGCAACGGTGCCCATGTAGGTCCGGGCACCCAGGTACCTCTAACATTCTCTTTCAAATCTACGTTTTTGAGCGATGAATGTTGCAATCCACCGCCTACACATTTAAGCGAGGAAACCTCCTAGTTGATCTCTAAATTCGTGAGGACAACCAAACGCTCAAGTGTGGGGGGGGGTTTGTATCTACGTTCACTAGCCATGTCTTTGTTTGCATCGCCTTGTTACATACAGTTTTGTGTTTGTATTGTGTTTGTTTTAGTAGGATTGTGTAGTTTATGCATTTTTTTTGTTCACTTTTACTTTATTGAGTCCCCTACCCAATCGTGTGATTAATCGAGTTGGCCAAAATGCATGTAGAGTCTAGGAAATATGAAAAAAATAGAAAAAAGAATAGGAAAGCAAAAATCCATAAAAAATTAAAATTTTTGAGAATAAGAGCAATTGATGAAGCTAGAAACCGAAGAGAGTTCAATGAAAGAGTCTCTGAGAATACGAAGCACCGTAGTAGGGATGTCTTTAATTCTTAGTATCTTGCGCACCTGTTTCACGAAAGGATGTTCCGGGTATTCAGGAAATTTGGAAAGTAGATGAGGGCATACCTTTAGTTCCTTTATTGTGCTAGGAGGATTTTGTCTTTGGGTTAGTTGAATAGTCTGTTTTCGAGTGGAAACTTGTGGCCTCTTGCAAATCTGGGGTGGACCTTCGTGTAGAGTTGGTTCCATGTGGTACGGTTGCCTCGGCCTAAGCAAAGTCGGGGGGCGTACACCACCATCCATTACGGCAGTTTCAAGAGCTAACCGAAAAAGCCCACACTTAGTTACTCTAAATGCACGACTGAAAAAAAAAAAACTAGAAGAGAATGAAAAACAAAAGAAATCAAAATATTCTCTTGGACTAGATACGGTGAACAGCCTAATGTGCCTCCGTTTACGCGGGGAATTTGGATTCAATCCAATTAGAGCAACTAAGGAAAATCAAACTCAAGCCGTATTACACGGAGTTGTGTCTCCCGTCACTGGGACAACTTGCATTAAATGCAATAGCGGCTAAGAGGGTCTGAAAACCTCAAATGACTTGGCGACAAAAGACTATCTTAGAATTTGAGATGCCTAGAACCTCTGAGCTAAAGGACGTGCCCAAGTCTTGGATTGTTTATGGTGGATGTTTGGGGAACCCTTAGTGAACTTGTGCGTATGATCTTCTTATCTCAATTTCTTGCCATTGGTTGTGAAATTTGGAAAATACTTGTGAGAGCTTGATGATTTTGGTTAGTTATAGCGAGATTGCCCAATCTCTAA
Source organism: Linanthus parryae (assembly GCA_023055425.1). NCBI lineage: Eukaryota > Viridiplantae > Streptophyta > Magnoliopsida > Ericales > Polemoniaceae > Linanthus > Linanthus parryae. Next base: position 120,800,032 of record JALGPY010000003.1, on the reverse strand, counting down.
AGAAAAATAAAAAAAATTGCGTTATTTATTACTTGCATTGTGTAAAATTGAGTTGCATTGTCTATAGTAATGTAGATTGCATTGCGTGTGTGGGTTGTTTGTGTCACATGGTTAGTAAAATTTTATGCAATTCGGTGGATTAAAACGTAGTGTAAGGTTTGATTCTGCTCGGGACTAGCAAAAAGGTAGTGTGGGGGAATTTGATTCTCTCTATTAGAGTTATATTTCTTGCATATTTTATATCGTTTTGCGTGATTCCCGGGTTGAAATATGAGTTTTACACTATGAATGTTGAGAAAACGTAGAAAGTTGAGTTTCTAGCACTTTATTGTTAATCCGGGAGTTTCGATGCATATTTCGATGTTATTTGTCAAATATAATCGCTTGGTATGGTTTTTCATGTTGTCTTGACAGTAACGGATGCTAAACGATGGCTAGGAGGCATGAAACGAACTTCGGTTACAAAGCAAACTCAAGAGGAAGCAAGAGAAGCAAAGTTAGAAGAGCAAAAGTGACCAATCTATTTTGATAGTATCTTGAGTTCTACAATACATTTTGGATTTAGACCAGTGGCAAATGAAATTAGAATCAAAGAGATTTCCAACAGTAGGTCACGGAGCTAAAACGGAGATCGGACGAGAAAGATATGGTCCGTCAAAGAGGATGCAAATCTGAGAAAATCCCCAGGGGTGTTCGTGCGAACACAACTTTTGTTCGCACGAACATAATGCCTTAGAAAAATTTTAAGATGGAAAAAAGGGTGAAAAAGAGGTTGTTAAATTGTACGAACAAGAAAGTTGTTCGTGTGAACAGAGAGTAAAAGTTTGTTCGCATGAACAGAATGTTGTTCGCACGAATAGAGGGTAAAATTGTGTTCGCACGAACACACGGGTGTTCGTGCGAACAAAAGGCCAGAACGCAACTTTTTGGGACTGTGGAGACCTATTGGGCAATGGAGACCTATTCCAACCTAGGAGGCCGTGTTGGGGAGGAAATTCACGCATCTTGGACGGGAAAAACACAGCTTGGAGCAAGGGGACGAAGACGGAAGATCAAAGCTTCACCATTGAAGCTCTAGTGTTTGCTTTCTCTTGTTTCTACCTTTCTTAGTCAATTTTAATGGAGAAAATATTAGAGTATTTCATACTTAGTTATGAGTAGCTAAGCATCGTTTTCTAGGCATCTCAATTTGAGAGCCTAGGGTTCATGTAAACGATGAATATTTTCCGGATTTGATCTTTGCTTCATGATTTATTGATTTCATCTCTTGAATTCATTATAGTTTCTTGTTTATGTTAGTAATCCTATTTGAGTGACACGATTAGGATTTAAACTAGGATTCAAGAACTAGGGTATCATTCAATAGTGATTCATGCTTAAAGTTGACTTATTATAACTCAATTGTTCATGAGCTGTTCTTAATACTCAGTGTTAATGGAGTAGCTAACCGGAAACATTGCTTAGTTAGCGAATGCACGACAATGATTCTAACTAACTAGGATGAGACATGAACATCAATCCTGTATAACTTAGACTGAGAAGAGACGTGTTAGGATTGGCCTAGTGTGGGTAGATTTGGTAGGTGAGATTCGACTGTGTCATGAAACGGTGGACCGACAGGACATGTTGCCGTGCATGTCGTTAGCCTACTAGAACGGACCGGTAGACACAATAGAGCGATAGGAGATTGTAATCTACCGTGAAGTAGAATGACTTGAGACCGATAGGAGACAGTCAACGCTATTACCCGGCTTATTTAGAATACAGTCAACGTGTTGCTCAGATAATCCGGATATCGTTTACAACCCTAGGTGTTCAACGAGATTGCCTAGTCATATCCGTTAGTTGATTAAGAATTCTTCGTAACTCTTGTTTGTTTTTATTTATGTCTTTACTACAGCCACTTGTTTGGGGGTGGCAACACCACAGTTCTCACACTTTTTACCCGGTTACTTAGTAAATTACACTAAGTTGTTAATTATCATCTTGTTGCGAGCTTGTCCTCAAGGGATTGACAACCCGAGTATTAAAAATACTCACTCATTACTACTAGACTGCACGCTTGCGTAATACGCGCTAGTAATCCGCGTCAAATAGCTTGGCTATTTCAAGGCCTTGAATCAGCTTTCAAAGCCTTGAATCAGCTTCAGAGGCTTGAAAATATTTTAGCTATTTTCAAGGCCTTGAAACTGGATTCACAGCTTTGAAACTGCTTAACCTGAATGCATATTCTCAGGGGGAGTTTTTCTGGTAACTCTCTGATTTGATTTACTCTCTCTTCTTCATATGTTTGATTATCTGTTATTAGATGATGAAAGACAAATTTTTGAACATGTTTTGAATCGCAATATATCATCTGTTTGACCATGATAATGCAGGAAATTTTGTTTCTAAGTTTTGCAGGATTGTTTCCTAAACTGAATTCCTGTAGATTTGGAAACACTTGAACACTTTGAATCTGTGATCAATCAGACGTGTATGAAAGCTTCTCATGGTGGTTAAATGAAAGATTACAACAATATCTTTGAAGATTATGATCATCCAACCGTTGGAAAAGATTTCAAAGTAGTCAAACTCTGTTGCCTTCAAAATAGGAAGGTTGTTGCTGAAAATCTGGAGAGATTTGCAGAGCTGTTTGAAGTATTTAAAGAGATAAAATTCGAAGCAACAAGACACAATACTCAACGAGCAAATATATAGAAAGTATTCTGGATTGACAAGAATCAAAGAAGTTCTTCATCTCTTCCAATCCATTCACAGAAGTTCACTGCATTTCTCTGCAGTTTTCTACTCTTAAGTGTTCTTCTGTATAGAGCTATATTGGTAGATCATTTCTGTATTATTTCTACATTCATTCTCAAGGATTGTTCAAAGTGAACAATAGAGAATTCTTAGTTAAAGAGTTAGCTAGATCAGGTACTAGACAGGTTAGGGAAAACCACAATTTGTAACAGAGTAAGGGAACTCTCTGTGCTTGAGTTCTAGGGCTTAGCTTTTGATTAATAAGAATTAAGTTGAAAATCCTGCAGGGATCTAACCCCTGAGGTAGAGACGTAGGTCCAAGTGGACTGAACTCTATATATCACTTGTCTTGTGCATTTTCAGTTCATTTACTTTCAAAGCTTTTGCGGCATACAAAAATTGTTATTTTTCAAGGGTTTGAACTTGTTTTCAAGGCCTTGAAAAAGGCATACTTGCTCTATACTCTATGCATCTTCTTCAAAGGCTTGAACTTGTGTTCAAGGCCTTGAAATTCATTGTTTTCATAAGTTTTTCATCTTCCTAGCAAGTTTTGCAAAAAGTTGGCATACTCTATTCAACCCCCCCTTCTAGAGTATCTTAGCTGCTTATACAAATGCATACTCACACTTTCTATCAGAATTTCTCAAACAGTAGCTAGGGTTTGAAGCCGTTTTGGTGAATTATGAATTTGATTCACTTTTTGACTAAACTTAATTGATGATGTGCTAGTTTGCTAGGTTTAATTCATGCTCTTGATTTATCTGTGTATTGTTTGGCCACCAATATGTAGATTATAGGTAATACGTTAGTGAAAACAACGAATTTCCCTGATAATTGAATTAAACACGTAGTCATAGGTTAGAGAAATCAACCACAGACTGTGAACGTTGAGTAGAATTAGATGATCGTCATTATATGTTTTAGGGGTACTTAGAACTTGGTAACTCGGTTGTAATTTGACCTAGGCATAGAAAGCTAGCTTGGTAACTCGGTTAGCATTATTGCTCATTTGGCAAATCAAATCATCATCTGTGTTTCAGAACGTAATTCATTAAACGGTATTTACCTAGTGATCCTAGAGAAATTCCGATACTTGTCTCTCGTATTAATCTTAATTTAAATCATTAGCTTGTAATTTAAATTTTTAGTTTAGTAAAACAAACTCAAAGATTTTACCACAGAGATTTAATAGTTATAATTAGTTCACGACAAGTCCTTTGGGTTCGATAAAACTGGATTTCCGGATATTACTACACGCGACAGCCGTACACTTGCGGTTGAATCGTGTCAGTTTGGCCAGATTTAAGAGTTGAAAATAAGAGCTGGCACCTCATACTGTTACTTCCGTACCGAACTTGAGAAAATCCCTAGTTTTGGCGACCATCCGAGCTATTTCCGAATCCATGATCCTAAGTCTAACATGTAGGATATATATGTGTATTAGGTTATGGCATGATCCTACATGTTCAGACATTCTCACTGTTTCCCAACTCACACCCCACACCGAGTTCCCAAAAAACTAACCGAAACACCTAAGTTTCTGCTCACTCAATTTCCCCAGCCCCCGAAGTGTCTTCGTCGTTCTCGCCACCACGAATATGAAGCGGTGTCGAATCCAGAACAATGCTCACCTAGTCTTTGAACTATATAAATAACTAAATAAAACTGTAAAAGATATAATGTTTTTTTTTTCCTTTTTTCTTTTGTTCTCTTTTGTTCTATTTTTATTTCTTTTTTACCTTTTATAAAATAAATTAAAATACAAATAACGTAAATAAACAAATTGATAAGCTGAGCGGTGCAAAAATAATCCAATGTCGCGAATTACGCAAAATGTCCTCGTTTGCAGTACCCCCGCACTAATCATGAAGTGTCGATCCTGTACTCAAAAGATATACGTGTCCTCATCACCAAAGATGTTGAAAATCAGCACGACCACCAACTAATCCCACAACCCCCGGAACGCACTCTTGCGCGGAAATGAAAGTGTGTAATGTAGACTAAATACAGGACCTAAATCTAGAAGGGGGGGTTGAATAAAGTATGGAAACTTTTTACAAAACTCATATTCCAACTAATTAGCTTTGTGTGAAACTCAAATCTCAAGGCCTTGAGATTTTAGAAAACTGTCAGAAACTTTCAAAGGAAAAATAGAAAGCTTCAAGGACTTGAAGTATTACCAGTTCTAAGCAGCTTATAAACCCCAGTTTGATTTGAGTTGTGTGCAGCAGAAATTAACAAAAATGTAAAGTAAAGAACACAAAGCAATTTACAGAGTTCAGTCCCAATGGACCTAATCTCTTCCTGAGGGATCTAATCCCACCAGGATTGGGCAAACACTTCTTATTACTCACACAGAAACAGCCCTAGATCTTCAAGCCTAAGTGATTTTCCTTACACCTATACAGCTTGTGGTTCCAAACCTATCTAGTATCAGCTACGAACTGTTGAGCTAACAAGAACCTCTTGTTGTTCACTTGAACAACCAACCAGTAGGTTTAGTGAGGTTTAAGATATATAAAAGATAAACATATTACAAACAGATGAAGAACACAGTAGAAGAAATAAGCTAGTGAAGCCTGGATGTGTTCTTCTGGAAACTGGAATGATTTGATCTTCTGAAATATGGATTTGAAGCTTGAATTCCTTTGTGTTTGAATGAATGATCTCCCACGATTTTTTCACACTTCTCTCTGTATTCTGCAAGCCCATACCTCTCAAAATTCAAACCAGTCTCTTTATCCACCAGCTGCAACTGAATGAGAGTTTTTAGGATCTCAACTCCTACAAATCCTCCTTCTGTTTTCAAGTGAAATTGAAACAGCTCTAAGTGGATATCCGTTGGAGTTTGTTGAGATTACTTTTGCACGTTTAACAAACCTGCAACAACATTAAAACACAGCAACAACAAAATCCAGAAATATAGCAGTTCTATGACTGTTTGGTTTTCCAATTTCTGATAAAAAACTGGTTAAAAGATTAGAACAGTAATCTGATTAACTTCTGACACAAATAATTCATGATAAAAAAGTTTAAGACTCTTAGAATTCATTAAACATTCACAATAATAAGGATCAAAACCTGCAAGAAAGAATCAACTTAGTTTTGTAAAACTGTCATCAACTCAAGGCACATCACAGTTATTCAAAGGTAAGGAAAACTTTGATTCTCCCTGTTCTGAACATCTGCAATTGTGTTGGATATGTATATAATGTAAAACATGAGTATATGCAGTAAATGTATGATCTATAAAATCAGGTATCCAATCCGCAACACAAGATTGTTAGAACATTCAGCAGAATAAGAACAACTCTCAAGGCTTTGAAGCTCTGTCAGTATCTCAAGGCCTTGGAGTATCTGAAATGCTTTGTCTTTGTCTTTGTCTTTCATAACTCAAAACAATTACTTCTCAAAACACACTCAAGGGTCTTTGATTCAACAATCTCCCCCTTGATGAAAGACAAAACCTATAACCTTGTGTAGATATTCCTGCAACTCGTTGTAAGAATTAGATAACACCATATTACAGAAACAATAGACAATAATACCAGATAAATCAACACTGATAATCTGCAATTCACAGGTAATCACAATTAACCTAAGAACACAGTTGATTAACCAAAATAACTGATTATTATTATTCAAGTACTGAAAGTAACCAACAAGAACACAAACTTTCTCCGCCTTTTTGACTTTCATCAAATAAAGGTGAAGAAATGTAGGATCATTACTCAGAGTCTTAAACAAAAATTTATTCCTAGAAAGTCAAGGCCTTGAGAACAGAAAAGAAATAGATAGAAGGAAAGGTTCAAGGCTTTGGTCTTCTCTGATCTTCATTTTTTCTTGGGTAAAAGACAAAAACCAGCCTCCATTTATGGGAAAAATACATTTTGCCCCCTGATTTATGGGGAAAATACCTTTTGCACCCCTGTCAATGGACAGATACACCCTTCTGTTACAATCCGTTAGTGGAAGGGTGTAAACTGACTTTTTGTGACCAATTTACCCTTACAAATTGTGGACAAATAACACCCTTATTTTGTTTAATACAATGTTCATCATGTTCTTGGTGTCTTGAACACCACCACCAAATCACCACAACCTCCACCACCACCACCACCAACAACAACAACACCACTACCACCACCACCACCACCACCACCACCACCAACAACAACAACAACAACAACAACTATCAATCACCTAAACAAGCTCCAAAACTACCAACTATCAATCACCTAAACAAACTCCAAAATGTCAATTCCTCCATCAAATAAATGACCTCCACAAACAAACAACACTACACTCGAACTCAAATTAGCAGTCCTACATCGCCATAACAGCAGCCACAACCTAGTCTCCTACCTTCACACAACCTGCAAATAACCAACTCCATAACAGCAACCAACCTGCCATTACCTACATTACCAACTACAACATGACCATGAAACATTACACCCTGAAACTCCCAACCAAAGTCACCACCTTACCAACCTACTTTTCCATTACACACCACATCACAACCACCTTTGACCACCTGCACTTAACACTCATCCTACTGAAAGCTACATCACCAACCTAGAACACCCAATAGACCAAAGTAACCACCTGAACTCACCCAACAAAACCTCCAACCAACAGAACCTAAACCCAACTCCACCAATCACCTTAACCCTCCTGAACCAGTTACCAAACAACCGCCTAATCTCCTCAATGCCTTCATCCCTAAAACATTCGTTCCCTCACCATTCACCACCGACCAACATCAATACACCATCACCACCCAAAACCACTGCCTGCATCTACCTATCTTCTCCCATTACCCAGCGAAAACTTGCAAATAACCAACTCCATCAATCAACCAATTCCACCTAAAATCAGCCTTCACCCAAAATTATCCAAAACACCTGTAACCGCAACACCAATCAGACCCAAAACCGCAAGCAAAAGCAGCAGATGCGCAAGAAACAAAACAAACTGCAGAAGTCAACAAGAAGAAGAAACAAATTTGGTGTTTGTTGTGATGATTTGGGTTTTCCTCGATTCCGAAGGTAGAGGAGGAAGAGGAGAAAGAGAACTCGTGTTGGGTGTGATGGTGATAATGATTATTTATCCTCCAGCAATCTCCGCCTCTAAAAGAACCCAACCCGAGAAACACCAGAAATCGACGATTGCCAATCTGGGTCACACCGCCGAAATCAAAACCATTTCGCAGCCTCTGGCAATTGTCTCCTCCAATTGAACCCAACCCCAAACGCCCAAGGAGCCAACCGCCAACTCGGGTCCTTCTGAAATTGAATCAATTCCAGCGGCTTTGAAATCAGCCTTGAATCCAAGGATGAAGGCGGCGTTGATAAACCTGTGGAGACCGATGAAAGAGCATTGCTTCTGGCGAAGGAAGAACAAGAGAGAAAGAGGTGATGGTGCGCCGCCCCACCAGATCGAGAGCCCATCAAAGGTGCTGTTTCATAGCGCCAAATACGGCGGCGGTGGTGGTGGACGGCAATTTTGGGCGGCGGCGGTGGTGGACGGCGATTTAGGGCGGCAGAGAGAGAGAAAGAGTTGAGAGAGAGAGAGCGAGGAGGCTAAGGAGAGAAAGAGAACAGAGAGAGAGGGGGTGGCTAGGGTTAGGAAATGAGGATAGAAGGGAAGGGAGTGGGTTTATAGTGAGGTCATTTCGTCAATTGTTAGGGGTATTTTTGTCTTTTCCCTCCGTTAGTGTGGTGTTAGTTTTTAACACTGACAGGGGTGTAAAAGGTATTTTCCCCATAAATCAGGGGGAAAAATGTATTTTACCCATAAATGGAGGGTGGTTTTTGTCTTTTACCCTTTTTTCTTTGATGTCTGGCCTTTCTCTGAGCCTTCTCCAACTTCTTCCTCACTTTGAGCATCATCAGCAGACTGGTTTCCCTCTTGTTCAGCTTCCACTTCTGCAACAACTTCTTCAATGATCTCATCCACCTTCTTGTTCTTAACATGCACTGAATATCCTTCTGTAGCTGCATCAACACCTGTGTCTTCACCAGCATCTTCTTCATCGGTTTGTTTATACAGATCTTTTGAAGTAAGCACCACTGGAATTGACTTCTTTTTCCTCTTCAAGAAATCACCTAGCCTTTCATCTGAGTCCACACTGGTGTCATGAATAGTAGCAGAATGTATCTTCTCAAAGTTCAAACCCTTGATGACAACATCCAGCTTCCCATTAATCACATTCACCAAGCCCTTGAACTGGTTAAATTCAGATGACAGATCAAATAGCCTTTGTCTGAGATCTTCAATCTCAATGTGCTGATCTTCAAACTTTTCAACCAACATAGAATAATCTTCATTGACTTGTCCTTTCCCTGATGTAGCCCCCTTTGGCTTAACAAACTCCTTCTCTCCAAGCTCATCCTTTGAAAATTCTGAATAGAACTTCCAATGTCCTTTCCCAGTCAGAACTACCCCAATCCTCTGTAATGCAGTCTCATCAATCAACTCAAAACCTCCAGTAATCTTTTCCTCCCCTTTCACAGGTACATCAAAATGCTCAAAGAAAAGAGGTAAAAGTTTGGCATAGGGAAGAGGATGGTTTCTGGTTCTAGTTTCACAATAAATCATATGCTCCATAACAACTGTTGGCAAGTCTATCTCAAACCCTTGATATATCAGATACATCAGTATAAGAACCTTATCAGTAACCTCCCTTGAGTTCTCCCTAGGAACCACACTCCTCATCAGAATTGTAAACAAAATTTTAGCTTCATAGTTGAGCACAGAGTGTGTCAACTGCTTTAGACCAGAGGGTACACCATCAATGAAAAACATATCTTTTGCCATTTCCAGACACTCCTTCCTATCAGGATAATCTCCAACATTATACTTCCTAGGAACGCCCAAGACTTTGGCAAAAGTCCTATGGTCTAACCTCAAATCTGTCCCAGCCACTTTTGAAGTTAACACCATCTTATCATCACCTTCATGAACCAAATTCAGATAAAATAACCTATTTAACCTAGGATAGGCTTTTGAACTAGGATTCAACACTTTCCAAACTACAGTTTCTCTTAACTTTCTCATACAATCAATATCCAGTTTATCCAATAACTCCTCAGAAACCATACTACAGAAAGCTACCTTAGATGAAGCATAACCTTGCATCCACACAGTCCTAACTTCAGAACTAACAAACCAATATGAAGGAAGTGCATTCTTACCTTGATATCCCGTTTTGGTTGCAGCAGCAACCTGCTTAACCCTTGTTTTCTTCTCAGTGGGTTTGCTCTTCTCTTGTTCTCCTTCAGTTGGCTTCTTCTTGCTTTCTTGAGCCGATTTCCCATTTTATTCTTCTCATGACTTTTTCTTCTCTCCCCCTTTCTTCTTGTCTGACCTAGGTTGATCACCACCCTGAGTCTCTGTCTCCTTCTGTGGATCAAATCTTGAGCCTTCATCTCCCTTTTTAGTTCTGGTCTTCTTTGCAGGAGGAGTGTCCTCATGAAAACTCTGAGTATTTTCTGAATCTGAATCAGAAATCACAATCTTCTCCTTCTTATTTGCCCTCTTCTTGGATCTACCAGAAGGCTTCCCCTGTTGCTGAATTCTGGCTGATTTGCGCTCCATTTAGGGTTTAGGGTTTTGAGAAGGGAATGAGATTGAGAGATTTGAGAGAGAGAGGAGAGACGTAGAGAATTGAGAGAGAATGAAGAAGAATAAGCCCTGACTTTCAGCTTAAGTAGGTTGAAAAGGACGAGTCATAAAAGGACTCTACTAAAATCAACATGCAAAAAGGATCTTGAAAAAATATTTTTGGATATTTTAGAAAACTCTCTGCGTAATTCAAATACTATACAGTTATCTAAAAAGATAAGATATAATATTTGATGATCCATTTTTTTAAAAAAAATAACAGATGTTTTCAAGTCCTGGAGAACAATCTCAAGGCCTTGAGATTTTCTGCAGTTTGAGAAACTTCAAAGCTTTGAGCTATACTTTCAAGACTTTGGAAAGTATAATCTCAAGGCTTTGAGATTTCAACACATAATCACATATAAGTACCAATACTCCCCCTAAACCAATGCATCCTTGTCTAACATCCCCAATTCAAGCCTTAGGGGTGATAACCTATCATTTGGCAAAGGTTTAGTGAAAATATCAACAATCTGCATTAAAGTAGAAATAAAAGTTAAAACAACATCACCTTATTCTGGATGATCTCTAAGGAAGTGATGTCTCACATCTATGTACTCGGTTCTTGAGTGCTGGACTGGATTCTTAGAGATGGAGATAGCACTTGTGTTGTCACAATGAATAGGCACATTTCTGAAATTATAGCCAAGATCTCTAAGTTGCTGAGCAATCCGTAACACTTGTGAACAGCAAGCTCCAGCTGCAGTGTATTCAGCTTCTGCAGTTGATAATGCTACATAATTTTGCTTTTCAGAATGCCAACTGATCAATGAAGATCCAAGAAACTGGCAATATCCAGAAGTACTTTCCCTGTCTACCTTATATCCTTCAAAATCTGCATCTGAATAGCCACTCAACATAAAATTAGATATCCTTGGAAACCAAAGCCCCAAGTCTCTGGTTCCATTCAAATATCTAAAAATTCTTTTGACTGCAGTTAAATGACTTTCCTTAGGATCTGCTTGAAATCTAACACACATACAGACACTGAACATAATATCAGGTCTGCTAGCAGTTAAATACAAAAGTGAACCAATCCTACCTCTGTATTCCTTTGATTTAAACTCTTACCATTTGAATCCTTGTCTAATGAGAGTGATGAACTCATAGGGGTTTTAAGCACCTTGGACTGTGACATACAGTACTTGTTCAATAAGTCGTTGGTATACTTTCCTTGATGTAAAAAAAATCCTTTCTTCATTTGTAAGATATGAAGTCCAAGAAAGAAATTCAGTTCTCCCAATAAGCTCATCTCAAACTCCCTGCACATCAGACTAGAGAACTCTTTTGAAAGAGCATCATTAGTAGAACCAAATAGAATATCATCTACATAGATCTGAACTACTAAAAAATCACTTTGATGATGTTTAATGAAAAGAGTTTTATCAACTAGACCTCTCTTGAAATTGTTGTCAAGTAGAAATTTTGAAAGTCTATCATACCAAGCCCTTGGAGCTTGTTTTAACCCATAAAGAGCTTTTTCTAGTTTATAAACATGATCAGGAAAGTTTTCATCTTCAAAACCAGGAGGTGGTGCTACAAAAACATCTTCTTGTAAATAGCCATTCAGAAAAGCACATTTGACATCCATTTGATAAAGCTTTATGTGATTATGAGATGAAAATGCAAGAAGTATTCTAATAGCTTCTAACCTGGCAACAGGAGCAAAAGTCTCCTCATAATCTATACCTTCTTCCTGATTATATCCTTGTGCCACCAGTTTGGTTTTATTCCTTACCACTTTGCCATTCTCATAAAGCTTATTTCTGAATAACCATCTGGTTCCAATAACTGATTTCTCTTTAGGTCAGGGAACCAGATTCCATACCTTGTTTCTTTCAAATTCATTCAGCCCACTCTGCATTGCAATGATCCAGTCTGCGTCTTCTAGTGATTCCTTGGTATTTTTAGGCTCAATCAAAGACACAAATGCACTAAAAACACACAATTTTTTCAACTGTCCTATTGTCTGAGTTCCAGTTGAAGGATCAGATATGATATTGTCAGCTGGATGATATGCAAGGTACTTAAACTTCTTCCTTGCTATCCAGGAATATTATCCTTCAAGGCTTTGAGTTCTTGAAACAGTAGAGGGAGCATCATAGAAAGTTTCAGCTTCTGTCTCAAGGCTTTGAGATATTGGTTCTGCAGGAAGTTCAAGACCTTCAGATTCTGCTGATTGATTCTGCACATTAGTTTTGCCTTTGTCCTCTTTCACAACATCATCTGACTCATGCTTGTTCAAATCTAGCTCTGCAAAACTTTCACTCAGAGAATCCTTAGTACTTTCATAAAAAATCACATGAATACTCTCTTCCAAAATCTTGGTTTTTCTATTGTAAACTCTATAAGCTTTGCTAATTTGAGAATATCCAAGAAATACACCTTCATCAAATCTAATATCAAACTTACCAAGATTGTCTCTACCATTATTATGCACAAAACAGATACAACCAAAAGGTTTGAAATAAGAAACAGTAGTCTTCCTACCTTTAAACAGTTCATAAGGGGTCTTTTTCAAAATAGGTCTAATAAAGCATCTATTCAGCACATAATTGGCATTATTAACAGCTTCTGCCCACAAGAAATTTAGAAAAATACTTTCAAGAGGCATGGTTCTAGACATATCCTCAAGTGTCCTATTTTTCCTTTCAACTACTCCATTTTGCTGCGGAGTTCTAGGTGCAGAAAAGTTGTGTGATATGCCATGCTTTGCAAAAAAAAATCAAAGTCAAGTTGATCAAACTCCCTACCATGATCACTTCTAATAGATGTAACAGGTAAATTTTTCAAAGTTTGAAGCTCTTTGCACAATCTAGGAAACTCAGATAAAGCTTCAGTTTTATCTCTAATAAACATCACCCAAGTAAATCTAGAATAATCATCTGTTATAACAAGCATATACCTCTTACCTTTTGGAGTCTAAACTCTCATAGGACCACACAAGTCCATATGCAACAGTTCCAAGGGTCTAGAAGTACTTACAAAATTCTTTGGCTTGAATGAGCTTCTGGTTTGCTTACCTTGTACACATGCCTTGCAAACCTCATCATCTGAAAATTTCTGTGATGGTAAACCTCTTACCAGATCCTATGAGATGAGTTTTTTCAAGGTCTGTATACTAATATGCCCAAGCTTTCTGTGCCAAAGCTTTGAATCTTCCTTCAAGGCCTTGAGGCATTTTAGCTTGTCACCTGCAACACTGTTAGTACTCATAGCATATAGATTATATGATCTAGGAGCAGTGAGTATGCAATCACCAGATTTCTCATCTTGCACCACACATTTCTCCTTGTCAAATATAGCTTTATAACCTTTATCACATAACTGAGAGATACTAAGCAGATTATACTTAAGTCCATCAAACAGATAAACATCAGAGATAGAGTTAGTAGAACCATTACCAATACTACCTATACCAATAATATTGCATCTTGCTTTGTCACCAAGTGTGATTGTTCCTCCAGATTTTTATGTATGCTCAGTAAAAAGAGATTTCTTTCCACTCATATGTCTGGAACATCCACTGTCTAATATCCATTTCTGATCTTTCAAGGCCTTGGTGACATCCTGCAAAAGTAAATCATTGCCTCAACAGGCTGTTAGACCAAGTGCAGAACTTTGAGTCATACTTAGAATCAGCCATGTTTGGGTGTCTAATTCCTTTTGGAACCGAAATCTGCCTAACCTGTCCCTTAAGCTGATAAGGATAAGTATTCCTCAAATGTGAGGTTCTGATCTTCTAAAGGGACAAGTTAATCTGACATGACCAATTTTTCCACAGTAATGACACTTTGGAGAATTTCTTCTACCAGATTTGACAAAAGTAGTTTGGCTTTTCTTTGGAAAATATGGATTACAGCCAATCCCACTTTTATGCATTGATTTCAAACTTTCTAAAAGAATGAGATTTAGATTATGTTCTGAGCCTGTAAAACTAGCTATGACCTTCTTAGACTCTTGAAGTTTCTCAGTGAAAGAACATATTTGTTGTTCTATATCCTCAGAATGAGTCTTTAGATCAGGATATCTTTCAGTCAAAAGTGTGTTTTGATCAACAACCTCTTTTATCTGTGCCTTCAAGGCTTTGAACCTGCTGTCCAAGGCCTTGAAGTCCTTTTCAAACTTTGTCTTAGAAACTTCAACAGTTTTGATAGTAAAAACTAGGGCCAGGTTTTCTTTTACTTGCTCATGAATCTTAATCTTTAAAGCAGAAATCTCATTTCTATAACTTTCCTCATTTAAAAACATACTCTTGAGAATTTCAGGAAATACATCAGAAGGACTAGCAAGAAGATTTTTTACCATATCTTCAATATGTATATCTGATGATTTTTCTTCATCATGCTTGGCCATGAAGCACAAGTTTGCTTGATCTTCTTCTGTGTCTGAGTCACTTGATGAATCAGAATCACTCCAGGAAGCCATCATGGCTTTCTTCCTTCTGTTGTCACTATCATTCTTCTGAAAGTTCCTCTTCTTCTTCTTTTGTGGACAGTCCCTTACTAAATGATCTGCATCACCACACTCAAAACAATTCATTACTTTAGTTTTATGTGACTGTGATGAAGATTTACCTTTGTAGTCCTTGCTGACTGAAGGTCTTGATCTCTCTCTGTTGTAGTCACTGTTACCAGAGTTTCTCTTCTTTTTTAGAATCCTGGCCAAGGCCTTGGAGATCAATGCTAAATCCTCTTCATCATCATGCTCATCTTCAGTCTCAAGGCTTTGAGACTTTTCACTGTCTTTGGCCTTAAGTGCTAAGTTCTTGATGTTTTCACTCTAATCACCTTCCACATCCTTCATAGACATTTCATGAGTGAGAAGCTTTCCTTGTAGATCATCTAGCTGAAGAAGACTTAAATCATGAGCTTCTTCAATGGCTATTATCTTTGGCTCCCACTTGGCTTTTGGCAAGCTTCTCAGAATTTTCCTGACCTTCTCCTCGTTTGAGAACTTCTTTCCCAATGACTCCAGATTATTCACCACATCACTAAATCTTTTAAACATCTCCTTAATGGTCTCATCTGAATTCATCTTGAACAACTCATATTGCCTCAGAAGTACGTTGATTTTGGTCTGCTTAACCTGGCTAGTTCCTTCATATGTCACAACCAGTTTATCCCATACTTGTTTGGCACGCTTGCAATTGGACACTCTGTTGAAGTCATCTGCATTAAGAGCACAGTATAACAGATTCGTAGCCTTGTAACTTTTTGATACCTTTTCCAGTTCAGTAACTGAGAGGTTTTCCTCAGACTTGATACATCTGACTCCATCAATAGTAGTGTAGTATTCATGAGGACCATTCTGAACTATTGACCACAGTTCCATGTCTTGATCTATGATGAACATCTTCATCAATGCCTTCAAGTGCATGAAGTTATCACCACAGAACAATGGAGGTCTGTTGGCTGCCCTTCCTTGTGAGAATCCACCATCTCCTACATTACTCATAGTCACAAGATTGTTAGATCTATATCAGTGACCCAAGCTCTGATACCAATTGAAAGTGTGTAATGTAGACTAAATACAGGACCTAAATACTCTAGAAGGGGTGGGGGTTGAATAGAGTATGGAAACTTTTTGCAATACTCAGATTCTAATTCATTAGCTTTGTGTGAAACTCGAATCTCAAGGCCTTGAGATTTTAGAAAACTGTCAGGAACTTTCAAAGGAAAAATAGAAAGCTTCAAGGCCTTGAACTATTACCAGTTCTAAGCAGCTTATAAACCCTAGTTTGATTTGAATTGTGTGCAGCACAAATTAACAAAACTGTAAAGTAAAGAACACAAAGCAATTTACAGAGTTCAGTCCCAATGGACCTAACCTCTGCCTGAGGGATCTAATCCCACCAGGATTGGGCAAACACTTCTTATTACTCACACAGAAACAGCCCTAGATCTTCAAGCCTAAGTGATTTTCCTTACACCTATACAGCTCGTGGTTCCAAACCTAACTAGTATCAGCTACTAACTATTGAGCTAACAAGAACCTCTTGTTGTTCACTTGAACAACCAACCACAAGGTTTAGTGAGGTTTAAGATATATAAAAGATAAAAAGATTAAAAACAGATGAAGAACACAGTAGAAGAAATAAGCTAGTGAAGCCTGGATGTGTTCTTCTGGAAACTGGAATGATTTGATCTTTTGAAATCTAGATTTGAAGCTTGAATTCCTGTGTGTTTGAATGAATGATCTCCCACGAATTTGTCACACTTCTCTCAGTATTATGCAACCCTCTGCCTTTCAAAATTCAAACCAGTCTCCTAATCCACCAACTGCAACTGAATGAGAGATTTTAGGATCTCAGTTCCTACAAATCCTCCTTTTGTTTTCAACTGAAATTCAAACAGCTCTAAGTGGATATCCATTGGATTTTGTTGAGATTGCTTTTGCACTTTTAACAAACCTGCAACAACATTAAAACACAGCAACAACAAAATCCAGAAATATAGCAGTACTATGACTGTTTGGTTTTCCAGTTTTTGATAAAAAACTGATTAAAAGATTAGAACAGTAATCTGATTAACTTCTGACACAAATAATTCATGATAAAAAAGTTTAAGACTCTTAGAAGTCATTAAACATTCACAATAATAAGGATCAAAACATGCAAGAAAGAATCAACTTAGTTCTGTAAAACTGTCAGCAGGTCAAGGCACACCTAAAGGCCTTGAAGCTCTGAACAAGCTTCATAGTTCTTCAAAGTTAAGTCCAGAAAACTTTGATTCTCCCTGTTCTGAACATCTGTAATTGTGTTAGATATGTAGATAATGTAAAACATGGGTATACGCAGCAAATGTCTGATCTATAAAATCAGGTATCCAATCTGCAAC
This sequence comes from Linanthus parryae, assembly GCA_023055425.1. Lineage (NCBI taxonomy): Eukaryota > Viridiplantae > Streptophyta > Magnoliopsida > Ericales > Polemoniaceae > Linanthus > Linanthus parryae. The sequence continues at coordinate 120,782,783 of JALGPY010000003.1, read as the reverse complement.
ACAAGATTGTTAGAACATTCAGCAGAATAAGAACAAGTCTCAAGGCTTTGAAGCTCTTTCAGTATCTCAAGGCCTTGGAGTATCTGAAATGCTTTGTCTTTGTCTTTCATCACTCAAAACAATTACTTCTCAAAACACACTCAAGGGTCTTTGATTCAATAGGAAAGATGTCCCGCACGCGACTTCTCCACCTATGATCACTATGTAATGCAGTGAATCACTTCCGCAAATCAATTCAGTTGCCTCAACTCACCCTGTCCAACCCTCGAAAATTTTTCACATGTCAAGCTGTCCAATAATGATCTGTCATGAAGTTCTCAGCCATGAAAACCCTCCCTAACTCACTTCCTTTGTCATAACGCGTAGAAAGTGCTAACTAATCGAGTGATGAAAGTCACAAGGAAGGCTCCCTACGCTATAGTGGCTATGAATTAAAGGGGTGAACGGCTTCAAACGAGATAACTAGTTGGACCTAGGGTTACGAAACAGGACAGTGGGTCCGTTATGAGCCAATCACTCCGCCGAAAGATGCGGTGACCGTGATGGCGCCCGTAGGTGGGTTGTCGACTACCTAAGTGACGGTGGTGTGGCAACTAGTCGGATTTCTAGCTTAGGAGACAACTAATCGATGATTCTGAGGTGCACTAGCTCTAACCATACTGTACAGATTCACAAACTACTACACCTCGACGCGATTTTTCTTACATGTGAGAAGACTATCATTGATCTCTCCCTAGTTCTTGTTATCTCAAATGCCGTTTCTCCAACTTTTTCTGAATTTTTGAAATATTTAATTTTTTAGGATTTTTTCGGATTTTTTTTTTTAATTTTTTATTTTTTTAAGATTTTTCGGAATTTTTATTTTTATTTGTATTTTTACTAACTCCGTACGATGCAATGTCAGAAATTTTTGGCGGTTAATTCAAAAATAAAAATAAATGTGCAGATTAAAAAAATTAAAATAAAATTGCAAATCAGTATGAAAAAACGTGCAAACGTGATTAATGCAAACAGGACTCCCACCCCCACACTAAGAGGTGGCATGCTCTCATGGCACAAACTGATCTGGTCTAAAAGTCAAGTCTGACACAGAATCCGTGGTGCCCGAAAAATTGCTGGTGGAGCTGCTGGAACCTGTCCATGTACTAGTACTCTGGCGCGCGTGCTGGCGGCGTCTGGTAGGCCCGAGAACTAGTCCGGCTGTCAGACTGCTCATGAGCCGGGTCACGAGCATGCTGACTCCACTTAGCCTTATCTGACCAGTTGATAGCGTAGTCACTGAAAAATGTGCATAAATTAAGTCAAAATATAAGAAGAAACTACCACGAGTTCAACCAATCACCGGAATGAAAACCGAGAAAAACGCATAAAAATCTTGACTCGAGTACGGTTGGTGCCTGAAAGTAAAATTATATTGAAGGAATGGATTTTGGACCTGCTCACCCGGAGCAAGTCTTATGGGTGCAGTTTGCAGTTTCTGACAAGATGGACCCCTACCGGTCACCGGAAAATGTCACTAGAAAAGTTGTCGAAAATATTTCCGAACCGGCAAGCCGTAGCTTTTTACCTCCTCTTCAACCTCCCCCTCTTCACCTTCTGCTGAATCCTGCCTGAACTCCGTGAAACCCCTTGGTTTGACTTTGACCCCCACACTTGCTCGTTGCGAATTTTTTATTTTTGTAAGTGGGGTTGAATGCTTGACATTTTTTTTTTCACTTATGCATGTGTAATTGCTGCGTAGCTACGTAGACAGCCACACAGACAACCACGTAGAAAGTGCAAAAAAGTTTATTTATATTTTTATTTTTTTGCGTCCAAACGCCTTCTCTAGTCTGCGTTGCTACACAGATTGCTACACAAGAACATAATTCCTGCATGGCTAGGCCTCCTGGCTGCGTGGCTGGGCCTCCTGGCTGCGTGGCTAAGCCCCCTGGCTGCGTGGCTAGGCCTCTGTTTGCAGACAACATGTTTTTTGCTCAAATTTTCTTCTTTTTCTTCACCTGTTGTCTGCACATGCTTGTATAGATATAGATCACACTGGTCTCCCCTATCTCAATTTCAACATAATTAAATAAATTAATCTACTCCTAAGTTAAGTTGCCTCCCAACAAGCGCTTGTAATTTAAGGTCGACGACCCGACCCTGTTAGTTCAGGTTTGATCAAGGGAAATTAAAACAATCTCTGTTCACCCTGAAAGTTGTGTTGTCTCGTGGACTTTCCAGTTCAACTCCATCCCATGAAAGTATCTATTTAATGATGAATGATCCTGACCACCTGGATCTCAATTTTTTGGGAAAAAACCTTTTTTCCGAGAATCGTAGAGAAGTACAATCTGCTATATTTGAAGCTGTGTTGACGAAATTCTCTTATCTCCTGCTGCACTTTGATGGCTCGGGAGCGGTTTCAGCCCTAGAGTCGGTGGCTCCTTGGGTGACGGGACCAGGGAAAATTTCTTCCCACGATCTTTGTCCAGATGTAAAGTGGACATGTGCTCTGCTTGCATAGCCTGCTCATCCTGGAACCTCTCCTCGTTCTCTTTATTCACTCTGTCAATCTCTATCCATAACTCGTCCACCTGCACGTTTTCCAGGCCGTCATCGACTACCTCCATAGCGAAGCAGTCTTCATGTCCGTAGTAATTCGGAAGCTGGAGAGATTTAAAGAAGTTTAATTTCACCTTGTCCTCATTAATCTTCATGGTCAGTTCTCTGCTTTTCCAGCTTATCTTTGCCTCTCCAGTGTCCAGAAACGGTCTGCCCATAATGACTGTTACATCTCCCGCCTCTATGTCCAGTATTACGAAATCTGCCGAAAAAATCAATTCTCCGACTTTCAACAAAATATCTTCAGTGAATCCATATGATTATTTTAAGGACCTGTCCGCCATCTTAAGCATGATTTTGGTGGGCCAGAGTTCACCAACTTTAAAACTTTTGGAAATCGACAAGGGCCTCAGATTGATACTGGCCCCTAGGTCACACAAAGCCTTTCCTGTTTAAGCATTACCTTGGGTCACCGGGATGATAAAACTGCCAGGGTCCTTCCTCTTCCTTGGTAACCCATTCTTCACACAGGGGCTCACTTATACCGTCATATTTATAGTCTCGAAATCGCTCATCCGCCTCCTTCCATATAGAATGTCCTTGAGGAATTTGGCATAAGTGGGCATCTTTGCAAATGCCTCAGCAAAGGGTATGTTAATCTGCAGTTTTTTGAACATCTTCAGAGATCGCGCATATTCCTTTCTATCATCCCTCTTACATTTCTTCAAAGGGTATGACACCTCTTTGGAGATAGACACCATTTCAACTTCCTTCTCATTCCACCCAGCATCCTGTTCAACCGAGCCCTTCGGCTCGGGGCTGTCGGCTGACTTTTACTCCTTGTCAAAAACTTCTTGTTCGATATTCTTCGACTTTTCAGCACGTGCATGACTAGGATACAGTGGATCCTGCAGTGCTAATCCACTCCGAGTAGTGATGGCATTGATCTGGGGACGTGGATTATTAACTCTGGTCGAGGGTAAGTTCCCTGGTGCTCTTTCATCTTGCTGCTGTGCTAGCTGCCCAACTTGTACTTGTAACGAGCGTAGCGATGTTTTGGTAGTTTGCAAGTCAGCTGCAAAGGCATCCATTTATGCAAATATGGATTCAATGGTTGCAAACATGGCTTCAATTTTCTTCATCTCGCTACTGTACTGATGTGCTGATGGTCCCTGTTGGGCTTGCTGTGCAGGTGCTACTTGCAGCATTTGGATTTCCATATAGGAAACCGGATGGTCCCGTGTTCCCGGTCTGTACCGGCTTGGATCCCACTATTTATGCACATAATTAGAATCCCCTATTTTTAGCTCATTTATAGCGGCTTCCAAATCTGGCTCCTTTATTGCTGCAACAGTCTTCTTTTCAGCGTAGACCTTCTTGACCAAATCTTGAACGACTTTGGTCAAATTCTCAGTCTGGTCATCAACTACTACCTCGAATAGGGCGTTGAGCCTGCAGTCATCAAAAAAGCGAGTGTCCGGTTTGGCTTACTACTTCATGATTTCATAGGCTCCATCCTTGTTCACATGGTACATAAAATCCCCCCAGGATTCTATGTCAATCATGTCTACGCTATGCCTGTCTAGGGCATGGTAGAACACTTGCAGAATCTTCGGGTCCACAAAACCATGACTAGGGCACTTTTCACCAATCTCATCAGCGTATCCCATGCATGTACCACTGTCTCTCCCATCTTCTATTTGAAGGACATGATCTCGCTATGCAGTTTGATTCCCAAGAGGCAGGTAGAATTTTGCCAGAAAATCTGCAACACAACCTTCCTATGTAGTCATGGACTTGGGTTCTCGGGATTTGAGCCAGACTTTGGCTGCTTAATACAGGTAGTACGGGAACATGATCAGCATGAGTGCCTCTGGATCGACTCCCATGTACCGGAATTTTTTGTAGTAATCTTCTCTTTCTCGATAAATTCATTCGGGTCTTCATCGGCTCTTTCTTGGAACGAGCAGTGAGTCTGAACAGTCTGGATGGTGGAGGATTTGAGATCCAAGTGCACCGCAATGATTGGAGGCACTACTATGTCTGGATCATGTCCTCCCGTATGGACTTCAAAGTTCTCCACCAAAGCTCTTCCAGATCTTTTGTATGTCCTCTGGTTGTTTCGTTCAGCAAAGCATGTTGCGATCAGATCCTCGATGTATTGAGCCATTTGAGCTAGAGTACGTGCCTCTAGCTGTTCTTGCACGTTTTCTCTGTGTTTCGCCATTCTGCTTTCTCAGTTTCTGCGTCTCTAGTCTCTGAAAAGATGTTATGGATCGTCGAGTGGTTGCACCAGTTTGCCGGGCAATCTGGGCATACACTACAAGTTCATGAAAAACAGAGATCTCAAGAGCAGTGAAATAAAATAAAAATAAAAGGAAAAAATCTGAAAGTTAATTTTGACCACTAAATAAACCGTTAAAAAGTCCCCGAAAACAGCGCCAAAAACTTGATGCGCAAATTAGCGTGCTAGTCGCAAGTATACAAATCAGGTAGTACCGGGTGTATTTCAACTCACATTATCGTTCCCACAAGGACTATTGCAAGTTCTTCTAGTAATCATTCTTAACTCACAAAGTGTAAAAGGGAGGAGTAGTTTCAGATTTTAGTTTTATGGGAGTTTTATGTATAACCTTAAGTGTTGTAAATATAGAGTTTAAGGTACTAGATTCCGGGATCCCCTAGGGCCTCTTCATTTTTTGCTCTTTTCGATATGAAAACACATAGCAGACACTTATTCCTGCCACATACCATTTGTGCAGTAGCCTTTCGATTCCTCCACGTCATCACAATTCTGCAGATCTTCGGATCCTGTTAAGAAACCTAAATCTTCAGCCTCGTTCCAAGTCTTCTAGGGTTTCTAACTTGTCCTAAAGGCCTCGGTCAAAACTTCTAACAGTTGGTCAAGCGTCTTGGCTAGTCCTATCTCCCCTTCTCTGTTGGGTCCATCGGGGTAAGATGCTAAATTATGTCTTCTCTTCCTAACCCTAACAAGCCGTTTTCACCTACCGGGTCGAGTCTGTAGCAATTCTAGTTCGCGACTCCGATCATGCATAAACAATAAAATGAACAAAATGACGAACAAAAATTGTTGAAATTAAGATCACAAGATCATGAATGCATAGTCAAAAATAGAACTAGATACTGAGTACGAAACCCTAGGTTCACCGAGAACTTAGGTAAAGAGTGTAGCTACTGAACGACATAATTAAATAACAATGTTCTGAAATAAAGAGAGAATTGAGATCAAAGGAGTGTCTTGAATTATGGATTCGCTCTTCCGTGATCACCGAGGATGGTCTAACTTCTCCTTGCGTGTATTGTGTGTCAAAAATGAGCTCTGTACGTTCTTCTATATAGTGCTGAGAAGCTTCTAGAAAACTGCCTGAATTTACAAAATTGCCACTGGCCAAAACCGCGTCAGAACTAGCGATAACTCCGCATTAGGAGTTATATTCTTTAGGATTCACTACCGTTTTGCGAGCGTTTCGGTGCATTTACGTGAGAAATCGACCAAATCCGAGTTGTTTTGAGCATATTTGAGTTATTGAGCTTTATTTCGTAATCCGGGAATTTTTCGTATAATTTATGCATTGTTTATCGCATGTGATCTTCCGGTATGTGTTCGTGTTGTGTATTTCAGGAACAGGGAGCTTGGAGCGACTATTTTGGAGCGGAAACGAACTTCGGAACAAGCGGATAGCTCAAGGAATTGCTCGGGAATGGAGACGATTTAGGAAGAATGAAGAAAAGAAGCAAAGAATTGAAGTTTCAAGAAGTGTTCGTGCGAACACATTCTTGTTCGCACGAGAAAAAGTACTTAGAATAATTTTTGGAGGGCCAAAAGTGAAGAAAAAGTGACTGCTGAAAATTAAGAACAGCAATCATGTTTGCACGAACAAGGAACAAGCCTCTGTTGGCACGAACAGTTGATTGTTCGCACGAACAGAGGGAGGCAGCGCATCTTTTTGGGGTTTTTCTGCTATTTCTTGAAAGTTTAAAGACTCCATCCTTATTCTAACATAGGAGGACGATCGTTGGGAGTTATTCACGTATCTTTGGAGTCTAGAGAGCTGGAGAAGACGAGAGAAAGAGCTTGAAGCAAGGATCATCATCAACATTGAAGATTTTAGCGTTTGATCATCGTTTCTCCGTCTATTCTTCATGATTTTCATTTTTTTGAATATGTTAAACGTTTCTATGTCTAGCTAAATTTCTTAAAGCTAGGTAATTGATGGAAGACTAGGGTTTGTAAATTATTTTCCGGGTTTACGACTTGTTGCATGTTTTGACTTAATGCTATGAATGTTCTAGTTAGCCTATCTATTCTTGTGCTTTATTATTAATGTTCTTGGCTTGATCACCCGTAGAATATTATTTTTTGACAGGGTTGAACGAAGTAAACTTATTGATACGTGTTAAAGAATAGTATAGGTAATCTTGTAGTTTCTTGAGACCGAGAGGAGATAGGAACTTGATTAACCGTGTGAGGGTAGTTTCGGTTGGTTTTGTTAGAACTTAGTTAAAGCGGTGGGCCGAGGGGACCCGGTGAACGAGCCTAGAAAATCAACTAGAGTGTAATTGTAGATGGAGGTGGACCGAGAGGACCCGAAGGCTATTTATTGCACAAATTCATGTGAGATTGAGAGAAGATCATGATGAGTATTACCCGGTGTAACTACAACGTGCATAGAGTGTTACAAGCATAATCCGAATATCGTTAACAACCCTAGGGACCATCAATTTCCTAGTTCTTCTTTATAAATCGTATTCCATCACAAGTTATTTTCGTTCACAGTGAAAATTCTACAAAAACAATTAGTTAGTAGTCATTTAATTTAAACCGCTTGTTTGTGGGCGACAAGCTTATAAAATCAAACACTTTTTACTGGTTACATAGATATCTTAGAATTAATCTCTAGTTAGCTAATAATCGTAAATTCCCTTGGGTTCGATACTTCGAGTCTTAAAAATACTCCTAATACTACTTGACCGTATACTTGCGTCTAAGCGCGTTAAGAATTCGCGTCAAGTTTTTGGCGCCGTTGCCGAGGATTATCTCTCGTGCCTGGTCTGTAATTCCCTTGATTCAAGTTCTGTCGCTGTCCGTGTGCCCCCACATAGTTCACATCCTCGTTTTCCATATGTGCCATTGCTGCATCGTATTCTTGCTCCTCAACACTTGCTAATGTCTTCTTGTCCTGATAAAACCTGCTTGGCTAAGTCAGATACCATCTTGCTGATCCCATTCTTTCAATCATCATATTTTGCTTCAGGCAACGCCGATAGTCTCCTACAATCTTAAAACTGAGTAATCTGCTTGGCCAGCTGTTTCATAAGTGCATAGGCTCCCTCTCTGTCAACTGAATACATAAAATTTCCTCCAGCTTCCCTGTTAACCAACTCCTGATTATGACGTTCTAAGCCATGGTAGAAAACCTGCAAAATTTTGTAGTCCCCAAAATCGTGATTTGGGCACTTCCTTATCAGATGCATAAATCTGTCCCACGCCTCTACCACGGTCTCATGGGCCTGCTGCTGAAAGCGAAGGATATCACCTTTTAGCTTAATTACCCGCATAAATGGGTAAAACTTTTCCATAAATTCATCCACACACTGATCCCATGTTGTGATCGAATCAGGTGCTCTCGACTCAAGCCACTTCTCAGCTGCACCCTTCAGACAATAAGGGAAGAGAATGAGCTTCAACGCTTCTGGTGTCACATTCTTGTACTTGACAGTCTTTATATATGCGTTGAACTTCCCTATAAAATCATTGGGGTCTTCATCCTTGTTCTCATAAAACTGGAACTGGTTGGTCACCGTCTGAATCGTAGCTGGCTTGAGATCAAAGTGTTCAGCCTTTATGTCTGGAACTACAATTTCCGTATTATGTCCATACGTGGACGCCAGGAATTTCTCCACAATAGCTTGCCCAGACTTGTTGTACGGTGTCGCGTGTTGCGATCATTCAACAACTTTGACAGCTCTTCCATCCGCTAATTGAGTTGTTCATTTGTCAATTGTTCACCCATCGTGCTCTGTTTGTCTTCTCCTCTGATCTCTGAATAACTGTTCTGGGTCTTCAAGTGGGGGAAGTTCAAATTGAGGATAAAGGAAGCAAATTCAGCTCTCGGTGAAGAAGGAAGAAGTGACGGGGACAACAAGGAGAAGCTAGGAGCATCACTCGATCGGAAAAAGCCAACGAAAGATTTCGGTGACCAAATCGGGTTCTTGCCGAAAATTTCTGCAAATTCGTGCCCGTAAGACCAGCTCCGGGCACGTAGGTACTCCTACCCCTTCTCTTTATTTACGTACTTACATTGCGTGGTTGAATTGTATTGTTTGTACCATGTCAAAACGAAAAGCCGCTACGTTTGACGACCCCGTCTTTCACCCCGTTAGGAGAGTAGGGCCGTCCAACGTGGACGAGATGGTAGTTGAGGACCCCCCTATCATACCTACAGAAGAGCCCGAGTATGTGGTGCCGGAATCTCCGCCACACCCCATACTCAACAAACCAATGCCCCCTAGGCCTCGCTTGAGAAAGGGTAGGTCGGACAAGAGGCTTAAGATAGCCAATGCTAATGTGACACCGACGAATTATTGTACCTATCGGTTTGTGAGCTTTCATGCTCACGTTGCGTCTTTCCGCGACCGATACCTCAAGCTAAAATGTGCGGCTGAGAAACCCTACCCCATAGACAAGTTGAAACTCATGCCTACCGAACTCATAGCCATTCATGAGCGTGAGCGTTTAGATAAATGGTTTGAGTTGTGTGGACCATCTAGCTCTCAATTTGCGAGAGAGATTTATGTTAATCTGAGGTTCGGGGACGAGGGGGAGAGTAAGGATGATAGGTTGGTGTATTGTAGGGGTAATTGGGTGCGTATAACACCAGAGACGATTAGCAAGGCCCTCAAGTTTCGAGAGTTGGACCCCAACACCCCGTGTGCGTACCATGACATGATTAGGAGACCCGATGTAGTGCATATGGTCAATGCCTTTTGTTTTCCGGGCGAGGGGGCGGATCCGTGGGATAAGTCGAAAGCCGAGTTGACGGGTTGGACGGTACTTAAGAAAGCCCTACTCCCACGTGCTAAATGGGTTTGCGAGATGCTTGAGAATTGGGTCTTGGGCATCACGCCTAACCCCCGATTCACATTATTCTTGTGTTGTATGGCCATGTGTGTGTGGTTAGGGCAGATGATTGACATCCCTCGAATGATTTGGCTCAACATCATGGCATGCAAATCGGAGGGAAACAGAATGGCCCCGGGTCACACTTGTTTGTTGACCAAATTGGCTATACAGGCAGGGGTAGTGGTGAGTGACTTGGATATCTTGCAACCAACCGACCACGAGTGGTCAAAATATCTGAAACCCCCTAGGGTGTCTAGGTCTAGGAAGGGCAAGGAGAAGGAAGGCGAGTCATCGAGCACCGACGCTCTTTTGCAGAGCATGCACCGGATGATGTTAAAATCTAAGGCGGTGAATGAGAAGCAGTTTGCTCATGACCGGAGCAGCCGAAAGAAATTGGGAGATTCCGTCAAGACTCTAGGGAAGTGGGTAGCTCAGTTGGCTCAGTCGAGCAATGTGGCCCTAGACTCTAGCCCTGACAGTGAGGAGTTGTGGTATGAGTTGAGTGATTTTGAGGAGCCTGGTTCAGCAGAGGAGGAGCCTGGTTGAGCAGACGAGGAGTCTGAGGACCAGGGTTCCGAGTCCGAGTAGATCCACCGCCCCTCACATTAGAAATGCTGAGTCCTCGGTTTGACTTCTAAATTCGTTGAGAACAACGATGTATTCTAGTGTGGGGGGGGGGGGTAGTTTTTAGTCTTGACTAGCCAGTCTGCATCACCCTGTCTGCATATAGTTTGTTAGGTCGTATTATGTCTATTTGTGTGGTCCGTGTCGTATTTTATGATAGTATGTCGTATTGTGATGTGTTAGTCGTGTATATATGTGTTTATGTATGTGTTTGTGTTTGATATTGCACGTTTTCTTATTTGAGTCTACCTACTCTATCGAGTCAGTTGTGTAGTTTCGTTCGTGTCGGCTTTGCATGTAGAGTAGGAATTATATGGAAAAAAATCATAAAAATTGAAAATTGAAAAATCCAAAAAAAAAATTAAAAAGAGAAAATTTTGAGAAAAGGGCAATCAAAAGAGGATAAAATTTGATAAATCGCGAAGTGTGAGGATTTTAGGCGTAGAGCATGATTTGCGACCGAGAGTGACGACGTGAGTTCCCCCTAGTAGGTATAGAGAGACTTTTCTTTACGGGAATGCCTACCTGTTTTTACCACTTGCGTGATTTTCAAAGCTAAAGTGTGTGCCTATTTTCTTACAAGAGCTGAGCTAGGTGTGAGCTAAACAAGACGAACATCCATGTGTGCGTCTTAGGTAGTCGCCAACCCGTCTCGTAGTGGCACACGAAACAGCTGTGCGAGGTCGTGTATTAGAGCACTCCCTGCTTTTAGAACTCACCTTGTAGGACCAATAGACGCCCCAATTTGAACCTTGGATTCTTTGCTAGCCTTCATACCTAAGGTGACGATTCTTGGCCTTCATCACAAATTGCTTAGAATCACCATTTTAGTGCGTCACGAGGGAGTTGTAGTTAAGGGGGTTCGATGAGGGAGTGATTGACGACATTTCGTTGAGTTCTACATTTAGCTTGCACTTCATTGATTATCTACGAGGGGATGCGAGGGGGAGTGAGTAGGCTTGCGCACTTCGGTGTGGCGGTGTTCCATGCCATTACATCATGGACACAGTTGTGTAGAGCCGTGAGTGCGTGACATCTAATCCGCACGAAATTAGGTTTGGTGAACTTAATTGGTGGATCGTGCTAGGTACCGGTTTCTATTACTTTGGTGTAGGAGGATCGGTTGGATTAGGCACGAGATATTCATCTTTGAGACTACTTGAGAGGGGATATGGTGACGTTCGAGTGTGGGGGTGTTGACTTTTAACTCCAGACATTGAGTGTGAGCTTGCGACGACTCCACTCCCACACATGTGCTTCATTGATTCTTGCGGCTTGGATTTGATATGGATTTTGATTGAGTTAGGAGAAGATGATTCTTGTACGTGATATTCATTCATCGTTTTACGTGCTTCCTTCTCCTAGCATAATTGATTATTATTTGAAGACCACTCGGATATTTGTGATGGATCTTCGGCGTTGTGAGATTTATGTATTATATATTGAAAAAAAAACAGAAAATGAAAAACAAAGAGAGAAAAGGAAAAAGGAGAGATGAAATAAAGTTTTGAGTTGAATTTGAATTGGAACGAGTGGTGGAGCAAATTTGACGACGACGGTTCACATTTCATGCATGACGGACGACGATGGACACGGAGATCACTAGTGTACTGGGGTTTGAGGGAATTGAGGGCCGGAGGTGGTGAGCGTCGGGTTTCGGTTTCTATCATCGTGGTGAGGGTGTGTGAGATGTGGCACATGATGTGATAATGTGACGCTTAGGACTTGATTACGACAAGCTTATCTTTATGTCCCTAAGCCTCATCATTTGAAAACTGTTAGCGGATAAGGAGCTCGGACTTTGGATGTGGCTTTGCCTAGCGTAGTCTCTTATTTCGTGGCACACGTGAAGAGGTGGCATATTCTTGTACTTAGTAAAGTTAGGCTTTCTATACTAGCTAGGGGAGATTCTCGTCGTGGAATTTAGTTTCAACTCATGCTTTGTTCCTAGAGTTCTCATCACTTCATGATATTCGATTTAAGCCAATGGAGATTGCCCGATCTCAACCAAAAAGATAAAAAGTTCGTTTTATGTTTATGTGTGTTTGTGTAAGATCGAGTCGTAGTTTTGCATTTGCATCATCTTGTTGCATTGTTGAGTCGTGTGTCGTTATTGAGTAGGCTAGTTAGGATTGGTATGCAACGGTGTTTCTAGTAAGTATGCAAATCACAACTCATATCACATGTGGGGATGTTGTTTCATTGGAGGATGTTTTGGTTGAATTGTGGTCGGATTTTGATCGGATTTTGATTGGATTTTGATTGGATTGCTCGGGACGCGCAATAGGTGAGTGTGGGGGTGTTTGATAACTCCGCATTAGGAGTTATATTCTTTAGGATTCACTACCGTTTTGCGAGCGTTTCGGTTCATTTACGTGAGAAATCGACCAAATCCGAGTTGTTTTGAGCATATTTGAGTGATTAAGCTTTATTTCGTAATCCGGGCGTTTTTCGTATAATTTATGCATTGTTTATCGCATGTGATCTTCCGGTATGTGTCCGTGTTGGGTATTTCAGGAACCGGGAGCTTGGAGCGACTATTTTGGAGCGGAAACGAACTTCGGAACAAGAGCATAGCTCAAGAAATTGCTCGGGAATGGAGACGATTGAGGAAGAATGAAGAAAAGAAGCAAAAAATTGAAGTTTCATGAAGTGTTTGTGCGAACACATTCTTGTTCGCACGAGCAAAAGTACTTAGAATAATTTTTGGAGGGCCAAAAGTGAAGAAAAAGTGACGGCTGAAAATTAAGAACAGCAATCATGTTCGCACGAACAAGGAACAAGCCTCTGTTCGCACGAACAGTCGATTGTTCGCACGAACAGAGGGAGGCAGCGCATCTTTTTGGGGTTTTTCTGCTAATTCTTGAAAGTTTAAAGACTCCATCCTTATTCTAACATAAGGGACGATCGTTGGGAGTTATTCACGCATCTTTGGAGTCTAGAGAGCTGGAGAAGATGGGAGAAAGAGCTTGAAGCAAGGATCTTCATCAACATTGAAGATTTTAGGGTTTGATCATCGTTTCTTCGTCTATTCTTCATGATTTACATTGTTTTGAATATGTTGAACGTTTCTATGTCTAGCTAAACTTCTTAAAGCTAAGTAATTGATGGAAAACTAGGGTTTGTGAATGATTTTCCGGGTTTACGACTTGTTTCATGTTTTGACTTAATGCTATGAATGTTCTACTCAGCCTATCTATTCTTGTGATTTATTAATGTTCTTGGCTTGATCACCCGTAGAATATTATTTGTTGAGAGGGTTGCACGAAAGTGAACTTATTGATACGTTTTAAAGAACAGTATAGGTAATCTTGTAGTTTCTTGAGACCGAGAGGGGATAGGAACTTGATTAACCGTGTGATTTTCGGTTGGTTTTGTTAGAACTTAGTGAAAGCGGTGGGCCGACGGAACCCGGTGAACGAGCCTAGCAAATCAACTAGAGTGTAACTGTAGACGGAGGTGGACCGAGAGGACCCGGAGGCTATTTATTGCACAAATTCATGTGAGATTGAGAGAAGATCATGATGAGTATTACCCGGTGTAACTAGAACGTGCATAGAAAGTTACAAGCATAATCCAGAAATCGTTAACAACCCTAGGGACCATCAATTGCCTAGTTCTTCTTTATTAATCGTATTCCATCACAAGTTATTTTCGTTCAAAGTGAAAATTCTACAAAAACAATTAGTTAGTAGTCATTTAATTTAAGTCGCTTGTTTGTGGGCGACAAGCTTATAAAATCAAACACTTTTTACTGGTTACATAGATATCTTAGAATTAATCTCTAGTTAGCTAATAACCGTAAATTCCCTTGGGTTCGATACTCGGAGTCCTAAAAATACTCCTAATACTACTTGACCGTATACTTGCGTCTAAGCGCGTTAAGAATTCGCGTCATCTAGTGCTGTCTGCATGGCTGCTATGTGGCTGGCAGTTAGCCACGCAGACAGTGGGTATGTCAGCTCCAAAAGTATCCCTCTTGTGTGGCTGCTGCGTGGCTGACAGTTAGCCAAACAGACAGGGTCCTCTAGCATCTCAAGAGGTCTGCCACTCTCCCCTGCCTGTGTGTCTCCTGCGTTGCTGGCAGTTAGCCACGTAGACAGGGTTTTCTTGGCTTGAATTTCTTCAGTTTCTCTCTCTTCTTCCTCTTGGCCTGCGTGGCTGGCAGCTAGCCACGCAGGCAGCAACCTCATATCTCCTGACTTAGCCAATTTTTGAGCTCTGAACCTCGTGATGCGTCGCTGCTGCGTCGCTGGCAGCTAGCCACACACGCAACAAATACTTGTGCCCTCTTATACTTCCTCAACCTCCTCGTCTCTTCCTCCTGCAATCATGCTTCATTCGCGGCTCCTGCACAAGTCATGTTCATGTATAGACAACATGAACAAACCCCGTGATTTTAGTTAAAAATGCGTGAAATAAAGCAGTTATAAAAAATAGAACCTCAACACACTCGGTCGTAAATTCAGAGGCAAACAGGGCTGAGATATGGCTAAAACGCACAATTATGACACAAATACCCCTCAAAATATGCTCACCAATAACTCCTAGTGGGGAGTTACCAACAAGACTGAGGCGCCGTCTTTAGCCTTTGGCAATTCGAAGGAAGCCCAACAGCCTGACACCGGTGAAGATTTCGAAAGGACCCAACTCCCTAACACCTATGACGATTAAACACAGTATAGATCTGACAAGGATCGGTACAAGTACTACAAGATTCTTGCAATCTGTTTTCCTTCGGTTTCATCGCTCACCCCTGAAGGGAGGTTCGATCTCTTTACTTGATTTTATTTTATGAACTTGTTTCTCTATGTCAGTATCTTGATAAGTGTATTCATGTTCTTCTACATCCTGTGATTGTTGATCCGTTGATTCTGCTTGATATGTTTATGCATGTTCTTCTAAACCCTGTAACTGTTGGTCTGTGGAATCTACTTGATCCTTTGATGATATTGTTGTACACTTGTTGAATCTTCTTAATCTATATTTTGTACTAGTGGTCTTGAGTGTCACTTGTTGACTCTTCTTAATCTATATTTCATCAATTTAGTTAGTTCCTAATTGCTCATTGCTTTACACATTATGTTGTTGTCTTTTATATTCTTCGATATGTAAAAGGTACTTTAATTCATGGTCTCCAATTTCTTTCTAAGTCAACACCCATCCTACATGGTTTCTCAGATGTTGATTGGGATGGTGATTCAATTGATAGACGCTCTAGTGTGGGGTATAGTTTGTTTTTAGGCGACTCGCTGATCTCTTGGTGAAACAAGAAGAAATATGTTGTTGCTCGGTCCAACACAAAAACCGAGTATTGTGCTTTTGCTGATACTACACATGAGCTCATATGGTTTGTCTGGTTATTAGCTTATATGGGAATGCCACAGCCCTCAGCTACTACTATAGGTTGTGATAATCCTAGCGCCATCCATATTGCTCACAATGATGTTTTTCATGCTCGGACGATACACATTAAGAAATATTGTCTCTTACCCATAATTATCTTTGGGCTGAAAATTCTTCTGAAGTCCGTATCGTCGTCAAATCATACTGCATATACTCATACAAAGTCTCATGCTTCATGACGTTTTTGTGACTTGGTCTCCAAACTTTCGCTATCACAACAACTTCAGTTTGAGGGGACTACTACGATACATAAGTTATGGGGGGGGGTGTTGTTATACTATTGTGTTATTATATAGAGAGTGTGTTAATTTTCCTTAACATTGGACATCTTTCTAACAAGGATTTTTTCTAAAATACCCCTATTCGATACTAAAAATACTGAATACCACCGTTTTAAAGAATAATTCCAAAATTCCACTCTTTTAAAGACTCCGGTTTGACATTGAATGAAACCTTCTTTTAGTCTTGAGTTTTTTTTAACACAATGGCGCAGTAGGCAGATTTGAAAGTTCGTACAAAAAGTATTGTTGATTAGGTGGTTAGAACCCTTATCTCCTACCCTCAAGGGAAAAGTACTTTTCATTGGACCGAATATTATTAGTAACAAGTCGTTAATCCGCACTATTGCGCGGGACATGAGCGCAATTATGGGGGGGGGGCAAGGGTGGCCCTTCCAGATGCTATGAGTTTGTGCAATATTGTGAGTGCTTTCACTTATCATCAGTTGGGCTGTGATTTGGATGCTCTCATACACGGTTAGTTTCTCTTAAAATCATGGTTAACCTATAGTTACTGAAGGAAAAGCATGATCTAAACACATATAGATCTAAAACACGAATTAAAGCGGAAAATTATTGTGTTACCTCTTCGCCAAAGCTCCTAGCGCAGTGTATGATGATCTTTGATGTTGCTTGCTTTCACGTGCCTGCACATTCTTCTTGATCCCACCGCTATAGTGTAAATCACTAGGACAAACACTTTGTTCCACCCCACGTTCCACCTTCTTGGATGCAAGTTGAAGAGAGAGACTAGGGTTCTCCACAACTGACTATGAATGGGGACAATTTAAGCACTCCTAAAATATGTAGGAGGCTTTCTCCATGTATAGACATAACTTCTCCTTAGTTTGAAATTGACCCCTTAGGGTTTGTGCCTTATTGCAGTTAATCCAATAAGGTTGTGACTAATTACATGTGAACCCCACATGGGCGCATCACGTAATTCTAATATCTCCCACTCTCACAGTGGGGCTGCACATAATTGATATAGTCTCCCTCGATCTCCAACTGTAATCATCTACAAAAAGTATCGTTGTGGCTGCGGTGTGTGACCGTTGAGAGTTCCTGCAATCGGGAGTTTCGTACTCTAAACTCATACGAGATGAGTTAGCAGCAAGTGCACTATATCATTTTAAGAAAACAATGCATATTATAACTCTAGGATCCCCCTGATTTGATCGAATTGTCATCTCGTGGATCACGAACACCTGCCTAGTCTCGTAGGCCATGCTCCAATGATTCCACATCTCCTTTATTGTATTCATATCCTTCATGAACCCAATGGATCCTGTAGGTGGGCCCAATGAAAATAACAAAGAGTGATGCAATGAGAATCTTTCTTTCCATCCTCGTGTCTCTTTGATTCGGCTCAACTGCTTTCCTAGCTGTGTCCGGAAGGTCGAATCATTCATAGCCGTAAGGTGTCACGCTAAAGTAGCACCACCGACCCGTCTCTCCATGACACAGATAAAAGTACTGAGGGTATACAATGTCAAACATATTTATATGATCGACGAGGCTCACACAATGAGGAATCACAGAGACTAATTGTACTCATCACCTCTTGCTCATTCATAAGCACACTTTATTTTGGGAAAATATGTGCCATAGTGTTTGAACCCTGATTAGAGCACATGTCTTATCCTATAAGGACCACTATGCAGATTAAAGTCCAGTAACCCTTATGGCTACCAACCCGAGCACTGAAATGTCACACAATTGTGCACTGAAACTAGTTCTCGCATCTAGCTATCTCTACGCAGACTATACATGGCTTGGGGTATTAACCATGTTCAGAAATAATTTACCATGGTGTAATCTGCGTTCTCAACATTCTCTACTTGAGCTGTCAGATTCTACCCATTATTTATGTTGCCCCCATTGTTTCCTCCATTGTTCCCAACAACTACCCCTTCACCAGGTGGTGGTAAATTTTGGGGATTGTGGCGTCCGAGAGTTGCTTGTATCTCAACCATTTGAGCTCTCGGATCCTCAGTTTCACGTGCCATGTTGGCCACATTAGTCTCTGCAGTGACTCTGGCAGCTTGGGCATCTTGTGCCTCCTTGCGGAGCCTCTCCAACTCAGCTCTCTCCTGATCATCCATAGGAACCGAGTTTGTTTTCCTCAAGTCTCTACGTCCTGTGCACAATAAAGATTTTGGGTCCTCAAGTACTGGGTACAAAGTTCCGTCTCGAGATCGAGTCATGCACCGTGACAATCAACATGAAATCACAGATAGCACACAGAAAGTAGGTGAGCGACTAATATTAAATGAAAAGTAAAATCCGTAAGGTTAAAAATAATAACTAATTTAGCCGAAGTCCTCAGCAACGGCGCCAAAAACTTGACACGTTCCAACTGCAAGTGCACAACCGTCGTGTGTAGTGATAATTTCGGTAAATCGTGGTTGTCGACCCCAATGGACTTCTTGTAAACTAGTTAAGATTTTGTAACCTTATGCGGGCAAAGAGCGTTGAGTTTTTGCTAAATCCTACTAAAAAGAAAAGACAACTTCTAAGTTAACCGATTGGCAGATCGCACGATTAACAAGAATGATTACTCAGTTGCTTAATATGTATCTCTACGCGTTCACTAGGAATGTTACACCACTTATTATTTATGTTCAAGCAACACGAGTGTTTTCTACTTAGACAAACGAGCAATTTCACTTTGAAGATTCCTCAACCGAAGTCTATATTTAATTTCTTGTACCTGATTCCTCTAGCCTACTTAAGTTACGCATTATGATCTTGATATCAACTCTTAGTTCTAGTTAACTAGAAAGATTCCTCAACTCTAGATACGACTAGTGCAAGATTCAAGTTCCGGGCAATGAATATAGATTCCTCTATATAATTATCACCTATATTAATCTTATTGTGACGTAAAACAATACGAAAGATAGAATTACGCGTATGAATCAAGCATCACTAAGCATAAACATCCAATTAAGCTAATAAGCATGAAGCATAATCCATAAATCACCAAATATGGCGTTCAAACCCTAGCTTCCTCTGAGATATCCCGAATAGAAGACTTAGCTACTAAACGACATGATGAAAGTACAAAGTTTCAATGATCATTAACCAAAAATTAGAAGAGATAAGAGTAGATAATACAAACGAGGAATTTCGACGCTCCAAACGATGCTCCAAGCTATACAACCAACGTAAAGTCGAACTGGACAAAATAAGCCCTTCCATTGTCTAAGTAAATTTCCCAAGTGTTTGGGAATAGTTAGAAGTAATTACAATAAGTTCCCAAAAAAATATTCTGCACGCACTAGGTCGTGCGACCTAGTTTCCAACACTTAGAAATTTTTCAGACCTCAACTAGGTCGTACAACCTCTGATCATAGGTCGTGCGACCTAGTTCCAAAATCTTTTGAATTCAATCCTCTGACCACTAGGTCGTGCGACCTACTTTCTCCGTGCCATAACTTTCTCGTTCGACTTCCGTTTTGGCTCTGTGACCTGTCATTGGAAAGCACTTTGAGTGTGCTTTCAATTGCCATAGGTATCACTTCCATATTCATTTTAGAACTCAAAATATCCTCAAAACATCCTTGATTCCCTCTAAAACATCCTGTAAAAGCAACTAATCTTTTTTGAAAAGCAAATAAGGACCCAGATTTTGATCCCGAACTATGATGAATGTTATTTTTGCACATTTGGATTCCTTTTGTGACGTAGAGAAATATCAAAAAAAATAATCCTTATCAAACCCCTCCAAGGATAACAGGCAAGCAATCATAGCAAGATTAGGGTAGAAACCTGTGTACCTTAGTTTTGTGATCACTACGAAGCATTGTTTCTTCGTCTCTACGAGTATCCACACCTTAGATCTTTGACTGGAATCCTTCTCCACGTGTAGTTCTAGCAACGAAAAAAGAAGGGAAGAGATCACACAAAACGAAGTAAGCCGCGACACAAGGAGTGGCCGACGGCAAGGAGGCTTCGGCTTTCTTGCCTTTTCCTCTCTCTCTCTCTCTCTCTCTCTCTCTCTCTCTCTCTCTCTCTCTCTTTCTTTGTTACGTTCTCTCAATAATGACTTGGTTGTTCAGAAAATAACAATCTAGAGTTCCTTTATATAGTTAATAACTCTTTATTAACTACATAATTGCCTCAATACTAATCATGTCCTTGCATGGATTAGTCCACTTGCAAACTAGTCCCACTAGCTTTGCTTGTGGTTGCGTTATGATCCTATTATTAATTAGTCCAACTAATTAATCCCCATATCCAGTTTAATTCATGTGGTGTGTGACCCCATAGGTTTCTATTAGTTGGTAGTAACGTTTGCAAACATAGTGCGGTGTCTAGCAACACATCTATGCCACCCAACTTATAGAAATTGTAAGTGATCCCGACAAACCTTGTGCCCAATGTTACCGTGTTGTGTCATTCCTTTGTCTCTATATCCAGATTGGACACGAGACATTATTCTAACTCTCGTACATCCAATCCATAGTTTCTCGATCATGGGAATAGGATTATCCATGCAGATAACATCAATATCTCCATAATGATTTATCTAAGTCCAGCCAGACATTCCATAAGCTCTACCCCTCGAGTGGCGTGGATATTTACCCCTATTATGTAGGAGGGACGAATCCTATCTACATCACAGCCATCTCTAAGCTTGCTTCCCATCATGCCCGATAGTTATTTTTATGTTTACCCAGTTACTGTGTAACATTTAATAATATCAAAGCATGATATTTTACAACTTGAGTATCCAGTGACAGTCTAAGGATTACAACACCATTAGCACTACGAGAAGCACTTGTGACGTTGACATAATGAAATGTATCCTTCTCGTGGTGGGTCTATCCAGTATGACATTACTCCTAATGCATACCCATGTGTTAGACTTGATATCTCCATATCCATCTACCCACATACTAGTCTATAGTTGATCGTCCCGTTAACCAATATAATGGACTAGGGATATTTAAGAATATAACATTTCTATTCTAATGACTTCATTCATGTTAACATATCTCCATATCGATAACATAATGAATAGTAAGTCCATATATATTTGTCACGAAAAATTGATTGCCTCTAGGGCACAATTCCAACAGTCTCCCACTTGCACTAGAGTTAATCTCCTGTATCATATGTCTATTGATCTAGCGCGGCCCCGATGCTTACGCTGCGCAAGGAGCATGATAGGCGAGACACTTTGCTGGTACTCTTCATATATTCACATCTCCTCTATCGACAATCGATTGAGATTGAATCTTATAAGTATGTGCATCTTATGCATTAATATACTCAGTCCTCTATGATGGAATCAGAAACTAAATCTTTCCAGGAACCTTTCCAGCTCACGGTCCCTTCCTCTAGGGCAAAACATAAAACTTGACTATAATCTGAAATATTTTTTGTTAGATTGGAAGTTTGCATCACTGTAATCCCTTACAATGAACCCTACCTATCCTCCATATATCAATAATTCATCCTTTAGTTCTTCTCAAGTACTTAAGGATAATCTTGATATTTATTCGGTGACACTCACCCGGATTTGACTGGTATCTCCATGTCATGCTCATATGACATGTCTGGCCTAGTACATAGCATAGCGTATCTCGTGAATCTTATTCATACGGTCATTCAAAATCTAATTGGAAGGCCAATTAGTCTTCCAAAGGCTAATTCCATGTGACATGGGTATGTACCCTGAATTAAGCTAAACAACTTTCTTAATCTATCTCCATAGATCTTTATAGATTGTTTCGCCTAAGTCTATCATTGAAAATTAATTCTCTAGCCAATCTTAACAGATTGAAGAGCAAAGACATCATTCCCAATGATTCGTATGTCCCCACATATAAGACCAGAAATATAATCGTGCTCCCACTAACCTTCTTGTAAACACAAGCTTCATCTTCAATTTTGATGGAACCAAACTCCTTTGATTGTATCATTAAATCGAAGATTCCAAATCTGAGAAGCTTGACTCGATCTGTAGACAGATTGCTACAAGCAAGATGCGAATGGATTTAAGCATCCCAACCGGGGAAAAGATTTCGTCATAGTCTATACTATGAACTCATATGAAACCTTTAGACACCAATCATCCCTTAAAAGTAATCATATTACCATCCATGTTGGTTTCCTCATAACTCACTTTCACCCTATGGGTCCTACCATTTCAGGTTGTTCGACCAAAGTCCATACTTGGCATACATGGATTCCATTTCGTATCTCGTGGCTCCAAACCATTTCTGAGAGTACGGCCCACATGTGGCCATATCATAGGTTGTAGGCTCATTTCCATGAGCAACACATCAACGTGCTATAAGAAATCCATATTTATCTAGCCCTTTGACATATTTAACCTGCGAGGTTCTTGTGTAACCTGAGTAGGTTTCTCCCCAACACCTTGTGATCCTGCTCATGTTCCATCAAAAGGATCAATGTTCTGTTGTGGTTCTTGAACTCCTTCAAGTTCTACTATCCTCCCATTGTTCCTTTTAGTGACAATCTCTATCTAGAAACACAACACTTCGAGCAACAAACAATTTGTTCTCGATTGGATTGTAGAGATAACATCCTTTGTTTCCTCAAGATATTCCACATAAGACATTTATCCGACTTGGGTCCAAGTTTATCTGTAATACATAAAATTCATAACCCAAATTCTTTATGAATTACATACCAGGAAACTTCCTATTCCATATCACATATGATGTAAGTGATATTTATTGAACAAGGTTAAGGGCGAAATTTGCTGTAATTAGAACATTGCCCCTAAAGTAAATTAGAATTTCTGTTTGACGCATCATGGACCGAACCGTTTCCAACAAGGTTCGAACTCTCCTCTCAGACACGCCATACCCACGTGGCGTTCTAGGTGCAGCGAGTTTGGATCATATCCAACACTCTTATAGTTGCTTGTCAAACTCTTGGCTTAAGAATACTCCTCTACAATCTAATCATAGAGATTTGATACTTTTGCCAAGATGGTTTTCTACTTCATTCTTGAATCCTCGAACAATTGAGAGGATTCTGATTTGTTTCTTCATATGATACACAAATTCATATTTCTCTGATGTCATCATTAAATATGATGAAGTACTGAAAACCACTTTAAGCATTTTTGCTTAGCGGCCTGCATACATAAATATGTATGATTACCAAAGATCATATCTTTCCTATTAAACAAGTCTTACATGTCTCATATGATTCAAAATCAAATGAGTCTAGAAATCCATCCATATAGAGCCTAGATATGTATCTCTCATTTATGTGGCCTAAACAACAATGCTAAAGATAAGTGAGGTTCATATCATTATATGTAAACCTCTTGGTATTATGTTATAGATGAAATTATCATGATCAAGGATATACAATCCATTAGACAAATTGAATTACAATAATGCATATAAGAATAAATGGAACAACATTTGTCCTTTATTATGATAGAGAGCCTTTCTTGTCCAAACAAGAAACTATGATAATGCACCTACTCATAGAAGGGACATAATTATTTTTTTAGCAACACTTCGAACAATTTCATAAAGGTAGAGATAATTCCCTACGGCTAATTTAGCAACTCTTTGCTTCATTTCCCTACGTGTAAGTTTATTTCTTCCTTATCCAATTGTCTACATCTCTTGAGATCCTCCACATTTCAGTAAACGTGAGATCATCATCTAGTATAATATACTCATGATGATGACATACTGACTTCTATAAAAAAATACCTAAATTGGAATTCATAATTCCTTTATTGCTTCCTTCCTGGTAATTTGGGCAATCTCTCTTCCTCTACACCACCTATGGGGCTTTAAGGAAATTTGGTATTAGCAACAAGCTTGATTTATGCGCATGGGGTCGGAACAAAAATTTTTCCCTTACCCGCTGTTAACCATTAACATGTTTTGCCTTAGCCCTTTATGAGTGCTTTGTATAGCGATTCTCAATCATATTGAGTAAATCGCCTTTGGACAAAACCTTATTTGTATCCAATGCAATTCTTGGTCCACTTGGGCGAATAACTTTTATTCTTTAGCTATCTCATAGATAAGCCCCATCCTCTAACTTTTTCAATCATATTGAATTAGCTTAGTTGTGTATTACCTCTTGCTTTAGAAGTCACACATTACTAGCTTGTTTCTTCGGGTCATATCTTGATGAATCAAGTCGCCTTGCTTTGGCAAGCCCTAACTTCATTACATCTCGATCATGAAAAGTTCTAAGAAAGAGGTGGTAAAACGCAAAGTGGAGCCAAACGTAGAACCTTTCATGTCTAGCTCACTCTTTAAAAGAGCTTCTTTTAATGTATGATCATATCATACATCTCCATGTTTCTCATCTTGCTTCCAACCCTCAGAGTCCATGGCCGCTAACACGAGGTAGGTGACATCCAAAGAACCGTTCTTTGATGTTCATTCCATTAGGGTTTAGTGTGTTTCGGTAGTCGGTGGGAAGAGAACTTTATGTTCTACGATGTACAACATTTTTCTTTTACTTGAGAACTATTCTCAATTTTATACCTGTGTAGAAAATAGATTTCAGACAGCTTGTCCTTTATACGGACATAAAGTCGCGTCTTGTTGTTTTAATGCCATGGGTATTCAACAAAAAAAAAATTATGCAAAGTGTTGTGACGTTTTAACTATATATAACAAGGACTTTAATTGTCAAACATAGATCCCACTATTTTTCTCGGATTAATAACCCTCAATATTAATGCGGAATATATCATATATTTCTAGTGGGTCAAGATCCGTATTTCACTTCTTTTTTAGCTTGCTTTGGCAAGTCACCCAAAAATCAGTTATTTAGGTAGGAACATTCTTTCAATTGCATCCCTATGCAACTCTTGGTGCAACCGGGCATATAACTCTTTATTTATCTATCTCATAGATAATCCAAATTGTCATGCCTCTAAGTCATCAATCCAATTGATACTACTTAGTTACGTTAAACCTCTTATTTTAACAACCACACATTACTTGCTTGTGTCGCCGCAGCACACCATGGTAACATAAAAACGCTTTGTTTTGGCATGTCCGAAATTAATAAACCCTGATCATGAAAGGTGTCAAAATAAGAGAAGGAAAAAACGTAATATTTCCTCTGAGGGATTTTGGTGTCATTACTTAATTTGTTTGGTTGATCTCATCAACATGATCTACTTATTTGGATTGGGAAATCCACAACAAACAATCATTTTTGTTTATTATTATCTAGTTATTGTATCAACCATACACAAAAATAAATAACAAGACAAAAATAACATCCACAAAAGAAAATTAACGTGGAATGTATATGGACCCTAAGAATAAGATATTACCAAGCCAATGATAATATATATATATATATATATATATATATATATATATATATATATATATATATATATATATATGCCCAAAAGTGACAAGCTCATCTCCATGTGCCTCCACCATAGCCGCGTCCTAGGTGTGCAAGTCCTCCATCGTCTTTGTGGCTTCTTGGTTGTTATGTCTTCTTCTCCATGCTCTTGGCTATCATCTAATTATTTAATTCTAGCTAGCATATAAATTAAATAAATAAATAAAACCTCACATGCTGAGAAGATGATTAGCTCGCAGGCCATAAAACCTAATTAACTATTACATTAATTTGATCAGCTCGCAGGCCGTAAACTAAACCACAAAGTAAACATCCACAACATAGGCTATATCCATCCACCATGCAACAAAGCACATAATACAGTTAAACCCAAATTTAACGTCCTTGTTCAATTTTAGTTGTTTAATTGGGTAACTACTGTCAAAATGGTCCAAGAGGCCTTCCAACATACTTGGCCGAGCCCCTTCAGACCTCCACACGCCACCGGGCTGGCCCGGCCCTAGACTGCACGGTCCAACCGTGCGCCTAGGCCGGCCTCCTTTGTTGGTCGTGTCGTTGCTTGGCGCGCAAGGAAGAGGAGGGGTGGCGGCTTGGGTTTCTGCCCTAGCTTCCTTCTCCTTCCTTCCTTGTTGCCCAATTTTGTTGTTTTCATAATTTGAAAAAACTTTTTCCCAATTATGTGCCCATGAACCCTGGTTTTCAAGAACCCAAATGGCACATCATATGTTACCGGAATTGGCTAACTCTATAAAACGATAATAATTTTCCAAATCCCTATTGAATCATATTCATATTGCATCTATATACCAATTTCAGTTTTCGCGTAAAATAACAGATACGGTAGGGTTTTGATGTGGCTCTGATACCACTCTAGTGTTTTGATGCAGGTTACGCAGCAGAATAACAAAAAAATTAATCATGCCCAAACCCTCCAAGGATCACCGGCAAGCAATCATAACATGATTAAGGTAGAAACATGTGTACCTTAGTTTGTGTGATCACTACGAAGAATTGTGTCTTCGTCTATACGAGTATAAACACCTTGGTTCTTTGAATGGAATCCTTCTCTACATGTAGTGATGGCAAAGGAAGAAGGAGTGAAGATGTCACGCAAAACGGAGCAAGCCACGCCACAAGGAGTGGCCGACGGCAAGGGGGCGGATGGGTCAAGGAGGCTTTGACTGTCTTGGGTTTTCCTCTCTCTCTCTCTCTTGCTTTGTTATGTTCTCTTAATAATGACTTGGTTGTTCAGAAAATAACAAGCTAGAGTTCTTTTATATAATTAATAACTCTTCATTAACTACATAAGTGCCACAATACTAATCATGTCCTTACATGGATTAGTCCACTTGAAAACTAGTCCCACTAGCTTTGCTTGTGGTTGGGTTATGATCCTTTTATTAATTCGTCAAACTAATTAATAACCATATCCAGTTTAATCCATACGGTGTGTGACCCCATAGGTTTCTACTTAGTTGGTAGTAACTTTTAAAAACATAGAGCGGTGTCTAGAAACCCATCTATGCCACCCAACTAATAGAAATAGTTAGTGATCCTAACAAATCTTGTGCCCAATGTTACCGTGTTGTGTCATCCATTTGTGTATATATCCAGATTGGAAACGAGACATAATTGTCACACTCGTATATTTAATCCATAGTTTCTCGATCCTGGGAATAGGCTTATCCATGCAGATAACATCATATCTCCATACTGATTTATCTGAGTCTGGCTAGACATTCCATAAGCTCTACCCCTCGAGTGGCCATGGATATTTACCCCTATTGTGTAGGATGGACAAATCCTATCTACATCACTGCCATCTCTAAGCTTGCTTCCTATCGTGCCCGATAGTTTTCTTTATGTTTACCCAGTTACGGTGTAACGTTTGATAATATCAAAGCATGATATTTTACAACTAGAGTATCCATTGGCTTCAAGTCAAAAGGAGTATAACACCATTAGAACTACGAGAAGCACTTGTGACGTTGGCATAATCTAATGTAGCCTTCTCGTGGTGGGTCTATCAAGTATGCCATTACTCCTAATGCATATCCATGTGTTAGAATTGATATCTCTATATCAATCTACCCACACTAGTCTATAGTTTATCGTCCTGTTAATCAATATAATGGACTAGGGATATTGAAGAATATAACATTTATATTCTAAGGACTACATACATGTTAACATATCTCCATATCGATAACATAATGAATAGTAAGTCCATATATATTTGTCACGATAAATTGATTGTCTCTAGGGTACAATTCCAACAGTATATGTCAAAACTATTTTAGGGGGTTATAGTAGACTCTTTTAGGATTCTATTTACCAACTTGCATGATTTTTAAATGACTGGTTAGGGAGAAACCAATTTTCGAACCTAAGCAATCAAATCACCCTGTTTCTCAGCATGTCAACCCTACATTTCTCAGCATGTCAACCCTACGTTTTTACTATAAGTCAGACACCACTCGTTATCTTTCAAAACTGTTTTAGTGGGTTATGATAGACACTTATAGTATTCTTCTACCAGTTTTCATGATCTTTAGATGAGCGGATAGAGGGAAACCAATTTCGAACCTAAACATTCAAATATGTCCGTTTCTTAGCAGGTCAGCCCTATGTTCTTACTATAAGTCAGACACCGCTTGCTATCTTTTGAATCTATTTTAGTGGGTTATAGACCCTTATATTATTATTTTTACCAATTTTCATGATCTTTAGATGAGGGGTTAGAGAGAAACCAATTTTCGAACCTAAACATTCTAATATGTTCATTTTTCAGCATGTCTACATTTTCTACTATACGCCGGACACCGATCGTTGTCTTTCAAAACAGCTTTAGCGGGTTATAATCGACCCTTATAGGATTCTACGTACCAATTTTCATGATTTTTAGAAGAACGGTTTGAGAGAAACCAAGTTTTGAACCAAAACATTCATATATGTCCGTTTCTTATCATGTCAGCCCTTCGTTGTCTACTATTAGTCGTCCATCGCTCGTTATCCTTCAAAATTGTTTTAGTGGGTTAAAATAGAACCTTATAGGATTCTTCATGCCAATTCTCATGATTTTTAGATGATCGGTTTCAGTGAAACTGATTTTTGAACCTAAACTTGTCATTTTAATGTTGAGTACAATTCTATGGGAACTGTAGCAAGTGCTTATGTTACCATCTACCTTATTGTTCTACAATTATCTCGACATGAATTTTTGTCAGTAACTTCTCCGAGTCAGCCAAGAAACAACGGAGGATTTTTCTCAAAGAGAATGTAGAGACAATGGAGTATGAACAAAGAATTCAACATTAATGCATAACAAGCCTTCAATGAAACTATCAAAGTCACCTTTGCCTCCAGAAACAAATTCAAGCGGAGTCGCTAATATTAACTATGGAATGAATTTGAAAATCCTTGGTGAATTGAAACAAGAGTTTATGACAACATCATTAGATGTGTTCAAGAACATGAGTTACAGATTTCATCTATTAGAAATAACCAATTAAATTGCACAAGCATGACCATGTTCTGGCACCTATTCAATTTGAATTGAATTTGGACAGTTTTAAAAATATAGTAGCATATATAAACCACATATCTTAAGGAGAACTGAGGGACTCACGGTGATTTCATGATCGGGGCTTGTCCGAATACTTCAGAGAGGAAAGTCGACGACTAGGGTTCCGAACTAATGACCGTGTTAACCTAAAATTGCTAGTAGATAGAAGAGTTCAAAACCCTACAAACACTTGAAACTATTAGATATGTTACAACTGGTGTTGGAAGAACGAGCTTCAAGTTGATGGAGTGATCGGCATGCGGTAGTTGCAAGAACTCTCGATTGAGTGATCCTCAGGCGGTAGTTGCAGAAACTATGCAGCTACTTGACGAAATAAATCTATTATGTTTTTTTTTTAGTTTTTATATAAGTCTTTTTCATAGAAAGTTTCAGCTCTGCTCGGTCGACCCGTTATTTATAGAAACCTCACTTTCAAAACGGGGGTTTTCAGGTTGAAACATCAAGACCAAATGTACGCTCTAAAATAGCAGCATTTTATGATTATTGGTTCAAGTGGTGATATTTCAGTAACTTATGTACATAGTAGTGGTAGTTTGGGAAATTACTCGCTTCCTAGCACTGGAATATTATGAAAAAAAAATAGTAAATTGTTGAACCATAACGTTAGCTAACAGTCACATTTTACCTTAAAAGTCAAGCATAGTGCAAAAGAAGGAACGGAGGTAGCATATTACTTTTTAAGTTGAATAATAGTTTATTCTACTTTTCCAGTTTTTTTTTTTTTTTTTTTTTTTTTTTTGAGAAAAAATTTATATTGAAAAACCCTAAGGGGGAGGAGAAACTGTTACACTGACATCTTCATTGACTAAATCATCTACCCATCTAGGAAAATAATCTACCCATTCTAAATCATTCTCAGTTCCAGCCCTGTACTGTGCCAAGTTGTGAGCAAGATTATTTGCTTGTCTTCTAACAAAACAGACCTCCCATTTTGATAATGATCCCATATCGATCAGCGCTTTATTGATCTCGTCTTCCACGTCAGTCAAGTCCGACGCATCTCCTCCATTTCGCTTGTTGAGGATATCAAGCGTGAGCGTTTTAGAATCCCCTTCGAAGCAGCATTGCTGAAAACCCAACCTCTTCGCCATGTCTATACCACAGTTTAGTGCTAGGACTTCTGAAGTTTTTGCCGAATTTGCAAAGCCAGTGGCAAAAGCTCCTGCAGCTAGCAATACTCCGTCGCTGTTCCTTATAGCTACTCCAGCTCGGGCGGTTCCGGTTTGTTTGCACCATGAGCCGTCGTAGTTCACCTTAACCCACTGCCTATCTGGTTTTCTCCACTTTTCCTGTTTCATCACAGTCTGTTCTTGACCTTCTTCATCCCTTGCGGCATTATATTCCTCCACCCGAGCGATAATTGCAGCAGCCATTTCCGATGGGTGGGTTCGTTTTTGATTGAAGATCCAGTTGTTCCTTTCCAACCAAATTGAGTAGAGAGCCGTGAAAATAATTTGGAGATCCCCGTGTTTCTTTGTCTTCAGAAAGAGCTTAACCATTTCACCGCAACCAACCCCTGCTGGACACTTAGCTTCCTCTCCTAGCAAACTTTGCCATTCCTCTCTCGCCGTCCAGCACTGAAACAATACATGGGTTGAAGATTCATGTATGCATTCACACATGCTACAGTTTGCCTCAATTTTAACTCCTCTTCTCTGCAAATTCCCTCTGGTTGGAATCGCATTCTGCAAAACTCGCCAGATAAAGTGAATGATCTTGTTAGGGCATCTAACCGACCATAGTCTTTTGAAAATTTCCTCTTCCATGTTTGTGGAACTAGTTGGAAAAGAACTTGAACCCTCATCAATGGCGCTGGCCACCCTATAACCCGACCGAACCGAGTAGATACCCGAATCTTCGTGCATCCAGATTTGCTTGTCTTCCCCTTTAACTCGAGGGAGTTTTATTTGCATAACAGCTTCTCTATCCACTGGCCACATGCTAGCTTCAAGTGCCTGACTATCCCATCTATTAACCTCCGTGTGGATTAAGCTGCTAACTTTCACGTTACTGTTTGGAGGTATCCTTGTGATCAGACGAGCTGCCGGGTTGAGTGGAACCCATGCTTCTCCCAAGCCGATACTTTCGCCATTTCCTATCTTCCACCTTAACCCATGCTTAAGAATGCTACGACCTGCTATTATGCTTCTCCACGCAAAGGAGGGAGAGCTTCCTAGCTCGGCGTCCATAAAACTAGAGTTTGGAAAGTACTTGGCCTTCATAACACGGCTACAAAGAGTGTTACCTTTGTGAATCAACCGCCAACCTTGTTTTGCAGGGAGAGCTAGATTGAACCTTTTCAAATTCTTGAACTACAATCCTCCTTGTTCCCTCGGTCTTTGCATTCGATTCCATGCCACCCAATTCATACCTCGATCATTGCTTGTTTTGCTCCACCAAAACCTGCGTATAGACTGTTCCATCTTGTCGCACACCCCATCAAGAAGCTTGAAACAGGACATCGCATAAGTTGGAAGAGCCTGTGCAACCGTCTTTATCAATACCTCCTTCCCTGCAGTAGAGAGATTCCTTTCTTTCCATCCCTTCAGCTTGTTGTCAAACTTTTCCGTGAGACTGTTCCATGTGACTGTTCTGTTCCTTCCCATTGTTGTAGGGAGGCCGAGATATTGATCGTGCTGCTCTACTTCTGGGATACCTGCGAGATCGATAATTCCATCTCGTATCGGTTCTGGAACTGTGGGGGAAAATACTATCGCTGACTTCTCCAGATTGACTTGTTGTCCTGATGCCTTCTCATAAGCTCCGAGAATCTCCTTAAGAACTGTAAAATTTGATGTATCTGCCTGTGTAAAAAACAATGAATCGTCAGCGAAAAATAGGTGGGAGACCACTGGTCCTCCCTGAGAAGTCGTCACTCCGGCAAGTCTTCCTTCCTCAACAGCGGTGGAGACAGCTCTAGACAACATCTCACTACACAACAAGAACAAATATGGGGAAAGTGGGCACCCCTGTCTGAGGCCTCTCTCTGGTTCGATGTGACCCAGAGGCTACCGTTCCTTAGCACTGAGTAGGAGACAGTAGAGATACAGTGCATCACAGTCCGCCTAAATCTGACCCCGAACCCCTGATGAAACAAAACCTCGTCTAAAAACTTCCACTCTATCCTGTCGTATGCTTTGCTCATGTCCACTTTCAAGGCCAAGAAACCCTTCCTTCCCTTTTTCCTTGTTTTAAGTGAATGGGTAACTTCAAAGGCTGTCAGAATATTGTCAGAGATCAGTCTACCTGGAACAAAGGCGCTCTGGTGGTCGGAAATCAGGGATGACAACACACCTTTTAATCGGTTTGCTAGACACTTAGCAATAATTTTATAAACCACATTGCATAAACTGATAGGGCGATACTCACTAGGCTTTCGTGGCTGTTTTGTTTTAGGGATGAGAGCAATTAATGTGTGATTGTACTCCTTTACCGAAGCTCCATTATTCAGCACTGCCAAAACCGTTGCCGTCACCTCCTTGCCCACGGTCACCCAATGTTTCTGGTAGAACCCGGCGCTAAATCCATCAACTCCTGGTGCTTTATCAGGTGACATCTGAAACAGTGCTTCTTTAACTTCTTTTTCTGTGTAGTCACTTTCCAACATGGAATTATCATCCGCACTAACCATCTCGGCTGAGTAGACCAACATAGGCTCAATATCATCCATATCCGGCTTCGTAGACTTGAAGATAGATGAGAAATAGCCTTCAAGAATAGACCCAATTTGTTGTTCATCTGTAACCCATGTTCCGCCTTCGTCTTCTATCCCCTGAAAGTTGTTTCTAGCACGCCGGATTATAGCTTTCAAGTGAAAGAAACATGTGTTTTTTCTCCATACCTGAGCCAGTCAACCCGGGATCTCTGCTTCCACATGATTTCTTCTCTCTTCTGCATCTCGTTGTACTCCTTAGTGAGTATTCTCTTTTCAGCTAGGACTTCCGATGTTTGAGGGAGACTGTCGAGAAAACTCCCTCTCTCACGGATCCAGTTGCACCTCTTCGAAACCTGTCCGAAGCAATACTTATTCCAGGCTTGACATTTGCGAGCTAGTGCCCCTTGTTTCGCCAATAGAGATGTGCCTTCCCTCTGCCAACTCTCGGCCACAAGGCCTTGGAAGTCTGCATGCCTCTCCCACATCTTTTCATATTGAAATCTTCTTTTTCGTCTCCACACTTTACTTTGTTGCTTCCATTCTAATAAAATAGGAGTGTGGTCTGAGTTAGGCCACCAAAGATGAGTAACCCTTGCTCCTTGGAACTCATTCATCCGGAAAATGTTCGCAACGGCTCTATCTAGTCTTTCCCTTATATTTCTTCCGTCCTCTTGATTGTTTGACCATGTGAATGGATTACCTTGAAAGCCGAGGTTTATTACCGCATCACTGAGAGCTTCTCTAAACTGGTATAGCTGAGCAAAATTGTTCCCCAATCCTCCATCCTTTTCGGCGTATGAAGTGATCGCATTAAAATCATCTGCGACGCACCATGGCATGTCTGGCTGAGGTACGAGTCTGCGTAGCAATTCCCAAGAAAGGAAGCGTTCTTCGCGATTCGGATTACCGTAGAAACCCGTGAACTTCCAACAAGAAGTGTCGTCATCTTCTTGACAATAGCATCAATAAAATGACTAGAATGATTCAAAATATTTACTTGCATACTCTCATGCCACAAAAGAGCTAGTCCACCGCTTCTACCTCTGGAATCAACGGCGAAACCATTATAGTAGCCCATCCTAGCTATCTTCTGCTGCATGTCCTGTCTTGACAACTTGGTTTCCAGGATAAAAACCAAGTCGGGGGTTTTTTGCTTTACTAGATCGCAAAGCGATAGGAACGTACTAGGGTTCCCCAACCCACGTACGTTCCAACTCAGCAGACTAATTGCGACGGGCGGGGTTGCACCGCAACCGCCGCCAACTTGTTGTTTAGTGATGTTGCCGCACCCTTCCCCTTGTTGCCTCCTTCGGTTTCTGTGCCCTCGGCACTCGGATGCTTTCCTCCACCTTGTTGTCCCTGTACATCTTCGTCCTCTACAACCGCTGTTTTTGACGGGTGTTTGGGTGGGGTAAAATTCATTGCAGAGCTTTTCCGTTTGTTCCCCTCTACCTTTTTCCCATTTGTAGCTGAGTTAAACATATTAATCCTTGCCAAAACCGTTGGATTGCCCCATTTGCTCATAGATGCTTCCTGTCCCACCTCCCCATATTTAGTAGTGGTTAGTCCCTTCTCTGTCTCAACTTCTTTCCCCTTGCTGTAAGTATTGTCTTCACTGTGGAGGTTCCCTTGGCTCATAGGCGTGGCCGACAGTTCAACATCCATTGCCGTGTTGATTGTTTGTGGGCTATCTATTGGAACTTCGTCTGTACTAACCTCCCCTTCTTTAACCACATCGTTATCTTTGACCCCTTCACCCGTCATCTTCCGTCTTCGAGCATGACAAAGCAGGAATGTACCATATCCCGCGTTATATTGTTCTTGCGTATCCTTCGGGACAACCTCACACTCGAAACCCTCGTGTGTGACTCTGCCACACCAACAACACATCGAAGGAATTCGTTCGTATTTGAAATCAACCCGTAACTCCTCGCCTTTTACCTCGATGTGAATCCCTCTAGGGAGCGGTTTTGAGACCGAGGTTCGAATGCGGACACGAATGAAATCCCCGTCCTCATCGCTATCAATTTTGTTGTCGACTTCAATAACTTCTCCAACTTCACCCATAATCATTCCTCCCGTGTCAGACTTGAGCATGAGATGGAAGGGGACGTTAGAGAGCTGAACCCATACATCGATGTTTTCAAAACTTACCCCCTTCAATGGCATCCCCGTCGACCATGGCTGCAGGAGCAATATTTTGCCGTTAACCGACCACGGACCTCCGGCAGAGACTCTCTCCAGGCACTGCTGATCTAGGAAGATGAAAAGATACGTGTTTGTGTCAACCTCCACCATGTTTACCTCCTCCACTATGTTCCAGATCCGTGCGAGAAACTTCCTGATTGTCCTGCTGTTAACCCTATCGTCTGCCGCAAAACACCCTAGGAGACAGAACTTCAACTCCTCCTCCGCCTCATCGCAGTATGCGTCGCTGAAGACGATCTTCTTCTTCTCAACCTCTGTATATTCGGTGAAAGCTTTGTCCATTGCTGATTGGGGTGCCGTCGCTGTCGCCGTCGTCGTTGAGAAAAGCTAGGGTTCAGAGTGTTTCCGAGGGTTTCAGAGAACTACGGAGCTATTCTGACTTTTCACTTGTCTTGCGCACTTTTCCAGTTTAGTATTAGCCCAAACTAATGCTAAAAATAGTCAGATCAATGTTAAGCGATATTAGATTTCTCTGAAGGATTGGATTATGATTTCAACTAAATAAATAGTGTTCCAAATCTGATTCGGATTATGTGTTGAGCCTCGTCTCTCCTCTATAAAAGGGTTGTAGTAGATTATAGAGAAATCACAATAACCAGTACAATTCTCAGTATCAGTATCCATGGCTGCAAAAAACGAAGATTTACCCATCCCTGTCTACTCCAAACTCGAACCAGTCTACGATAGTCAAGTCGAAGAAGCCCAACTCCGCTTCAACAGATTGAAATCCAACTTCATCCAAACCTTTGGCCATCCTCCCGACGTCTATGCTAGATCTCCAGAGAGGGTAAATTTGATTGGAGAACACATCGACTATGAGGGCTACTCGGTTGATGCAGAAGCAGACGATCCAGATGAAGCTGAACTGTCAGATGCGACTAATTTGGCTATTCTCTACCATGAAATGGAAGATAAGCACAAGGGACGGAGGAAATTGTAGCTTTTGGTGTCGCCGCGCTGTTCGGGCCATAACTTTGGCTACGGGTATCAGAATGACGCGAGCCACCCCAATTCGGAAAGCTCTCGACGAGAAGCACGACGTCCCGATAGTCGTTTGACCCTTCATCCCCAAATTCCGCTGTTTGACCCTTCAAACGAGCGTTTTTAGTTATTTTTTACTATTTTTCGTAACATTTCTATTGCTTATTAGGACCTCAGTTTGAAACCGTTTAGGGTCAAACTTTCACGTACGTGTTTCTTTCAATAAGGCCAAACTGTTGGGCCAATTTCGGGATTTTGCCATTTTTGGCATATTTTATGTTTTCAGCTATATATGCCCGGCTTGTGGGCAGAATTGAGCAGTTTTTGAGTTATTGATATTTTCTTCGAACCCTAGAGAGCCTCTCTACTGGTTTATGCCCTTTTATTCGTTGTTCTGCTGCGTTTGATCCCTCGCCTCGATTCAATTCGGCGTCATCGGTCCTCCCGATGGCCATTAGGCAAGACACAATCGTCGCTGTCCGCAAGCATAATAATAATACACCTTCAGGAAACCAGATCCGGATCGCAAACGTTAACGAAAAATACTCAATGTGTACTTACCCTGCTGATCAAAGCCAAGAAATTGATTTGAAGAATCACAGATGGGGCCATTACTTTATCTGTGCATATAAAGGCTACCATGACTATGGGAAATCAAAAGATATTGATGAAGTTCCAGTGGATTGGATGTAATGATCGATGGAACTGTTCCTACAGGATCTGGATTATCAAGCTCGGCGGCGTTTGTCTGCTCGTCTACAATTGCTATTATGGCTGCTTCGGATGTTAACTTCCCAAAGAAAGAGATCGCGCAGCTTACCTGTGAATGCGAACGCCACATTGGCACACAATCTGGTGGAATGGACCAGGCTATATCTGTCATGGCTAAACCTGGGTTTGAGGAGCTGATTGATTTCAACCCCATTCGTGCGACCGATGTAGAGCTCCCCGCCGGGAGTTGTTTCATCATCGCGCATTCTCTCGCTGAATCTCAGAAAGCAGTCACCGCAGCTACAAATTACAACAACCGTGTCGTCGAATGCCGGTTAGCTGCCATTGTACTCGGAATCAAGCTTGGAGTGAAACCCAAAGATGCTATATCAAAACTGAAAACTCTTTCTGATGTCCAAGGACTGTGTGTGTCGAAGAACGGATCTTCTGATCCAGTTGCGGTGGTAAAGGAGCTCCTGAATGAAGAACCATACACTGCTGCCGATATTGAAGAAATCACTGAAGAGAAGCTGCATTCGATCTTTCGTGATTCTCCATCTTCTTTAGACGTGATAAAAGCTGCCAAACACTACAAACTATTCCAGAGAGCCTCTCATGTATACTCTGAAGCGAAGCGTGTATATGCTTTTAAGGACACTGTGTTGTCAAAGCTAAATGAGGACGACATGCTGATGAAGCTTGGTGATCTTATGAATGAAAGCCATTGTAGCTGCAGTGTTCTATACGAATGCAGTTGTTTGGAACTTGAAGAGCTTGTCACGATTTGCCGAAAGAATGGTGCTTTTGGGGCAAGACTTACAGGTGCTGGTTGGGGTGGGTATGCAAGTGCTTTGGTGAAGGAGTCTATTGTACCTCAATTTATCCTCAACTTGAAGGACCGATTCTACCAATCAAGAATGGACAAAAGGATCATTAGCAGAACCGATCTCGGCCGCTACCTCTGCGCTTCCAAGCCTTCGAGTGGAGCTGCTATCTTCAAATTTTAGAAATAGTTACTTGTATTTCCCTAGTTAGGGTTGATTGTCTGCATATTAATATTCAATCTTCTATTATATGAGGTTTAATTTTTTTCCGTACTTATTTGTTAGGTATTGATGTCCATTCTTCTATTATACGACGTTTAATTTTTTCCATACTTGTTATGGATATACATGTCCGTCGAGTTGATAACTGACATGTGATAGAGTGATGTGAAGCAAGACTAGTACATTATTTTATGTTTTTCTTTTTTTGAGAAAAAAATGTTTTTCTAATTGAGAAGTGTGTTTTGAATCGAGAACAACAATAAGAGCTCACAGAAGCTTTTATGCTCATATATGGATTTGATCAGCTTGCAAACTTGGATGGTGAGCATTTACAAACCCTTGGGGCTGAGCCTTGTAAACATTTTCCTTTAGATGGCTATGGAGAACTGCATTCTTCACATTAAACTGTTGAAGTAGCCAGTTATAATGTGTAGCTAATTACCAAATAACACGTATAGTTGCATGCAAGTACATGGGAGTTCTAGAAGAAAGTTTTAGGTTTGCACAATATCGTGGTAAAAAAAAGTAGCATTAACTTGTAATGAAAGAAGAATAAAATTAGAGAGTTTCAGTGTTTGCTCTCTCAGCTGGCCTCTTTATTTGGAGCTCCCTGTCCTAGCTAGCGGCGGCAAGTTCCGTGCCGTTGTCTACAACAACAGGATTTACTGGTGAACATATGGCTCTCAAACTGATTAGGGAGTTTTCCTGTGCTTTCGTTGGTGATCAGATCTAATCCGAACTCCGAAGTAGTAAGGCATGAGGGGGGGTTTGGTTTCTAGGATTTGTTTATTTTCTGTTTGATATCCTTTTTGTCGTACCTTGTTTCTAAAACATCATATTTTTGTAGTTTGATTCTAAGTGTTTCATCCTACCTTTTTCTAGGACATCACTTTTTCGTAGTTTGATTCTAGGTTTTGGTCGGCCTCTCGTGTGGTCAATTAGTTATTTTGTGTCCTAGATAATAGCATAGCTTAATTTTAAGGACTTAATTGTAATTAGTTTCGTATTAGTTTTGTATATAACACTAATCAATATAGAGGTCCGGGAGAGGACAATTTCACAATTCTTACACGATATCGGAGCAACCCTAGCTGCCACCGCCGTCGTCGTTGCCTAGAGGTCTGATCCGCCTCTTCCCCCTTCCGCCTTTCTCTCCCTTTCCGTCGCTCTTTGGGACGCACCTTGTTCTCAAAGTCGTCGCCCTCTGCGACCGCTACCTTCGCTGCCCAGTGAACCCTCACTGCAAAGCTCACCAATCGACCTCTCTGTGTTAGACGATCTCAATCGCGCCTTTCGAAGTCTCTGTTCTTGGCCTCAAACGTCTCTCCACGTGCCTGCTCTACCCGGCGCGACTCCAGTTGGTCAGCTCCTCTTCTGGGCTTCCGAATCCGCCTCCAGCGGGTCGGCTCATCTTATCGGCTTCCGAAGCCACCGTCAGCCAGCCAGCGTCGTCGCTTCATCCGCTTGCTTCACAACTTCTCTACCTCCCTCTCTCTCTCTATCTCTCTTCAGGTCTGCAAACGAAAGACAACAGTCATCTTCGTTGCCGGTATTTTAGACTCAACAGCCTCGATCGTAATCGAAATCCAATCTTCGTCAGACAACATCATCAGCAACAACAACTGCGATTACGGCCAAAAGCCTATGTTATGGCTCCTATTTCCGTATTATTATGTGGGTTTGCGTTGTGGCTTTTGATTCAATTGTGAATTTCAGCTGGTGTCGGGAGTAAGAGTTGTTCGGTGGAAATTTTCACATTGTAGGGGTCTCTATAGCTAGCTAGTGGAGGGGGGGATAATCATTGCCTAATTATTGTGACTCATCATCATCACAAAATAAACAGTGGGTTGTTGTCACTTCTCTACTTTCTAATGGCGTTTGAAAAATTAGACTCCTCGGCCTCCTCCCCGGAACAGCTCCACCTCCTGTCACAGGGTTACCATAGTCATGGTGACCGATGCTAGAATTTCCAGAAAGGGCAGGGTGGCACTCAGGAACACACTACGTCACCGGCCTCTCGTCACGGCAGTTGGGTCTGGTGTCCCGCCTCTTCCTTCCCGGCAGCACCACCATCCCCTATCCCGCAACAAAGGACTGGGAACAGTTAGGACCCTCTCAGCCTGCAGCCACGTCAGGTATTCTTGGTCTAGGACCGACTCAGCGTCCACGAGTTCTTGCTACTACTGCGGGTTTGTCTCCGTCTGTTACTACTTTGAGTTCTGAACTTGCTGCCATGACCCTTAATGCTCCGGATAAGATTTGGTACATGGACTCTAGGGCCTCCTCTCATCTCACATCTGAGACAGGTACTCTCTCCTATGTCTCATCAAGTTCTCCAATTTCTAATATGATGGTCGGTAATGGGATGCAAATTTTAGTGTGCGTGAAACAGCCTGGGGTCTCGGTTCAGGGTTAAAGAA
This sequence comes from Linanthus parryae, assembly GCA_023055425.1. Taxonomy (NCBI): domain Eukaryota; kingdom Viridiplantae; phylum Streptophyta; class Magnoliopsida; order Ericales; family Polemoniaceae; genus Linanthus; species Linanthus parryae. The sequence goes on along the minus strand of JALGPY010000003.1, from coordinate 120,742,829 downwards.
ACAATCGATAACCAAAACTAGAAATATACTATTAATATTAAATTTTGTTTAATGTACATAACAAAATTTCGATAATACGTACAATTTGAAAACAAAATGTGTTTGTGATCTGCTAAAGTATCTAAACTACATTCGGCATGCTCGTCTTGATCCGCGTTCCCATTTCCCCACCTTGATTGATGACAGCGGTTTTAAAATGACAAAAGCCGACGCAGTTTTGAAGAAAATGATCAGTAAAAACTGAGTGAATACACACTACGACATGTAAAGTAACGAGTGGCACACAAGCATGAGTTGAAATAAATAAAGAGATTTGAAACATTAATAAGTAAAAGTGTTGTGAGTTTATGAACAAGTATAAGTAATCGCGTAGCAAGAACGTCCAAACTTTAAAACATTAATAGAGCACGAGCATTCGAAATATTCCTAAACCAGTAAATTTTCACGAGAGAAAATCATGTTTAAGTAAAATTGTATTAATTTACGAGTACCAAATTTCTTTCTATTTCATATAATTTGGTTGGGGCATATCCAGAGCCACCAAGAGGATCTTTTGAGTAAGAACCTCTATTTCAACTTCAATTAAATGTTAAGTTTAGATGAGGCATATCCAGAGCCACCTGCACGGTCGATGTAGACAGAGGAATCACGGAGTAATCACAAAGGGTCCTTCTAGGGTCTATCGAACATTGTTAAAATAGATGCCCTAGAGGCAATCTAGTTTAGTATGAATTATTTGTGGCTAGAAATTCATTTATTATTTATTGGATATTTAATATAATGAAATCCTTAGATTTACAATTGTGTTGTTTATTTTAAATATCCCTAGTCCAGTATAATGATTAATGGGACAATCATCTATAGACTAGTATGGGGTTGGATTGATATGGAGATATCACGATCCAACACATAGGTGTGTATTATGGAATGTTGCACTGGATTGAACCATCTCCGAGAAGGCTACATACACGTTATGTTGAGTCACAAGCGCTTCTCGAAGTGCAATGGTATTGTCATCCTTAGACTTGAAGTCACTAGATATTCTAGTTGTGGATTATTGTGATCTTGGTAGCGTTAAACGCTACACCGTAACTGGTTAGTTATAAAGGCGTGTACTGGATACAATAAGAAGCAAGCTTAGAGATCGTAGTGGACGTAGATAGAATTTTTCCCTCCCACATAACGGGAGCAAATATCCTAGGCCACTCGAGGGATAGTGCTTATAGAATGTCTGGCCAGACTCAAATAAATTAATATGGGATATTGATGTTATTTGCACGAATAAGGCTATTCCCATGGATCGAGAAACTATGGATTGGACATACGAGTGAGACTTGTATGTCTCGTGTCCAATCCGGATATAGAGACAAAGGGATGAGACAATTACTTGTACAAAGGTTGTCAAGATGACTATTCTATTAGTTGGCTAGAATGGATGTTTTGCTAGAAACCGCTCCATATTAGCAAATAGTTGCTACCAACTAGATAGAACCTATGGGGTCACACGCTATATAGAGTTGAACTAGATTAGGGAATTAATTAATTGGATTTAATTAGAAGGATCACTTTGCAAAACCTTGCAAACTTAGTAGGGACTAATTTGCAAGGAAGGGACTAAATTGAATTCTAGTAGGACTAGAATAAGTCCTTTAGGTAGTTGGCAAGGAGTTGTTGGACTATATAAAGGACCTTCCTTCCTTCCCAAAATAACTTATGCTCATTATTGAACATAACAAGAGTGGGAGAGAACAAAAGAAGGAGAGAGAGCAACAGGCTAGGAGCTCGCCGCCCCTAGCTCGCCGCCCGTCCCCGTCGGCCACAAGGAGGCCGAGAGCCCTCCTTTTGGGTCTCGTTTTGCGTGATTTTTCTTCCTCTTCCTCTTCCGGGCTAGCACCAAGGACTTGGGAGATTCTAGGATCAACTCTAGGCGTGGATCAACCATAGAGAACGTGACACAATTCGCGTTTGAAGTCATCAAAGGAGAACCCTAAGGTGTGTTATTGATTTCTTACCCTTACCATCGTTATGTCTCTTGACTTGTGATCCTTGGAGGGTTTTTCATGGTCTTATGATTGTTTGTGTTTCCATTGCGTATCCATGAATCAAAACCCTACACACATATGTACTTACCATTGATATAAAGAACAACCAAAAGCAAGAAATTAATCCTAGCCCTTCAATGACAACCTATCTCTCCTACGAGGTCGATGTCTATAATCACACGTATACCGTATTCATTACAACCAACTTACACATCGATAATTCAAATGCAATCTACATGCCACATAGTCCTATATGTTATAAATTCAAATATAATGATGTTCACATATCAAAATAAATGCGACAACAGACTTGGAATTTCAAAAATTCAAGTTTTCTAAAAACTCTGAAACTACAATTCTGTCTAGAATTGTAGGTCTGACTTTGGAGGCAAATTTACCATATCAAAGTATCTCCTAAAATCTTAAAATTAATTTATGATCAACCTATATATGTATAATTTCATAAAAATCAAGAAAATCATGAATACATATTATAAAACTCAATTTAAGAAAATAACACATACTCCTATGCAGAGAAGAGTTTGGCAAAAACTTTCAACTTTGCATGGTGATTACTACCACTTGGAGAATAGCAATTAAGCACATCTTCTCCAAAATTGACCCTCAATATGTCCAGATACAACACGAGAAATATGAGATTCAAAAAGTTTCTAAAAAGGAGGTTTTTAATCAAAATGCCAAGAATGGTCCAGAAACAGAGTTTCAGAAAACATGCAACTTAAAATGAGCATATCTCCCTAAGCAAAATGGATATGGAGTTGATTTATTTCTAAAAATAACCATATATGAGTCTAGTTTCAATTTATTCAAGATTTAAAAATTTCACTGAGACAAAATTTGGAGATAATCCATGTTTTTCACAAACTGGTCAGATTGTATAAACATGCATTTTGTTAAAAAATCAACAAGAATGATTCTAATGAGACATGCAACCAATGTAGACTTGATTTTCACCCAAATAGCACCATTTTAATCATAAAAATGACATTTTTACATGATCTTGACACAAATTACCAAAAATATCTTGAGTAACAAATCCAAAGAAGATGACATTCACAACATGCATGTGGATTTCTAGTGTGGGTTTCATGGAATAGTAAAAATTTTGGAGTTAAACTCTTGATCAAACCATGAAAATGTAGAATCAAGGATACAAAATAAGTAATCTAGGATCTAATGTCACTAATCAAAGTTAAATTTAGACATGCAAGCATGGACTTAAGTCTAGGAAGAATTTTATCCCAAGATTCTAGAAGATGGTGAGCAAGAAGGTCAATTTGACCTTCAATTCTTGAGTAGGATGGTGGAAGAACACCCCTCCATGATGATACTGAGGTTGGACTCAAGAGTTTCACAATTTGGAGACAAGAAATTTGAGTTTTGATGAAGTTTTGTGGAGGTCAACCTCCAAAAACGGGCATGGAGTTTTGAGAGAGAGAAAAGAGCTTGTGTGAATGCTCTTGAAGAGAAAAATATGTAAAGAAATGAAGTGATGGAGATGAGGAAGGATGAACTTGATGGAGATGGGAATGTTGGTGGTTCATTGAGTGTAATGAGGATGAATATATATATATATATATATATACACATATATATATATATATATTGTAATGAGAGTTGATCAAGTTAGTGAGGAAGGGATTGGAGAGCAATTATAATCTCCCAACAAGTTATATGGGGATAGAGGGAAATGCCAAAAATTAAGGGTGATAATATCAATTACATGAACTGATGGATGAAGTTGAAGTATAATAATCAAGAGTAACGAGGGTGAAATTGTAATTTTCAATTACTAGCTATCACATACAAGTCAATTTTTATAAATCGGAACATTTCAAGCAAGCTACTATGTATATAAGTATCAAATTCTTCATTTAAAAAACTACATACATGTCCCAAGTACACAAAATAAATTTTAAATAGTATTACTTAAGTAACCGAAACTACAAAATAATCAAAAATGAAATTTTATAAAATCATAAATGTCAAATGACACCCTTATACTTTAAAAACCAAGAATCAGTCATTAATAAGTTGAAATAGAAATTTCTTGAAATTCTCGAATATTTTTTCAAAATTACCAAATAACCCCCAACTAAAATACAGGGTATTACAGTGCGGTTCCGGTCAGCAGACTATTACTACCCTAGCCCGTCCCCTACACCTCAAAAATTTCCTTCTTGCTCCAGACATCATTAAAAATCTTGTCTATGTTCGTCAGTTTACCATTGATAACAATGTCTTTATCGAGTTTGACCCGACCAGCTTTTCTGTGAAGGACCTTCAATCGGGGACCCTTTTACTTCGGTGCAATAGTTCAGGGGACCTCTATCGTCTTATTTCCACCCCGTCCCTCTCTCCAGCTCATTCTCTTGCCATTCTTCCAGCACCAGTGTGGCACAACTGTCTTGGACATCCTGGTTGCCACGTATTAGATCATCATAGCTCTAGTCATTTCATTTCTTTTACTAAAAACTGAGCAGACTGGATTGTGCCTTGCATGCCAACTCGGCAAACACATTTGACTTCCCTTTGCGCCTTCACAATCTTGTATTGTGGCTCCGTTGAACATTATTCATAGTGATATTTGGACATCCACTGTTGCTAGCAAATCTAATTTCAAGTATTATCTTCTCTTATTTGAAGATTACTCGCATTTTCTATGGGGTTTTTCCTTTAAAACTCAAATCGGATGCTTTCTTTCACTTCAAAAAATTCCGCACGTATGTGCATACCCAGGTTTCTCGTGACATCAAGAGTTTTCAATGCAACCTTGGGGGGAATTCAATAAATCTGTGTTTCATGAGTTCGCCAAGTCCAGTGGCCTTGTTTTTCGATTTGCTTGTCCGCAAACGTCTCCTCGAAACGGAAAGGCCGAACGTATGATATGTTGTATCCATGACATATCTCGTACCCTTCTCTCTCAGGCTTTCATGTCTCCTCGCTTATGGGTTGAGTCTGTTCTCACTGCTGCCTATCTCCATAACATTCTCCCCACAAAATCTCTCAACGGTGATATTCCTACCACCATTCTCTATCATCGTCTTCCCACATACGATTATCTTCGAACCTTTGGGTGTCTATGTTACCCTAATCTGACTGTTGTGTCTCCCCACAAGCTTACCCCTCCGTCCACTCGATGTGTGTTTCTTGGTTACCTTTCGAACTATTGTGGTTATCGGTGTCTCGACATCTCTACTGGTCGCATTCCCATCTCTCTTCATGTCACGTTTGATGAGCATGTCTTTCTGTTTGCCACACCGAGTTTCGTGTCACCTCCCGGGCATACTGTCTCTGACCCTGACGATGGTCTTCCTCCTATAGGTTTGTCCGGTCATACTCACAACCCCTCTGCTTCCTCTCGGCTAACCCCACCCTTCCCTCTTCACTACACTCGTCGCTCGGTCGCACCTCCTCCTGCTACCTCGACACCACCTCGGGCTCCTCCTCGGGCTCCTTCCTCCCCACCTGTCACAGTGGCCTCGTTGTCTCCAGCACTAGACTCTCCTAACCCACCGGCTCCACCTCTCTCCCCTCAGATGAGAACCCGAGCCCAGTACGGTATTGATAAACCCATCTCCCGTGTCACCCTTCATGCTCAATCCCCCTCTTATGTGTCCCCCTTGCCCAAATCCCATGTGTATACTCTTTTGGACCCACATTGTAAAGCTGCAATGGATGATGATTTTGAGGCTATGATCACAAATCAGAATTGGGAGTTGGTTCCACGCCCGTCTGGGGAAAACATTCTTCGGGATATTAAGTTATTTCGTCACTAGTTTCGGGCTGATGGTACTCTTCCGCGGTAGAAAGCCTGCCTAGTGGTGAATGGAAAATCTCAGTTACTGGGGGTTGATTGTGATGAGACTTTCAGTGTTGTTGTCAAACCGACCACCATCCGTATTTTTCTCACTCTTTCCATCTCTCGTGCTTGCCCTATTCGCCAGTTGGATGTCAAGAATGCTTTCTTGCACGCTGACCTGGATGAGTTAGTGTATATTCATCAACCAACGTGAAAGTGTGAGTATGCAGATGTTAATGCAGCTAAGATACTCTAGATGGGGGGGTTGGGTCGAATAGAGCATGCCAACGTTTTGTAAAACTTGCTAGGAAGATGAAAACTTGTGAAAACAATGAAGTTCAAGGCCTTGAAAACTAGTTCAAGCCCTTGGAGAAGATGCCGACAGTATAAAGCAAGTATTTCTTTTTCAAGGCCTTGAAAACAAGTTCAAACCCTTGAAAAATAGACAGTTTTGTGTGCTGCAAAAACTATGAAAAGAATGAACTGTAAATGCAAAAGACAAGTGATTTATAGAGCTCAATCCACTTGGACCTGCGTCTCTACCTCACGAATTAGATCCCTGCATTATTTTCAACTTAATTCTTATTAATCAAAATATAAGCCCTAGAAATCAAGCCCAGAGAGTTCCCTTACTCTGTTACATCTTGTGGTTTTCCCTAACCTGTCTAGTACCTGCTCTAGCTAACTGAATAACTAAAAATTCTCTATTTTTAACCTTGAAAAATCCTTGAGAATAGATGTAGAGATAATACAGAAATGATCTACCAATACAGCTCAATACAGAAGTACACTTAGAATGGAAAACTGCAATGAAGAATGCGATGAACTTCTGTGGAATGGTTGAGAGTTTGATGTTCTTCCTTGGTGCTTTGTCAATCCAGGTACTTGTCTCTTGATTTTTCCCGTTGAGTCTCGTGTTTTGTTTCTTCAAAGTGAGCTCTATTTAAACTGTTTGAAGCTCTACAAATCTTCCCAGATTTTCAGCAACAACTTCCTATTTTGTAGGAACAACTTTGACTCTCTTTAACAGCTTTCTCCAACGGATAGTTGATCACAATCTTCAGAGCTAATGTTGTGATATTGTCTATAAACACTCTAAGAAGATGCCATAAGTCTCTGATTGATCACAGGATCAAAATGTCCAACTATTTCTAAAACTGCACAAATTCAGTTTAGGAAACAATCCTGCAAATATTATAAACAAAATTTCCTTCAATATCAAAGTCAAACAGATGATATTCTATGATCAAAACATGTTAGAATAATTTGTCGTTCATCATCTAATAACATTGAATCAAACATATAAGAGATAGAAAGGGAATCAACTCAGAGAGTTTGCAGAAAACTCCCCATGAGAATGTTCATACAGTTTAAGCAGTTTCAAGGCTTTGAATCCAGTTTCAAGGCCTTGAAAATAGTTGCCTCTGATACGGATTCAAGGCTTTGAAATTTGATTCAAGGCCTTGAAATAGCTGAACTATTTCAAGCCTTGCACAACCTGATCTTACAATCTCCCCCTTGATGAAAGACAAAACCAAATTCTGTTTGATCCTTAATGGACTAATGATATTTAAGAATGTAACATTTATATTCTAATGACTTCATTCATATTAACATATTTCCATATCGATAACATAATGAACAGTAAGTCCATATATATTTGTCACGAAAATTGATTGCCTCTAGGGCACAATTCCAACAGTCTCCCAGTTGCACTAGAGTCAATCTCCTGTATCATATGCATATTGATCTAGCGCGGCCCTGACGCTTACGCTGCGCAAGGAGCATGATAGGTGAGACACCTTGCTCGTACTCTGCATAAATTCACATCTCCTCTATGGACAATCGATTGAGATTGAATCTTCTAAGTATGTGCATATTATGCATTAATATACTCATTCCTCTATGATAGAATCGGCAACTGAATCTTGCCTAGAACCTTTCCAGCTCACAGTCCCTTCCAATAGGTAAAAACATAAAACTGGACTATTATTTGAATTTTTTTTTTTTAAATTTGATGTTCGCATCACTGTAACCCCTTACAGTGAAACCTACCTATCCTCTATATATCAATAATTCATCCTTTTGTTCTTCTCAAGAACTTAAGGATAATCTTGATATTTATCCGGTGACACTCACCCGGATTTGACTGGTATCTCCATGTCATGCTCATATGACATGTCTGGCCTAGTACATAGCATAGCGTATCTCGTGAATCTTATTCATACGGTCATTCACAATCTAATTGGAAGGCAAATTAGTCTTCCAAACGCTAATTCCATGTGACATGGGTAAGAATCAATATTTTTTATATGTTGAACTATTTCAACATCTTTGTCAATATATGTACTATGAATTAAGCCAAAAAACTTTCTTAATCTATCTCCATAGATCTTTATAGATTGTTCCGCCTAAGTATATCATTGAAAATAAGTTCTATAGCTAATCTTTAACAGATTCCAGAGTAGAGACATCATTCCCAATGATTAGTATGTCCACACATACAAGACCAGAAATATAACTGTGCTCCCACTAACCTTCTTGTAAACACAAGCTTCATCTTAAATTTTGATGGAACCAAACTCCTTTGATTGTATCATCAAATCGAAGATTCCAACTCCAAGAAGCTTGACTTAATCTGTAGACAGATTGCTACAAGCAAGATGCGAATGGATTTAAGCATCACAATTGGGGAAAGATTTCGTCATAGTCTATACTATGAACTCACATGAAACTTTTAGACACCAATAATCCCTTAAAAGTAATCATATTACCATCCATGTTGGTTTCCTCATAACTCACTTGCACCTTATGGGTCCGACCCTTTCAGGTTGTTCGACCAAAGTCCATACTTTGTTGGCATACATGGATTCCATTTCGTATCTCGTGGCTCCAAGCCATTTCTGAGAGTACGGCCCACATGTGGCCATCTCATAGGTTTTAGGCTCATTTCCATGAGCAAAACATCAACGTGCTATAAGAAATCCATATTTATCTAGCCCTTTGACATATTTAACCTACGAGGTTCTTGTGCTACCTAAGTAGGTTGCTCCACAACACCTTGTGATCCTGCTCATGTGTTGTGGTTCTTGAACTCCTTCAAGTTCTACTGTCCTCCCATTATTACTTTTAGTGACAATATCTATATAGAAACACATCACTTCGAGCAACAAGCAATTTGTTCTCGATTGGATTGTAGAGATAATATCCTTTGTTTCCTCAGGATATTCCACATAGCACATTTATCCGACATGGGTCCAAGTTTATCTGTAATACATAAAATTCATAACCCAAACTCTTTATGAATTACATAATAGGAAACTTCCTAGTCCATATCATATATGGTTTTAGTGATATTGATGGAACAAGGTTAAGGGCGGAATTTGCTGTAATTAGAACATTGCCCCTAAAGTAAATTGGAAGTTTTGTGTTGACGCATCATGGACCGAACCGTTTCCAACAAGGTTCGAAATCTCCTCTCAGACACGCCATACCCATGTGGTGTTCTAGGTGGAGCAAGCTTGGATCATATCCAACACTCTTATAGATGCTTGTCAAACTCTTGGTTTAAGTATACTCCTCCACAATCTAATCATAGATTTGATACTTTTGCCAAGATGGTTTTCTACTTCATTCTTGAATTCCTCGAACAATTCAAAGGATTCTGATTTGTTTCTTCATAAGATACACAAAGCCATATTTCTCTGATGTCATCAGTAAATATGAAGAAGTACTGAAAACTAATTTTAGCATTTTTTCTTAGCGGCCTTCATACATCAATATGCATGATTACCAAAGATCATATCTTGCCTATTAAACAAGTATTACATGTCTCATATTTTCCAAAGTCAAATGAGTCTAGAAATCCATCCATATAGAGCCTAGATATGTATCTCTCATTTATGTGGCCTAAACAACAATGCTAAAGATAAGTGAGGTTCATATCATCATATGAAAACCTCTTGGTATTATGTTACAGATGAAATTATCATGATCAAGGATATACAATTTATTAGACAAATTGCATTACAATAATGCATATCAGAATAAGTGGAACAATATTTGTCCTTTATTATGATAGAGAGCTTTTCTTGTCCAAACAAGAAACTATGATAATGCACATACTCGTAGAGGGGACATAATCATTTTTTAGCAACACTTCGAACAATTTTATAAAGGTAGAGATAATTCCCTACGGCTAATATAGCAACTCTTTGCTTCATTGCCCCACGTGTAAGTTTATTTCTTCATTATCCAATTGTCTACATCTCTTGAGATCCTCCACATTTCAGTAAACGTGAGATCATCATCTACTATAATATACTCATGATGATAACATATTGACTTCTATAAAAAAATACCTAAATTGGAATTCATAATTCCTTTATTGTTTCCTTCCAGGTACTTTGGGCAATCTCTCTTCCTCTACACCACCGATGGGGCTTTAAGGCAATTTGGTATTAGCAACAAGCTTGCTTTATGCCCATGGGGTCGGCACAAATATTTTTCCCTTACCCATGCTGTTAACCATTAACATGTTTAGCCTTAGCCCTTTATGAGAGCTTTGTTTAGCGATTCTCAATCAAATTGAGTAAATCGCCTTTGGAAAAAACCTTATTTGCATCCAATGCAATTCTTCGTCCACTTGGACGAATAACTTTTATTCTTTATCTATCTTATAGATAACACCCATCCTCTAACTATTTCAATCATATTGAATTAGCTTAGTTGCGTATTACCTCTTGCTTTAGCAGTCACACATTACTAGCTTGTTTCGTCGTTTCATATCTTAATGAATCAAGTCGCCTTGCTTTGGCAAGCCCTAACTTCATTACATCTCGATCATGAAAAGTTCTAAGCAAGAGGTGGTAAAACGCAAAGTGGAGAATCACTTCGAACCTTTCATGTATAGCTCGCTCTTTAAAAGAGCTTCTTTTAATGTATGATCATATCATACACCTCCATGTTTCTCATCTTTTCTCCAAACCTCAGAGTTCATGGCCGCTAACACGAGGCAGGTGACATCCAAAGAACCATTCTTTGATGGTCCTTCCATTAGGGTTTAGTGTGTTTTGGTAGTCGGTGGGAAGAGAACTTTATGTTCTACGATGTACAACATTTTTTTTTACTTGAGAACTATTCTCAATTTAACCATTCTCTGATGGTCCTTCCATTAGGGTTTAGTGTGTTTTGGCAGTCGGTGGGAAGAGAACTTTATGTTCCATGATGTACAACATTTTTCTTTTACTTGAGAACTATTCTCAATTTTATACCAGTCTAGAAAATAGATTCCACACAGCTTGTCATTCATACGGACATAAAGTCGCGTCTTGTTTTTTTAATGCCATGGGTATCCAACACAAAAGAATTATGCAAAGTGTTGTGACGTTTTAACTATATTTAACAAGGACTTAAATTGTCAAACAAAGCTCCCACTATTTTTCTCGGATTAATAACCCTCAATATTAATGCGGAATATATCATATATTTTCTAGTGGGTCAAAATCCGTATTTCACTTATTTTTTAGCTTGCTTTGGTAAGTCACCCAAAAATTTGTTATCTAGGCATCCTATGCAACTCTTGGTGCAACCGGGCAAATAACTCCTTATTTATCTATCTCATAGATAATCCCAATTTTCATGCCTCTAAGTCATCAATCCAATTGAAACTACTTGGTTACGTTTAACTTCTTATTTGAACAACCACACATTACTTGCTTGTGTCGCCGCAGCACACCATGGTAAATTAAAATTGCCTTGTTTTGGCAAGTCCAAAATTAATAAACCCTGATCATGATGGGTGTCAAAATAAGAAAAGAAAAAAACGTAATATTTCCTTTGAGGGTTTTTAGTGTTATTACTTAATTTTTTCGGTTGATCTCATAAACATGATCTACTTATTTGGATTGGGCAATCCGCAACAAACGATCATTGTTGTTTAATATTATCTTGTTACGTTTTGCTTGTATCAACCATACACCAAAATAAATAACAAGAAAAAAATAACATCCACAAAAGAAAAATTAACGTGGAATGTATATGGCCCCTAAGACTAAGACATTACCAAGCCAATGATAATATATATGCCCTAAAGTGACAAGCTCGTCTCCATGTGCCTCCACCATAGCCGCGCGTCCTAGGTGTGCAAGTCCTCCATCGTCTTTGTGGCTTCTTGGTTGTTTTGTCTTCTTCTCCATGCTCTTGGCTATCATCTAATTATTTAATTCTAGCTAGCAACTAAATTAAATAAATAAATAAAACCTCACATGCTGAGAAGATGATCAGCTCGCAGATAATAAAACCTAATTTACTATTACATTAATTTGATCAGCTCGCAGGCCGTAAACCGAACCACAAAGTAAACATCCACGACCTAGGCCATATCCATCCACCATGCAGTAAAGCACAAAATACAGTTAAAACCAATTTTAACGCCCTTTGTTCAATTTTAGTTGTTTAATTGGGTAACTACGGTCAAAATGGTCCAAGAGGCCTTCCAACATACTTGGTCGAACCCCTTTAGACCGCCACACGCCACCGCGCGGGCCCGGCCCTAGACCGCACGGTCCAACTGTGCGCCTAGGCCGTCCTCCTTTGCTGGTTGTGTCCTTGCTTGGCGCGCAAGGAATATGAGGGGCGGAGGCTAGGGTTTCGGCCCTAGCTTCCTTCCCATTCCTTCCTTGTTCCCCAATTTTAGTTGTTTTCATAATTTGAAAAACCTATTTTTTCCAAATTATGTTCCCATGAACCCTGGTTTTCAAGAATCCAATTTACACATCATATGTGCCCGGAATTGGCTAACTCTATACAACGATAATAATTTTCCAAATCCCTATTGAATCATATTCATATTGCATCTATATACCAATTTCAGCTTTCGCGTAAAATAACAGATACAGTAGGGTTTTGATGTGGCTCTGATACCACTGTAGTGTTTTGATGCAGGTTACGCAGCAGAATAAAAAAAAATCTAATCATGCTCAAATCCCTCCAAGGATCACTGGCAAGCAATCATAACATGATTAGGGTAGAAACATGTATACCTTATTTTGTGTGATCACGACGAAGAATTGTGTTTTCGTCTATAAGAGTATACAATTGGATCTTTGACTGGAATCCTTCTCCACATGTAGTTCTAGCAACGGAAGAAGGAGGGAAGATGTCATGCAAAACCGAGCAAGCCGCGCCACAGGGATTGGCCGACGGCAAGGGGGCGGATGGGCCAAGGAGGCTTCGACTTTCTTGGCTTCTCTTCTCTCTCTTTCTTTGTTAAGTTCTCTCAATAATGACTTGGTTGTTCAGAAAATAACAAGCTAGAGTTCCTTTATATAATTAATAACTCTTTGTTAACTACATAAGTGCTCCAATACTAATCATGTCCTTACATGGATTAGTCCACATTCAAACTAGTCCCACTAGCTTTGCTTGTGGTTGCGTTATGATCCTTTTGTTAATTAGTCAAACTAATTAATACCCATATCCTGTTTAATCCATACGGTGTGTGACCCCATATGTTTCTACTTAGTTGGTAGTAACTTTTAAAAACATAGAGCGGTGTCTAGAAACACATCTATGCCACCCAACTAATAGAAATAGTTAGTGATCCCAACAAATCTTGTGCCCAATGTTACCGTGTTGTGTCATCCCTTTGTCTATATATCCAGATTGGACACGTGACATAATTGTCACACTCGTATATCTAATTCATAGTTTCTCGATCCTGGGAATATGCTTATCCATGCAGATAACATCAATATATCCATACTGATTTATCTGAGTCTGGCTAGACATACCATAAGCTCTACCCCTCGAGTGGTCATGGATATTTACCCTATTATGTAGGAGGGACAAATCCTATCTACATCACTGCCATCTCTAAGCTTTCTTCCTATCATGCCCGATAGTTATCTTTATGTTTACCCAGTTACGTTGTAACGTTTGATAATATCAAAGCATGATATTTTACAACTAGAGTATCCAGTGACTTCAAGTCAAAGGATAATAACACCATTAGCTCTACGAGAAGCACTTCTGACTTTGACATAATCTAATGTAGCCTTCTCGTGGTGGGTCTATCCAGTATGCCATTACTCCTAATGCATACCCATTTGTTAGACTTGATATCTCCATATCAATCTACCCACACTAGTCTATAGTTGATCGTCCCATTAATCAATATAATGGACTAGGGATATTGAAGAATATAAAATTTATATTCTAAGGACTTCATTCATGTTAACATATATCTATATCGATAACATAATGAATAGTAAATCCATATATATTTGTCACGATAAATTGATTGCCTCTAGGGTACAATTCCAACAGTATATGTCAAAACTATTTTATGGGGTTATAATAGACTCTTTTAGGATTCTATTTACCAATTTGCATGATTTTTTAATGACCAGCTAGGGAGAAACCAATTTTCGAACCTAACCATTCAAATCTCCCTGTTTCTCAGCATGTCAACCCTACATTTCTCAGCATGTCAACCCTACGTTTTTACTATAAGTAAGACACCACTCGTTATCTTTCAAGATTGTTTTAGTGGGTTATTAAAGACACTTATAGTTTTCTTCTACCAGTTTTCATGATCTTTAGATGAGCGGATAGAACCAATTCGAACTTAAACATTCAAATATGTCTGTTTCTTAGCAGGTCAGCCCTACGTTCTTACTATAAGTCAGACACCGCTTGTTATCTTTCGAAACTGTTTTAGTGGGTTATAGACCCTTATAGTATTCTTTTTACAAATTTTCATGATCTTTAGATGAGGGGTTAGAGAGAAACCAATTTTCGAACCTAAACATTCTAATATGTTCGTTTCTCAGCATGTCTACGTTTTCTACTATACGCTGGACACCGATCGTTGCCTTTTAAAACAATTTTAGTGGGTTATAATCGACCCTTATAGGATTCTACTTACCAATTTTCATGGTTTTTAAAAGAACGGTTTGAGAGAAACCAATTTTCGAACCAAAACATTCAAATATGTCCGTTTCTCATCATGTCAGCCCTACGTTGTGTACTATTAGTCGTCCACCGCTCGTTATCTTTCAAAATGATTTTAGTTGGTTATAATAGACCCTTATAGGATTCTTCATGCCAATTCTCATGATTTTTAGATGATCGGTTTCAGTGAAACTAATTTTTGAACCTAAACTTGTCATTTTTATGTTGAGTAGAATTCTATGGGAACTGTAGCAAGTGTTTATGTTACCATCTACCTTATTGTTCTAAAATGATCTTGACATGAATTTTCGGCAGTAACTTCTCCTAGTCAGTCAAGAAACAACGGAGGATTTTTCTCAAAGAGAAAAAAGAAACAATGGAGGATGAACAAAGAATTCAACATTAATGCATAACAAGCCTTCAATGAAACTATGAAAGTCACATTTGCCTCCAGAAACAAATTCAAGCGGAGTTGCTAATATTAACTATGGAACGAATTTGAATCCTTGGTGAATTGAAACAAGAGTTTATGACAACATCATTAGATGTGTTCGAGAACATGAATTACAGATTTTATTTATTAGAAATAAACAATTAAATTGCACAAGCATGACCATGTTCTCGCACCTATTCAATTTGAATAGAATTTGGAAAGTTTCAAAAATATAGTAACATATATAAACCACATATCTTAAGGAGAACTGAGGGACTCACGGTGATTTCATGATCGGGGCTTGTCCGAATACTTCAGAGAGGAAAGTCGACGACTAGGGTTCCGAACTAATGACCGTGTTAACCTGAAATTGCTAGTAGATAGAAGATATCAAAACCCTACAAACACTTAGAAACTTTTAGATAAGTTACAACTAGTGTTGGAAGAACGAGCTTCAAGTCAGATGGAGTGATCGGCATGCGGTAAATGCAATAACTCTCGATTGAGTGATCCTCAGGCGGTAGTTGCAGAAACTATGCAGCTACTTGACGAAATAAATCTGTTATGTTTTTTTTTTTTTTTTTTAGTTTTTATATAATTCTTTTTCATAGAGAGTTTCAGCTCTGCTAGTTCGACTCGTTATTTATAGAAACCTCACTTTTAAAATGGGGCTTTTCAGGTTGAAACCTCAAGACCAAATGTACGCTCTAAAATAGTGGCATTTTATGATTATTTGTTCAAGTGGTGATATTTCAGTAGTTTCTGTACATAGTAGTGGTAGTTTGGGAAATTACTCACTTCCTAGCACTGGAATATTATGAAAAAAATAGCAAATTTTTGAATCATAACGTTAACTAAATTTGACAATCAAATTTTACCTTAAAAGTCAACTGTGGTGCAAAAGAAGGAACGGAGGTAGCATATTACTTTTTAAGTTGAATAATAGTTTATTCCACTTTTCCAGTTTAGTATTATCCCAAACTAATGCTAAAATAGTCAGATCAATGTTAAGCGTTATTAAAAAGGATTGGATTTCTCTGAAGGATTGGATTATGATTTCTACTAAATAAATTGTGTTCCTAATCTGATTCGGATTATGTGTTGAGCCTCGTCTCTCCTCTATAAAAGGGTTGTCGTAGATTAGAGAGAAATTACAATCACCACCATCGTTGCTTGATCATCATCTACTTGTTCATTCTTCTTCTTCTTCTTCCTGCACGTCCAGCACAATAACCAGTACAATTCAGTATCAGTATCCATGGCTGCGAAAAACGAAGACTTACCCATCCCTGTCTACTCCAAACTCGAACCGGTCTACGGTAGTCAAGTCGAAGAAGCCCAACTCCGCTTCAACAGATTGAAATCCAACTTCATCCAAACCTTTGGCCATCCTCCCGACGTCTATGCTAGATCTCCAGGGAGGGTAAATTTGATTGGAGAACACATCGACTATGAGGGCTACTCGGTCCTCCCAATGGCCATTAGGCAAGACACAATCGTCGCCGTCCGCAAGCATAATAATAATACACCTTCAGGAAACCAGATCCGGATCGCAAACGTTAACGAGAAATACTCAATGTGTACTTACCCTGCTGATCCAAGCCAAGAAATTGATTTGAAGAATCACAGATGGGGACATTACTTTATCTGTGCATATAAAGGCTACCATGACTATGCCAAATCAAAAGATATTGATGAAGTTCCAGTTGGATTGGATGTTATGATAGATGGAACTGTTCCTACAGGATCTGGATTATCAAGCTCCGCGGCGTTTGTCTGCTCGTCTACAATTGCTATTATGGCTGCTTCGGATGTTAACTTCCCAAAGAAAGAGATTGCGCAGCTTACCTGTGAATGCGAACGCCACATTGGCACACAATCTGGTGGAATGGACCAGGCTATATCTGTCATGGCTAAACCTGGGTTTGCGGAGCTGATTGATTTCAACCCCATTCGTGCGACCGATGTAGAGCTCCCCGCCGGGAGTTGTTTCATCATCGCCCATTCTCTCGCTGAATCTCAGAAAGCAGTCACCGCAGCTACAAATTACAACAACCGTGTCGTCGAATGCCGGTTAGCTGCCATTGTACTCGGAATCAAGCTTGGAGTGAAACCCAAAGATGCTGTATCAAAACTGAAAACTCTTTCTGATGTCCAGGGACTATGTGTGTCGAAGAACGGATCTTCTGATCCAGTTGCGGTGGTAAAGGAGCTCCTGAATGAAGAACCATACACTGCTGCCGACATTGAAGAAATCACTGAAGAGAAGCTGCATTCGATCTTTCGTGAGTCTCCATCTTCTTTAGACGTGATAAAAGCTGCCAAACACTACAAACTATTCCAGAGAGCCTCTCATGTATACTCTGAAGCGAAGCGTGTATATGCTTTTAAGGACACTGTGTTGTCAAAGCTAAATGAGGACGACATGCTGATGAAGCTTGGTGATCTTATGAATGAAAGCCATTGTAGCTGCAGTGTTCTATTCGAATGCAGTTGTTTGGAACTTGAAGAGCTTGTCACGATATGCCGAAAGAACGGCGCTTTTGGGGCAAGACTTACAGGTGCTGGTTGGGGTGGGTGTGCAGTTGCTTTGGTGAAGGAGTCTATTGTACCTCAATTTATCCTCAACTTGAAGGACCAATTCTACCAATCAAGAATAGACAAAGGGATCATTAGCAGAACCGATCTCGGCCGCTACCTCTTCGCTTCCAAGCCTTCGAGTGGAGCTGCTATCTTCAAATTTTAGAAATAGTTACTTTTATTTCCCTAGTTAGGGTTGATTGTCTGCATATTGATATTCATTCTTCTATTATATGAGGTTTAATTAATTTTTTTCCGTACTTATTTGTTATGTATTGATGTCCATTCTTCTATTAGACGAAGTTCAATTTTTTCCATACTTGTTATGGATATACATGTTCGTCGAGTTGATAACTGACATGTGATAGAGTGATGTGAAGCAAGACTAGTATATTATTTCCTGCTTTTATTTATTTGAGAAAATAATGTTTTTCTAATTGAGAAGTGTGTTTTGAATCGAGAACTACACTAATAAGAGCTCATCAATATGCGGCACAAAAGCTTTTATGCTCATAGATTGATGAGTCAGATGACCATAGATGGATTTGATCAGCTTGCAAACTTGGATGGTGAGCATTTACAGACCCTTGGGGCTGAGCCTTGTAAACATTTTCCTTTAGATGGCTATGGAGAACTGCATTCTTCACATTAAGTTGTTGAAGTAGCCAGATATAATGTGTAGCTAATTACCAAATAACACGTATGGTAGTATGCAAGTACATCGGAGTTCTAGAAGAAAGTTTTAGGTTTGCACAATATTGTGGTAAAAAATGTAGCATTAACTTGTAGTGAAAGAAGAATAAAATTAGAGAGTTTCAGTGTTTGCTCTCTCTGCTGACCTCTTTATTTGGAGCTCCCTGTCCTAGCTAGCGGGGCGAGTTCCGTGCCGTTGTCTACAACAGCAGGATTACTGGTGAACATATGGCTCTCAAACTGATTAGGGAGTTTTCCTGTGCTTTCGTTGGTGATCAGAGCTAATCCGAACTCCGAAGTAGTAAGGCGTGAGGGGGGTTTTGGTTACTAGGATTTGTTTATGTTCTGTTTGATATCCTTTTTGTCGTACCTTGTTTCTAGGACATCATATTTTCGTAGTTTGATACTAGGTGTTTCATCCTACCTCTTTCTAGGACATCACTTTTTCGTAGTTTGATTCTAGGTTTTGGTCGGCCTCTCGTGTGGTCAATTAGTTATTTTGTGTCCTAAATAATAGCATAGCTTAATTATAAGGACTTAACTGTAATTATTTTGTTATTAGTTGTGTATATAACACTAATCAATAGAGAGGTCCGGGAGAGGACAATTTCACAATTCTTACATGGTATCAGAGCAACCCTAGCTGCCACCGCTGCCGTCATCGCACAACCTCTACCAGTGCACTGCCGCCGTCGTCGCCTAGCGGTCTGATCCACCTCTTCCACGCTTCCGCCTTTCTCTCCCTTTCCGTCGCTCTCTGGGACGCACCTTGTCCTCAAAGTTGTCGCCCTCTGCGACCGCTACCCTCGCTGCCCAGTGAACCCTCTCTGCTCACTGCAAAGCTCACCAATCGACCTCTCTGTGCGAGACGATCTCAATCGCGCCTTCCGAAGTCTCTGTTCTTTGCCTCAAACGTCGCTCCACGTGCTAGCTCTGCTCGGCGCGACTCCAGTTGGTCAGCTCCTCTTCTTGGCTTCCGAAGCCGCCTCCATCGGGTCGGCTCATCTTATCGGCTTCCGAAGCCACCGTCAGCCAGCCACCGTCGTCGCTTCATCCGCTTGCTTCACAGCTTCTCTACCTCCCTCTCTCTCTCTCTATCTCTCTTCGGGTCTGCAAACGCAAGACAACGGTCATCTTCGTTGCCGGTATTTTAGACTTAACAGCCTCGATCGTAAGCAAAATCCATCCAGTGTCGATAACCTCTTCGTCAAACAACATCAGCAGCAACAACAACTGCGATTATGGCCAAAAGCCTTTGTTATGGCTCCTCTTTTCGTATTATTATGTGGGTTTGCGTTGTGGCTTTTGATTCAATTGTGAATTTCAGCTGGTGTCGGGAGTAAGAGTTGTTCGATGGAAATTTTCACATTATAGGGGTCTCTATAGCTAGCTAGTGGGGCGGGGCTAATCATTGCCTAATTATTGTGACTCATCATCATCACAAAATAAACAGTGGGTTGTTGTCACTTCTCTGCTTTCTAATGGCGTTTGAAAAATTATACTCCTCGGCCTCCTCCATGGAACACCTCCACCTCCTGTCACAGGGTCACCATAGTCATGGTGACCGATGCTATAATTTACAGAAAGGGCAGGGTGGCACTCAGGAACACACTACGCCACCGGCCTCTCCTCACGGCAGTTGGGTGTGGTGTCCCGCCTCTTCCTTCCCGACAGCACCACCATCCCCTATCCCGCAACGAAGGACTGGGCACAGTTAGGACCCTCTCAGCCTGCAGCCACGTCAGGTATTCTTGGTCTAGGACCGACTCAGCGTCCGCGAGTTCTTGCTACTACTGCGGGTTCGTCTCCCTCTGTTACTACTTTGAGTTCTGAACTTGCTGCCATGACCCTTAATGCTCCGGATAAGATTTGGTACATGGACTCTGGGGCCTCCTCTCATCTCACATCTGAGACAGGTACTCTCTCCTATGTCTCATCAAGTTCTCCAATTTCTAATATGATGGTCGGTAATGGGATGCAAATTTTAGTGTGGGTGAAAGAGCCTGGGGTCTCGGTTCAGGGTTAAAGAGACAATCGATAACCAAAAGTAAAAATATACTATTAATATTACATTTTGTTTAATGTACATAACAAAATTTTGATAATACGTACAATTTGAAAACAAAATGTGTTTGTGATCTGCTAAAGTATCTAAACTACACTCGGCATGCTCGTCTTGATCCGCGTTCCCATTCTCCCACCTTGATTGATGACAGCGGTTTTAAAATGACAAAAGACGACGCAGTTTTGAAGAAAATGATCAGTAAAAACAGAGTGAATACACACTACGACATGTAAAGTAACGAGTGGCACACAAGCATGAGTTGAAATAAATAAAGACATTTGAAACATTAATAAGTGAAAGTGTTGTGAGTTTATGAACAAGTATAAGTAATCGCGCAGTAAGAACGTCCAAACTTTAAAACGTTAATAGAGCACGAGCATTCGAATTATTCCTAAACCATTAAATTTTCACGAGATAAAATCATGTTTAAGTAAAATTGTATTAATTTACGAGTACTAAATTTCTTTCTATTTCATATAATTTAGTTGGAGCATATCCAGAGCCACCAAAAGGATCTTTTGAGTAAGCAACTCTATTTCAACTTCAATTATATGTTAAGTTTAGATGAGGCATATCCAGAGCCACCTGCAGGATCGATGTAGACTGAGGAATCACGGATTAATCATAAAGGGTTCCTTCTAGGGTCTATTGAACCCTATTTCACCGGAGCGTTAAGGGAGCCCATACGTTAATCACCGCTCACAACATAAGCTAAAAGGCCTTAAGTATCGACACCCCTATACCGTAGTGACCCTTACAAGTATAAGTAGCACTCTATAGCTCTAACAAACCCTTGGTCGCAATACGTTCGGGGGCGGATTTATGAACAATTAAGTTCTATCCAGTAATAAGAAGCATTGCTTCAATGGTCTTAGCCATAAAAATGGAGGATCGCTTGGCGCCTCCCATTATAACACAACTCTGTACATCGTCCTAAATCTATTAGAAGTATTTTAATTCTTCTATTTCCAATTAACAAAATCATATTATCAACTTATCACAAGTAATGTTTCAAGAGTTATAAGGAGGATTAAATTTATATCCAAACAATTTCGAGTATAAATCATGTTTTTCGTACTTTTTCGATCAACAAATATTCAATCGAGAAATCACATCAATACTCACATTTTGATAAGTAAGGATCGCACATATGTACTTACCAGTGATATGAAGAACAACCAAAAGCAAGAAATTAATCCTAGCCCTTCAATGACAACCTATCTCTCCTACGAGGTCGATGTCTATAATCACATGTATACCGTATTCATTACAACCAACTTACACATCGATAATTCAAATGCAATATACATGCCACATAGTCCTATATTTTATAAATTCACATATAATTATGTTCACATATCAAAATAAACGCGACAACACACTTGGAATTTCAAAAATTCATGTTTTCTAAAAACTGTGAAACAACAATTCGGACAGAATTGTAGGTCTGACTTTGGAGGCATATTTACCATATCAAAGTATCTCCTAAAATCTTAAAATTAATTTATGATCAACCTATATATGTATAATTTCATAAAAATCAAGAAAATCATGAATATATATTATAAAACTCAATTAACAAAAATAACAAATACTGCTATGCAGAGAAGAGTTTGGCAAAAACTTTCAACTTTGCAAGGTGATTACTACCACTTGGAGAATAGCAATTAAGCACATCTTCTCCAAAATTGACCCCCAATGTGTCCAGCTACAACACGAGAAATATGAGATTCAAAAAGTTTCTAAAAAGGGGGTTTTTAATCAAAATGCCAAGAATGGTCCAGAAACAGAGTTTCAGAAAACATGCAAATGAAAATGAGCACATCTCCCTAAACAAAATGGATATGGAGTTGATTTATTTCTAAACTAACCATATATGAGTCTAGTTTCAAAATATTCAAGATTTAAAAATTTCACTGCGACAAAATTTGGAGATAATCCATGTTTTTCACAAACTGATCAGATTGTATAAACATGCATTTTGTTAAAAAAATCAACAAGAATGGTTCTAATGAGACATGCAACCAATGTAGACTTGATTTTCACCCAAATAGCACCATTTTTACATGCTCTTGACACAAATTATCAAAAATCTCTTGAGAAACAAATCCAAAGAAGATGACATTCACAACATGCATGTGGATTCTAGTGTGGGTTTCATGAAATAGTAAAATTTCTGGAGTTAAAATTTTGATCAAACCATGAAAATGAAGAATCAAGGATACAAAATAAGAAATCTAAGATCTAATTTCACTAATCAAAGTTAAATTTAGACATGCAAGCATGGACTTAAGTCTAGGAAGAATTTTACCCCAAGATTCTAGAAGATGGTGAGCAAGAAGGTCAATTTGACCTTGAATTCTTGAGTAGGATGGTGGAAGAACACCCCTCCATGATGATACTAAGGTTGGACTCAAGATTTCCACAATTTGGAGACAAGAAATTTGAGTTTTGATGAAGTTTTGTGGAGATCAACCTCCAAAAACGGGCATGGAGTTTTGAGAGAGAGAAAAGAGCTTGTATGAATGCTCTTGAAGAGAAAAATATGTAAAGAAATGAAGTGATGGAGATGGGGAAGGATGAACTTGATGGAGATGGGAGTGTTGGTGGTTCATTGAGTGTAATGAGGATGAATATATATATATATATATATATATATATATATATATATATATATATATATATATATATATATATATATATATATATATATATATATATATATATATATATTGTAATGAGAGTTAATCAAGTTAGTGAGGAAGGGATTGGAGAGCAATTATAATCTCCCAACAAGTTATATGGGGATAGAGGGAAATGTCAAAAATTAAGGGTGATAATATCAATTACATGAGTTTATGGATGGAGTTGAAGTATAATAATCAAGAGTAACGAGGGTGAAACTGTAATTTTCAATTACTATCTATCACATATAAGTCAATTTTTATAAATCGGAACATTCCAAGCAAGCTACTATGTATATAAGTATCAAATTATTCATTTACAAAACTACATACATGTCCCAAGTACACAAAATAAGTTTTAAATAGTATTACTCAAGTAACCGAAACTACAAAATAATCAAAAATGAAGTTTTATAAAATCATAAATGTAAAATGACACCCTTATACTTTAAAAACCAAGAACAAGTCATTAATAAGTTGAAATAGAAATTTCTTGAAATTCTCTAATATTTTTTCAAAATTACCAAATAACCCCCAACTAAAATACAGGGTATTAAGTGCGGTTCCGGTCAGCAGACTATTACTACCCTAGCCCGTCCCCTACACCTCAAAAATGACATTCTTGCTCCAGACATCATTAAAAATCTTGTCTATGTTCGTAAGTTTACCATTGATAACAATGTCTTTATCGAGTTTGACCCGACCGACTTTTCTGTGAAGGACCTTCCCTCGGGGACCCTTTTACTTCGGAGCAATAGTTCAGGGGACCTCTATCCTCTTATTTCCACCCCGTCCCTCTCTCCAGCTCATTCTCTTGCCATTCTTCCAGCACCAGTGTGGTAAAACTGTCTTGGACATCCTGGTTGCCACGTCTTAGATCATCATAGCTCTAGTCATTTCATTTCTTTTACTAAAGACTGAGCAGACCGGATTGTGCCTTGCATGCCAACTCGTAAAACACGTTTGACTTCCCTTTGCGCCTTCACAATGTTGTATTGTGGCTCCGTTGAACATTATTCATAGTGATATTTGGACATCCACTGTTGCTAGAAAATCTAATTTCAAGTATTATCTTCTCTTATTTGAAGATTACTCGCATTTTCCATGGGGTTTTTCCTTTAAAACTCAAATCGGATGCTTTCATTCACTTCAAAAAATTCCGGACGTATTTGCATACCCAGGTTTCTCGTGACATCAAGAGTTTTCAGTGCAACCTTGGGGGGAATTCAATAAATCTGTGTTTCATGAGTTCGCCAAGTCCAGTGGCCTTGTTTTTCGATTTGCTTGTCCGCAAACGTCTCCTCGAAACGGAAAGGCTTAACGTATGATATGTTGTATCAATGACATATCTCGTACCCTTCTCTCTCAGTCTTCCATGTCTCCTCGCTTCTGGGTTGAGTCTGTTCTCACTGCTGCCTATCTCCATAACATTCTCCCCACAAAAGCTCTCAACGGTGATATTCCTACCACCATTCTCTATCATCGTCTTCCCACATACGATCATCTTCGAACCTTTGGGTGTCTATGTTACCCTAATCTGACTGCTGTGTCTCCCCACAAGCTTACCTCTCCGTCCACTCGATGTGTGTTTCTTGGTTACCTTTCGAACTATCGTCGTTATCGGTGTCTCGACATCTCTACTGGTCTCATTATCATCTCTCTTCATGTCAGGTTTGATGAGCACGTCTTTCCGTTTGCCACACCGAGTTCCGTGTCACCTCCTGGGCATACTGTCTCTGACCCTGACGATGGTCTTCCTCCTATAGGTTTGTCCGGTCATACTCACAACCCCTCTGCTTCCTCTCGGATAACCCCACCCTTCCCTCTTCACTACACTCGTCGCTCGGTCGCACCTCCTCCTGCTACCTCGACACCACCTCAGGCTCCTCCTCAGCCTCCTTCCTCCCCACATGTCACAGTGGCCTCGTTGTCTCCATCACTAGACTTTCCTAACCCACAGGATCCACCTCTCTCCCCTCAGATGAGAACCCGAGCCCAGTACGGTATCCATAAACCCATCTCCCGTGTCACCCTTCATGCTCAATCCCCCTCTTATGTGTCCCCCTTGCCCAAATCCCATGTGTCTGCTCTTTCGGACCCACATTGTAAAGCTGCAATGGATGATGATTTTGAGGCTATGATCACGAATCAGAATTGGGAGCTGGTTCCACGCCCGTCTGGGGAAAACATTCTTCGTGATATTAAGTTATTCCGTCACTATTTTCGGGCTGATGGTACTCTTCAGCGGTAGAAAGCCTGCCTAGTGGTGAATGGCAAATCTCAGTTACTGGAAGTTGATTGTGATGAAACTTTCAGTGTTGTTGTCAAAACGACCACCATCCGTATTGTTCTCACTCTTTCCATCTCTCGTTCTTGCCCTATTCGCCAGTTGGATGTCGAGAATGCTTTCGTCACGCTGACCTGGATGAGTTAGTGTATATTCATCAACCAACGTGAAAATGTGAGTATGCAGATGTTAATGCAGCTTGGATACTCTAGATGGGGGGTTGGGTTTAATAGAGCATGCCAACTTTTTGCAAAACTTGCTAGGAAGATGAAAACTTGTGAAAACAATGAAGTTCAATGCCTTCAAAACTAGTTCAAGCCCTTGGAGAAGATGCAGACAGTATAAAGCAAGTATGCCTTTTTCAAGGCCTTGAAAACAAGTTCAAACCCTTGAAAAATAGACAGTTTTGTGTGCTGCAAAAACTATGAAAAAGAATGAACTATAAATGCAAAAGACAAGTGATTTATAGAGCTCAGTCCACTTCGGCCTCCGTCTCTACCTCACGGATTAGATCCCTGCAGTATTTTCAACTCAATTCTTATAAATCAAAAGCTAAGCCCTACTACTCAAGCCCCGAGAGTTCCCTTACTCTGTTACATCTTGTGGTTTTCCCTAACCTGTCTAGTACCTGCTCTAGCTAACTGATTAACTAAGAATTCTCTATTTTTCACCTTGAACAATCCTTGAGAATAGATGTAGAGATAATACAGAAATGATCTACCAATACAGCTCAATACAGAAGTACACTAAGAATGGAAAACTGCAATGAAGAATGCGGTGAACTTCTGTGGAATGGATTGAGAGTTTGATGTTCTTCCTTGGTGCATTGTCAATCCAGAACCTTGTCTCTTGATTTTTCCCGTTGAGTCTCGTAGCTTCAAAGTGAGCTCTATTTAAACTATTTGAAGCTCTGCAAATCTTCCCAGATTTTCAGCAACAACTCCCTCTTTTGTAGGAACAACTTTGACTCTCTTTAACAGCTTTCTCCAACGGATAGTTGATCACAATATTCAGAGATAATGTTTCGATCTTGTCTATAAACACTCTGAGAAGCTGTCATAAGTCTCTGATTGATCACAGTATCAAAATGTCCAACTATTTCTAAAACTGCACAAATTCAGTTTAGGAAACAATCCTGCAAATATTATAAACAAAATTTCCTGCAATATCAAAGTCAAACAGATGATATTCTATGATCAAAAAATATTATAATAATTTGTCTTTCATCATCTAATAACAGTGAATCAAACATATAAAATATAGAAAGGGAATCAACTCAGAGAGTTTGCAGAAAACTCCTCCTGAGAATGTTCATACAGTTTAAGCAGTTTCAAGGCTTTGAATCCAGTTTCAAGGCCTTGAAAAAGCTATTTTCAAGCCTCTGATACTGATTCAAGGCTTTAAAATATGATTCAAGGCCTTGAAATAGCTGAACTATTTCAAGCCTTGCACAACCTGATCTTACAATCTCTCCCTTGATGAATGACAAAACCAAATTATGTTTGATCCTTAATAGACTAGGGATATTTAAGAATATAACATTTATATTCTAATGACTTCATTCATGTTAACATATCTCCATATCGATAACATAATGAATAGTAAGTCCATATATATTTTTCACGAAAAATTGATTGCCTCTAGGGCACAATTCCAACAGTCTCCCACTTGCACTAGAGTTAATCTCCTTAATCATATGCCTATTGATCTAGCGCGGCCCTGACACTTACGCTGCGCAAGGAGCATGATAGGTGAGACACCTTGCTCGTACTCTGCATAAATGCACATATCCTCTATGGACAATCAATTGAGATTGAATCTTCTAAGTATGTGCATATTATGCATTAATATACTCAGTCCTCTATTAAAGAATCAGCAACTGAATCTTGCCTAGAACCTTTCCAGCTCACAGTCCCTTCCTCTAGGGCAAAACATAAAGCTTGACTATAATTTGAAATATTTTTTTTGATTGGATGTTCGCATCACTGTAACCCCTTACAGTGAACCCTACCTATCCTCTATATATCAATATTCATCCTTTTGTTCTCATCTCATGTACTTAAGGATAATCTTGATATTTATCCAGTGACACTCACCCGGATTTGACTGGTATCTCCATGTCATGCTCATATGATATGTCTGGCCTAGTACATAGCATAGCGTATCTCGTGAATCTTATTCATACGGTCATTCACAATCTAATTGGAAGGAAAATTAGTCTTCCAAAGGCTAATTCCATGTGACATGGGTAAGAATCAATATTTTTTTTATGTTGAACTATTTCAACATCTTTGTCAATATATGTACTCTGAATTAAGCCAAAAAACTTTCTTGATCTATCTCCATAGATCTTTATAGATTGTTTCGCCTAAGTATATCATTGAAAATAAGTTATATAGCCAATCTTTAACAGATTCCAGAGTAGAGACATCATTCCCAAAGATTAGTATGTCCCCACATACAAGACCAGAAATATAACTGTGCTCCCACTAACCTTCTTGTAGACACAAGCTTCATCTTCAATTTTGATGGAACCAAACTCCTTTGATTGTATCCTCAAATCGAATATTCCAACTCCGAGAAGCTTGACTCAATCTGTATACAGATTGCTACAAGCAATATGCGAATGGATTTAAGCATCACAACTGGGGAAAGATTTCGCCATAGTCTATACTATGAACTCACATGAAACTTTTAGACACCAATCATACCTTAAAGGTAATCATATTACCATCCATGTTGGTTTCCTCATAACTCACTTGCACCTTATGGGTCCTACCCTTTCAGGTTGTTCGACAGATGTCCATACTTTGTTGGCATACATGGATTCCATTTCGTATCTCGTGGCTCCAAGCCATTTCTGAGAGTACGGCCCACATGTGGCCATCTCATAGGTTGTAGGCTCATTTCCATGAGCAACACATCAACGTACTATAAGAAATCCATATTTATCTAGCCCTTTGACATATTTAACCTACGAGGTTCTTGTGTTACATGAGTAGGTTGCTCCACAACACCTTGTGATCCTGCTCATGTTCTATCAAAAGTATCAATGTTCTGTTGTGGTTCTTGAACTCCTTCAAGTTCTACTGTCCTCCCATTGTTCCTTTTAGTGACAATATCTATATAGAAACACATCACTTCGAGCAACAAGCAATTTGTTCTCGATTGGATTGTAGAGATAATATCCTTTGTTTCCTTAGGATATTCCACATAGCACATTTATCCGACTTGGGTCTAAGTTTATCTGTAATACATAAAATTAATAACCCAAATTCTTTATGAATTACATAATAGGAAACTTCCTAGTCCATATCATATATGGTGTTAGTGATATTGATGGAACAAGGTTAAGGGCGAAATTTGCTGTAATTAGAACATTGCCCCTAAATTAAATTGGAAGTTCTGTTTGACGCATCATGGACCGAACCATTTCCAACAAGGTTCGAACTCTCCTCTCAGACACGCCATAACCATGTGGCGTTCTAGGTGGAGCGAGCTTGGATCATATCCAACACTCTTATAGATGCTTGTCAAACTCTTGGCTTAAGTATACTCCTCCACAATCTAATCATAGATTTGATGCTTTTGCCAAGATGGTTTTCTACTTCGTTCTTGAATTCCTCGAACAATTCAAAGGATTCTGATTTGTTTCTTTATAAGATACACAAAGCCATATTTCTCTAATGTCATCAGTAAATATGAAGAAGTACTGAAAACTACTTTTAGCATTTTTTTCTTAGCGGCCTGCATACATCAATATGCATGATTACCAAAGATCATATCTTGCCTATTAAACAAGTCTTACATGTCTCATATGATTCAAAATCAAATGAGTCTAGAAATCCATCCATATAGAGCCTAGATATGTATCTCTCATTTATGTGGCCTAAACAACAATGCTAAAGATAAGTGAGGTTCATATCATTATATGCAAACCTTCTGGTATTATGTTATAGATGAAATTATCATGATCAAGGATATACAATTCATTACACAAGTTGCATTAGAATAATGCATATCAGAATAAGTGGAACAATATTTGTCCTTTATTATGATAGAGAGCTTTTCTTGTCCTAATAAGAAACTATGATAATGCGCATACTCGTAGAGGGGACATAATCATTTTTTTAGCAACACTTCGAAAAATTTCAGAAAGGTAGAGATAATTCCCTACGGCTAATTTAGCAACTCTTTGCTTCATTGCCCCACGTGTAAGTTTATTTCTTCCTTATCCAATTGTCTACATCTCTTGAGATCCTCCACATTTCAGTAAATGTGAGATCATCATCTAGTATAATATACTCATGATGATGAAATATTGACTTCTATAAAAAAATACCTCAATTGGAATTCATAATTCCTATATTGTTTCCTTCCAGGTACTTTGGGCAATCTCTCTTCCTCTACACCACCTATGGGGCTTTAAGGCAATTTGATATTAGCAACAAGCTTGTTTTATGCCCATGGGGTCGGCACAAACATTTTTCCCTTAGCCATGCTGTTAACCATTAACATGTTTAGCCTTAGCCCTTTATGAGTGCTTTGTTTAGCGATTCTCAATCAAATTGAGTAAATTGCCTTTGGACAAAACCTTATTTGCATCCAATGCAATTCTTCATCCACTTGGGCGAATAACTTTTATTCTTTATCTATCTTATAGATAACACCCATCCTATAACTATTTCAATCATATTGAATTAGCTTAGTTGCGTATTACCTCTTGCTTTAGCAGTCACACATTACTAGCTTGTTTCGTCGTGTCATATCTTAATGAATCAAGTCGCCTTGCTTTGGCAAGCCCTAACTTCATTACATCTCGATCATGAAAAGTGCTAAGAAAGATGTGGTAAAACGCAAAGTGGAGCAACACTTCGAAACTTTCATGTCTAGCTCGCTCTTTAAAAGAGCTTCTTTTAATGTATGATCATATCATACACCTCCATGTTTCTCATCTTGCCTCCAAACCTCAGAGTTCATGGCCGCTAACACGAGGCAGGTGACATCCAAAGAACCATTCTTTGATGGTCCTTCCATTAGGGTTTAGTGTGTTTTGGTAGTCGGTGGGAAGAGAACTTTATGTTCTACGATGTACAACATTTTTCTTTTACTTGAGAACTATTCTCAATTTAACCATTCTTTGATGGTCCTTCCATTAGGGTTTAGTGTGTTTTTGTAGTCGGTGGAAAGAGAACTTTATGTTCTACGATGTACAACATTTTTCTTTTACTTGAGAACTATTCTCAATTTTATACCAGTCTAGAAAATAGATTCCACACAGCTTGTCATTCATACGGACATAAAGTCGCATCTTGTTTTTTAAATGCCATGGGTATCCAACACAAAAGAATTATGCAAAGTGTTGTGACGTTTTAACTATATTTAACAAGGACTTAAATTGTCAAACATAGCTCCCACTATTTTTCTCGGATTAATTACCCTCAATATTAATGCGGAATATATCATATATTTTCTAGTGGGTCAAGATCCGTATTTCACTTCTTTTTTAGCTTGCTTTGGTAAGTCACCCAAAAACCTGTTATTTAGGCATCCCTATGCAACTCTTGGTGCAACCGGGTAAATAACTCTTTATTTATCTATCTCATAGATAATCCCAATTTTTATGCCTCTAAGTCATCAATCCAATTGAAACTACTTGGTTACATTTAACTTCTTATTTTAACAACCACACATTACTTGCTTGTGTCGCCGCAGCACACCATGGTAAATTAAAATCGCCTTGTTTTGACAAGTCCGAAATTAATAAACCCTGATCATGAAGGGTTTCAAAATAAGAGAAGGAAAAAACATAATATTTCCTTTGAGGGATTTTAGTGTTATTACTTAATTTGTTTGGTTGATCTCATAAAAATGTTCTACTTATTTGGATTGGGCAATCCGCAACAAACGATCATTGTTGTTTAATATTATCTTGTTACGTTTTGCTTGTATCAACCATACACCAAAATAAATAACAAGACAAAAATAACATCCACAAAAGAAAAATTAACGTGGAATGTATATGGCCCCTAAGACTAAGATATTACCAAGCCAATGATAATATGTGTGTGTGTGTGTGTGTGTGTGTGTGTGTGTGTGTGCCCTAAAGTGACAAGCTCGTCTCCATGTGCCTCCACCATAGCTGCGCGTCCTAGGTGTGCAAGTCCTCCATCGTCTTTGTGGATTCTTGGTTGTTTTGTCTTCTTCTCCATGCTCTTGGCTATCATCTAATTATTTAATTCTAGCTAGCATCTAAATTAAATAAATAAATAAAACCTCACATGCTGAAAAGATGATCTGCTCGCAGACAATAAAACCTAATTAACTATTACATTAATTTGATCAGCTCGCAGGCCGTAAACCAAACCACAAAGTAAACATCCACGACCTAGGCCATATCCATCCACCATGCAATAAAGCACATAATACAGTTAAAACCAATTTTAACGCCCTTTGTTCAATTTTAGTTGTTTCATTGGGTAACTACGGTCAAACTGGTCCAAGAGGGGCCGAACCCCTTTAGCCCACCACACGCCACCGCGCCGGCCCGGCCCTAGACCGCACGGTCCAACTGTGCGCCTAGGCCGGCCTCCTTTGCTGGTCGTGTCCCTGCTTGGCGCGCAAGGAAGAGGAGGGGCGGAGGCTAGGGTTTCGGCCCTAGCTTCCTTCCCATTCCTTCCTTGTTCCCCAATTTTGGTTGTTTTCATAATTTGAAAAAAAAACTTTTTTTTCCAAATTATGTGCCCATGAACCCTGGTTTTCAAGAAACCAATGGACACATTATATGTCCCGGAATTGGCTAACTCTATACAACGATAATAATTTTCCAAATCCCTATTGAATCATATTCATATTGCATCTATATACCAATTTCAGTTTTCGCGTAAAATAACAGACACAGAAGGGTTTTGATGTGGCTCTGATACCACTGTAGTGTTTTGATGCAGGTTACTTGATAACGCCCAAATAGGGGTTATCTTATAGCCTGAAAAGACGTGTATGTGTGCTGGAAAACCACGTTTTAGCCAGAATTCACCCTCAGAAAGCCTCAGAAATTAGAACGAGATGTTTATTTGCTCTTCATGAATTTCTGCTTATTTTACGCATTTCGAGATATGATCACGGGTTTGTTCATGTTTTCTTTACAGGAACAGGTTCGGGAAGTGCATTGGGATGCGTGCCGAGACAGAACAAGGTTCGCCTCGGGAAACGTGCAGAAAATGCTCAGAGCAGGATTTGACCGAAACTGGTAAAAGGGAGAGCGAAATGGAAAACAGAAAGACTGGAGGAGAAACGGGCAGTGGCAGTTTCGTAAATAAAGGCAGTTTCCAGAAACGTCTCCAGCACTATATAAAGACTCATCCAGACTCGTTTTGGGGGGATTGAACACACATCATCAACACACAATAACACATCCACGGAGAAGTCGGAGCATCCCCGGAGAGCACGGAAACGTGATTCCAGATTCGAAGACCTAGTTTGATCTTATTCTCTCTCTCACTCAAAAACTGTGTTATTTACGTTATGAATTTCAGTAGCTAAACTTTTACCTAGGTTCTCGGTGAACCTAGGGTTTTGTTTTCAGAGATTAGTTCTACGTTTTGACTATGAATTCATGATCGTACTATCTTAATTCAGCAGCTTTTATCAGTTATTCTGTCTTTGAATTTTACTGTTTATGCATGATCGGAGTAGCTAACCAGAATTGCTACAGACCCGAGCCGGTAGGTGAAAACGTCTGGTTAGGGTTAGGAAGAGAAGACAGAATTTAGCACCTTACCCCGATGGACCGACCAGAGAAGGGGAGTTAGGACTAGCGTGAAATCGTTGAGACCAACTGTTAGAGAATCTGACCCGGGCCATCAGGACAGGTTAGAAACACTAGCAGCCTTAGAACGAGACTCCAGACTTAGGCAGCTTAACAGGAATCCGACAGTCTGCAGGATTGTGATAACGTGCAGGAAAAGAAAAGATACTGCACAATTGGTACGTGGCGCGGATAACGAGACTGCTGTGTGTTTTCATGTCAAACAAAGAACGAAAATCTGAAGAACCCTAGGGGATCCCGGGACCTAGTATCTCAAACCCTAGTTTTACAACCTTAAGATTAGTCAAAAAATTCTCACAAAAATATTTACGTTTCAGTTATTTACTTTTAGTACTTAGTTCGTTATCAAACGTTCAAAATATTCCTCCTTCTTTACACTCTGCAACTTAAAACTGATTACTAGAAAAACCTGCAAAGTCCCTGTGGGATCGATAATCCGAGTTGAAAATACTCTCTATATTACTTGATTCGTATACTTGCGAATAGCACGCTAAATTGCGCATCAAGTTTTTGGCGCCGTTGCCGGGGACTTTTTAGGGTTTATTTAGTAGTCAGAATTAATTTTCAGAGTTTTAATTTTTATTTTATTTTATTTTTTATTTTTCAGTTATCTCACTGCTCTTGAGATATCTATTTTTTCAGGATGGGCGACAATACCGGGAGAACGCCAGAACTGCCCGAGACACGTACTCCAGCCGAGATGGCTCGGTACATCGAAGATCTGATAGCAGCAGGATTCGCTGCCCGGAGCAACCAGAGGACATACAACCGGTCTGGGAAGGCGTTGGTGGAGAATTTCGAAGTCCCCACGGGGGGCATGAGCGAGCTATTGTGGTGCCCGAGATCACAGCAGAACACTTTGACATCAAACCCTCCACCATCCAGACGGTGCAGACCCTCTGCCCGTTTCATGGCAAAGCCGACGAAGACCCGAACGACTTTATCGGGAAGTTCGAGGACTACTGCAAAAAGGTCCGGTATAAGGGAGTTGACGCAGAGGCACTTATGCTAATACTCTTTCCATACTGCCTGTACGGAGTGGCCAACGACTGGCTCGAATCCCGGCCACCCAGATCGATCACTACATGGGAAGGATGCGTCACAGTTTTTGTTGCCAAATTTTACCCCGCCTCCCGGGTCATTCAATTACAAAGCGAGATTTTGTCATTCAGGCAGACGACGGGAGAGACGGTGGTGGACGCATGGGACAGATTGATGAGATTGGTGAAAAAGTGCCCAAACCACGGTTTTGGAGACCCGAAGATCCTGCAGGTATTCTACCATGCCTTAGACCGGGAGAGTGCTGACAGGATTGATAGAGAAGCCGGAGGAAACTTCCAGTACCATGTGGACAAAGACGGGGCCTATGAGCTAATGAAGCAGTTAGCCAAGCAAGACACTCGACTATTTGACGATCGCATGATCACGGCCTGAGCCGAGCCAGTGGAAGACGACCGGATAGACAATCTAACCAAGATCGTTCAAGATTTGATCAAGAAAGTTTACTTAACTGATGCAGTGGTGGACGGACCAGATTTGGACACAGCCATTGAGGGGCTCAGAAACGAAGATGCCAATTACGTACAGCAGCAGTGGGACCCGAGCCGGTACCGACCGGGTACAAGAGATCATCCCGGGTTTCGGTACGGAAACCCGAACGCAGCAGTTTATGCACCGGGGTTCCAGCACAGACCAGCCCAGCAGGCTGCACCGACGCAGCAGGCTCAGTCGGGCCCATCTGCCCAGCAGTACGACGCTCAGATGAAGGAGATCAAGTCCATGTTCCAGACCATGGAGTCCCGGTTCAAACATATGGACGCCCTGACAGCCGACGTGCAGACGACCAAAACGTCACTGCGCGCTTTGGAGGTACAAGTAGGGCAGTTAGCACAACAGCTAACTGAGAGAGCACCAGGGAACTTACCCTCGACCACAGTAAATAATCCACGTGCTCAGGTCAATGCCATCACCACTCGGAGTGGATTAGCACTACAGGATCCACCGTATCCTAGCCATGCACGTGCAGAAAAATCAAAGGAAATCGAGCGCAAAGTATTTGGCCAGGATAACAGCTCAGCCGACCGCCCCCAGCCGAAGGGCTCGGTTGAGCAGGATGTAGTGCAGAAAGAGAAGGAAGCAGAAACGATACCTGTCTCCAAGGAGGTGTCGTATTCTTTGAAGACACGAAAGAGGGATGATAGCAAGGACTACGCCAGATTTCTCGAGATTTTCAAACAGCTGAAGATCAACATACCCTTTGCGGAGGCGTTGGCAAAGATGCCCACTTATGCCAAGTTCCTCAAAGATATTTTGTATGGACGGAAACGTATGAGCGATTTTGAGACAATAAATCCGACGGCAGAAGTGAGCAATTGTGTGAAGAATGGGCTACCGAGGAAGAGGAAGGACCCTGGCAGTTTTGTCATCCCGGTGACCCTAGGTAATGCTTACACAGGAAAGGCTCTGTGTGACCTAGGGGCCAGTATCAATTTGATGCCGTTGTCAATTTTCAAAACTTTGAAAATCGGTGAACTCAGGCCCACCAGAATCAAGCTGCAGATGGCGGACAGATCCGTGAAGCAGGCTTACGGAGTTATTGAAGACATTCTGGTGAAAGTCGGAGAATTGATTTTTCCGGCAGATTTTGTAATTCTGGACATGGAGGCAGGAGACGTACCACTCATTCTGGGCAGACCGTTTCTGGCCACCGGAGAAGCCATGATAAACTGCAAGAGCGGAGAACTGACTATGCAGATTAATGAAGACAAGGTGAAGTTCAACGTTTTCAAAAATCTGCAACTGCCGAATTATTATGAGCATGAAGACATCTTCGACGTGGAGGTAGTCGAAGAAAGCTGGGAAAACGAGGAGATGGACGAGCTATGGGCTGAGATTGACAGAGTGGATAGAGAGAATGAGGAGAGATTCCAGGAGGATCAGGCCATGCAAGCTGAAAATCAGACCAGCTTACAGCTGGACGGAAAAGGCGAGCAGAAATTGGCCCCGGTCCCGTCACTCAAAGAGCCACCGACCCCAGAGGTTAAACCGCTTCCGAGCCATCAAAGTACAGCACAGCCAAAGCAGTTTCAAGAAGGACAGAAAGCACTTATCAGCGATTCTCGGAAGCAGTTTTTCCCGGGAAAATTGAGATCTCGGTGGTCTGGACCGTTTATCATCAAAGAGGTACTTTCATGGGACGCGGTCGAATTGGAGAATCCGCGTGATAGTACAACTTGCAGGGTGAGCAGAAACCGGGTCAAGCCATATTTGGGCCCGGAAGCAGACGTCAAGGTAGACTGTTTTGACGTCCCTTGAGCAAACATGAGGTAACTGGGTCGGGCCGTCGACCGTAAATTACAAGCGCTGGTTGGGAGGCAACCCAACGTAGTAAGTTAGTCTAAATTATTTCAGTTTTATTTTCAGTTTTGAATTTTGAGAGAGGTAAGATGGGTGGGTATTAACTTTGAATTGAGTATGTGCAGATACAGCAGAGCAGAAAACGAGAAGAAAACGGAGCATGAATACGGTAGAGAGAAAAAAAAAATCTATGTCTAGGCTGCTGTGTGCGTATTTTAAGCACAACGCAGCCCAGTTTGCCAAACTTTTGAAAAAAAAAAGAGAAAATTGAAAATTTTATTTTTGCTGATGTCTGCGTATTTTACGCAGGTTCTGTGTATTATACGCAGCCAGCAGTAAAAATCCAAAAAAAAAAAAAAAAAATGAAAAATTATTTTTTGCTGCTGTCTGCGTATTTTACGCAGCTTTCTGCGTATTATACGCAGCCAGCAAGAAAACCTTGATTTTTGAAAAAAAAATTATTTTTGAAAAATTATTTTAGCTGCTGTCTGCGTATTTTACGCAGCTTTCTGCGTATTATACGCAGCCAGCAGTGTAAACTGGATTTTTCTGAAAAAACAAAAATCAATTGTACCTGCTGTCTGCGTATTTTACGCATGTCCTGCGTATTATACGCAGTCAGCAGGTAAAATTGCAATTTTTTTTTTCTTTTTTTTTATCACTCCAGATGGCCCTGTGTGCGTAAAATACGCACAGTATGCGTATTATACGCACAAAACTTCAGTTTTTTTCAAATTCTACATGAAGGGCATTTTTGTAATTTTGGCAAAAGTAGGGTTTTTAAGGCCGACGGGTTGGAGCCATTTTTGGCCTCTTTTTTTTTCTCTCTACCTCCATACACAGATCCGTGGAGTTTGAAGCAAATTCAGAAAATTTCGTAGAAGAAAGGGCTGATTTCCGAAAACTTGAAGAATCGACCCCGGTGTGTTCTGGCACACTCGACCATCACAGGGACTCGTACGAGTTGGGGATTTTTCAGGAACAGTTTTTCTGCACAACAGAGCAATCGACCCCGGTGTACAAATGTATACTCGACCATATGGGAGAACATTTTCAAACACAATGCTGCTCGGGGATTGCACATTTGCAGAGCGCATATAGAGCCCAGAAGATTGACAACTTCCGTCGAGAAATTTTCTAGCGACCGGTCAACGGTCCTGCTCCACCGGAATCTGCGAAAAGTTCCGCACCTGTAAGCACTGACTCCGGATGCACAGGTTCAATTTCTGTCTCTCGCTTTATTTTTCTGCATATGCTACCGTATGCTACCAGTTGTTCCATTCGATGAGGCAAGACAGCTCATCCAATCCAGATTATATGCCTGATGAATAGTACCATGAGGGCATGGCACCATCCAGTGTGGGGGTGGTGGCGTTGTAACTGTATTACTTTTTATAAAAAAAATATAATTGAAAAAATTTAAAAAAAATAGATGAAAATTGAAAATTTTGAGACTAGGTGAAGGATTCAGCTTAAAACTGGAGAGAGCTTAATGATAGAAAATTTCCCGAAGTGGACGAACTTAGGTGAGGAAGAGCTGCGAGAATATTTCTAGGGGAGTTAATAGAGCCAATGCACTCCGGAAAACGCAAGTAGCTGTCTCCCGAGCAATGTATCCGACTAGCTGCCAGACCACCGTCACCATGTAGTCGTCAACCCGCCATCACGGTCACCACATCATTTGGTGGAGTGATAGGCTATAGGGGACCTCACGTCCTGTCTCGCGCCTTAGGTCCACTAGTGAGCCCCGTTGATCCATTATACCCTTTTCTTGGTAACCGTTTGACCTAGGAAGCCGTTTTTTGATACTCGCATCATTGTTAGTATTTTTACCTTTCCTACGCGTCATGGCACGAGGGAGTTGAGTTGAGGGGGATTTTCTGGGGTAGAGCAGATTTGTCATATTTGATAGTGGATGAGCTTCATTGATATATTTGAGGGTGTGTAAGGGTGAGATAGTGACGGCAGCACACTTTGGTGTGGCGGTGACTCACGACATTACACCGTGAGCACAGGAGGAGAGCCGTAGTGCGTAAATTTTCCGCATGACATGGGGGACTCGGGTTGACAGGGTTGATTGGAGGACGCGTTGTTCTATTTAGACATCATTGGAGTGAGGAGGATCGGTTGGAAAAGCGCGATTATTTTACATATTGACTACATGGTTCGAAATTAGTGTGGGGGTGGTCGTTTCAGATTTTATTTCAGTATTTTTTCTGCCACCCCACGTTTTTTGGTTTATCATAGAGTTGGACTGGCTTATATTATTGTTGTTTATTGTGTTGCCCCGCAAAAAAAAAAAAAAAAAAAAAAAAAAAAAAAAAAAAAAACGACGGGAGAAAAAAAAACAGAAGAAAAAAAAAACGACAGAAATAAACAGAGAAAAAAATCACAAAGAGAAAAAAAAGTATCAAAGGTAGAAAATTCAGGGTGCTTGATTGATTTTATTTCAAAACGCCAGGCCGACAATTTTTATCACAGTTTCACATTCGTTCACAGTTGTGGCCGCGAGAACGGCAGTTACACCGGGACTGGGGAAATTGAGTATCTAGAATCTTAGGTGATTTGGGTCAGTTTCCGTCATCTTGGTGAGGGAGTGTGAGATTGGGGTATGTGTGAGTGTGCTGTGACGTTTAGGACATCGCTTCTAAATGACTTATCCTACCGTCCCAAAGCCGGCAGATTTACATTACACCCGTAGTAAAAGCACGGAAGGTGTGCGTTAGGGATACGTTCGGCTTGCGTGCAA
This sequence comes from Linanthus parryae, assembly GCA_023055425.1. Taxonomy (NCBI): domain Eukaryota; kingdom Viridiplantae; phylum Streptophyta; class Magnoliopsida; order Ericales; family Polemoniaceae; genus Linanthus; species Linanthus parryae. Next base: position 120,703,333 of record JALGPY010000003.1, on the reverse strand, counting down.
AAGCGGAAGTAAGTGGTGTTCGTGCTTGTTCCTAACCTAGGCTGGCCGCGAGTTCTTCCGATCACCGCAGTTTCTGAAATCTAGGGGAATATGAGAACTTAATGATGTCCAGTTTGAGTTGAAGAGATTGCCCAGTCTTACCAAAAAGATCAACTGTTTTTATCATAGTAATACTGTTTTTAAATAAGTGCAGTTACACCGCTCTGGATTGATTCGGGATAGTATGCATTGGTAGTATATAGCTGGAGTTTGCTCGAGACGAGCAAAGTTTAGTGTGGGGGTATTTGATAACGCCCAAATAGGGGTTATCTTATAGCCTGAAAAGACGTGTATGTGTGCTGGAAAACCACGTTTTATCCAGAATTCACCCTCAGAAAGTCTCAGAAATTAGAACGAGATGTTTATTAGCTCTTCATGAATTTCTGCTTATTTTACGCATTTCGAGATATGATCACGGGTTTGTTCATGTTTTCTTTACAGGAACAGGTTCGGGAAGTGCATTGGGATGCGTGCCGAGACAGAACTGGGTTCGCCTCGGGAAACGTGCAGAAAATGCTCAGAGCAGGATTTGACCGAGACTGGTAAAAGGGAGAGCGAAATGGAAAACAGAAAGACTGAAGGAGAAACGGGCAGTGAAAATCGACCGAGGAAGCTGAAAACGCCAAAACCGAGAATGACCGAGATGCGCTCAGTTGACAATATCTTGAGCTTGACTTGGAATTTTGAAGTGAAACCAGGGGCAAAAGAACAGAGTCGTCAAGGGCTTTCCGAAAACAGGTTATAATGCGGAAACGGAGTCCGGCCGAAAAACCGACTCCCGTCAAGTGTGGGTCCCAGACAGGCCACGTCCGAGTAAGGAGTCTCGATTTCCGGTGTCCGGAATCAGGAGCAACTATTTCATGTTCGTGACGATTTCCGGGACAGTTTTGACCCAGGGGTATTTTGGTAATTTGACAAGTTTCGGGTCAAAACGCAAAACGGAGCAGAAAAGAGCAGTTTTTCTTGCTGTCTGCGTATTATACGCAGGATTCTGCATATTATACGCAGACAGCAAGCCAGAGGGAGGACTTTTGGCCAGTTTCTGACCCTGTCTGCGTATTATACGCAGCATCCTGCGTATTATACGCAGCCAGGGGAAGAAAATACGCAGGAAAATGGGAAAATACGCAGCCCTGCGTATTATACGCAGCCAGGATGGTAAAATACGCAGCCAGGGAGGAAAATACGCAGAAATCAGCACATGTCAGGCTACTGTCTGCGTATTATACGCAGGATCCTGCGTATTTTACGCAGACAGCACAAAATTTGAGGCGGTTTCGGGCAGTGGCAGTTTCGTAAATAAAGGCAGTTTCCAGAAACGTCTCCAGCACTATATAAAGACTCATCCAGACTCGTTTTGGGGGGATTGAACACACATCATCAACACACAATAACACATCCACGGAGAAGTCGGAGCATCCCCGGAGAGCACGGAAACGTGATTCCAGATTCGAAGACCTAGTTTGATCTTATTCTCTCTCTCATTCAAAAACTGTGTTATTTACGTTATGAATTTCAGTAGCTAAACTTTTACCTAGGTTCTCGGTGAACCTAGGGTTTCGTTTTCAGAGATTAGTTCTACGTTTTGACTATGAACTCATGATCGTACTATCTTAATTCAGCAGCTTTTATCAGTTATTCTGTCTTTGAATTTTACTGTTTATGCATGATCGGAGTAGCTAACCAAAATTGCTACAGACCCGAGCCGGTAGGTGAAAACGTCTGGTTAGGGTTAGGAAGAGAAGACAGAATTTAGCACCTTACCCCGATGGACCGACCAGAGAAGGGGAGTTAGGACTAGCCTGAAATCGTTGAGACCAACTGTTAGAGAATCTGACCCGGGCCATCAAGACAGGTTAGAAACCCTAGCAGCCTTAGAACGAGACTGCAGACTTAGGCAGCTTAACAGGAATCCGACAGTCTGCAGGATTGTGATAACGTGCAGGAAAAGAAAAGATACTGCACAATTGGTACGTGGCACGGATAGCGAGACTGCTGTGTGTTTTCATGTCAAACAAAGAACGAAAATCTGAAGAACCCTAGGGGATCCCGGGACCTAGTATCTCAAACTCTAGTTTTACAACCTTAAGATTAGTCAGAAAATTCTCACAAAAATATTTACGTTTCAGTTATTTACTTTTAGTACTTAGTTCGTTATCAAACGTTCAAAATATTCCTCCTTCTTTACACTCTGCAACTTAAAACTGATTACTAGAAAAACCTGCAAAGTCCCTGTGGGATTGATAATCCGAGTTGAAAATACTCTCTATATTACTTGATTCGTATACTTGCGAATAGCACGCTAAATTGCGCATCATTACGCAGCAGAATAACAAAATTTTTAATCATGCTCAAACCCCTCCAATGATCACTGGCAAACAATCATAACATGATTAGGGTAGAAACATGTGTACCTTAGTTTGTGTGATCACTACGAAGAATTGTGTCTTCGTCTCTAAGAGTAAACAATTGGATCTTTGACTGGAATCCTTCTCCACATGTAGTTCTAGCAACGGAAGAAGGAGGGAAGATGTCATGCAAAACAGAGCAAGCCGCGCCACAGGGAGTGGCCGACGGCAAGGGGCGGATGGGTCAAGGAGGCTTCGACTTTCTTCGCTTCTCCTCTCTCTCTTTCTTTCTTAAGTTCTCTCAATAATGACTTGGTTGTTCAGAAAATGACAAGCTGGAGTTCTTTTATATAATTAATAACTCTTTATTAACTACATAAGTGCCCCAATACTAATCATGTCCTTACATGGATTAGTCCACTTTCAAACTAGTCCAACTAGCTTTGCTTGTGGTTGCGTTATGATCCTTTTGTTAATTAGTCAAACTAATTAATACCCATATCCAGTTTAATCCATACGGTGTGTGACCCCATATGTTTCTACTTAGTTGGTAGTAACTTTTAAAAACATATAGCGGTGTCTAGAAACATATCAATGCCACCCAACTAATAGAAATAGTTAGTGATCCCAACAAATCTTGTGCCCAATGTTACCGTGTTGTGTCATCCCTTTGTCTATATATCCAGATTGGACACGTGACATAATTTTCACACTCGTATATCTAATCCATAGTTTCTCGATCCTGGGAATATGCTTATCCATGCAGATAACATCAATATCTCCATACTGATTTATCAGAGTCTGGCTAGACATTCCATAAGCTCTACCCCTCAAGTGGTCATGGATATTTACCCCTATTATGTAGGAGGGACAAATCCTATCTACTTCACTGCCATCTCTAAGCTTTCTTCCTATCATGCCCGATAGTTATCTTTATGTTTACCCAGTTACGGTGTAACGTTTGATAATATCAAAGCATGATATTTTACAACTAGAGTATCCAGTGACTTCAAGTCAAAGGATTATAATACCATTAGCTCTACGAGAAGCACTTCTGACGATTACATAATCTAATGTAGCCTTCTCATGGTGGGTCTATCCAGTATGACATTACTCCTAATGCATACCCATGTGTTAGACTTGATATCTCCATATCAATCTACCCACACTAGTCTATAGTTGATCGTCAAAACTATTTTGGGGGGGGGGGGTTTAATAGACTCTTTTAGGATTCTATTTACCAATTTGCATGATTTTTTAATGACCAGCTAGGGAGAACCAATTTTTGAACCTAAGCATTCAAATCTCCCTGTTTCTCAGCATGTCAACCCTACATTTCTCAGCATGTCAACCCTACGTTTTTACTGTAAGTCAGACACCACTCGTTATCTTTCAAAATTGTTTTAGTGGGTTATTAAAGACACTTATAGTTTTCTACTACCAGTTTTCATGATCTTTAGATGAGCGGATAGAGGGAAACCAATTTCGAACCTACACATTCAAATATGTTTGTTTCTTAGCAGGCCAGCCCTACGTTCTTACTATAAGTCAGACACCGCTTGTTATCTTTCGAAACAGTTTTAGTGGGTTATAGACCCTTCTAGTATTCTTTTTATAAATTTTCATGATCTTTAGATGAGGGGTTAGAGAGAAACCAATTTTCGAACCTAAACATTCTAATATGTTCGTTTCTCAGCATGTCTACGTATTCTACTATACGCCGGACACCGATAGTTGCATTTTAAAACAGTTTTAGTGGGTTATAATCGACCCTTATAGGATTCTACGTACCAATTTTCATGGTTTTTAGAAGAACGGTTTGAGAGAAACCAATTTTCGAACCAAAACATTCAAATATGTCCGTTTCTCATCATGTCAGCCCTACGTTGTGTACTATTAGTCGTCCACGCTCGTTATCTTTCAAAATGATTTTAGTGGGTTATAATAGACCCTTATAGGATTCTTCATGCCAATTCTCATGATTTTTAGATGATCACTTTCAGTGAAACTAAATTTTGAACCTAAACTTGTCATTTTAATGTTGAGTAGAATTATATGGGAACTATAGCAAATGTTTATGTTACCATCTACCTTATTGTTCTAAAATTATCTCGACATGAATTTTTGGCAGTAACTTCTCCTAGTCAGTCAAGAAACAACGGAGGATTTTTCTCAAAGAGAAAAAAGAAACAATGGAGGATGAACAAATAATTCAACATTAATGCATAACAAGCCTTCAATGAAACTATGAAAGTCACCTTTGCATCCAGAAACAAATTCAAGCGGAGTTGCTAATATTAACTATGGAACAAATTTGAAAATCCTTGGTGAATTGAAACAAGAGTTTATGACAACATCATTAGATGTGTTCAAGAACATGAATTACATATTTTATTTATTAGAAATAACCAATTAAATTGCACAAGCATGACCATGTCTCGCGCCTATTCAATTTGAATAGAATTTGGAAAGTTTCAAAAATATAGTAGCATATATAAACCACATATCTTAAGGAGAACTGAGGGACTCACGGTGATTTCATGATCAAGGCTTGTCCGAATACTTCAGAGAGGAAAGTCGACGACTAGGGTTCCGAACTAATGATTGTGTTAATCTGAAATTGCTAGTAGATAGAAGAGTTCAAAACCCTACAAACACTTGAAACTATTAGATAAGTTACAACCAGTGTTGGAAGAACGAGCTTCAAGTCGATGGAGTAATCGGCATGCGGTAGTTGCAAGAACTCTCGATAAAGTTATCCTCAGGCGGTAGTTGCAGAAACTATGCAGCTACTTGACGAAATAAATCTGTTATGTTTTTTTTTTTTTTTAGTTTGTTATGTAATTCTTTTTCATAGAGAGTTTCAGCTCTGCTCGGTCGACCCGTTATTTATAGAAACATCACTTTTAAAACGGGGGTTTTCAGGTTGAAACCTCAAGACCAAATGTACGCTCAAAATAGTGGCATTTTATGATTATTGGTTCAAGTGGTGATATTTCAGCAGTTTCTGTACATAGTAGTGGTAGTTTGGGAAATTACTCACTTCCTAGCACTGGGATATTATGAAAAAAATAGCAAATTTTTGAATTAGCAAAATTTGACAATCAAATTTTACCTTAAAAGTCAAGCGTGGTGCAAAAGAAGGAACGGAGGTACTACCTCTGTTTCTTCTCTTTCCCCTTCTACTGACTTTTTTACCCGTAACTTTGACTCGGTAATTTGAATATCAAAACGATCTAATTTTTTGTCAATTTTTTCATAGTATTGTAGCGTAAAGTTTACTCTACAAGGTCATGCAAAGATTACCAAATTTGTGTATCTTTTTGCTAACCAAATCACCTGGTCAAATTGACACAATGAATAGTGTCAAAAAGTAAAATAAGGTGAAAGAGAATGAAACAGAGGTAGTAGCATATTACTTTTTAAGTTGAATAATAGTTTATTCCACTTTTCCAGTTTAGTATTATCCCAAACTAATGCTAAAATAGTCAGATCAATGTTAAGCGTTATTAGATTTCTCTGAAGGATTGGATTATGATTTCTACTAAATAAATAGTGTTCCTAATCTGATTCGGATTATGTGTTGAGCCTCGTCTCTCCTCTATAAAAGGGTTGTCGTAGATTAGAGAGAAATTACAATCACCACCATCGTTGCTTGATCATCATCTACTTGTTCATTCTTCTTCTTCTTCTTCCTGCACGTCCAGCACAATAACCAGTACAATTCAGTATCAGTATCCATGGCTGCGAAAAACGAAGACTTACCCATCCCTGTCTACTCCAAACTCGAACCGGTCTACGGTAGTCAAGTCGAAGAAGCCCAACTCCGCTTCAACAGATTGAAATCCAACTTCATCCAAACCTTTGGCCATCCTCCCGACGTCTATGCTAGATCTCCAGGGAGGGTAAATTTGATTGGAGAACACATCGACTATGAGGGCTACTCGGTCCTCCCCATGGCCATTAGGCAAGACACAATCGTAGCCGTCCGCAAGCATAATAATAATACACCTTCAGGAAACCAGATCCGGATCGCAAACGTTAACGAAAAATACTCAATGTGTACTTACCCTGCTGATCCAAGCCAAGAAATTGATTTGAAGAATCACAGATGGGGCCATTACTTTATCTGTGCATATAAAGGCTACCATGACTATGCGAAATCAAAAGATATTGATGAAGTTCCAGTTGGATTGGATGTAATGATCGATGGAACTGTTCCTACAGGATCTGGATTATCAAGCTCGGCGGCGTTTGTCTGCTCGTCTACAATTGCTATTATGGCTGCTTCGGATGTTAACTTCCCAAAGAAAGAGATCGCGCAGCTTACCTGTGAATGCGAACGCCACATTGGCACACAATCTGGTGGAATGGACCAGGCTATATCTGTCATGGCTAAACCTGGGTTTGCGGAGCTGATTGATTTCAACCCCATTCGTGCGACCGATGTAGAGCTCCCCGCCGGGAGTTGTTTCATCATCGCGCATTCTCTCGCTGAATCTCAGAAAGCAGTCACCGCAGCAACAAATTACAACAACCGTGTCGTCGAATGCCGGTTAGCTGCCATTGTACTCGGAATCAAGCTTGGAGTGAAACCCAAAGATGCTGTATCAAAACTGAAAACTCTTTCTGATGTCCAGGGACTATGTGTGTCGAAGAACGGATCTTCTGATCCAGTTGCGGTGGTAAAGGAGCTCCTGAATGAAGAACCATACACTGCTGCCGACATTGAAGAAATCACTGAAGAGAAGCTGCATTCGATCTTTCGTGAGTCTCCATCTTCTTTAGACGTGATAAAAGCTGCCAAACACTACAAACTATTCCAGAGAGCCTCTCATGTATACTCTGAAGCGAAGCGTGTATATGCTTTTAAGGACACTGTGTTGTCAAAGCTAAATGAGGACGACATGCTGATGAAGCTTGGTGATCTTATGAATGAAAGCCATTGTAGCTGCAGTGTTCTATTCGAATGCAGTTGTTTGGAACTTGAAGAGCTTGTCACGATATGCCGAAAGAACGGCGCTTTTGGGGCAAGACTTACAGGTGCTGGTTGGGGTGGGTGTGCAGTTGCTTTGGTGAAGGAGTCTATTGTACCTCAATTTATCCTCAACTTGAAGGACCAATTCTACCAATCAAGAATAGACAAAGGGATCATTAGCAGAACCGATCTCGGCCGCTACCTCTTCGCTTCCAAGCCTTCGAGTGGAGCTGCTATCTTCAAATTTTAGAAATAGTTACTTTTATTTCCCTAGTTAGGGTTGATTGTTTGCATATTGATATTCGTTCTTATATTATAAGAGGTTCAATTTTTTTTCCGTACTTATTTGTTATGTATTGTCCATTCTTCTATTATACGAAGTTTAATTTTTTCCATACTTGTTATGGATATACATGTTCGTCGAGTTGATAACTGACATGTGAGATGTGAAGCACGACTCGTACATTATTTCCTGTTTTTCCTTTTTTGAGAAAAAAATGTTTCTCTGATTGAGAAGTGTTTTTTGAATCGAGAACTACAATAAGAACTTATCGATATGCGGCACAAAAGCTTTTATGCTCATAGATTGATGAGTCAGATGACCATAGATGGATTTGATCAGCTTGCAAACTTGGATGGTGAGCATTTACAGACCCTTGGGGCTGAGCCTTGTAAACATTTTCCTTTAGATGACTATGGAGAACTGCATTCTTCACATTAAAATGTTGAAGTAGCCAGTTATAATGTGTAGCTAATTACCAAATAACATGTATGGTTGTATGCAAGTACATCGGAGTTCTAGAAGAAAATTTTAGGTTTGCACAATATTGTGGTAAAAAAAAAAGTAGCATTAACTTGTAATGAAAGAAGCATAAAATTAGAGACTTTCAGTGTTTGCTCTCTCTGCTGGCCTCTTTATTTGGAGCTCCCTGTCATAGCTAGCAGCGGCGAGTTCCGTGCCGTTGTCAGGGCCGTCTCAAGAGATTATGAGGCCTTAGGAGGCCTTGATGAATATTATAGTATTAATTAAACCGCACTTTTCTTGCTTTCTTAGATGCAAATATGTTAATTAAAGTTTCAAAATCAAAATTTTTTAACATGTCCTTCTCAATTGATAGTGTAGCAAGTCCAGTTAGTCGCTCTTGCGACATGGAAGACCGCAAATAAGATTTTATTAGCTTCAATTTGGATATGAGTAAAGTTTTTGATAGGGTCAACTGGTACTTCCTGGAGAAAGTCTTGCGAAGGATGGGATTCCCAGAAAAATGGATCAATCTTATTCTTCAATGTGTCACCACTGTCTCCTTATCGGTCCTTGTTAACGGCCGCCCAGGAAAGATGATCTACCCCAAGGCAGGCCTAAGACAAGTGGACCCTCTCTCCCCCTACCTTTTCATCATCTTCCTTGAAGCCCTCTCCATTTATCTGACCCATCTCAATAATTCTGGGATTTGTCGCAGAATCAGTCTCAGTAGGGGCGGACCTAAGCTCTCACATCTCTTTTTCGCTGATGATTGTCTCATCTTCTTTCAACCCTCGCTCTCAAGCTGTGCTTGTTTAAGCAAATCTCTGAAAACCTTCTGCACGGTCTCGGGACAAGATATTAACAAATTAAAATCTTCCCTTTCTCTTAGCCCTAATGTCCCTAAGGATCTTGGAGATATTTTTGGGAACTTTCTTGAAGTAAAAATTGAAAATTCCAAATCCTCCTACCTAGGCCTCCCATTTGTTACAGGGGGGAGAAGAAAGGACATCTTCCGTTTCTCTAGGGAAGCCATTTATTCAAAACTGGAAGGATGGAAAGGGAAGTATCTCAACGACGCTGGTAGGCGCACCCTCGCTAAAGCTGTTTTGTCTGCCCTCCCTACCTATGTTTGTTCCTCCTTTAGGCTCCCTACAACCCTTAATAATGAAATATCTAATCAAATTTTGAGATTCTGGTGGAACCCAAATAAAAAAAGCCCCTCTAAGACTCATTTCTGATGGAACTCTTAATCTCTCGAAAGCTAAAGGAGACCTAGGTCTTAGAAATATTAATTGGATGAATCAGGCTTTGCTGGCTAATAAAGCTTGGAGAATTTTAAACTCTCCTAACCTGTTTGTTTCCAAGTTTTTCCTTCATAAATACTGCAGGGAAAAATCCTTTATGGATGCAAGCAGCCCTAGCAACGCCTCTTGGGCTTGGAAAAGTGTCATGTATGGTCGCGACCTTATTAAAAGAGGCTATAGATGGCAAATTGGATGTGGGGATTGTGTCAGCATTATGAATGACAGATGGATCCCAGGTCTGAAGGAGCCTCTTGCTACCTTATTTGGCAACGGTTTCCTCAATCCTGAGCTTAAGGTTAAGGATTGGATTGACAGTAGGGATAATCAGCAAAGCTGGAAAGCAGACATCATTAGGGCACATGTTCCGGACTTCATTGCGTTCAGAATCCTGGCAATCCAACTCCCGTCTATTCCAAAAAAAGACGGAATCATTTGGCCTTACAATAAGTTGGGCAGCTACAGCACGAAGTCGGGCTATAATTTCCTTGCTGAAGATCAGTCTCCTGAGCTGCTCCCAGGAGGTCATTTTATTTCGAACCTTTGGCCTCTTGTGCAGAAAGGGCACTGGGGAAAAATCTGGGGACTGGCTATTCCTGAAAAGTAGAAATCTTTTCTTTGGAAGTGTGCTCACCTGAAGCTTCCCACCAGGAAACTCCTCAGTCAGCGTCTCCGAACTGCCTCGTGTCCTTGCCCTCTCTGCAACAGCTCTGAGGAAACATTGGACCACTCTTTTTTGACTGTCCCGTGGTCAAACCTCTTTGGAGCGAGGAAATGCTCCTGGCTACAGTTAGCAACATCTTCTAGGAGAAACTCTGGAAAATTATCCTCTCAAAAAATCTTCAGGCTATTCACACACTCTGGGGTATTTGGAGGGCTCGTTGTGAAGTTGTTTTTAGTAGTGTTGTTTTCTCGGCCAACACTATTCGTGTTGTTATGGAATATGAGCGATCCCTTCTCACTTCAAATGATTATCCAACAATGGTACCCCGACAGGACACAACACAGGAGCCCCTCTCGGTTGTTATCTCTGACCTCACTGGAGATGCTGGAGGGCCCATTCCAAAAGAGATCTTTGTTGATGGGGCCTGGAGGCCTAACTCTTTCTTCTCTAGCTTTGGTCTTCACACAACTGGTCATGATGGCGTCCCGTGGATTATCGGCGTTAATTGTGTCGCGTCTAGTGCACAGCAAACAGAGCTCCTTGCTGTGGAACATGCTTTAAAATTTGCTTTACATCACAATATCATGTATGTTAATGTTCACACTGATTGTGCGGCAGTTGTTCATTTTCTTCAGGGCACCTCAAGACCGCCCATTCAGAATGAGCCGATCATTGATAGGATTTGGGATGTCTCGAAGCTTCTTAATTTCTGTTGCATAACAAGGTTCATCGTAACTTGGTTGCCATAGCTCACAAGGCAGCCAAATCCTCTCTGTGGGAAAATCGTCCTTTGTAGTTTTAGTTTTATTTTGTGGCTCTATGTAGTATGTTGCTAGGTCTCTCTTGGATGTAGTTTAGAGGTTTGTTTGCTAGCTTGTCTGTTTTCTTTTATGTGTTTGTTGTACTTGAACGATTTGGCTCTCTCCCTGTTGTGGAGATTTGTTTCCCGGTTGTTTGTTCTATGAGATGTTGACGCTTCCATAAAAAAAAAGCATTCAGAAAAGAATCCAATCTCTTTATATAATTAAGAACACCAACCGGTTCAAACAGCTTCCTTTGCTGCCCCATTTGCAGCAATGTACTCAGCCTCTGTTGTAGAATCAGCCACCGTCTCTTGCTCTGAACTTTTCCAGCTCACCGCTGCTCCATTCAGGCAAAACACATATCCTGACTGTGATCTAAAGTCATCTCTGTCGGTTTGGAAGCTTGCATCAGTGTAACCCCTTACACGCAACTCTTCCTCACCCCCAAATATCAAGAAAGCATCCTTAGTTCTTCTCAAGTACTTTAGGATGTTCTTGACTGCAATCCAGTGACTCTTACCCGGATTGGATTGGTATCTGCTTGTTATACTCAAGGCATATGACACATCTGGTCTAGTACATAACATGGCGTACATGATAGATCCTATGGCCGAGCCATATGGAATTCTACTCATGCGTTGCTTCTCAATCTCATTGGAAGAACAACCGCTCTTCGAAAGAGTGATTCCATGTGACATGGGCAAGAATCCCTTCTTGGAATCTTGCATGTTGAACTGTTTCAACACCTTGTCAATATATGTACTCTGACTTAGGCCTAGCAGTCTCTTAGATCTATCTCTATAGATCTTTATACCAAGTATATAGGCTGCTTCCCCTTAGTATTTCATTGAGAAACACTTCCCTAGCCAATCTTTAACAGATTGCAGCATGGGAACGTCGTTTCCAATGAGTAGTATGTCATCCACATACAAGACCAAAAAAGCTACAGAGCTCCCACTAAACTTCTTGTAGACACAAGACTCATCTTCTTTTATGATTAAGCCAAACTCTTCGACTACTTCATCAAAACGTCGATTCCAACTCCTAGAAGCTTGCTTCAATCCATAAATGGATCGTTGCAGCTTACAGACTTTGTTGGCTTGCTTTGGATCCTCAAAACCCTCCGGCTGTATCATATGCACGTCCTCGAGGAGATTCCCATAAAGGAATGCTGTTTTGACATCCATCTGCCAAATCTCATAGTCATGGTATGCTGCAATTGCAAGTAGGATTCGGACGGATTTGGTCATAGCGACTAGTGAAAAGGTTTCATCATAGTCAATACCATGAATCTGTCTGAATCCTTTAGCCACCAATCTGCCCTTATAGGTAATCACATTACCATCCATGTCGATCTTCTTCTTGAAGACCCACTTGCACCCTATGGGACGCGCCCCTTCGGGTGGTTCCACCAAAGTCCATACTTTGTTGGTGTACATTGATTCCATCTCGAATCTCATGGCTTCTAGCCACTTCTGTGAGTCTGGCCCTTTCATGGCCTCTTCATAGGTAGTAGGCTCATCATCTATGAGCATCGTGTCACCGGAATCGGTCACGAGAAGTCCATACCTCTCGGGTTCTTCGCGCACTCTACTAGATCTACGAAGATCTTGTGTTACCTGAACAGGCTGTTCCACAACCGCTTGTGGTTCCTGTTCATGTTCCATAATAGGTTCAGTGATTGGTGGTTCTTGAATTTCTTCAAGTTCTACAGTCCTCCCACTTGGTTCTTTAGAGAAAAACTCTCTTTCTAGAAACACGCCAGTCCGAGCAACAAACACTTTGTTCTCGGTTGGATTGTAGAAGTAGTAACCCTTAGTTTCCTTAGGGTACCCCACAAATTTAAACTTATCCGACTTTGGCCCTAGCTTGTCTGATTGTAAACGTTCTACATGGACATCGCAGCCCCAAATCCTCATGAACGACAGTGTGGGACCCCTCCCACTCCACATCTCATGTGGTGTCTTCATGACTGATTTAGATGGAACACGGTTAATGATGAAAGCTGCACTTAATAGAGCGTGGCCCCAAAATGATAATGGAAGATAAGTTTGACACATCATAGATCGAACCATATCCAATAGGGTTCGATTTCTCCTCTCAGACACGCCATTCCATTGTGGCGTTCCGGATGGAGTGATTTCGGACACGATCCCACACTCTCTAAGATAGTCGTCAAACTCTTGGCTCAAGTATTCTCCTCCAAGATCCAATCGTAGAGCCTTGATACTTTTTCCAAGTTGCTTCTCTACTTCACTTTTGAATTCTTTGAACATTTCAAAGGATTCGGATTTGGCCCTCATGAGGTACACAAATCCATATCTACTGTAATCATCAGTAAATGTAATGAAGTAGACGTAACCACCCCTAGCAGGTGTGGAAAATGGCCCACACACATCAGTTTGTATGAGCGCCAATTGCTCACTAGTCCTCTCTCCTTTCTTATTGAAAGGGGACTTTGTCATTTTTCCCAACAAACAAGCCTCACATGTCTCATATGATTCAAAATTAAATGAGTCTAGTAGTCCATCATTATGGAGTCTAGATACACGCTTCTCGTTTATATGTCCTAAACGACAGTGCCATAAGTAAGCAAGATTTAAATCATGTATTTTAATCCTCTTGGTATTAATGTTGTAGATAGGATTGCTTAGATCAAGGACATACTGTCCATTAAATAATTGCGCACTAAAATAGTTAATATTATTCAAATAAAAGGAACAACAATTGTTCTTTATTGAAATAATAAAACCTTCCTTGTCCAAACAAGAAATAGAAATAATGTTTCTACTCCTAGCAAGCACAAAATAGCAATTATTTAATTCTAAAACTAATCCTGAAGGCAGAGATAGCCGGCACACGCCTACGGCCAACGCAGCAACTTTTGCTCCATTCCCAACGAGCAGATCTATCTCCCCTTTAGCCAATATTCTACTTCTCTTTAGATCCTGCACATTTTGACAAATGTGAGATCCACATCAAGTATCTAATACCCGTGATGTAGAGACAGTTAAATTGACATCTACAACAAAAATACCTGGTGGTGGTGGAATCACTATTCCAAGCCTTTTATCCTCCAGATATTTTGGGCAGTTCCTTCTCCAGTGTCCAGGCTGACTGCAGTAGTGACATTCACCTTTAGTCACACCTTTGGCAATGCCACCAACAGGCTTAAGGGCTGGTTCCTTGGACTTGGCAACTGACTTGCCTTTGCCCTTGGAGGATGAGGCAAACCTTTTGCCCTTTCCTTTCTGCACCATCATAATGGCCTTGCCCTTACACTTGTTGATGCTTGTTCAGCTGTCCTCAACATATTGAGCAAATCTGGAAGTGGTTTCACGATCTCATTCATGTTATAGTTCATGATGAACTGTCCATAACTCTCGGGCAACGATTGCAACACGAGATCAGTTGCCAACTCTTGGCCGACCGAGAACCCTAGTCGGGCGAGATTCTCCAGGTACCCGATCATACGGAGTACATGGGGTCCCACCGGCTTCTCTTATGCCAGATGACACTTGAACAGTGCCTTAGAGACCTCATACCTCTCAACCCTTGCCTGCTCTTGGAAGAGCTGCTTCAGATGCTCGATCATATCGACAGCAATCATGTTTTCCTGTTGCTTCTGAAGCTCAGAAGTCATGGTGCATAGCATAAGGCAGGCCGCATCATTAGCTTCATCAACACGCTTTTGATACGCCTTTAGGGCTGCAGGTGTTTGATTCTCTGGACCTGCTGGAACTTGCTCCTCTATTGCGTACAGTTTCTTCTCTTGCTTGAGAACGATTCTCAAGTTCCTGTACCAATCAAGAAAGTTGGTTCAAGAGAGCTTGTCCTTCTCAAGGACAGATCGTAGGGAATGTGGTGAACTCGATGAGTTGTTTACCATTTGGAATTCTACAAAAGAAAAATACGCAAGCTTTAGTATTTGTGAATTTTTGACTATATTCAATAATGGCTAGTTTATCAAATATAGCTCCCACTATTTTTCTACGGATTAATAACCCTCAAGATATTAATGCGGAAAATATCCTTATATTTTCTAGTGGGCCAAGATCCATGTTTCATCTCCTTATGAGCTTGCATTGGCAAGTCACCCATAATTTAACTCTTTTAGGAACAATTCCAATTGCATCTCTTATGCAACTCTTGGTTCAATTGGGCAAATAACTCCTTATTTATCCATCCGTATGGATAATCCCAATTGATTGCCTCTAGGTTTTTAATCATATTAATAGCCTAGTTGTGTTCAACCTCTTATTTAAACAGTTGCACATTACTAGCTTGTGCCATCGCATTCCATCATTATGAACCAATTCGCCATACTTTGGCACGCACGAACTTAATAAATCATGATGATAATGAGTGTTTAAATAACGAGAAGGCAATAACACAATATTTGAATTTTGATGGATTTTAAATTCAATTTTTAATTGTTTTGTTGATCAATATCAACTAATCTATCTATTTGAGTTTGGGCACAACTCCAAATAATAGATCCGGGTTGTCTAATTATCTTATTATCCTAATTGCATGCATCATCCATACACCAACCAAAAAATAATAAGACAATAAAATAAACAACCACAAAACAAAATAAAACGTGATGTGAATATGGCCTTTTCTAGACTAAGATAATTCCAAGCCAATGGAATTATCTATGAACCCTAAAAGCAAACACATCTCCATGCGTCTTCATCTTTTGGTCCATCCTTCAAAGTCATGTGGAATGCTCCATGCTCCATCTTTTGTGGCTCCCTTTGGCTTTAGGCTTCTTCTCTTCAATCTTGGCTAACAATCTACTCTATCTAGCACTAGCTAACAACTATACTAAATAAAATAAATCTCACAAGTTGAGAAAAAAAAAATGACTCGCAGGCCATAAAACCCTAATTAATCATTACAATAAATTGATCAGCTGGCACGTCGTAAATCAAACCACAAAAATTAAACATTCACATCAAACAACATCCTAAGGCCATATCCAATCACCATGCGATTTGAACATAAACAGTTAAAATCTAATTCTAACGCGCTTGGGAAATTTTAATTGATTTTAGGATTTTTTTAGGGTTAAAACGGTCAATTGGGCCCAACAATCAAATTGCCCGAACCCAAAAAGAGGACCGCAAGGGCCTTGGGCCGGCCGGCCCCTAGCCCACGCGGTTAGGCCGCGGGCTAGGGCTCCCCCGGCCCCTAGGCCGAGCCTTTCTTGGGCGGCAAACAAGGAGGGGCGGTCCCCTAGGGGCCGAACCTCCTTTGGGAGTTGTTTCCAAAACAACTCCCTTGCTTGGTGCCCAAGTTTGGTAATTTCCTTGTATGGGAAGAACTCCTTCTTTCCATAGGATGCCCAAACCCTAGATCTAATATCCTAAAATTTCTCAAACTCACTAATTCATGCATCCAATGCAAAAACTAGGTCTTGTTATGATTAATCATTGCCAAATTGCATCATATTCTTGATTTGTCTTGTTTTACGCGATAAACAATAAATTTAAAGTGTAAAACTATGAAAACCTAACACATAAACCACGTTTATGCTCTACGAACTGTGGCTCTGATACCACTGTAGAGTTTTGATCATGGATGTGCAACAGAAAAATAAATATAATCCATGCAATACCCTCCAAGGATCAGAAGTCAAGAGACATAACGATGGTAAAGGAAGAAATCAATAACACACCTTAGGGTTTCTCCTTTGATGACTTCAAACGCGAATTGTGTCACGTTCTCTATAGTTGATCCACGCCTAGAGTTGAATTCTAGATCTTCCTACTCCTTTGTGCTAGCCCGGAATGGAGGAAGTAGGAAACAAGGAGGTTTCGGCCTCCTTGTTTGGGCCGACGGGATGGGGCAGCGGCATGGGGGCCGTGCGCCTCTCTTGCTTGCTTGCTCTCTCTCCTTTTGTTCTCTCCCACTCAAGTTATGATCAATAAGGTCATAAGTATGTGAGGGAAGGAAGGAGCATCCTTTATATAGTCCAACAAATCCTTGCCAACTACCTAAAGGACCCATTCTAGTCCTACTAGAATTCGGTTTAGTCCCTTCCTTGCAAATTAGTCCTACTAAGTTTGCAAGGTGTTGCAAAGTGATCCTTCTAATTAATTAATCCTATTAATTAATTCCCAAATCTAGTTCAACTCTATATAGCGTGTGACCCCATAGGTTCTATCTAGTTGGTAGCAACAATTTGCTAATATGGAGCGGTTTCTAGCAAAACATCCATTCTAGCCAACTAATAGAATAGTCATCCGACAAACCTTGTACAAGTAATTGTCTCATCCCTTTGTCTTTATATCTGGATTGGACACGAGACATACAAGTCACACTCGTATATCCAATCCATAGTTTCTCCATCCATGGGAATAGCCTTATTCGTGCAAATAACATCAATATCCCATATTGATTTATTGAAGTCTGGCCAGACATTCTATAAGCACTATCCCTCGAGTGGCCTAGGATATTTGCTCCCGTTATGTGGGAGGGAAAAATTCTATCTACATCCACTACGATCTCTAAGCTTGCTTCTTATTGTATCCGGTACACGCCTTTATAACTACCCAGTTACGGTGTAGCGTTTAACGCTACCAAAATCACAATAATCCACAACTAGAATATCTAGGGACTTCAAGTCTAAGGATGACAATACCATTCTACCACGAGAAGCACTTGTGACTTATCATAACATGTATGTAGCCTTCTCGGAGATGGGTCAATCCGGTGCGCCATTACCCTTAATGCACACCCATGTGTTGGATCATGATATCTCCATATCAATCCAACCACATACTAGTCTATAGATGATTGTCCCATTAATCATTATACTGGACTAGGGATGTTTAAGATAAACAACACAATTGTAAATCTAAGGACTTCATCATATTAAATATCCAATAAATAATACAATGAATTTTCTAGCCACAAATAAATTCATACTAAACTAGATTGCCTCTAGGGCATCTATTCCAAAAACTTAATCCTCTCCATCTTCTGTAGCTGATTCAAATTGTCCTTCAAGCGTTTAGAATCCGTTTCAATCTTCGAAGAGGTGAAGCCATACAACTAGATTAGATCTAACCCCTTCTTCATAGCTTCTGCTTCTAGAATTGTGGAATCCGAGTTGAAGGAAATCGGAAACCTCCAAGCTCTGAATAATTCGCCTTTTGAATTTCTTATCACCGCCGAACCAGTTGCTAAATTGTCCGATTTGGAGCATGCAGCATCGAAATTGCATTTTAGAGCTCCCACCGAAGGAGTTTTCCAAGCTTTGGATTCTTGAAATTGTCCTGCACTAAGAAGAGAATCACAAGTGTAAGTCGATTCTAAAAATTGAATATTGTGTGCAAGAGCACGATTTATTGTTTGATTCTGAGAAATAGTTTCTGAATTGAAATTTTTTGTTCCGAGTCTTCCAAATTTCCCATATTCCAGTTACAAAAAGGTCGCGATGATTTTCTTGGAGGTTCTCAAGAACATCTAGAAAACATTGTTTGAAAGGCATATTTTTGGGAGAAATCTTAGAAGGCCAGAGAGAAGAGCTCCACAAATTTCTAGTCCAATGACAGTTGAAGAAGAGATGAAGGGTTTCTTCCTCCACTTTGTTGCAGAAACAACAGATAGCAGGTATGTTAATACCTCTGGAAATAATATTTCGTTTTGTAGGTAAAAGGTTGTGCATCAAACGCCAAGTAAAATTTTAATTTTATTTGGGATATTGAGCGACCAAATTATTTTTTGAATTTTTTTTTTGTTAGAACTGGTACCAGTGATATTTGAGAACAAGTTTTGATTTAAAAGTTGAAATTTAAAAGTTGAAAGGCCACATGATACCCGGTTTTAACATCATACAAACCATCTTTGGTTTGAGTCCAAACTAAAAAATCACCTACCTGATTGTTTCTTCCGGGGAGGCTTAGAATAGCCTCAGATTCATCCCTGCAGAAATTTTGTTCAATAATACTTCTATTCCGATTTCCATCAGGTTGTAATATTTCCTTAACCAAAGCATTTTCATGGAAATTTTTTAGGCTAAGAGAGATTCTTCCAAAACCAATAGGAATCCATCTAGTCTTATAAATCATAGTATTAGACCCATTTCATATGCCTTGTCTAAAACCCTTGAAAACAATATCTCTTGCAAAAGTAAGACCTCTACAAACAGTGGAAGCATTACTAGAAGGATAAGCAGCCAAGATATTTGGATGGTAAAAATATATTCCTTTCAAAACCCTGGATAAAAGACCATATGCATTCTCCCAAATGTGCCAAACTTGTTTTGCTAATAGCGATAAATTAAACGCATGCACACTTCTAAAACCCATACCACCAGAAACTTTGGGGATACACATTTTTTTCCAATCTCTCCAAATAATCCCCTTAGAATCCTTATTAGAGTTCCACCCGGAACTAGACATGATTTTTTCAATGTCATTACAAAAAGATAACGGAAACAAATACGTTCACATAATATAACTGGGGATAGATTGCACAACAGATTTTAATAAGACTTCTTTACCCCCAAAAGATAAAAATCTACTTTTCCAATCCTTAATTTTGTTTCAAATTTTTTTCTTTAGATTTGCAAAGTGAGGGTTTGTTTTTATGCCTAAAATAATAGGAAAACCCAAATATTTGTCATGACAATCATTAATAGGGATTTGAAAGATTTGAGAAATTGTATTTTTAGTTTGAATATCTACGTTAGGACTGAAAACTAACGAAGACTTATCCTTGTTTATCGTCTGACCCGAAGCATGACGATATTGATACAAAATAGAGTTCAAAGTAATAGCATTTGGGATTGATGCTTTTCCAAACAAAATGCAGTCTTCTGCAAAAAAGTAAGTGGGAAATACTAGGACTATGACGACTTGCTTGAACCCCTTTTAGAAAACCTTGGCTAACTGATTGGTTCAAAAGATTTGAAAGTCCCTCGGTACAAAGGAAAAAAAGATAAGGTCTGAGAGGGTCGCCCTGTCTTAAGCTGCGGTTAGGATAAAAGGAATGAGTTCTTTGGCCATTAACCAACACTTGAAAGCTAACAGTGGAAACACAAGTCATAATAAGGTCAATCAAAGAGGAAGGAAAACCAATTTTTTGAAGAACTGAGTAAAGAAAACCCCATTCAATTCTTTCATAGGCTTTCGCCATATCCAGTTTAAGTGAGAAAGAACCGGTATTACCCTTTCTGATTATGCATGGTATGAAGAGTTTCTAAAGCAATGATAACATTATTAGAAATAATCCTACTTTTAATAAAAGCAGATTGGGATTCATCTATAATAAAGGGAAGAAAGTTCCTCAAGCGGTTAGCAATAGTTTTGGAAATAATTTTGTAAGAAACATTTCATAAACTTATAGGACGAAAATCACTAACTTTTTTAGCATCCTTTTTCTTAGGAGTTAAAGCTATGCAAGTTTCATTTAAATTCGAAATATCACAGCCATGATTAAGAAAATTCAAACAACAACAAATAACATCATCACCAATCTCATTCCAGTAAGTTTTGTAGAAGATAACCGGTAAACCCGAAGCTTTAAGTGGATGCATTTCATTTACAGCAATAAGAATTTCTTTGGTAGTAAAAGGCATACTCAATTTATTATGAATATGAGAAGAAATCTTGTTAGGTATAGAATCAACAACTCGATGGAAACTGTTAGCATCACTAGTAAACAAATTTTAAAAATAATCAACAAACAAGCTTTCGATTTGAGCCTGATTTTTAACAGTTGTGCACAAGAGATTCCGGCAAGGAGAACTCCGTGTACACCGAGAGTAGAGGATCGGAAATGGCACAGGAAAAGTTGGGTTGTGTGTAGGGAGAGAGTAAGGCAGTAGTAATGTCTGAGAGAGAGACAGGGGTTTGGCAGAGCTTTCGCGTATGTCTGGTGTGTCCCCCTTTGTATGGAAAGGTTAACGTCCTATATATAATGGGGAATGTGACTGTTGCAGTGTGGTTAATGCGCCCATCAATGGCGGCTTAATTAGATTAACCACAACGGCACGTTCGTCCGCGTATATAGGGACCGTTACAGCACGTTATGCGCGAATACCGGAACCGTTATGGGGTTGACCGGGTTTGACCGGATTGACCGGGTTTATGGAGCTCGTGCCATAAATCTCTCAAAAGCAGTTACTAAAGGTCGCGCTCGGGCTTGGCTCGCACGCGACAGGACTTACTCTAGCCTCCAAACCACTAAGTCCCTACAAGTCCTGTGCAGTTGTATGCGAGGGCCCTGTCTCGCAGCCCCCACATGGATCAGCGCGGATGGTGATCCAGTGTGTGTGGAGCACAATATGGTGTGCTGGATGGTTGCCACATGGCAAAGATCTGTCAGCTCAGAAAGCACTATCTACAACAGTTATGCCATAATCATTTTCAATAGCAGAGATATGATTTCCTCTTCTCCTATTAGAAGCCACCTTATGGAAAAAAACAGTATTTTTGTCCCCTTCTTTCAACCAAACAGCTCTAGATTGTTGATGCCAATAAGTTCATCTTCAGCATTTAAATCATTTATATTTCTAATAACTTTTTGAATTCGATGCAGGTTAGAAATAGAAGAAGGCAGACTATGCAAGAGTTTCAGTTGGTTGTGCAAATCCACACGAAGCTTATTCTTATCTTTAAAATATTTGCGACCCCACTTTTTAATGTGGACAGAAAGGTTATGCAGTTTGTGTTTGTAAATGATGTAACTTAGTAATATTATAGGTAGGATTTGTATGCCATACCTGTTGTACCACCTCTCTGCATCCATCCGATTTAGCCCAAGCTGCAGAAAATTGAAATCGACGAGCTCCCAGTTCAACCGGAGATATAGCAGCAAAGTTGTCAATGAGAGGGATATGATCCGAACCAGCAGTAAGGTAATTCTCCACAGTAGAATTTGGATACAAACCCTCCATTTCATGTGTCATAACCACCCTGTCAACTCTTTCAGCAACATAAGCATGGTCCTGCCTGCGGTTAATCCAAGTGAAGTTAAACCCCTTATACCTAATATCTCTCAATTTGCAATCAGCCAGTGCATCACGAAATTTTTTTATTTGCACCCAACTTCGAAGTCTTCTCCCTCTTTTTTCCTTTTGAGATAAAATTTCATTGAAATCTCCAATAACGACCCAAGGTAGATGGAATACCCCGTTTAATTAGTAGGGGTAAAATGGTCAATATAGTAGCACAATAATAATTTTATTGACAAAATAATATTTGAATAGATTTTTGAGTTTTATTTTTAGAAAATGTTAGAATAATATTAGATTAAAGGTCGTAAATTAATACGTTAACGTTTCGTAAATTTTAGTTAAAATAATACTTTTAAACGCGTACCCGACCACCGCGAGACTAGGTGAGCTTGTCACACCCAATCACTAGAAGCAATGGTACTTCACCCACACACTACAACTCATCCCACTCACTCATCCCTTCCAAATTTTGCCTTCACGGCGAAACAACCAAAACTGCCTCCCACACTCATCACCGCCCCAACCTTCATCACCGCCATCACCTTGCCGCCTCCACCTTGTGCTTGGACCCCAAGGATCCTTAGCCTATATAAGTCCCTCTCCACCACCCTCGCCACACACAGCAGCCACCTTCAAACTGCACCTCCCTCTTCCCCGTCCACATCGTCATCACCACCATTGTTGTAGCTTCGGCCGAAGCAACCCACCACCATCACTTTCATCCTCTGCTTCTTCTCACCCTCACTTTTTCTCTGTTTCGAAGACCACGTCAGTAGCTACGGGCAGAGAGAAGCAGCACCACCACCCCGTCGTCCTTCCGTCGGGACAACCACCGGAGAAGACCCACCTTCACCACCTCTTTCTCCCTCCTCTTCGGCTTACTCCCTCAGCCTCTCTTCCCCTGTTACGAACCCAGGAGAGGTCATAGGCACAGGAGGGTAGCAGCAGCAGCGAAAGCCATCACTGCCGCCGCCGTTCACCATTAATTCCGGCGACCCACTTGGCCAAGCTCCACCGAAGCTCCGCTACAACACCCAGCGTCTTCCAGTGCTTACATTAGACTCCTAAAGCCCCGACCAAGTCAGCAGCAGACTCACAACCGGCCAAAGAAGCCATTAAAGCCGGCGGGTGAGCTTCAACTCCGGCGACTCCGACTTGAGACTTCGACCCGACTCATATCTTCACGGTTTCCGGCCATTTTTGGCCTAGGTACGTTCTACCCTCTCTGTTTAGTTGTTATACGCAATAAAAATCAAAACTTGATAGCTAGAATCATGATTAGAGGAGCTAAATTGAGTTTGTTCTTGAAAAGGGGTTAAATGTATTTTTCATAAACCTGTTAACCTGACAAAGGGGGGACTGTTTTGTATTTTCAGAAACTAGGTGGTGACTAGTGTCATTTAACATAACTGTTTTTGAAATAAATAGGGTATTTGTTGATTTTCAATATACGTTAGGGTTTATATAATTAAACTCCACACTTTTAGTAAAAAATAATAATAATATTAATAATAATAATAATTTTAGATTAACAATAATTTCTAAAAATATTAGCTTTTGTTCTCATCTCGAAAAATTTATTCGGTTGAAGAAATTGTAAACGGATTGTTAAAAATTAAAATGGAAGTGTTGTTGTTAAAAACTTTTAATAAACAATGTTTAATTACTTAGCTTATAAAATGGTTATTAAACTTATAAAATTAGACTTTCCTCTAGTTCTAAATATTGTAGAATCGTGTAGAAGTTTTCTTAAAGACCTGGTAGTCGGAATATCATTTGTCGTTATAACTCGAATTAGTTATTAAGTATAATTTCATCTATAGCTCATATTTTTAATAATTTAATTAGTCACTTTTAAATAATAATAATAATAATAATAATAATAATAATAATAATAATAATAATAATAATAATAATAATAATAATAATCATAGTTTAAAATAGATGTGTTGTTTCGTTTATAGAAAATTATAACTAAATAATAAAACGATAGAAATTTAAATAGCGGGGTTTGGATTGATATAAAGAAAATACTTCCTAGAACTCATAGCATTTTATTTTGATATGTATTGACGTAGAAGACACGATTTGTATGTGACGTCTTTGTAGGCCCGAGCCACTGCTAGGACGTGCTTTTGCTACAGAAAGTAAGGTAAGTGAACATGCCAAGTCTTGCGAGCCTAGTTCCTTTCGTGTCTCGATTTAACTTTTATGTTCGTCTCAAAATATTAGTTGTTTATTTTCATGTTAAATTGTGACGTTCTTATATTTTTAGAAGTTGATTTGTTTAATACTTTCACACGAATAACATTAATTCATAATTAATTAAAGTGGAAAGAGTTGTGGGGGGATCAATTTGATTGATTTTATCTAGATTGGTCGTGTTGACTTCGTTCACTCGACCCGCTTATTTTAACCCGGTCGCAACCTGCCGGGTCGCTCCATGTACTCACCTCTCTGGCCGCGAGGAGTCTTAGGGGGGTGCCGACACTTAAGGTCATGGCTGCTAGTGATAGTATAGTGGATCTTCCCCGTATCAACACAGATTAATAATACAGCTTTTTCTGAGTTTTGGATATTATAAAAGAAAGAATTTTAATAAATAAGAGAAGTTTCAGTTGAGCTTTTGTTTCTTAGAAGTTATTTTTATTCCTGATATTCATTTCCTGTTCTGTGTTATTGCAAAAGAAAAGATATTCATTCTTCATCTGTTTTACATGCTTGGGTGCCACTTACTCAATCTTTTGTACTGAATTTGAAACTGCGGTTCCTTTTTCCTTCCCACCGCAGGCTTAGAAGCTGAGTACTATGGCATAGCAGGGTAAGGGACTCACGTAGACGGTTATCAGCATGAGTAGTGATGTAGCTGACTAGTTCACGATTATGTAGTAGTTTTGGAAAGACTTATGTAATAACTAAAGACTTTTTGGATGTTTAATATTGTGTAATAAATAAATAAGTTGGGATGTTATGCTTTTGATTTCCGACGTTACTTTTAGCATCGCCCTCCCGGTCTTGTCCGAGCCGGATGAGGGGGTTGTTGCAGGTGTTATCAGAGCATGCAATCCATAAAAAGGGAATTAAAAACCTGTAGGGCAACTTAAAATGAACATAGGGCAAGATTATTAATATCTGGAAAGCCGTTCGGGTTATGGGTAGCTCAGGAGATTGGTCTTGAGTATTCCCGCCCACGCACATCCGGTTTTGCAAGTTTCATGAGTTATTTTTACTATCTCTGATCATTATAGTGAAAAGGAGGAAAGCAGAATTTGAGTTATACTGGATGAGTTACAGACATGAGCATTATGTGCCTTATTACAGATTTTCCATATAATGCATGTTATTTTATGTTTATGCTGGATTTATTTATTGTGAACTCATGACGTGATTATTGAGGTTTCCGCGACCTTAACTAAGGTTACCGTAGGGCGTGACTAATAGACCACTACGTTATCTCTATATAGGAAAGTTTAACCCAGAAAGATGGCTGATAACATCTCCATGGAGCAATTCTTCACCCAAATGACCCAGATGATGAACAATGGGGGACAGACAGGGACTAACTGGGCTAAGAAAGTAGCTGAGATGAAACCAATGGAGTTCACTGGGAGAGAAGATCATGTCGAGTTAGAAGACTGGAAATAATAGAATGCCCTAATGATGAGAAAGTGAATTGCGCAGTCTTTTACTTGAAGAGTGAAGCAAACCTCTGGTGGAGGAATGCACGAGAAACACTCTTGGCTGATCCCAAATTCAACTAGGAAGCACTTCAAACTGCGCTCAGAGCCCGTTTTTACCCTCACCATGTGAAGAGGAGAAAGGAACAGGAATTACAGAACCTGCAGCAGGGAAACAACTCAGGGACAGAGTATTTCCGAAAGTTTACTGAATTGACATGTTTCGTGGGGAACATGGTGCCTGAAGAGGATTCCAAGGTTTCCCGATTCATTGGTGGATTGCACGAGAGGCTTCAAGAGTCTCTATTGAGCAGGACTTACTCCACTCTTCATGAAGCCTACGATAGAGCTGCAGAAATCTGGCGGGTTCGTGTTACCCAAGAAGAGAAACGGAAGAAGCGTAAGATGGAAGAGGCCGGAGGAAGCAACAACTTTGC
This sequence comes from Linanthus parryae, assembly GCA_023055425.1. NCBI lineage: Eukaryota > Viridiplantae > Streptophyta > Magnoliopsida > Ericales > Polemoniaceae > Linanthus > Linanthus parryae. Next base: position 120,677,369 of record JALGPY010000003.1, on the reverse strand, counting down.
CAAGGGAATCCAGAAATCCAGGCCTAACAATGGAGGAGGTAACCAAGGGCAGCACCGTGGCAACCAGCAAAACACTGGGACTCAGAAAGTTCGGCGATACTTCTGCAAATGGTGCCCACGGAACCATCCAGGAGAAGATTGCGCAGGGAATGTTGTCACTTGTAACAAATGCGGTAAGAGGGGGCATCGTTCCTATGAATGTCGTTCACAACCAGCTGGGAACCAACAAATAATCCAAGGCGGCAATTTTGGAAGGCCACAGCTGAAAAACTATCAGGGAAACCGCCAGCAGAACGGGAATAACTTTGCCCGCAACCAGCAGTTTGGGAACCAGCAGAATGGGAATCGCAACCAGAATAATGGGGGCAATGGGTATGGCAGGCAGCAGAACTACAACCCAGACAATGCAGGCCAGAACGGAGGTCAACTCGGGATCGGAAACGGTAACGCTGGATATGGAAACAACAACAATGGGGCAGGAGCAGGAGGAGCAGGAACTCAGAATGCAAACGTGGGAAGGATTGCTTTGATGACCAAGACCGAAGCAGAGGCTGCACATGGAGTTGTTACGGGTACTTTTTCTGTTTATGAGCAGCTTGCTTTCGTACTGTTTGATCCTGGCGCATCATTTTCTTTTATTTCGTCTGCATTTGTTGATAAGCTGGGTTTACATAATTCATCTAGCATATATATCCCAATAGCAACCCCTGATGGCCAAATAACGGTTTGTGACACTGTATATGAAGGGGTGGAACTGAAAATCCTAACCAGTGTCTTACCTGCCAACTTAATAAGGTTTAATCTAGGAGGCATAGACGTGATCCTAGGAATGGATTGGTTGGGAAAGTATCGGGCGGTTATCAACTGCTATGACCAAAAGGTTCGATTAAGGTGACCCAAAGGGGAAAAGATCACCTACCGGGGTATCCCCACTGAGCCTCGGATTAGACCAGTGTCAGCTTTGGCGATTGTCAACCAAATGAAGAAGGGGAACTCTGCTTACTTGTGTTATGTCCAAGACGTAACCAAGAAGGAAAATGTCCTGGAAGAAATACCGGTCGTGAGGGAATTTCCTGATGTATTCCCCGACGAAATTCCCGGAATGCCACCTCATCGAGAAGTGGAGTTTACTCTGGACTTGACACTTGGGACTGCACCCATCTCCAAGGCACCGTATCGGATAGCACCTGTGGAATTGAAGGAGCTGAAGGAGCAGATACAAGAACTTCTACAGAAGGGGTACATACGACCTAGTGTGTCACCCTAGGGAGCACCAGTATTGTTCGTCAGGAAGAAGTACGGAAGCTTGCGATTATGCATCGATTACCGAGAGCTGTGTTGGAATAGATGCCCTAGAGGCAATCTAGTTTAGTATGAATTTGTAATTGGCTAGAAATTCATTTATTATTTATTGGATATTTAATATAATGAAGTCCTTAGATTTACAATTGTGTTGTTTATCTTAAATATCCCTAGTCAAGTATAATGATTAAATGGGACAATCATCTATAGACTAGTATGGGGTTGGATTGATATGGAGATATCACGATCCAACACATAGGTGTGCATTACGGAATGTTGCACTGGATTGACCCATCACCGAGAAGGCTACATACACGTTATGTTGAGTCACAAGTGCTTCTCGGGTACAATGGTATTGTCATCCTTAGACTTGAAGTCGCTAGATATTCTAGTTGTGGATCATTGTGATCTTGGTAGCGTTAAACGCTACACCGTAACTGGGTAGTTATAAAGGCGTGTACTGGATACAATGAGAAGCAAGCTTAGAGATCGTAGTGAACGTAGAGAGGATTTGCCCCTCCCACATAACGGGAGCAAATATCCAAGGCCACTCGAGGATAGTGCTTATAGAATGTCTGGCCAGACTCAAATAAATCAATATATGGATATTGATGTTATTTGCACGAATAAGGCTATTCCATGGATCGAGGAACTAGGGATTGGATATACGAGTGTGACTTGTATGTCTCGTGTCCAATCCGGATATGGAGGCAAAGGGATGAGACAATTACTTGTACAAGGTTGTCTAGATGACTATTCTATTAGTTGGCTAGAATGGATGTTTTGCTAGAAACCGCTCCATATTAGCAAAAAGTTGCTACCAACTAGATAGAACCTATGGGGTCACACGCTATATAGAGTTGTACTAGATTATGGAATTAATTAATTGGATTAATTAATTAGAAGGATCACTTTGCAAACCCTTGCAAACTTAGTAGGGACTAATTTGCAAGGAAGGGACTAAATTGAATTCTAGTAGGACTAGAATAAGTCCTTTAGGTAGTTAACAAGGAGTTGTTGGACTATATAAAGGACCCTCCTCCTTCCTTCCCTATACACTTATGCTCAAAAGAGAACATAACAAGAGTGGGAGAGAACAAAGGAGAGAGAGAGCAAGCAAAGAGGGACGCCGCCCCCCTATTGCCGCCGCCCCCTTGTCCCGACGCCACAAAGGGTGCCGAACCCCTTTTGGTGTCTCGTTTTGCGTGATTTCTTCACCCTCCTTTCAATCCGGGCTAGCACCAAGGTGATTGGAGATCTAGGAACAACTCTAGGCGTGGATCAACTATAGAGAACGTGACACTATTCGCGTTTGAAGTCATCAAGGAGAACCCAAAGGTGTGTTTGTGATTTCTTACCTTTACTATCGTTATGTCTCTAGACTTGTGATCCTTGGAGGGTTTTGCATGGTTATTTGTTTGTTTATGCTTCCGTTGCGCGATCCATGAATCAAAACCCTACAGTGGTATCAGAGCCACAGGTCATAGAGCATAAACGTAGTTTATGTGTTACATTCTTGTTGTTTTACACCTTAATTTGTTGTTTATCGCGTAAAACAAGACAAATCAAGCATTGGATGCAATTTGTCAAAGAATTAATCATAACAAGACCCAATTATTGCATTGGATGCATGAATTGGTGAGTTTGAGAAATTTTAGGATCAAAGATCTAGGGTTTGGGCATCCTTGGGGAAGAAGGAGTTCTCCCACAACAAGGAAACAACCAAACTTGGGCTCCAAGCAAGGAGGTTGTTTTGGAAACAACCTCCTCAAGGAGGTTCGGCCCCCTAGGGAGCCGCCCCCTTGCTTGCCGCCCAAGCTTGGCGCCCTAAGGGGCCGGGCGGCCCTAACCCGCGGGCCTAGCTTGCGGGTTTTGGGCCGGGCCGGCCCTAGGGCTTTATGGTTCACTTTATTGGGCCCGGGCAATTGGATTGTTGGGCCCATGGACCGTTTTAACCCTAGAAATCCTAAAATCAATTAAAATTGACCAAGCGCGTTAAAATTGGATTTTAACTGTTTATGTGCAAATCGCATGGTGATTGGATATGGCCTTAGGATGTGGTTTGATGTGGATGTTTAATTTTGTGGTTTGGTTTTACGGCCTGCGAGCCGATCAATTAATTGTAATAGTTAATTAGGGTTTTATGGCCTGCGTGCCATTTTTTTCTCAACTTGTGAGATTTATTTTATTTAGTATAGATATTAGCTAGTGCTAGATAAAGTAGATTGTTAGCCAAGATTGGAGAAAAGAAGCCCAAAGCCAAAGGAGCCACAAAAGATGGAGCATGGAGCATGGAGCATTCCACAAGACTATGAAGGATGGACCAAAAGATCAAGACGCATGGAGATGTGTGTTTGTTTAGGGTTCATAGATAATTCCATTGGCTTGGAATTATCTTAGTCTAGAAAAGGCCATATCCACATCACGTTTAATTTCTGCTTTGTGGTTGTTTATTTATTGTCTTATTATTTGTGTGGTTGGTGTATGGATGATGCATGCAATTAGGATAATAAGATAATTAGACAACCCGGATCTATTATTTGGAGTTGTGCCCAAACTCAAATAGATAGATTAGTTGATATTGATCAACAAAATAATTAAAAATTGAAGAAAAATCCCTCAAATTTTAAATATTGTGTTCTTGCCTTCTCGTTATTTAAACACTCATTATCATCATTATTTATCAAGTTCGTGCGTGCCAAAGCATGGCGACTTGGTTCATAATGATGGAATGCGATGGCACGTAACAATGTGCAATTGTTTAGATAAGAGGTTGAACACAACTAGGCTATTAATTTGATTAAGAAACCTAGAGGCAATCAATTGGGATTATCCATATGGATGGATAAATAAGGAGTTATTTGCCCGATTGAACCAAGAGTTGCATATGGGATGCAATTGGAATTGTTCCTACCTAAGAAGTAATCGAATTATGGGTGACTTGCCAAAGCAAGCTCATAAGGAGATGAAAAAGATGGATCTTGGCCCACTAGAAAATATAATGATATTTTCCGCATTAATATCTTGAGGGTTATTAATCCGTAGAAAAATAGTGGGAGCTATATTTAATAAACTAGCCATTATTAAATATAGTCAAAAATTCACAAATACTAAAACTTGCGTATTTTCCTTTTTGTAGAATTCCAAATGGCAAACAACTCATCGAGTTCACAACATTCCCTACGATCTGTCCTTGAGAAGGACAAGCTCTCAGGAACCAACTTTCTCGATTGGTACAGAAACTTGAGAATTGTTCTCAAGCAAGAAAAGAAGCTGTACGCAATAGAGGAGCAAGTTCCAGAAGGTCCAGACAATCAGACCCCTGCTGCCTTAAAGGCGTATCAAAAACATATTGATGATGCTAATGATGCGGCCTGCCTAATGCTTTGCACCATGACCTCTGAGCTTCAGAAGCAACATGAGAACATGAATGCTGTCGATATGATCGAACATCTAAAGCAGCTCTTCCAAGAGCAGGCGAGGGTAGAGAGGTATGAGGTCTCAAAGGCACTGTTCAAATGTCATCTGGCAGAAGGGAACCCGGTGGGACCCCATGTACTCCGAATGATCGAGTACTTGGAGAATCTCGCCCGGCTTGGGTTCCCGGTCGGCCAAGAGTTGGCAACCGATCTCGTGTTGCAATCGTTGCCCGAAAGTTATGGACAGTTCATTATGAACTATAACATGAACGAGATCGTTAAACCACTGCCAGATTTGCTCAACATGTTGAGGACGGCTGAACAGAGCATCAACAAGGGTAAGGGCAAGGCCATTATGATGGTGCATAAAGGAAAGGGTAAAAAGTTTGCCTCTTCCTCCAAGGGCAAAGGCAAGTCAGTTGCTAAGTCCAAGGAACAAGCCCTTAAGCCTGTTGGTGGAATTGCCAAGGTCGTGACTAAGGGTGAATGTCACTACTGTAGTCAACCTGGACACTGGAAGAGGAACTGCCCCAAATATCTGGAGGACAAGAGGCTTGGAATAGTGATTCCACCACCACCAGGTATTTTCGTTGTAGATGTCAATTTAACTGTCTCTACATCATGGGTATTAGATACTGGATGTGGATCTCATATTTGTCGAAATATGCAGGATCTAAAGAGAAGTAAGAGATTGGCTAAAGGGGAGGTAGATCTGCGCGTTGGGAATGGAGCAAAGGTTGCTGCATTGGCCATAGGCGTTTGCGAGCTATCTCTGCCTTCAGGATTAGTTTTAGAATTAAATAATTGCTATTTTGTGCCTGCTATGAGCAGAAACATTATTTCTATTTCTTGTTTGGACAAGGAAGGTTTTATTATTTCAATAAAGAACAATTGTTGTTCCTTTTATTTTAATAATATTCACTATTTTAGTGCGCAATTATTTAATGGACTTTATGTCCTTGATCTAAGTAATCCTGTCTACAACATTAATACCAAGCGGATTAAAATAAATGATTTAAATCCTGCTTATTTATGGCATTGTCGTTTAGGCCACATAAATGAGAAACGTGTATCTAGACTCCATAAGGATGGATTACTAGACTCATTTGATTTTGAATCATATGAGACATGTGAGGCTTGTTTATTGGGAAAAATGACAAAGTCCCCTTTCAATAAGAAAGGTGAGAGGACTAGTGAGCAATTGGCGCTCATACATACCGATGTGTGTGGGCCATTTGCCACGCCTGCCAGGGGTGGTTATGTCTACTTCATTACGTTTACTGATGATTACAGTAGATATGGATTTGTGTACCTTATGAGGGCAAAATCCGAATCCTTTGAAGTGTTCAAGGAATTCAAGAATGAAGTAGAGAAGCAACTTGGCAAAAGTATCAAGGCTCTACGATCGGATCGTGGAGGAGAATACTTAAGCCAAGAGTTTGACGACTATCTTAGAGAGTGTGGGATCGTGTCCCAACTCACTCCACCCGGAACGCCACAATGGAATGGCGTGTCCGAGAGGAGGAATCGAACCCTATTGGATATGGTTCGATCTATGATGTGTCAAACCGATCTTCCATTATCGTTTTGGGGCTATGCTCTATTAAGTGCAGCTTTTACCATTAACCGTGTTCCATCTAAATCAGTCATGAAGACACCATATGAGATGTGGAGTGGGAGGCGTCCCACACTGTCGTTCATGAGGATTTGGGGCTGCGATGTCTATGTAAAACGTTTACAATCAGACAAGCTAGGGCCTAAATCGGATAAGTGTAAATTTGTGGGGTACCCTAAGGAAACTAAGGGATACTACTTCTACAATCCAACCGAGAACAAAGTGTTTGTTGCTCGGACCGGCGTGTTTCTAGAAAGAGAGTTTGTCTCTAAAGAAGCAAGTGGGAGGAATGTAGAACTTGAAGAAGTTCAAGAACCACAAATCACTGAACCGATTATGGAACATGAACAGGAATCACAAGCAGTTGTGGATCCACCTGTTCAAGTAACACAAGAGCTTCGTAGATCTAGTAGAGTGCGCCAGGAACCCGAGAGGTACGGACTTCTCGTAACTGATTCCGGTGACACGATGCTCATAGATGATGAGCCTACTACCTATGAGGAGGCCATGAATGGCCCAGACTCGCAAAAGTGGCTTGAGGCCATGAGATCCGAGATGGAATCCATGTATACCAACAAAGTATGGACTTTGGTGGAACCACCTGATGGGGCGCGGCCCATAGGGTGCAAGTGGGTCTTCAAGAAGAAGATCGACATGGATGGTAATGTGATTACCTATAAGGGCCGATTGGTGGCTAAAGGATTCAGACAGATTCATGGTATTGACTATGATGAAACCTTTTCACCAGTCGCAATGACCAAATCCATCCGAATCCTACTTGCAATTGCAGCATACTACGACTATGAGATTTGGCAGATGGATGTCAAAACAGCATTCCTTTATGGGAATCTCCTCGAGGACGTGTATATGATACAGCCGGAGGGTTTTGAGGATCCAAAGCAAGCCAACAAAGTCTGTAAACTGCAACGATCCATTTATGGGTTGAAGCAAGCTTCTAGGAGTTGGAATCGACGTTTTGATGAAGTAGTCAAAGAGTTTGGCTTCATCAGAAACGAAGATGAGTCTTGTGTCTACAAGAAGGTTAGTGGGAGCTCTGTAGCTTTTCTGGTCTTGTATGTGGATGACATACTACTCATTGGAAACGACATTCCCATGCTGCAATCTGTGAAAGATTGGCTAGGAAAGTGTTTCTCAATGAAAGACTTAGGGGAAGCAGCCTATATACTCGGTATAAAGATCTATAGAGATAGATCTAAGAGGTTGCTAGGCCTAAGTCAAAGTACATATATTGACAAGGTGTTGAAACGGTTCAACATGCAAGACTCCAAGAAGGGATTCTTGCCCATGTCACATGGAATCACTCTTTCAAAGAGTGGTTGTCCTTCCAATGAGATTGAGAAGGAACGCATGAGTAGGATTCCCTATGCCTCGGCCATAGGATCTATCATGTACGCCATGTTATGTACTAGACCAGATGTGTCATATGCCTTGAGTATGACAAGCAGATACCAATCCAATCCGGGTGAGAGTCACTGGATTGCAGTCAAGAAGATCCTAAAGTACTTGAGAAGAACTAAGGATGCTTTCTTGATGTTTGGCGGTGAGGAAGAGTTGCGTGTAAGGGGTTACACTGATGCAAGCTTCCAAACCGATAGAGATGACTTTAGATCACAGTCGGGATATGTGTTTTGCCTGAATGGAGCAGCGGTGAGCTGGAAGAGTTCCAAGCAAGAGACGGTAGCTGATTCTACAACAGAGGCTGAGTACATTGCTGCAAATGGCGCAGCAAAGGAGGCTGTTTGGATCAGAAAGTTTGTTTCTGAACTTGGTGTGGTCCCTAGCATTGCGGATCCAGTGGAGTTGTTCTGTGACAACACTGGGGCGATCGCGCAATCAAAGGAACCCAGGTCGCACCAGAAATCCAAGCACGTGCTCAGGAAGTTCCATCTGATTCGAGATATTATCGATAGAGGAGACGTTCGGATATGCAAGATTCCTACAGATGATAATCTGTCAGACCCGCTTACGAAGCCTCTCACGCAGTGGAAGCATGAAGGGCACACTAGGAGTATGGGCATACGAGATGCGCCAGATTGGCTCTAGTGCAAGTGGGAGACTGTTGGAATAGATGCCCTAGAGGCAATCTAGTTTAGTATGAATTTGTAATTGGCTAGAAATTCATTTATTATTTATTGGATATTTAATATAATGAAGTCCTTAGATTTACAATTGTGTTGTTTATCTTAAATATCCCTAGTCAAGTATAATGATTAAATGGGACAATCATCTATAGACTAGTATGGGGTTGGATTGATATGGAGATATCACGATCCAACACATAGGTGTGCATTACGGAATGTTGCACTGGATTGACCCATCACCGAGAAGGCTACATACACGTTATGTTGAGTCACAAGTGCTTCTCGGGTACAATGGTATTGTCATCCTTAGACTTGAAGTCGCTAGATATTCTAGTTGTGGATCATTGTGATCTTGGTAGCGTTAAACGCTACACCGTAACTGGGTAGTTATAAAGGCGTGTACTGGATACAATGAGAAGCAAGCTTAGAGATCGTAGTGAACGTAGAGAGGATTTGCCCCTCCCACATAACGGGAGCAAATATCCAAGGCCACTCGAGGATAGTGCTTATAGAATGTCTGGCCAGACTCAAATAAATCAATATATGGATATTGATGTTATTTGCACGAATAAGGCTATTCCATGGATCGAGGAACTAGGGATTGGATATACGAGTGTGACTTGTATGTCTCGTGTCCAATCCGGATATGGAGGCAAAGGGATGAGACAATTACTTGTACAAGGTTGTCTAGATGACTATTCTATTAGTTGGCTAGAATGGATGTTTTGCTAGAAACCGCTCCATATTAGCAAAAAGTTGCTACCAACTAGATAGAACCTATGGGGTCACACGCTATATAGAGTTGTACTAGATTATGGAATTAATTAATTGGATTAATTAATTAGAAGGATCACTTTGCAAACCCTTGCAAACTTAGTAGGGACTAATTTGCAAGGAAGGGACTAAATTGAATTCTAGTAGGACTAGAATAAGTCCTTTAGGTAGTTAACAAGGAGTTGTTGGACTATATAAAGGACCCTCCTCCTTCCTTCCCTATACACTTATGCTCAAAAGAGAACATAACAAGAGTGGGAGAGAACAAAGGAGAGAGAGAGCAAGCAAAGAGGGACGCCGCCCCCCTATTGCCGCCGCCCCCTTGTCCCGACGCCACAAAGGGTGCCGAACCCCTTTTGGTGTCTCGTTTTGCGTGATTTCTTCACCCTCCTTTCAATCCGGGCTAGCACCAAGGTGATTGGAGATCTAGGAACAACTCTAGGCGTGGATCAACTATAGAGAACGTGACACTATTCGCGTTTGAAGTCATCAAGGAGAACCCAAAGGTGTGTTTGTGATTTCTTACCTTTACTATCGTTATGTCTCTAGACTTGTGATCCTTGGAGGGTTTTGCATGGTTATTTGTTTGTTTATGCTTCCGTTGCGCGATCCATGAATCAAAACCCTACAAGCTGAACAGTGCCACTATCAAGAATAAGTATCCGCTACCTCGAATTGACGATTTATTCGACCAGCTACAAGGATCCAGTGTTTTTTCCAAGATCAATCTGAGATCTGGTTATCATCAACTCCGCGTAGCCGAGAAATATATTCCAAAGACGGCCTTTAGCACAAGATACGGTCACAACGAGTTCACAGTTATGTCGTTCGGTTTGACCAACGCACCCGCGGTTTTCATTGACTTGATGAATCGCGTGATGAAGCCATATTTGGACCGGTTTGTGGTTGTCTTCATCAATGACATCCTGGTGTACTCGAAGAGCAGAGAGGATCACGAGGAACATCTCCGAGAAGTATTGCAGACCTTGAGGCAAGAGCAGCTGTACGCTAAGCTTTCAAAGTGTGATTTATGGTTGGATTGTGTGCCGTTTCTAGGCCACATCATCTCCAAGGAAGGAATATCTGTTGACCCTTCGAAGATCTCAGCGGTTAAGGATTGGCCTACGCCGAAGAACGTGTCCGAAATTCGAAGCTTCCTTGGTTTAGCTGGCTACTATAGGCGTTTCGTGAAGGATTTTTCAAATATTGCCAGGCCATTGACGAAGTTGACAAAGAAGGAGGTAAAGTATCATTGGGATGACAGCTGTGAAAAGGCGTTCCAGACTCTAAAGGAGAAGCTGACTACGACACCGTTACTAGCTTTGCCAAATGACTCTGGAGAGTTCAAAGTATATAGCCATGCGTCGAAGAAAGGGCTTGGTTGTGTGCTGATGCAAGACCGAAGGGTGATTGCTTACGCGTCTAGGCAACTGAAACCACACGAGGAGAATTATGCCACGCATGACCTGGAGCTAGCAGCAGTAGTTTTCGCGCTGAAGATATGGAGACATCATCTCTACGGGGCAGTTTGCAAGCTCTATACAGACCACCGCAGCCTGAAGTAAATTTTCACACAGAAGGAACTAAACAACAGGTAACGAAGATGGCTGGAGATTATCAAGGATTACGATCTACGCATCCAGTACCACGAAGGGAAGGCTAATGTAGTCGCTGACGCGCTAAGTCGTAAATCGAGCCATGGGATGAACGCTATGGTATTCTTGTCAAACTGGTTATGTCACGAGTTCAGGAAGCTTAACATCGAAGTGGTGGAACAAGGAACGGTACAGAAGCTGCTCGGAAGCCTGACAGCGGTACCAGACTTCTTCGAAGAAATACGAAGCAATCAAGCAGGGGATGTGAATCTCGAAAGGATCAAGAAGAAGATTGCAGAAGGAGAGGCCAAGGAGTTCCAGATTCACGAAGATGGGAGCATTCGCTACAAAGGAAGATGGTGCGTGCCACAAAAGTGTTCAGAGGTTAAGAAGAAGCTGATGCAGGAGGAACATAACACTCCATTTCCGTCCATCCTGGAGGCGATAAGCTTTACAAGGATCTGAAGAAGACGTTCTGGTGGCCCAATATGAAGAAAGAGGTAGCCGAGTTCGTGGCTAGATGCCTAACATGCCAGAAAGTAAAGTTCGAGCATAAGAGGATGGGAGGTCTACTCCAACCGTTGGATGTTCCAGTCTGGAAGTGGGACTCCGTATCAATGGATTTCGTCACGGCTTTGCCTACGTCGAAGAATGGACTCAACCAGATATGGGTAGTCGTAGACCGATTAACAAAGACGACGCGATTTATTCCAATGAAAGACACGTGGAACATGGAACAAAGGGCAGATGCGTACGTCAGAAACATCGTGACACATCATGGGGTTCCAAGTTCGATAATATCGGACAAAGACCCTAACTTCCTTTCTCACTTCTAGAAGACGCTTCAAGAAGCACTGGGAACTCAACTGAAGTTTAGTACTGCTTTCCATCCAACCACAGACGGACAGACAGAAAGAACCATTCATACGCTGGAAGATATGTTGAGAGCCTGTGTTATGGACTTCCAAGGTTCATGGGTCGATAAACTATCGTTAATAGAATTTTCCTACAACAACAGTTATCATGCCAGCATCGGGATGGCACCGTACGAAGCCCTGTATGGAAGGAAGTGTCGGTCACCACTGTGTTGGAGTGACATCAGCGAGACGGTGGTCATTGGCCCACAAATGATCGAAGACATGACAAATCAAGTTCGACTCATACAGCAAAGAATGAAAGCAGCTCAAGACAGATAAAAGTCATAAGCGGATCAGAAGAGAAGGCCCCTGGAGTTCCAAGTAGGAGAAAAGGCGTTTCTGCGAGTCTCACCTACTAAAGGAGTAACCAGGTTCAACCTGAAAGGAAAGTTAAGTCCTAAATGTATTGGCCCATACGATGTTATTGAGAAAATAGGGGAAGTTGCGTACCGACTGGACCTACCATCGAATTTGGGGCGAGTACACAATGTTTTCACATATCCCAGCTAAAGAATTATGTACCAGATCCGTCCCATGTGTTAGATCCGAAACCAGTGGATTTCGACCCGTCACTGACCTACGAGGAACAACCTGTCAAGATACTGGATACAAATACAAGGGATACGAGAACCAAAAGTGTCAAACTGGTCAAAGTCCTTTGGACCAACCACCAAACGGAAGAAGCAACTTGGGAGGCTGAAGAAGATATGAGAAAGAAGTACCCGCACTTATTTAATGAGGTACAAGGAGTTCCGGGGACGTCACTCCCTAAGGGGGAGAGGATGCAACCCTCTGTTTAATACTATTACGTCTTAGTCTACTATTTTCACGTCTTAAGTACCTTTGAGACATGTTTGACCTTGAGACTCAGAACCCGAATGAGACTAAGACCAATTAATTAGATAGATGTGACCACGACCTTATTTGGTGTTACGTGTTGCAATGCGTATATCGTAAATGGCTACTTGCTATTATGTGTTACGTGAAACTACTGGTCAGCCATGTGATACCAATTCTGTTAGATAGTTGTTTGTTAGATTATCTGAGTATCATGATTAGTTGCTTGATTTTAGCTTCGAGGACGAAGCTTTGTTTAAGGGGGAAGGATGTAATACCCCGTTTAATTAGTAGGGGTAAAATGGTCAATATAGTAGCACAATAATAATTTTATTGACAAAATAATATTTGAATAGATTTTTGAGTTTTATTTGTAGAAAATGTTAGAATAATATTAGATTAAAGGTCGTGAATTAATACTTTAACGTTTCGTAAATTTTAGTTAAAATTATAGTTTTAAACGCGTACCCGACCACCGCGAGACTAGGTGAGCTTGTCACACCCAATCACTAGAAGCAATAGTACTTCACCCACACACTACAACTCCTCCCACTCACTCATCCCTTCCAAATTTTGCCTTCACGGCAAAACAACCAAAACCGCCTCCCATACTCATCACCGCCCCAACCTTCATCACCGCCACCACCTTGCCGCCTCCACCTTATGCTTGGCCCCCAAGGATCCTTAGCCTATATAAGGCCCTCTCCACCACCCTCGCCACACAAAGCAGCCACCTTTAAACTCCACCTCCCTCTTCCCCGTCCACATCGTCATCACCACCATTGTTGTAGCTTTGGCAGAAGCAACCGACCACCATCACTTTCATCCTCTGCTTCTTCTCAGCCTCACTTTTTCTCTGTTTCGAAGACCACATCAGCAGCTACGGGCAGAGAGAAGCAGCACCACCACCCCGTCGTCCTTCCGTCGGGACAACCACCGGAGAAGACCCACCTTCACCACCTCTTTCTCCCTCCTCTTCGGCTTACTCCCTCAGCCTCTCTTCCCCTGTTACGAACCCAGGAGAGGTCATAGGCACAGGAGGGTAGCAGCAGCATCGAAAGCCATCACTGCCGCCGACGTTCACCATTAATTCCGGCGACCCACTTGGCCAAGCTCCACCGAAGCTCCGCTACAACACCCAGCGTCTTCCAGTTCTTACATTAGACTCCTAAAGCCCCGACCAAGTTAGCAGCATACTCAGAACCGGCCAAAGAAGCCATTAAAGCCGGCGGGTGAGCTTCAACTCCGGCGACTCCGACTTGAGACTTCGACCCGACTCATATCTTCACGGTTTCCGGCCATTTTTGGCCTAGGTACGTTCTACCCTCTCTGTTTAGTTGTTATACGCAATCAAAATCAAAAGTTGATAGCTAGACTCATTATTAGAGGAGCTAAATTGAGTTTGTTCTTGAAAAGGGGTTAAAATGTATTTTTCATAAACCTGTTAACATGACAAAGGGGGGACTGTTTTGTATTTTTAGAAACTAGGTGGTGACTAGTGTCTTTTAACATAACTGCTTTTGAAATAAATTGGGTATTTGTTGATTTCCAATATACCTTAGTGTTTATATAATTAAACTCCACACTTTTAGTAAAAAATAATAACAATATTAATAATAATAATAATTTTGGATTAACAATAATTTCTAAAAATAGTAGCTTTTGTTCTCGTCTCGAAAAATTTATTCGGTTGAAGAAATTGTAAACGGATTGTTAAAAATTAAAATGGAAGTGTTTTTGTTAAAAACTTTTAATAAACAATGTTTAATTACTTAGCTTATAAAATGGTTATTAAACTTGTAAAATTAGACTTTCCTCTAGTTCTAAATATTATAGAATCGTGTAGAATTTTTCTTAAAGACCTGGTAGTCGGAATATCATTTGTCGTTATAACTCGAATTAGTTATTAAGTATAATTTCATCTATAGCTCATATTTTTAATAATCTAATTAGTCACTTTTAAATAATAATAATAATAATAATAATAATAATAATAATAATAATAATAATAATAATAATAATAATAATAATAATAATAATAGTTTAAAATAGATGTGTTGTTTCATTTATAGAAAATTATAACTAAATAATAAAACGATAGAAATTTAAATAGCCGGGTTTGGATTGATATAAAGAAAATACTCCCTAGAACTCATAGCATTTTATTTTGATATGTATTGACGTAGAAGACACGATTTGTAGGTGACGTCTTTGTAGGCCCGAGCCACTGCTAGGACGTGCTTTTGTTACGGAAAGTAAGGTAAGTGAACATGCCAAGTCTTGCGAGCCTAGTTCCTTTCGTGTCTCGATTTAACTTTTATGTTCGTCTTAAAATATTTGTTGTTTATTTTCATGTTAAATTGTGATGTTCTTATATTTTCAGAAGTTGATTTGTTTAATACTGTCACACGAATAACATTAATGCATAATTAATTAAAGTGGAAAGAGTTGTGCGGGGATCGTTGTGATTGCTTTTATCTAGATTGGTCGTGTTGACTTCGTTCACTCGACCCGCTTATTTTAACCCGGTCGCAACCTGCCGGGTCGCTCCATGTACTCACCTCTCTGGCCGCGAGGAGTCTTAGGGGGATGCCGGCACTTAAGGTCATGGCTGCTGGTGATAGTATAGTCGATCTTCCCCGTATCAACACAGATTAATAATACAGCTTTTTCTGAGTTTTGGATATTATAAAAGAAAGAATTTTAATAAAGAAGAGAAGTTTCAGTTGAGCTTTTGTTTCTTAGAAGTTATTTTTATTCCTGATATTCATTTCATGTTCTGAGTTATTGCAAAAGAAAAGATATTCATTCTTCATATGTTTTACATCCTTGGGTGTCACTTACTCAGTCTTTTGTACTGACTTTGAAACTGCGGTTCCTGTTTCCTTCCCACTGCAGGCTTAGGAGCTGAGGAATATGGCATAGCAGGGTACGGGACTCACGTAGACGGTTATCAGCATGAGTGGTGATGTAGCTGACTAGTTCACGATTATGTAGTAGTTTTGGAAAGACTTATGTAATAACTAAAGACTTTTTGGATGTTCAATATTGTGTAATAAATAAATAAGTTGGGATGTTATGCTTTTGATTTCCGCCGTTACTTTTAGCATCGCCCTCCCGGTCTTGTCCGAGCCGGATAAGGGGGTTGTTGCAGTAGACCAAACCCTGGTTTAGTCTACGAAGTGCAGTCCAAGAATGGATTCTCTGAGTAAAAGAAGGATCCCCATAAAAAAAATGTCGCGTAAAAGCCATTATTAGATGCATCTGGTGGGCGGATATAACTGTGGATGTGAAATCTATCAAATTTCAGCACCGTAAGATCCACATCCTCCCGCCAGTAGAGTGACAAACCTCCTGATAACCCATATCTAGGCACAAAAACACCCTTAGAAAATCCCAATCTAAACTTCGAATTTTCTGCCTGTTTCAAAGTTTGTTTTGTTTCTAGTAAAAAAAAACGTCAGGTTTGTTGATCCGGCAGAGGGATATAAGGGATTGGAACGTCCAAGTCTTCCCCAACCCTTGCACGTTCCAACTAATAATCCTCATTGCGACCTGCTGGACCGGCTCTCACCGATCTCAGTCGTGGTGTGAGTGAGAGATAAGTCTCGATCACTCGTTGAGTTATCAGAGCCTAAAAATTCCCCTTCCAATTTCTTCTTCTTTAGACATTGTGCTTGTATTTTGAGTTCTTTATCAACCATCTGTTCTTCAGTTTGATCCTCGAAAGCCTCCGACCGAGACCCTCTGTTTCCTTTTTAAAGAGGACTGTGAGGAATTTGTAGCAGCAGAGGGTTCTCCACGCGGATAAGGCAAACCATATTTTTAACGGGTAAGTCTGGTTTCCTCCAAAATGTCTACATCCTCATCATCACCCCTATCAACAAATTGAAGTTCGGATAACATCTCTCTCCTAGACTCCTTACGCTGCTGTCTTTCTTTGTACAGTTTTTCCTCTACCGTAATACCCATCTCTTCTTCATCTTCATCAAAAGATCCACATGTGTACCCTTGTCCCTGAGTTTGTAACGCCTCCCCTGCATTCACATTGACCGTTGTTGTAGAAGGCCTTAAGGCATGAGCCATGTCAGTAGAAATCCCAAGAACATAATTAATCATGGCTTTATTAGTTAACCATTGGCCATAACGAAGAGGAGCAGTTTCTTCAGTTCATTTTTCCTTCTTTGCATAAGAACAGTTCCTGACTTCGTGACCAAACCGACCACGGAAGGAACTGACACAATCCAACCGCAAGTGTACGGCTGTCGCGTGTAGTAATATCCGGTAATCCGGGTTTTTCGAACCCAAGGGACTTGTCGTGAATTAAGTAGGATGATTAACTTCGCGTGGGCAAGCAATTGGATTGTTTTACTAAACTAATAATTTAAATAACAAACTGATTGTTAAAAGTGAGATTAATACGAGGGACAAGTATCAGGATATCTCTTCAGGTTCACTAGGGATCTCACACCACTTATGATTTATGATCTAGTAACACGAACGTCTTTTACTTAGCCAAACGAGCACCTATGCTTTGAAGATTCCTCAACCAAAGCCTATATTCAAACTCTTGTACCTGATTCCTCTAGCCTACTCAAGTTCAAATAAGCATTATGTTCTTGTGGTCTACTCTTAGTTCTAGCTAACTAGCAAGATTCCTCAACCCTAGATACGGCTAGTGCTTGATTCAAGTTTCCGGGTAGAGAATGTTGATTCCTCTAACATCCTATACCTGTAATCATCCTATTGAGAGCTCAAACAATAGAAACGATAGAATTAAGTACATAAATCAAGCATAGCTAAGAAAAACACATTCAATTAAGCTAAAAGCATGAAAAAGATCCATAAATCACCAACATGGTGTTCAAACCCTAGCTACCTATGAGATATCCCGAATAGAAACTTAGCTACGCTTAGACATGATCAAAGTACAAGTTTTCATGATCAATAATCAAAACTAGAGAAGAAACGGAGTTTTAGAAGCTAAACGAATGATCCAAGTGCTCCCAAGTTTCTCCCATCGTTCCCTAAGCTCCCAGAGCTCCAAAGCAGCGTCCCCCCTCTGTTTTAGGGCTGAGAAAACGTTTCATAAGGCCTGGGCACGTTTTTTAATGAACTTTGGTCGAATTTGCACTTCAGCCCCTCTAATTTGTAATCCCGGACAGAATTGTAAGCTGATTTTGCGCGGACTGTATCTCCCTCATCCGGACTCGTATTCGGGCCTACCATATATCGTTGGAAAGCTCTGGATGTCTACTTTTAAATGGAACAGGCCTTGCTCCCAAATTATGTATAGATCTTCCTGAGCATCGAAAACAGTACAGGCTGGTCAGGAGTGACTTTTTCAACTTTTCTTCGTGTTTGCGTCTTCTTTTCTCCTCTTCATCTAACTCCATACCAAGTGTATCCAAGCCTCTTATAAGCTCCATTGCACCTATTTTACCTGAGAAACACAACAAAATACTACCCGTGCAATTATCATCGCAAATATGAGAGAAATCATGCGCAAATAAGCTAGAAACATAACTTTTGACTCTTAGGCTTATAAATCGTCAAATTCACATATTTGTGCAAATATAACATCTAAATCATGTAAAATAAGCATAATAAAAGTAATATGGAAGTATATTAATAGCTCCTAAAGGAGAGTTATCAAATACCCCCACACTTACCTTTTGCTCGTCCCGAGCAAATCACCGTTTACTAGCCAACTCAAGACACAAACACAACTCAATACGACAAGACTATGCAACTACATGAACTAACTATAATGCAACTCGATTATATACAATGCAATATAATAAATAACAATTTTTTTTCTTTTTACGAGATTGGGCAACCTCTCTATCATAAACCGAAATCATCAAATCCTCACAAGCTCACTTTGAAATTTCACAACACGTAGCAAGAAATGATATATGATGATCCTATGCGCAAACTCACTATGGCGTCCCCAAACATCCACCAAATCATTCCAAGACACGGCACATATTTTGACTCAAAGCGTCTAGGCATCTCAAGCTCTAACTGATCTTCCTTCGTCAAGTCATTTGAGGTTTTCAGACCCTCTTAGCCGTTATTGCTTTGAATGCAAATTGTCCCATTGCTGGGAGACACAACTCCTGTGATATACGGCTTGACTTTAGTTTCCCTCTTGAGCTCTACGTTGAATTGAATCCAAATTTTCCGCGCAAACAGACGCACATTAGGTTGTTTCTCCTTGAAGCACATTTTTTTGTTTTTTTTTTCATTTCATTTTTTTTTTCTTTTTCATTATTCTCCTCTGTTTTTACAACCGTGCAATAGAGCTCAAGAGTGTGGGCTTTTTAGGATTTTCTCTTGGAACCACCTTAAGGGATGGTGGTGTACGCTCCCCGACTTCGCTTAGGCCGAAGACTCGTACCACATGAAACCGACTCTACACGAAGGTCCACCCCAGATTCTAAGAGTCCACAAGTTTCCAGCGGAAACGGAATAATCAATCACTTAGAGAATCAATTCTCCTAGCACAATAAAAGAGTCAAAAGTATGTTTGTAGTCTACTTTCACTATTCCCTAGATACCCGGGACATCCTTTCGTGAGACTTGCGCATAAAATACTAAAATTAAATTATCCCTACTACGGTGCTTCATACTCTCATGAGCTCTTTCACTAGATTCTCTTCGGTTTCTAGGTCTTAAGTTGCCCTTTCTCAAATTTTCAATTTTTATGATTTTTATATTTTTTTTTATTTTATTATTTTTTTTTTATTTTTTTTTTATTTATTTTTTTTTTCATTTTTTTCTAACGCTATATGCATTTGGCCAACTCGATTAACCACAAGACAATTGGGTAGGGGGACTCAATAGTTTAAAAGTACAACCTACACATAAACTACACTAAAACTACGCACAATACGGCAATATATAAAAAAAACTCGGAATATAAGTATTACACTGACTCACAATACGAAAATCTAATCTACATGTAACTGGCGATGCAGACACGGACATGGCTAGCAAATAGCTAAACATCCCCCCACACTTGAGTACTTCGTTGTCCTCAACGAATTTAGAGATCAACCAAGAAGACTCGGCATTCAAATGCAAGGGACGTTGAATCTACTCGGAGTCAAAGTCATTGCACAAGAAGGTAGTTCAACAAATTTAGAGCTAAAACGAACTACGTGCACGTGACAAGTTGTGTGTACCGAAAGTAAGCAAGTACTCAAGTATTCCCTAGGATTATAGCAGCTAATAACGACGACTATACACCGTGACCATATTGTCAAAATAAAATCCTAAAGCAAGTACGATGTGCCTAAACGGTAAGTAAAGAGAGAGGAAAAAAAATGCTCACAACCGACACAAGGTCGGGGACGAAATCCGAGAGATGCTGACTGAATAGCAAGAACAATCCCCAAGCAAACATTGTGCGCACCAATGGTAGCTCCCATAACGGTCGAGTGTGTAAAACACACCGGGGTCGATTGATCCGTTGTTGCTGACGAAAAGAGAACGAATAATCCCCGAACTCATGATGTGAGCTCCCGTAACGGTCGAGTGCGCGAGTAGCACACCGGGGTCGATGTCTTCATTTATTTTCTCTTATTTTATCTTCCCAATCAAACACCCATACAAATTCATACCCATCCCACCATTTTTTTTTTACTTCTCAAACAGCCCCTCTCTTGGAATTTCATATGCAATAAAGCACTTTTATCACCTTTTTTTTTTCTTCTTCTGAATCAGTCGCCTAAGGAGATAAAGAGGGCGGCACTGCGTGGTTTCAGAGGCGTTCTGCTTTGCGAGGAATTGGGCGCCGAAGACATTCTGCAAATTGGGGATTGGGGTTACTCGGTGATTTGGTGGTGGTGAATCTTGGCGGTGTGGGGTGGGTTTGAAGGCTGTTGGTTTGAATTGGAGTTCGCTTGCTTCTGGGTTGTTTTGGTCGGGGGCGATGGAGATTCGTCGGTCTGGGTTTTGGGTCTCGGTGGTCACGGTGAAGGAACAGGGGCTGGTTGGCTTGTGATTCTGGGTTGATTGGCGATTGGTGGTTCTCTGATCCGAGATGGGGGAGAGGCGGTGGATTCTGCGAATTAAGTAGAGAGGCGGTGCTGTGGTTGTAGTTTCTTGGTCAGGGTTCATCGAGATTGGGTTGGAATCAATGGCGGGTGGTTGTGGATAATGGCTGTGTGGGTGGTTTCGATGGTGGTGGTCTGGGTTTCTGGTCGGAGGGTGCGAGAGGGGGACCAATTGTCAGTTTCGAGTGATTCAGTGGAAGAGGAGAGGGCGGAGCAGAGGTGGTTCGTTGGTGGTGGCGGTTGGGTTGTTCGGGTGACAGCTTGAAAATGTATTAGTCTGGGACATCTTTTTACCATTGGTTTTAACCCTGTGAGAGTTGAGTTTGGCCATTTTCAGCTTATTTTCCACCTGATACGAGGCAGAGATTTATAGATCATGATTGCAAAATTTGAGTAATTTTGTGCATAATTTTGTTTGTTGGATATGATCGCGGGTGCGTGTTATGATGTGCAGGTAACAGGTGCCGAAAAATGCATGAGATTAACTTGGATGGGAGGCAGCGTGTCAGGAAAGTTGAGCAGAAAAAGAGGAAAAAATGCTAAGTGGTGCGTTCAAACGCAGGATCTGCGTTCAAACGCACGAGATGGGAGCAGCAAGAAAGTGGCAGAAAATTGGCTAAGTCCTGCGTTCAGACGCAGGCAGTCTGCGTTCAAACGCAGGGTTCAGAGGCCGAAGTGCTGAAAAGTTAAGGGGTGCGTTCAAACGCACTTCTTGCGTTCAAACGCAGGACTCAACATTCAAGAGAAGAAAAAGGCCAAGGGGTGCGTTCAAACGCAGGCGAGCTGCGTTCAAACGCACGGGTCCAGAAGTCAGAAGCCAGAAGAAGAAAAATGGTTAAGGCTTGCGTTCAAACGCAGAAGGTGTGCGTTCAGACGCACTGCGTTTGAACGCAGGAGAGTTGCGTTCAAACGCACAACACAGTGCAGCAACAGACAGGGAAAACAGGACGGAAAAAATGACTAAGTATGTGCGTTCAAACGCACATCCTGCGTTCAGACGCAGGAAACTTCAAATTTCAGAAAGGTCAGAATCAGGCAGAAATCAACCAGAAGACTAAGTATGTGCGTTCAAACGCACATTGTGCGTTCAAACGCACACCCAAAAAGTCAACGGAAGTCAAAGTCAAAAATTCAACTCTCAAAATGTGCGTTCAAACGCAGCCTTTGTGCGTTCAAACGCAGGTCAAGATTTTCAGAATTTCTGAAGACGGTGGAAAAAGTCAAACTTCGTCAGAAAAGTCAAAGTCAGCAGATGTGCGTTCAGACGCAGGACAGGATTTCCAGAAGCTTCCCAGGGCGGTTTAGACAGGGACAGAATAGGAATTTCAGCACAGGATTAGGGAAACTTCAGCAGTATATAAAGCAGCTCTGCCCATCAGTTTCAGCATATACAAAATATACAGAATACAGAACACAGAATACACAGATTCTGAGTCAGACACAGCAGAGACAGGAAGCACCGGAGCAGTCCCAGAAATCGCCAGATTTTCCGTCACCTGTTTGATTCTCTTCTCTTATTTATGTTAGTTTTCAGTAGCTAAATAATTTACCTAGGTTCTCGGTGAACCTAGGGTTTATGATTTCAGCAACTTAGTTTATCTCGACTTTGGATTCATGATTGTTTAAGTCTTAATACAGTAGAGGTTTTGTTTATTATTCTGTCTTTGGTTTTTACTGTTTATGCATGAACGGAGTCGCGAACCTGGAGTGCTACAGACAGGATCTGGTGCGCGAGAGTGGCCAGTGAGAGTTAGGAAGAGAAGACAGGATTTAGTACTCTGCCTTGATGGACCGAGAGGTGAAGAGAATCAGGGGACTAGCCCAGAAGCATTAGACCAACTGCTAGACGTTTAGGGGGAGACCGAGAGGAGAACCTGTAACCCTAGCAGACTTATAACGAACCTGCAGATCTAGGTGGACCGAGAGGACCCGAAAATCTGTAGGGGAGTGACAGGTGCATGAGACCGAGAGGAGATTGCAACATTGGTATGCTGGCATAAACAAAACTGCTGTGTGTTTCTGAATCGGAAAAACTGAAAAGCTGAATAGTAACCCTAGGGGATCCTGGAGCTTAGATCATTAATTTATCAGTTTCCTACTTCAATATATTTCCTGAAAATTACCAAAAAGATCGTTTAATTCTGTTATTACGTTCAATACTTAGTTTAGCTAAATCAACTAGAAATCCCTCCTTTTAATTTTTACTCTTTAAGCCTAGTTTCTGATTACACACTAACACTGTCCTCGTGGGATCGATAACTCGGGGTTGAAATACCAGCCCTATATTACTTGAACCGTGCACTTGCGGTAACACGTAAGAAATCGTGTCAAGTTTTTGGCGCCGTTGCCGGGGACAGTGGTTTATTGTTAGTTAGAAATTAGTTTAGAAAGTCTAAAAAAAAAAAAAAAAAAAAAAAAACTGAAAAAAAAAGTATCAAAAATATATATATATATTTTTATACCTAGTTACCTCACAGGTATTTCTGGAGCTTTGTTTTCTCAAGAACGCAAGGAGCCAGAGAAATTGTAGGCATGTGGAGCGGCAATCTTGAGTCGGGGCCAACTCAGTTACTGTGTCCCCCCTACTGTGAATACTGCCACAATTGGCACAGAAAAGAGGATGCACACCGTCCAGTTTATTGCTTTCAGTGCAAAAATTATCATGAGTATGAAGAGGCGTGCATATTGCACTCACCCCAGCTTTATCAACAGTATTACCCCTACTGCATCCAGTGTGGGGGTGGTTGCGGGGTTGGGGCATGCAGAACTTATCAACCCTGGAGCTTTCAGCACTGCCAAGCAGGGGCGCATCCCGAGACTGCTATGTACTATCCAGAGCCACCTCAATTTGTACCTCCGCCACCTTTTGAACCGCTCACTCAAGAAGTTTTCTTCTCATGGATGTCTAAATTGGAGTGCATGCTGGAGAAATTTTTTTCAGCACGCCTTGACCAGATTGCAGAGGAGATGAGAGAACTTAACAGTGACATATTGCGATTGGCAAACAAGTATCAGGAACTTTCTCAGTCATGGATCTCAGCAGATACGCCAGAACCAGAAACAGAGTTCATGCCACCAGAATTTGAAGAAGTGCAGACAGTGACATCATCAGGTCCAGTTGAGCCAGAAATTGATTCAGTACCCGCACCACAGGAAACAGACTCATATATTCCTCACTGGCTTCCAGCAGTGCTGGAGATGCAGAAGGGCTTCTTTGCAAAGATGGCGCAGGAACAACAAGAAACTGCATCACAGGTTGCTGTCATGGAAGAAGAGGTGCCCGAGCCAAGAGAAGTGCGCACTATTCAAGATCCATCTCAGGTATTTCATTATTATGACTCAGATTCTGAATCAGATTTGGAGGAAACAGTGCCTGCATGGATGGAACCTCAAACAATTTCAAATTATGGGCATGATTTGAAAGACATTGATATTGAGCACTCGGGTACTGATGAAAAAACTGTGTTGGAGAATGTGTCCACTGATATGGATGAACTTGAGGAAGCAATCCCAATTCAGCCTGTTGAAGAATTCTCCATGTCTTACGTTGATCAAGTCTGCGGAGAATTGGAGAAACTGCTGTTTGGAAATTCTGACACAGAGGCTGACCATGGCCATTCATTAAATCTTTGCTCTATGGACTGTTCCAGTGACGTTGCACAGAACATAGAAAAGGGATTGGAAATTACACAGTGTGGGGGTACTGATAAGCTGCCTGCACGGTTTGTTCAGCATGAGGAGTCAGCTGGGTATGAGATGAAGTTCCAGAGTCCAAAACAAGCACCCAGGGGTGAAGTTCATCGGCAGGATTTCGTGAAAATATTCACAGAGAAGCCATTGAATAATGAGTGGAAGCTGATCAAGAAGAAAAAGTGCAAGATCAAAGAAATCATCATCCACAACTTTTCACCTCATGAAAAGAATGAGTGTGCACGTGAGATGAGGATCATTGAGAAGAGATGGTGGAAGAAGAAGAAGTGGAGAGATAAAGAAGCCTCAAAATTTCTCAAAGGTTGAGGTAACAGGGTCGGGCCGTCGACTGTAAATTTCAAGCACTTGTTGGGAGGTAACCCAACCTAGGAGTAGGTTTAAATTATTAAATTATTTATTGTTTAATAAATTTTGAGAGGAGAGTTGAGGGTGAGCTAATAGTTATATGCAGAAAGTTTCAGGAAACAGGTGGCAGGAAGCTGAAATACAGAAACTGGCTCGCTGTCAGCATCCAAATGCAGACTGGCTTCCAGTGGCAGCCTGCCAGACAAAGACAGATTGGAAAAATCCTGAAGAATCGACCCCAGTGCACAGGATGCACTCGACCTTCACAGGGACTCGTATGAGTTGGGGATTTTTCAGAAATAATTTTTCAGCAGGAAAAGAGCAATCGACCCCGGTGTACGAAAATACACTCGACCATATGGGAGCACATTGTCACACACGATGGTGCTTGGGGATTGCATACTTGAAGAGCGCTACAGAGCCCGGAAGGTTGACAACTTCCGTTGAGAAATTTTCCGGCGACCGGCCAACGGTCCTTCTCTGCCGGAATCTGCAGAAACGTCAGCACCTGTACGAACTGACTCCGGGTGAACAGGTTTAATTTATGTCTCTTGCTTTATTTTTCTGAGTATACTACCAGCTGGTTGACTGACGGCCAGGCTCGAGCCAGCAAGCCAGTGGCTCTATCAGGCCATAAGTCAGTCGGTCAGTCTAGCATTAGGTCGTCCCAATCCCAGTAGATGAGTCACGGCAGCTCATCAATCCAGATTATATGCCTGATGATTAGTACCATGAGGGCATGGCACCATCCAGTGTGGGGGTGGTGGCGTTGTAATCTAGGAGAGAGCATGAAGACCCAGGGGAGAGAGCATGCAGACCCAGGTACCCAGTACCCACCTAGGAGAGAGCATGCAGACCCAGGGGCCAGCAGTGCCCATCCCGGTGCCAGCCACGCTGGTACCGCTGCTGCAGCACGCCATGCTGCGAGGAAACGCGCCAGAGGGCGAACCCCTTCACCATCTCCCGAGCCGACTGACCAGTCTACTCCGGAGAACACAGATTCTAGTTACAAACCAGATCAGTAGAGTCGCGAGGACGCGCCACCTCTAGTGTGGGGGTGGGGAATCGTGTCCTCCTGCATAGCCATGTCAGCATATTTTTGTCAATTTTATTTTTCATTTTATTTTCATTTTTTGAGTCAACACGTTTTTTTTATGTTGAGTCTACCCACCAACCGTTCTGACTTTGCATGTTTAAAAAAAAATAAAAAATCAAAAAAATAAATATATATAATTCTAAAAATTTTGAGAAAGGGCAACTTAGGACCTAGAAACTGAAGAGAGTCCAATGAAAGAGCTTATGAGAGTATGAAGCACCGTAGCAGGGATACTTCAAATTTCAGTATTTTGTGCACAATTCTCACGACAGGCTATCCCGGGTATTCAGGAATGTGGAAAGTAGATAACAGGCATAATTTTGACTTCTCTAGTGTGCTAGGCAGATTTGGTCTTTAGATAATTGAATATTCTGTTTCCCGTGGAAACTGGTGGACTCTTGGAATCTGGGGTGGACCTTCGTGTAGAGTCGGTTTTATGTGGTACAAGTCTGTGGCCTAAGCGAAGTTGGAGAATGTACACCACCATCCCTTAAGGTGGTTCCAAGAGAAAATCCTAAAAAGCCTACACTCTTAGAGCTCTACTGCACAGTTGTAAAAAAAAACAGAGGAGATTAGAAAAAAAAAAAAAAAGAATAATCTAAAAAAAAATAAAAAAAAAATATATTTTGTGCTTAAAGGAGAAACAACATAATGTGCTTCCATTCACATTGAAAATTTGGATTCAATCCAATTTAGAGCTTAAGAGGGAAATTAAAGTCAAGCCGTATTACACAGGAGTTGTGTCTCCCAGCAATGGGACAATTTGCAAATCAAACGCAATAACGGCTAAGAGGGTCTGAAAACCTCAAATGACTTGGCGAAGAAAAATTATCTGTTGACTGTAGATGCCTGGACCCTCTAAGTCAAAAGACGTGCTTTATCTTGGTTGGTTTGGTGGATGTTTGGGGATACCTTAGTGAGTTTGTGCACAGGATCAGTTTATATCATTTCTTGTTGCGTGTTGTGGAATTTCGAAATAAGCTTGTGAGGATTTGATGATTTCAGTTTATGATAGAGAGGTTGCCCAATTTCAGAATAAATAAAAAAAAAAATTTGCTGAGTCTTGAGTCAGTTTGTGTATATTCTGTATCTGAGTCAGTCGTCTATTGAGTGTTTTGGTCTGTGTCTTGAATCTGTGAAAAAGGGGAAGTATGCAATTAAAGTATGCAAAAATGGGTCTGCAAGGCAGTATGCAAGGGTCTGCTCGGGACGAGCAGAGGTTAGTGTGGGGGTATTTTTGACAGCTTGAAAATGTATTAGTCTGGGACATCTTTTTACCATTGGTTTTAACCCTGTGAGAGTTGAGTTTGGCCATTTTCAGCTTATTTTCCACCTGATACGAGGCAGAGATTTATAGATCATGATTGCAAAATTTGAGTAATTTTGTGCATACTTTTGTTTGTTGGATATGATCGCGGGTGCGTGTTATGATGTGCAGGTAACAGGTGCCGAAAAATGCATGAGATTAACTTGGATGGGAGGCAGCGTGTCAGGAAAGTTGAGCAGAAAAAGAGGAAAAAATGCTAAGTGGTGCGTTCAAACGCAGGATCTGCGTTCAAACGCACGAGATGGGAGCAGCAGGAAAGTGGCAGAAAATTGGCTAAGTCCTGCGTTCAGACGCAGGCAGTCTGCGTTCAAACGCAGGGTTCAGAGGCCGAAGTGCTGAAAAGTTAAGGGGTGCGTTCAAACGCACTTCTTGCGTTCAAACGCAGGACTCAACATTCAAGAGAAGAAAAAGGCCAAGGGGTGCGTTCAAACGCAGGCGAGCTGCGTTCAAACGCACGGGTCCAGAAGTCAGAAGCCAGAAGAAGAAAAATGGTTAAGGCTTGCGTTCAAACGCAGAAGGTGTGCG
The DNA here is from genome assembly GCA_023055425.1 of Linanthus parryae. NCBI lineage: Eukaryota > Viridiplantae > Streptophyta > Magnoliopsida > Ericales > Polemoniaceae > Linanthus > Linanthus parryae. The sequence goes on along the minus strand of JALGPY010000003.1, from coordinate 120,649,741 downwards.
TTCAGACGCACTGCGTTTGAACGCAGGAGAGTTGCGTTCAAACGCACAACACAGTGCAGCAACAGACAGGGAAAACAGGACGGAAAAAATGACCAAGTATGTGCGTTCAAACGCACATCCTGCGTTCAGACGCAGGAAACTTCAAATTTCAGAAAGGTCAGAATCAGGCAGAAATCAACCAGAAGACTAAGTATGTGCGTTCAAACGCACATTGTGCGTTCAAACGCACACCCAAAAAGTCAATGGAAGTCAAAGTCAAAAATTCAACTCTCAAAATGTGCGTTCAAACGCAGCCTTTGTGCGTTCAAACGCAGGTCAAGATTTTCAGAATTTCTGAAGACGGTGGAAAAAGTCAAACTTCGTCAGAAAAGTCAAAGTCAGCAGATGTGCGTTCAGACGCAGGACAGGATTTCCAGAAGCTTCCCAGGGCGGTTTAGACAGGGACAGAATAGGAATTTCAGCACAGGATTAGGGAAACTTCAGCAGTATATAAAGCAGCTCTGCCCATCAGTTTCAGCATATACAAAATATACAGAATACAGAACACAGAATACACAGATTCAGAGTCAGACACAGCAGAGACAGGAAGCACCGGAGCAGTCCCAGAAATCGCCAGATTTTCCGTCACCTGTTTGATTCTCTTCTCTTATTTATGTTAGTTTTCAGTAGCTAAATAATTTACCTAGGTTCTCGGTGAACCTAGGGTTTATGATTTCAGCAACTTAGTTTATCTCGACTTTGGATTCATGATTGTTTAAGTCTTAATACAGTAGAGGTTTTGTTTATTATTCTGTCTTTGGTTTTTACTGTTTATGCATGAACGGAGTCGCGAACCTGGAGTGCTACAGACAGGATCTGGTGCGCGAGAGTGGCCAGTGAGAGTTAGGAAGAGAAGACAGGATTTAGTACTCTGCCTTGATGGACCGAGAGGTGAAGAGAATCAGGGGACTAGCCCAGAAGCATTAGACCAACTGCTAGACGTTTAGGGGGAGACCGAGAGGAGAACCTGTAACCCTAGCAGACTTATAACGAACCTGCAGATCTAGGTGGACCGAGAGGACCCGAAAATCTGTAGGGGAGTGACAGGTGCATGAGACCGAGAGGAGATTGCAACATTGGTATGCTGGCATAAACAAAAATGCTGTGTGTTTCTGAATCGGAAAAACTGAAAAGCTGAATAGTAACCCTAGGGGATCCTGGAGCTTAGATCATTAATTTATCAGTTTCCTACTTCAATATATTTCCAGAAAATTACCAAAAAGATCGTTTAATTCTGTTATTACGTTCAATACTTAGTTTAGCTAAATCAACTAGAAATCCCTCCTTTTAATTTTTACTCTTTAAGCCTAGTTTCTGATTACACACTAACACTATCCTCGTGGGATCGATAACTCGGGGTTGAAATACCAGCCCTATATTACTTGAACCGTTCACTTGCGGTAACACGTAAGAAATCGTGTCATCGGGTTTCGTGGATTGCAGGTGGCCGGAGGTGAAGGTCAGGGTTCTCTCGATTGGGGTTTACTGGTCGAATCAGAGAGAGGGATGGATTGGGGCGGTGAGTGGTGGTCGGTTCTGGTTCTGTGTTTCTGGGTTTGCCTGACCTTGTGGCCGGAATCCATGGCGAAGGTTCTCTGCGCCGAATTCAATGGGTGCCTCGTGGTGGTTTCCGTCGGAGATGGAGGGGGTGAGTGATGATCTGGTGGGTTCAGCTGGGTTCTCCAGTGGCCCTCGTATGCTGTGAGAAGCTTCTGTGTTTACGGAGATAAACAGAGAGAGAAGCTGCAAGTGTTAACATTGCAACTATGTGTTGCAAAACTGGGGAGTCAAGTGATATTTCTGAAACTTTGAAAACTGCAAATACCTCCCTTGAAGCTGGTAAAAAATAACATTGCATTTTTTCTTCTCTTCTCGGCTCTACCACCCGTAGCTCCAGTAGCTACCTTGATTTGTCAAAGACAATAGACGTTCCAAAACTTGTTAACTCAGCACTTACCACCCTTAATGCCCGGAAATAAATTTTTCTCGCCATTTTTTCTTCTTCCACCATCTTTTCTCTTTCAATTTCTTCTCAATTGAGCAATAACAAACTCTCAAAAGGATCGCATATTTCAACAACGATGAACACGTGTTGCAAAAGTGAAAGTTTGCCGGAATTTTTTTCTTCTTCTTCCAATTCATGAGAATTGTTATCATAACGATTTCAACAATAAGCTCAAGTATCCCAGGTCCTGAGAAGAGATTGATGTCATCTTTGATCGTCTTTTGAAATTGCAACATCTTTACTAAAAATTGAAACGACAACTCATAAATTATGAATGATTGTGTACCTTCATCTTCTTCATATGAATTAATCGAATCATCTACAAAGTCAATATCGGCGTCTTGTTCATCTTTGTTGCGCCCACACGTGAGATTATCCATCAAATCCGCAATCGTAGAGTCAAGCTCGTCAAAGTTGATTCCATGAATGAGACTTTCAATCTCACTGAAAACCGCATCATGTTTCTCCCTCATACTAGACTCAAGCAATGAATCGATGTTTGGACATGGTGGGATACACAATGGCTCATCATCCTCTTCTTTAAGCGTTGGAAAGGTTAGAGCATCCTCTTGATTTGAATGGAGAACAATTTGTGCGTCCACATGTGTTGTCTCCATTCCCATTCTTGTTGCTCTTTGTCTCCATTCTTTAACATTAGGAATCATCTCCTCAAGCATCAAACCAATGAAGAACAATAACTTGGAGGGAGGAGTTGGGTCATTAGGACAAAACGTATAACGTTGCATCTCCATTGCTACCCTCTCTCTAATGCCATTCCCATGGCACTCCTTCACGAATTGCTCATATGCAAGGTTGCATGCTTCAAATATGCTCGCAAAACGGCGATATTTCTCATCCTCCATACTTAGAGTTGAATGCCTGCACACATAAAATCTCAAGTAATACCGTGAGGTAATAAGAATAGAAAATAACACAAAAAATAAAATTCCCTAAAGCTAATAATTCTAACTAATTCAACCGAAGTCCCCGGCAACGGCGCAAAAAAACTTGACACGATCCAACCGCAAGTGTACGGCTGTCGCGTGTAGTAATATCCGGTAATCCGGGTTTGTCGAACCCAAGGGACTTGTCGTGAATTAACTAGGATGATTAACTTCGCGTGGGCAAGCAATTGGATTGTTTTACTAAACTAATAATTTAAATAACAAACTGATTGTTAAAAGTGAGATTAATACGAGGGACAAGTATCAGGATATCTCTTCAGGTTCACTAGGGATCTCACACCACTTATGATTTATGATCTAGTAACACGAACGTCTTTTACTTAGCCAAACGAGCACCTATGCTTTGAAGATTCCTCAACCAAAGCCTATATTCAAATTCTTGTACCTGATTCCTCTAGCCTACTCAAGTTCAAATAAGCATTATGTTCTTGTGGTCTACTCTTAGTTCTAGCTAACTAGCAAGATTCCTCAACCCTAGATACGGCTAGTGCTTGATTCAAGTTTCCGGGTAGAGAATGTTGATTCCTCTAACATCCTATACCTGTAATCATCCTATTGAGAGCTCAAACAATAGAAACGATAGAATTAAGTACATAAATCAAGCATAGCTAAGAAAAACACATTCAATTAAGCTAAAAGCATGAAAAAGATCCATAAATCACCAACATGGTGTTCAAACCCTAGCTACCTATGAGATATCCCGAATAGAAACTTAGCTACGCTTAGACATGATCAAAGTACAATTTTTCATGATCAATAATCAAAACTAGAGAAGAAACGGAGTTTTAGAAGCCAAACGAATGATCCAAGTGCTCCCAAGTTTCTCCCATCGTTCCCTAAGCTCCCAGAGCTCCAAAGCAGCGTCCCCCTCTGTTTTAGGTCTGAGAAAACGTTTCATAAGGCCTGGGCACGTTTTTTAATGAACTTTGGCCGAATTTGCACTTCAGCCCCTCTAATTTGTAATTCCCGGACAGAATTGTAAGCTGATTTTGCGCGGACTGTATCTCCCTCATCCGGACTCGTATTCGGGCCTACCATATATCGTTGGAAAGCTCTGGATGTCTACTTTCAAATGGAACAGGCCTTTCTCCCAAATTATGTATAGATTTTCCTGAGAATCGAAAACAGTACAGGCTGGTCAGGAGTGACTTTTTCAACTTTTCTTCGTGTTTGCGTCTTCTTTTCTCCTCTTCATCTAACTCCATACCAAGTGTATCCAAGCCTCTTATAAGCTCCATTGCACCTATTTTACCTGAGAAACACAACAAAATACTACCCGTGCAATTATCATCGCAAATATGAGAGAAATCATGCGCAAATAAGCTAGAAACACAACTTTTGACTCTTAGGCTTATAAATCGTCAAATTCACATATTTGTGCAAATATAACATCTAAATCATATAAAATAAGCATAATAAAAGTAATATGGAAGTATATTAATAGCTCCTAAAGGAGAGTTATCAAATACCCCCACACTTACCTTTTGCTTGTCCCGAGCAAATCACCGTTTACTAGCCAACTCAAGACACAAACACAACTCAATACGACAAGACTATGCAACTACATGAACTAACTATAATGCAACTCGATTATATACAATGCAATATAATAAATAACAATTTTTTTTCTTTTTACGAGATTGGGCAACCTCTCTATCATAAACCGAAATCATCAAATCCTCACAAGCTCACTTTGAAATTTCACAACACGTAGCAAGAAATGATATATGATGATCCTATGCGCAAACTCACTAAGGCGTCCCCAAACATCCACCAAATCATTCCAAGACACGGCACATCTTTTGACTCAAAGCGTCTAGGCATCTCAAGCTCTAACTGATCTTCCTTCGTCAAGTCATTTGAGGTTTTCAGACCCTCTTAGCCGTTATTGCTTTGAATGCAAATTGTCCCATTGCTGGGAGACACAACTCCTGTGATATACGGCTTGACTTTAGTTTCCCTCTTGAGCTCTACGTTGGATTGAATCCAAATTTTCCGCGCAAACAGACGCACATTAGGTTGTTTCTCCTTGAAGCACATTTTTTTGTTTTTTTTTTTCATTTCATTTTTTTTTCTTTTTCATTATTCTCCTCTGTTTTTACAACCGTGCAATAGAGCTCAAGAGTGTGGGCTTTTTAGGATTTTCTCTTGGAACCACCTTAAGGGATGGTGGTGTACGCTCCCCGACTTCGCTTAGGCCGAAGACTCGTCCCACATGAAACCGACTCTACACGAAGGTCCACCCCAGATTCTAAGAGTCCACAAGTTTCCAGCGGAAACGGATTAATCAATCACTTAGAGAATCAATTCTCCTAGCACAATAAAAGAGTCAAAAGTATGTTTGTAGTCTACTTTCACTATTCCCTAGATACCCGGGACATCCTTTCGTGAGACTTGCGCATAAAATACTAAAATTAAAGTATCCCTACTACGGTGCTTCATACTCTCATGAGCTATTTCACTAGATTCTCTTCGGTTTCTAGGTCTTAAGTTGCCCTTTCTCAAATTTTCAATTTTTATGATTTTTCTATTTTTTTTATTTTATTATTATTTTTTTATTTTTTATATTTATTTTTTTTTTCATTTTTTCCTAACGCTATATGCATTTGGCCAACTCGATTAACCACAAGACAATTGGGTAGGGGGACTCAATAGTTTAAAAGTGCAACCTAAACATAAACTACACTAAAACTACGCACAATACGACAATATATAAAAAAAACTCGGACTATAAGTATTACACTGACTCACAATACGAAAATCTAATCTACATGTAACTGGCGATGCAGACACGGACATGGCTAGCAAATAGCTAAACATCCCCCCACACTTGAGTACTTCGTTGTCCTCAACGAATTTAGAGATAAACCAAAAAGACTCGGCATTCAAATGCAAGGGACGGTGAATCTACTCGGAGTCAAAGTCATTGCACAAGAAGGTAGTTCAACAAATTTAGAGCTAAAACGAACTACGTGCACGTGACAAGTTGTGTGTACCGAAAGTAAGCAAGTACGCTAGTATTCCCTAGGATTATAGCAGCTAATAACGGCGACTATACACCGTGACCATATTGTCAAAATAAAATCCTAAAGCAAGTACGATGTGCCTAAACGGTAAGTAAAGAGAGAGGAAAAAAAATGCTCACAACCGACACAAGGTCGGGGACGAAATCCGAGAGATGCTGACTGAATAGCAAGAACAATCCCCAAGCAAACATTGTGCGCACCAATGGTAGCTCCCATAACGGTCGAGTGTGTAAAACACACCGGGGTCGATTGATCCGTTGTTGCTGACGAAAAGAGAACGAATAATCCCCGAACTCATGATGTGAGCTCCCGTAACGGTCGAGTGCGCGAGTAGCACACCGGGGTCGATGTCTTCATTTATTTTCTCTTATTTTATCTTCCCAATCAAACACCCATACAAATTCATACCCATCCCACCATTTTTTTTTTACTTCTCAAACAGCCCCTCTCTTGGAATTTCATATGCAATAAAGCACTTTTATCACCTTTTTTTTTTCTTCTTCTGAATCAGTCGCCTAAGGAGATAAAGAGGGCGGCACTGCGTGGTTTCAGAGGCGTTCTGCTTTGCGAGGAATTGGGCGCCGAAGACATTCTGCAAATTGGGGATTGGGGTTACTCGGTGATTTGGTGGTGGTGAATCTTGGCGGTGTGGGGTGGGTTTGAAGGCTGTTGGTTTGAATTGGAGTTCGCTTGCTTCTGGGTTGTTTTGGTCGGGGGCGATGGAGATTCGTCGGTCTGGGTTTTGGGTCTCGGCGGTCACGGTGAAGGAACAGGGGCTGGTTGGCTTGTGATTCTGGGTTGATTGGCGATTGGTGGTTCTCTGATCCGAGATGGGGGAGAGGCGGTGGATTCTGCGAATTAAGTAGAGAGGCGGTGCTGTGGTTGTAGTTTCTTGGTCAGGGTTCATCGAGATTGGGTTGGAATCAATGGCGGGTGGTTGTGGATAATGGCTGTGTGGGTGGTTTCGATGGTGGTGGTCTGGGTTTCTGGTCGGAGGGTGCGAGAGGGGGACCAATTGTCAGTTTCGAGTGATTCAGTGGAAGAGGAGAGGGCGGAGCAGAGGTGGTTCGTTGGTGGTGGCGGTTGGGTTGTTCGGGTTTCGTGGATTGCAGGTGGCCGGAGGTGAAGGTCAGGGTTCTCTCGATTGGGGTTTACTGGTCGAATCAGAGAGAGGGATGGATTGGGGCGGTGAGTGGTGGTCGGTTCTGGTTCTGTGTTTCTGGGTTTGCCTGACCTTGTGGCCGGAATCCATGGCGAAGGTTCTCTGCGCCGAATTCAATGGGTGCCTCGTGGTGGTTTCCGTCGGAGATGGAGGGGGTGAGTGATGATCTGGTGGGTTCAGCTGGGTTCTCCAGTGACCCTCGTATGCTGTGAGAAGCTTCTGTGTTTACGGAGATAAACAGAGAGAGAAGCTGCAAGTGTTAACATTGCAACTATGTGTTGCAAAACTGGGGAGTCAAGTGATATTTCTGAAACTTTGAAAACTGCAAATACCTCCCTTGAAGCTGGTAAACAATAAAATTGCATTTTTTCTTCTCTTCTCGGCTCTACCACCCGTAGCTCCAGTAGCTACCTTGATTTGTCAAAGACAATAGACGTTCCAAAACTTGTTAACTCAGCACTTACCACCCTTAATGCCCTGAAATAAATTTTTCTCGCCATTTTTTCTTCTTCCACCATCTTTTCTCTTTCAATTTCTTCTCAATTGAGCAATAACAAACTCTCAAAAGGATCGCATATTTCAAAAACGATGAACACGTGTTGCAAAAGTGAAAGTTTGCCGGAATTTTTTTCTTCTTCTTCCAATTCATGAGAATTGTTATCATAACGATTTCAACAATAAGCTCAAGTATCCCATGTCGTGAGAAGAGATTGATGTCATCTTTGATCGTCTTTTGAAATTGCAACATCTTTACTAAAAATTGAAACGACAACTCATAAATTATGAATGATTGTGTACCTTCATCTTCTTCATATGAATTAATCGAATCATCTACAAAGTCAATATCGGCGTCTTGTTCATCTTTGTTGCGCCCACACGTGAGATTATCCATCAAATCCGCAATCGTAGAGTCAAGCTCGTCAAAGTTGATTCCATGAATGAGACTTTCAATCTCACTGAAAACCACATCATGTTTCTCCCTCATACTAGACTCAAGCAATGAATCGATGTTTGGACATGGTGGGATACACAATGGCTCATCATCCTCTTCTTTAAGCGTTGGAAAGGTTAGAGCATCCTCTTGATTTGAATGGAGAACAATTTGTGCGTCCACATGTGTTGTCTCCATTCCCATTCTTGTTGCTCTTTGTCTCCATTCTTTAACATTAGGAATCATCTCCTCAAGCATCAAACCAATGAAGAACAATAACTTGGAGGGAGGAGTTGGGTCATTAGGACAAAACGTATAACGTTGCATCTCCATTGCTACCCTCTCTCTAATGCCATTCACATGGCACTCCTTCACGAATTGCTCATATGCAAGGTTGCATGCTTCAAATATGCTCGCAAAACGGCGATATTTCTCATCCTCCATACTTAGAGTTGAATGCCTGCACACATAAAATCTCAAGTAATACCGTGAGGTAATAAGAATAGAAAATAACACAAAAAATAAAATTCCCTAAAGCTAATAATTCTAACTAATTCAACCGAAGTCCCCGGCAACGGCGCAAAAAAACTTGACACGATCCAACCGCAAGTGTACGGCTGTCGCGTGTAGTAATATCCGGTAATCCGGGTTTGTCGAACCCAAGGGACTTGTCGTGAATTAACTAGGATGATTAACTTCGCGTGGGCAAGCAATTGGATTGTTTTACTAAACTAATAATTTAAATAACAAACTGATTGTTAAAAGTGAGATTAATACGAGGGACAAGTATCAGGATATCTCTTCAGGTTCACTAGGGATCTCACACCACTTATGATTTATGATCTAGTAACACGAACGTCTTTTACTTAGCCAAACGAGCACCTATGCTTTGAAGATTCCTCAACCAAAGCCTATATTCAAACTCTTGTACCTGATTCCTCTAGCCTACTCAAGTTCAAATAAGCATTATGTTCTTGTGGTCTTATCTTATTTCTAGCTAACTAGCAAGATTCCTCAACCCTAGATACGGCTAGTGCTTGATTCAAGTTTCCGGGTAGAGAATGTTGATTCCTCTAACATCCTATACCTGTAATCATCCTATTGAGAGCTCAAACAATGGAAACGATAGAATTAAGTACATAAATCAAGCATAGCTAAGAAAAACACATTCAATTAAGCTAAAAGCAAGAAAAAGATCCATAAATCACCAACATGGTGTTCAAACCCTAGCTACCTATGAGATATCCCGAATAGAAACTTAGCTACGCTTAGACATGATCAAAGTACAAGTTTTCATGATCAATAATCAAAACTAGAGAAGAAACGGAGTTTTAGAAGCCAAACGAATGATCCAAGTGCTCCAGAGTTTCTCCCATCGTTCCCTAAGCTCCCAGAGCTCCAAAGCAGCGTCCCCCCTCTGTTTTAGGTCTGAGAAAACGTTTCATAAGGCCTGGGCACGTTTTTTAATGAACTTTGGCCGAATTTGCACTTCAGCCCCTCTAATTTGTAATTCCCGGACAGAATTGTAAGCTGATTTTGCACGGACTGTATCTCCCTCATCCGGACTCGTATTCGGGCCTACCATATATCGTTGGAAAGCTCTGGATGTCTACTTTCAAATGGAACAGGCCTTGCTCCCAAATTATGTATAGATTTTCTTGAGAATCGAAAACAGTACAGGCTGGTCAGGAGTGACTTTTTCAACTTTTCTTCGTGTTTGCGTCTTCTTTTCTCCTCTTCATCTAACTCCATACCAAGTGTATCCAAGCCTCTTATAATCTCCATTGCACCTATTTTACCTGAGAAACACAACAAAATACTACCCGTGCAATTATCATCGCAAATATGAGAGAAATCATGTGCAAATAAGCTAGAAACACAACTTTTGACTCCTAGGCTTATAAATCGTCAAATTCACATATTTGTGCAAATATAACATCTAAATCATGTAAAATAAGCATAATAAAAGTAATATGGAAGTATATTAATAGCTCCTAAAGGAGAGTTATCAGAAACACACATTTGGAAGCCTTTCGTACCGCAACCAAACCGACACTTCTTTGCCCTTTTCAATGGTGACAAATTTTTCTCTAGGAAGAGGAGTTTTAACTTCCAGAACAAGATCTAGTTTAACAGTTTTTTCAATTAGAACTCATCGAGTAGGCACCATACAATCTTCTACTGTTCCCAGACTATGTCCTATTTCCTTTCCTATCTTCTCCGTTTGACATTTACCCGGGAGTCCCAAATATGAACTTTAAGAGTAGTTTCAGAAAAGTCAAAATCAGCAATATCTTCTATCCATGAGTCCCACATACGCATGATAATGAGATCCCAGTAAAGAAACCAAGGTTGAGAATTGTACACCATTTCAACAGTTTCCTCGGATTCAAACAAAAATTGATAAATATAATACCCTTTAGGAGTTATCGACATAACAGGGGGGGTCCTTCCAAGCTTTCGACATCTGCATCTGTAGGACGCCCAGATTGATGTTCTTGGTGTAAAGATCTTGCCAAAAATACTTTTCTTACAAACTTGCCTTGCTTCAACCAGTGCCTCGGCAGATAATTTAGCCAGAGCTTTCTCATGATCTGTCAATTGGAGATGATCAAGAATATGAGAGACATCCAAGCTTGCAACATCAACCGTATGGTAGTAGACATTGTGGAAGTATGAATGGAAACAGATGGAAGTTCTAGAGAATTGAAAGAAGATTTATTTTGCAGAAGGTTTGAAGGTAACCGACAAAAACTGTCAGTAACCGAAATTTTTGCCTAAAAATTTGAATAATGAACAGTGATTGACACGATTATTTGAAAATCCGAAGAATTAGGGAGATTTGCAATCTCCTTCCAAAGAAGGAAACTGTTCAGACTCTAGAAAATAACTAACTTCCGAAATATTTGCGAGGAGAGAGGAGAGAGCGTTTTAGAATCCAATGTGTCTCCTGATACTTTCCTTTTTGGTAAGTACTTAGATAATCCGTTCCCTCCACAAGAAATTTGGTGGTTGGCGGCACATGGAGCCAAAAAAATCCAAAATTTAGTAAATTCCAACTCATAACAGCACTAGGAGATTTTCATACCTAGAATGTAAATCCCCAGAGGGTGTAAAATGTAAATTACAATTCTTGAAAATAGAGAAGACAGTAGAGGAAGAAGAACATAATTACAGTCACCGCATTTCCGCCGAGCCTCTCTTCACTCTAGGGTTTCCCTTCATCGACCGGAAGAAATGAGCCGGAAAAAGACTCGCTCGCCGCTGGAATCCACTGCCTCCGAGGAAATCGCCGGCTGCGAGGACCTCATCCTGGAGATCCTCATCCGCATGCCAGCGAAATCGCTCCTCAGATTCAAACTCGTCTCCAAGCAATGGCTTTCCCTCATCTCCGATCCCCAATTAACCCAAAACCACACCATGAAAAATCCCAACAAAACCCCCTCCGGTCTCTACTTCTACGACTACCTCACCGCCTCGCAATCGGCGAAATCCATCTCTCTCAGCCACACCACCATCCCATTCCTCGGAAGCTTCAATAACATCATGAAAATCACACAATCCTGCAACGGCCTCTTCCTCTGCCGCTTCACATCTACCAAAGACGCCGACTTCTTCTGCATCCTCAATCCGACGACTTGGTCTTTCAAAGTACTTCCCCCATCGCAAACTACAGATAAGGAGTCTTCAGCTTCCGGAGTAAGTTTGGCTTTTGACCCCACTGTTTCGACCCATTACAAGGTTATCTTTGTTAGGAAGATAACTCATCACTATGAGTACAGAGTTTCCAAATCGACATCTACACACTCAATGTAAATCATATATCTGAATATATTTAAAATCACGCTCTTTCCAACCTATCCTCATCAACACCAAGAACATAGTAATCCAACTAGCACGTCTACCTATTAATCCTGTCACCCAAGTCCCCATGCCAATGATGATGATGCTACAACTCTCCTCCTTGTGATCACTTTGTAACGTAGTGAATCACTTCCAGCACTAATGCGTCGTCGTCTCTAACCTAACCTCTCACACCCTCGAAACTATCAACGAAAACTCGTCCAATATCAAATATAAAATGAAGCATCAATCCCTCGAACTCCCCTCTCAACTTGACTCCCTCTTTCATGAAGCGTGGTACAGGTGAGTCAACTCTACAGCCGCGGGGCTTCCTATTGGCTTCATAGGTCGAATTGTTTGCCAAGAAAGGGGTAAAATTGATCAACAAGGTTCACTAGTTAACCTAGAGAGTAGAGACAGGCAAGTAGGTCCCCTTTAAGCCAAGCACTCCACCAAAATATGTGGTGATCATGAAAACAGGTGAGGACTATCTTGTGAAGGTGGTCTTGTACTTTCGAATAACTACCCGGGGAATCTTCAAAACAAAATTAAACTTTTAATTTTCAAATTCAAGTTTTTCTGCTTTTTAAAACAGTTAAGTTTCCGAGTACACAAGACTCTCTCAATGTAAACTAGGGGGTCCTCACTAATTCGTGTCGGTTGCAGTCCATCCTTGCATAAAAACATCTAAACTCTATGTAACACTCCCTCATTGCATCACCGAGCTCTCTCAAGACTAAGTAAAAGTCCTTTTCCCTTTCTAAAAAATTAAGTTTTAGAACATTTGCATTTGTTTTAATGTTTATGTATGTTTCAATAATGTTCAAATACTACATGCAATTTTCACTTCATGGAGTTCGAGTCAAGACTCGAGGGTAGGGCTATCAAATTCATAAAAGTGCGGACTCAATAGTAATGCAAAAGTTCACATGCGACTAACTACTAACACAACCCAAACGTATATGCAAACCAAGACAGTGAGGAACTTGTTAATGTAGGCACGAACATGGCTATACGAGGTTAACCACCCCCTACACCCCCCCCCCCCCCCCCCCCCCCACACACACACACAACCTCTTAAGCCATTCATTATTCTCAATGAATTAATATCTGGACCTTGTACACGTGGCATCGAGGTGACAAGATAAAGCACACAAACCACCAGCCCTCAAGAAATGGGCTATTATGAAATATCATTATTCTCCCTTATCTTTAAGTATCATTGGTTGTTCTAATATGTAACAGGTACACGCAAAGATTCATCTTAAATCTTCCTCTGTACACAGTAGGGTTTTACTCTTAACTGCCATTCTCATGCGAATAACACAATGAAGGTTTCTCAATGTTAAAAATCTTGTGTGTCGTGTGTTTTACTTTATATATAACTGTTATAACTCTTAAATTAGTTCTACGTTCAAAGTTATATTACTACATATGTTTTATCTTTATGCAGGTCTTGTATTTAGAATAGATCTCGTCTTTTAGTCTTATCTATTACTTTGATCTATTGCGCTAGAACAATCGTTCCATATGACTCTATGTTCAATAAAACATAGGTAGTATTTGATCGAGATTAGAATTTGTTGCAAACATTTTATAAAGGTTTAGAAAACAACTTATTTAAGGATTTTGGATTAGTGTTCACATAGCATATATCGGATGAGGAACGGAAAGAATAATGGCAAAGAAATTGACGGGTATGGTGGTTATTTTTGAAATTTTCCTCAACTCTTACAAATTGCAACCTTCCCCTGAGCTTATTCTATCAAGAAAAATGAGATGTTCATTAGTAGGGAGTAAACTATAGGTATAACCAATGCAGTTTCGCTCCTCCTGGGAAAATGTTCGCCCAGTTTGGTAACAACTTTGATAATTCGTTCCCTCCACAAGAAATTTGGTGGTTGGCGCCACATGGAGCCGAAAGAAAACCTCTGAATTTTTAGTAAATTCCAATTCAGAACACCAATTGGAGATGTTCATAACTAAAATCCAAATACCTGGAGGGTGTAAAATGTAAATTACAATTCCAGGATCTTCACAATGTCTAGGATAGAGGAAGAAAAACAGAATTACAGTCACCGCATTTCCGCCGAGCCTCTCTTCACTCTAGGGTTTCCCTTCACCGACCGGAAGAAATGAGCCGGAAAAAGACTCGCTCGCCGTCAGAATCCACTGCCGCCGAGGAAATCGCCGGCTGCGAGGACCTCATCCTGGAGATCCTCATCCGCATGCCGGCGAAATCGCTCCTCAGATCCAAACTCGTCTCCAAGCAATGGCTCTCCCTCATCTCCAATCCCCAATTCACCCAAAACCACACCAAGAAAAACCCGAACAAAACCGCCTCCGGACTCTTCTTCTACGACTCCCTCACCGCCTCCCAATCGGCGAAATCCGTCTCTCTCAGCCACACCACCATCCCATTCCTCGGAAGCTTCAATAACATCATGAAAATCACACAATCCTGCAACGGCCTCTTTCTCTGTCGTTTCAAATCTCCCAAGGACGCCGACTTCTTCTGCGTCCTCAATCCCACGACTTGGTCTTTCAAAGTGCTCCCCCCACCGGAAACTACAGAGAAGGAGTCTTGGGTTTCCGGAGTCAGTTTGGCTTTTGACCCAATTGTTTCAATCCATTACAAAGTTATCTGTGTTAGGAAGATAACTAATCGATTTGAGTACAGCAGAGTGAAATACCGAATCGATATTTACTCTTCAGAGGATCATTCTTGGAGGGTAGTGTTTCATGCCTATGAGTCCAATTGGAATGTGGACTATCAGTCTGGGGTGTACTGTAATGGGGCTATTTATTGGGTTAATAAGCAGTATTTGTCTCTCCGTTTCGATATTGAATCGGAAAATTTTATCCTGTATAACATGCCGCAGATGGCGGAGAGTGATCGTAGGCGGAGTTGTAGGTATTTTGGACAGTCTGGTGGGTATGTGCATTTCATTAAGATTTGTCATCCCACTGCAAAGAAGTTTTGTGTTCTTGAGCTGAATAGGGACTGTACGAAATGGGTTATTAAGTATAGAGTTAGTGTTTGTCGTCTGGTACATGCTTTTCCGGAGGTAGCTAGGAAGATTCGGGACCGCGGATATGAAGAAACAGTGTACGCGTTTTCTGTGCTTCATGTTTTGCGAGGGGCGAAAGAGGAAGATTCTGAGCTTGTGATGACTATTCCTGGGAAAGTTATATCTTACAATTTTGTGAAGAAGTCGGTGAAGGCTCTACTTGACCTGCCAGGTGGTGAGATAATTGAGCCGTTGAAATTTAACTGTGTTAGTAGCTATCAATTTGTTGAAACATTAGTTCGTGTTCGACCATGAGTCCATGACCCAGTTTTTACATGTTAAGAGTTTAGTAACTTCTTTGTATGTCCATGTGCTTGGCAGGATTTTTTAGTTTTGATTGTAAGACTTAGCGCCTGGGCTTTGGGAGTATGGTTGTTGAATACAATTAACATCGCTTATTGTCCACATATTCTGTTTGTAAATGATCTGGCGAGATAGCTCTTCCCATTATAGCATATTTCCTATCTTATCGTCATTCTAAATTTGTCACAAATATCATGCTCTAAGCCTCTTATGGCATTTCCTTAAATGTTACATCAAGTTTCATTTGGTTTTCCAAATTGATGTGTCTCTTTACATTTTGTACTCCTTTACAGACAACATGATGATGAATTGGAATTTGAGATTCATTCTATAAAAGAGCATGTATTCTTAGGAAATGCTTTTTATAGTGGCACGTTTCCAAGGAGCTTTGTTTGTACTGAAGTCAAATATCACATGTAGTGCTTTAATAATCAAAGAAATAGTGTGGGACTGGAGATCAAGTTTTGATTTGAATGGTTTCAGTAATACAATGTTTTTGACGCTCGCAGTATTCAGGCTTATTAACTTGTAGAGTAAAAAAACATGTGGTTAGATATTTCCACTTTTGGTCAGCAGGTCAGAGTACGCTTGATGAATTCCCAAGGGCACCCTTTATCCCCAGGATATAGATTATTCTCATTGGCGTTGAGTGGAAAATTTAGGATGTAAATTAGTCTATGGGAGTGATGATTATCCTAGGATTCTTACCTCTGAGTTTATTTCAATATCAATCGAATATTTCAGGTCGGTGCAGGTGGAATTCTAGAGAGTTTGAAAAGGATTAGCAGAATTGGAAATGTCTTTCAAAAGTGATGTTATAACCAATTTATCAAAAATCATGAACATCCAGTTCAACCTTACATCTCTACAAAGGCAGATGACGAAGGTTTACAGTGTTCTGTTTGCACCCAGATTATAAGATCCGTTCAAAAATCATTCGACATATATTTCTATTACAAATGCAATATTTGCAATGTCATTGTACATCCTGAATGTACAAGTGTACCTCGGTATTTGGACTCTCCTGCTCATCGTCACCAACTTCATCTGGATTTGAGTACCCTGGCTCCAAGATCTGTAAGATTTGCCATGAGGATATAGAGCTGAGCACACAATGGGCTTACAAATGTGGAAAATGTTACGTAAGTGATTACTACATTCACGCAGCTAATGATGAGTGCTTGACTAGTACCGTCAGGTTAGTTACGTTACCTTCTTTAACCAAATTCTTGGTTTGTTTCTCCTCGTTTGCTTTATCCTTCTTGTGTTATGTTTAAACTTGAGTACTACTCATATAGCTATAGGTAACCTTAGATTGTTGCTTTATGATCCGAGGATTTTTATGTATGATAATAAATGTTTATTCGAGGATTGTTACTCTTTATTCTCTGAGAACATGCCAAATCATACTGAAATGATCGAGTATTGTACAAATGTGCAAACCTTAGAGGGAACTGATGTTGCTTGTGTGGCTATGGAACAGAAATAGACTTGAATCAGCAAAAAGAAAGTTATGTAGTTATGTGCGCGCTCAGCACTCAGAAGAATTATACTAATGGTTGGCCAAAAAAGAACATAGGTTCAAATATCCCAAAAAATAGACCGATGCAGAGACGAATTGGTGAGAATGTCTTTTCTTTTCTTTTTTCTTTTCTTTTTTTTTTTGAGAAAGAATGTCTTTTCATTTGAACCTGAATGTGAAATGGAAATTTTGTAAATACATTAATTAGGTAAGGGGTTCTTGAATGGAACCCTACATGGGCTTATATTATCCAAACTCCAAAGATGAAAATGATCAAATATGATTCTGTACCTTTCAGGAAAGGCGACCTCAAACATTTTGGCCATGACCATCTGCTGGCCTTGGTAGAAACAGAAGAAGCAGAAGCTCCTCCTACTCTTGATCGTTCTATGGAACAAGACTGCCATTGTTGTAGACAGAAGATTTCATCCATTCCATACAACACATGTAAACGCTGTAACAAGTATCAGCTGCATAAACTATGTGCACACCTGCCGAGGCAAGTTGAACACCCCTTGCACCCAAAGTGTCCCCTCAAACTCCTCTCAGGGCTACATAATATGTCTTGTGATGTATGCCACCAAGAATGCAATGGCTTCGCCTATCACTGCAACCCATGCAAATTTGATTTAGATATCGAATGTTATCTGAGGACACAGGACACAGAGAGTGAAAAAACTCTTTCACAAGCAGCACCCCTTGTTCCTTTCACATACTGTACAAAGGGACTCTTCATCTGTCATGCCTGCGATAGAGATACTGAAGGTAGCTCTTACCAATGCACTTCTTGCAAGTTTTGGGTACACGACAAATGTGCTTCACTACCTGGCCGGGTATTGAAAAGTTCTCATGAGCACGACCTTGAACTCATCTATACTATCCCTGACAAGTTCTCAGGAGTAGACGTATACTGTCGAATTTGCACTAAGGCCTTGAAACAAAATAGATGGGCTTACCACTGCAACCGATGCAGATACTTGACACATGTCCATGATTGCTCTAATTCCCGCGGGTATTTTGTTTCTTCCATTCTCAATCTGTTAGTACTCTTTGTCCTGCAGTAATGTTTTTTTGTTTCTTTCATCTAACAAGACGAAACATAAATAGTTAATGTTGTCCTACTTTCAGGGATGAGGTTGCAGTTACCATCAATCCATCTGATGTCTGTTGGATTGAATACTAAAAGCCATGCTTTTTGTATTGGATTATATGAATTTGATATTTATGAGAATGGTTTTGGGCAATGTTTTTGCATTATATTATTATTGTGCATAGTTGTCTATTGTTCTGCATAGTAGAAGATCTAGTGTGTAGAGTATAGCTTACACACAGAAGATCTTATCTTCGGTTCTAGAAATGCACTTCTTGCAAGTTTTGGGTACACGACAAATGTGCTTCACTACCTGGCCGGGTATTGAAAAGTTCTCATGAGCACGACCTTGAACTCATCTATACTATCCATCTGCCCTTGAGATCATGGAGAACCTCAAAGAAATGTTTGGGGATCAGGATCGTGCTGCCAGGCAGGTTGCTATGAAAAACCTCATGAACACAAAAATGGTTGAAGGATCCTCTGTAAGGGATCATGTTCTGAAGATGATAAGTCTTCTATGTGAACTAGAGATCCTTGGAGCGGTAATCGATGAGGAAACTCAGGTCGATATCGTGCTCATGACGCTGTCTGATTCATTTAACAGTTTTCGGCTAAATTATAATATGAACAAAAAGACTTATTCTTTAGCCGAATTGTTAAAGGAGCTTCAAGCAGCTGAGGGGCTCCTACAGAAACCGGTTAATGTAATGGTGGCTGAAAAGGCTTCTGCTTCTAACCCTAGGGCTAAGAAGAAGAAGAAGAAAGTTGCACAAGCAGTAGTTCCAAAGGTTGCTCCGCCACCTCAAGGAATAGCTCGTGGGCCACAGCAAGCACTTGCTCCTCAGGGGACATTGGGAAAGCCGAAAGGCAAGTGTTTCCTCTGTAACCAGAGAGGGCATTGGAAGAAGCAATGTCCAAAGTTCCTGACTCGTCCAATCCAGAACAACTCAGGTATATCTCTTTCACTAATAGTTGAATCATGTTTAGCGGTTCGATCTACTAGAACCTGGTGTGTAGATTCGGGAGCCACTGACCATGTCTGCAATTCATTGCAGGGGTTCCAGGAAACCAGACAGCTTAGTGATGGCGAGATTTATTTACACTTGGGCAAAACGAATAAAGTAGCTGCAGTTGCAATAGGAATTTGTTTCTTACATTTTGGGAGTGATAGGATTTTAGTTTGAAAGATTGTCTTTATGTACCTTCCATTAGAAGGAATTCGATTCAGTTTCTAAGTTGGTTAAGAATGAATATTCAGTTTATTTTAATTACTCTGTGGTTATTAAGAAAAATAAACGTTTTATTTGTTTTGGTACATTCCTCGGAAGCTTCAATAACATCATGAAGATCACACAATCCTGCAACGGCCTCTTTCTCTGCCGCTTCAAATCTCCCAAGGACGCCGACTTCTTCTGCGTCCTCAATCCGACGACTTGGTCTTTCAAAGTGCTCCCCCCACCGGAAACTACAGAGAAGGAGTCTTGGGTTTCTGGAGTAAGTTTGGCGTTTGACCCCATTGTTTCGACCCATTACAAGGTTATCTGTGTTAGGAAGATAACTAATCGATTTGAGTACAGCAGAGTGAAAAACCGAATCGATATATACTCTTCAGAGGATCATTCTTGGAGGGTAGTGTTTCATGCCTATGAGTCTAATTGGAATGTGGATTATCAGTCTGGGGTGTACTGTAATGGGGCTATTTATTGGGTTAATAAGCAGTATTTGTCTCTCCGTTTCGATATTGAATCCGAAAATTTTATCCTATATAACATGCCACAGATGGCGGAGAGTGATCGTAGAAGGAGTTGTAGGTATTTCGGACAGTCTGGTGGGTATGTTCATTTCATTAAGATTTGTCATCCCTCCGCAAAGAAGTTTTGTGTTCTTGAGCTGAATGGGGACTGTACGAAATGGGTTATTAAGTATAGGGTTAGTGTTTGTCGCTTGGTTCATGCTTTTCCGGAGGTAGCTAGGAAGATTCGGGAGCGCGGAATTGAAGAAACAGTGTACGCGTTTTCTGTGCTTCATGTTTTGAGAGGGGCGAAAGAGGAAGATTCCGAGCTGGTGATGACTGTTCCTGGGAAGGTTATATCTTACAACTTTGTGAAGAAGTCAGTGAAGGCTCTACTTGACCTGCCAGGTGGTGAGATAATCGAGCCGTTGAAGTTTAATTGTGTTAGTAGCTATCAATTTATCGAAACACTAGTTCGTGTTCGGCCATGACCCAGTTTTTACTTGTTAAAGTTTAGTAATCATGTCCATGTGCTTGGCTGCATTTTGTTAGTTTTGATTGTAAGACTTTGCACTTGGATTTGGTAGTTTGGTTGTTGAATACAATTATCATTGCTTTATTGTCCACATATTCTGTTTGTATATAATCTTGCGAGATAGTTCTTCTCGTTATAGCATATTTTCTATCTTATGGTCGTTCTAAATTTGTCACATATATCATGCTCTAAGCCTCTTATGGCATTTCCTTAAATGTTACATCAAGTTTCATTTGCTTTTCCGAAATTGATGTGGCTCTTTACATTGTGTGCTCTTTTACAGACAACATAATGATGAATTGGAATTTGAGGTTCATTGTGCATGTATTCTTAGGAAATGCTTTTTGTAGTGGTACGTTTCGAAGGAGCTTTGTTTGTACTGAAGTCAAATATCACGTTTAATCAAAGGAATAGTGTGGGACTGGAGATCAAGTTTTGATTTGAATGGTTTCAGTAATACATGTTTTCTTGTAGAGTAAAAAAACCTATGGTTAAATATTCCACTTTTGGTCAGCAGGTCAGAATACGCTTGGTGAATTCCCAAGGGCATCCCTTATCACCAGGATATAGATGATTCCTGATGGCCTTGAGTGGAAAATTTGGGATGTTAATTAGTCTATGGAAGTGATGATTATCCTAGCTAGGATTCTTACCTCTTGAGTTTATTTCAATATCAATCAAATATTTCACGTCGGTGCAGGTAGGATTCTAGAGAGTTTGAAAAGGATTAGAATAATTGGAAATGTCTTTCAAAATTGATGATCCAAATGCTGTGTAAAAAGTGACCTCCTTGTTATCTGACCTTCTTTCTTGCCAATTTTCACTCCAGTTTCCTGATTTCTAGAAAGGGAAATTTCACTGATTTTTCCCGGAACGCAATTACCACGAATGTTGGTGTCAACTGCTGGGGAAGTTCAAACACTAGATAGGAAGATTGGCGAGACAACAAGCAACGTAGCAAGGCAAGAGGGGGAGGAAGCAAGAATCAGCAGCAAAAACATTGGGTCTTCTGCTGGTCGTACGACCAGGTCCCGTGCTGGTGCGTTTGGAATGTTTCCTTGTTGTGTTTTGACAGTGTTTTGGGGTTGCTTTGGGAACAAGTTAGTATCCTAGGTCTATATATATGTCCTAGGTCGTGCCTAACTTGGTGTGCATGGTCGGGCACCGAGCGGTGGCTTGTAATTGGTGTTCTCTATCAATAAATTGGTTTCGTTTGTCAGTGGATGTAGCTAGTTTCAAAGCTAATGAACCACGTAATTCGTTGTGCGTTCTTGTTCGTTTACATTGGTTATAACATCAACTTTCTGCCGGATTAAGAAGGGTGTCTGAGGTTATAACATCAACTGTCTACGGCAGAGGGTAGGGAAAGGGTAAGGAAGCTAAAGATATTTAGAGGGCTTTGTTAGTTTCAATTGTTACACATGCCATATTAATGTTTGAAAAGCGCAATGAAAAATACCCGTGTTTAAATCTTACACAAACTGTAAAATGGATATTGTGTGCAGTGTTGATGGATACAGAGATATCCGGAAGTTGAGGTCGCAGGTTTGTATAGGAAGTGCCAGCCTATCAAGATTGGCGCATCAGGCTGGCAAGCCCGCATTTGGAACCTGGACTTGCCTGAATCCCGGAGGGGAAGGATTCAGATTTTCTGATAACACTCGAGCACTTGGTGTATTTGATCTTATGGCAATCTTCACAAGTCTTTGTTCTGTGTGCTTGACGTATAAACGAGTACTGTGTTTGGCATGTTAATAATAAGCTATTGATCTGGACCAGAAAAACCTCAATGGAACACCAGATGCTATTTCGAATACCCAGAAACATGTAAAACAGACTTCAAAGTTATATCAACCAGACAAACTATAGCTCACACAATCTAAGCCAACAACTGACACTTCGCCACGGCCAGTGCCGAGCCGGCCAGACGGTCCGCGCGGGTGTGGTGGTTCGGACCTTAGCTAGGTCCTCCCTACTCAACATCCGCCTTAAGGGTGCGTCTTGTAGGTGCAAACTTAGAGTATATATGCACCCAAGCTCTTTCCTCTCAAATGATGTGAGACAACTTTCCAAACACATGATCAACGGCTCGCATTGAGTGCTTAATTTGATCATTCATCTCTTAATAATTTTTGACGGATGAGGAATCGAAACGATCCCCAAAGTGCGTAGTTTCCAAATATGAGTCGGGTGTCGTGAGCTCTCTCAAAACCGGGCTCAAAGTCGGGTCGAAACTACCCATCATATACTATTCTTTCCAACAGTAAGATCTACCAGCAGTTAGAGCTGAAGTCGTTTGTTGGAGTTATCTACAAAGAGAACACTTGAGCTTAAATAAATTGTGTCTTTGCGTTCTTAGAAAATTAAATGAAGTCTGTCTCACTTAGTCTTTCAATCGTACTGAATTTAGAAATTTTCCATATATAACGCACGTGCTTATTCCTAGCTTATTACTAAAAGTTGAGAGAAGAGTAGATCAGCTCACAGTCAATCAATTTTGAGATTTGCTGTTATTAGTTTAATTGATGAAGAGCAGTTTACTTTAGTGTAATTTAGCTAGAAATGTTGTTATTATTTTAATTGATTGTCGTACTCTCTGACTTTTGTATAGTGCGCGTTGCTAAAGATCCCAACATCTTCTGCAGTAGGTAATTCGCTTAAAACAACAACTATGCCTAGAGATCCCATAAAGACGGACTAATATTCGGAAGAACAGGTCTTGCCCTTTGTTAGCTCTGGAAAGACACCCCCTTGTGCCTGAGTTGTACTAGATAGTTATATTTTTATTTTATTTTGTAACAGAACATTAAAGGATTCATGAAGGGATAGTCTGGCGGAACACAATGATCAACATACATTTACCACAAACAGCAGCCGGAGCGATATTTCAGCCATAAGCTACGTTAACTGGACTCGGGTGCGGGTGTCATGTCGGGTGTGTATCCTAGAGTCGGATCTGCCAATTTCATAATTTTCCGGATACGGGGACTCGGCTAAGAAGTGTCCAAAATATGGATACGGGTACGGGGATACTGCATTATTATATTTACAATGTACTTGTGTATAAAATGAATTATAAAAAACTCAACTGAAAAGTCACATTATAATGTAATATAGGTAAACTTTAAGGACTATAATATGTTTAATGTATTTGACGGCTAGAGATGGCGAGCAAGTCTTTGTCGGAACCACGTGTCTCTTTAGTCAACGTGTCCGGCGAGATTTAGCCACACCCGCCACACATCCCACACCCACACCAGTGTCATATCATATCGACACGGGTACGGCGGCGATTTAGAAGAGTCCGGGTAACGTAGGCCATAAGCATCGGCTGACATTGGTCACAACAGAAGATGATGAGAGCAATTTAGGGTACTACGGTCTACGGATCATTTCTTCGTTGCTATGGATGTACGGAGAAGATCGGATCTGGAGTTCCGTACTACCGTTGTGAACAAGATTGCCCTCTCTTCTGTCTCCACCATGCTTGTGCTCATCTGCCCACCACCATCAAGAAACTGCACGATTACGACTCCTGTGACGGGGACCTACAACTCAAGGAATGGCTCAATGATAAAATTGACACGTGCTTTGGTTGCTACCGCTTTGCGTACTTCTGTTCCGATTGCACACAAAGAGTAGGCATCAGATGTGCAATGAGAAGACCAAACAAAGCTAAACACTCATTTCATGAACATCCAGTTCAACCTTACATCTCTACAAAGGCAGATGATGATGGTTTACAGTGTTCTGTGTGCACCCAGATTATAAGATCCGTTCAAAAATCCTTTGACATATATTTCTATTACAAATGCAATATTTGCAATTTCATTGTACATCCTGAATGTACAAATGTACCTCAGTATTTGAACTCTCCTGCTCATCGTCACCAACTTCATCTGGACTTTGAGTACCCTGGCTCCAAGATCTGTAAGATTTGCCATGAGGATATAGAGCTGAGCACACAATGGGCTTACAAATGTGGAAAATGTTACGTAAGTGATTACTACATTCACACAGCTAATGATGAGTGCTTGACTAGTACCGTAAGGTTAGTTAGGTTACCTTCTTTAACCAAATACTTTGTTTGTTTCTCCTCATTTGCTTTATACTTCTTGTGTTATGTTTAAACTTGAGTACTACTCCTATAGCTATAGGTAACCTTAGATTGTTGCTTTATGATCCAAGGATTTTTATGTGTGAATAAATGTTTATTCGGGGATTGCAACTCTTTATTCTCTGAGAACATGCCAAATCATACTGACATGATCTAGTATTGTACAAATGTGCCAACCTTAGAGGGAACTGATGTTGCTTGTGTGGCTATGGAACAGAAATAGTCTTGAATCAGCAAAATAAAGTTATGTAGTTATGTGCGCGCTCAGCACTCAGAAGAATTATACTAATGGTTGGCCCAAAAAGAACATAGGTTCAAATATCCCAAAAAAGTAGACCGATGCAGAGACGAGTTGGTGAGAATGTCTTTTCTTTTTTTTTTTTTTTGAGAAAGAATGTCTTTTCATTTGAACCTGAATGTGAAATGGACATTTTGTATATACAAATTTTCTGACAAGGAAATTAATTAGGTAAGGGGTTCTTGAAGGGACCCCTACATGGGCTTATATTATCCAAACTCCAAAGATGAAAATGATCAAATATGATTCTGTACACCTTTCAGGAAGGGCGACCTCAAACATTTTGGCCATGACCATCTGCTGGCATTGGTAGAAACAGAAGAAGCAGAAGCTCCTCCTACTCTTGATCGTTATATGGAACAAGACTGCCATTGTTGTAGACAGAAGATTTCATCCATTCCATACTACACATGTAAACGCTGTAACAAGTATCAGCTGCATAAACTATGTGCACACCTGCCGAGGCAAGTTGAACACCCCTTGCACCCAAAGTGTCCCCTCAAACTCCTCTCAGGGCTACATGATATGTCTTGTGATGTATGCCACGAAGAATGTAATGGCTTCGCCTATCACTGCCACCCATGCAAATTTGATTTGGATATCGAATGTTATCTGAGGACACAAAGAGTGAAAAAACTCTTTCACAAGCAGCACCCCTTGTTCCTTTCACATACAAAGGGACCCTTCATCTGTCATGCTTGCGATAGAGATACTGAAGGTAGCTCTTACCAATGCACTTCTTGCAAGTTTTGGGTACACGGCCAATGTGCTTCACTACCTGGCCGGGTATTGAAAAGTTCTCATGAGAACGACCTTGAACTCATCTATTCTATCCCTGACAAGTTCTCAGGAGTAGTCGTATACTGTCGAATTTGCACTAAAGCCTTGAAACAAAATAGATGGGCTTACCACTGCAACCGATGCAGATACTTGACACATGTCCATGATTGCTCTAATCCCCACGGGTATTTTGTTTCTTCCTTTCTCAATCTATTACTACTCTTATGTCCTGCAGTAATGTCTTTTGTTTTCTCTTTTATCTAACAAGACGAAACATAAGTAGTTAATGTTGTCCTACTTTCAGGGATGAGGTTGCAGTTACCATCAATCCATCTGATGTGATCCACCTTCCACTTGCTGGTGAGCCAATACTGGAGGAAACAACTACAAATGGCAAAACGACCAAGCATCACCGCCACCCGATGATCCTGTTTGCAGACCAATTTGTGTCCAAAGCTATTGATATAACTCCTTGCCTGAAAAATCTTATACGAGGTTCAGCAACATGGCCAACCTTTCGTGTCGACGGAAAAGATTACAGTGGTTTCACTTTCAATTTCCATAACAGCATATTGACCACTAGGGGATTGCCCGTGCCCGAGGGCACTACCCAAAAAATACTAGGAACGAATAATAGTAAAATTTAAGAAATGTTTTGGCGAAATATTTTTATTAATGCATAATTCTTGAATTTAGAAGATATTTAAATTGAATTTAGCAAAAAATTAAAATTAGATAGAGAATTTTTCATTCATTGAATTGTAGTGTTAATATAGAAAGTGTAGTGGAAGAGAGAGAAAGTTACAAATTTCCCACCAACCACTACTACCCATTAGAGAAAGAGAAAGGAAGTAGGAGAAAGAGAGAGATGACGGGTAATTTTTGCTATTGTTGAATAAACTACTACCCATTATCCTTTCCATTATCTCCAAACTTTTGGGAGTTGTAACTATAAATAGGAGAGATCTAAGGGCTGGGATCAATTCAATCCAATGGCCTAAAAGACATTTTAAAATCAACCGTCATATCTTATTATATAGATGCAGGTCACCGCTGTTGACTTGCCTCGCTATATCGAACATGAATCTCACCCTCATGTTCTCGAGAGCACCTTTCTGCATTCCTCTACTTGGTGTCATGCATGTGAGGAATACTTTTTTGGCCGCGGATTCAAATGTACCACTTGTGCTTTCACTATCGACACGTATTGTGCTCTCTTGCCCAGAATAATTGAGCACAGATATGATCAACACGATTTTTTATTGAAATATTCAGCAATTGAAGACGTTGATGAATATGTGTGTGAAATTTGCGAGAAAGATGTGATCCCGAGGTACTTCTACCACTGTGAGGCTTGCGACCAGTCCATTCATGCTAGATGTGTCTGGAAAGCTTATGTTGGATTTGAGCCACGCTACAGACTTGATCTTCGCGATTGGCTTGTCAGCTTAGTTCCACCAAGCGAAGACCTTCCCCAATGTGTTATTTGTGACCAGCAAGAAACGTTCGGACATGGGTTTGCCTTTCGGGACGACAATTTTATGGTTCACCTGACATGCATCTCCGAGGATTATGTTCATACTAAAAAGATTTACAGAAATCACAGAAAAAATTAGGGTTTGTCCATACACAAAGAGATAAACTAGAGAGAACATAGAAGAAAAAAGAGAGGCTGAATAGTCTCCATTAGGGTTTACAAAAGATTACAAAGAGTGTTTATACTATGTTCAAATCCCAAATTGATTCGTCATTTTCAATGAGTTTGCAGATATGTGGAGAGTGGACTTGATAAGGTGGACTTGCCTCTTCTACTTGGGTGTCCCAAGCAGGGTGTTTGCTAACATGTCATGGTAGATTGTGGTTCCTAGCTAGGAAACTGAAAATTCCTGATAGAAACCCGATGAGCACAGAAGAACGATCTCTGCTCTTGAATTGTAAGGTAGTAAGGTTTCATTCTTTTCCTGAAGTCTGGAGGCAGAGAAGTGACAAATATATCTCACCAGTTGGAAATTATTTAAAGAGCTACTTTAGGGAAGTGATGATTATCATAGCCTCTTACCTCCAAAGATTGGCAGAATAGGAAATGTGAAATCAATTATTTGAATTCAGTGCAGGTGGCATTCTAGAGAGTTTGGATCAGATTAGCAAAATGGGACGAAATGTCGTCTTTCAAAAGGAATTATCCAAATACTGGTTAAAACGGATGGCAGTTATCATCCGCTGTAGCACAACTACATACTCTTTGGTTAATGAGATGCTGGCTCCTGTGAGCTTTGAATTCTGGGTTCGAATCCGGGCAGCAGAATACTATTTTTCTATCAAAAAAAATAAAAAATAAAAATAAAACGGATGGCAGCTTGGGTCACAGTTTTGGGTTTCGCCTGTTACTTTCTTACCTTTGGGAATTTAGAGAAATAAAATAACCTCAGGCGCTGAAGGTGACGAGGCACAATTAAATGTTGGATAACTATCGAAACTGGACCGGAAAGATGGGAAGAAGAAGAGAATAAAAAAAGAAAGATGAAACTGTAAAATAAATGCATAAATTAAAACAACTTACAGAGTAGTGAGACAATCTCGAGCAAGGACTCGATGTCCTTAAGGCTTATTTGCTCCCAACGGTACTGCTTGATCTGGAGCAAACGTCTTGCAGGATAATCGCCTCCACCGTGCAGTGAAATCTGGTAAGTGAGTTAAAACGAATGGGGAGTCTGCTAATTATAATAGCAGACACATCCGTCAGAACAATTGTAACCGTTAATGACAGTTGTGATGTTAACGGCGAGAAGCTTCGCCGGAAAATCGACCCGACCCGCTTCTCCACCGTTTTTCATCTTTTTCAAGCTATATATCATCTCCACGCTCATTTTTTAATGTCAAAATCGTAGTTTGATACATTGAATTCATGTTTGGATTGAATTGGGTTGAGGGGAAAATCTTGTTATACCGTGAGTTTAAATGGGGGCTCTATTTGTTTTTTTTAAGAAAACTATGGGGGGGGGGACAGTTTCTACTTTGTTAAACTCTAGGGGTCTGTATTTTATATGCTCTATTTTAATTAATATTAAATTTTCAATTGATTGTTTATTTATTATTTAAACTTTATTAATTACATTGTAAATAAACTTAAAATCTTTTTTTTTTTTTTTTGCAATTTCATATTTCTACAAATTTGCATAAGTTACAATTTAAATGTTTACAATTTGTTTTCATGAAATATAAGTTAATAAAATAGATGGTTTATATGTATAATTATGTAATCGATAAAGAATATTATAGCTATTAAATAAATATAACTTTCTTTTATTTAAATAATTAGCGAGTCTCTCTTTTAAGCCGGACGAACGTGCCGTTGTGGTTAAGCTAATTAAGCCGCCATTGATGGGCGCATTAACCACACTGCAACGGTCACATTCTCTGTTATATATATAGGACGTTAACCCTTCCATACAAGGAGAACGACTCGAGAAACGCGAAAGCTCTGCCAGAATCCTGTCTCTCTCTCACACAGTACTACTGCCTTACTGTCTCCCTACACACAACCCAACATTTTCTGTGCCATCTTCTATTCCCTGCCTTTGGTGTACACAGAGTTCTCTCTGCCGGATTCTCTTGTACACATTTTGGTGAACCCGACGTGAACTTACCATTGCAAGCAACCATGTCTCATGAGGATGATGTCAGTAACAGATCGCCTTCTACGGAAACCACCTCTGTAGAGGAGGCCCGCCATACTCCTACAGCCACCGGTGAAGCTCCGACACTAGAAGCCTTGGACGCCACCATCCAGAATCAGGCGAAGGCTCTCAAAGCTCAATCCGCGCAGCTAGAACGGATAATGGTTGCCATGGGGACTTTCGCTCCAAACCCCACACCAGCCACCACCGTCTCTCAGGGAGGAGGAGCCTACACCACTCAAGGATTGGGAGTGTCAACCACACCACCCAATCCTAACCTGCAAACTCCACCGGCAACTACGCAGCTACCCTCAATTCAGAGGCCGACAGCTCAAATATTGCCTCTTGCTACCCATACTCCTCAACCTCCAACTTTGGTACCTAATCCGGCCTCGCAGTACCCTTTGCCTCTTCCGACGGCAACGTGGGGTAACGTGAATTCACAATATGTTCCTAGCCCTCCTGCGACATATGTGTCGCCTCCGCCTGCGGCAACCCCTCCTTCCGCTGCTGAGGGAAGTGCTCCGGAGTGTATGACGTCGCTGCAACGGCGCGTAGACACCATTCTGGCTCACCAATCGTTCGCGGATACCATCATCCCGAAGCTTGACAACGATCCGCCTATTCCACGAGAGATCTACCTCATGCCTAATCCTGCTGGGTACAAGGCTCCAAAATGGGATAAGTTCGAAGATGTCAATGGGAACGCGCACGAGCATGTCATGCGCTTCATTGATGTAATGGGGCCGTATGGGGCTGATCCTAAGCTGCTGATGCGCGAGTTCCCGAAGTCCTTGGGGAATGTGGCCTACAAGTGGTACAGGACGTTGGAAGCCGGATCCGTGAAGACTTGGGACGATATGGTCCAGAATTTTTACACTAAGTTCTTCCAGATGGAAGAGAAGGTGACAATGATTCATCTCTCGCGGATGTATCAGAAGCGCGAGGAGGATGGAATAACATTCATCAAGAAGTTCAGGGCCAAGTCCTTGGAGTGCAAAGACGTGATACTCGAAAGCAGACTCGTGGAGATATGCCTGCAATGCATGCGAGACGAGTACAAAGGTATGCTTATCAACCTGCAAACAACTACATTTTCGAAGCTAATCGAATGCACGAAGAATATCGATCCTATAGTAGAGAGGCAGAAAAAGAGGAACGCCCCTGAGAGATCCTCGGACGGGACCACTTTCAAAATTGGGAGATTCAGCTACAAGAGAGGACGCGAGGCTGAAGTGAATACAATCTCGCCCCAAAAGCAGCCGAAGGTAGTGAACTTCGATGCGCCACCACTGCCATGTTCGGTAGAGGAAGCGAGCGACCTGTGCAGACAATGGCGAAAGGACGGTATCTTGCCGCCGCTCGAAAAGGCACCCTCCAGGGAGATGGTGAGAGACCCGAAGTGGTGTGAATGTCACGGAAAGGTCATGCACCCCACAGCTGATTGCAAGAAGCTCAGAATCATGGTAAGCCAAAAGATGAAAAATGGCGAACTGATCGTCAGCGATCAAAGGCAGGACGTGCGAAGCAATCCACTCCCTGCTCATGCGGAGCAAGAGCCGAAGGGCAAAGAGGTCGCCATGATCTCGATTGTGGACCTTGAAGAGGTTGCGGAGGATGGTCTACCCATCATCGCCGAGATCCAAAACGACGTGGATTACAGCATAGACACTGAGGACGAACGTGCCAATCGGATGAAGGGGTCGCATGGTTTCAGCAGGTTCTTCGATGAGATGAATTTCTCAGAGAAATGTCGGAAGGAGATGACAAAGGCGATCCTGAGGATAGCAGAAGATTACGAGGAGGATATCGTAGTCTCCAATGGAAAAGTTGTCAGGGCATCTCGCTCTACAGAAAAGGTCATAACCTTCTCCACAAGCGATAAGAAGACAGATGCGAGTCACCAGAAGCCTTTGTATGTAACAACAATCATCAACGGTGTGGAGTTAAAAAGAGCGTTTGTAGACGGAGGAGCAGCAGTTAACGTTGTTTCGCTCCATACTCTGAAGTTAGCAAGAATTCCAGAGCACAAGATCGTCAAGCGACCATCCCCGCTGATGGGATTCGGAAGCGACTCCAGAATGACAATAGGCTGGATCCGTCTGGGTGTCCAGATCGGCAAAATTAAGTGTTCAGCAAAATTCTATGTCATAGATGCGAACACAGCATATCACATGATTATAGGCCGGGCCTGGATTCATCGCTTTGATGTTGTCCCTTCAACAGCTCATCAAGTGATGAAAGCTATCTGGAATGATAGAATTGTGGAGATACCAGCTTCGATAAATCCTTTTAACATGGATGAAGCGCATCTCAGTGAGGCGGTATGGTTCACTGAGATGGCAGATGAGCAAACGCCAGGGCCGTTCAACACCACTCCTTTGCCTCGTTGGGAGGACATCAAAGATCAGTCACCCGCAGGGGTGATGGTAACAAGAGAGGAAGCCAAGGAAGAGCCGCCCACAAGAGAAGAGGTACCGCGGATTGCCTACCAGCGAAAGAACGTGTATACTCTGAAAAGGATAGCAAAACATGATCCCGAAGGCAAGGAAATAGAGAGTTTCTACGCCAACGGGAAGAAATGCTATCGCATATGAAGGTGCGCGGGGATGTCCTCACGCGAGCATGGGGATATCCCTGAGCAAATCAATCAGATTGAGCAGGTGTTGGAACCAGACAAATCAATGCCAAGCGTTCCAGAGGAGAAACTCAAAGAAGCGCCTGAATGCATAGAGGATAAACCCAGGCCGCAAAAGAAGGAGCTAAAAGAGGTATTCGTGAGCCCGAGCGAAGAAAAGAAGAGGCCAGTCTTTCTAAGTTCATACCTCGCAGGTGAGGAGGAGGAAAGATTGTTGCAACTCCTGACTGAGTACAAAGACGTGTTCGCATGGGAGTACGATGAGATGCCCGGCCTGGACACGAGCATCACCATGCACCAGTTAGATGTGATCCCAGGATCCAAACCGGTAAAGCAGAGCACGAGAAGCTTTAGACCGGAGCTCAACGTTAAGATCAAGCAAGAAGTTGTCAAACTTCTGAATGCCAAGTTCATCGAGCCGAATCACCATCCCATATGGTTGGCTAACATCGTGCCCGTGGTAAAGAAGAATGAGCAGCTTCGCATTTGCATGGATTTCCGGGACCTTAACCGTTTCTGCCCTAAGGATGATTTCCACTCCCCGACATCGACTAACTTATTTATTCAACCGCGGGTCATCGCATGATCAGCTTCATTGACGGCTTCAGTGGGTACAATCAGATCAAGATGGACCCCGAAGATGCACGGGAAACCGCATTCATCACTCCGGTAGGAGTCTTCAATTACACGGTTATGCCCTTTGGCCTCAAGAACGCAGGTGCGACTTATCAGCGGGCCATGATGGCCCTGTTTCACGACATGATGCACAATGAAGTAGAATTCTACGTGGACGACTTAGTTGTCAAATCCGAGGAGGAGGCAGACCATCTGGGGGATCTGCGAAAAGTGTTCAACAGATGCAGAAGCTTTCAATTAAAGATGAACCCCATGGAATGCGCATTCGGGGTAACATCGGGGAAGTTCTTGGGATGTGTAATGCATCGTCAAGGAATAGAACCTGATCCTGCGAAAGTATCGGCCATCACTAGCATGACTGCGCCGCACAACCAGAGTACCTTGAAGACCTTCTTGGGAAAGCTATCCTACCTGCGAAGGTTCATCCTAGCGATTGCCGTAATCACCTTCTGTTTCAGCGATCTCCTCAAGAAAGATGCTGCATACAACTGGACTACAGAGCACGAGGCTGCATTCAGTAAGCTAAAGGAACTGCTGACATCGTCAAAAGTAATGATCGCACCTCAGCTCGGATCACCAATCTTGTTGTACTTGACGTCAACGAGTAGGTCTATAGGGGAACTCCTAGCTCAGGAGTATGAGGGTCAAGAAAGTCCCATCTACTACATTTCTCTCATAGTGCAGCCAGCAGAATCAAGGTACACGGATATCGAACGTCATTGCCTTGCTTTATTCTTTGTAATAGAGAAGTTGAGGCACTATTTTTCTTCGCACAAAGTAGTAGTGGTCACAAAGAGCGATCCTATACGGTATCTTCTGACTCATACTGCTCCTGGGGGAAGATTGGCAAAATGGTATATGACCATTTCTCAATATGACATCACATGTGCTCGACCCCGGGCAATCAAATCACAAGCGGTGGCGGATTTTCTAGCGCAGTTCCCTGATGACAGTCATGAGCCTGTGATTGAAGAAGAATTGGAGGGACCTGAAATCTACACAGTTGAGTTGCCCTATTGGACGCTCCATTTCGATGGCTCATCAACAAGGAAAGGTGGAGGCATCGGGATAGTCTTGACCAAACCAGATGGAGAGTTCGTACAGATGTCAGCGAAGCTTGACTTCGCAGTCACTAACAATGAAGCAGAGTATGAGGCTCTCATTGCAGGTCTTCGCGCAGCAAAGGCACTAGAGGTAAGCAACTTGAGGGTTATGGGAGACTCCAAGCTAATCGTCAAACAAGCCTCGGGCGAGTATGGTTTGAAGGAGATCAACTTGTTGCCCTACCGGACCTTGGTAGAAAAACTGGTGCAGCAGTTCTGCGACGTCAAGTATGAGCACAAACCCAGAGCGGACAATAGGCATGCTGATGCTTTAGCTACCTTGGGATCCAAGGTTAGCGCGGATAAATGCCCCGCGAGAATCTCGATTGAAGTGCGAACATCCTCGGCGTTGACAGAGAACGCGTGCGATGATGAATGCATGGAAGATGCGGACTGGAGAGAGTCAATCTTACGTGCTATCGCAGAAGGCACGAGCAATTAAAATTGGGCATCCACAAAGGGGTATTGCATACATGACAACACCCTCTACTACAAAGGCCCTGGTGGAATACTCATGCGATGCGTCTCGGCAAAGGAGGGACAAGCGCTGTTGGAAAAGATTCACCAACATGCTTGCGGAGAAAGTGAGGTGTCAATCTATCGGAAAGCCCAGAGGTATGGGATTCACTGGCCGGACATGTCAACGGCCGCAGCATTGATTCAAGGAAATTGCGAGAGTTGCGCACTGATCAAAGACTCGTTATCAATTGCTCTGACCGACGATGATGCGGATTGGAGAAAGCCACTTTTTGACTTTCTCACGCAGGGTATTGTGCCTGAGTCGAGAAAAGAGGCTGAGAAACTAAAGAGAAAAGCAGCACGATATGTGGTGCAAGAAAGTATGCTTTGGCGCAGGGGCCATGAGGGTAACTTGCAGCAATGTTTAGACAGTAAAGAGGCGCAAGAAGTGATGGACCTCTCTCATCAAGTGGAACACCAGGGAGGTGCGAAGTTATGCAGACAGCTCCTCTCGATCGGTTACTTCTGGCCCACCATGGAAGCAGATTGCCGTACTAAAGTAAGACGGTGCCAAGAGTGCCAATTCAAAGGAAATCTAGTGCACGCTCCTGCTGTGGATTTACATGCGTTGGGAACACCGTGGCCGTTCTACATGGGCTTTGGATTTTGTTGGTCCCATTCGACCAACCTCGCACGGGAATCATTTCATTCTCACCGCGACCGAGTTATTCACCAAGTGGGTGGAAGCAATACCACTAAAACCAGCAAACACGCTGGCCGTGGTCCATTTCATCCAAGAAAATATCATATGCAGGTTCGGAATTCCAAACACCATTCTCTCGGACAATGGCACCCCCTTTGTTAATCGCCAGGTGGCTGCAAAGCTAGCGGAGTACAACATAAGGCAGATATGTTCCACTCCTTACTATCCGAAGGGGAATGGTCATGCGGAAGCAACCAACAAGACGTTGCTAAGAATCTTGAGCAAGACGGTGGCAGATGACCACAAAAAATGGGCTGATTCTTTGAATATAGCCTTGTAGGACTATCGGACTTCTCCAAGGACGCCCACAGGAGTCTCGCCGTTCCTTTTATGTTATGGGGCTGAAGCTGTAGTACCTGCAGAGGTGAAAGTTAACTCCGCGAGGCTGGCTTTTCATGCATTATACGACAATCAACGCGACCATGACCTGGTCCTAATAGAAGAGAAACGGGAGCAAGCCAAAAGAACTAACAAGCGATACCAAGAAAGGGTCGCCCGTGCGTACAACAAAATAGTCAAACGTCGAGATTTCAGAGTTGGAGATTTGGTCTTGCGCGCGTCGGACCACTGCATGCGAGAAGCGGCTCACCCAAAATTCGCAGCCAACTGGGAAGGACCCTTTAAAGTCACAGAAGTCTTTGATAGTGACTACTGCAACATAAAAAGGCTACATGGGACGGCCTCGACCCCAAGCTCAGTCAACATGCGCTGGATTAAGAAGTATTATCCTTAACTTCTCTGATTATATGCGTTAGATTACAACGTTTTCTTTATGCTCTGCATTGCTAAAATTTATGCATCTTCTCTCCCATATGAGGGAATTGTAATCTCATCTCTCCCATATGAGAGTATTTTATAATAAAAAGACTTCTCCCAAATGGGAAGAACTTTGTGATTTCAGCTGTTTTTATTGCTTTGTTTATTATTTCTCAGTAGCAAAGCCTATCTGCCATGATGGCAGCCTATGCAAATGCGATCTTAAGTGATCTTTTAAGCCTATCTGCCACGATAGCAGCCTATGCAAATGCGATCTTAAGTGATCTTTTAAGCCTATCTGCCACAATAACAGCCTATGCAAATGCGATCTTAAGTGATCTTTTAAGCCTATCTGCCACGATAGCGGCCTATGCAAATGCAATCTTAAGTGATCTTTTAAGCCTATCTGCCACGATAGCAGCCTATGCAAATGCGATCTTAAGTGATCTTTTAAGCCTATCCGCCACGATAGCAGCCTATGCGAATACGATCTTAAGTGATCTTTTAAGCCTATCTGCCACGATAGCAGCCTATGCGAATATGATCTTAAGTGATCTTCGAGCCTATCCGCCGTGATAGCAGCCTATGCGAATATGATCTTAAGTGATCTTTTAAGCCTATCTGCTATGGTAGCAGCACTATGCAAGTATGATCTTAAGTGATCTCCAAAGCCTATCTGCCAAGATAGCAGCCGCACTAGAATCCCATCTTAAGTGATTCTCAAGCTTATCTGCCAAATATAGCAACCGCACTGGAAGCCCATCGTAAGCGATTCTCAAGCCTATCTGCCAAAATAGCAAAGCCATGCGAATGCGATCTCAAATGATCTGAAATACATCTGCGAATCTATGTGATGGATAGCGAATTGTGTCAAAAATGCAAAGTG
This sequence comes from Linanthus parryae, assembly GCA_023055425.1. NCBI lineage: Eukaryota > Viridiplantae > Streptophyta > Magnoliopsida > Ericales > Polemoniaceae > Linanthus > Linanthus parryae. The sequence continues at coordinate 120,613,401 of JALGPY010000003.1, read as the reverse complement.
TGAGTATGACACTCTAAAAGATGACATCTGCCAATATGCATGCAAAAATTGCAACAAGAACAGCAAATCAAACAAAGCGATTTATTATTATGAGTCGAAATGACTTACAAACTATCTGTCTAGATAACAGCTTACAAGCGGAAAAGCTCAAGACAAAGCTAGTTACATAGCCAACATGGCTTACAATGCATCTAAATAGCAGCCTACAAGCGGAAGTTACACATCGGGGGAATCCTCACTAAAAGAGGGTCGACCTACTGGTTCTAACAGAAACCATGCGATGCAATGATCTGCGACCAAATATCTGTAGCAAGTAGGGTGTTCTTATACAGTGAACAGTCTGCCATGTCTACAAGACCTATGCGACGCTATGTTCAAGATCCCAGGATCTGACAAGGCCTCTGTCTGATCAAGATATGTGCCTGAGGAACCACCTGTTCCAGCGAAGGACAGGCAGGCAGCAACTCCTAGGGCAAGAGGCTCCTTGTCTACGGAGACGAGCACAATGGCTCGCCACCCTGAGTTAAAGAACGTGGTGGCGAATGATCAACCTCCGGGAAAGCTAGAGGAGAAATCCGCCGTTCATTACGAATTGGTAGCAAGGTCAGTACGGCGCTGCACCTCGCCGGGAGGCGGCCGGAAACATGACCTGCAAGCATAATAGACGAAGAAAATTCTTCGAGCAAGCATGAGGCAATAAGCCTTATAAAGCAGATCTTGGAAGCTATTTCTATGGCACAAAGCACAAACTCAGGTTTCACAACTTGAAGCTGCCATGGACCAACGAAAGATAAGTGTTGAAGCCAGCAGTCGTTGGGACTCTTCAGTTTCTTAGATGAGTCAGCAGAACCCAAGCAGCAGAAAGCAGGGTTTATATAGACCCTGTTGAGACTCTTCAGTTTCTTAGATGAGTCAGCAGAACTTGAAAAAGGGGTAAGAATCAATCACTTACGCCTTGGAAAGAGGTAACAATCAATTACCCTACTAAAGGCTACGACGATTCGGTTGCGTATCCTAATTAATGACGGATTATCATGATACGGATGGACTTCCCAAGGAAAGCATGCTTATCTAATGAGCAATTAGCGTGAAAATCAAGGCGGAAAATCAATAGCTGACGTCATAAATTGATATGCACCGAGATATTCGAGCAAATCTCGGAAAGGGCAAAAGGGGCATTCAAATTCTTTTTGAAAAAAAAGAGAAAAAAAGGGGGAGAAACCCTAGCAACATTACAGTAATGTTTTAGCATTTTTTGTTCGATACAAATTTGTTATTGTTCAAAACAAGCCTTTGACCAGGGAGTCATCAGGAGTAAACTGAGCAGACAAGTTTGCCACTTGCTCCACTTCTTGCTTCAGTCGCTCATAGTTGGCGTTCATTTCATGGAAGAGCTTCACAACCTCTTCAGCCTTCTGCTTTTGCTGCTCCACCTTCTGTTCCTCAGCTGCGAGGTTATGGAAGCCGCGCTTCAAATTCACGGCCGCACGAATCTGGGTGACTCTTTTGATAAGATAACCAAAACCCAGCTTTCCTTGAACTTTGGCGTGAAGGTTTTGACACATGCCGAAAAGCAGCTCCGCGCTCTGAGGAGAGATGGTCGCAGGTGTGGCCGCAGATAGCTGCTCCAAAATCCAGATGGCCTCGGTCAAAAACAGCCTTCTGTCGAAAGGCCCTATCTCCAGAGACCTCACAAATGATTGAGGGTAGGAGAGACGCATCCGAACCAGCCAGTCCACGTCAGCTTGCTTCAACCCTAAGCAATGTTAAACCAAGTTAGTTATCAAACTTGTAAATGAAGAATGCGAGGTGCGAACAACAATCACAACATACCAGTTCCTTCAAGGATTTCGCGCAAAGAAGGAATGCGCACTGTTGGGGCAGCTGAAGATTGTTTGTGCTCCATTGCCCTCCTGTCAGCTGCGAGCTCTAACTCCTCATAGTTGGTAGGGAGAGCATAAGTCGCACCAGGCGCGATTGCAGCCCCGACCTGCGAACTTCAAAAGTTCCACGCAGGAAGAGTCACTGCAGCCTCAGTCATCATCGAAGGCATAGCAGCGGTAGAAGTTGCAGCTTGATCAAGGATGCCTTCAGGTGCGATAGCATCAACAGCATTCGCTTCTGTTTCCTCAGCAGCAGCACGGGCATCTTCCTCCATCAACACGGTGTCAGCTTCGGCATTGTCAGAAACCTCAATGATGTCCTCGAAGGGCTCTCCCACATACTCAGCAGCTGCGACGGGCTTCTCAGTGTGAGAACTTGGCACCGGGACATAGGATGCAGAAGGTTGACTCCTCTGTTCAAACATGGCTTCATCAGCATTGCCTGCGATACAAGATACGATGATGTGAGGTAACTTGTATTGCGCAATATTTTATTATCGTATCAATAAGCCAAGAGTTGGCACCTCCACGCGAGGGTGGGATTGCAGCATCTGCATCGTAGGCTAAAGACGCGGAACCATGGCCCATTAATGTATCTTCATTAAGTATATCTTTAAGCTGAGCATGACCTGGGGCGCGAAGGAACCAGTCATGGTAGTGTTTGGGTTATTAAGCCTAATGCACAAATGTTGTTCAAATGATTACCTGAAGGTTCACCGCATTTGCTTACTAGCCAGCGGCGAATGTCAGCTTTCGACAAGCCGTGCCTTAACGCACCAACAATCACATCTCGATAAGTTACTGCGAGATTAAAAATCTCACCTTCGTTACCACATGCGATCTCTTCGAAGTCTGCTTGGACTTGCTCCAGAGCTGCCGCATCTTCTTCTAGAGCCGTATCTTCTTCATCAATTTCAGGAGCTTCCTCTTCTGGAACCGCACTTCTCTCACGGGTTGGACGCGCTAAGTCGTCGACGTGTTGCTCTTCCAGGCTCCTTTGCTTTACGCGTTCAAGCTCTTCTTCTTCTCGCTTTCTTCTTCTTTCCGCAGCCTCCGTAGCTGTTCTCCTGGACTCGGCAAGGATGTCCTCGCTTATGGTTTCGTTGGAAACACCAGAATGAGAACTCCTCTTCTGCCTCTTGGCCAGAAGGCCACTAATGGTTTCATCATCATCATCTGCAAAAAAAAAAACAATTTGTTCAATCAAGATTGCAAAAAGTTAAGATAATGAGAAGAGTAGTACGATTGAGATACCTCCTGACGCTTCCTCTTGTATCTCATCTCTCTCTGTCTCTGACATATTCGATTCTTTCCTCTTCTTCATGCCCTCTCGCCTCCCTTCTCTCCTCCTCCTCTTCCTCCTGGTCAAACGGAACAAAAGTCTCCACTGCAAGCTCTTTCTGCGCTTTGCTTGGCATGCGACCTTTACCCTTATCCTTGGAAGTAAGGGGTCTCGCATGAGGAGAAGTTGGAGCGCTCCTAGGGGAAGAGATTGTGATTCCTCTTTGTCTGAGCCTCTTCGCTCTTGGGGCAGCAGCTGTTGGAGAAGACGGATCGTTCCTGGGAGGAGACAAGGCTGGAGTGTTCTCCATCAGCGAATCAGCAAAGGCATCCATGATCTCGCGAATCTTGGTCTCAACTACGGGATCCATTTTCAGTGCTAGCTGAACTGGTTCTCCCCGTCTTCTTGCGGTAACAATAGTGGTGACCAGTGATTTGGAACGTTCACCAGATGTAAGACAATCTTAAGCATAAAGTTTCAATGTATCAAAATAAGGAAACTTTGCACATGCAAGAGAGATTGTTTACCTTGGCGAAAGTTTCGCTGTATCTGATGACATGCGAATCACCTTTCTTGACTGCGGCTATCTTCTCATCAAGAATGGTGGAGGGACACAGGTGATTCTCGCGATCCAGCAACGAATAACAACCATATTCAGACTCGTCCAGGCTACAATTGGGACGGAAAGGGAAAGAATTCATTTTGATCACGGGAGCTCTGTTTGGCCGAGGGGACGACTGTGTCTCAAACCTTGTCTGCTGCGTATTCCAATAAGCAACCTAGTTTCTGGAGTAGCTACCTTCGCGGTTACCTGGGGGTTGCTCGAAGGGAAGATTTCTCCTTAAGATTGTCTTACACTCCCCAGACAGTAATCGCTTGTAGCAACCTCTTATGATGGACTGCGGCCAGATTGATGGTGCCACCGCATCAAAGCCAAACTGAGGAGAAACGCGAGTGGGGTCAACATCCACGGTGATTCGCTCGTACCTAGGGGTGAGCTCACGCACATACTCCGCAAGAGCAGGAAGAGAGCTCCTTAGACACCAGCAGAAGAATTCGCGATAGCGCTCGTGGAAATGCTCCCCGCCCTCGAAAAGGAGCTCTTCTGAGAAAGCAACAGCCTTGGCGGGATATAGTTTTGGGAACCATCGCACATTCTCAATGAGCGTGGCGTAAGGTCTGGCTATGAACTCTTCCCAATTGTCGCATACCAGGCTCCAAAACGCACTTGGGAAAATTAGTTCCGAACCACCTCGCAGCCCTGCCGCTATTGCGCTCTTCCTCCGCACCTGGGGGACACCATTTACCGGGCTTAGAGGGATTGGGGGCATAAGAAGGCCACCGCTCAAAGACCCACATAGTCACGAAGGCAATGTTGATGTAAGTCAGCACGTCAAGGCGACCGCGCGATTCCTTCATTGCTACGACCAGCTGATCTAACCTGTAGTACAGCGTGCCCAAGACTAAGGGCCCAAGTGCGACTTTTTGACCGAGGGTCAGTTTCACAGCAAGAGGAAGAACATGATAGAAGACCCCATCATGCGGATGGCCATCGATCAAATACCTCGACAACCAAGCGCAGAGGAAAGCACAAAGTGTCAAGTGATAACCCTTGCCATTTACATAGTTTTTAGCCTTCGGGTTCCGGCTCAAAAGCTTCTTGGTGATACTATTGTTCGCATAATCGCGAAAGAAGTATTGCACCCACTTGTTCCAGGTGTTCTTTGCAGATGTGTCAACCAACTGCCAGTCGGGAAGAAGTTCCGTGGGATTCCACCGAGTGGAAATTTTCTTCACCTCTGACAAGCACTCCTCCATCTGCTTGGACAAGGCAATCTCTGCATCAGTTCTCAAGGGACTCAAAGGATCCACCTCACCCACAGGGGACAGATCGTACAACATGTGCACGTCTTCAAGAGTGGGGGCAGCCTCGAACTCAGCAAAGTGAAATGTGTGAGTCGCAGGCGAGTAACGCGAAAGAAGTTTTACAAGCATGGACTGGTCCAGCTTCACGGCAGCACCCTTCATAGCACGGACTGCGAAATATATGCCAGCATCATTTAAAGTAATGGCATGATTGGTCAGTACATGGTCAATCCACTCATCCATGAAGTCCAATTTCTGAACAAACGCTTGAGTGGAAATCGCAGTGTACGGGAAAAACCCATTTTCGACCCCCAATCGAACCACGTCCTTGGAATCAATCCATTTGAGCATAGCCGCGTTAACTGGAGGGGTCAGCGTTTGCAATTCCTCAGAAGAGACTGGAATCGGCAGGTTCTTCACCTTAACCCTAGCATGGTAAAAGTCTTTGCCACCCAGATAGGGGGCTTTTCGCCATAAGGTCTGGGGGAGATCAGGTATATCTTCTACTTCCTTAATGGGTTTGGTGCCTTTTGTCTTTTCCATTCCTGCGGAAGAGCAAGAAAAAAGGGGGGAGAAATACACATACTTTAGTTTGAATTTCAAGATTCAGTTCAAGGCATACAAAGATTTATTGGGAGAAAGAGGAACAGTTCAGTGTCAATTTTGGGGTTTGAAGTTCAGAATCGTTTGCATTATTGGGAATTTCAGAAACCCTACATTCAAAATCCTTGCAATCTGGGGATTAATCAAAGCTGGATTCAAAGGGCAAGTACTCCTTCATACATTTTCAGTGGATAATATGTTTCAGAGAATCGTGGGGTTACAGATCCAACACAGTTCAAAGCATACATTGGTATATTAAATAAAATTGAACAAGGCCAACCTTGTTTTGGTAAAGCTTGCTTGGATGCGCACAGTTGAAGAAGACAATTGACAAGAGAGAACTGGTGATTGATTATCTGAATCTGCTCTTGAAGGCTTCCGGGTATCATTCACTTTAAGAGAAAGAAGTGATGATTTGCAACAATGGATAGTACAGAGTATTTATCCAAAAACAATGAAGGCTTGCGTCCTTTCAGTAGTCAAATCGCAACCGTCACCGTCGAATCGCGCAATCACAGGGCAAGATGACGTCACGCCTAAAACCCTAAAAGACCAGACGGCACGACTCTGGGGTTTTAGGTCATAATGGCACGCACGAGGGCTGAACTTGCGTGTATTTGAATTGGTGCGTGGCGGCGACGCGTACGTTGGTTCCTGCGCATGGAAGCCAATCCGGCTATGAGTCTTCACGCGCAGAAAGGGGGCTAATGTAGATAGTGCTTTCTGGACAAGAAGATCTTAGCCACGTGGCAATCATCCAGCACACCATATTGTGCTCCACACACAATGGATCACCAGTCGCGCTGATCCACGTGGGGGCTGCGAGACAGGGCCCTCGCATACCACTGCACGGGACTTGTAGGGACTTAGTGGTCTGGAGGCTAGAGTAAGTCCTGTCGCGTGCGAGCCAAGCTCGCGCGCGACCTTTAGTAACTGCTTTTGAGAGATTTATGGCACGAGCTCCATAAACCCGGTCAATCCGGTCAAACCCGGTCAACCACATAACAGTTCTGGTATACGCGGATAACGTGCTGTAACGGTCCCTATATACGCGGACGAACGTGCCGTTGTGGTTAAGCTAATTAAGCCGCCATTGATGGGCGCATTAACCACACTACAACGGTCACATTCTCCGTTATATATATAGGACGTTAACCCTTCCATACAAGGAGAACGAACCGAGACACGCGAAAGCTCTGCCAGAATCCTGTCTCTCTCTCTCACAGTACTACTGCCTTACTCTCTCCCTACACACAACCCAACATTTCCTGTGCCATCTTCTATTCCCTGCCTTTGGTGTACACAGAGTTCTCTCTGCCGGATTCTCTTGTACACAAGAACTATAACACCTGGAGTCGCTCAATTCTAGTCGTTGTCAAATCGAAGAACAAACTAGGGTTCGTTAATGGATCTATTCCTGAACCGGTTGTAGATGATCCTCTTCATGAGAACTGGACTCGTTGTGATAACATGGTGAATTCATGGCTCCTTAATTCTGTTTCCAAAGATATTCATGCTAGCATTCTCTATCATAAGACTACTTTAGCTATCTAGAATGATCTTAAGGCTAGGTATTCACAGAAAAATTTGCTAAAATGTTTCAATTATCCACTGTCATTGCTGAGCTCAGACAAAGTGATCTAAGCGTGACTGCTTTACTTCACTAAATTGAAGTCCTTGTAGGATGAATTGTCCAACCATAAGTAAATTTTTATATGTAGTTGTGGTGTGTTAAAGGACTATAGGTGTCACATTGTTAGTTCTATATTGAAGAGCTATGAACCGATCTATTTTCTCAATTTTCTGATTGGCGTGAATGAGAACTACACCACAGTGAGAGATCAAATTCTTCTAACTTAGCCGATTTACTAACTCTCCTTTCCAAGTTTGTGCAGCAGGAAAGACAACCTGAAATTATAGGACATCATTCTTCTAATTCTCACAAAATGGCCATGTTAGCTCACCAATCTTGTGCACCTACTGAGAATAGTGGCATTGACGATGAAGTATCAGGACACTCTAACAATTTTCTTAGATACAACAACAGAGGGAGACCACATTATACACATTGTGGCTGGCCAGGGGATACAAATGAGAAGTGCTACAAGTTGCATGGTTATCCACCAGGATTCAAGTTCAAGAAGAGCTACAACAATGCACCTTCAGGGCAATCTTCATTTCTCAGCAGCTGGAGTTGCACCTAGAGTGAACGATGTTCTTGGTTCTTGACAGCTTGAAAATGTAGTAGTCTGGGACATCTTTTTACCATTGGTTTTAACCCTGTGAGAGTTGAGTTTGGCCATTTTCAGCTTATTTTCCACCTGATACGAGGCAGAGATTTATATATCATGATTGCAAAATTTGAGTAATTTTATGCATACTTTTGTTTGTTGGATATGATCGCGGGTGCGTGTTATGTGCAGGTAACAGGTGCCGGAAAAATGCATGAGATTGACTTGGATAGGAGGCAGCGTGTCAGGAGAGCTGGGCAGAAAAAGGAGGAAGAAATGACTAAGTTGTGCGTTCAAACGCAGAAGCTGCGTTCAAACGCACGAGACAGGCAGCAGGAAAAATGGCAGAATTTGGCTAAGTGCTGCGTTCAAACGCAGAGGCAGGCTGCGTTCAAACGCAGGAGTCAGAGACCAAGTGCAGAAAAGCTAAGTCCTGCGTTCAAACGCAGGCGTTGTGCGTTCATACGCAGGGCTCAACACTCAGGAGAAGAAACGGCCAAGGGGTGCGTTCAAACGCAGAAGAGCTGCGTTCAAACGCATGGGTTCAGGAGCCAGAAGAGGAAAACGACTAAGTCCTGCGTTCAAACGCAGGGGGGGTGTGCGTTCATACGCACTGCGTTTGAACGCAGGAAGTGTGCGTTTGAACGCACAGACGTGTTCCAGAATCTTCCAGGACGGATCTTTTCGAGGGTAAAACAGGAATTTCGTGCATCAGTTTTGGAGACTGTGGCAATATAAAAGGAGGTGTCCCAGCACTGTTTTAGGGTTACGAAGGCATACCACAGCTATCATCATCATCAGCAGCCAGTTTCACAGCAGCCAGGAGTTGGAGCAGAGCAGGATTTGAGCAGTTTTCCAGTATCTTCAGAAATAACTAGTTTGATCTTTTCTCTTTTTATGAAACATTGTCTTTAAATAATGCAAGCTAGCTAGACCTTTTGCCTAGGTTCTTGGTGAACCTAGGGTTTATGAATTCAGCAGACTTGGTTGTTTTGATTTTCAGATGCATGGCTAGCTAAGTCTTAATACAGGATGGTTTGTTTATTATTCTGTCTTTGATTTTATTTACATACATGAATGGCTTGATCACCCAGGAGTGTTACAGACAGGATCTGGTGTGCGAGAGTGACCAGTGAAAGTTAGGAAGAAAAGACAGGATTTAGTACTCTGCCTTGATGGACCGAGAGGTGAAGAGAATCAGGGGATTAGCCCAGAAGCATTAGACCAACTGTTAGACGTTTAGGGGGAGACCGAGAGGAGAACCTGTAACCCTAGCAGACTTAGAACGAACCTGCAGATTTAGGTGGACCGAGAGGACCCGAAAATCTGCAGTCGAGTGATAAGTGCATGAGACCGAGAGGAGATTGTACTATTGGTATGCTGGCATAAACAAAACCACTGTGTGTTTCTGAAATCAAATATACCATGGAAGCTGGAGAGTAACCCTAGGGGATCCTGGAATCTAGATTTTTAGAATTATCGACTTTTACAACTACAACAATTTCGGCAAAATATTCAGCAGAAAAATAAAATAAGTCTTTTTACTGTTTTTATTTATTATAATTTAGCATAATCAAATCCCAAACCTTCCTCCTTTTTACAAACTTCGTGTCTTATTCTAATTCTGATTAGCAAAAACTTAAACTGTTCTCGTGGGTTCGATAACCAGAGTCACAATTACATACTCTATACTACTTGATCGTACACTTGCGAGAAAGCAGATAGTTTACGCTGTCAAGTTTTTGGCGCCGTTGCCGGGGAACGGTTACAGTTTTTGTTAAAGAGACATTAGAATAAGTCTCAGAGTTTTTCTTTTATTTTTACAGTTACTTTCTTTCGACTTACTGCTCTTGAAATCTGATTTTCAGGCTATTCTAGTTTATGCCCAGATTGCCCCGCAAACTGGTATCACCACTCGAAGATACCGAAAAACTTTTCAGAGAGCAAAGTCGCAGACACCGAGCCGCGATGTCTGAGCACGGAGAAGACACCACAACCGAAACAGGAACACCCACAGGACAGCCACAACGTACTCCAGCACAGATGGCTCTTTACATTGAAGAGCTGATAGCAGCAGGTTTTGCTGCCAGGAACAGTCAGAGGACTTATAACAGGTCTGGAAGGGCGCTGGTCGAAAACTTTTAAGTCCCAACCGGAGGACATCAGCCAGCTATTGTAGTGCCTCCCATTACAGCAGAGCACTTCGACCTGAAATCATCCACCATTCAGACCGCCCAGACCCATTTTCCTTTTAATGGGAAGGCAGATGAAGATCCAAACGACTTCCTCGGAAAATTTGAGGATTACTGCAACAAAATTAAGTATAGAGGAGTCGAAGCGGACACGCTAAAGCTGATTTTATTCCCATACTGTTTGTTCGGAACAGCAAAGGATTGGCTGGAGGCAAGACCACCGAGGTCTATCACTACCTGGGAGGGTTGTGTTGCTGATTTCTTGGCAAAATTCTACCCTGCGTCCCGCGTTATCAAGCTGCAGAGTGAGATTCTATCTTTCAAACAGCAGATGGGGGAAACAGTGGTAGATGCATGGGACAGCCTAATGAGACTTGTGAAAAAATGCCCCAATCACGGCTTCGGGGACGCAAAGATTCTGCAGGTATTCTACCATGCACTTGACAGGGAGAATGCAGACAGGATTGACAGGGAAGCTGGGGGTAACTTTTTGTACCATGTGGATAAAGATGGAGCCTACGAACTGATGAAGCAACTAGCCAAACAGGATACTCGCCTGTTTGATGACCGCAGGCAAGCAGCAGCAGCAGAACCAGTGGTTGATGACAGGATTGATAATCTCACGAAAGTGGTACAGGACTTAGTCAAGAAGGTGTATACAGAAAAGAAGCCGGTGGCATCAGTGGACGAACCTGACTTTGACGCAGCAACTCTGGAACTTCAGAACGAAGATGCTAACTATGTTCAGCAGCAGTGGGATCCTAGTCGCTACAGACCAGGCACACGTGACCATCCAGGGTTTCGCTACGGTAATCCCAATGCAGCAATGTATGCACCAGGATTCCAGCACAGGCCACAGGCACAACAGACAGCTCCAGCGCAGCCTGCACAAGCAGCACCACAATTAAACCTGTCTCAGCAACATTTTGAGTCCTATATGGAGAAATTCAATAAGCAGTTGGAAACTAGATTCGCACAGATGGACTCATTAACTGCTGATGTAAGCCAGATGAAGATTGCTATCCGCAACTTGGAAGTACAAAATGGACAGCTTGCACAGAACCAGGCAGAACGAGCCCCAGGGAATTTACCATCTAACACAGTGAACAATCCACGCGCTCAAATCAATGCTATCACAACTCGGAGTGGAATTGCACTGCAGGATCCACCGTATCCCAGTCATGCACGCGCAGAAAAGTCAAAGATTATTGAACAGGAAGTGATTGACCGGGAAGACAGTTCAACCGCTAACCCTCAGAAAAGGGGTTCGGTCGAGCAGGAAGCAGCGCAGATGAATGAGGGTAATCCAGAGACAGTGCCAACTTCTAAGGAGGTTCCTTACCCTCTGAAGACACGCAAGAGAGATGACAGCAAAGACTACGCCAGATTTCTGGAGGTATTCAAGCAATTACAGATAAATATACCTTTTGCTGAAGCACTTGCCAAAATGCCTACTTATGCGAAATTTCTCAAAGACATCTTGTACGGTAGAAGGCGAATGAGTGACTTCGAAACAGTGAATCTGACGGCAGAAGCGAGCAGTTGCGTAAAAAATGGTCTACCACTGAAAAAGAAAGACCCTGGCAGCTTTGTTATTCCAGTAACCCTGGGCAGTGCATACACAGGAAAAGCCTTATGCGATTTGGGTGCCAGCATCAACTTGATGCCACTGACCATCTTCAAAAGTCTGGGAGTCGGAGAGCCACGCCCAACCAGAATTATGCTTCAAATGGCTGACAGATCCGTGAAACCCGCTTATGGAGTAATTGAAGATATCCTGGTGAAAGTGGGAGAGCTTATTTTTCCAGCAGATTTTGTGATACTGGATATGGAGGCAGGAGAGGTTCCGCTGATCCTGGGCAGACCTTTCCTGGCGACTGGTGAAGCCATTATTAACTGCAAAAGTGGAGAGCTGTCCATGCAAATTAATGAAGAAAAAGTAAAGTTTAATGTTTTCAAGTCTCTCCAGCTTCCCGATCATTATGGGCATGAAAACTGTTTTGCAGTTGAGGTAATTGATGACTTGGAAAGCGATGAGATAGAAGATTTATGGGAAGAATTTGAAGACATATTTCCAGAGGAAACAGAAGAGCAACAGGATGAGCAGGTCATGGGAACAGAAAGCTGGGTCAGGCTATACAGGGATGAAGGAGGCGAGCAGAAAATGACACTGGTCCCGTCACTGCAGGAACCACCAGCCCTGGAATTAAAACAGTTGCCAGAACACCTCAGGTACGCTTTTATTGGTGAAAATAATACACTGCCGGTAATTGTTTCATCTCTTTTATCTCAGGAACAGGAACAAAAGCTACTGGAGGTACTCCGAGAGCATAAAGAAGCCATAGGATGGACAATTGCAGACCTGAAGGGAATCAGTCCTGACTATTGCATGCACAAGATAAGAATCGAAGACGGAAAGAAGCCAGTTATCCAGCCTCAAAGAAGATTAAACCCAATTATGAAAGATGTGGTACGTAAGGAAGTTATGAAGTGGCTAGAAGCAGGAATTATATACCCCATATCAGACAGCACCTGGGTGAGTCCTGTCCAGTGTGTACCGAAAAAAGGGGGTATTACAGTAGTGCAGAATGCTGATCAGGAACAGATCGCCCAGCGAACTGTCACTGGCTGGCGAATCTGTATGGACTATCGGAAGCTGAACGATGCCACACTGAAAGACCACTTCCCGCTGCCATTCATGGACCAAATGTTGGACAGACTAGCACACCATGCTTATTACTGCTTTCTGGACGGGTACTCAGGCTACAACCAGATCTACATAAATCCAGAAGACCAAGAAAAGACGACGTTCACTTGCCCGTATGGAACGTTCGCCTTTAGACGAATGCCATTTGGACTGTGCAATGCTCCAGCAACATTCCAAAGGTGTATGATGGCAATTTTCTCTGATATGATAGAGAAAAACTTAGAGGTTTTCATGGACGATTTTTCGTTATTCGGAGACAGCTTCGAAGATTGCTTATATCATCTGGCCAGAGTTCTGATTCGCTGCAGGAAAACAAATCTGGTACTCAACTGGGAAAAATGCCACTTCATGGTGACTGAAGGAATAGTGCTGGGACACAGGATTTCCAGTAAAGGGCTGGAAGTAGACAGGGCAAAAATAGAGGTGATCAAGCAGCTGCCGTATCCGACCACAGTGAGGGCAATCAAGAGTTTTTTGGGCCACGCGGGATTTTACAGAAGGTTTATTAAAGACTTCTCAAAAATTACAAAGCCACTATGTAATTTGTTGGGAAAAGATGTGCCCTTCGTATTTGACGAAGCCTGCAAAGAAGCTTTTGACGTGCTTAAAGAAAGGCTGACGACTGCACCCATTATCACAACACCAGACTGGACGCTCCCGTTCGAGCTGATGTGCGACGCCAGTGATTACGCTGTGGGCGCGGTACTGGGACAGAGGAAAGACAAGGTGTGCAGTGTCATCTACTATGCCAGCAGGGTCCTGAATGAGGCGCAGATTAATTATGGGACTACAGAGAAGGAGCTGCTGGCAGTCGTGTTTGCCCTGGATAAATTCAGATCGTACCTGGTGGGCTCTAAAGTCATTATTTTTACAGATCACAGTGCACTGAAATACTTGCTGGAAAAGAAGGATGCAAAGCCAAGGCTGCTGCGTTGGATTCTGCTGATGCAGGAATTTGACGTCGAAATCAGGGATAAAAAGGGAGTTGAAAATGTAGTAGCTGATCATCTATCTCGTCTGGAAAAACCTACAGAAGAAGTGGTGCCCATTCAAGAAAATTTTCCAGATGAACATATTATGAAGATCAAGACCAATAGGCGGCCCTGGTACTATGCCATTGCCAATTATTTGGTCAATGGAGCACTCCCTGAAGATATCACCCCTTGGCAGAAAAAGAAATTTATTTCAGATTGCAGACAATATTTCTGGGACGATCCTTATCTGTTCAAGCAAGGGGCAGATAATATTCTCCGACGATGCATTCCATGTCACGAAATTTTGGAGGTAATTCAACACTGCCACTCAGCACAATGTGGAGGACACTTCAGCGGACCGAGAACAGCTCACAAGGTGCTGCAGTCAGGATTTTTCTGGCCAACAGTTTTCAAGGACTGCCATGATTACGCGCAGAGTTGTGATCGTTGCCAACGGACAGGAAATATCTCCCAGCGGAATGAAATGCCCATGACACTTTGGCAGGAAGTCGAGCCTTTCGACGTATGGGGTATAGATTTTATGGGTCCTTTTCCTTCGTCGCTGGGAAATCTCTACATTTTATTGGCAGTGGATTACGTGTCAAAGTGGGTGGAAGCAATAGCCTGCCAGAAGAACGATGCGTCAGTTGTGGAAAGGTTCCTCAAACGTAACATCTTTACCAGATTTGGGACACCGAGGGCCATGGTCAGTGATGAAGGCTCTCATTTTATCAATAAAGTCTTTGCCAAAGTTCTAAAGCAGTATGGGGTGTCTATCCATAAGGTATCACTGCCTTATCACCCTCAGGCAAACGGGCAAGCAGAGGTGTCCAACAGGGAAATAAAGAGCATACTGGAAAAAACTGTGAATCCTGGACGCAAGGACTGGTCGTTAAAGCTGGATGATGCGCTTTGGGCATACAGAACTGCTTACAAAACCCCGCTGGGAATGTCCCCGTACCAGCTGGTGTTTGGAAAAGCATGTCACTTACCAGTGGAATTGGAGCACAAAGCCTACTGGGCAATCAAGCAGCTGAATATGGATCACAGTTTATCAGGAAACAAACGGAAGATGGCGCTACTCGAACTGGAAGAATTCCGTAAAACTGCATATGAGAGTGCCAAAATTTATAAAGAGAAAACAAAGAAGTGGCATGACAACCGCATTCTACCAAAGAAGATAGAAATCGGGCAGAAGGTTCTCCTCTACAACTCAAGGATGAAATTCTATCCAGGGAAGCTACGCTCAAGATGGTCTGGACCATTTATTGTGAAGGACATTACATCATGGGGAGTGGTGGAGCTGGAGAACCCGAGGGACAATACAGTTTTCAAGGTGAATGGGAACAGAGTCAAGCCATACAGGGATCCTCAGGAAATCATGGAGGTAGAGGCATTCTACCTCGACATTCCGTGATTACAGCAGAGGTAACAAAGTCGGGCTGTCGACTGTAAATCACAAGCGCTGGTTGGGAGGCAACCCAACGTAGGTTAGTTGTTTTTAGATAATTTTTACAATGTTCATAATTTAAGAGAAAAGTGAGAAAGAGGGATTTAATGTTGAATTCAGTGTTTCAGGAATCAGAGGCGTGCGTTTAAACGCAGAAGACTTGCGTTCAAACGCAGTGCGTTCAAACGCAGAGATCCAGCGTTCAAACGCAGCCCCACCAAAGGAGAGAAAAGCACTGGAAATGGTTAACACTTTTGCGTTCAAACGCAGAAGACCTGCGTTCAAACGCAGATCACATCATGAAAATTTTCAGCCACCAAGTGGTGCGTTTAAACGCAACACAGTGCGTTCAAACGCAAGATGACAAAGAAGAGGTGAAAAATCTTAAGGCGTGCGTTTAAACGCAGATCCTGCGTTCAAACGCAGACCCAATCAGCATAGATTTTCTAGAGAGACAAAGGCATGCGTTCAAACGCAACTCATGTGCGTTCAAACGCAGCTCATCCGAGATGCAGAAGATAAGCGTTGCGTTCAAACGCAGCTCATGTGCGTTCAAACGCAACTCATCAGACCCAGAAAAATTCAAGAACGTTCAAGCACTGCGTTCAAACGCACACCCTGCGTTTAAACGCAGCTCATCAGATCTTCAAATTTTCCAGAAAAACTAAGCAGTGCGTTCAAACGCAGAACCTGCGTTCAAACGCACATTTGAGCGGGATCAAAAATTTCGGAAAATTTTGAAAAATTTTGAAATTTTGGGGCCAATCTGCAATTTCTGAAAGTTCGCCTATATATACTGTACGGATGACAGTGACTCATTTTCACACAAGTCTTCCAGTTTTCAACTCTCTCTCTAGAAAATTCTCTCTGCCCTAGCAGCCGCCAGAGCAGTCCGCCGCCAGCAGCCTCCGACGACCACCGCAGGACCACCAGAAGGTCAGGAACAGTGTGGGGGTGATCCAACTCAGCCGATCCAAACACCAACAGATTCATCTCAGAGTGATTTCCAGATCTGTACCCGTAAGATTCACTCCGGGTACCCAGGTTCTATCTTTTCATTCTCTTTGAATATTTTCAATTTTTACTGTTTGAATCTGAAATGGAGGTGGATCAACCTTTCATGAGGCCGGATAGGGCTATTGCACCATTGAACATTATAGACTGCCGTTTGCTTAGGCCTAACTATTTCTGCGACCATAGGTTTGTTAACATGGAGGCTCACCGTTTCTTTTTGCAAGACAAAAAGATTCGGTATGACATACCCGCTGAGAGGACCTTTCCACGCGATAGGGTAGCCATGGGGGACGAACTGTTTGAATTTACTGGGCAGGATCAGTTTGGGGATTTGTTTACTGGGTTTCCCAATCTGCGGGTCAGTTCTGTGCTGGCTAAGGAGATTTACAGCAATCTCCAGCAGTGCATGAACAGTGAAGTCCAGTCAATTGACTGGATTTACTGCAGAAAGAGATGGATTCGAATCACCCCAGAGAGTATCCGAGAGAGTCTGGGTCTAGAGTTGGTGTTGGATGACTGTCAGTTCCAGGAACTGAGACGTCATCCATCTGAGCAGTTGAGTGAGCAGATCCTGACCACCCTGTGTGCTGGTGTCCCCGGCGCTGTCTGGTACCACCCTGAGAGGAGTCCTTCCTACCGGAAACTGCCATCGACCTACCTGATTCGAGAGGCGAAATGGTGGACAGAGTGGGTGAACAACAGAATTGTGGGTATAAAACACTTTACCCACATTGATTATAATATTGCCCTGCTTGTGTACTGTTTGATGGCCCGTGAGCCTGTGAGCCTCCCGGAAATCATTTGTGAGTTTTTCCGGGAAAGGAGGGAGACCCATAGCAAGAAGGGTTTGGGTCTTCTGGGGATGTTGACAAAAATGGCGCAGGATTATCTTGTGGTCATTCCTGGCGAGCTGAGAGACATTCGACCTGTTCAAGTACGCAAGTACAAGAACATGAGATGTGCGCTGGAGGAGGCCATTCACGGCCCTCCTGAATATGTCCAAGTGGACGATGATGATGATGTTGTTCCACCTCAGGGTGGGGGTGGTGGCATGCCACCACCGCCTCCTCCCGGTGATGGGGGTTTACCAGCCTTACCAGGACCCTTCCCACTGCCCCGTTCTGCCAGTTCCGGCGAACACAGGCAGGCCGACCCTGACTTGGGGCAGTCTAGCAGAGGGGCCAGGCGCAGCTCTTTCGGGCGCCTGGAGAGGACTGAGCATGAGGAGTGGGTCAGAAAGAAAATTAAGGCCCAAGAAAAAGTACAAAACTACCTGGTAAAGACGGTCAAGAAAATGGCCAGGGGTCTTGGCAAATTGTTCAAGACCCAGAAGCATATCTACCACGCTCACACAGCCGCCATGAGAGCTCATGAGTCGGCACTTGCTGAAATTCAGAGTAACATGCGTGGTAAGCGGTTTAATTTTCCAGACCGCTATTCTAGTGATAATTGTCCAAGCTGGACAATGGAGGATAGCCGGCCATTTGATAGCTTCTCTGGCCATGACCCCACACCGAGCCCGGAACATGGAGACAGTGTAGGTGACCCCGGCAGACCCGGTACCCAGTACCCACCTAGGAGAGATCATGCAGACCCAGGGGCCAGCAGTGCCCATCCCGGTGCCAGCCACGCTGGTACCGCTGCCGCAGCACGCCATGCTGCGAGGAAACGCGCCAGAGGGCGCACCCCTTCACCATCTCCCGAGCCGACTGACCAGTCTACTCCGGAGAACACAGATTCGAGTTACCGACCAGATCAGTAGAGTCGCGAGGACGCGCCACCTCTAGTGTGGGGGTGGGGAATCGTGTCCTCCTGCATAGCCATGTCAGCATATTTTTGTCAATTTTATTTTTCGTTTTATTTTCATTTTTGAGTCAGCACGTTTTTTATGTTGAGTCGACCCACCAACCTTTCTGACCTTGCATGATGAAAAAAAAAATAAAAAAAAAAAAAATAAAAAATTTAATAGGGAAAACTAATAAATAATTTTTTCTGAGAAAGGGCAACTTAGGACCTAGAAACTGAAGAGAGTCCAATGAAAGAGCTTATTAGAGTAGGAAGCACCGTAGCAGGGATACTTCAAATTTTAGTATTTTGTGCACAATTTTCACGACAGGCTATCCCGGGTATTCAGGAATGTGGAAAGTAGATACAGGCATACTTTTGACTTCTCTAGTGTGCTAGGCAGATTTGGTCGTTAGATAGTTGAATATTCTGTTTCCTGTGGAAACTGGTGGACTCTTGGAATCTGGGGTGGACCTTCGTGTTGAGTCGGTTTTATGTGGTACAAATCTGTAGCCTAAGCGAAGTTGTGGAATGTACACCACCATCCCTTAAGGTGGTTCCGAGAGAAAATCCTAAAAAGCCTACACTCTTAACGCTCTACTGCACCGTTGTAAAAAACAGAGGGGAAAATAAAAAAATAAAAATAAAAAAAAAAAAAAAAAAATGAAATGAATAATATTTTGTGCTTAAAGGAGAAACAACAGAATGTGCTTCCATTCACATGGAAAATTTGGATTCAATCCAATTTAGAGCTTAAGAGGGAAATTAAAGTCAAGCCGTATTACACAGGAGTTGTGTCTCCCAGCAATGGGACAATTTGCAAATCAAACGCGATAACGGCTAAGAGGGTCTGAAAACCTCAAATGACTTGGCGAAGAAAAACTATCTGTTGACTATAGATGCCTGGACCCTCAAAGTCAAAAGACGTGCCTTGTCTTGGTTGGTTTGGTGGATGTTTGGGGATACCTTAGTGAATTTGTGCATAGGATCAGTGTATATCATTTCTTGCTGCGTGTTGTGGAAATTCGAAATAAGCTAGTGAGGATTTGATGATTTCAGTTTATGATAGAGAGGTTGCCCAATTTCAGAAAATATATAAAAAAAAAAATTTAGTTGTGTCTTGAGTCAGTTTGTGTATTCTGTATCTGAGTCAGTCATCTATTGAGTGTTTTGGTCTGTGTCTTGAATCTGTGAAAAAAGGGAAGTATGCAATTAAAGTATGCAAAAATGGGTCTGCAGGGCAGTATGCAAGGGTCTGCTCGGGACGAGCAGAGATAAGTGTGGGGGTATTTTGACAGCTTGAAAATGTAGTAGTCTGGGACATCTTTTTACCATTGGTTTTAACCCTGTGAGAGTTGAGTTTGGCCATTTTCAGCTTATTTTCCACCTGATACGAGGCAGAGATTTATATATCATGATTGCAAAATTTGAGTAATTTTATGCATACTTTTGTTTGTTGGATATGATCGCGGGTGCGTGTTATGTGCAGGTAACAGGTGCCGGAAAAATGCATGAGATTGACTTGGATAGGAGGCAGCGTGTCAGGAGAGCTGGGCAGAAAAAGGAGGAAGAAATGACTAAGTTGTGCGTTCAAACGCAGAAGCTGCGTTCAAACGCACGAGACAGGCAGCAGGAAAAATGGCAGAATTTGGCTAAGTGCTGCGTTCAAACGCAGAGGCAGGCTGCGTTCAAACGCAGGAGTCAGAGACCAAGTGCAGAAAAGCTAAGTCCTGCGTTCAAACGCAGGCGTTGTGCGTTCATACGCAGGGCTCAACACTCAGGAGAAGAAACGGCCAAGGGGTGCGTTCAAACGCAGAAGAGCTGCGTTCAAACGCATGGGTTCAGGAGCCAGAAGAGGAAAACGACTAAGTCCTGCGTTCAAACGCAGGGGGGGTGTGCGTTCATACGCACTGCGTTTGAACGCAGGAAGTGTGCGTTTGAACGCACAGACGTGTTCCAGAATCTTCCAGGACGGATCTTTTCGAGGGTAAAACAGGAATTTCGTGCATCAGTTTTGGAGACTGTGGCAATATAAAAGGAGGTGTCCCAGCACTGTTTTAGGGTTACGAAGGCATACCACAGCTATCATCATCATCAGCAGCCAGTTTCACAGCAGCCAGGAGTTGGAGCAGAGCAGGATTGGAGCAGTTTTCCAGTATCTTCAGAAATAACTAGTTTGATCTTTTCTCTTTTTATGAAACATTGTCTTTAAATAATGCAAGCTAGCTAGACCTTTTGCCTAGGTTCTCGGTGAACCTAGGGTTTATGAATTCAGCAGACTTGGTTGTTTTGATTTTCAGATGCATGGCTAGCTAAGTCTTAATACAGGATGGTTTGTTTATTATTCTGTCTTTGATTTTATTTACATACATGAATGGCTTGATCACCCAGGAGTGTTACAGACAGGATCTGGTGTGCGAGAGTGACCAGTGAAAGTTAGGAAGAAAAGACAGGATTTAGTACTCTGCCTTGATGGACCGAGAGGTGAAGAGAATCAGGGGATTAGCCCAGAAGCATTAGACCAACTGTTAGACGTTTAGGGGGAGACCGAGAGGAGAACCTGTAACCCTAGCAGACTTAGAACGAACCTGCAGATTTAGGTGGACCGAGAGGACCCGAAAATCTGCAGTCGAGTGATAAGTGCATGAGACCGAGAGGAGATTGTACTATTGGTATGCTGGCATAAACAAAACCACTGTGTGTTTCTGAAATCAAATATACCATGGAAGCTGGAGAGTAACCCTAGGGGATCCTGGAATCTAGATTTTTAGAATTATCGACTTTTACAACTACAACAATTTCGGCAAAATATTCAGCAGAAAAATAAAATAAGTCTTTTTACTGTTTTTATTTATTATAATTTAGCATAATCAAATCCCAAACCTTCCTCCTTTTTACAAACTTCGTGTCTTATTCTAATTCTGATTAGCAAAAACTTAAACTGTTCTCGTGGGTTCGATAACCAGAGTCACAATTACATACTCTATACTACTTGATCGTACACTTGCGAGAAAGCAGATAGTTTACGCTGTCAGTTCTCCTAGTGGTCAGAGTGATATATCTTCACATAGCTGAATAAGTCAAGACAGAGTATCTCTTACACATAGTGAATGTGCTCAATTCATGAAGCTTCTTGGGGATAAAATGAACATGCCTTCACTCAGCTCTACTTGCACTTATGGATCAGGACAAAATGTTGAAGGAGTTTCCTCTTCTTCACATTCTATGGCAATATCTCCATTCAGCACATCTTTTTCTGGTATGGCTTTGTCTCACTTGTCTAGTGGGGTTGTCAATAACTATGCATTTGCATCTCTTTTGTCTGTTGAATCATCAAACAATTGTTTTTTGATATTGGATAGTCGGGCCACTCGTCATTGTGTTCTTCTTTCTCAAGTTCATATAGCCAACCCTGTCCGTAATACTATTGACTTGCATAATGGTAATTATGTTTTCATGTAATTCACATAGGCACCATTAAAGTCCATCCACACTTGACATTGCTCAATGTTTTGTGTTTTCCTTCTTTCAAATTTAACTTTATCTCAATATCCAAGTTTATTTTCTCACTTAATAGTTTAATTTATTGTTCCATTGATGGATGTCTTATTCAAGATCCTACAACTTGAACTTCTGGCTGAAACTGGCCAAACTGGAATTTATGTAGTATTTTAAAGTATTGGGAACAAAATTTAATTCTCATAAATGGGGTTTTTGCTAAAATCCTAAAACTACCTCAAAAAGTTTGAGAAATCACATCTTAACCCCCAACATGCATGTTGGACACTTGGCATACTTATCTTGACTCCTCACTCATGAGGTGGCATTCCCTCTTCACCTCCTTCCACGACCTGGTTTGATGGGTGTATTTTCATCACCTTTTTTCAATTTTCCCCTCTTCCTCCATAGCCTCCATGCCCAACCACCTCCACCATCGAAATCACTACCACACAGCCACCACTACCAGAGCTTTTACAATAGAAGGTACCTAGGGGTCAAGTCAAACCAAAGACCTCAACTAATTGAGAAATTCATCAAGTCCTGAATCCAGAAAACAGTGAGTTTTACGAAGAACCCTAGAGCATGTTCTTTTCAAATTCCCTCGACACGTTGTAATTCATGCAACCTAATGCCCTTTTCTTAATTCCAGAGGATCCGGAGACCGAGAAGTGTCTCCGTACAGGGAATTATCCTTTCGTACGAGGAATAGTAGTAACAAGTAGTGAAAAGAAACATCCAAACTACTGATTCATAAGTTACACGATAACATTGTTTCATGACTGAGTCCAAACGAGACAACCAGCCCAGCGAAAGATATTTTTACAACAAAAGTTATATGTTTGGTTAATTACTAAGCATTACAATTTTCAAAAATGAGCTCGTGAATCCCGCGTGTTATCCCAAGAAAACAAGCCATATACCTGCGGGGAAATAAAAGAAACACAAAACCAAATTTTGCGAGTATTAGTAAAAACTGAGTGAATAAATAACTTAGCATGTAATACAGAATGACTAAGAAAGATCACGGGGTTTGTATTTGAAACAGTTTGAACATTAAAAGGGTATAAGTATAAAGATCATAGTTTGCAATTTTTCATAAGATTTCCAACATTCAATATTTCCATTACAAAGATCTTTTCTCAAGTGGTTCATCTATTCAGAACATGGCTTAGAAATAATTGTTTCCAGATTTTGAGATAAAGCAGTCAAATTAGTAATTCACAATAACCAAGGGAGACCAGTATAAATAGTAACAAATGATACTGGTGTATAGAGGGTGTTGAAAACCCAACCTCTCTACCAAGTGTTGTGGAGCGGATCCCCCGTCCCGCTAGTCATCATACTAATAGCCAACTAGACCCTAAGTGCGATACACTCTTAAGATTGTAAGTCTGAAGGCGTACTAGATTTTAGACTCTAACCTACAGCGAAAGGAGTCGGGCCACTCGGAGTCCCAAAATAGTAACAGGTCCAAGACTCCAACAGGTAGTCAAGGAAAACTAGCGAATCGGTGTTTTCGTCCGGAGCCAACCATAAGTCCAAGACTTGAACAAGAAGCCAAGGGGAACTAGCGAATCGGGGTTCCCTCCCGGATGCAGCATAGTAATATATCAAAGTACAAGACTACTACAAATAGTTAAGGGGAACTAGCTAAGTAAGTGTTCCCCGCCAGAGCCAACATAGTAATAGATCAAAGTCTAAGACTACAACAAGTAGTCAAGGGGAACTAAGCTAAATCGGTGTTCACGGCCGGAGCCAACATAGTAACAATCCACTGGTTCCGACATGCGATTCTTTCACTTTACGAAATTAATGGATTCCTACTTAGTGACATTTGAATAATAAGTTTTCAAATTTTGAAGACGAGTAGTAAAGTGACGATTCAAAAGCAAGTACGACATGTATAGCGATTTCAAAATAAAGTACGAAAGTTATTTTCAAATAAACAATTAGATCGCATGATAGAACTAAGCACGCAAGACTAAGAATGTAAACTTACCGTGAGAGCCAAAGAGTGCTATCAAAATTGCTACTTGTACACAACATCGTGGTCTACTGCCTCACCGGAATCAGGCTCTACTATCATATACGTAAATTTCTAATCATAACCAAGTTCGGGTCGCAAGTAGAAAATGCATATGTCATACGTGATATGCAAATGAAAGCCTTAAGTAATTATAAACACCAAATTTATTTTAGATAACTAAACTCTTAGTTGCTAATGAGTCATAAATCTTTAAATTTTTTTTAGGAAATTATGTACTAAATTTGAGACTATAAAACTGTTTAATACTCTAATTATGATTACATTAAATTATTAAAAAAAACTAGGCTTCTTAATAAACAATGCAAAAGAATAATTATCATAGTTCTAAAAGAGTTATTTTTAATTAAGAAAATTATTTCGTAATTTGACAAGAGAATCCGGCAGAGAGAACTCTGTGTACACCAAAGGCAGGGAATAGAAGATGGCACAGGAAATGTTGGGTTGTGTGTAGGGAGAGAGTAAGGCAGTAGTACTGTGAGAGAGAGAGACAGGATTCTGGCAGAGCTTTCGCGTGTCTCGGGTCGTTCTCCTTGTATGGAAGGGTTAACGTCATATATATATAACGGAGAATGTGACCGTTGCAGTGTGGTTAATGCGCCCATCAATGGCGTCTTAATTAGCTTAACCACAACGGCACGTTCGTCCGCGTATATAGGGACCGTTACAGCACGTTATCCGCGTATACCGGAACCGTTATGGGGTAGACCGGGTTTGACCGGATTGACCGGGTTTATGGAGCTCGTGCCATAAATCTCTCAAAAGTAGTTACTAAAGGTCGCGCGCGAGCTTGGCTCGCACGCGAAAGGACTTACTCTAGCCTCCAGACCACTAAGTCCCTACAAGTCCCGTGCAGTGGTATGCGAGGGCCCTGTCTCGCAGCCCCCACGTGGATCAGCGCGGCTGGTGATCCAGTGTGTGTGGAGCACAATATGGTGTGCTGGATGATTGCCACGTGGCTAAGATCTTCTTGTCCAGAAAGCACTATCTACATTAGCCCCCTTTCTGCGTGTGAAGACTCATAGCCGGATAGGCTTCCATGCGCAGGAACCAACATACGCGTCGCCGCCACGCACCAATTCAAATACACGCAAGTTCAGCCCTCGTGCGTGCCATTATGACCTAAAACCCCAGAGTCGTGCCGTCTGGTCTTTTAGGGTTTTAGGCGTGACGTCAGCTTGCCCTGTGATTGCGCGATTCGACGGTGACGGTTGCGATTCGACTACTGAAAGGACGCAACCCTTCTTTGTTTTTGGATAAATACTCTGTATTCTCCATTGTTGCAAAGCATCACTTCTTTCTCTTAAAGTGAATGATACCCGGAAGCCTTCAAGAGCAGATTCAGATAATCAATCACCCGTTCTCTCTTGTCAATCGTCTTCTTTAACTGTGCGCATCCAAGCAAGCTTTACCAAAACAAGGTTGGCCTTGTTCAATTTTGTTTAATATACCAATGTATGCTTTGAACTGTGTTGTATCTGTAAACCCATGATTCTCTGAAACATATTATCCATTGAAAATGTATGAAGGAGTACTTGCCCTTTCAATCCAGCTTTGATTAATCCCCAGGTTGCAAGGATTTTGAATGTAGGGTTTTTGAAATTCCCAATAATGCAAACGATTCTGAACTTCAAAACCCCAAAATTGACACTGAACTGTTCCTCTTTCTCCCAATAAATCTTCGTATGCCTTGAACTGAATCTTGAAATTCAAACTAAAGTATGTGTATTTCTCCCCCCTTTTTTCTTGCTCTTCCGCAGGAATGGCAAAGACAAAAGGCACCAAACCTATTAAGGAAGTAGAAGAAATACCTGATCTCCCCCAGACCTTATGGCGAAAAGCCCCCTATCTAGGTGGCAAAGACTTTTACCATGCTAGGGTTAAGTTGAAGAACCTGCCGATTCCAGTCTCTTCGGAGGAATTGCAAACGCTGACCCCTCCAGTTAACGCGGCTATGCTCGAATGGATTGATTCCAAGGACGTGGTTCGATTGGGGGTCGAAAATGGGTTTTTCCCGTACACTGCGATTTCTACTCAAGCGTTTGTTCAGAAATTGGACTTCATGGATGAGTGGATTGACAATGTGCTGACCAATCATGTCATTACTTTAAATGATGCTGGCATATATTTCGCAGTTCGTGCTATGAAGGGTGCTGCCGTGAAGCTGGACCAGTCCATGCTTCTAAACCTTCTTTCACGTTACTCGCCTGCGACTCACACATTTAACTTTGCTGAGATCGAGGCTGCCCCCACTCTTGAAGACGTGCACATGCTGTACGATCTGTCCCCTGTGGGTGAGGTGGATCCTTTGAGTCCCTTGAGAACTGATGCAGAGATTTCCTTGTACAAGCAGATGGAGGAGTGCTTGTCAAAGGTGAAGAAAATTTCCACTCGGTGGACTCCCACGGAACTTCTTCCCGACTGGCAGTTGGTTGACACATCTGCGAAGAACACCTGGAACAAGTGGGTGCAATACTTCTTTCGCGATTATGCGAACAGTAGTATCACCAAGAAGCTTTTGATCCGGAACCCGGAGGCTAAAAACTATGTAAATGGCAAGGGTTATAACTTGACCCTTTGTGCTTTCCTCTGCGCTTGGTTGTCGAGGTATTTGATCGATGGCCATCCACATGATGGGGTCTTCTATCATGTTCTTCCTGTTGCTGTGAAACTGACCCTCGGTCAAAAAGTCGCACTTGGGCCCTTAGTCTTGGGCACGCTGTACTACAGGTTAGATCAGCTGGTCGTAGCAATGAAGGAATCGCGCGGTCGCCTTGACGTGCTGACTTACATCAACATTGCCTTCCTGACTATGTGGGTCTTTGAGCGGTGGCCTTCTTATGCCCCCAATCCCTCTAAGCCCAGTAAATGGTGTCCCCCAGGTGTGGAGGAAGAGCGCAATAGCGGCAGGGCTGCGAGGTGGTTCAGAACTAACTTTCCCAAGTACGTTTGGAGCCTGGTATGCGACAATCAGGAAGAGTTCATAGCCAGACCTTACGCCACGTGCATTGTGAATGTGCGATGGTTCCCAAAAATGTATCCCTCCAAGGCTGTTGCTTTCTCAGAAGAGCTCCTTTTCGAGGGCGGGGAGCATTTCCACGAGCGCTATCGCGAATTTTTCTGCTGGTGTCAAAGGGGCTCTCTTTCTGCTCTTGCGGAGTATGTGCGTGAGCTCACCCCTAGGTACGAGCGGATCACCGTGGATGTTGACCGCACTCGCGTTTCTCCTCAGTTTGGCTTTGATGCGGTGGCACCATCAATCTGGCCGCAGTCCATCATAAGAGGTTGCTACAAGCGATTACTGTCTGGGGAGTGTAAGACAATCTTAATGAGCAATCTTCCCTTCGAGAAACCCCCAGGTAACCGCGAATGTGGCTACTCCAGAAACTGGTTCGCTTATTGGAATACGCAGCAGACAAGGTTTGAGACGCAGTCGTCCCCTCGGCCAAACAGAGCTCCCGTGATCAAAAGGAATTCTTTCCCTTTCCGTCCCAATTGTAGCCTGGGCGAGTCTGAATATGGCTGTTATTCGTTGCTGGATTGCGAGAATCACCTGTGTCCCTCCACCATTCTTGATGAGAAGATAGCCGCAGTCAAGAAAGGTGATTCACATGTCATCAGATACAGCGAAACTTTCGCCAAGGTAAACAATCTCTCTTGCATGTGCTAAGTTTCCTTATTTAGATACATTGAAACTTTATGCTTCATTTTCTGCCGCAGTGCTATGTGAGGAGGTTCGCATCTGGTGAACGTTCCAAATCGCTGGTCACCACTATTGTTACTGCAAGAAGACGGGGAGAACCAGTTCGACTAGCACTGAAAATGGATCCCGCAGTTGAGACCAAGATTCGCGAGATCATGGATGCCTTTGCTGATTCGCTGATAGAGAACACTCCAGCCTTGTCTCCTCCCAGGAATGATCCGTCTTCTCCAACAGCTGCTGCCCCAAGAGCGAAGAGGCCCAGACAAAGAGAAATCACAATCTCTTCCCCTAGGAGCGCTCCAACTTCTCCTCCTGCGAGATCCCTTACTTCCAAGGATAAGGGTAAAGGTCGCATGCCAAGCAAAGCGCAGAAAGAGCTCGCAGCGGAGACTTTTGTTCCGTTTGACCAGGAGGAAGAGGAGGAGAGAAGGGAGGCGAGAGGGCATGAAGAAAAGAAAAGAATCGAAGATGTCAGAGACAGAGAGAGAGATGAGATACAAGAGGAAGCGTCAGGAGGTATCTCAATCGTACTACTCTTCTCATTATCTTAACTTTTCGCAATCTTGATTGAACAAATTGTTTTTTTTTTTTTTTTTTTTTTTTTTTTTTTTTTTTTTTTTTTTTGCAGATGATGATGATGAAACCATCAGTGGCCTTCTGGCCAAGAGGCAGAAGAGGATTTCTCATTCTGGTGTTTCCAACGAAACCAAAAGCGAGGACATCCTTGCCGAGTCTAGGAGAACAGCTGCGGAGGCTGCTGAAAGAAGAAGAAAGCGAGAAGAAGAAGAGCTTGAACGCCTAAAGCAAAGGAGCCTGGAAGAGCAACACATCGACGACTTAGCATGTCCAACCCGTGAGGGAAGTGCGGTTCCAGAAGAGGAAGCTCCTGAAATTGACGAGAAAGATACGGCTCCAGAAGAAGATGCGGCAGCAAGAGGCAACATTTGAGGTGTTGGCCCCTGAATTGAGGGTAGCTGCGTAGTTGCCGGTGGAGTTTGCAGGTTAGGATTGGGTGGTGTGGTTGACACTCCCAATCCTTGAGTGGTGGAGGCTCCTCCTCCCTGAGAGACGGTGGTGGCTGGTGTGGGGTTTGGAGCGAGAGTCCCCAGGACAGCCATTATCCGTTCTAGCTGCGCGGATTGAGCTTTGAGAGCCTTTGCCTGATTCTGGATGGTGGCGTCCAAGGCTTCTAGCGTCGTAGCTTCACCGGTGGCTGTAGGAGTACGGCGGGCCTCCTCTCTCGAGGTGGTCTCCGTGGAAGGCGATCTATTACTGACATCATCCTCATGAGACATGGTTGCTTGCAATTGTAAGTTCACGTCGGGTTCACCAAAATGTGTACAAGAGAATCCGGCAGAGAGAACTCTGTGTACACCAAAGGCAGGGAATAGAAGATGGCACAGGAAATGTTGGGTTGTGTGTAGGGAGAGAGTAAGGCAGTAGTACTGTGAGAGAGAGAGACAGCATCCTGGCAGAGCTTTCGCGTGTCTCGGGTCGTTCTCCTTGTATGGAAGGGTTAACGTCCTATATATATAACAGAGAATGTGACCGTTGTAGTGTGGTTGATGCGCCCATCAATGGCGGCTTAATTAGCTTAACCACAACGGCACGTTCGTCCGCGTATATAGGGACCGTTTCAGCACGTTATACGCGTATACCGGAACCGTTATGGGGTTGACCGGGTTTGACCGGATTGACCGAGTTTATGGAGCTCATGCCATAAATCTCTCAAAAGCAGTTACTAAAGGTCGCGCACGAGCTTGGCTCGCACGCGACAGGACTTACTCTAGCCTCCAGACCACTAAGTCCCTACAAGTCCCGTGCAGTGGTATGCGAGGGCCCTGTCTCGCAGCCCCCACGTGGATCAGCGCGGCTGGTGATCCTGTGTGTGTGGAGCACAATATGGTGTGCTGGATGATTGCCACGTGGCTAAGATCTTCTTGTCCAGAAAGCACTATCTACAGTTCTCAATAGATAACACTAGCGAGACTAATATGATACCTGGTGATTTAGAGTGACCGAGGAAGTACAGCGACGCCGGACTAACACTAATCGACCCAGTCGTTGGAGATCCCACCAGAGACCATTCAGTAAGCGACATCAACCTGAGATATGCTCAATTCTAAGCTGCAACTGAGAGAAATGAAATCACCGGTGAGTATGCCTTCTTCACTACTTTAACCGACGAATGACGGTCGCAGAAGAGCTAGAGATCACCGTTTCTGGTGATAAGCTCTGATACTATTGAAACTAGAGAGAGAGAAGAGATTTAAACATGTGTAAAGGGAAAATTGAATTGATTCATTTCAAATAGCACAATAGTGCTTATATACTACAACCTCTGTTTCTTCTCTTTCAATTTTGGTAGACTTTTTTACCCGTAAATGGGTCATTTTGACTCGGTGAATTGAAAATCAAAACGATGTAATTTTTTGACAATTTCTTTTCATACTATTGTAGAGTAAACTTTATTCTACAAGATCATGTAAATATTACCAAATTTGTGTGTCTTTTTGCTAACCAAATCCCCGGGTCAAAATGACCCAGTGAGTAGTGTCAAAAAGTGAAGTAAGTTGAAATAGAAGAAAATGAGGTAGCACTACAATATTATATTGAAAACCCTGAACTACAACATATTACCACAAATCAACTAAGCACATAGTTTGACAAAATGACGAACAGTTACCCTACATAACTAGAAATCTACCAAGTCTGTCCCGACTCTTTGTTTCCAATTTGACTTTTGTCACTATTCACTGGGTCACTTTGACCGCGTGTTTTGGATATGAAATTGATGTAATTTTTTGATAATTTTTATATAGTGTTGTAGAGTAAAAGTTGCTCTATAATATGGTGAAAATATTATCAGAAAATCCTATTATTTTGTTATCTAAATCACATAGTCAAAGTTATCCAGATATGAGTCAAAAAAGTCAAATGAAAACAAAGAGCTGGAACAGACTGGTAATACCGATTGCTGCCATATTTCGAATAAAACTCAATTATTTCCCCTCCACCCATTTCCATGAACCTTATCATTGACCTGTCTCCCCCTTTTCCCACCAAAAACACCATCGAACGCCATTTTTCAATATGCCACCATCACCTTTCTCATCCCCGGCAGCTCATCTTGATCATCACCACCGTCGCTGCCGTCAACACCGTCATCGCCGCCGCTTCCAACGATGGCGACTAAACTGGACTTCCTCCTAACTACTCCCCGACTCTTCAGTCCCCGATTCCACAAACCGTCTCGCTCCCTGTCGTCGGATCACTTTGCTCCACCATCTCATTCTTCATCAACGAGTATCGGATTCACTAGGAGGAAGTTGTATCATCGACGTCGACTGCTCACTCTTTCCCCAAAGTCTACCACCGATCAGCCAGGTTAGGGCTTCTGGTTTTACTATACTGATCTCTTTCGTTTATAATCCACTCGCATAGTCGACACCCAGAATATTGCTACTTGTAACGTTGATCTTATAAGTTTCCAGTTTTGTACTATCTCCAGCACTTACCACCAATATATTATATCTACATGGAAATTTGAACTTGTTAGAGGGTCCAGTAATTGAAATGAAAGTAATGTTACCAATCAGTCTTATTTTAAGTCCAAAGTACCTCGGTGCGAACTGCAAAGTTGCATGATTGGACATAGCTATGTTAGTCTCCCAGATTATCCACACTCCCCCTTTGTTGCAAAGAGACCAATGAAGGAGGATCTGGTGAAAGTTTCACATTACGGTGACAATACCCTAGCCCCAATTCCCCAAGCTAAAACACTAGTGATGGTAAAAAATAATCGGTGATTCTCCTGGAAATTATTTTGGTTGGCAGTGTAGATCACAGTTGGACAGTTCCAGAACTAAAACACTCGTGCTCGATAAAGTGCTCTTTTCAGTACATCCTCTGACATGCCAAAAACAAAGGCAGTTTCTGTAACTTAACCATTTAAACTGGTATGGAAATTGATAAGTCCCATTGCTATATTTAACCGGAGCTCGGTTGGTGTGATATTAGATGGTTGAGCGATAAGAAGGACGTGTGTTCTACTAAAATTTGGGGTTGGTTGATCTTTTCTTCTTTTGTCTGATGAAGAGTCACATTATGCGGGGCATGTAAAACCCCTCACCAATAATGTGTTAACCATTCACAATTTCATCGTTCGCTGTTTGAAACTTCAGGGAGGTTTGATATGGAATTTCTTGAAATTTATTGG
This sequence comes from Linanthus parryae, assembly GCA_023055425.1. Lineage (NCBI taxonomy): Eukaryota > Viridiplantae > Streptophyta > Magnoliopsida > Ericales > Polemoniaceae > Linanthus > Linanthus parryae. Next base: position 120,581,947 of record JALGPY010000003.1, on the reverse strand, counting down.
TGATGTTTGAATTTGGTATGCAAGAGCTATGTTTATTCTGAGACCCTAGGTGCATCTGCTATACTGCTAATGCTATTAGCTGACCCTATGCTGCCTTGCAGGTCAGGTCCAAGAAGATGAAGTCATTGACAGTAAGATCTTGCCATATTGTAGCATTGACAAGAAAGAGAAGAAGTCTTTGGGGGAACTCGAGCAAGAATTTCTGCAAGCCCTACAAGTACTTAAAAAGATGCTTTAGTTGGTTTTATCTGAGTCTATTTCTGTTTGATTGGCACATTTACAAGTTCTGTTTGAGGCACATTACTATAGTCAGTAAAGTATCGATGGTTCTTTTTACTGGGAAACTAGTTGTGAGATCGGAGTTGCGATTGATCATTCCAGTTTTACATGAATGGAGCTCTTATTGCATTCTTTTCTATTTGTTCTCGAGTAAGTTTGATTTTGTGCTTTCAATGTTAGTGATGCCAAGTTTTCTTCGAACTCTTGCTGCAGTCTTTCTACTACGAGGGAAAAGCAATTATGTCGAACGAGGAATTTGACAACCTCAAGGAAGAACTAATGTGGGAAGGAAGCAGCCTTATTATGCTAAGTATGAATGAAATTTACTTATGGAGCCTCATCCTATGCTGATTTGATGTTAGTATTTTATCTAATTTTGAAGCTGAAAAAGCTGAAAATGCCTACTGCGCATATTTTGGTGCAGGTTCTGATGAACAGAAATTTCTTGAAGCTTCAATGGCTTATGTAGCTGGGAAGCCAATAATGAGTGACGGGGAGTACGATAAACTGAAGTTAAAATTAAAGGTGTGTACACCTCACGTCCATATCCTTATACCGTGCTTCAAGTAATGATCTATTTATAGACATGTAGCCACTATAAATTGCTTCGAAGTGAAACCCCACCAGTTCAAAAGTTGCTGAATTACAGGCTGGAAAGACTTGATGCCCATTATTGCCCTTGTAAATTTTGTTACAAGGTTTTTATTTTGACAATGTTGGGTTTGAACTTAGTCCCATATTTGTTGCAAGTACGTGAATCTTGTTCTGAGATACACACCTGACACGACACCTGCACCCGAGTCCAGGTGACTTTTAGGTATCGTGTCTGCACAATTTCTTTGAGTTGGTTGATTCATGTGATAGTACGGTGTATATATAAGAGAATTTAAATTCTCCTATTTATATAAATTATAAAATAGTAATAAACCAGCACAAACACTAGGGTTATGTCAGTGCAATGTGCCTTTCTAGCTTTGATGTTAGAGAAGTCGCTTATCACGATAACGGAAATCACGGAATTCTAGAACTGCATTTCCATTTTTGTTGCACAAGTATGGTGTGAATATTCTTATGAAGTGATTTGGTAACAGGGTGGTTCGTGGTTGGTGGGTTATGCTGTCAAGAATGCCTTAGGGCTCTTAGTTACTTGTAGTTGCTTGTCTACTTAGGATTGTAATCAGTAATCTTGTTTTAGCATGAACATATATGAGTTGGTTGGACAATTTGAATTTTCCCTTGTTTTGAAACTGGCCACTTTTGTGTCCATTAGTTTCTGATGATAACTGCTAAGGCTCAAAAGCAACTGTATAACTCTTTATTGTGCTTGGGTCGTGTTGTTGTGTCATTTGTAATATTGCTTGCTTCATTTCTCCTGGTCTCGAGTCTTGACACACAGTCTTGTGTAACTAAAAAGAAACCATACAAACAAATCTTTAGTAAGCGCCAGGTGCAAACATTGTAATTTTCATTTGTATCATATGCATCTCTCATGTTTTATGTTCATTTTATCAAGCTTCTTAGTATTGATGTTTATCTTTGTTTGTTTTATAAAAGTATTGTTTAGTTATTATGGAAAATGAAACTAAATCCTTAAAACCGTTATCACTTTTTTTAAAATAACCTTTTATGAGCTCATATCATACGATTGCGTGCGTAGATAGTTTAGAACATCCACAATACACTATTTAAAGCGGTTATTACTGAAATAGAGTCAACTTTAGAAAATCATTTCTGCACTAGACTAGACACTAGATAGTTAACTTGCTATTTTAGTTTCCTTGATTTTAGCTTGCTAGGTGTATCATGTCCCTCTTCTCCTTGATACTTTTTTAAAACACAAAAAGAACAAGTTTAACTAGTTTCAATTTAGTACTACTGCAGTAAATTACAAAATGTCAACTTGCTAAAATGGAAATAATTGCTTTTGACCAAAATATAGCTCAGTCGTGTCTAGCACTATTGTTGATGCTCTTGGGATTACTACCCGAGTAGTACGTACAAGGTAGCACGAAACATGTTTATAACCCACCAAACGCATAAATTCAACAACCTTCCATGAAGTTATAGTAAAAATTCAAGTAAAAGATGTAGAATATGTATTAAAAGAAACGCCAGATCTTAACGTGCTAATAGCCTGATACAATTAAACAACAAAATTGACCATACATTCAGCCTTAAGTCATTTAGTTAACCATCAACGTTCCTGAATCAATATCCAGTATCCACTAATCATTGACAAGAAAAAAAGTATTCATCACATGGCATAAATTTTCTCTAACCTCAAGATTCTGGACGGAAAATATGCTATACTGAGAGATGGTAATGATTCCTAAGAGATAATTTCGGGAGTGTTATTCATATTTTTCTATTTAGCTTATGATACGCGATTGATTGTTATACAAATGAAATTGCTCCTTGTTTTAAATCAACTGCTACGCAGGATATCTTCACTTAAGGCTCTACCCTACTTTAATTAACTTTAAAAATACCATAGTCAACTTTTAATCTCAATTTCATGACACCTGGGAGAAAGGAATGCTATATGCTGATTGCTGAGATCACAATGCTCTTCATGTGACACATGGTGTTGCGAGAGTGAGCACTGCACGTCCATGCTCTATATATTATTTAGATCACTAGTTGGCAAAGTCCATTAAGTGAAGCTGAAGCATTTTGTCTAGATATGACAGTTTTCTTGGTCAAAAGACATACCGGCTCCCCTTGAACTTTTTGGAATATGTAAAATTGCAGCTGTTACTATTGTGCAGTGCAGCTGTGGGTGAGGAACTTGTGGGATATGAAAAGCTAATATTCTGTAGTGACTTTAGTAGGTATTTGGATAGTAATAAAAAACAATTGCTCAAAGTATGGCTACATTGTGGCTTGCCTCTCCCTTCATCTTGAACTAGTCCTGCTTGACTGGGCTCTTAGTTTAAGAAAAGAGGTTTGACTTGTTAAATAGTAAGTTTTCAGTGGTACTTTCAACATGAAAGCTCCTGAAATTTAAACGGAATCTCAGTATTGGGCTTCTCCGGATTAACAAAAAACGTAATTGAATTAAAACCTATTTTGGATGTGTGGTCATGATAAAGAGAGAGAAAGCTATTTCTTATCATTACCACGCGTTCAAAATTAACTTAAAATCTAGATTTTTGTCTATCCAAACTCACCCATTAATTGGAAATGAAGACATTGATGAAAGATCGAACAAAAAGACATCATTCTGGGACATCCATGAAATGAAAGGATCAAAGGCTCGTAATTCAAGATAGAGGAAACCATATTTTCCCTTATTTGACTTGTGAGCTGATCCACCCATGATTTGCGACTGCAGATGGATGGAAGCGAAATTGTAGTTGAGGGTCCACGGTGCAGTCTCAGGAGCAAAAAGGTGAGTATCCTTTGCATTTTAATTTTTCTTATGAGCTAGTGCTTCTATGTGCTCCACCGTTGCCTTGATAAATGTTAGTATCGTACAACTTCTCATGTTCTTATGTTGATCTGCTTTTACTTCTTTTCTCCTTTTACTGTTACATGACAGTATCATCCCTGCAATTTTGAGGTCTCTTTATTTAACTAATGTATTTGGCTACGTGGTTTCTGCGTGTTTCTCATGTAGATTACTAGATTTTATGCCCTTTGATAAAGACAATGAACCAAATATAGAAGCAAAAACATAAAGGTGAACGTGAATATCAAACAGAGCAAACACAAAAGGTTAATGTCATTTGGCCTGTATGCCCTGTGCCCCCAGGCGATTGATAGTACTACTTGCTGCTGTCTGCACCTTCTCCAAGTCTATAATGCTTATATCCTAGAGGCATTTATTTCCAATTACCCTATGAAACAAGATGTTTTGAACGCAAAAATATGCGCATTTCACAAGAAGAAACATCTGGAGATTGGATGCAGTATCAAGACAATGAATGCTATCAAGCTGATTCACACAAATTATTTTACTGGAGAACTTGAGCCACTGTTCATAGATATATTATTTCTATGCAGGGTTCCGCACAGACATTTAATTGTGGGTTTAAATATTATTAAAAACATCACCAGTTGTTCATAGTTGGCGAATGGTCTCAGAACTCTGTGTTCTCAGACTACTAGTACGTAGTATTTAATTCTTCTGAACTACATTTTCCAACTGACATACCTATTTACCTGTAGGTTTACAGCGATCTGTCTGTTGATATTTTCAAGACTTTCCTATTGAATGTTCCTGCTGCTATAGTTGCACTAACACTGTAAGTAATATGCCACCTTTCTCTCATTTAAGAAAGTTAAGATTTGCAGTTGAAGTAATAATTTAAGTTTCATCTGATATCATAAGTGCACTTATCGGATGATAAAATCTCAAATCCCTCAAGTCTTCTCTCACATTCATGTCTTTCACACTCTAAGAATATGAAGCGTACGTCAATAGATGATCAAGACACTAATTTAGCTTAGGAGTCAGCAGATTTCATTAAAAATGTGTCCCGTGTCACATTAGAACATCAATTGGATCCCACTAGGCGCAGGGCTTTAGCCAGGGTGGTACCTGCGTAGATGTCAATTCATTTTCATCCTTGCGAATGATCGTGCATGTCACATGTTGTCACAAATTGTTATATTGTTACGGTTCCAAGTGATTCTTGACAGAATTATCCAATGCATGTTATGATATCATTATTGTAGTTGGGAAAGTCTTTCGACATCAACTAAATGTAAGTTTAACATAATAGCATTCTAACACATAAACTACAACTAAGTTTGCAATTTATTTTGAACTATAAGATATATAGCATTCAGCTAGAGACTTGTTACTTGACAATTTCAAAGACTAGCTCTAATATATCAGGAGACTCAGTTGAGCTAATTGCAGTCATACTTTTCATTTTTCAAAGAGTTGTGGTCTGAGCCCTCGGTTGATCACACACACACACATGCAGGCTCACAAATTATACATACATAAGTTCATGAAACTAACAATTAGGTTAATTAGGCGAGATGATAGTTGGTGCAAGATTCAGCGTAAGCCGCCTTTCTTCTTTTTCGTATATTGAGATAAAATAGCTATCTTGTCAGACAATTTATTAGTTTTGGTGCTCTATAGTACTCCCACCATCCCATATCCGTGTCTTCTTTTCCATTACCGGAAGTCCTAAGATCATAATCAGACTCTACTACCCCACTCAATTGCCAAGTGTTTTTTTGAGCAAACTCAATTGCCAAGTTTTTTTGAGCAAACTCAATTGCCAATTCTGAGTGCATTCTTATTCTCACGAAACTATTAAAAATAAGTCAAGGATTTCTCACACTGTTTATGCATCCAATCTTAGTTCATAAAAGTGCTTTAAATTCAACATGATGCATCACATGGTATGGAAGTAGTCATATACCATGGTGCACCCTGTTTTATGACATCTCCTTTATAAAATTTGAGAATCATGACAAATAGAAAAGAGAATAAAATTTTAGGTGAATCATGCACCAATTGACCAGGGTGATTTTCGTGGGAACTTGCAATGATGCTATCTCCAAGCTGTTTCCCCATGAATTTTGACCAGAGTTAGTGTAGGCTTTTTAAAAAACTCTGTTGAGGGTAGGCTTTTTTTTTTTTTTTTGGTTGGTTGGGGGGGGGGGGGGGGGGTTGCTTAAAGAAGTAGGCTCAAATGCACCAATGGTACCATAGTTTTGCAGTTTGTCTTTGAAAGCCAGTTGTACCGCACTTTGATTTTTGTTTCGATCAAGTATAAGATGTTAGCTTCCATCCAAACCTTGTCAACTTGAGTCAGGGTGCCCTTTCACCCTTGCAAGTTTATTTCCTACAAACTCGGAAAATACAAGGTTGCTTATGAGTTTCTTTAAATCATAAAATATACCCTTAAATTTAAAGTTTTCAGAATTACGTCTTATATTTCTTTATACCAATATGCCCTCCTAGCTTATTCATAAAATAAGTACGATAGTCATTAACTACTCACACGGCTGTATTCTCTCCTCAATTACCACTAATGCTAACACAACTAATAGCATCCATAACATGAATAATCTCAACTTTTAAGATTATAAAGAAATAGTTATCAATTAGTTAAACAAAAGATATTGTCTTTTTTATTTCAACCAAGTATTATTTTGACCTTGTGTGTCTGTATTACTCATTGAAATTTAACTATTAAGTAAATAAATTTTCAATTTTAGAGTAATTATGTTTCTTCATAGATTAGTATTCCAATATAAAATAGAGCGTATGTACCCAACTGTTTTCTAAGACTATTCTTGACTGAAAAATGTCTGAGCCCCGAATGTTTTAAATTTTTTATACCTACATGATCTGTCTACGTCATAATAGTCTAGAATAAATTGAATTGGTGCAACGAGTTATGCACACAACAAACTTTAATTATTTGAAAAGGACAATGAAACTATGTTTTTAATCCTATCCACAAAACAATGAGAAAAAATAAGTATACAGTGAGATTTTGATGTTTTCCGAAAAAATAACAAAGAGAAATTATAATTTCATAGCTAATGTACAAATAGAGAAGATAGAAGATAGAAGACAGTGTTCTAACAAAAGTGGAAAGTGTAGAAGGGTTCAAAACTGTAAGCTACACAAAACTTTAAATGTTAACTAAAAAATGTTTGTTCTCTGAATGAGAACGATAAAAGGATTCTTAAAATATCTAGTTTAATAAAGAATCTATTGGAGATTAGCTTCTTTACATTCACTCTTCATTTTGACTGTAAATGTAATTTAAATAACCTTTTGGAGATGCTTTTATTAGGTATGGATCGTATGAGAAAGAGTATGGATGAGCACAAAAAACTACAATAGTAAGGTTAATTGGAGATTAAAAATGTTTTAAATAAGTTGACTATGAAAGTTAATAACTGGTACTTAATTGAAAAAAACTAAGATTTTGGCACCACTGGGGTTGAAGTTGGAAACTACAGTACCTTATTGAAACAAAATGCAAAACCTTGGCATCACTGGCGTATTTGAGTCAAACAAGTGCGGCGTCCTGACTTACCCAGATAAAAAAAGAAGTGCATTCTCTTCCTACATGTTCACTTTTTGTGAATAAGTTTTGCTGTCAAGATTCATCTTGTAGTTGTAGTAGAAAGGATGGGTTTGAATCTAAATTGTCTCAGACTTGTGAATCTCAGGAAACTTATTAGTCAGATTTGTGATTTTGCAGGTTTTTCTTCCTGGACGATTTGACTGGATTTGAGATCACATATCTTTTAGAGGTACTGTTTTTTTCTTGATCTTGTTGTTTCGAATGGTTACTCTGGAGTCTTTCAGGTATTAAACTTTGAAAATAGAAAGTTGGCTGAAATTTTCAGCCTGCACCATGTGACTTTCTAGACCAACTCAGTTGAACCAACGTAGGAAAGAGAAAGGTTGATAGGAATGTATTCCAGCACACGTACATGTGGCACTCATCCAGTCCACCCAGGCGTTTAGATTAGTTATTAGCCAGTAGGCAGTTATCTAGCAGTTACCTAGCGGTTACCTAGCGGTTACCTAGCAGTTATTTCCTGTGTTTTCCTTAAATATGTTCCCAGGATTATCCAATTCTATGTACTGAATATTTGTCTAGTTATTTGTCTGAGTAATTGGGAGGCTTGTCCACTCCATACGGACAGTTTAATTCTCTGTTTCTATCAAAGGTATATTGAATTTGATAATGACAGTATTAAACTTAGACCAGAGATTGACCCAATGAAGGTACTAGGTCACCTGGTGACTTGTCCAATTGTTGATTCACTTTAATATATAATCAAATTGTATACTTTGACCCTGCTTCACCGTAATTGTTATTTTGAACAAGTAGTAAAATATGTGATGTTGGTTAAAATATGAAAGAAACGTGGTATCAATAACTCCGCTTGTTAGTGCCATAATGTTTTATCATAATATAACGAGCTTGTTTGGACAAGCTAGATTATGAGATTGAATTTTCTAGTTTTCTTTCATAATCTGATTCCGATAATCCTAGAATCTGCATAATCTCGTCGAAATTTGATGACTTAAATTTCAAAAGGAGACTCCGGAATTTGACTGCTGACAATATTTTTCCCAGCCCTGCCACAAGGTGTGTTCTGATTGATCTACTGAAACCGGATCCCTGAATATGTGGGACAGATCTCGTGATTCGTTATAGTTTGCGGTATAATAATAGCCGGAACACTGAAATCGAGAAACAGGGCTCTGGTTATACATTATCTCATGTAATAATCTTTACATATCCATACAGTATCGATTAATGGATAATTTAGCTTGTCCAAACTAGCCCAACAACCGGTCCGAAGCCTGGGGAAAGGAGGAGGGCGTTAGGTTGACAGCCAGCATAGAACCTTCTCACCAACTATGAACTTCTTAAATATCAATGGTTTAGTCAGTCACTTTGATTATTACTGTACCATTATTTCATTAACTTCAAAAGTGATGCTTCATTTTTTGGCATTGAGAACACCTTTCTAGGGGGACGGAAAATGATGGTTGTCAGGACTCAAACCTATGACTTTGGTCTCTGGGGATTTAATGCTATACCTCTTCATCTAACACCCAATTGGCAATTTATCAAGTAATTTAGAATCTCAAAACTTGTTCTGATAAATATGTGAAGGGTGATGTGGTTTACGTATGATCTTCTCTTGAACTCCGCACATAGAAATTGGGACTCGTCAATTTACCCTGAAAAAGTACCTATAAGATTTCAGTTAAATAATTTTGCCTCATGCCTCTGTAGGAGCTAGTATAAAAGAGTTCATCGTGGGTAGGTAGGCGTGAAATTAGCAGACAAGACCTCCTTAGAATCTCTTCACCCTTCTATATTCTGTAATCCCTATAGGATTCCTTTTCCCTTCGTATCATATGATTCAATTTTACTTGAACGGGGTCTGAGGCCGTTATTGTTTCCTGGCAATACATTCTTGGTTTAACCTCTTTCAAAATTTGGGAAACACCTGTCTAATGTTGCTATATAAGTTATTCACTTAATCAGGGAACACTGTTTCAGAAATGCTTTGTGTTAGTTGTACCAATTGCACACACGTTCCTACTGCTTCCAACCACTTATTGCCTATTCAATTCTAAATTTACCAGAGCAGCACACAGAATGATACTTAGTAACAAGAGTTAAACTAACCCATGAAGTACTTGTCATTTCAGTGCCTCATTTCATATGCAATGCACCAAGGTGATTTCCTACCTTTTGGTCTGATAGTGAATTCCCGATCACTACCATGCCAAATGGCTTATTAAGAAAATTGAATTTAGGCTGTGAAGAACAAATTGATATGCTAAAATCAAAAGATGAAAGCCCTACTAATATTGTGTGAGATAAAGCTGATCAAACAATAGGTTTAATGCTTTCTCCTTTCATATAAATTGTTTGCACCAGCTTGTAAGTTGTTATATCAACTAATATCGGCTATTTCAACTATTACTTTGCAGCTTCCAGAGCCGTTCAGTTTCATTTTCACGTGGTTTGCCGCATTGCCACTTATTTTGTGGTTAGCCTTTTCAATTACAAACTTCGTTCTGAAAGATTTTTTAATCTTGAAGGTAGGATCACTGTTATCACATAGAAGATATTGTTTGAAAAGAAAAATTCAGTTTCTTAATTCATTAGAAGCTAACTTAACTGTCAATTTTCAGGGCCCTTGTCCAAACTGTGGGACAGAGAATGTCTCGTTCTTTGGGACCATCTTATCAGTATCTAATGGTGGTTCGATCAATACTGTTAAATGCTCTGAGTAAGTTTGGGTTGTTTGCATTTACCTACGGGCCTCATTTTGCTTCGTATGTTCATTCTTCTGATCATATTCTCAATGCATTTTGTTGAGAGTTGCTTAATACTTTTTTTCCCTGGGGTTTCTATCCTTTGCTTCAGCTGTGGAACTGAAATGGTTTATGATTCCACTACACGTTTGATTACGCTGCCGGAAGGAAGTAAAGCCTGAGATGAGGTACGCATTGTATGTTTTTTGATACCTACCTAACCTTGACAATGTTATAATCTATATCATAACTAGGACACTTGTCTTCACTCGTGTGTGGTGAGTGAAGTGTTAGTCAGAAGCTTTTAATTATGCAGTTTTTCTAAAGATTTAAATGTTGCTTAGTTGACCGGATAAGACCTCAAAGCGGTGACGGCACCGGTTCACTGATTCAGTGGTTCTACCGGTTTACTGGTCCGACCGCAAGTTTATTATTATATGTAATTTTTCATCAGTTTATTTAAACAATAACCAGCCAAAATACTTGAAACGCGAGCGCGCGCGCACACACACACACACCCTCCTTCCCAAGTTATGTGTAATTTTTGACTTTTCAGACAACTTTAACCAGGTGATCTGAATATAAAATGACACAAGAACTTGTTTATCATTTTAAAATGTTGTAGCGTTTCGACAACTCTACAGCGTTTAATGGTCAGCAAGTTTTTGTGTTGTTTTGCTATTCAAATCAGCTGGTCAAAGTTGCCTGAAACAAGACACATAAATTGGGACTGAAGGAGTACATATTCGGGGTGAAAAAGAGTTAAGTCGGTTCAGGGCCGAATTCTAACCGAACCTGAACCTTTTATTATCATCCTGGAAACAAACTGAGTAACAAAATGTCAAAAACTAGTCCAAGCTTGACTATACTGATAGTTGACATCACCCTACAGTTAAGGGACTTTACAAGCTCACATCACACTCCTTACTGAGTCCAATAAATGCAAATTCATAAACCTCAAACTATGAAGGATGCTCCGTAAGTCCACTAGTCCAAAGTCCAAACTGAAAGTCTTACACAACTAAATTGTCTTAAACCTTCAAAAAACATAAACAACTGACTTAAGACAGGCAGAAACATGATCAAAATTCAGGTTCACCTTAAATGTAAATAGAACAAAATGAAAAGCAAGCTAAATTGAAGTAAAATATGATAATGCAAGAAGCAGCAGAAAGTAAACAGCAACAGAAGTAGCAGCAAGCAGTAGCAGCAGCAGCTCCGGACAGCAAAAACAAACAAAAATTAACATGATTCATCGATTGTGGTTGCAGGATAAGTTATCTGGAGTCTGGATAGGACTTCCGGTGTGATGAGAGCGAGGATGAGTTCCAACTTGGCGATGACAAGTTACAAATACCTGGAATCACCATCTGTAAATAGTATTTCTCGAATAGATTATAGACCGATTAGATGGACTTTTCTGAATATGTTGATTGTAATAAGCGTATGTACGTACTCTTATAATGGCTTTCCCCAAAAGAAGATTCACATAAACAGTATAATTATTTTGCAGTATCCTAACTAATAGAAAGAATATACTTCCTCCATTTCTTGTGGAATGTCCTGGTTTGACTTTTTAACCCGTAAGTGGGTCACTTAGACTCGGTGATTTAGATAGCAAAACGATATAATTTTGTAGAAACTTTTCCATGGTGTTGTAGAGTAACTCTACAAGACCATGCAAAGATTACCAAATTATTATATCATTTTGCTAATCAAATGACCATGACGCACTGAATAGTGGAAAAAAGTGAAGTATGCTGAAAGAGAAGAAACAGAAATAGTAGTTATTTTATGTCACCCCACCCTGAAACACATGCACACTCACACCAAAATAGCTACTGCGAGAATGAAATCCTTGTGTGCATCAGTATCTTTTCTTCACTACCAATCAAATTATGGGAGTTCCAAAATTTAAACCCTGTGCATATTTAAGCAGGTTAATTTTGATAAGGTCAGTCTTGGTTATAAAAAAACCAAAATGTATAAAATTCTTCAAACATGCCCCTGAGTGATTTGTGGGTAGTTGGTGAAATTTAAAGGCCAACTCCCGTTATTAGATGTTTGTTATTGCTGAAATTGTGCATGGTGATAAACCAATGTGACATCAGTCCGTATACCATATGAATGAGATTAAGAAATACATGGTTTGGTGGCTTATATCTGCTAAAAGTGTTGATCAACAGGTTTAAGACCCTTCATTTCTTTATTCCCTTTAGACTTTTAGCTTATTGCATGGTGCTGGTATATAACTAACAGTATCGTATAGATTTGTCCACCAATAGGGAATAATATTGGTTATGGATGACATTAGAACTTTTGAAGTACACAAGACCTCCTCGCACGTTGCGACCGTACCCAACTAGATTGTTATTTCTCTCTCACAGTTGACCCATTTTATGCTCAATGTTAGTATAAAACATGCACGAACTTGAAACATACCTAATTATCTATTGATGACATGGTTTGGTACAAGAATGTTATTGTTGTTCCATGACAAGCCTCAAAGGTTACACACATTTTAATTCTTTTTCTTCTATTTCTTTAACACATGTTTGACTTGAGAAGTTACCAAACATTCGTGAGGGCACGTAGAGCACTCTCTCGTGTCTGTAATCGGACTCTATATAAAGCTTCTACAGTCTCTCAAAGGCATATCAACTCATAAGCCACCGTGAACAAACTGTCTGAGGTTCATTAGAAAGAAGACAATGGCTTCTCTCCTCCATCCTGTGTTCACGAGCTTCTTCCTCATCGGATTTATTTTAGCAATCGTAATAGGGTCTACAGGCGCCAGTTACACGCCTGCATATTCTCACCCCGTGTTCAGATCAAGCAAATGGACGTGGGCGTATGCGACCTTCTATGGTGACGAGTCTGCTTCTGAGACCATGGGTTAGTATACCTTTCTCTGAACATTAAATGAAGTCAGACTCTGTTTCAGCTCAATTGCAGAAAGCAGTAAGATTTAGTACATGCTCAAATTGACATTGATGATAACTTTATTTCGTGTGCAGGAGGAGCTTGTGGATATGGAAATTTGTTCAGCAATGGTTATGGAACCAATACAGCAGCATTGAGTTCGACATTGTTCCATGACGGCTACGCCTGCGGGTCTTGTTACCAGATAAAGTGTGCTCAATCAAAGTGGTGCTATAACACGGTTGCAACTGTTACGGCCACAAACCTTTGCCCGCCAAACTGGTCACAGGACTCCAACAACGGCGGGTGGTGTAATCCTCCTCGGTCGCACTTTGACATGGCCAAACCCGCCTTCATGAAAATAGCTCAGTGGAAAGCCGGCATTGTCCCTGTCGTGTACCGCAGGTAAATATACTAAAAAACATGTAACTTTATCTGGGCCGGGCTTTTTCTGCTCGCAATACTAATATTGTATTGTACATAACTTTTTTTTTCATTATCTTTTAGGGTACCGTGCATTCGTGAAGGCGGAATCCGATTCCAGTTCCAAGGGAACGGGTATTGGTTGTTGGTTTACGCCATGAACGTGGCTGGGGGTGGCGACATTGCAAAGATGTGGGTTAAAGGGAGCAAGACAGGGTGGATTAGCATGAGCCACAACTGGGGAGCTTCATACCAAGCTTTTGCAACATTGGCTGGTCAATCACTTTCATTCAAGCTCACTTCTTACACAAACCAGGAGACCATTATAGCGTACAATGTTGCTCCTTCAAACTGGAACATAGGAATGACTTACCAAGCCAGGGTTAACTTCCATTGATGTGATGTGTATATACTGAGGCAACAACCTCTCTCATCCATCTATTGCCACCTTTGAGCTTCATTCTAAGCCAGGGTTATAGAGCTAGTGGAAAACAGTTGTCTTTGTTAGGTACTACCTCCGTTTCGTCTGTTTCGTCTGCGTTTGACTTTTTAACCCGTAACGGAGTCACTTTGACTTGCTGATTTGGGTACCAAAACGATGTAATTTTTTAACAAATTTTTCATGGTATTTTAGAATAAACTTTTCTCTATAATACCATGCAAAGATTACCAAATTCTTGTATCGTTTTCCTAATCAAATCATCGGATGAAAGTAACCCAGTGAATAGTGACAAAAAGTGAAGTAGGCTGAAACAGGCGAAACAGAGGTAAGTAGGAGGGAACGATGTACGTACTCGACCTTCCTTCGTTAGTCTTGGAAAAGGGTTGTTGTTTTTTTCAGGTACTGAGTGAAGACCTCATTTAATTTTCTTCAACATCTACATTCTGTATGCGATCCATTTTCTCTTCGCATCATATGCTTCTATTTTACTGGAACTTGGTTTGAGACCGGCCTGAATTTGGATAACACCTTTACTCCTTTAGCATCTTTGTCGTAGATGTTCGCTTTATTGCACCTAACACTTTGGTCCAAGTTGTAAGAACATATAGGTCGGTTCATGAGCCTCCTGCGACATCTCGCTTATAGCTGTGAGATTAACACATGGTGTTATTAGATTTGTCTATACTTCTCTCTAAATGTGTACTTCCTTTTTTTTCAGGTGCTTCAAAAAATTATTCAGGTATTATTTGGGCGCAGTGATTTGGTTAACAAAACAAAACAAGAATTTTGTAACTTTTCGTGGTACTGTAGAGCAAAGTTTACTATACGACCCCATGCAAAGAGTACCAATTCTTGCTACGTTTTGCTAATCAAATCGCTAGGCCCAAATAAAACTCAAATAATTCTTTAAAGAACCTGGAGCAACGGAGGGAGTAGGGGCTTTCAGTATTTTGTTAATTTCCTATATTACTTCATCGATTAACATAATTATAAACTTATTGACTTGTGACTATTCAAATTAGAATTATAACTATAATTTAATTTAATTGAGTTAAAAACCTCGATGGTTGTGACCGTTGAATATGTGCTTTTACGATACCCGAATAATTATGATCATTAAAATTGAAATGGAATGTAACTTTAACTAATTTCAAGTTTGATTGAGTTTAAAATCCATTTAGTTGTAATTATTTAGTTTGGATTTTTTCCTAAAAAAAATGTATATATATATATATATATATTTATTTTGTACTTCTCCAAATAACTATCTTAACTATTGTAGATGGGGCTTGTATATTGATCATATTACTGCATGTACCTGTAGCACAAAGCCATGCGAAAACAATACAAGTATATGTCCATGTTATGTCACTCACGCCTCATGAACGAAGAAATAAACGAGAAAACACATTTTACGTGGCTCGCTAGCCCAAACCGAACTAACTACGTCCACGGCGAAGAGAGACATTTATTTATCAAGAGGAACGATTACAATGTAGTGCATATACGTCCTAAACTCTTAGGGAACCATTTATAGTGCTTAGAACCGACTTAGAGCCTTCCTAGATTGATTAGGAAACAATTCCAAAACGCTAGACCCGCGACCATTTGTACGACCTGGCCTGCAGGTCGTGCGACCTCGAGCTCCCTAGGTCGTGCAACCTTAAGCCCTGGTCGTGCGACCTCTGAATATATCCTGAATGTTTCAGTTTTTGTCCTCTAGGTCGTTCGACCTCTTGGGCAGGTCGTACAACCTATGAAACATATCCCTTGCTTCTTTGCTCTTCATTTAGGCCTATTTAGATCCCCCTTGATGCTCTTGATGATTTCTTTAACTATTCAAGGCACAAATCCAATGAATCTCCACCTTGAATTGAATTCTCTCATCAGCAACAACAACTCCTCTTCTCGCAAATAAAGTTTGCCTTCTCCGCACCCACATGACCGTCTCTACCATAAGGCCAAGTTCAACCTTGCCTAGGGCCCCTCAGTAGGGAGGGCCTCATATTTTCTAAGAAACTTTGGGGGTATCTTGAAATGGATTTATTTAGTTGTGAATACCTACTTTTGTGCATATGTTTCCTTTTTTTTTTTTGCAAATTCTTTTTTATTTTGTTTTTATTTTTTTTGAAAACTGTGCATATGTTTTCTGGTGGGAGTTTTTGTGCATATTTGAGTAGCTTTTACAAGTTTAATATTACTGATATTTTCGTATTTACTCAATGAACTTATTTTTTTGTTGAGGGCACCTAATTTTCTTTTATAATTAATTTATTTTCATTATTTTAAATAAACAAACAAAACTTCCATCACAACTGGAAAAATTAAACTAACAAAAAACAACTTTTGAGAAACAATTACAAACAAAGCGGAAACGACATATAGTGTACACAATTGTATCATAAATAAGAGAATTGCGAAGTAAAGAACATCGATAATATATCAAAGATCACATAAATATCATAATTTTCATTAACGGGCATGTTGAATGAACGTCAAAACATATAGGAGCCTTAAATAAGGGGGCCTCAACGGAGAAACTCGCCTGAGGTCCCCGAATAGGTAGAGACGGTATAGCGCACCCAATATCTCTCGTCCGAGAGACTCACTGGGACCCCACCGGGTCCGACATGTCCCTGAAGGCCTTCACCGGCTCAAGATGTTGAGCAAAGACAAAACTGGAACTTGCTCTCCAGAATTGGCTTCGTGAACATATACACGGGGTTGTCAGCTGTCCCCACCTTCTTCAACTTGATCGTTCTCTCGTTTCTCAGAAAATGATACCTAACGTTGATATGCTTGGTCCTTTCATGATGAACCTTGTCCTTAGTCAATAAAATCGCACTCAAAGCTATCACGATTGACTATCACTTGATCCTGAAGTTGGCCTAGATCATTGACCATTCTTGTAAGCCATATTGCCTCCCTTGCTGCTTCCGTTAGGCCATATACTCCACCTCCGTGGTTGACAAAGTCACCGTTGGCTGTAGTGTAGCCTTCCAACTCACAACACAACCTCCCAGAGTAAACACATAGCCAATCATTGATTTCCTGCTATCAATATCCATGCATAGTCCGAATCGGAGAACCCAGCTACCAAGATGTGTTCACTAGTCCCATAACACATGCCAATGTCTGAAGTACCCTTAAGGTACTTGAATACGATCCTTACTCGGTTGAGCCATAAAATGACTTACCACACTAACAAAGAATGCTATGTCCGGCCGAGTAAAAACCATGGCATATATGAGGCTTCTAACTGCGATAGCATATGGAACCTTGGACATGTACTGTTCGAATATGTGCCCTAGAGGCAATTCTAGTTTAGTATGAACAATTATTGGCTAGAATATTCATTTTATTATTTATTGAGATAATTTATATAATAAAGTCCTTAGATTTACAATTGTGTTATTTATCTTAAATATCCCTAGTCCATTATACTGATTAACAGGACAATCATCTATAGACTAGTATGGGGTTGGATTGATATGGAGATATCATGATCTAACACATGGATATGCATTAGAAGTAATGACATATTGGATTGAACCATCTCCGAGAAGGCTACATACGTAACAACGGTATTGTCATCCTTAGACTTGAAGTCACTAGATCATCTAGTTTTGAATTTTTTTTGGTAGCATCAAACGCTACACCGTGATTGGGTAGTCATAAAGGCGCGTATCGGACATAATAGGAAGCAAGCTTAGATATCGTAGTGATGTAGATAGAATTTGTCCCTCTCACATAACGAGAGCAAATATCCTAGGTCACTGGAGGATAGTGCTTATAGAATGTCTGGCCAGACTCAAATAAATCAATATAAGATATTGATGTTATTTGCACGAATAAGGCTATTCCCAGGATCGAGAAACTATGGATTGGATATATCATAGTTGCTTTTGAATTTTGATCTTTTAGACAAACACCTACTAATCCAGCCGACTAAGTGTCATAACTAATATGAAGAATCCAAGACAATTTACATAGAGCTAGTTCACCAAAACAAAAACTACACAGTGACAAGCATAAACAAGTAATGCTCAAGCAGTTCTGAGTATGAAAATGGACCGTTTGTGTCATCCGTTTATGAAAATGATACTAATGTTTAGTTGAACAAACCACACATAGTATTTAGGATGATAAAACAGTGGGAATGCAAAGCTGACTTCAAACTGAGGGTGAAAAAGTTGCAAAAAATGTGACTCAGATAACATATACTCGCAATTCCCAAACCTGACATTGAAAGAATTCTAGTGCTGTTACTAATAAACAACATATCCTTCCATTAATCGGAAGCATCAGAGAAGCAAGTTTTTTGGGACAAAATCTGCTTGGTGGAAGCAAGACCCAAAACCACCAGAGTAACAATAACAGCAGACCCTCAAAGGACATTCTCAACTAAAACTGGAAGAGAATAAAAAAAACATTATGAACCTAGCTCACTAGCTTCCACGAACAGATGGGGAAGCTCCAAAAGGAGACCAAATTATTACAAAGGAAAAACGAAACAACTACCCCTGAAATAGCATGGATAAAATAGAGTCACCCTCCCCTCCTTCACATATTGAGAATACACATGGGAGGAGGAGGGAAGCAGATAAGATATACTCCCAATTTGATATCTCAAATATGCAGATTTACATCAAATCAAGACAAAGTATCAAACAAAGTATCTCAAGCCGCAAGTTTGCAAGAAAAAAGCATATCAGAGAGAGTATACACAGTATTACACACATTGAATAAAAACAAAGCATACATAAGAGAAGTAAGAGATGGGAAGTGAAAACTTACCATCTCAATCAAGAAAATCTGGCATAGAAGTACTTGTTTATGGACTCGACTAAAAGGAAACCTTACTCAAATCACCACTCAGAAGAAAGCTCTTAACCTCCGTGTATCACCATGTCCGCCTAGAATCTACACTTGAAGGAAACGGGAACACTGAAATACGAATGGTATAAGTCCGAATATGGCAAAGGATCGATGGAGGTATGTGGTGGCCGGTGGGTAAAGGGTTAACGGTGGGCTGAATCTGTGCGGCGGCCAGTGGGTACTTCCGTTTGAGGCTTCGAGCGGTCGTGAGTGTCTGAGAGTGAGAGAGGCGGAGAATGATATTAGGGTTACAATGAATCTGGGTAGTGGAATGGGTAGGATGAATTTATATCAATCTAAATCGGGTCGGGTTGGGTAAATATGGTTACTTAAAACTGGTACCCATCACCCACCCATAGTTGGCGGGTATGGAAATTTTTGACCCGCGACCAACCCACTTTGATCTGATTTTAATATTTTGCGGGTTGATCAAGCTCGGACCGGGCGGGTAAATTGGGTCGGACCGGGTTTTGCTCAACCCTAATAAATAGTTACTACCAACTAAGTAGAAACCTATGCGGTCACCGCCATATGAATTGAACTAGACATGGGAATTAATTAATATGATTAATTAGAAGGATCAAATCGCAACAACTTGCTAAATTAGTAGGTCTAATATGCAAGTTGAACTAACCCGAACTTGAGTAGGATTAGGAGATGTCCTTTATGTAGTAGCAAGGATTTGTTGGACTATATAAAGGATGCTACTAGCTTCCTTCCCTACACACTAATGGTCGTAGCATAAGTTGAGTAGGAGAGAAGCAAGGAGACCCGTCTGCCCCCTTGCCGCCCCCTCTACCCGTCGGCCACAACAAGGAGGCCGAAGCCTCCTTTTGGTGCTCCTTTGCACGATTCTTCTTCCTCTTCCATTCTTCCTAGATAGCACAAGGAAATTGGAGGATCTAGATCTCAATACTAGGGGTGGATCAACCATAGAGACGTGATATTTTTCGCATTTGAAGTCATCAAATGAGAACCACAAGGTACCTGTTTGATTCCTTTACTATCGTTATGAATTCTTTTCTTGTGATCCTTGGAGGGTATTAAATGGACATTTTATTGTTTATTCCGCTGCGTATCCATGATAAAAACCCTTACATTGGTATCAGAGCCACATGTCGTGGAGCACAATGTAATTTATGTGTTACGATTTTGTTGTTTTTCACCTATAATTGTTGATTATTGCGTTAAAACGACAAATTAAGCATATAAGATTCATGTTGAATGTGATTCAACCAAACATGATCTAATTTTTACATTGGATGTATGATTTGGTGAGTTTGAGAAACTTTTGGATCTAGGATTCTTGGGCTTCCAATTGGAAAAATGAGTTTTTTCAATTAGGAAACAACCAAACTTGGGCAAGAAGGCAACCCCTAAAGGAGGTTCGGACCCCCTACGGAACCGCCCCTCCTTCCTTGTCGCCCAAGGGGACGGGGCAGCCCTAGCGCACGGCCTAGCCGTGTGGGCTAGGGGCCTGCCGGCCCAAGGCCATTGGGCGGTCCGTTAAGGGGTTCCGCCAAGCGTCGGTGGGCCCTCTTGGACCGTTTTGAACCTAGTAATACTAAAATCAACTAAAATTGATTAAGCACGTTAAATTTTTTTTTAACAGTTTATGTGCAATTTGTATGGTGATTTGATATGCCATTAGATGTGGTTTGTTGTGAATGTTTAATTTTTGTGGTTTTTTTACGGCATGCGAGCTGATCAATTTAATGTAATAGTTACTTAGGGTTTACGGCCTGCGAGCCGGTAGTTTTCTCAAATTGTGAGATTTATTTTATTTAGTATAGATGCTAGCTAGTACTAGATTAAATAGTTGATAGCCAAGATTGAAGAAAAGGAGCCCAATTAATTAAAGGAGCCACAACATGGAGCATGGAACATTCCATAAGGCTATGGAGATGGACCAAAAGATGGAGGCACATGGAGAAGCGCTTGTTATTTTAGGGTTCATAGATATTCTCATTGGCTTGGGAATATCTCAGTCTAGGAGGCCATATTCACATCATGTTAATTTCTGTTTTGTGGATGTTTACTTTATTGTCTTATTATTGTTGTTGGTGTATGGATGATGCATATAATTTGATAATAAGATAATTTTTCTCAAAAAATAAAATAAATAGTAATAAGATAATTTAACAATCTGGATCTTTTATTTAGAGTTTTGCCCAAACTCAAATAAGTAGATCAGTTGATATAGATCAACAAAATTAATTAAAACATAAAGAAAAATCCCTCAAATAAAATATTACGTTTTGCCTTCTCGTTACTTAAACACTCATCACAAAATCGATTAATCAAGTTCGTGCGTGCCAAAACAAGGCGACTTGATTCATCATTATGTGGTGCGAAGGAACATATAATGTGCAATTGTTGGAGTAAGAGGTTGGACGTAACTAGGTGATTTTAATAAGGATTAAAAATCTAGAGACAATCAATTGGGATTATCTATGTGATAGATAAATAAGGAGTTATTTGCTCAATTGAACAAAGAGTTGTATGTGATGCAATTGGAATTGTTCCTACCTAAATAACTAACTTTTGGGTGACTTGCCAAAGCAAGCTCAAAAGGAAGTGAACTATTGGTCTTGGCCCACTAGAAAATATAATGATATTTCCCGCATTAATATTATGAGGGTTATTAATCCGTAGAAAAATAGTGGGAGCTGTATTTAATAATATAGCCATTATTAAATATAGTTAATTGTTCAAAAATACTAAAACTTGCGTATGTCCGTTTTGTAGAATTCTAATGTCAACCAACTCATCGAACTCATCACACTCCCTACGCTCTGTCTTTGAGAAGGACAAGCTCTCCGGGACCAATTTTTCTAGACTAGTACAGAAATTTGGGAATCGTCCTCAAACAGGAAAAGAAACTGTACGCTCTAGAGGAGAAAGTTCCTGAAGGTCTGGAAAACAATACTTCTGCAGCCCTAAAGGCGTATCAAAAGCGTGTTGATGACGCTGATGATGCGGCCTGCCTAATGCTATGCACCATGTCCTATGAGCTTCAGAAGCAACATGAGAACATGAATGCAGTCAATATGATCACACACTTGAAGCAGCTCTTCCAAGAGCAGGCTAGGGCTGAGAGGTATGAAGTTTCCAAGGTATTGTTCAAATGTCATCTGTCAGAGGGAAACCCGGTGGGGCTGCATGTGTTGGGTATGATAGGCTATTTTGAGAGCCTCGGCCGCCTAGGGTTTCCGGTGGGTCAAGAGTTGGCCACCGATCTCATATTGCAATCGTTGTCTGAGAGTTATGGATAGTTCATCATGAACTATAACATGAATGAGATTGTGAAACCTCTGCCAGATCTACTCAATATCTTGAAGACAGCTGAACAAAGCATCAACAAGGGTAAGGGCAAATCCATAATGATGGTGCATAAAGGAAAGGGATAAAGATTTGCCTTTGCCTCCAAGCGAAAAGGAAAAGCAGTTTCCAAACCCAAGGAATCTGCCCTTAAGCCCGTTGGTGGCATTGCCAAAGGTGTGACTAAAAGGTGAGTGTCACTACTGCAGTCAGCCTAGACACTAGAGGAAGAACAACCCAAAATATTTAGAGGATAAGAGGCTTGGAATAGTGATTCCACCACCACCATGTATTTTTTTATAGATGTAACCTAAACTGTCTCTTCATCATGGGTATTGCATACTGGATGTGGATTTCACATTTGACGAAATGTGCAAGATCTAAAGAGAAGTAGAAGATTGGCTAAAGGGGAAATAGACCTGCGCGTTGGGAATGGAGGAAAATTTGCTGCATTAGCCGTAGGCGTGTACGAGCTGTCTCTTCCTTCAGGAATAGTTTTAGAATTAAATAATTGCTATTTCGTGGATGCTATGAGCAGAAACATTATTTCTATATCTTGTTTGGACAATTATGTTTTTACTATTTCAATAAAGAACAATTGTCGTTCCATTTATTTTGATGGTATTCACTTTTCTAGTGGGCAATTATTTAATGGATTATGTATCCTTGATCTAAGCAATCATGTCTATAACATTAATACCAAAATGATTAAAATGAGTAATTTAAATCCTGCTTATCTATGGCACTGTCGTTTAGGCCATATAAACGAGAAACGTGTATCTAGAATAAATAAGGATTGATTCCTAGACTCATTTGATTTGGAATCATATGAGACATGTGAGGCTTGTTTATTGGGAAAAATGACAAAGTCCCCTTTCAAAAAGAAAGGTGAGAGGACTAGTGAGCAATTGGAGCTAATACATACTGATGTATGTGGACCATTTGCCACGCCTTCCAGGGGTGGTTACGTCTACTTCATCACATTACTGATGGTTTCAGTAGATATGGATTTGTATACCTTATGAAGGCCAAATCCTAATCCTGTAAAAAGTTCAAAGAATTAAAGAATGAAGTAGAGAAGCAGCTTGACAAAAGTATTAAGGCTCTACGATCGGATCGTGGAGGTGAGTACTTGAGCTAAGAGTTTGACGGCTATCTAAGAGAGTGTGGGATAATATCCCAACTCACTCCACCCGGAACACCACAGCGGAAGGGCGTGTCCGAGAGGAGGAATCAAACTCTATTGGATATGGTTCGATCTATGATGTGTCAAACTGATATTCCATTATCGTTTTGGGGCTATGCTCTGTTGAATGCAACTTTCACCATTAGCCGTGTTCCATCTAAGTCAGTCATAAAAACACCACATGAGATGTGGAGTGGGAATCCTCCCATAGTGTTGTTCATGAAGATTTGGGGCTGCGATGTTTATGTAAAACGTTTACAATCAGACAAGCTAGGGCCTAAGTCGGACAAGTGCAAATTTGTGGGATACCCTAAGGAAACTAAGGGATATTATTTATACAATCTAACTGAGAACAAACTGTATGTTTTCGGTCCAGCGTGTTTCTAAAAAGAGAGTTTTTCTCTAAAGAAGCAAGTGGGAGGACTGTAGAACTTGAAGAAGTTCAACAACCACAAAGCATTGATCCTACTATGGAACATGAACAGGAACCACAAGAAATTGTGGAGCAGGCTGTTCAAGTAACACAAGAACTTCGTAAATCTAGTAGAGTGAGCCAGGAGCCAGAGAGGTATGGACTTCTCGTGACTGAGTCTGGTGTCACGTTGCTCATAGATGATGAGTCTACTACCTATGGAGAGGCCATAAAAGGGCCAAACTCTCAGAATTGGATTGAATCCATGAGATCCGAGATGGAATCCATGTATACCAACAAAGTATGGACTTTGGTGAAACCACCCGAAGGGGCTTGGCCCATAGGGTGCAAGTGGGTCTTCAAGACGAAGATCGACCTGGATGGTAATGTGATTACCTATAAGGGCCGGTTGGTGGCTAAAGGATTCAGACAGATTCATGGTATTGACTATAATGAAACCTTTTCACCAGTCGCAATGACCAAATACATCCGAATCTTACTTGCTATTTCAACTTACTACGACCATGCGATTTGGCAGATGGATGTCAAAACATCATTCCTGTATGGGAATCTCCTCGATGATGTGTATATTGTTGGGTTTTGATCATTGATACGCAGTGGAAAATATAATTTATCCATTCAATACCCTCCAAGGATCACAGGACAAGAGGCATAACGATCGTAAAGGAAGAATCATGTTACACACCTTAGGGTTTCTCCTGTGATGACTTGTAATGTGAATTGTGTCACGTCTCTACGGTTGATCCACATCTAGAGTTGAGATCTAGATCTTCCTTCTACTTTGTGCTAGCTTGGACCGAAGGAAGAGGAAGAAGAAATCACCCAACGAGAACAACCCATGGCCGTGCCTGCAAGAGGCCGACGGCATGGGAGGGGGCGGACGACACCTAGGGCTAGGGCCTTGGTGTTTTTTCTTGCTCTATCCTTTGTTCTCTCCCACTCACTTATTTTATGAGCATTTTTGTGTGGGAAGGAAGCTAGGAGTATCCTTTATATAGTCCAACAACTCCTTGTCAACAACCTAAATGCCCTATTCTAGTCCCACTAGGATTTGGATTAGTCCCTTCCTTGCAAATAGTCATACTAAGTTTGCAAGGTGTCGCAAAGTGATCCTTCTAATTAATTAATCATATTAATTAATTCCCAAATCTAGTTCAACTCTATCTAGCATGTGACCCCATAGGTTCTATCTAGTTGGTAGCAACAATTTGCTAATATGGAGCGGTTTCTAACAAAACATCCATTCTAGCCATCTAATAGAATAGTCATCCGACAAACCTTGTGCAAGTAATTGTCACATCCTTTGTCTCCATATCCGGATTAGACACGTGACATACAAGTCACACTCGTATATCCAATCCATAGTTTCTCGATCCTAGGAATAGCCTTATTCGTGCAAATAACATCAATATCCTATATTGATTTATTTGAGTCCGGCCAGACAATGTATAAGCACTATCCCTCGAGTGGCCTAGGATATTTTTTCCCGTTATGTGGGAGGGACAAATTCTATCTACGTCCACTACGATCTGTAAGTTTGCTTCTTATTGTATCCGGTATAAGCTTTTGTAGCTACCCAATTACGGTGTAGCGTTTGACGCTACCAAAATCACAATAATCCACAACTAGACAATCTAGTGACTTCAAGTCTAAGGATGACAATACCATTGCACCACGAGAAGCGCTTGTGACTCAACATAACATGTATGTAGCCTTCTCGGAGATGGGTCAATCCAGTGCGCCATTACTCTTAATGCACACCCATGTGTTGGATCATGATATCTCCATATCAATCCGACCCCATACTAGTCTATAGATGTTTGTTCTATTTAATCATTATAATGGATTAGGGATATTCAAGAATATGACACTTATATTCGTAGGACTTCATTCATGTTATCATATCTCCATATCGATAACATAATGAATCGTAAATCCATATATTTGTCACAATAAATTGATTGCCTCTAGGGAACAATTCCAACAGTCTCCCACTTGCACTAGAGTCAATCTCCTGCATCATATGCCTATTGATTTAGCGCGACCCTCCACGCTTACACTACGTAGGGGAGAGACATCTGCTGGTACCTTGCAAATATTCACATCTCCTCCATCAACAATTTGATTGAGTTTGAATATTCTGAGTAAGTGCATCCATGCAGTAATTTACTCAGTCCTCTATGTTAGAATCAGTGACTGAAGCTTGCCTGGAACCTTTCCAGCTCACAGTCCCTCCCACTAGTGCGAAACATAAAATTTGACTATAATCTGAAATCTTCTTTGTCAGATTTGAAGTTCGCATCACTGTAACCCCTTACAGCAAACTCTTCCTATCCTCCATTTATCAAAAATTCATCCTTAGTGCTTCTCAAGTACTAAAGGATAATCTTGATAATTTATCCAGTGACTCTCACCCGGATTTGACTGGTATCTTTGTGTCATGCCATATGACACAACTGGCCTAGTACATAACATGGCGTATCTCATGAATCTTATTCATACGGTCCCTTCCCATTCTAATTGGAAAGACAACTAGTCTTCAAAAGACCAATTCCATGTGACATAGGTTGAATCCATATTCTATAAAGGTTGAGCCATTTCAACACCTTTGTCAATTTATGTACTATGACTTAAGCCGCACAACCATCTTGATCTATCTCCATAGATCTTCTTAGGTTGCTTCGCTTAAGTCTATCATTGAAGATTAATTCCCTAGTCAATTTACGTAAGATTGCCAAGTAGGGACGTCATCCCCAATGATTAGTATGTCTTTACATACAAGACCAGAAACATAACCATGCTCCCACTAACCTTCTTGTAAACACAAGCTTCATCTTCAATTTTGATGGAACCAAACTCCTTTGATTGCATCATCAATTCGAAGAATCCAACTCCAAGAAGCTTGACTCAATCTATAGACAGATTGCTACAAGCAAGATGCGAATGGAATTAAGCATCACAACTGGGAAAGATTTCGTCATAGTCTATACTATGAACTCACAGGAAATCCTTACCCAACCAATTGTCCCTTAAAGGTAATCATATTACCATCCATGTTGGTTTCCTCATAACCCACTTGCACCTTTCAGGTGGTTCCATCAAAGTCCATAATTTGTTGGTATACATGGATTCCGTTTCGTATTCCATGGCTCCTAGCCATTTCTGAGAGTATGGCCCACACTTGGCCATCTCATAGGTTGTAGGCTCATCTTGATGAGCAATATATCGCGGGCTATGAAAAATCCTTATTTCTCTATTCCCTTGACATATCCTACCTGACCTATGAGGTTCTTGTGTTATATGAGTAGGTTGCTCCACAACACCTTGTGATCCTTCTCATGTTCCATTAAAAGGATCAATGTTCTGTTGTGGTTCTTGAACTTCTTCAAGTTCTACTGTCCTCCCACTGTTTCTTTTAGAGACAATCTCTACCTAGAAACAGTGAGGTTCGAGAAAAAAACAGTTTGTTCTCGATTGGGTTGTAGAAATAGTATCCTTTCAGGATATCCCACAAAACATTTATCCGACTTGGGTCCAAGTTTATTTGTAAACTCTTTTACATAAACTTCATAACCCAAATCCTTTATGAAAGACTTACTAGGACACTTCCTAGTCCATATCTCATATGGTGTTTTTCATAATTGATTTAGATGGAACAAGGTTAATGGAGAAATTTGCTGTAATTAGAGCATAAACCCAAAAGTAAACTGGAAGGTCTGTTTGACTCATCATGGACCGAACCGTGTCCTACCAGGTTCGAAATCTCCTTTTAGACACGCCAAACCCTTGTGGCATGCTAGGTAGAGCGAGTTTTGGATCATATCCAACATTCCCATAGATTCTTGTCAAACTCTTGGCTCAAGTACTCTCCTCTACGATCCAATCGTAGAGCCCTAATACTTTTGTCAAGCTGGTTCTCTACTTCATTCCTGAATTCTTTGAACAATTCAAAGGATTTCAATTTGTTTTCTTCATAAGGTACACAAATCCATATTTTCCTGATTCCATCAGTAAATATGATGAAGTACTGAAAATATCTTTAGCATTTGTGCTTAGCGGCCTTCATACATCAATATGTATGGTTCCCAAAAGATCATATCTTTGCCTAATAAGTCTTACATGTCTCATTTGATTCAATAATCAAATGAGTTCCAGAAATCCATCCTCAGGGAGTTTTAGATATGTATCTCTTATTTATGAGGCATAAACGATAATGCTAAAGATAAGTGCAGTTCATATCATTATATGAAAATCTCTAGGTATTAATGTTATAGATGAAAATATCATGATCAAGGATATATAATCCTCTTAGACAAAATTGCATTACGATAATGCATATCAGAATAAATGGAAAAACATTTGTCCTTTATTATTATAAGGAGCTTTCTTGTCCAAACAAGAAACTATGATAATGATCCTACTCATAGCAGGGACATAATCACTTTTGTCTAATTCATGAACAATTTTATAAAGGTAGAAATAATTCCCTACGGCTAATTCAGCAACTCCTTGCTTCATTGCCCCACGTGTAGGATTATTTCTTCCTTATCCAATTCTTTTCATCTGCTTGAGATCCTCCATATTTATATAAATGTGAGATCCTCATCTAGTATCATATACTCAGGATGGTGAGATAGACACATTGATTTATATAACAAATATACCCAAATCGGAATTCAAAATTCCTTTAATACTTACTTCCAGGTACTTTGGGTAGTCTCTCTTCCTCTACACCACCTATGGGACTTCAAGGCAACTTGATTTTAGCAACAAGCTTGCTTTATACCCATGGGGTCGGCGCAAACCATTTTCCTTTACCCATGCTGTTAACCATTAACAACTTTGCCCATGCCCATTATTAGTGTTTTGTTTCAATCATATTGAGTAAATCTCCTTTGAACAAAACTATAATTGCATTCAATGCAATTCTTGGCCCACTTGGGTGAATAACTTTTATTCTTTATCTATCTCATAGATAACACTCAAAATCTAAGCTTTCAATCTTATTGAAATAACTTAGTTGTGTTTTACCTCTTGTTTTGGCAGTCACACACTGCTAACTAGTGTCGTCCCGTTATATCTTGATGAATCAAGTCGCCCTGCTTTGGCATGCACGAGATTGATTAATCTTGATCATGACGAGTGCTAAGCAAGAGAACATAACGTGGAGCAACACTTAAAACCTTTCATGTCTAGCTTGCTCTTTGAAAGAGCTTCTTTCAATGTATGATCACATCATACGCCTCCATGTTCTCATCTTGCTTCCAAAGCTCAAAGTTCATGGAAGCTAACATGAGGCAAGTCACATCCAAAGAATCATTCTTTGATGTCCCTTCCATTAGGTTTTAGTGTGTTTGGGTAGTTGGTGGGAAGAGAACTTTATGTTCTACAATTTACAACAATTTTCTTTTATTTGAGAACAATTCTCGATTTTTTGTACCAGTCTAGAAGATAGATAAAGTCGTGTTTTGTTTGTTTTAATGCCATGGGAATTCAACACAATAGATTTATACTAAGTATTGTGACGTATAACTATATTCAACAATGATTTAAATTGTTAAATACAACTCCCACTATTTTTCTACGGATTAATAACCCTCCATATTAATGCCGAAAATATCATTATATTTTCTAGTGGGCCAAAATCCATATTTCACTTCTTTTGAGCTTGCTTTGGCAAGTCACCCAAAATTAGTTATTTAGGTAGGAACAATTCCAATTTCATCCTCATGCAACTCTTGGTTCAATTGGGCAAATAAATCCTTATTTATCCATCTTTATGGATAATCCCAATTGGTTGTCTCTAGGTTTTAATCCTATTAAACACCTAGTTACCCCCAACCTCTTACTTAAACAATTGCACGCGAGGTGTGCCATCCCACCACATCATTATTAACCAAGTCGCCATGCTTTGGCACGCACGATCTTGGGAAATCATGACGATGATGAGTGTTTTAAATAACGAGAAGACAAAACGAAATATTTTAATTTCGAGGGATTTTAAAATTCAATTTTCATTGTTTTGTTGATCCATATCAACTTGATCTAACTATTTGAGTTTGGGCACAACTCCAAATAATAGATCCGGGTTGTCTAATTATCTTATTATCCTAATCGCATGCATCAATCATACACCAATCACAAAATAATAAGACAATAAAATAAACAACCATAAAATAAAATAAAACGTGATGTGGATATGACATTTTCTAGACTAAGATAATTCCAAGACAATGGAATTATCTATGAACCCTAAAAGCAAACACATCTCCATGCATCTTCATCTTTTCGTCCTTCCTCCATAGTCATGTGGAATGCTCCATGCTTTATGTTCCATCTTTTGTGGCTCCTTTTGGCTTTGGGATTCTTTTCTTCAATCTTGGCTAACAATCTATTCTATCTAGCACTAGCTAATAAAATAAATCTCACAAGTTGAGAAAAAAATGGCTCGCAGGACATAAAACCCTAATTAATTATTACAATAAATTGATCAGCTCGCAGGTCGTAAACCAAACCACAGAAATTAAACAATCACACCAAACCACATCCTAAGGCCATATCCAACCACCATGCTATTTGCACATAAATCGTTAAAATCCAATTTTAACGCGCTTGGTCAATTTTTAATTGATTTTAGGATTTCTAGGGTTAAAACGGTCCAAGGGGCCCACCATCTAATTGCCCGAACCCCAAAGAGGACCGCCTAGGCCTTGGGCCGGCCGGACCCTAGCCCACACGGCTAGGCCGTGTGTAGGGCAGCCCCCGGCCCCTTGGACGCGCCTTACTTGTGCGGAAAGCAAGGAGGGGCGGTCCTCTAAGGGGGCAGAACCTCTTAGGGAGTTGTTTCCAAAACAACTCCCTAGCTTGTTACCCAAGTTTGGTTGTTTCCTTGTTTGAAAAGAAATACTTCTTTCAATAGGATGGCCAAACCCTAGATCTAAGATCCTAAAATTTCTTAAATTCACTAATTCATGCATTTAATGCGAAAACTAGGTCTTGTTTTGTTTGGTTATTGACAAATTGCATCATATGCTTGATTTGTCTTGTTTTAGGCGATAAACAATAAATTTAAAGTGTAAAGCTATCAAAACGTAACACATAAACCACGTTTATGCTCTATGACCTGTGGCTCTGATACCACTGTTGGGTTTTGATCATGGATACGCAGCGGAAAATATAATTTATCCATTCAATACCCTCCAAGGATCACACCTTAGGGTTTCTCTTGTGATGAGTTGTAACATGAATTGTGTCACGTCTCTACAGTTGATCCATGCCTAGAGTTGAGATCTAGATCTTCCTTATCCTTTGTGCTAGCTTGGACTGGAGGAAGAGGAAGAAGAAATCACACAACGGGAACAACCCATGGCCGTGCCTGCAAGAGGCCGACGACATGGGAGGGGGCGGACGGCACCTAGGGCTTCGACCTTGGTGTTTTGTCTTGCTCTCTCATTTGTTCTCTCCCACTCACTTCTGTTATGAGAATTTTTGTGTGGGAAGGAATCTAGGAGCATCCTTTATATAGTCCAACAACTCCTTGTCAACTACCTAAAGGCCCTATTCTAGTCCTACTAGAATTCGGATTAGTCCCTTCCTTGCAAATTAGTCCTACTAAGTTTGCAAGGTGTTGCAAAGTGATCCTTCTAATTAATTAATCATACTAATTAATTCCCAAATCTAGTTCAACTCTATCTAGCGTGTGACCCCACAGGTTCTATCTAGTTTGTAGCAACTATTTGCTAATATGGAGTGGTTTCTAGCAAAACATCCATTCTAGCCAACTAATAGAATAGTCATCCGACAAACCTTGTGCAAGTAATTGGCACATCCTTTGTCTCCATATCCGGAATGGACACGAGACATACAAGTTACACTCGTATATCCAATCCATAGTTTCTCGATCCGAGGAATAGCCTTATTCGTGCAAATAACATCAATATCCTATATTGATTTATTTGAGTCTGGCTAGACATTCTATAAGCACTATCCCTCGAGTGGCCTAGGATATTTGCTCAGTTAAGTGGGATGGACAAATTCTATCTACGTCCACTACGATCTCTAAGATTGCTTCTTATTGTATCCGGTACACGCCTTTATAGCTACCCAGTTACGGTGTAGCGTTTGACGCTACCTAAATCACAATAATCCACAAGTAGACAATCTAGTGACTTCAAGTCTAACGATGACAATACCATTTCACCACGAGAAGCGCTTGTGACTCAACATAACATGTATGTAGACTTCTCGGAGATAGGTCAATCTAGTGCGCCATTACCCTTAATGCACACCCATGTGTTGGATCATGATATCTCCATATCAATCCAACCCCATACTAGTCTATAAATGATTGTCCTATTTAATCATTATAATGGACTAGAGATATTCAAGAATATAACACTTATATTCTTAGGACTTCATTCATGTTATCATTTCTCCATATCGATAACATAATGAATCGTAAATCCATATATTTGTCACAATAAGTTGATTGCCTCTAGGGCACAAATCCAACATATGTGACACAACCTGAGGGTTTTGAAGATGCAGAGCAAGCCAACAAAGTCTGCAAACTGCAACGGTCCATTTATAGATTGAAGAAAGCTTCTAGGAGTTTGAATAGACGTTTTGATGAAGTAGTCAAAGAGTTTGGCTTCATCAGAAACGAAGACGAATCTCATGTCTCCAAGTAGGTTAGTGGGAGCTCTATTTCTTTTCTGGTCTTGTATGTGGATGACATACTACTCATTGGAAACGACATTCCCATGATGCAATATGTTAGGAAAGTGTTTCTTAATGAAAGAATTTGGTGAAGCAACTTACATAATCGGTATTAAGATCTATAGAAATAGATCTAACAAGATGCTCGGCCTGATTCAAAGTACATATATTTACAAGGTGCTGAAGCGGTTCAGCATGCAAGATTCTAAGAAGATATTCTTGCCCATGTCGCATGGAATCACTCGTTCGAAGAGTGGTTGTCCTTCCAATTATATTGAGAAGGAACACATGAGTAGGGTTCCCTATGCCTTGGCCATATGATACATCCTGTACGCCATGTTATTTACTAGACCAGATGTGTCATATGCATTGAGTATGATAAGCAGATATCAGTCCAATCCAGGTGAGAGTCACTGGTTGCAGTCAAGAACATCCTAAAGTACTTAATACGAACTAAGGATGCATTCTTGATATTTGGAGGTGAAGAGGAGTTGCGCTTAAAGGGTCACACGGTTGCAAGCTTCTAGAACGACATAGATGATTTCAGATCACAGTCGGGGTTTGTGTTTTGCCTGAATGGAGCAGCGGTGAGCTGGAAGAGTTCCAAGAAAGAGACGGTGGTTGATTCTACAATAGAGGTTGAGTACATTGCTGCGAATGGCGCATCAAAGGAGGCTGTTTCGATTAGGAAGTTCATCACTGAGCTTGGTTTGGTTCCTAGCATTGCGGATTCAGTAGAGTTGTATTGCGACAACACTGGGGCGATCGCGCAAATCAAAGGAATACAGGTCACACCAAAATCCAAGCACGTACTCAGGAAGTTCCTTCTTATTTGAGATATTATCGAGAGAGGAGACGTTCGGATATGCAATATTCTTGCAGATAAGAATTTGTCAGATCCACTTACAAAGCCGCTTGTTCAGCGCAAGCATGAAGGGCACACTAGGAGCATTGGCATAAGAGATGCACCAGGTTGGCTCTAGTGCAAGTGGGAAACTGTTGGAATAGGTCCCTTAGAGGCAATCTAGTCTAGTATGAACAATAATTGGCTATAATATTCATTGTATTATTTATTAAGATAATTGATATAATGAAGTCCTTAGATTTACAGGATAATCAACTATAGACTAGTATGGCATAATGGATTGACCCATGTCCAAGAAGGCTACATACATGTTATGTAAAGTCACAAGTGCTTCTCGCGGTGACAACGGTATTGTCATACTTAGACTTGATGTCACTAGATCATATAGTTGTGAAAATTGTGTGTTGGTAGCGTCAAACGCTACACCGTGACTGGGTAGTCATAAAGGCGCGTATCGGACATAATAGGAAGCAAGCTTAGATATCGTAGTGAGGTAGATAGAATTTGTCCCTCCCACATAACGGGAGCAAATATCCTAGGCCATTCGAGGGATAGTGCTTATAGAATGTCTGGCCAAACTCGAATAAATCAATATAAGATATTGATGTTATTTGCACGAATAAGGCTATTCCCAGGATCGAGGAACTATGGATTGGATATACGAGTGTGACTTGTATGTCTTGTGTCCAATCCGGATATTGAGACAAAGGGATGAGACAATACTTGCACAAGGTTTGTTGGATGACTATTTCTATTAGTTGGGTAGTATGGATGCCTTGCTAGAGACCGCTCCATATTAGTAAACAGTTACTACCAACTAGGTAGAAAACTATGGGGTCACAGGCCATATGGATTGAACTAGACTTCGGAATTAATTAATATGATTAATTAATTAAAAGGATCAAATCGCAACAACTTGCTAACTTTGTAGGACTAATATGCAAGTTGGACTAATCCGAACTTGAGTAGGATTAGGAGAGGGCCTTTATGTAGTAACAAGGAGTTGTTGGACTATATAAAGTATGCTCCTAGCTTCCTTCCCTACACTAATGCTCATAACATAAGTTGAGTAGGAGAAAAGGAAGGAGAGAGAGCAAGCAAGGAGACCCGTCCGCCCCTTTGCCGCCCCATCTACCCGTCGTCCACAACAAGGAGTTCGAAGCCTCCTTTTGGTGCTCCGTTGGGTGATTTATTCTTCCTCTTCCATTCTTCCTAGCTAGCACAAGGAAATTGGAGGATCTAGATCTCAATCCTAGGGATGGATCAACTGTAGAGACGTGATATTTCCCGCGTTTGAAGTCATCAAAGGAGAACCACAAGGTACTTGTTTGATTCCTTTACTATCGTTATGAATTCTCTTCCTTTGATCCTTGGAGGGTATTGAATGGATAAATTATTATCGTTATGAATTCTCTTCCTTTGATCCTTATAGATCTCAAATCCTAGAATCTTCCGAGCAGCCCCCAAATCCTTTGTACGTTGACAGTCTGTTTCAAAGGCTTGAAGCTGGTTTCAAGGCCTTGAAACTGAAGAGTATGAACTAAGGGGGATTTATTACTCCTATACTTATTTTAACCCCTGCACTTGATCATTCTTTAGTAGATGAAGAAAGTTTTTTATTTTTTTATTTTTAACGTGCCTTGATCTCATTATTTACATAAGTTGTTTTGCAGGAACTGTTAGCTAATTCTGTGTATGCATGTTTAGTAAGTTTCCTTATTTATGCAGAGATGTATAAGTGGCAATCATTGTCTGCAGATTGTGTGCTATTTTTAAGGAAGGATGTTTGAACATTCCTTAAGATTCCAGATTGAAAGATCAGATCAAAATCAAGTCAGAAAAGCAAGAAACTAGCTGTTGGAATCAAGTTGTTGAGAGTCAAAGATATGCTGCATATTCTTGGGGATTTCTGTATTGAGATTGCTATATATTTTGCAATTCAAATCAGCAGGATAACAACTACTACATAGAATAGAGAGAGATTCGCGAATACAGAGCATTCAAACACTCTCACAGGATTGAAAAGCATCACTGAGGAAGATCAAATCATCCAATCCAAATTCTAGAAAAACACTTCAAGCTGAAATGCTTTACTGTGTTACATTGTTCTTCATTTGACCATTATTGGTATATCATCATGTTATATTTCTTTATCAATTAATCTCTTGGTGTTGTTCATTTTTTATAGAGGAACAACAAGATATTCTTATTGAATTAGTTAGCTAGAGCATGTACCAGATAGGTTAGAGAGAACCACAAGCTGTAAGAAGAGTAAGGAAATTCTCTCGGCTTGTGATATAGGGATTATATTTTATTTAATAAGAAGTATATTGAAATCCTGAAGGAATTAGATCCCTCAGGCGGAGACGTAGGTCATTGAGGACCGAACTCCGTAAAATTACTGTGTCCTTTACTTTACATTTTAGTTCTACACTTAACTTGTTAACTGCTTAAAAATAACTTTTTGTTCAAAGCCCTTGAAAGGCTTTTCGAGTCCTTGAAAAGTATCAGTATCTTTTTTTCGATATGTTTTGATTTCAAGGTCTTGAATCTGAGTTCAAGGCCTTGAAATACTTCTAGCACTTCACACTTTGATTTAAAACCACACTTTTGGCAAAAGTTGCCATACTTTATTCAACCCCCCTTCTAAAGTATTTGATCTTGTATTGCATACCTACATACTGTCTTTCGATTGGTATATGAGCTTGTGTCACTGTACATATCTAACAATCTTGTGATCATGAGTATGGTAGGTGATGGTGGTTTCTCACAGGGAAGAGCTGCTAAAAGACTTCCTTTGTTCCGTGGACACAATTTTGTACACTGGAAGGCCTTGATGAAGATGTTCATCATTGATCAAGACAATAAACTTTGGTCTATCATCCAGAATGGACCTTACATATTCTACACAGAAAAGGATGGGATTAGAACTTCCAAACCTGAGAAAGTCTGGAGT
Source organism: Linanthus parryae (assembly GCA_023055425.1). Lineage (NCBI taxonomy): Eukaryota > Viridiplantae > Streptophyta > Magnoliopsida > Ericales > Polemoniaceae > Linanthus > Linanthus parryae. The sequence continues at coordinate 120,545,746 of JALGPY010000003.1, read as the reverse complement.
CCTTGGGAAAAGTATTTTTCAATGCAGAGAAAGTCAGGAAGATCTTGAGAAGTCTTCCCAAAGCCAAATGGGAACTAAAGACCAATGCAATTGAAGAAGATCAAGATCTGTCCTGCCTCCAACTAGTTGATTTACATGGAAAGCTACTCACACATCAAAATTTCCGTGGGTGAAGCTGATGGAGAATTACCAGACAGTGTCAAGAATCTGTCGCTTAAGGAAAAAGAAAGTGGACAACCTCAAAGCCTTGAAAATAAGAATATGATGAAGAAGATCCTATTGCTCTCATTTCCAAATCCTTGACAATGATTCTCAAAATGAAGAAGAACTTTGGAAACAAAGACTTCAACAGAGATAGATCCAGATCTTCTAGTAGCAAGGACTACAAATGTAGTCCTCTTCCCATGGAAATAAATCTTAAGTAATGAATTACTTTGAACGTGGTGATGCATGCCACTTGATCAGAGATTGTCCTCACACAAAAGTAAGCACATTTAAAAGAAGGACAATGCAAGAAGGAAGAAAGCTATGGTAGCTTCATGGAGTGACTATGATTCTTCAACTGAGTCAAAAAATGAAGAAGAACAAGCAAACCTTTTCATTAAGGCCAAGAATGATGAAAACTCATAAATTAACATTGGGGTTGTCACCAAGAGCAAAGAGTAGAGATGGATTACTAATAGAGGTTTCTCCAAGCACATGAGTGGCAAAAGCTTTCTATTTTCTGAATTGAATGAGTAATCAGAAGGAACAATCACACATGGTGACAAAGGCAAATGCAACATCATATGAATCGGTCAAGTTGGTAATGATCCGGTAAATTCTATTTCAGATGTTTTTCTTGCAGATGGTTTGAAGTTTAATTTTATTAGTGTATCTCAATTATGTGATAAAGGCGATAGATTATTTTTGACAAAGAGAAATGTGTGGTGCAAGACGAAAAATCCGGAAATTGCATTCTCACTGCTCAAAGCTCAAACAATGTTTATTATTTGAATACTAACAAATTTGCGGGAGAAAGTCCGAAATCTCTCAAGGCTTTGAAAGAAGATTAGCATAGAGAGCTTGGACATATCAGCCTGCATATACTGAACAAAATAGTTTCTAAAGACTTGGTTAGAGGTTTTCCCTCCATCAAGTTCAAACATGAAGATGTATGTAAGGCATGTGCTCAAGGAAACCAGACAAAAAGTTCTTTCAAGCCAAAAAACTTTGTAAGTACAAGTAGACCTATTGAATAGCTTCATACGGATCTTTGTGGCCCTATAAGAATGCCAACTCCAAAAGGTAAGAAGTACATGCTGGTTGTTGTAGATGATTTATCTAGATTTACTTGAGTTATATTTCTTAGATAAAAGTTGAAGCTTTATCTAAATTTTCAAAGCTTTGTAAAGAGCTTCAAACTTTGAAAAACACGCCTATTGCTTCAGTAAGGAGTGATCATGGTCGATAATTTCATCAACTTGAGTTTGATTTTTTCTGTGCCAAGTATAGTATTTCACACAACTTTTCTGCTCCTGGAAATACTAAAAAAAATATGGTTCTTGAGGATATTTTTAGGACAATGCTTTTGGAAAACAAGTTGCCAAAGTCTTTCTCGGCAGAGGTTTGTAGGGTTTTGTAACGGATTATGCAACAGAATAAAAAAAAATAAAAATTCGCACAAGACCCTCCAAGGATCACAGGACTAGATATCATAACGATAGTAAAAGATTTAGTATCAAATACCTTGTTTGTCTCCTTGGGTGACTTCACACGTGAAATAGTGTTCACGTCTCTACGGATAGTCCACGCCTAGGATCAAGTATATTGTCTTTCCAATCGGATGTGATAGAAATTGATTGAAGGAAGAAGAAGAATCACGCAAACGAACCAAGAGAACGAGGCCGCGCCTCTCTTTGGGGGCCGACAGGGTAGGGGCGGCACTAGGGGGTTCGGCCCTCTAGTGTTGCTCTCTCTCCTTGATTTGTTCTCTCTTAATCTTGTAGGATATGAGAATCTATGAGAAAATAAGCTAGGAGTGCTCTTTATATAGTTAATAGACTCTTTATTATTTGCATAAATCCCCAATCCTAATCACGTCCTTACACGGATTAGTCCACATTGCAAATTAGTCCTACTAAGTTTGCATGTGGTTGCGCATTGATCTTTCTATTTAATTAATTATATTAATTAATTCCCAAGTCTAGTTTAATCCATATGGCGTGTGACCAATAGGTTTTTACTTAGTTGGTAGCAACGATTACTAACATGGAGCTGTGTCTAGCAACACATCCACGCCACCCAACTGATAGAAATAGTCAGTAATCCGACAAACCTTGTGACTATATTGTCTCATTGCTTTGTCTCAATATCCGGATTGGACACGAGATATACAAGTCACACTCGTATATCCAATCCATAGTTTCTCGATGCTGGGAATAGTCTCATCCATGCAGATAACATCAATATCCCATATTGATTTATCTGAGTCTGGCCAGATATTCTATAAGCACTACCCCTCTAGTGGCCACGGATATTTGTTCGCGTTATGTGGGAGGGAAAAATTCTATCTACCTCACTACCATATCTAAGCTTGATTCCTATTCTATCTACAGTGCAATTGTTTAGTTCTAAAACTAATCCTGAAGGTAATGACAGCTCGTACATGCCCACATCCAATGCAACAACCTTTGCTCCATTCTCAACGCGCATATCTATCTTCCCTTTAGCCAATCTTCTACTTCTCTTTAGATCCTGCACATTTCTAATAATGTGAGATCCACATCTAGTATCCAATACCCACGATGAAGAGATAGTTAAATTGACATCTATAACAAAAATACATGGTGGTAGTGGAATTACTATTCCAAACCTTTTATCATCTAGATACTTTGGGCAGTTCCTCTTCTTTGTCCAGGCTGAGTGCAGTAGTGACAATCACCCTTGGTCACACCCTTCACAGCGCCACCAGCAGGTTTAAGGGCAACATCCTTAGGTTTAGCAACTGACAAGCCTTCCTTTGGAGGTAGAAGCAAACTTTTTGCGCTTTTCTTTGCTAACCATCAATATGGCCTTGCCCTTTACATTTTTGATGCTTTGTTCAGCTGTCCTCAACATATTGAGTAAATATGGCAGAGGCTTGAGGATCTCATTCATGTTATATTTCATGATGAACCGTCCATAACTATCAGGCAACGATTTCAAAATGAGATCAGTGGCCAACTCTAGGCCTACGAGAAGCCCTAGGCGTCTGACGCTCTCCAAGTACCCGATCATACGGAGTACGTGAGGTCCCACAGGGTTTCCCTATGACATATGACATCTGAACAATGCCTTGGAAACTTCATACCGCTCAACCCTTGCTTGATCTTGGAAGAGCTTCTTCAAGTGTATGATCATATCAAACACAGAGATGTTCTCATGTTGCTTCTGAAGCTCAGAGCTCATGGTGCAAATCATAAGGCATGCCGCATCATTAGCATCGTCAACGATCTTTTGATGTGCCTTGATGGCTGCAGAAGAACTTTATTCTGTACCCTCAGGAACTTCCTCCTCTAGAGTGTACAGTTTCTTTTCTTGCTTGAGAACGATTCTGAAGTTTATGTACCAGTCTATAAAGTTTGTTCCAGAAAGCTTGTCCTTCTCAAAGACGGCTCGTAGGAATGTGATGAATTCGATGCATTTTTGCAATTGGTATTATACAAAATGAGAACTATACCCGTTTTAGTATTTTCTGAACAAATAATTACATTTAATAATGGCTAGATTATTAAAGATAGCTCCCACTATTTTTCCCGGATTAACAACCCTCCATATTAATGCGAAAATATCATTATATTTTCTAGTGGGGCCAAGATCCATATTTCACTTCCTTTTGAGCTTGCTTTGGCAAGTCACCCAAAAATTAGTTATTTAGGTAGGAACAATTCCAGTTGCATCTATATGCAACTCTTGGTTCAATTGGGAAAATAACTCCTTATTTATGTATCTCATAGATAATCCTAATTGGTTGCCTCTAGGCTTTTAATCCTATTAAAATCACCCAGTTGCATCCAATCTCTTACTCCAACAATTATACATTACTTCCTTGTGCCATCGCATCACATCATGATGAACCAAGTTGCCTTGCTTTGGCACGCACGAGCTTGGTAAATCCTGATCGTGATGAGTCTTGAAGTAATGAGAAGGGAAAACATAATATTTAAATTTGAGGGATTTTCCTTTCAATGTTAATTTGTTTTGTTGATCCATATCAACTGATCTACTTATTTGAGTTGGGAAATCTCACAATAAAAGATCCTAGTTGTATTATCTTGCTACCAATTTTGCTTGTATCAATCATACACCAACAATAAATAACAAGACAATAAATTAAACAACCACAAACAAAAAATAAACGTGATATGAATGAATATGACCTCTAACCTAAGATATTCCCAAGCAAATGAGAATATCTATGAACCCTAAAAAATAGCAAGCTCATCTCCATGTGCCTCCATCTTTTAGTCCATGCTCCATAGCATTGTGGAATATCGCCATCTTGTGGTTTCTTCTATTCTTCAGGCTTCTTCTCCATGTCTTGGCTATCATCTACTCTATATAATACTAGATAGCATCTATACTAAATAGAAAGATCTCACAAGTTGAGAAGAAGGCCGGCTCGCAGGCCGTAAAACTAATTAACAATTACATTAATTATTACAATAAAACCAAACCACAAAATATGACAATCACAACATCCACACCTAAGGCCATATCCAACCACCATGCGAATAACACATAAATAGTTAAAATTCTATTTTAAATCGGTTGGAGAATTTTAATTGTATTGGATGTACTAGGGTAAAAACAGTCCAAGAGGGAACACCAACACCTGGCTGAACCCCTTAATGGACCGCCACAAGCCACTGGGCCGAACGACCCTAGGCCGCACGGCCCAACCGTGCGCCTAGGCCGACCCGACCTTGTGGTCGTGGCCTTGCTTGCCGCGCAAGGAAAGGGGGAGGGGGACGGCTAGGGCTTTAGCCCTAGTTGTTTCCTTCCCTCTTCCTTCCTTGTTGTCCAAGCATGATTGTTTCTAAATTTTGGGAAAAAACCCCTTTTCCTTAATTTGTGCCCAAAGCCTAGTTTCTAAGATCCAAAAGTTCAATTATGTACTGAATCCAAATCAACTTGCATCAATATGCCAATTATTAAGTTTTACACGAACAATTCAAAATTAAGATGTAAAACTAACATAATCAACACATAAACTGATACCAATGTAGGGTCGTGTAACGGATTACACAGCTGAATAAAAAAAAATAAATATCCGCACAAGATCCTCCAAGGATCACAGACTAGACATCATAACAATAGTAAATGATTTAGTATCAAATACCTTGTTTGTCTCCTGGGATGACTTCACACGTTAAATAGTGTTCACGTCTCTACGGATAGTCCACGCCTAGGATCAAGTCTAGAGTCCTTCCAATCGGATGTGCTAGAAATTGATTGAAGGAGGAAGAATAAGAATCACGCAAACGGGCCAAGAGAATGAGGCCGCACCTCTCTTTGGTGGACGACAGGGTAGGGGCGGCACTAGGGGTTCAACCTTTTAGTGTTTCTCTCAATCCTTGCTTTATTCTCTCATTTTCAATGTAGGATATGAGAATCTATGAGAAATTAAGCTAGGAGTGCTCTATATATAGTTAATAAACTCTTAATTAACTGCATAAAGTCCCAATCCTAATCATGTCCTTACACGGATTAGTCCACATTGAAAATTAGTCCTACTAAGTTTGCATGTGGTTGCACATCGATCATTCTATTTAATTAATCATATTAATTAATTCCAAATTCTATTTTAATCCATAGGGCGTGTGACCCCATAAGTTTCTACTTAGTTGGTAGTAACGCTTACTAACATGGAGTGGTGTCTAGCAACACATCCACGCCACCCAAATAATATAAATAGTCAGTAATTCAACTAATCTTGTGACTATATTGTCTCATCCCTTTTTATCTATATCCGGATTGGACACGAGGCATACAAGTCACACTCGAATATCCAATCCATAGTTTCTTGATTCTGGGAATAGTCTTATCCATGCAGATAACATCAATATTCCATATTGATTTATCTGAGTCTAGCCAGATATTCTATAAGCACTACCCCTCGAGTGGCCACAGATATTTTCTCCCGTTATGTGGGAGGGAAAAATTCTATCTACATCACTACCATCTCTAAGCTTGCTTCCTATTGTGTCCGATATGCGCCTTTATTACTACCCAGTTACGGTGTAGCGTTTGACAATATCAAAAAATAATATTCCACAACTAGTCTAGTGACTTCAAGTCTATTGATGATAATACCGTTGTCACTACGAGAAGCACTTGTGACTTTACATAAATTTCATGTAGCCTTCTCGTTGTGGGTCAATTCAGTATGCCATTACTCCTAATGCACACCCAAGTGCTAGAATTGATATCTCCATACCAATCTACCCACATACTAGTCTATAGTTGATCGTCTAATTAATCAGTATAATTGACTAGGGATATTTGAGATAAAATACATTTGTAAACTAAGGACTTCATTATATTAAATATCTACATAAATAATATGATGAATATTCTAGCCAAAAATAATGTTCATACTAAATAAGATTGCCTCTAGGGCATCTGTTCCAACAAGGCTGTCAACAATGAAAACTTAAATTTGAACATGTGACTGATTAGGCCTATTTTGAAGAAGACTCATTATGAATTTTTCAAAGGGAGAAAGCCAAATATTGCTTATTTAAAACCTTTTGGCTGTACGTGTTTTGTTCACAATAATGGTAAGGATAATCTTGACAAGTTTGGTAAGGATAATCTTGACAAGTTTGAAGCCAAAAGTGATGAAGGTATATTTCTTAGTTATTCCTTGACTAGCAAAGCTTATTGAGTTTACAATAAGAGAACCAAGCTTGTTGGGGAAGTATACATGTTTTTATTGATGAAGGCTATGATGGTTCTTTGAGTGATGGTTTTGCAGACTTGAATCTGAACAAGCATGATTCTGAGGATGAAACAGATCCAGACAATGGTTCCAAGAATAAATTGGAGGAAAACACAAGAAATATTCAAAGCCTTGAAAATGAGTTTCAAAGCCTTGACATATTATCTCAAGAAACACATAGTGGTCACGCCACTGCATCAAGATCTCGGGGCCTTGAAAAGATTCCTAGAGAATCAGAACCATGGACACCAAGAAAGAAGTTCAGATATCTGTCATCACATCTAGCAGAAAACATCATTTCTTATCAATCTACTGGTACACAGACAAGATCTCAGTTAAATAACTTGTGTGCTTTTAATGCTTTAGCGTCCATTGTAGAGCCTAAGAAAGCACTACAAGAAGCAGACTAGATCATTGCTATGAAAAGTGATCTCAATGAATTTGAGAGGAGCAAAGTTTAGAACCTAGTCCCCCCCCCCCCACAATGATTAGTCTGTGATTGGAACAAGGTGGGTGTTAAAAAAAAAGCTGGATGAAAATGGAAAGGTAATCAGAAAAAAGGCAAAACTTGTAGTTCAAGGCTACAACCAGGAAGAAGGTATAGACTATGAGGAGACTTTTTCTCCTGTGGCCAAGTTGGAAACAATCATAATTTTACTTTCATTTGCATGACATAAAAACATCAAACTTTTTCAAATGGATGTTAAATGTGCATTTCTAGATGATTTTCTGCAAGAAGAATTTTATGTTTCTCAACCTCCTGGGTTTGAAAATGATGAGTTTCCTAACTATGTTTATAAGCTTGACAAATCTCTTTATGGTTTGGAACAGGCTCCAAGAGTTCGGTATGAAAGATTGCCAAAGTTTCCACTCGAAAATGGTTACAAAAAGGCTTAGTTGATAAAACTCTTTTCATAAAGACTCATGAGAAAGATATTTTAGTACTACTGATATATGTTGGGAAAAATGTTCAGTAGAACGGTTCTAGGTAGGTCCTCCATTAAAATTTGACACGTGATTAGAAAGATTAGAAAAAAGATATCCCAACTTGATTCATTAACAAAGAAAGATGATGTATATTTATTTTAATTTTGAATGGAGGACCTACCTAGAACCGTTCTACTGAACTTTTTTCCTATATGTTGATGATATTTTGTTTTGTGATACTAATGATTCTCTTTCTAAAGATGTCTGTAGTCTTATGAGTATGGAATTTGAGATGAGCTTGATGGGAGAGTTAAAGTTATTTCCTGGACATTATGTACATCAAATGAAGAAATAGATTTTTCTACACCAGAGTAAGTACACAAAGGATCAGCTGAACAAGTATAACATGTCTCAATCCAAGGCTGCTAAAACTCCCATGAGTTCTACGATATCCTTGTACAAGGATCAAAATGGTAAGAGTATGAACCAGAAAGAATTTAGAGGTATGATTGGTTCATTACTATATCTTACCACAAGCAGGCCATATATCATGTTTAGTCTTTGTATGTGTGCTAGATTCCAAGCTGATCCTAAAGAATCAAACTCAGTTGCTGTCAAAAGAATCTTCAAATAGCTCAATGGTACCAAAGACTTAGAGCTTTGGTATACTAAACAGTCTACTTCTCTTTATGTGGCTCTTCAGATGATGATTTTTCAGGATATAAAGTCGATAGAAAAAGCACTTCAGGGTGTTGCCAGTTCCTTGGATCATCCCTGATAAGCTGACACTCTAAGAAGCAAAATTCAGTGGCTTTATCAACAACAGAAGATGAATACATAGCAGCTAGAGCTTTTTGCTCACAAGGAATGTGAGAACACTAGTGCAATCTCAATTACAAAGAATCCAGTTCAGCACTCAATGACTAAACACATAGACATTAAACATCACTTCATAAGAGATCATGTGGAGAAAGCTGATGTATCCTTGTCATTTGTGCCTAATAACATGCAGTTTTCAGATATCTTCACTAAACCATTACCAGAGGAAAGACTCACGGCCCCGAGGTTAGAACTGAGCATGTTAAACAAGGAAGCATTGGTTTATGGGGAGTATTAGGTAATTTTTATGTGTTTCAATGTTTTGGCAAGTTTTTAAATCTTTGAAAAGCTTTTCGAAGCCTTGAAAATTTTATTTGCAGTATCACTGTTTTTCAAGGCCTTGAAATTCTTTTCAAAGCTTTGAATATCAACCAGTATACTATATTGTCAATGAATGGATCATCAATGCTGTATGTTATCTCTATAGATAATTGCCTAACATTGTTTTTACCTTTTAATTTTTTTCCCAAATCAATATTATATTATTTCCCTCCACACGTCACACAGGGAGTTTGAATTTCACACAAACCTTCCTTCTTCAAATATTTATGGAATATTCAATTTTCTTTTCAAACTCAAACACTTCAGTATTTATCTTATCTCTTCTATCTCTCGTTTCTATCACACATGCCTCTTCTTCCTAGCCTCCCAAACCCTAATGGAATCATGAAGAACCTCTGAGAGAATCAAGATGGCTAGAGGTTCAAATTAAAGCTCAGGAAAGAAGAGAAAAGCTGCAGAAGAAGAAGTTAAAGCAATAAGTGATGGGCCAAGTTCCAGAACTCCTAGTGCACCAAGACCACCCTCTCCTCCTCCGAAGAAGAAAAATAAGAAAGATAAGGGAGGTCAGACTGCTGCTTCAAGCAAGAAAAAGCCAGATCCAACAGTTGTTTCTGAGAAACAGAAAGGTGTTCGAATTGGTAGCCCAAATAAGGTGAAGAAGAAGCCTCAGAAATTAGACAAAGTGAAAGAGAAGGTCACTGGATAGAAGATTTAAGAATCAGAGAAGGACACTGGGAAAAAGTTTTAGATCTACTCTGAGAAGAAATCCCATTCTGATAAGAAAACTATTTCTAGCAAGTGATTTATCAGACATTTTGAAAGAGGAAATTGGTTAGATGGTTTTTTTTCCAACTCCTATAGATTACTGTAACATGATCAGTACTAGCATGTTGCATGGTATTATCGATTGTGGTTGAAGGATAATTTGTCTGGAATCTGGATAGGACTAGTGGTGTGATGAGAGCGAGGATGAGTTCCAACCTGGCGATAACAAGTTACAAATACCTGGAACCACTATCTGTAAATAGTATGTCTCAAATAGATTATAGACTGATTAGAGGAACTTTTTTCTAAAGATGTTGATTGTAATAAGTGTATGTACGGTATTCTTATTATGGCTTCCCCCAAAAGAAGATTCGCATAAACATCATAGTTATTTTGCAGTATCCTGACAAATAGAAAGAATATACTTCTTCCGTTTCTTTTGGAATGTCCTTGTTTGACTTTTTAACCCGTAAGTGGGTCATTTTGACTCAGTGATTTAGATAGCAAGACAATATAGTTTGTAGAATTTTTTTCATGGTGTTGTAGAGTAAAGTAGCAAAGACTACAAAATTATTGTATCCTTTTGCTAATCAAATAACCGGGTTAAATAGACGGAGTGAATAGTGAAAAAAGTGAAGTATGCTGAAAGAGAATAAACATTATTTTATATCACCCCACCCCAAAACACACACACAGACACCAAAATAGCTACTGCCAGAATGAAATCCTTGTGTGCATAATCTTTTCCTCACTACCGATCAAATTCGGGGAGTTCCAAAATTTACACCCTGTACATATTTAAGCAGGTCAATTTTGATAAGGTTAGTCTTGGTCATAAAAAAAAACACATGTATAAAATGCTTCAAACATGCCCTTGAGTGATTTGTGGGTAATTGATAGAATTTGAAGGCCAAGTCCCGTTCATTAGATGTTTGTTACTGCCGAAACTGTGCATCGCGATAAACCAATGTGACATAAGTGCGTATACCATATGAATGAGATAAAAGTATATGGTTTGGTGGCATATCTCTGCTAAGATTAATGAGCAACATGTTTAAGTCCCCATTATTTCTTTATTCTCCTTAGACTTTTAGCTTTCTGCATGGTGCCGGTATAGAACTAACAGCATCGTATGGATTAGTCCACCAATAATATTGGATGGATGACTTTATAACTTTAGAAGTACAAAAGACATCCCTGCACGTTGCGACCGTACCCAACTAGATTGTTATTTCTCTCTCACTGTTGACCAATTTTTGTGCTCTCAGTTAGTGTAAAACATGCATGAACTTGAAACAATACACGAATTATCTATTGATGACATGGTTTGGTACAAGAATGTTATTGTTGTGACATGGTTAGCCTCAAAGGTTACATGTTTTTTGTTTCTATTTTTATAGCACATCTGCTTGACTTAAGAAGTTACTAAACATTCGTGAGGGCACGTAGAGCACTCTCTTGTGTCTGTATTCGGACTCTATATAAAGCTTGTACAGTCTCTCAAAGGAATATCAACTCATAAGCCACCATCAACTGTCTGAGGTTCTTTAGAAAGAAGACAATGGCTTCTCTCCTCCATCCAGTGTTCACCGGCTTCTTCCTCATCGGATTTATTTTAGCAATCATAAAAGGGTCAACCGCTGCCAGTTACTCGCCTGCATATTCTCACCCTGTGTTCAGATCAAGCAAATGGACATGGGCGTATGCCACCTTCTATGGTGATGAGTCTGCTTCTGAGACCATGGGTTAGTATGCCTTTCTCTGAACATTAAATGAAGTCAGACTCTGTTTCAGCTCAATTGCTGAAAGCAGGAAGGATTAGTTCATGCTCAAATTGATATTGATTATAACTTTTATTTCGTGTGCAGGAGGAGCTTGTGGATACGGAAATTTGTTCAGCAACGGTTATGGAACCAACACAGCAGCATTGAGTTCGACATTGTTCCATGACGGCTTCGCCTGCGGGTCTTGTTAGCAGATAAAGTGTGCTCAATCAAAGTGGTGCTATAACACGGTTGCAACTGTTACGGCCACAAACCTTTGCCCGCCAAACTGGTCACAGGACTCCAACAATGGCGGGTGGTGTAATCCTCCTCGGTCGCACTTTGACATGGCCAAACCTGCCTTCATGAAAATAGCTCAGTGGAAAGCCGGCATTGTCCCTGTCGTGGACCGCAGGTAAATATACTAAAAAACATGTAACTTTATCTGAACCCGCCTTTTTCTGCTCTCAATACTAATACTGTATTGTACATGACTTTTTTGTTTCTTTTTCTTTTAGGGTACCGTGCATTCGTGAAGGCGGAATCCGATTCCAGTTCCAAGGGAACGGGTATTGGTTGTTGGTTTACGCGATGAACGTGGCTGGAGGTGGCGACATTGCGAAGATGTGGGTGAAAGGGAGCAAGACAGGGTGGATTAGCATGAGCCACAACTGGGGAGCTTCATACCAAGCTTTTGCAACATTGGCTGGTCAATCACTTTCTTTCAAGCTCACTTCTTACACAAACCAGGAGACCATTATAGCATACAATGTTGCTCCTTCAAACTGGAACATAGGAATGACTTACCAAGCCAGGGTTAACTTCCATTGATGTGATGTGTATATATTGAGGCACAACCTCTCTCATCCATCTATTGCCACCTTTGAGCTTTATTCTAAGCCAGGGTTATAGAGCTAGTGGAAAACAGTCGTCTTTGTTAGGTAGGAAGGAACGATGTACTCGACCTTCCTTCGTTAATCTGGGAAAAGGGTTGTTGTTGTTTGTCAGGTACGAGTGAAGACCTCATTTAATTTTCTTTACCATTCTACATTCTGTTTGCGATCCATTTTCTCTTCGCATCACATGCTTCTATTTTACTGGAACTTGGTTTGAGACCGGCCTGAATTTGGATAACACCTTTACTCCTTAAGCATCTTTGTCGTAGATGTTCGCTTTATTGCACCTAACACTTTGGTCCAAGTTGTAAAGAACATATAGGTCGGTTCATGAGCCTCCTACGACATCCCGCTTTTTTTTTTTTTTTTTTTCACCGGCAACGAAAGATAGCATAAATAAAATCGTCATACATGCGAAGTCCTGAGGGACATATCCCCCGAAAGTACAATAACAAAGAACTGGGACCAACCCCAGAAGCAAAAGAACAAAATAAGACCCTACCAAACTAAAGGCAAAAACGAGTATCTTCTTGGGCTGATTTGGCGAGTGCGTGGGCTGTAGAGACGTCCACCCTACAAACTTTAGTCACCGTGCATGAAATCAGCCGATGAAGAAGCTCTAGAACTGCATGAATGGTGGCAGAGTCCTGAAAAGCCCCTTTAGAGGGGTCCTGAAGCTGCACAATGAGGTTAAAGCAATCAGTGAGGAAGTGAACTTTATTGAAATTTGAAGACATACACCATATAATTGCATAATAAAGGGCCAGGAGTTCTGTGTGGAGAGCTGAATGGGCGTAGGTTCTGCGCTTCTCTCTGTGAAGGAGTTGACCGTCCTTTGAGAAGACAGCGAAACCAATGCCATCCGAACCTGTAGCTTCGATCCAAGAGCCATCCGTTTGAATGGTGATGTCATAGCAGCCAGGGGTGGGGGGCCAATGACCACCATGGAAGCTGGCAGGGGGGCTGGGACCCGTATCTGGCCTGGGTCTTCGCCTATCAAACTCCAGGGAGGCAGCGAGGAATTGGAACGCTGTAGAGACTGCTTCTGCGGTTATTTGTGCCGCAGTGGCCCTGGATTCTTGGAAGATTGCCGAGTTCCGCGATTTCCAAAGGCTCCACAGGATAGCCGTGAAGGCGCAAAGGTTCTTCTTGTCATGCTTGAGGGTGAGAAGCCAGTGATGGATCCAAGAGGGGAGGTCAGAGTTATGGGGGGTAGTGAGGATTTGGGTTCCAAAAGGAGATCGGCCCCAAGTGTCAATGGCCTTGCAACAGCGACGAAAGATGTGGTCTGAGGTTTCTTCATAGGTGGGACATGTTTGGCAATGAGGGGGAACATGAGGGAGGTGTGTGGCTATGTTATGCTTGGTCGGGAGGGCATTGGCGAGGACTTTCCATAGGAAAACCTTTATCTTCTCTGGAAGGTGGAGGCTCCAGAGTGTTTTCCACGGGCTGTTTGGGGTTTCTGGGACGAAAGATTCGATGAGGGAGGCAGGGGCAAAAGGGGTTGAGGACACGTCTGAGCTAAGGTGTCGACCTGATTTGGTGGAATATTGTCCATTGATGGTGTAAGGCCAGACCAGTTTGTCCGGGGTGGAGGAGGGATGGAGCCGGATGCTTAGGATGCGAGGGATTAGGAAAGGGAGAATGAGGGCTTGTAGGGCTTGAAGGTTCCAGGAGGGGTGGGGGCCGTTATGTGAGATGAGGTCAGAAACTTTGAGAGTTGGATTTGGGTTATGGCCCAGGAAAGATGCAAGGGAGGGTTTGAGGGAGGGAATCCATCTGTCAGAGAACACCTTAACTGAGGCACCGTTGTGGATATTCCATCTGGTTCCTTCTTTGAGGAGGTCGCGTCCATGGAGGATGCTCCGCCAGGTCCAAGAGCAGGCTTGAGGGGGTTTGGCCTGAAGGAGATCATCTTTGCGGCAGTATTTGGCGGTGAGGGTTCTAGATAAAAGGAGGTTTGGTTTGGTGAGGATACGCCAACATTGTTTAGCAAGGAGAGCTTGGTTTGTGGTTCTGAGGTCTGAGAGCCCCAGACCTCCTTCAGTTTTTGGTTTAAGAAGGATATGCTTGCTCACCATGTGAAGGGGGTTTGGGGAATGGGGGTTCCACCAGAATTTCCTGATGTCAGCTGAGACACGGTCACATATCGACAGGGGGAGCTTGAAGGTTGAGGCAGCGTAGATGGGTAGGGATTGGAGGACAGATTTGGCCAGTGTCAGCCGACCCGCGCTGTTAAGCCACCTTCCTTGCGAACCGTTTGTTTGGTTAGTAGTTTGGTCGTTGATGAATCGGAAGAAAAGTTTCTTGGCAGGGCCAGGGTTTGTTGGCAGCCCCAAGTATCGGGAGGGATTATCTGTGAGGGGGTAAGGGAGGAGGCGAGAGACCAGTTGGATGGTACGGAGGGGGGGCATTGGGGCTGAGGATGATGGATGTTTTCTCCCTGTTGATGGATTGGCCAGAGGCAACACAGAAGCTGTCAAGAGTAGTGGCGAGGGCACGACAACTTGTGCTTGTGGCTTTGAAGAAAATGAGGCAGTCATCTGCAAAGAAGAGGTGGGAGATGGGGGGGGGGCTGAGGGGTGGATTTTGATTCCTGGGCTGATATTTTGGGCTTCTAGGGCGTGCAAGTTTTGGGAGAGGGCTTCAAGGTAGAGGATGAAAAGGTATGGGGACAAGGGGTCTCCCTGACGGAGGCCTCTGCAAGGTTTGAAAACTTCAGTTGGGTTTCCATTCAGAAGGACGGCCATGGAGGTGGTGGTGAAGCACTGGGAAAGTAGTGAGATCCAGTGCGGGGGAAAGTTCATTTTGGTTAGAAGGGTGTTGAGGAAGTTCCAGTCCACTCTGTCAAAGGCCTTACTCATGTCGATGTTAAGGGCTGCGAGAGTGGTGAATCCTTGTGTCCGATGGTGGATGGCGTGGAAAAGCTCATTTGCTAGGATCGAGCTGTCTGTTATCTGTCTTCCTGGCAAAAAAGCATTTTGGTTGGGGCTGATGAGGGAGTCGAGGACATGTTTAAGTCTATTGGCAAGGGTTTTGGATATGATTTTGTAGAGGTTATTGCAGAGGCTGATGGGACGAAAGTCAGAGGGTTTGGTGGCCCCAGGTTTTTTAGGGATGAGGATAAGGTGGGTGAGGTTCAGTTCACGGAGCATGAATCCGGATCTGAGAAAGGCCAAAGCTGCCGTGGTGATAGAGGGGCCAACGATGTCCCAGTATTCTTGGAAGAAAAGGGCAGGCATGCCATCAGGCCCAGGGGCTTTGTGTGCTCCAAGGTCAAAGGCCGCTGCTTTTACCTCAGCAGCAGTGAAGGGGTTGTTAAGGTAGGCTATGTTAGCTGGGGAGAGACTGGTGTGGAAATTATCCCAGCCTACCCAAGCTTCAGGTTGGGGGGCAGGGTCAGGGGGTTTGAAAAGGTCCTTGAAGTAGCGGACAAGGGCGTGGCCTATGTCCTGTTCCCTGGTCAGGGTTTGACCAGTGTGGTCTTCTAAGATGTTAATCCTAGAAGAGGCTTGCTTAATCTTGAACGCCTTGTGGAAGACTGCTGTGTTCCTGTCACCTTGATGGAGCCATCTAACCTTTGATTTTTTAGCCCAGTAAGCTTCTTCCCTAAGGAGGAGTTGTTCGAGCCTGAGTCTCACATTAGCTTCCATAGGTGCGAAGGATTGCACCTGGGTGTGGGAGTGGCAATGCTTGAGTTGGTTACGAACACTGAGGATTTCCTGTTTAAGGGGGGTGACTCCATGTTGACTCCATTTGAGTAGGGCAATGCGGGTGGCTTTCCATTTAGCTTGGACTTGGAACAAAGGGGAACCTGAGCAGTGGGTATTCCAAGCGGTGGCAATGGTAGTTCTACAGGAATCCAGTCTGGTCCAGTAACTCTTGAAGTTGAAGCGGGCTTTCCTAGAGACCGGGTTCGGGGTTTTGAGGATGAGGGGTCCATGATCCGAAGCAAGGATCGGGAGGTTGATGATGTGGCCTTGTGAAAAGGAGGTGATCCACTCAGGGTTGCAGAAGCCCCTGTCAAGTCTGACATAGGTGCGATTTGCACCCTCCCTGTTGTTTGTCCAGGTTAGATGGGGTCCAGAGTATGGGATTTCGGTGAGGTGGAGGGTGGCTAGGAGTTGGTGGAGGGCGTGGTTGCCTGGGATGGAGGCGGACCGCAACCCCCATTTATCATTGCTGTTGAGGGCTTGATTAAAGTCCCCAATGCACGCTAGGGGGCCTCGGATGCTTGCCAGGGTAGAGGTTAGGGAGGCGAAGACGCTCTGGCGTTGGTGGAGGTTTGGGGAGCCATAGATGCATGCAAGGTGCCACGGTGGGAGGCCACATTCGGTGACCTGGACAAGGATGAGGTGTTTATTACTAAGGACGGGGTTGATTGTGATGTTATCTTTCCATCCAAGCCAGAGGCCTCCACGGGTTCCTTCGGGCTCGACACAGGTGTGGTTATTGAAGCCCCATTTGGCTAGGGTGGGGGTGGTGAAAGAAGAGGGACACTTGGTTTCCATAAGGAAAATCAGGCCTGGGCGGTGCTCGATTACATCCGCCCCAAGTGTATGAACTGTCAGGGGCTGGCCTAGGCCCCTGCAGTTCCAGCAATAAAGGATCATTGGGGACGCCGTGACTGCGGCGCGGCAGTCACAGCAGACAAAGAGGGGTCAGGTAAGAGCTTCTTTTTTGGGTTGTGGGTGGTTTCAGTAGGTGTGGAGTATTTTCTTTTTTAGTTAATTTTTTGGGGGGGCTTGCAAACATGTAGTAGTAGGGGTTTCTTTCGTGGTTTAAAGTGTGTGGAGGATGCTAGTTTCCTTTTTTTAGAGCAGTATGAGGGAAGGGGGCCGATTAAGATAGTAAGGGGACATGGAGGGGGGATTTTCATGCAGGGGGAAACTAACACAGTAAAGGCATCAACATATAATTCGAAGGGAAGCATGCAGCATGGATGAAACATGGTAGGAACATGTAATTTGAAGGGAAACATGGTAGACATATAGGAACAGTAAGGAGGAGACAACGTGGAGATCGTACCCGGGTCGGTGCCATTAAAGGTCAACCGAATCCTAGACGGAGGGGCGACAGTGATCCTAGCTCCAAACTTCCTTGCTTTCTTGGGGGGCGGAGATGCCGGCTGAGGGGGTGTCAGTTCAGTGGGTTGGTAGACTACCATGGCGAGGCAGTCGACCGGAGCTTCAGGGGGCAGGGGGGTCTCCATTCCCATCGGGAGAGTCCGGCGTTTCTTGAGAGGAAGAGATGTCTCTGAAGTGGATTTCCTTTTGATGGGTTTGCTTTGTGGAGTGGGCTGCATCTCATCATCCTGGATGTCCAGGTTGTCCATGGCATCAATCTGGGCTTGGAAATGGTCATCAAACCCAAAGTGGCCTTGTCTTTTTAGGTGGGCTGGTAGAGGGTCATAGTGGCCCAAAGGTTCAGACATGGTGCTGGGGTTGTTGGGTTTTTGGAAGCAGTTTGGAGTTGGGTCCGAAAAGGATTTTGGGTTTGTGGGCCTTTCGGGAGAGAAGCCCTTTTGTGGTTAGGGTTTCTGATGGGAGACAACTGTTGGCTGCCGTGGTTTTGTGGGAAACCTGGTGGGGTGGATTCGATGTGTGCGGGGGGTACGAGGTTTCCTACATGAGAAGTCGCTGTCTCCATCGAGGGTTCAGGCGATAGACGGCGAAAAGGGGTTGCAGGCCTGTTGTAGTTGAGGGCGACCTGCGGTGTGGTGTCGTTTTCATTGACCCACACTTGTATCGAGGACGAGGACCTCGATTCCAGAGAGAAGACGCTCGTTGGTGACCTGGCCCGCCTGGGTTCGACTTGCTGGTTCGCCGGCGCCGGATGAGGTTCATCGGGTTCTCCGGTGTCCCCTTCTTCCCCTGTGTTGCCAAATGCCCCTTCTACCTGCTCGAGATCTTCTTCAGAGGGGTCCTCTTCTTCTGCCGAGGTGTCGTCTCCCTCATCCGAGACTGCCTCGTCGGAGTACGGGAACGGCCGGTAGAACACAGTAGTGAAAATTCCCTGGGGCCATTCCACAATCCTGGTTTCGTGAGGGCCATCGTGAAGGGTGACCCGGATCTTCTGTGTTCGGTTCACGTTCGTGTTCCTCACAGCTCGCATCTCCCTAGTATAGAGGGCTTCCTCGTTCCAATTTAGGAGCCGGAGGTTGTGGGCGGTGGCAGTGCGACGGAGTTTGCGGTGGACAAGCTCGGAGGCTTTCGATTTGGGGATGTAGCAGGTAGATTCCATATGCCCAATGTTGCCACAAGATGAGCAGAATCTGAAGACTTTCTCATAGGAGAACTGAACCCATTCCTATTCTTGATTGAGAAGGCGGATGTAAGCACCATCCAGGAGTGGTTCAGAGAAATTCACCTCTACTTTAGCACGGACCAAGCCCAGGTTGTCATCTACCTCAGTGGGGAATTCCACTTGGAATATGTTTCCAGTGGTGACAGCAATTTGTTTCACCACATCTTGAGTGAAGTAGTCGGCTGGAATGCCTTTGAGTTGGATCCATAGCTCATTCCTGGCGAATTTGTGGCTGCGGAGGGAGAAGTTTGGCTCCCATTTCCGCAGGGAGAGTAAAGCGCCTTGGATGTTGAGAGGGATTTGCAGGAGAACATCATTTCGATCCATAATAGAATCGAAAGTGAAGGCGAAAAAGTTATCGCCGACTTTAGTGACTTTGACAGCGCCGGCGAGCTCCCAGTCCCGATCAACTTCAGTTTGGATGTCCTTGGTGGTAAAGAACCGGTGGTCCCAAATGAATCCTAGGAGTGCCATATTCCACTGAGCTCGGTTGTGTTCAATGGCTGAGGAGTGGTTGATGACAATTTCGGGTCCAATGAGGGTGTAGGGGGGTTGGTAAGGGTTTGGCGGTGGGGTAAGAGCAGCCATAATCCAAGAGTAAATGATCTTACAGAGGTGGTGGAGGAGGAGGTAGGTAAGAGTAAATGAGAGTAAAATGAATGAGATGAGGTTAATGTGATGAGGAACCAGTTGCCAGAACCATGGCATGAGTAATCTGAAGGGGAAGCAGGTGATGGACCGGTAAGAGAAGGGGGTTGTCAATTGCTGTCAATGGGGTGGGAGGGAGGAGGTTTCTAGAGTGAGAAAGTGCATTGCACTCGATCTCGAGAATAAGATAATATTTTGACATCCCGCTTATAGCTGTGAGATTAACACATTTTTCAGGTTCTTCGAAAAATTATTCGGGTATTATTTGGGCGTAGTGATTTGGTTAGCAAAATAAAACAAGAATTTGGTATTTTTTTGTGGTACTGTATAGCAAAGTTTACTCTACGACACCATGGAAAGATTATCAATTCTTGCAACGTTATGCTAACCAAATCACTAAACCCAAATAATACCCAAATAGTTTTTTTGGAACGGAGGGAGTAGGGGCTTCCAGTATTTTGTTAATTTCCTTAATTACTTCATCGATTAACATAATTATAAACTTATATAGTTATGACAATTCAAATTAGAATTATAACGATAATTTAATTTAATTGAGTTAAAAACCTCGATTGTTGTGACTGTTGAATATGTGCTTTTACAAATACCCGACTAATTATGATCATTAAAAGGGAAATAAAATGCAATTTTAACTAATTTCAAGTTTATTGAGTTTTAAATATGTTTACTTGTAACTATTTAGTTTGATCTTTTTTTCTAAATATATATATATATATATATATATATTTATTTTGTACTTTTTCAAAAAAGTATGTTGTATATGGGGGGTTGTTGATTGATCAGATTATTGCATGTACCAGTAGCACAGAGCCATGCAAAAACAATACAAGTATATGTCCATGTTATGTCACTCACGACTCATGAACAATGAAAGAAACGAGTAAATACAAAGTTTACGTGGTTCGCTAGCCATAATCGAGCTGACTACTTCCACGACGAAGATGGACCTTTATTTATCAACAGGAGCGATTACAATGTAGTGCATACACGTCCTAAACTCTTAGGGAACCATTTTTAGTGCTTAGAACCGACTTAGAGCTTTCCTAGATGGATTTGGAAACGACTCCAAAACGCTGACCCGCGACCAGTCTTGCGACCTGGCCTGTAGGTCGTGCGACCTCAAGCTCCCAAGGTCGTGCGATCTTACGCCCATGTCGTGCGACCTCTGAATATATCCTGGATGTTTCAGTTTTTGTCCTCCAGGTCGTGCGACCTCTTGGGCATGTCGTACGACCTCTGGAACATATCCCTTGCTTCTTAGCTCTCCATTTAGACCCCTTTTGGTATCCGTTGATGCTCTTGATGATTTCTTCAACTATTCAAGGCAAAAATCCAATAAATCTCAACCTTGACTTGAATTCTCTCATCAGTAACAACTCCTCTTCTCGCAAATAAAGCTTTCCTCCTCCGCACCCAATAGATCTCGTCAGAGAGACTCACTGGAACCCTACCGGATCCGACATGCCCCCGAAGGGATTCACCGGCTCAAGATGTTGGGCACTTCAAGACAATACTGGAATTTCTCTCCGGAACTGGCTTCGTGAACATATACGCGAGTTGTCAGCTGTCCCCACCTTCTCCAACTTGATCCTGCTCTCGTTTCCCAGAAAATGATACCTGACGTCGATATGCTTGGTCCTTTCATGATGAACATGGTCCTTAGTCAAGCAAATCGCAATCAAGCTATCAAAATAGACTATCGCTTGATCTTGAAGTAGGCATAGATCATTTACCATTCTTGTAAGCCATATTTCCTCCTTTTCTGCTTCCGTTAGAGCCATATACTCCACCTCCGTGGTTGACAAAGTCACAATTGGCTGTAGTGTAGCCTTCCAACTCACAAAAAAACCTCCCAGAGTAAACACATAGCCAATCATTGATCTCCTGCTATCAATATCCCCTGCATAGTCCGAGAACCCAACTACCAAGATGTCTTCACTAGCCCCATAACACATGCCAATGTCTGACATACCTTTAATGTACCTTAATATGCGCTTCACCGCCTGCCAGTGATCCTTACTCGGTTGAGCAATAAAATGACTTACCACACTAACAAAGTATGTTATGTCCGGTCGAATACAAACCATAGCATACATGAGGCTTCTAACTGCACGCTAGCATACGGAACCTTGAACATGTACTCCTACTCCTTCTCAGTCTGACGATGTACATTCCTAGCTTGCTAATAGTTTCCACAGAAGCATCTACATATTTTGCTCATAACATCCCAAATCTCCCCAAGACATTCTTGATGTATCCCTGATGTGATAGGAAAACTTCTTCTTCTTCCTATCTCTATAGATCTCAAATCCTAGAATCTTTCGATTAGCCCCCAGATCCTTTATCTCGAATTCCGCACTGATACCTCTTCAATTCTTGTATGTCCTTCATATCCTGAGTTGCAATAAAGATTTCATCTACATATATAACTAGGTAGTTTCTCACCTCGCAACAGCTTGTGATACACACAACAATCATACTCGCACTTCTTGTAACCAATTATCTACATGAAGTTGTCAAACCTCTTGTAGCATTGCCTCAGTGGCTGTTTAATTCTATAGAGAGATATTTTCGACTTGCACACGTGTTCTTGTTTTCCAGGAATTTCGAACCCCTCCGGTTGGATCATGTATATCTCGTCATCCAACTCCTTATGTAGGAAAGCTGTTTGCATCTAGCTGCTCAAGCTCTACGTCGTGGTGCGCCACCAGCGCTAGTAGCACCATGATCGAAGTATGTCTGATCACTGGTTAGAAGATCTCGTTGTAGTCATCTTCTGACTGAGCCCTCTTGCAACTAACCTTGCCATATACTTAACGCCCTTTCCAGATGTAATTCCTTATTTTCTTCTAAAAACCCGATTGAAAGTGACTATCTTCCTTCCCGCTGAAAATTTAACAAGCTCCCAAGTCGAGTTCTTGCTAAGAGATTCCATCTCCTCCCCATTGCGAAATCCATTGTGCTGACTCAGAACTAGAAATTGCAGCATCGTAGGTGGACGACTCATCCTCCACCTCTTCTGCTACTTGCAATGCATATCCCACAAAATCATCATCCTGTACCTTGCTGGAGGCTTTATGACTCTCATTAGTCTTCCTTCAGCAATACTCTGATGAATCGGTTTAGGAATTGACCCTTATAAGACGGGTTTCCAATAATGGGCTAATAGGACTATTGGGCTGCATCTGAGAGTTGGGCTTGATTATGAAGAGTGAAGCCCAGTCTGGTTTAATAGCTTCCCATAAACTCATGGTGGCTGAACTTGAACCAATAGTTCATTCTTTGGATCTTCAATGTGATCGGGTTGGATTCCTTTGGTAAACACGTCTGCAATCTGTTCTGCGCGAGAAATGAAATTGAGAGCTTGTTCACGATTCAAGACCTTTTCACGTACGTAGTGATAATCTATTTTAATATGCTTTATGCGCACGTGAAATAGGGGATTAGAAGTAAGAGAAAGAGCTAAAAGGTTGTCTGTCCAAAGAATGGAACATTTAGGAATTTGAAACTTTAAATCACGAAACAACGTTTTAAACCAGGAGATATCAGCAGTTGCGGTTGCTAATGCTCGGTATTATGCTTTTGTGGACGAACGGGCCACAGTTGGTTGCTTTTTGGAAGCCCAATGAATGGGATTTGGGCCCAAAAAGACAACTAGGCCTGTAGTACTGTATCTATCAGATGGATTTCCGGCCCAATCCGCGTCTGTAAAGACTTGGAGAGGGAGATGGCCCTTTTGATAAAGAATACCATGGGCTTTAGTGCCCTGTAAGTACCTTAAAATACGTTTGGCACCCCAAGTGATTTTCAGTTTGAGCATGCATATATTGGCACAAATGATTAACTGAAAAAGCAATATCAGGCCTACTGAAAGTTAGGTACTGAAGAGCACCGAGTAGCTGGCGAATAGTAGAAGGATTAGTCAATGGTTTGCTGTCAAACATATGATATTTAACACCAGCAGCAAGAGGTGTTGAACATGGCTTGCAAGTAACCATATTAAATCTTTGCAAGATACCAGGGACGTATTTGTCTTGATGAATAAATATGCCAGCAGAAGTTATCTTAATTTGAAAGCACAAGAAATATGTGAGAGGCCCCAAATTGGTCATTTCAAACTCATTGTTGAGTTTGATCACAAGTTCATTGAGAAACTGAATATCATTGCCAGTCAAGATGATACCATCTACATACAATAACAGAATTGAAATTTTGACAGAAGAAGGAGAATGTCTGATAAATAAGGAAGAATCATCAATAGATGGTATGAAACCTAGATACATTAAGTAAGTTGTCAATCGTTCAAACCATGTACGAGGGGCCTGCTTAAGGCCACATATGGCTTTCTTAAGTAAACACACATGGTTTGGAAATTGAGTTTTCACAAATCCCTGAGGCTGTTGCATAAAAACTGTTTCCCTAAGAATGCCATGAAGAAAGGCGTTCTTTACATCTAGTTGAGTAAGGGGCCATGAAAAAGAGGCAGCTAGTGCAAGAATACAGCGCACAGTGGCATGTTTTGCACTGGGCTAAATGGCTTTTCATAATATAGGCCTGGAGTCTGATGAAATCCCTTAGCAATAGGAGAAGGTGTGGGATTCATCACTGGACTTACTGGAGGTGCTGCCATGCCTGGACTGGGGGAGGCCAAAGTCTAAGATGAAGTATCAGGTGATGTAATATATTTTCTGATAGAATCTTCTAAGAGTATTGACCTGGTCCCTAGCAGGTTGCAGAACCCCAGAGTCCTCAGACACAGTGTTGTAGGGAAACACTGAAATGGAAAAAGGGGGCCGGAATAGTGGGGGGGGGGGGAGGGACATGTGTACCTGAAGAAAACAAATAAAAGTCAGTAGAAGAAGTAGGAAAGTTAGAAGAAGCAGATTTAGCAGCAGCAGATTGCGAAGAATAAGGAAAGAAATGCTCATCAAAGATTACATCTCTACTTATAAAAAAATTATGCGATGTTCTATCATAACAAATTTCACCTTTAAAACCATCTGCATAACCAACAAAGACACATTGTTTGGTTTTAGGAGATAATCTGGATTCAACAGAAGGAGTTAAACAAGGATAGCAGGCACACCCAAATATTCTAAGTTTGTCATAATCAGGTGTTTTATCAAATAAGAGCTCAAAAGGTGATTTTTTATATGTATTTGAACTTGGTATACGATTAATCAAGTACACTTTAATAGATATAGCATGAAAAAAAATGTGCAGGTAAGGAAGCATTGTGAAGTAAAGTAGAAGCTGATTTAACAATATGTCGATGTTTCCTTTCGGAAACACCATTCTACTGTGGTGTATGAGGACATGAACGTTGATGAATAATGCCATTATTGCTCAAGTAACTTTGAAAAACAAAGGAGGTATACTCACCTCCACCATCAGATCTAAAGACAGATACAGAGCAGCTCAGAAGCTTTTCAACAATATTATGAAGCTTATGAAATGTAGTTGCAACTTTAGATTTATGATGTAATGGAAACAACCAAGTAAGCCTAAAATATCCATCAATGAACAATACATAATACCTAAAACCATGGAATGATTTTAAGGGAGCAGCCCCCCCAAACATATGAATGAACTAATTGAAGAGGTTTCTTAATAACAATAGAAGATTTTTCATATGGTAGTCTGGTTATTTTTCAAGCTAAGGAAGATTGACATAAAACATAACCAAAAGAAGAACACTTAACACATTTAGATAGTATTTCATTGGAAGGATGCCCCAGCCGATCATGCCAGAGTTTGTATTTGACTTTTTGACCCAAAAAAGCTTGAGGATAAGGCTTACAGAAGACTTGAAAGAAATATGAGTAGATTGAATAGGGTAAAGCCCATTTTTACTCAAACCCTGATAAAAAATTATGCCCGTTGTAATATCCTGAATACACAATGAATATGCATCAAAAATAAATCTAGCATTATATTCTTCACAAAGTTTATGCAGAGAAAGCAAGTTGGCAGTCAAATCAGGAACATGTAATGTTTTTGATAAAGTAAAAACCTGATTGAGATTAGGAAGAAGAACAGTACTAGACATGTTGATGGATAAGGATGAACCATTACCAACTATAACATTATCTGACCCTGAATAGGGTTCTCAAAGAGAGAGATTACGAAGTTCACCAGTCATGTGTGCTGAAGCACCTGTGTCTGTAAGTCAACAATTGGGAGAAATAGCTTGAGGTTGAGAGGTTGCATCCATTGCAGAGAGTTGTTCAGGTGGAGTACACCCCTGATAGGCATAATCCATTCTGTGCCAGCAGTCAAGCGCAAAATGGTAATCATTGCCACAAATTTGACAAGTGATGGGCACCTTATCATTTTTAGATCCACCAAAACTATAATTTGTATTTTCCAGGGTTGTTTTTGTTGGAAGAAGATGAACAACCACCTCTAGGGTTTTGACCAGAACCACCGCGATACCCGGATCGACCCACGTTGTGTTCAAAACGACCACCTCTTTGACCAAAGCGACCATTGAAACCACCAGAACGACCAGACTGACCAGATCGACACCACGACCACGAGAGTTTGATTTTTTTTGATGTTGAGTGTAAAAAGTAGTAGGGACACTAGAATCAGTAGAAACATGTTGGGACTCAAGCATTTGTTCCTCATATTTTAAAAGCACATGCAACTCAGAGAAGGATTAAGGTGTAGAGCGAATGGATGACCAGAAAGAATTATACTAAATCGGAAGACCGTTTAAAGTGTAAAGAATCATATCTTCATCATCGATTTTAACATTTGAAGCAAAAGTTTATCTCGAAGATTTTTAATCTTCTGCATGTAAAGATCGATTGAACCTGAAAGCTTTTTTGAAGGTTTGAAGGTCATATTTCAACTTCAAAATATTAGATCTGGACACTGATGCATAATAAGATTCAAGAGTTATCCAAGTCGTGCGAGAATCTTCAAGCCCAATAACATGAGATAAGGCCTCAGAAGAAAGCGTAGCATTGATGAGTGTGACTATAGCCTGATCTTGAATTAGCCAGGCGGTGAAGGCTGGATTGACTGTTGCTGAGACAGAGCCGTCGGCGACTAGTGGATACTGTGGCGGATATGCAAGAGATCCATCAAGAAATCCAAAGAGGGACTGATTTTGTAGGATAGATTGAAGCTGATGCTTCCACATAACATAATTACTGCTATCGAGTTTGTGGGTGATGAGATTGTGTATATTGGAGAGAAGAGCCAAATGATTGGCAGAAATCGGCGTAGAAGCCATGGTCGAAGTTGAAAGCATAACAGGAGAGGCTCTGATACCATGAAAGCCAATTAGAGTTTCTGGTTTAATCAAAATGTAATGATAACATAGAGAGAAGATGAACAACAAACGAAGAGATAAACATTGTATTGAATTGATTAAGAAACTAAGGAGACAGATACATAAATAATGAAGGAACCAAACGGGTGGATGCATTACACCGTTGGATATAAATCTAACGGTCACAAAGAGAGATCTAGAATCAACAGCTCTAGAATCAACAGCTGTCTCTACAGCTGGATTAGGGTTCAGGAATGGACAGTTATAAGATGGGTTTACTATAATGCGCTAATAGGACTATTGGGCTGCACTTGAGAGTTGGGCTTCATTATGAAGAGTGAAACCCAATCTGGTTTAATAAATTTAAGTCACCCCCGCCTCAAAACGCAAACACACAAACACCAAAAATAGATACTGCCAGAATGAAATCCTTGTGTGCATCAGTACCTATTCTTCACTACCGATGAAATTCGGGGAATTCCAAAATTTACACCCGGTACATATTTTTAAGCAGGTCAATTTTGATAATGTCAGTCTTGGTTATAAAAAAAACAAATGTATAAAATGCTCCAAACATGCTCAAATTGATATTAATAGAAACTTTGTTTGGTATGCAGGAGGAGCTTGTGGATTTGGAAATTTGTTCAGCAACGGTTATGGAACCAACACAGCAGCAATGAGCTCCACATTGTTTCATGATGGCTACGCCTGCGGCTCTTGTTACCAGATAAAGTGTGCTCAATCAAAGTGGTGCTATAACACGGTTGCAACAATTACTGTCTATGTTATGTCACTCACGCCTCATGAACATTGTTTCATGGGGGTTGTTGATTGATCAGATGTACATGCAGCACAGAGCCATGCAAAAACAATACAACTATATGTCTATGTTATGTCACTCACGCCTCATGAATAATGAAAGAAACGAGTAAACACAAAGTTTACGTGGTTCGCTAGTCAGAATCGAGCTGACTACTTCCACGAAAAAGATGGACCTTTATTTATCAAGAGGAACGATTACAATGGTGTGCATACAAGTCCTAAACTCTTATGGAACTATTTTTAGTGCTTAGAACCAACTTAGAGCCTTCCGAGATGCATTAGGAAATAATTCCAAAATGCTGACCTGCGACCAGTCGTGCGACCTGGCCTGCAGGTCGTGTGACCTCGAGCTCCCCAGGTCGTGCGATCTTAAGCCCAGGTCGTGCGACCTCTGAATATATCCTGGATGTTTCAGTTTTTGTCCTCCAGGTTGTGCGACATCTTGGGCAGGTCGTAGGACCTCTGAAACATATCCCTTGCTTCATAGCTCTCCATTTAGCCCCCTTTTGGTCCCCGTTGATGCTTTAGATGATTTCTTTAACTATTCAAGGCAAAAATCCAATAATTCTCCATCTTGACTTGAATTCTCTCCTCAGCAACAACTCCTCTTCTCGCAAATAAAGCTTGCCTCCTCCGCACCCAATATCTCTCGGCAGAGAGACTCACTGGAACCCCAACGGGTCCCACATGCCCCCGAAGGGCTTCTCCGGCTCCAGATGTTGAGCACTTGAAGACAATACTGGAATTTCTCTTCCGAACTGGCTTCCCTAACATATATGCGAGTTGTCAGCTGTACCTACCTTCTCCAACTAGTTCTGCTCTCGTTTTTCAGAAAATGATACCTGGCGTCGGTATGCTTGGTCCTTTCATGATGAACATGGTCCTTAGTCAAGTAAATCGCACTCAAGCTATCAAAATTGACTATCGATTGATCTTGAAGTAGGCCCAGATCATTTACCATTCTTGTAAGCAATATTTCCTCCTTTTCTGCTTCCATTAGAGACATATACTCCACCTCCGTGGTTGACAAAGTCACTGTTGGCTGTAGTGTAGCCTTCCAACTCACAACAGATGCTCCTCGAGTAAACACATAGCCAATAATTGATCTGGTTCTATCAGTATCCCCTGCATAGTCCGAGAACCCAACTACCAAGAGGTCTTCACTAGCCCCATAACACATGCCAATGTCTGACGTACCTTTAAGGTACCTGAATATGCGCTTCACCGTCTGCCAGTGATCCTTACTCGGTTGAGGAATAAAATGACTTACCACACTAACAAAGAATCCTATGTCCGGTTGAATACAAACCATAGCATACATGAGTCTTCTAACTGCGCGCTAGCATACAGAACCTTGGACATGTACTCCTCTCCTTCTCAGTATGAACGATGTACATTCCTAGCTTGCTATTAGTTGCCATTGAAGTATCTAAAGATTTAGCTGATAACATCCTGAATCTCCCCAAGACATTCTTGATGTATCCCTGATGTGATGGGAAAAAATTCTACTTCTTATCTCTATAGATCTCAACTCCTAGAATCTTCCGAGTAGCCCCCTAGATCCTTTATCTCGAATTCCGCACTGAGATACCTCTTCAATTCTTGTATTTCCATCATATCCTGAGTTGTAATAAGATTTCATCTACATATATGACAAGGTAGATTCGTTTCTCACCTCGCAACAGCTTGTGGTACAGTAACAATCATACTCGCACTTCTTGTATCCAATCTTCAACATGAACGTGTCAAACCTCTTATACCATTGCCTCAGTGACTGTTCAATTCCATAGAGAGATATTTTAGACTTGCACACGTGTTCTACTTTTCCAGGAATTCGGAACCCCTCCGGTTGGCTCATGTATATCTTTGTCATTCAACTCCTTATGTCGGAAAGCTGTTTTCACGTCTAGCTGCTCAAGCTCTAAGTCGTGGTGCGCCACAAGCGCTAGTAGCACCATGTTCGAAGTATGTCTAATCACCGGTGAGAAGATCTCGTTGTAGTCAACTTCTGACTGAACCCTCTTGCAACCAACCTTGCCTTATACTTAACGCCCTTTTCAGATGTAATTCATTCTTTTATTCTAAAAACCCAGTTGAAAGTGACTATCTCCCTTCTAGCTGGAAATTTAACAAGCTCCCAAGTCGAGTTCTTTCTAAGAGATTCCATCTCCTCTCCATTGCGAAAATCCATTTTGATGACTCAGAACTAGAAATCGTAGCCTTATAGGTGGAGTGCTCATCCTCCACCTCTTCGGCTACTTGCAATGCATATCCCACAATACCACCATTCTCTACCTTTCTGGAGGCTTTATGACTTTCCTTGGTCTTCCTTCAGCAATACTCTGATGAATTGGTTCCTATGGTAGCGACGAATGTCCATCAGACTCTTCTGCTTCTTCCTCTTCGGTTTCCGGCGGCGGTGTAGGTAATTCGGTCTCCTTGGGATCAGTAGTACCCGAATATTCCTCTACCTACTTCTCTGTATCTCCAATCTCTATCTCTGCAGAACTTGTCTTTAGCATTGAACTCTCATCCAAGACTACACTTCTGCTAAGTATAATCTTATTGTTTGTCCAAATATTGAATCCTTCACACCGGCCCATAGCCCGTGAACACCATCTCTTCGTCCTTGGCTCTATCTTGCCATCATCCACATGATAAAAGGAAACACAACCAAAGACCCTCATATCCGAATAATAATCTGCTTTCCGAACCAAACTTAAATAGGAATCTTGCATCCTATACGTGTGTGTGGGCTCTGATTACGATATAGCATGCCATGGAAACTGCCTCTCCCCAGAAACCCCTAGTAAGACCTGTATTCGAAAGCATACACGATGCCTTCGCTAAGAGTGTCTGATTTATTCTTTCAGCTACACCGTTCTGCGGTGGTGTGTGCCAAACGGTGTGATGGCGAGCAATTCCCTAATCCTTGCAAAATCCATCAAACTCTGATGAAAAAATATTAAGTCGTTGTCCGTGCGCATCCTCTTCACCTTCTTTCCCAACTGATTCTCTACTAAGGTCTTCTGTAACACCCCCAAATTTTCATTACTGAAATTCTGGGCGTGCCCTTCTCATGGAGAGTTACCCACCATGATCAGGAAAAAGGATCTTTGCTTCGGATTCAGAAAAACATACTTTAATACATTAAAGCGTTCACAACCTTGTTCAGAGTTATTACAAACCAATATCTTACAAACAGCGGAACAGTGAGATTACTACTTTATTTAGGCTAGATGATGCTTGTACTAGTACTCGACGTTCCCATCCCCAGCGTAGGCCTCTCCTGTGGTGGTTACAAAAAAAGGACACCACAGTTGAAAAGTCAGTGAAAACTAAGTGAGAACGTATCACAACGCGTAAACAAGAATAAGACACAACAAGTTATTCCAAGTTCATTTATTTCAAAAAGTGATTTAATTATTTAATCGGGATGATCCATAACCAATATCGTATCCATTGTGGACGGCGAAGCAATTTCCTTGTCCGAACCGATTCCATTTCGGCAACTAGACTTTAAGTGTCGACACCCCCTGCGAGGGAAGCTTTTGTCCCAAGAGAGTAGTACTAGAGCCTTACCCTGTGCTAATGTGCCCTAGGGGTACTCATAGAGTCACCTTCGACTCATGTCCCAAGCTTTGCTTGGTCTACCATATTAAGTCTCAGGCTTTGCTTGGTCAACCATGTAAAGTTCTTAAAATATTAAATTCAAACGTGTAAAATAATGAGATCATTTAACGAAGTGAGATATTTAGTAAATACAAGTAATGAGTAAACATGAGTTTAAAACATTTAATATCCAAGTCAAGCAGGTAGAGGCATTATAGTTAAACACGCGTTTTGAGAGTAGGGTTGAGCCTACGAACTCACCTACACGTCCGATTGTGGTTCAAATGTACTCGACGTAGCCTTCGTCGGTAAAATCGGTGTCTACAAATAAGGATAAACCCTAATTAACACTTAATCGTTTAATATGCAAGTGTCTAATATAATATGTATTCTATGCGTGTTGATCCTAGTTAATTATCTGGCGGTGATTAGGTACGTGGCCTACTTAAGTCTTAACGATGTTCCTCTAATTAAAATCTTAGGACATTTTTATTGGTCCAAATTAGTTAATATTTATTTATTTATTTAATTACTAAACTAATACTATTCTACACGTCTTAATCTTAGTTTAGTAACTCTAATTATTTATATGCTAACCACTAGTCCTAATTTCAATTAACATTAGTTTACTAATCAAGTACTAAAATAAAACAAGGGTAGTCATTTGTATTTATAGGAAAGTATGGGTAGGGTAGGAATAGCACATTTACCCTTAAAGTAATCAAATTCTCAAAAACAAGTTGTTGCTAGTTTCTTAAAAGACACTTTAATCCCATTACAAAACATTATTTTTTTAACTTTTCCGATTTCGACGAAAATAACGTGGGTGGTTCCCGGGATACTAATTTTCATTTTTATGTAAAAACATATGGACGGTAGTCTCAAACACTGCTCTTTTTAGAACGTTTAATTCCTAAAAATTTGACTGAAAGTAATCGTAAAAGACAACTACTATCCCAAAACATGAAATAATTAGCTATGACGATTTCTAACGTTCCATTTTCGATCAAGTTAACATGGATGACTCTAGAGACATGTGTGAGCAAGAATATGCAAGAATATGTTGAATGCGAAGTAAGGTAAGGAAGTTGTACCGATTTTTCGCTAAAGTAGGCGGTGAAATGGAATGAATTTTTGGGACCTTGTGAGTCTCTGCGAATTGTTGTAAATGAGTCTTTGGAGTGTACGGAGTGATTGGTAGTAACCATGACTTAGATGGTGGTCGTTGGTGGTTTTAGTGAACAAGGAGGTTGCGTAGTGCTCTCGGGAAGTCACCAAATCTTGGTGGCTATGGAGTTTTCCGGCGAGGTGAAGGGGTTATGTTGGTGGAGGTGGTGTTGGTGTTGGAGATGGAAGAGTTGGTGATGAAAGTGAGGATGATGGTGGCGGTGGCTATGGAAGAAGTTTCTGCTAGTGTTGCCGTGGAGATGCCATATGAGTTGTATGGCTATTTATAGGAAGAAAAATGAAGAAAAGAATAGTAAAGGTAGGTGAATAATAGGAAGGTGAATGTGAATTATTTTCATCTGGCAAGATCCATCTTTTGCGGAAATAAATATTTGACTACATTTTTCTTTGTTGCAGATGAAGACTTACAGAAGAAATGTTACCGACATGTAGTAAATAATTGGGTGTGGTGATTGTACTGTAATAATAGGAATAACACTATAAAAGTCGCCACGTAAAAATATGTGATACTATAATAGCGTACACGTTATCAAATATTATTGTGGTAGACATATAGCCTCATGTTATTTTTATTAGAACTTAGCCACATAAAAATAGTACCACAAAATATTAAGGTCAAGATGTCAGTTTACACTCTATATTACCATAAAACATGTATATTTATTCTTAAAATACGCAATTAAATTTCCGGTTGTTTCATCTTCCTCCCCTTGAATTTTGCGAAGGCTTCACTTTTGTTCTCCATCACGAATATCCAAGTCATCCTTGAGTAGTCATCTATGATGCTCAGAAATACCTGTACCAGCGATCGATTCAACTTGAGATGGACCCCAGCAATCGGAATGGATGTAATCAAGAGTACCTTTTGTTTTATAATTTTCCTTTGGGAACTTGCTACACTGTAGCTTCCCGTACACGCAATGCTCACAAAAACCTAGGATCTTGGACGTGTACCCAGTGAGATAGCCTTTCTTGTGAAGTTCTTGCATTCCACGTTCACTTATATGACCAAGCCTCATATGCCATAGTTTGGTTTGATCGGCTTCCTTAACCTCGACTGAGACAACTCCGATAGACCATGTGATGGCCGAAACCTGCAGCATGTACAAACTCCCATCGTTAACTCCCTTGAGTAACACATCAGGACCCTTGTAGACACATAATCATCCACATTCACCCTTGAATCTAAATCCCTTGATGTCGAGTAGAATCAACGAAATAAAACTCTTTGTGACAAGCGGTGCGTGTCTAACCTCCTTCAATGTGCATGTCTTCCCATCGTACGTCTTGAATCTAACTGAACCTTTTCCCATGACCTTGCAAACAGCTCAGTTTTCCATATGAACGGATCCTTCATCTGCGTGGTTGTAGCTTGAAAATAGTTCCTTGTTAGAACATATGTGATAGGAAGCTCCAGAGTAAATAAAACACACATCGGGTTGATGTGACATCATCCGCCAGTAGAACGAAATAGTCCTCGGACGAATTTCCGTTCTCTACCACGGTTGCTGATCCATTATGTCCTTGTTGTCCTCGTTTCGAGCCATCCATCTTCCAGTGCGATTTTTCCTTGCACCAAGCACATACATCCTTGGGAAATTTAGAACCATCAAACTGCTTTTTCTTGTTCTTCTTACACTTCTTTCTTCCCCCAGTCTCCATCAATCCTGAAGCATGGTCCTCTGTATCTGTGCCTGCACCCTTGTGATGAAATTCCCTAGCATGGAGTGCCACATCGACCTCCTTTAGGGTTATGCTATCCTTATTCACAATGAAGGACTGCACGAAGTTCTCGTGTGTTGGAGATAACGAGACCAACAACAAGAGTGCGACATCCTTGTCATTCATATTATCGTCAATGCTACGAAAATAAAGAAGAATTCTGTTTAATTGATCAAGGTGATCGTTGAGAGCCATACCTTTTAGCATCCGCAGAGTGAATACCCGTTTCATTAGCATCAACTTGCTGGTGAGTGACTTATTCATGTACAGACTCTCCAACTTGAGCCAAAGAGCCGCCGCAGTTGTTTGATCTGCAACCTTGGTGATCACGTCATCCGATAAGCACAACATGATGTTTGAATGTGCCTTCTCCTCCATCATCCTGTACTCTGGTAATGCAACGTCAATGCCTCATTTGTCTTTGGCCAAAGGAGTCCAGATGTCTTGTGAATTCAATAAGGCGCACATCATGATCTTCCACAGACTGAAGCTGTTCCCTCCCGTAAACCTATCAATCTTCATCATCGATCCGTACATCGCTCTTGGTGGAGTTGATCACAACCTAAGCTCTGATACCAATTTGGTATGTCACTCACGCATCGCAAACGATGAATGAAAGGAGAAAACACCAAGTTTACATGGTTCTCTAGCCCAAATCAAACTAACTACGTCGATGACGAAGAGAGACCTTTACTTATCAAGAGGAACGATTGCAATGTAGTGAATACACATCAAAAAACTTAGGGAACCATTTATAGTGCTTAGAACCGACCTAGAGACTTCCTAGATGGATTAGGAAATAATTCCAAAATGCTACACCCGCGACCAGGTCGTGTGACCTGGCTTGCATTTCATGTGACCTCGAGCTCCCCTGGTCGTGCAACCTATGAAAATATCCTGGATGTTTCAGATTTTGTCCTCCAGTTTGTGCGACCTCTTGAAAAGGTCATACGACCTCTGAAACATCTCCCTTGCTTCTTTGCTCTCCGTGTAGGCCGCTTTTGGTTCCCATTAACGGTCTTGTTGATTTCTTTAACTATTGAAGGCACAAATCCAACAATACAAAGAGAGAACCGCAAATATGAGTGATGGTGGGGAATGGAAATAAGGCAAGTATGTCACAGAGAGGAGAGACAACTTGATATGTGATCGATAGAATCACCAAAAGATCCGAACCTCTGAACGGAGGATAAAATCTCTACATAGCTATTTGGAGCTGCAAGACTCCCCAATAGGCCGTAGTTTACTTGGACCAACAGGCACCAAGGGAGACAAAAAATTAGGCATAGATTAGACCGGGATCTTTGCAATCCGGCGTCACGTCACCTCTTTCCGAAGGCGGTGGTGAAGCATCTCACTCGTGTCAGTCTGACCACCCCCAATACGTTTTGATTTTCGTTGAACGACTTTCCAATTCCTTTAGATCGGAGGCATCTTGGCTAAATAAAGACTCCTTTCGAGATTTGGTACAAAAAAATTGGTCAGAGAACGCAGCTGGCATAGCATCTACAATCACTCAATTCACGGAGAAAGCTAAAAATTAAAATCGAAGTGTGTTTGGTAACCTCTTTCACTGGAAAATGAGCCTAAATCCCAAATCAATGAGATCCCACGAGCACTGGCCCTTCAGGAGACTCTTTTTCTGGACGATTGGAGGTGGAGCTCTAAAAACTTAAAAATCCGCTAGCCCAAGAGGAGACATTTTTTTTGTTCCAAACATTGCGAATGAACAAGATAATGCTTGGTGACCGGAACACAAAGTTGTTTCTTTGAAGGACAAGAATGCAACATGGCGCTATGATCAGGATGATATGAAGCTAGAAGGATTGGATTTATTCAAATACTTGTACATTGCATCCCCTACCTCGATTTCCACGGCTCTTTGGACAAGAAAGGTGCTCTGAATGCAGGAATCACTAATGCTAAATGCGTCGATGACAATGAAAGAGGTTAAAGACTCTACTAGTGGTGGCTGCAGCACATACCGTAGGACTCTCAAAACTTGAATGTAAATGGTAAAAGCCATTCCCCTTGTGTTCTTATCCCAAAATACCTCTAGTAATTTTGTGAAAAATTGATACTTATCATCATCACACATGAAAACACACTGCCGCAATCTAGCAAGCTGTGTCATGGAAACGAGACTGAACTTAAAATCTTGGATCTACAATACTCCCTGCACATAATATCCTTTTGAATAATGGTGCATTGGACTTTCCATCAAACCAAAATGGCTGCTGTGTGAATTTGAACTAGAATATTTGTCACAAGTGCAACGACCCCCCTTATCCGACTCGGACGAATCGGGGAGGCCGAAGCTCAAATGTAACGGCGGAGAATCGAAAGCACAACATCCCAACCTTTATATTACATACTATTAAACATTACAATACTTCAAGTCTTCATACGTTACTATTACACATTATCCTTACGTTGTTCAAACTATCTTATAGCACGTCACAGGGTCTTCTTAGTGAGACTCGTACCCTGTCATACCATAGCCATCTTCCTCTAATCCTGCGGTGGGAAAGAAAACAGAACCGCAGTTTCTAAATTCAGCTGGGAAATGCTGAGTAAATAAATACCCTAGCTCGTAAAACAGAGAAGAGAGAAATATTTGATTTCACGTCAAAGCATAAGGAGGAAACAGTCATAAAAGTGTAAACTTGATAAACAAAATACGAATGTAAATGGCCTCTTATCTTTGAAACTTCCTTTCTTTCTCTGTAGTGGGGAGTAAATCCCGAATAGCTCTTCTTTCTATTTATAACTTCCTTGTCTCATAGAAAAGCCCTTTTTAACTTTGTTGATACGGGGAAAGATCTACTATACTATCACTAGCTACCATGACCTTGACTACCGGCAGCCCCCAAAGACTTCTTGCGGCCAGAGGGGTGAGTACATGGAGACACCCGGCAGGTTGCTACCGGGTTAAAATAATGAAGGTCGAGTGACCGAAATCAACACGACATTAATAATAAGTTTCTCCCGTACAACGCTTTCCACTTTACGTTATTACGTTTTATTATTTATCGAGTGACGATTTCAAGAAAACATTTCCAATCATAAACAATCTTAAGTAAAACAGATATGTCACCAAAACACATTTTGAGACAACTATTAAAAATCATATCATGACACGAAATGAGCTAGGCACGCTAGGCTAGGAATATTTACTTACCTTAGTCCAGAAGCGTCTGAAAGTTCTAGTCGTAGTCCTTGCCTATGTAAACTTCACCTACAAATCGGAGCTTCTAGATTGTCACAATCCGAACATAGTATTTCAAGTCTTATAGAAAATCCTATTAAACGATTTTAGACTAGCCCGAACTCAACGTCTTCTTTATCTAGTTATTTTCTCAATAATGAAAATATATAATCGGCGCGTTTATTTTTAGACAACTATTAAATTTTATGTTTTAGAAAAGTGATTAATTATTTAAAAACGTTGTTGGTTTAAAAGACATGAAATATTAGTAAAACGAGTACTAGTTATATTTATGAAAAATGCTTATTGTAACTATAACAATTTGAATGATGTTTAGAATATTACGTTGTCAACAAACTTCTTCCGAAAACGACACTATAACGTTTATAAACTAGCCGATATCAATTTTTACATGTATTGAACAAAATCGATTTGAAGACTAAGTAATTAAAGCAAACTCTATTTAAATTTTAATAAAACGTAACTGTTTAATTTTTAACGAACGACTCGGTCACTATTTCGATGCCCGAAACACTTTTCCGTAACCGGAGCGGATACTATTATTTTTATAAAATATTTTTAATCTAAAAATAACATTTTTATTTTTCGCGAATAATATAAAGTTTATATAAACAACAACCGAATCCCCCAGGTTTACTTCAAAAGACGTTAGAAACCCCTTTCTACTCACAAGGCAGCTATGTTAAAAGACAACAGCCCCCTAAAGATCTCCCTAAAGTACAAATAGTACCCCATATGACTACTATAACAGATTTACATTAAAGACACTTTAACCCCCTTTTACAAAAATTCCAAATTCACCAAACTAAACATGAATTCAAGCATTCAAGGTATGATTTTGATTGTCTAAACGGAATCTAGACGAGATTTAGAGCATACCTAGGCCAAGAATGACCAAAATCGACCAAGAAACGAGGCTATACGGGTTTGCCGCCGGTGAGTCGCGCAGTGCCCTTCGTCGCCGGCGGTGGAGGGACTCTTGGCTTCGGGTAGGGTCCGATTTGAACTTCTGGGACCTCTAGGAGGTGATTGGAGATGATTAACGAGGCTGGGTAGTGCCGGATTGCTTCCAGTGAAGCTTTCCCCGCCGGCTTCAATGGTGGTTCGCCGGAAACTTCGTCGGCTGCTACTACGGCCTTGAGTGCTGCATCTTTGCCTTGATTTGAGGTCGAAATAGACTGAAAATCCAGAGAGACAGCCGCAGATACGAAGGTGGGAGGAGAAAATGAAGTGGCGGCTCCGGGTGGTGGTTCCCGTCGGGAACAGAGGCGGCGGTGGTGGCGGCTTCTGCCGCTGCTGCTGCTGTGCTCTGTTTCTGGGCAGAGAACAGAGAGAGGGAGAGAGAGTGTTGGAATAGATGCCCTAGAGGCAATCTAGTTTAGTATGAATTTGTTTATGGCTAGAAAAATTCATTTATTATTTATTGGATATTTAATATAATGAAGTCCTTAGATTTACAATTGTGTTGTTTATCTTAAATATCCCTAGTCAAGTATAATGATTAATTGGGACAATCATCTATAGACTAGTATGGGGTTGGATTAATATGGAGATATCACGATCCAACACATAGGTGTGCATTACGGAATGTTGCACTGGATTGACCCATCTCCGAGAAGGCTACATACATGTTATGTTTAGTCACAAGCGCTTCTCGCGGTGCAATGGTATTGTCATCCTTAGATTTGAAGTCACTAGATATTCTAGTTGTGGATCATTGTGATCTTGGTAGCGTAAAAAGCTACACCGTAACTGGGTAGTTATAAAGGCGTGTACTGGATACAATGAGAAGCAAGCTTAGAGATCGTAGTGGACGTAGAGAGGATTTGCCCCTCCCACATAACGGGAGCAAATATCCTAGGCCACTCGAGGGATAGTGCTTATAGAATGTCTGGCCAGACTCAAATAAATCAATATGGGATATTGATGTTATTTGCACGAATAAGGCTATTCCCATGGATCGAGAAACTATGGATTGGATATACGAGTGTGACTTGTATGTCTCGTGTCAAATCCGGATATGGAGGCAAAGGGATGAGACAATTACTTGTACAAAGGTTGTCGAGATGACTATTCTATTAGTTGGCTAGAATGGATGTTTTGCTAGAGACCGCTCCATATTAGCAAATAGTTGCTACCAACTAGATAGAACCTATGGGGTCACACGCTATATAGAGTTGAACTAGATTTGGGAATTAATTAATTGGATTAATTAATTAGAAGGATCACTTTGCAAACCCTTTCAAACTTAGTAGAGACTAATTTACAAGGAAGGGACTAAATTGAATTCTAGTTGGACTAGAATAAGTCCTTTAGGTAGTTAACAAGGAGTTGTTGGACTATATAAAGGACCCTCCGTCCTTCCTTCCTCATAACTTATGCTCATTAGTGAACATAACAAGAGTGGGAGAGAACAAAGGAGAGAGAGCAAGCAACAAGAAGGGCCCGCCGCCGCCCCTTGCCGCCGCCCTCGTTCCCGTCGGCCAAAAGAGGCCGAGAGCCTCTTTTTGTCTCGTTTTGCGTGATTTCTTCTTCCTCTTCCTAATCCGGGCTAGCACCAAGGAGTTTGGGAGATCTAGGATCAACTCTAGGCGTGGATGAACTATAGAGAACGTGACATTATTCGCGTTTGAAGTCATCAAGGAGAACCCAAAGGTGTGTTTATGATTTCTAACCTTCACTATCGTTATGCATCTAGACTTGTGATCCTTGGAGGGTTTTGCATGGTTTTATGTTTGATTATGCTTCCGTTGCGCGATCCATGAATCAAAACCCTACAGTGGTATCAGACCCACAGGTCATAGAGCATAAACGTAGTTTATGTGTTACGTTTTAGTTGTTTTACACCTTAATTTGATTGTTTATCGCGTAAAACAAGACAAATCAAGCATGGGATGCAATTTGTCAATAACTAAGCATAACAAGATCCAATTTTTGCATTGGATGCATGAATTGGTGAGTTTGAGAAATTTTAGGATCTTAGATCTAGGGTTTGGGCATCCTTGGGGAAGAAGGAGTTCTCCCAAAACAAGGAAACAACCAAACTTGGGCACCAAGCAAGGGAGTTGTTTTGGAAACAACTCCCATAGAAGGGTTCGGCCCCCCCTAGGGACCGCCCCCTTGCTTGCCGCCCAAGCTTGGGAGCCCTAAGGGGCCGGGCGGCCCTAACCCGCGGGCCTAGCTTGCGGGTTTTGGGCCGGGCCGGCCCTAGGGGCTTGTGGTTCACTTTAATGGGCCCGGGCAATTGGATTGTTGGGCCCATGGACCGTTTTAACCCTTGAAATCCTAAAATCAATTAAAATTGACCAAGCGCGTTAAAATTGGATTTTAACTGTTTATGTGCAAATCGCATGGTGATTAGATATGGCCTTAGAATGTGGTTTGATGTGGATGTTTAATTTTGTGGTTTGGTTTTACGGCCTGCGAGCTGATCAATTAATTGTAATAATTAATTAGGGTTTTATGGCTTGCGGGTGCCATTTTTCAATCCACAAGACTATGAAGGATGGACCAATAGATCAAGACGCATGGAGATGTGTTTGCTTTAGGGTTCATAGATAATTCCATTGGCTTGGAATTATCTTAGTCTAGAAAAGGCCATATCCACATCACGTTTAATTTTCAGTTTTGTGGTTGTTTATTTATTGTCTTATTATTTGTGTGGTTGGTGTATGGATGATGCATGCAATTAGGATAATAAGATAATTAGACAACCCGGATCTATTATTTGGAGTTGTGCCCAAACTCAAATAGATAGATTAGTTGATATTGATCAACAACACAATTAAAGAATTGAATTTAAAAATCCCTCAAAATTCAAATATTGTGTTCTTGCCTTCTCGTTATTTAAACACTCATTATCATCATTATTTACCAAGCTCGTGCGTGCCAAAGCATGGCGACTTGGTTCATAATGATGGAATGCGATGGCACGTAACAATGTGAAATTGTTTAGATAAGAGGTTGAACACAACTAGGCTATTAATTTGATTAAGAAACCTAGAGGCAATCAATTGGGATTATCCATATGGATGGATAAATAAGGAGTTATTTGCCCGATTGAACCAAGAGTTGCATATGGGATGCAATTGGAATTGTTCCTACCTAAAGTAGTCAAATTATGGGTGACTTGCCAAAGCAAGCTCATAAGGAGATGAAAGATGGATCTTGGCCCACTAGAAAATATAAGGATATTTTCCGCATTAATATCTTGAGGGTTATTAATCCGTAGAAAAATAGTGGGAGCTATATTTAATAAACTAGCCATTATTAAATATAGTCAAAAATTCACAAATACTAAAACTTGCGTATTTTCCTTTTTCAAAGAATTCCAAATGGCAAACAACTCATCGAGTTCACAACATTCCCTACGATCTGTCCTTGAGAAGGACAAGCTCTCTGGAACCAACTTTCTTGATTGGTACAGAAACTTGAGAATTCTTCTCAAGCAAGAGAAGAAACTGTACGCAATAGAGGAGCATGTTCCAGAAGGTCCAGAGAACCAAACACCTGCTGCCTTAAAGGCGTATCAAAAGCGTGTTGACGACGCTAATGATGCGGCCTGCCTTATGCTTTGCACCATGACTTCTGAGCTTCAGAAGCAACACGAAAACATGAATGCTGTCGATATGATCGAACATCTAAAGCAGCTCTTCCAAGAGCAGGCGAGGGTAGAGAGGTATGAGGTCTCAAAGGCACTGTTCAAATGTCATCTGGCAGAAGGGAACCCGGTGGGACCCCATGTACTCCGAATGATCGGGTACTTGGAGAATCTCGCCCGACTGGGGTTCCCGGTCGGCCAAGAGTTGGCAACCGATCTCGTGTTGCAATCGTTGCCCGAGAGTTATGGACAGTTCATTATGAACTATAACATGAACAAGATCGTTAAACCACTGCCAGATTTGCTCAACATGTTGAGGACGGCTGAACAGAGCATCAACAAAGGTAAGGGCAAGGCCATTATGATGGTGCAGAAAGGAAAGGGCAAAAGGTTTGCCTCTTCCTCCAAAGGCAAGGGCAAGTCAGTTGCCAAGTCCAAGGAACCTGCCCTTAAGCCTGTTGGTGGCATTGCCAAGGCCGTGACTAAAGGTGAGTGTCACTACTGCAGTCAGCCTGGACACTGGAGGAGGAACTGCCCAAAATATCTGGAGGACAAGAGGCTTGGAATAGTGATTCCACCACCACCAAGTATTTTTGTTGTAGATGTCAATTTAACTGTCTCTACATCATGGGTATTAGATACTGGATGTGGATCTCATATTTGTCGAAATATGCAGGATCTAAAGAGAAGTAAAAGATTGGCTGAAGGGGAGGTAGATCTGCGCGTTGGGAATGGAGCAAAGGTTGCTGCGTTGGCCATAGGCGTGTGCGAGCTATCTCTGCCTTCAGGATTAGTTTTAGAATTAAATAATTGCTATTTTGTGCCTGCTATGAGCAGAAAAATTATTTCTATTTCTTGTTTGGACAAGGATGGTTTTATTATTTCAATAAAGAACAATTGTTGTTCCTTTTATTTAAATAATATTTACTATTTTAGTGCGCAATTATTTAATGGACTTTATGTCCTTGATCTAAACAATCCTGTCTACAACATTAATACCAAGCGGATTAAAATAAATGATTTAAATCCTGCTTATTTATGGCACTGTCGTTTAGGCCATATAAATGAGAAACGTGTATCTAGACTCCATAAGGATGGTTTACTAGACTCATTTGATTTTGAATCATATGAGACATGTGAGGCTTGTTTATTGGGAAAAATGACAAAGTCCCCTTTCAATAAGAAAGGTGAAAGGACTAGTGAGCAATTGACACTCATACATACCGATGTGTGTGGGCCATTTGCCACGCCTGCCAGGGGTGGTTACGTCTACTTCATTACATTTACTGATGATTACAGTAGATATGGATTTGTGTACCTTATGAGGGCAAAGTCCGAATCCTTTGAAGTGTTCAAAGAATTCAAGAATGAAGTAGAGAAGCAACTTGGTAAAAGTATAAAGGCTCTACGATCGGATCGTGGAGGAGAATACTTGAGCCAAGAGTTTGACGACTATCTTAGAGAGTGTGGGAT
Source organism: Linanthus parryae (assembly GCA_023055425.1). NCBI lineage: Eukaryota > Viridiplantae > Streptophyta > Magnoliopsida > Ericales > Polemoniaceae > Linanthus > Linanthus parryae. Next base: position 120,502,367 of record JALGPY010000003.1, on the reverse strand, counting down.
CGTGTCCCAACTCACTCCACCCGGAACGCCACAATGGAATGGCGTGTCCGAGAGGAGGAATCGAACCCTATTAGATATGGTTCGATCTATGATGTGTCAAACCGATCTTCCATTATCATTTTGGGGCTACGCTCTATTAAGTGCAACTTTCACCATTAACCGTGTTCCATCTAAATCAGTCATGAAGACACCATATGAGATGTGGAGTGGGAGGCGTCCCACACTGTTGTTCATGAGGATTTGGGGCTGGGATGTCTATGTAAACGTTTACAATCAGACAAGCTAGGGCCTAAATCGGATAAGTGTAAATTTGTGGGGTACCCTAAGGAAACTAAGGGATACTACTTCTACAATCCAACCGAGAACAAAGTGTTTGTTGCTCGGACCGGCGTGTTTCTAGAAAGAGAGTTTGTCTCTAAAGAAGCAAGTGGGAGGAATGTAGAACTTGAAGAGGTTCATGAACCACAAATCACTGAACCGATTATGGAACATGAACAGGAACCACAAACAGTTGTGGAACCACCTGTTCAGGTAACACAAGAGCTTCGTAGATCTAGTAGAGTGCGCCAGGAACCCGAGAGGTATGGACTTCTCGTAACCGATTCCGGTGACACGATGCTCATAGATGATGAGCCTACTACCTATGAGGAGGCCATGAGTGGCCCAGACTCTCAGAAGTGGCTGGAAGCCATGAGATCCGAGATGGAATCCATGTATACCAACAAAGTATGGACTTTGGTGGAACCACCCGATGGGGCGCGGCCCATAGGGTGCAAGTGGGTCTTCAAGAAGAAGATCGACATGGATGGTAATGTGATTACCTATAAGGGCCGATTGGTGGCTAAAGGATTCAGACAGATTCATGGTATTGACTATGATGAAACCTTTTCACCAGTCGCAATGACCAAATCCATCCGAATCCTACTTGCGATTGCAGCATACCACGACTATGAGATTTGGCAGATGGATGTCAAAACTGCATTCCTTTATGGGAATCTCCTCGAGGACGTGTATATGATACAGCCGGAGGGTTTTGAGGATCCAAAGCAAGCCAACAAAGTCTGTAAGCTGCAACGGTCCATTTATGGATTGAAGCAAGCTTGTAGGAGTTGGAATCGACGTTTTGATGAAGTAGTCAAAGAGTTTGGCTTCATCAGAAACGAAGATGAGTCTTGTGTCTACAAGAAGGTTAGTGGGAGCTCTGTAGCTTTTCTGGTCTTGTATGTGGATGACATACTACTCATTGGAAACCACATTCCCATGCTGCAATCTGTGAAAGATTGGCTAGGACAGTGTTTCTCAATGAAGAACTTAGGGGAAGCAGCCTATATACTCGGTATAAAGATCTATAGAGATAGATCTAAGAGGTTGCTAGGCCTAAGTCAAAGTACATATATTGACAAGGTGTTGAAGCGGTTCAACATGCAAGATTCCAAGAAGGGATTCTTGCCCATGTCACATGGAATCACTCTTTCGAAGAGTGGTTGTCCTTCCAATGAGATTGAGAAGGAACGCATGAGTAGGATCCCCTATGCCTCGGCCATAGGATCTATCATGTACGCCATGTTATGTACTAGACCACATGTGTCATATGCCTTGAGTATGACAAGCAGATACCAATCCAATCCGGGTGAGAGTCACTGGACTGCAGTCAAGAACATCCTAAAGTACTTGAGAAGAACTAAGGATGCTTTCTTGATATTTGGCGGTGAGGAAGAGTTGCGTGTAAGGGTTTACACTGATGCAAGCTTCCAAACCGATAGAGATGACTTTAGATCACAGTCGGGATATGTGTTTTGCCTGAATGGAGCAGCGGTGAGCAGGAAGAGTTCCAAGCAAGAGACGGTAGCTGATTCCACAACAGAGGCTGAGTACATTGCTGCAAATGGCGCAGCAAAGGAGGCTGTTTGGATCAGAAAGTTTGTTTCTGAACTTGGTGTGGTCCCTAGCATTGCGGATCCAGTCGAGTTGTTCTGTGACAACACTGGGGCGATCGCGCAATCAAAGGAACCAAGATTGCACCAGAAGTCCAAACACGTGCTCAGGAAGTTTCATCTGATTCGAGATATTATTGATAGAGGAGACGTTCGGATATGCAAGATTCCTACAGATGATAATCTGTCAGACCCGCTTACGAAGCCTCTCACGCAGTGGAAGCATGAAGGGCACACTAGGAGTATGGGCATACGAGATGCGCCAGATTGGCTCTAGTGCAAGTGGGAGACTGTTGGAATAGATGCCCTAGAGGCAATCTAGTTTAGTATGAATTTGTTTATGGCTAGAAAAATTCATTTATTATTTATTGGATATTTAATATAATGAAGTCCTTAGATTTACAATTGTGTTGTTTATCTTAAATATCCCTAGTCAAGTATAATGATTAATTGGGACAATCATCTATAGACTAGTATGGGGTTGGATTAATATGGAGATAACACGATCCAACACATAGGTGTGCATTACGGAATGTTGCACTGGATTGACCCATCTCTGAGAAGGCTACATACATGTTATGTTGAGTCACAAGCGCTTCTCGCGGTGCAATGGTATTGTCATCCTTAGACTTGAAGTCCCTAGATATTCTAGTTGTGGATCATTGTGATCTTGGTAGCGTTAAACGCTACACCGTAACTGGGTAGTTATAAAGGCGTGTACTGGATACAATGAGAAGCAAGCTTAGAGATCGTAGTGGACGTAGAGAGGATTTGCCCCTCCCACATAACGGGAGCAAATATCCTAGGCCACTCGAGGGATAGTGCTTATAGAATGTCTGGCCAGACTCAAATAAATCAATATGGGATATTGATGTTATTTGCACGAATAAGGCTATTCCCATGGATCGAGAAACTATGGATTGGATATACGAGTGTGACTTGTATGTCTCGTGTCCAATCCGGATATGGAGGCAAAGGGATGAGACAATTACTTGTACAAAGGTTGTCGAGATGACTATTCTATTAGTTGGCTAGAATGGATGTTTTGCTAGAGACCGCTCCATATTAGCAAATAGTTGCTACCAACTAGATAGAACCTATGGGGTCACACGCTATATAGAGTTGAACTAGATTTGGGAATTAATTAATTGGATTAATTAATTAGAAGGATCACTTTGCAAACCCTTGCAAACTTAGTAGGGACTAATTTGCAAGGAAGGGACTAAATTGAATTCTAGTTGGACTAGAATAAGTCCTTTAGGTAGTTAACAAGGAGTTGTTGGACTATATAAAGGACCCTCCTTCCTTCCTTCCTCATAACTTATGCTCATTAGTGAACATAACAAGAGTGGGAGAGAACAAAGGAGAGAGAGCAAGCAACAAGGAGGGCCCGACGCCGCCCCTTGCCGCCGCCCTCGTCCCCGTCGGCCAAAAGAGGCCGAGAGCCTCTTTTTGTCTAGTTTTGCGTGATTTCTTCTTCCTCTTCCTAATCCGGGCTAGCACCAAGTAGTTTGGGAGATCTAGGATCAACTCTAGGCGTGGATCAACTATAGAGAACGTGACATTATTCGCGTTTGAAGTCATCAAGGAGAACCCAAAGGTGTGTTTATGATTTCTAACCTTCACTATCGTTATGCATCTAGACTTGTGATCCTTGGAGGGTTTTGCATGGTTTTATGTTTGATTATGCTTCCGTTGCGCGATCCATGAATCAAAACCCTACAGAGAGAGTGAGAGAGAGAGACTAGAGAGAGATGGAGGTGAATGGTGGTGATGGAGCTCTCGGTGGTGGTGGCGGCGTTGGTGTGGTTGGGGAAGAAGATGGAGATGGTAATGATGAAGGTGATGAGGATGAGCTTGTATGAGAAGGGAGCTGTTTATATTGGGGAGGAAGGAGGCTTCTGGTGGAAGGGAGGGTGCTTGGTGGCACAATCTTGCCGAGCAAGATGAAGGCAATCTTGCCAAAGAAGATGGAGAAAGTTGAAGGTGCTAAGCATTGAGAAATATTAAGGTGTGGGTGGCACACCAACGGGTAGTGTACTCTAGTGTATCACACACACACAATCTCGCGGTGGTTGTACCCGCGTTAAAAATAAAATAAGCTCACGTATTTATTTACGCATACAAATTTAATATTTTCTAAAATCCTAGACAATTTCTCAGTTATAAAAATATAATATTTTACCTGAGTCTCAATTTCTTAATAAAAATTATATAGGGCTTTATAAATTACTGATTTACCCCTAGCTATTTGACGGGGTATTACATTCTTCCCCCCTTAAAGAGAGCTTCGTCCTCGAAGCTCAGACCGGCCAACTACTCTTGATGCTAAAACTATCTATCAAGCGACTGGTGGTCACAGTTACGATCACATAGGTGACAAAGAAGTTCACATAGCAAGTGGTAGCAAATAATTACTATCAAACACATGCAATGCAACATGTATTGTATCACGTAAAGTCGTTGTCCTGCCTATCTTACTTATGTGATTATAGTCTCATTTGGTTAGGAAATGCGAGGGTACTAGCCTGTAATGGTATTAAATGATGTATTAAATGATCAGGGTACTAGTGTGTAATAGTACTAAATGAAGGGTTGCGTCCTCCCCCCCTTAGAGAGTGACGTCCCCGGAACTCCTTCTGAGTCTACCGTCTAACTTTACCTTGAATATTCAGTCGGAGGTCAACTTACCCGAACACAAAATAGAATATGATTTTCACTAGTCTCTTACCGCGCAATTCCCAGAATCTGTCGAAGAATACGTGAAACCCTTGGTTTAAACTAATTAAAACGTAGGATGGCTCTATATTACTGTATAACCTCTAAAAGCAGTTGGTAATAGAATCAGTATCTCATGGCCCAAAATATATGCTCCAATTTGCACGGTCCCACTGATGAATCATACCAACCATCTGAATTCACATTCTAAACTATAATCTGGTAGATAAATTATAAACACCCCCAGATAATAAAATTATTGTAGAAAAATCTTCCAAAGTCCTGTTAAACAATCAAAGCCACCTTTATTGGTTACCTTATATTAATAGTAAGCCCAGACATAATTACATGGGTTCCCTGACTCCAAAGGTAAATTCATACCAACATTTATACTTCTTTAGTAATAATTAAGCAACAGAACTCCAAGTAATAATGCCCCAGACAACCATTAACCTTTAGCCATACAAAGCACTTTATTCACCACCACGGCGGATCGACGAAAATAGATAATAAAATCTCATGATACAATGGGTTATAACCCCCCGATCCAATAACTGAGTTGCCACTCTAAAATTCCCGAGATTTTGTAATAATTCAAGAACTATAATTTCGATGAGCAGATTCCCAAACAATTTAACATTCAGACTCCGAGAACCAAACAAAGTTTTAGTGAGAAAACCTCAGAATGGAAGAAGGACTTCAATCATAAATTATTTGAAGAATGTATACTGCAATAATACATTAACAACAAGACTTCAAATAACATGGATATGGAATGAATATGGGTCATCCGAAAATGTAACTTAGATCATCGAGACATATTATTATGTAACATAACTCCAAAAGAGAACTCCCGATAACACCAATAACTAAATTCTTAAAGCAGTTGATCTAATGACAATATAACTCCAAGTGGGAATTCCAAACTGTCGCAACACCTCAATCGGTCTGGTCGAAAGCATCTCGAATCTAGTGGGTGAACCCTTCGACCTTCGGTCAAATCCCCATTGTCCCCCTTAATTTCTCCTAGTTACAAAGTTATCTTATTTTAACTGTTGATCGCCTCCCACTCATATTTGGGTTGATTTCTCCTTAATCAACTTCCCTCGCTCGACCAGCATGAACTATCTAAAACTGTATCCTTATATCTCATTGTTCGAGGTATATAACGTGGAGAGATTAAATCTTTAGCTCTTACTTCTTACTTTACGGAAGGATTATTTTCGAAGTACATTTATTATCCTTGTCTAATTTAGATTGCTAGAGACTATGATCAACTGAATGTGTGGTATTGCGAAGGTGTGATCTATCAATTTCACTATTCCGAGATGTATTAGTGATTCTTCCCTCAATCTAGTATGTACTATAGGTCAAAGGGAGCTGACAAAAACCAATGTGCACATGGGCATGTAATATAATACATAGTTCATGATGACAATCATTGCTAAAATATAATCAGATATGAAAGTTTCACGTAAGATGTTCTGTTTTGCCTCTCTCCTTTCTCTTGAAATCTAACTTTGGCCCAATCGGGCGATCAGATTCTTGATTTTATATCCTCAGATCAATCTTGTCAATTAAGCCTGATAGGCTACCACAATGTTATGATTTCAATATGATGTCAATGAACCATAAAGCATGCATTCCCAAGGTACCGTACAACACATTACACATCCCATATTGCCACCATGCTATGAGAAGTCACATACTCTAACTGGTAAAAGTCTTTAATTTTATAGTTGGTCGCTTGTGCAGATCCGTTGCGGAACTGACTATTGTTGGAGTCTTTAACTACTTCTTGTGTTTGTATCTGGAGCTAAATTTCCTACGGTATGTCTCTCTATGAGTCTAGTATAGACAACCTTATGGTAGTACTTCAATAAACGTGTGTTGCACGAAGTGAGAATTAAGTGCTTTCGTTTCATCCAAGTGAAAACATTCATATGTTTCCCGTTAATATTTCAATCCGACCCCGAACAACTATTTACGTCCATCACTCCTTGTAATCCAAGCTTGACACTCAATAGTTCAATCAAATAAATAAAAATTCTCCGTGACCTCGTATTCAAACAAGTCTCCAAATTTAAGGCTAGAATACACCTCTAGCTTCCAACATTTAACACAAACTCCAAATTCATTTTAACCTCTTGTCTTGTATTATTTCAATAAACCTCATGCCATAAAACGTAAGCTAGACGACAGAACTCCCGAGTGACATATGCGAATACACCTAAAAAAATTCACAATTGAACACGTATCCCAACTGTAAACAAAGAATTTGTAACAATACACCAAGTATTCCCCAATAGCTGAGATAGTTACCCAATATAAGAAGCTGCCAACATTTTGCATAACGAAATAGTAGCTCTTAAATAAATGTAGTGAAGTAAGAAACTCTAAATATAAACTTACTAGGCTCTAAACAATACTTCCAAAAATTTTGGTTTCCACTCCAGGAGAGTCCCTAGACCAGAAAATTTGAGGTACATCTCATGCAAAATTTAGAGTAAACCTGACTAAACATGTGATTTGATACATCTAAGTCTTGTAGGCGAACATTGGTGCTTCACAATTTAAACATCAACCCTCTCAAGTTAGTCCCACAATTCCAAAAGTAATATACAACTGAACAGAGATCCCAACCTTCAAGCATCACTAGGATGACAAGACACCAAGTAACAACTCAATTACTTAAATATTATTAGACCACACAAATTATTTACGATAAATCAATCTAGCATAAACCTCTGATCACAAATTGTGAAGAAGTAAACTCCAATCAACCGTTAACACTTGGAGATCCTCTAATAACTAAGGCCGTAAAATTACAATTGAAGCAGGTAGAAAATTGCTGGTTGACCTCATTGATTCTCAGGTGAGGGAGGGTGGGACCTTCCTTGTCTACTTCCAAAATAAACTATTTGATTTTCTGAAAAGACTCCCAAGATTAATTCATTCTTGACTCCCAATTCCAAATTACAATCCCAATCAATATCTAGAGTACGTCACTAAATTTCTTTACAAATATTTGGTGTGAAACTAGGATTAGCCAGTCAAGTATCCCAATATTCTTATCATATCTCTATCCTCAGATTTCTCATGAAGTCACATACTCTTTTAAACGGTCAGCTACTCACTTTCTATAATGTCCTTGGTTATGCTATCACTGTCTTAGAGATTGAGATATTTCATCTTTTAAAGGCGCAATTAACAGTATACCACACAACTATCATATAGAGCATCTTATCAAGCAACTTTACATTAAAGCACATATAACGTGTGTCTGCAAATGAAATTATTCATCTAGTACAGATCAAATGTTGTTCTTATCCTTCTTCCTATCGTGGCAATGAAAATCATTCACAAATAAAACTGATTCACATAAGACTATAACACATAACACTTCTTGAGGCAGGTTGCGGGTGGGCGGGAAAATACCAAGACCTATGCCTAAGCTACCCATAACCCGAACGGCTTTTCCAATTTTAATTATCTTGTCCTATGTTCATTTTATGTTACCCTGCATGTTTTAATTCCCATTTAATGGATAGCCGGCTCTGATACCACCTGCAACGACCCCCCTTATCCGACTCGGACGAATCGGGGAGGCCGAAGCTCAAATGTAACGGCGGAGAATCGAAAGCACAACATCCCAACCTTTATATTACATACTATTAAACATTACAATACTTCAAGTCTTCATACGTTACTATTACACATTATCCTTACGTTGTTCAAACTATCTTATAGCACGTCACAGGGTCTTCTTAGTGAGACTCGTACCCAGTCATACCATAGCCATCTTCCTTTAATCCTGTGGTGGGAAAGAAAACAGAACCGCAGTTTCTAAAGTCAGCTGGAAAATGCTGAGTAAATAAATACCCTAGCTCGTAAAACAGAGAAGAGAGAAATATTTGATTTCACGTCAAAGCATAAGGAGGAAACAGTCATAAAAGTGTAAACTTGATAAACAAAATACGAATGTAAATGGCCTCTTATCTTTGAAACTTCCTTTCTTGCTCTGTAGTGGGGAGTAAATCCCGAATAGCTCTTCTTTCGATTTATAACTTCCTTGTCTCATAGAAAAGCCCTTTTTAACTTTGTTGATACGGTGAAAGATCTACTATACTATCACTAGCTACCATGACCTTGGCTACCGGCAGCCCCCAAAGACTTCTTGCGGCCAGAGGGGTGAGTACATGGAGACACCCGACAGGTTGCGACCGGTTAAAATAATGGGGGTCGAGTGACCGAAATCAACACGACATTAATAATAAGTTTCTCCCGTACAACTCTTTTCACTTTACGTTATTACGTTTTATTATTTATCGAGTGACGATTTCAAGAAAACATTTCAAATCATAAACAATCTTAAGTAAAACAGATATGTCACCAAAACACATTTTGAGACAACTATTAAAAATCATATCATGACACGAAATGAGCTAGGCACGCTAGGCTAGGCATATTTACTTACCTTAGTCCAGAAGCGTCTGAAAGTTCTAGTCGTAGTCCTTGCCTATGTAAACTTCACCTACAAATCGGAGCTTCTAGATTGTCACAATCCGAACATAGTATTTCAAGTCTTATAGAAAATCCTATTAAACGATTTTAGACTAGCCCGAACTCAACGTCTTCTTTCTCTAGTTATTTTCTCAATAATGAAAATATATAAATCGGCGCGTTTATTTTGAGACAACTATTAAATTTTATGTTTTAGAAAAGTGATTATTTATTTTAAAACGTTGTTGGTATTAAAAGACATGAAATATTATTAAAACGAGTACTAGTTATATTTATGAAAAATGCTTATTGTAACTATAACAATTTGAATGATGTTTAGAATATTACGTTGTCAACAAACTTCTTCCGAAAACGACACTATAACGTTTATAAACTAGCCGATATCAATTTTTACATGTATTGAACAAAATCGATTTGAAGACTAAGTAATTAAAGCAAACTCTATTTAAATTTTAATAAAACGTAACTGTTTAATTTTTAACGAACGACTCGGTCACTATTTCGATGCCCGAAACACTTTTCTGTAACCGGAGCGGATACTATTATTTTTATAAAATATTTTTAATCTAAAAATAACATTTTTATTTTTCGCGGATAATATAAAGTTTATATAAACAACAACCGAATCCCCCAGGTTTACTTCAAAAGACGTTAGAAACCCCCTTCTACTCACAAGGCAGCTATGTTAAAAGACAACAGCCCCCTAAAGATCTCCCTAAAGTACAAATAGTACCCCATATGACTACTATAACAGATTTACATTAAAGACACTTTAACCCCCTTTTACAAAAATTCCAAATTCACCAAACTAATCATGAATTCAAGCATTCAAGGTATGATTTTGATTGTTTAAACGGAATCTAGACGAGATTTAGAGCATACCTAGGCCAAGAATGACCAAAATCGACCAAGAAACGAGGCTATACGGGTTTGCCGCCGGTGAGTCGCGCAGTGCTCTTCGTCGCCGGCGATGGAGGGACTCTTGGCTTCGGGTAGGGTCCGATTTGAACTTCTGGGACCTCTAGGAGGTGATTGGCGATGATTAACGAGGCTGGGTAGTGCCGGATTGCTTCCAGTGAAGCTTTCCCCGCCGGCTTCAATGGTGGTTCGCCGAAAACTTCGTCGGCTGCTGCTACGGCCTTGAGTGCTGCATCTTTGCCTTGATTTGAGGTCGAAATAGACTAAAAATCCAGAGATACAGCCGCAGATACGAAGGTGGGAGGAGCAAATGAAGTGGCGGCTCCGGGTGGTGGTTCCCGTCGGGAACAGAGGCGGCGGTGGTGGCGGCTTTTGCCGCTGCTGCTGCTGTGCTCTGTTTCTGGGCAGAGAACAGAGAGAGGGAGAGAGAGAGTGAGAGAGAGAGACTAGAGAGGAGATGGAGGTGAATGGTGGTGATGGAGCTTTCGGTGGTGGTGGCGGCGTTGGTGTGGTTGGGGAAGAAGATGGAGATGGTAATGATGAAGGTGATGAGGATGAGCTTGTAGGAGAAGGGAGCTGTTTATATTGGGGAGGAAGGAGGCTTCTGGTGGAAGGGAGGGTGCTTGGTGGCACAATCTTGCCGAGCAAGATGAAGGCAATCTTGCCAAAGAAGATGGAGAAAGTTGAAGGTGCTAAGCATTGAGAAATATTAAGGTGTGGGTGGCACACCAACGGGTAGTGTACTCTAGTGTATCACACACACACAATCTCGCGGTGGTTGTACCCGCGTTAAAAATAAAATAAGCTCACGTATTTATTTACGCATACAAATTTAATATTTTCTAAAATCCTAGACAATTTCTCAGTTATAAAAATATAATATTTTACCTGAGTCTCAATTTCTTAATAAAAATTATATAGGGCTTTATAAATTACTGATTTACCCCTAGCTATTTGACGGGGTATTACAACAAGTATCTCCACTATTAAATTAGAATATTTGAGTAAAAGGGAACACTTCTAACAAAATACCAGAACTGAAATGAAATAAAGTGAATTTAATTGCTTAACTTCTTCAGAACCATTACAGAGCTTATAGACTAAGCTTAACCATTAAGCTAACTCACAAATAAAGCAAATTGTCTTAACAAAATCATAACAAGAAATTTCCATGTAATTACACAAGAGGCCCTAAGACAACTTGATAATACATCTTTCATACCCCTTGCTTTTCTTTTCCTTTGGAAAGAGAAACCATAGTGGTAATACCCAGCTTAGATTTGAGAAACGGAAACTGTGAGGCTGGCAACACTTTGGTGAAGACATCAGCTGTTTGATCAGTTGAGGAGATGTGAGAAATAGTGATGTGTTTGGCAAGCACTTGTTCCCTGATGAAATGATGATCAATGTCAATATGTTTTGCCTTTGAATGCAGCACTGGGTTAGAAGCCAAGGCTATTGTTGAAGTATTATCACACCATATATGAGGAGATTTCGAAGAGGTAATATGAAGATCTCTTAAGAGAAACTTGAACCATTTTAGCTCAGCAACTGTGTCAGCCAAGGCTCTGTACTCTGCTTCTGTAGAATATCTGGATACAGTATCTTGCTTCTTAGATGACCAAGATACTAAGTTGCAACCCAAGAAAACACAAAATCCAGTAGTTAATCTTCTGGTAAGCACATCTCTAGCCCAATCTGCATCTGTAAAGGCAGTAATATTTAGAGCTGTGCTAGGAATACCTTGATGAAGAGACCCTTTGACATATCTAAGTAGTCTATTGAAAGTCAACAATTCTAGGAGCATGAAGATGCTGGCAGAGAGAGTTAACTCCAAACTGAATATCTGGTCTGGTAATGGTTAACTACTGAAGACTACCAACAACACTTCTGAAGAAAGAGGGATCAGAAAAAGGTTCAAGAGCACCAGAAGCAATAGGCTTATATTTTGAAGATTGGGGAGTGTCTAGGCTTGCAGTCTTGCATCCCTGCTTTGCACAAAAGATCAGCTGCATACTTGTGCTGATTGAGAAATAGACCACCATGTGAAGTGTGTGTCAACTCAATTCCAAGAAAGTAGGAATGAGATCCCAAATCTTTGAGAGAAAAGGCCTTCTGCATTTGATTGATGAGAAGCTGAATTTGTGCTGAATCTGATCCATTAACTAGTATATCATCCACATATACTAGAAATATGGTGAGATGAATACCAGTTTTCTTAACAAATAAGGAGGCATCTGCATTACTCATAGTGAACCCTTGTGAAAATAGGAACTGAGAAAGCATTGTGTGCCAAGCTCTGGGAGCTTGTTTTAATCCATATAGTGACTTCTGAAGTGACAAACAAAATCTTGATGATGTTGATCAACAAATCCAGTAGGTTGAGTCATATAAACCTCTTCATTGAGGTGGCTTTGAAGAAAGGCATTTTAGATGTCTATCTGTCTGATTTGCCACTGAAAATGAAGTGCAAGAGTAAGAACTACTCTGACTGTTTGCTGCTTGATAACTGAGATGAAGGTTTCTTCAAAATCCACACCCAGTTGTTGATGATATCCTTTAGCAACCAGCCTTGCTTTGTATTTATCAAGAGTGCCATCTGCATTCTTCTTTACCCTGAAAACCCATTTCTGACCTATAGGTTTCCCGTGAGAGGGTAATGGAACAAGTATCCCAGTTTTCATAGCTTGAAGAGCATTGAACTCTTTTTGCATTGCTGATTGCCATTCAGGTACATGACATGCCTCAGAATAGGATTTAGGTTCAAATAAAATGATGGTGGAATGAAGTTGATACTTTGGATTTGGCTTAGTAATACCACTTTTAAGTCTAGTGGTCATGGGGTGAGAAGTTGGAGGTGAAGGAGAGGGGGAAGATGAAGATACCTCTGTGTGAGAAGATTGAGTGGGTGAAGATGAAACATGCATAATAGTATCTGAAGGGAAAGAGGGTGATGGAGAGGATAATGGTGGTGGTGGTGAAGAGGATGGAGAATTGGGAGTAGTTGTATGAGGATCGGGGTTAAACAGAGATGGAAACAAGATTTTAGAAGAAATAGAGTAATCAGGAGAAAAAGAAGTTGAAAGAGACACTATTGAAGCATAGGGAAACACATGTTCATAAAATTTAACATGTCTTGAAACAAAAACTTTGTGTGTGCTGAGATATAGGCATCTATAACCTTTGGTGTTTGGACAATAACCAAGGAACACACATTTGGTTTATCTATTTTGTAATTTGTGAGTAGTGTATAGTTTGATCTAAGGGAAACAATGACAGCCAAAATGTTTTAAAGCATTGTAATCTGGTAATTTTGAATATAAGAATTCAAATGATGATTTATGAGACCAAATATCTTTAGGTTGTGTATTGATGAGAAAGTTGGCTGTGATGAGAGCATCAAGACAGAAAGATGAAGGCACGGTAGCTTGATTTAGAAGAGCTAGAGCTGTTTCAACAAGGTGTTGATGTCTCCTTTCTGCTCTCCCATTTTGTTCAGGGGTATGTGGGCTAGAAGTTTGATGTACAACTCCTACACTTTGTAAGAAAGAACCAAAAGCAGAGTTTATAAATTCTGTGCCATTATCAGTTCTAAGAAGTTGAATGGTAGATTGAAATTGAGTTTGTACATAATTGTTAAAATGGACAAAGGCAGAATAAGCATCACTCTTAAGTTTTAAAGGATAAATCCAGCAAAACCTAGAGTAATCATTAAGAAACAAGATATAGTACTTATAATTTTGAAAGTAAGGTAAAGGAGAAGGACCCCATACATCAGAGTGGATAAGCTGAAAACAATGAGAACTGGAAGAAATGGATACATGAAAAGGTTGTTTATGCATTTTAGCAAAATGACAAGATTCACAAACATAGCTAGACATAGTAGGAAATTACAAAGTTTTGCTACTGTATTGTAGCTTCTAGGAGATGGATGTCCCAACTTCATGTGCCAGAGTGAAGGTGGAGGAATATGGTGAAGAAGAGTGTTATGTTGTGAATGAGGCTTAGAGAAGGAATACTGATGCAGATGAGACATAGAAGAAGGAAGCAAATAGAGGCCATTCTCACATAGGCCCCTCTGTAGAGTATGATCTTGGTTGAGTTGTCCACAATGTGTAAACCCTTAGAATAAAAAAAATGTACAATTATTATCAGCTGTAAGTTGTGAGACTGATAATAAGTTTGCAGAAATGTAAGGAGAGTGAAATAATGAATGCAAATGTAAAGAAGAAGAAGAAGAAAGAGTGAGGATACCATGTCCTGAATGATGAATTGGAAGAGTAGCTCCATTTCCAACAACAACAGAATCTGAGCCAGTATAGGGATAACTTGACTAAATGAAGATAAATCACTGGTAATATGATGAGAAGCTCCACTGTCAACACAACAAGGTCTAGCTGTAGAAGATGAAGCAGAGTTGGAATTCATAGTAGAGGCCAAATAAGCCTGTTTAGAAAGCTTTGTACTCTGAAATTTGTTTGGATCCATGTGATACCAGCAGTCACGAGCAGAGTGACGAGAGCGATTGCAGATTTGACAAACAACTTGTGAACCAGTAGCGTAGTTGTTCATACGACCAGAGCCATATCCTAAAGTTGAGCTATGAAATTGAGGACGATGAGAGCCAGTACAAGTCAATTGAGATCCATGCGATCCAGGTGCACTAGGTTTGGAGTTGTAATTGTTCGCGTAGTGATTTTGCCCAAAACAGTTAGGGTTAGGAGATGTGCATAGCAGAAAACATTTCGTTAGATTCAATCATCGAAGAAGGCGAAGATTTCAATGATAATATATGCAATTCTTCCGTAATTAAGAGGCTCTGAAATTCAGAAAGTGAAATTGGAGAAGCTCGATTCCGAATTGTATATTTGAACATGTTAAATTCAGTCGGAAGACCTTGAAGAATGTGAAGAATCATATCCTCATCAGTAATGAATTCACCGATCTGTGCAAGCTGATCAACGATGTGTTTGAATGAATATAAGAAGCTAGAAACAGGTTTAGATCCTTTTGTGATAGTCCACAGTTGTGATTTGAGTTTATGAACATGAGAGCGAGAAGTCGATGTAAATCGAGTTGCAAGAGTGTTTCAAATAGCATTTGCAGAAGATAAATGAAGAACAAGAGGCAGTACTGATGGCGAAATTGAGGCAATGAGACAAGAACGAAGATGACGATCGATTGTTAGCCAGTCACGATACACTGGATTAGTCACCGGAGAACCAGTCGGAGAAGAAACCGTCACCGGAGGCGGTGATTCAGTCACAGCTGAGAGAAGATCATTCGCATCAAGAACTGTGAGAATTTGTGCTTTCCAGACCATGTAATTGGTGGAATCAATCTTTAGCTGAACCAACGATTTGAGGTTGGCAACAAGAAATCGTAAACCAGAAGGTAGATCTGGAGATGATGAATCTGCCATTGTTGAATTGGTGAAGGAAGATGACGATGTTAGGGAAGAAATCGAAGACAACGAAGACCAAAGCCGTGAGGCAATGGCTATAATACCATAACAAAATACCAGAACTGAAATGAAAGAAAGTGAATATAATTGCTTAACTTCTTCAGAACCTTTACAGAGCTTATATACTAAGCTTAACCATTAAGCTAACTCACAAATAAAGCTAGCTGTCTCAACAAACTCATAACAAGAACTTTCCATGTAATTACACAACAGACCTTAAGAAAACTTGATAATACATCTTTCAACTTTTCTTTGTCAGTTGATGCATTACCGGTGGAGCTTGATCCACTTGCTAGATTATGTGGCTATGATTTGTGCATTTTCTTGAAATTGGCTGGATATCCATGCAGCTTCCACCATTTGGTTTTCACATGTCCAGTACCTCCATAGTGATGGCATGTCAACTTTGGCCTAAACCCTCCCTGAGACATGACATTCATATCAAGGCTAGGGAGATGATTCAAGAGTAAAACATAATCCATAACTGAAGACTAACAAGACTTTAAACACCTCGATAATTGCATAATGTGTTATTTCTGTAGCTTGTTATGAATCATACCCTGAACATTGCATGTACAATTGTGCAACACTCCACACGTAATCATAGGCCTCTCTATGCAGTTCTCTAACTCATCCCAAAGAGACTTTAACTTGGTAAAATAAGCAGTGACACTCGTGTTTCACTTTCTCAAACTCACAATAGCACTACTCAGCTGGAATACTTTTGGAAGATTCTTCTGAGAAAACATCCATGAAATCGCCATTCTATCACAACGTTTACATAAGGAATATATACATCTTATAAATTTTCTCTAGTTCTAATATAACTCTAGTAATCTAGCTCGTTCTTAGATTCTAGTGCAACAATCATATATCTATAACACAAGATTAAAATTATCACCAGTGAGAACCTTAGAAACCAGAACCATGTCCATCTAATTGACTTCGCATCGCAAAATCGCAATTGATCCGAGACCGTGACACACTTGCATGCTCTAAGATCGTCATAGCTGCAAATGAACAGAAGAACTAGATCATCTCCAATCAGTAGCCCTAGCAGCCTAAAAACGCCAAAGAGTATCAAACCTAGGCTCAGATACCATATTGAGAAAACGAGATCGAGAAATAAAAGGAAAACTCCGAAGATTTCAATTGAAAATCATAATTACAGAAAAGTGTGTTCATATACACATACTTGAAATGCAGAGAAGAAATGAAAATGAAATGCAACAAAAATGAACAATTGGTTATGAGATGACCAATTGGTTTATGCCACGTATATGTAAGTGGCTGACTCACTCCCGCTCAGTCAACACGACGACGTTGCTCTAATTAAGCCTAATTAGATACTAATTAAGAGTAATGAGTCTTGCTAGACTACACATAAACACTGTCTTCCAACTAAACTTTGAATTCTAAGTTTAGAATGTTTATCATGATCCATGACCACGGCTGCAAGCTGAGCTCCTGATCCGACGGCTACTGCTTCTTTCTGTTGCAGATATGTTACTTTTCATCTGGTCGAGTGTTTACCAAATGAACAGTAACCAATAATTAAATACTGCAAGATTTGATAAAATTCAAAGGGCGATTTCCAATTATCCGACGTCTGTAGTGACACGTTGATAACCTGATGTGACATCTATAAAATGCTTTTGAAGTCAAGATTGTGTATAACCATATGAAGGACATTCAGAACTAGTATATGGTTTGGTGCCATACATCTTGTTTTGAACTTCTGTCTATTTCGGCTAATATGCTGAAAGGGTTGAGCAACAGATTTAAGACCCAACCTTTCTTTAGTCTCTATTTCGGCTAATATGGATCGAACTAGGGCTGTAAACGAACTGAGCCGAACCGAATATCGGCTGTTTGGGTTTGGCTCATTTAAAAATCAAAATTAATCGAACAAACACGAACTCGAGCCGAACTGTGTTTTGGTTGTTTGAGTTTGTTTGTTTAAATTTTATTCGAACTCGAGCCGAACACGAGCCTAAAATTGAGCACACCTTTAGGAGAAACTACTACAACTTTTTGAAAGATTTGTAGTTTTTTAGTTTGAAGAACATTTTTTTTTCATTAATATCTTTGAAATATACCATAAAATATTATGAATATAAGAACACTACTTATTTCTTTCAAGTGTTCTCACCTAAAAATTCAGAACGTTCGTACTTTCTCATGTAAAATTACATATAATATTTGTAAACGAGAATTGTTCGCGAACATAACGAACAAACGAGCCGAAGCTCGTGTTTGTTTGTTTACTAATCGAACAAAAATTCGTGTTTGAGTTTGTTAATTTCTTCGAACCGAACATGAACGAGCTTTTTGCAAGCCGAACACGAGTTGTTCGCGAACGGCTTGGTTCATTTACAGCCCTAGATCGAACAGTATTTTATTGATTTGTCCATCAATAACACTGCTAGTTATGTAAGGATGACATTAGAACTTCCGAATAACTACAAAAGACGTCCCTGCACGTTGCTGCCGTACCTAACTAGGTTGTTATTCTCTCTCATAGTTGACCCATTTTATGCTCTCAATTATCTCATTTCTAACGTACATGAACATGAAACAAACCGGAATTATATATTGATAACATGGTTTGGTACAAGAATGTTATTATTGTTACATGGTAAGCCTTAAAGGTTACATGTTTTTTATTTCAATTTTTTTTAACTCACATGCTTGACTTAGGAAGTTACTAAACATTCGTGAAGGCACGTAGAACACTCTCTTGTGTCTGTAATCGGACTCTATATAAAGCTTGTACAGTCTCTGAAAGACATATCAGCTCATAAGCCACCATCAACTGTCTGACGTTCATTAGAAAGAAGAAGACAATGGCTTCTCTCCTCCATCCTGCGTTCACCGGCTTCTTCCTCATCGGATTGATTTTAGCAATCGTAAGAGGGTCCACCGCCGCCAGTTACACGCCTGCATATTCTCACCCCGTGTTCAGATCAAGCAAATGGACGTGGGCGTATGCGACCTTCTATGGTGACGAGTCTGCTTCTGAGACGATGGGTTAGTATGCCTTTCTTTGATTAAATGAACTCGGGTTTCATAACTCTGTTTCAGTTCAACTACTGAAAGCAGTAAGGATTAGCACATGCCCGAATTGAAATTTAATAGAATCCTTGTTTCGTGTATGCAGGAGGAGCTTGTGGATATGGAAATTTGTTCAGCAACGGTTATGGAACCAACACAGCAGCATTGAGTTCGACATTGTTCCATGATGGCTACGCCTGTGGGTCTTGTTGCTCAATCAAAGTGGTGCTATAACACGGTTGCAACCATTACGGCTACAAACCTTTGCCCGCCAAACTGGTCACAGGACTCCAACAACGGCGGGTGGTGTAATCCTCCTCGGTCGCACTTTGACATGGCCAAACCCGCCTTCATGAAAATAGCTCAGTGGAAAGCCGGCATTGTACCTGTCGTGTACCGTAGGTAAATAGACTAAAAAACACGTAACGTTATATGAACCAGGCTTTCTCTTCTCCAAATACTGTATTGAACATATTTTTATTCTTTTTCTTTTATAGGGTACCGTGCATTCGTAAAGGCGGAATCCGATTCCAGTTCCAAGGGAACGGGTACTGGTTGTTGGTTTACGCAATGAACGTGGCCGGAGGTGGCGACATTGCAAAGATGTGGGTGAAAGGGAGCAAGACAGGGTGGATTAGCATGAGCCACAACTGGGGAGCTTCATACCAAGCTTTTGCAACATTGGCTGGTCAATCACTTTCATTCAAGCTTACTTCTTACACAAACCAAGAGACCATTATAGCATACAATGTTGCTCCTTCAAACTGGAACATAGGAATGACTTACCAAGGCAGGGTTAACTTCCATTGATGTGATGTGTATATATTGAGACAACAGCCTCTCTCATCCATCTATTGCCACCTTTGAGCTTCATTCTAGGCCAGGGTCATAGGGCTAGTGGAAAACAGTTGATCTTTGTTAGGCAGGAAGGAATGATGTAGCCGAGCTTTGTTAATCTGGGAAAAGGCTTGTTGTAATCAAGACCTCATACTTTTGGTCACCATTCTAGATCCTGTATACGATCCAGTTTCTCTTCGTTTCATATGCTTCTATTTTACTTTGGTCCTAATTTAGATTACACCTTGGCCACTCCAATGGCATCTTTGTCATAGACGTGGTTCACTTATTTCAACCCAAAACTTAGTTCAAGAGGTAAAGGACATATAAGGCTATTCATGAGATCCTAGGCTTTGTTTGTTTTTTGGATTAGAACATGGATTGACAATGCTAGGTTTAATAGTACCGGGATTGATAGTGATGGGATTGATAGTACGTATTGAGTAGAGTATAAAACTGTGTTTGATTGGATGTGGGATTTTAGTGGGACTACCACTAAAATGACAAATATATCCTCAACTAAAATGACAAATATATCCTCAGCTAGACCTTCGCTTGCCAATGAAATCCTGGGAGTTAAAGAAAAGCTCCTGCAGACTCGATCTCTTTTACCTGACCCTCTAGCTTGAGCATCTTTCTTTTCATTGCGATCTGAGCTGCAAAGACTTCTGCAATGTGAAGAGACCTTCTGAGCTCAAAGAAAAAGATGTTCTTGGCTCAGAGAAGGTAGTAGAAACACTAAATTCTTCCACGCTTATACTAAAATTAGAAAAAACCAAAATACTATATGGTCTCTTAAGATCAATGATGACACAGTTGTGTCTGACCCTGTGGATATTATGACAGTTTCTTAAACCATGTTAAAGCAATCTACTCTCCCGCCTCCCCCTCCCTTGATGATCTTTTAGGAGAAAACAATAATCTCTTTGCTTTCTCACAGCTTTTCAATGTTACTAAGATGCTGACACTCGACCAGCAAAGTGTGCTTATGACTCCCTTCTTAGCTTCTGAGATTAAGAAAGCAGTCTTTGAGATGGGCCCTCTTAAGGCTCCTGGTCCTGATAGTTTTCAGCCAGATTTCTTCCAAAAGACTTGGCACATTATCTCTAATATTGTTATCACTGCTGTTCTTTCTTTACTTAACTCAGGCTACATGCTTAAAAAAATTAACAGAACCCATATTGTGCATACCCCAAAATGCCATAATCCCTAATCAGTTAAGGACTTTAGACCTATAAGCATTTGCAATGTATTCTATAGAATAATTGCAAAGGTTGTAGCAAATAGGCTTAAACTTGTTCTTCCTTCCCTCGTTTCTATCAATCAAAATGTCTTTGTGCCCCCAAAGATTAATTCAAGACAACATTCTTATAGGTCAGGATTTAGTCTACACTATTCATAAGTCCAAGAATTCAAACCAACCAAATCTGGGAGCCCTAAAGTTGGATATTTCTAAAGCTTTTGATAGAGTTAGGTGGGACTTCCTTGAGAACTTATTGTTTCAAATGCACTTCCCTGCTAGGTTCATTACACTTATTATGCAATGTGTTACAACTGTTTCTTATTCAATCTTAGTTAATGGAATTCAAACTGACTACCTTCTGCCATCTAAATGGAATTCAAACTGACTACCTTCTGCCATCTAGGGGCCTTAGACAAGGTGACCCCCTGTCCCCTTTTCTGTTCTCTCTTTGTGCAAAAGTCTTCTCCAGCTCTCGGCACTTTGCAGAGCAGGATCATTTATTTTATGGTATCCGCTACTCTAGAAATCATACCATTTCACATCTCCAGTTTGCAGATGACACCTTATTATTTTTCCAAGTACATCCCCACACAGCCGTAAAACTTAGAACAATTCTTAATGAATATGCTAAATATCAGGCCAAGCTATCAATATTATAAATCCTCTCTTTTATTTAGTCATAAATGTAGCCCAGAGGATAGATCTCTTTTCTCTCAAAGCTTGGATTTACAAGCTCAAGAGTGCATAGGTAAATACTTAGGAGTTCTTCTTGAGAACAAAGGGTCCAATACTGATCTTATCAATAGCACTATCCAGAGGATCTCTTCTATATGTTCTGGATGAAATTGTTTGCTGCTCAATATCTTGGGCAGAAGCACTCTCATTAAATTTGTTCTCACCAGCACTCTAGTGTACCCTATGTTTGTTTGCCTTTTCCCTAAAAGAGCTTGTGATACCATTACTTCTATGCTTTCAAAATTCTTATGGTTTGGAAATTCATCTAAGAAAGGTATCCACTGGCTTTCTTGGAACTTCCTATGCAATAGCACCAAGAACGGAGGTCTTGGTTTCAAAAACTTAAATTGTTTTAATACTACCCTTTTAGCAAATAAACAGTTGGAGAATGATCTATGAACATAAATCCCGTTTTAGTACTTATTTCACTCAAAAATATTGTAAAAGAAAACCATTTCTTGCTTTAAAAGTGAACCCCAATTCTTCATGTGCTTGGACGATAATCTGCAAAGGAACGGACACTCTGAGAATGGGATTGCTTGGGAATTAGCTAGGGGTAATTCTGTCTGGATAAGAGTTGGGGTTGGATCCAATATGTTCCTGGTGAGTCTATTGTTGATTGCTTGCATCATACTGATGAAGGTAAAAGCTTCTAATGGGTCTCACAAATTTTAAATGAGGACTCTTCCCAATGGAATGCTAGCATTGTTGAGCACATCTTCCCTCAATGGCTGAGCCACCTTATCGTGGATATCCCCCTTAATTTCAGTGATGAGACAGACCTTCCTATTTGGCAACCCTCTTCCATGGAAAATTTCACTGTCAAGTCTGCATACCATATACAAAACTACAACAATTCTTCCCCCCATTTACTTGCAAAAAAAGTTCAGTTTAGTACAATCTCTTACTCTTTTAACTGGAAAAATATTTGGACCTCGGGTCTCCCTTTTTATATAATAGCTCTATTATGGAAAATTCTTACTAACTCTCTTCCCACCCTTGAAAATTTGCACTCTAGAATTAGCTCTATTATCCCTCATTGTCCTTTATATCCTGGTACTAAGGAGTCATCCTCTCACATCTTCTTTGCTTGCTCTAGAGTTCAAGGACTATGGGAAATGGCTTCTCTTACCTATACTCCTCTTCCCAACTATGATATTCAATTATGGATCAAAGGCTAGCTAAGAAATAAAAAGAAGTTGCAGGCTTCCCACACTTGGCACTGGTTTGCTGCTATCTTGTGGATCCTTTGGATAACTAGAAATAAAATGATCTTGGATAAGTAATTGTTTTCTAGAGAGAAATTATGGCATCAAACTAGTGCCACGGAGGCCATCATTTTATCATTTGTACCCTGTGAATTGTTTCCTTATTTTTTTCTTTTGATTTTCCTCTTCTAAATGATTTTGGTCTGGTGGAGGTTGCTGTTGATGTTGATCTTTCAGCTTGAGTCCCTGGGAATGTTGAGCTTGCTCCCTCTGCCTTGGTTCGTGTTTCTGATGCTGCCCCTCTTGCCTCACTACTTCCTCCTGACTTACCATGTTCCGCTGTTGGTGATGTTTTAGCTTTGCCAGCTCCTTGTGGTGATTCTGGTTTTGAGGCCCCTTGTCCAACTTTAGGTTTTGCTTTGATGGACAGAGCTGAGGCCTCTTCGCGGCCAGCTTTGAGTCATGCCCCTGGTGATGAGCTTTCTGCTGCCATTGTTCCATACATGATGCCTTGTTTCTGAGGTTGCTTGGTGATCCTGGTTGCCTGCTGTGGAGGTTGGATGGCTTTTGGTTGCTCTAGGTTTTTCTATGATGTTTTGTTTATTTTTGATCTAGACTCTGTTCCTTTCTTTGGTTTTCGTTATTTTATTTTGTGGCTTGCTCAAGCCTTTTAGCTTTTTTCAAGTAGTTCTTTGTTACCTTGTGTTGGGCTTGTTTTGGTTTCTTCTCGTTTATGTATGTACTTTTTGATCAGCATTAATGTGATGTTCTTCTTTGCCACAAAAAAAAATTACTCGTACCAAATTAGTATCAGAAAACCAATACCCACATTCAATCCTGCAAATCAAAGCCACATTCAATGTCTACCCATGCCCACATATCATCTCCGACAATACAAACACCCATTTTGAATGTGCATTGTTGGAATATGCCTTGAAGATTTAAGACACTTAAATGAGCAACGAAGAAGTGAAATCTCGAAACTTGTTCGCACGAAGAGGAGTGTCTTCGTACGAACACAAGGAACAAGAAGACTTTACAGTCTTCATCAAACTACTTGCAGTATACAAGTAGGAAGAGTCTTCGTACGAAGACAAAATGTCTTCGCACGAAGAGTCGTCGTACGAAGACCCGTAGTGTTCATAAGAAGACATCCTGGAGGCGGCAAATAAGGATGGAAACATTGCCTTAGAGACTTGGGCGCTTTGGGGGGGAGGTATAAAAGAATCCTTTGGGGTCCTACAATCGTTTGTAAGCATTGTAAAACGTTCTCTTGAGTTGAATAAAGGATCTTCTTGCTAGCGGACGTAGTTAGCTTAATTTGTGCTAGTGAACCATGTAAACTGTGTGTTACATCGTTTTTCATTGTTCGGGAGGCGTGAGTGATCGGCGAGTAACATAACAAGCTGGTGTCAGAGCTTAGGTCATGATCACTCCACCAAGAACAATGTTCGAATCGATGTTGAAGATCGACATGTTCACGAGAGGGAACATCTTCAGTTTGTGGAAGATAAAGATGAAGGCTTTGCTCAAATCGCAAGGCATATGGGAAGGGCCTAGCATAACTCCAGATTTGTTTTGCCAACCCAACTGGCTCTGGCCCCAGGTCCTTCCTAGTACCTCCCCTATCAGTCAAAGGCAATCAGCCCACCTTTGACTATAGACAAAGGAGGCATGTATGCTACATCATCGGACTATAGGTTGATGGAAGAGAAATCTCACTCAGACATTATGTTGTGCTTATTAGATGACGTGATCACCGAGGTCGCATATCAGAAGAAGGCGAAAGTTCTTTCGCTCAAGTTGGAGAGTCTCTACATGAAGAAGTCACTCACCTGCAAGTTGATGCTAAGGAAATAGATATTCACCCTGTGGATGCTCGAACGTACGACTTTGAAGGATAACATCGATCAATTGAACACAATTCTTCTTGATTTGCATAATATTGACGAGAATGTGGGTGATGAGGATGCCTCACTCTTGTTGTTGGTCTCGTTACCTCCATCATATGAGAACTCCGTGCAGTCCTTTATTGTAAATAAGGACATCTTAACCATAGAGGAGGTCAGATCGGTGCTCCATGCTAGGGAATTGCGCCACAAGGGTGCAGTCACAGGTACAAAGGACTGTGCTTTTCGTATTGATGGCGGCATGGGGGAGCAAGAAGGGTAAAAGAACAAGAAAAATCAATTTTTTGGTTATAAGTTTCCCAAGGATGTATGTGCTTGGTGCAAGGAAAAGGGGAACTGGAAGAGATATTGCCCGCAACGAGGTCAAGAGGGGCATAATTGATCCACAACCGTAGCCGATTAGGGTAATTCGTCCGAGGATGATTACGTTCTGATGGCGGGTGTTGTCACGCACTCTCAAGATGTGTGGGTACTTGACTCTGGAACTTCCTATCATATTTTCTCTAACAAGGAGTTATTCTCGACCTACAACCAAACAGATGGAGGGTATGTCTTTATAGAAAACAGAGCCGTCTGTAAGGTGATTGGGAGCGGCTCAGTTAGATTGAGGACGAATGAAGGGAAGTTATGTACTTTGGAGCAAGTCGGGTATGTACCACTTAGTAAGAAGAATCTGATCATTTTAAGTCTACTCGAAAACAAGGGATACAGTTTCAAAGGTGAAGGTGGAGATCTACAAGTATGCAAGGGTTCTAAGGTGATTCTCAAGGGAGTGAAGAGTGGGACTTCTTACATGTTTCAAGGTTCGACGATCACATATTCTGCAGTAGTTGTCTCAGCGAAGATTAAGGAAGCTGATCAAACCAAGCTAGGGCATATGAGGTTCGGTCATATGAGTGAACGTGGAATGCAGGACATGCGCCCAAAAGCCTATGGTTTTGTAAGCACTGTCTGTATGGGAAGCTACAGAGTAGCAAATTCCCTAAGGCGGTTCATAGAACGAATGGTACTCTTGATTACATCCATTCGGATTGCTGGGGTCTATCTCGAGTTGAGGACATTGGTGGGTACATGTATTTTCTGAGCATCATAGACGACTACTCAAGGATGACTTGGATATTCGTGATGAAGTACAAGAGTGAAGCCTTCTCAAAATTCAAGGAGTGGAAGACCTTAGTAGAGAATCAAGTGAAAAAATGGTGAAGAGGTTGCGCATGGAAAATGTCTTGGAATTTTGTTCATCAGAGTTTGACGGATTTTGCAAGGGTCAGGGAACTGATCGCCATCACACCGTTCGGAACACACTACGGCAGGATGGTGTAGGTGAAAGAATGAATCAGACACTTAAGTGAAAGCAAGGTTTCTGGGGAGAGGCAGTTTCCATGGCATGCTATCTCGTAAATCGGTGCCCGCACACAGGTATAGGATGCAAGATTCCTATTGAAGTTTGGTCCGGAAAAGAAGCAGATTACTCGGATCTGAGGGTCTTTGGTTTCTATTCCTATTATCACGTGGATGATGGCAAGCTATAACCAAGGGCGAAGAAGGGGGTATTCATGGGCTTTGGGATGGGTGTTAAGGGATACATGATTTGGACAGACAACAAGATTATACTTCGTAGAAGTGTAGTCTTTGATGAGAGTTCAAAGCTGAAGAATTCGGTGGAGATAGAGGTTGGATATGCAGAGAAGAAGGCGGAGAAATATTTGGATCCTGATGATCCTTAAAATACCAAAATTCCTACACCACCGCCGTAAATCGAATATGAAGAAGCAGATGAGTCTAATGGGGATGCATTTCTACCAAAGGAACCGATTCATCAGAGTATTGCCGAAGGAAGACCGAGGAGAGTCATAAAGCCTCCGACGAGATACAGTGATGATTTTATGGTGGGTTATGCATTGCAGGTAGCGGAGGAGGTTGAGGATAAGTCGTTCACCTATAAGATATTCAGGAAGCTATATATAGTGATGTGTCAGCACAATGGATTGCCGCGATGGGAGAAGATATGGAGTCTCTTAGCAAGAACTCCTTTGGGGCTTGTTAGATTGCCAACGGAGAGGAAGATAGTCACTTGCAAGTGGGTTTTCAGAAGAAAGGAAGGAGCTACAGCTGGAGAGGGCATCAAGTATGAGGAAAGGCTAGTTGCAAGAGGGTTCAGTCAGAAATAAGGGTTTGACTACAACGAGATCTTCTCACCAATGGTCAGACATTCTTCGATAAGGGTGCTACTAGCCCTGGTGGCGCACCACGATGTTGATCTTGAGGCTAGACATGAAAACAACTTTCCTACATGGGGAGTAGGAAGATGAGATATACATGATCCAATTAGAGAGGTTCCAAGTTCCTGTAAGAGAAGACCAAGTGCGCAGGCTGAAAAGATCTCTCTATAGACTTAAGCAGTCACCGAGGCAATGGTACAAGAGGTTTGACAACTTCATGTTGAAGATTCGTTAAAAGAAGTGTGAGTATGATTGCTGCTTGTATCACAAGTTGTTGCGAGATGAGACACATGTCTACCTAGTTCTGTATGTTGTTGATATCTTAATTGCAACCTAGGATATGAATGGCATACAAGAATTTAAGAGGTCTCTTAGCGCGGAATTCGAGATGAAGGTTCTGTGGTTGCTCGGAAGCTTTTCCTATCACAGCAGGGATACATCAAGAAGGTCTTGGGAAGATTCAGGTTGTTATCAGCTAAAGCTATGGATACTCCTATGGCGACTAACAGCAAGCTAGGAATGTACACCCATCATACCGAGGAAGAGAAAGAGTACATGCAGCAATCATACGACCAGATTATGTTGTGAGTTGGAAGGCTACGCTACAACCGACAATGACTTTGTCCACTATGTAGGCGGAGTATATGGCTCTAACAGAAGCAGAAAAAGAGGAAATTTGGCTTAAAGGAATGGTCAATGATCTAGGCCTACTTCAACATCAAGTGATAGTCTACTGTGATAGCTAGAGTGCAATTTCCTTGACTACGGACCAGGTTTATCATGAAAAGGCAAACATATAGTATCGTTTTCTGAGAAGTTAAAGCAGGATCAAGGTGATGAAGGTGGGGAGAATTGACAACCCCGCAGATATGTTCACGAAGCCGGTTCCGGGGAGCAAGTTCCAGCATTGTCTAGAATTTCTCAACATCATGAGCCCGTGAGCCCTTCGGGGCATGCCGTACTGTGACATCCCTGAACTTGTTCGCACGAAAATGAGTGTCTTTGCACGAACAGTCTTCGCACGAATAAAAGGAACACAATCTTCGTGAAACAACTTGCAGTATGAAAATAGGAAGAGTCTTTGTACGAAGACAAAATGTTTTCGTAGGACGAATCTTCGTACGAAGACCCGTAGTGTTCGTAGGAAAATATCTTGGAGGCGACAACTAAGGATGGAAACATTGCCTTAGAGCCTAGGCGGTTTGGGGGGGGGGGGCAGAAAAGGATCCTTTGGGGTCATATGATCGTATGTAAGGATTGTAAAACGTTCTCTTGAGTTGAATAAATGATCTTCTTGCCCGTGGACGTAGTTAGCATAATTTGTGCAAGCGAACCTCGTAAATAGTGTGTTTCATCATTTTTTATTGTTCGTGAGGTTTGAGTGATCTGATAGTAACATACCATGCATATAACCTTCACGTTTCAGATCCATTGTTCAGCATCAAAATTTGGGTATCTTTTGAGTTTTAGAGCTCTACACGTCGCCATCTAGCGGTCTATTTCCGACGGGGGTTGCACCGATCGACTCGTCTCATCGTCTGGATGCCAACCATGATTAAATTTTAATATGTTTCAAAAAAAGTCTATTATTTCACAGATCTAGGTTATACCGCGCAGTGCGAAATGTCTACTAAAACAACCATATCTTTTAGCATGTTAATCCAAAAAATACAAATAGTATATATTTTTGAAATCCTTGTGAGAAGAGCTACTTGGTGATATAGTCTGTACAAAAAATGTAGTCACGAAGAACGAGGGAGTTTAACATGTATGGATTTTTTTAGGGTTTCGAGGCACGAAACACAACGCCTCTGATACTAATGAAGGAAATAATATAGTAATTACTCTAAGTATTGATATCAATCGAAGCTAGGTTTTACCTGTTGTAGCGTGATCGTCCGCCGACGATGTCCCCGATCTCGTTGCGCTTGTTCACTTGCTCGGTTCCAAGCAATCCGTGCACCTATTGGATGAACGTGATAATCCACAACCTGTCTCGGCTTTGAATGAGTGTGAGAGGAAAATGTGAATCTACGTGTGTATTATTCTTTTTTTTTTTGTCCAAAACGTGTGTATTATTCATGCTCTTCTTATTTCTATGGAACAGTTCAGTACATATAGACAAAGTTTTAGTTATTTACAATATACCCCATAAATTTTGTTTTAATTACAGTGAAACCCCCGAACGCCATATGTAATACTACCTCCGTTTCGTCTGTTTCGTCTGCGTTTGACTTTTTAACCCGTAACTGAGTCACTTTGACTTGGTGATTTGGGTACCAAAACGATGTAATTTTTTAACAATTTTTTCATGGTATTTTAGAATAAACTTTCCTCTATAACACATGCAAAGATTACCAAATTCTTGTATCGTTTTGCTAATCAAATCACCCGATGAAAGTAACCCAGTGAATAGTGACAAAAAGTGAAGTAGGCTGAAACAGGCTAAACAGAGGTAGTATTTCTTACAAGACTATTATGTTTCTGCATGGCGCTGGTATAAAGCTTGTAGTAGCACTTCCTAAAAAATATAAGTATAAAAAAATCTTTGTTACGGACGGCATTAGTAATACAAAAGACAGCATAAGACCTCCCTGCACGTAGTGACCGTACCAACTCGGTGGTTATCTCCCATAGTTTATCCATTTTCTGCTCTCAAAACAAATTATATGTCCGTGACGTGGTTTAGGTACAAAAATGTTATTGGTATATGCTTTTTTCCATTTGTTTAACTACAAAATCTGACTTGGAGATTACAAATATTGGTGAGGGACACGTAGAGCACTCTCATTGAATCTCTTCTGTCTGTAAATGGACTCTATATAAAGCATGTACAACCTCTCAAAGGCATATCATATTACATCATCAAACTCTCAAGTTTCATAGCTAGGTAAAATGAAGAAGACAACAATGGCTTCGTTCCCCCTTCCTAAGCTTACTGGCTTCCTTCTCATTTGTTTCATATTAGCTATGGTACTAGTGTCCAACGTCGCCGCTTACACGCCTGCATATTCACACCCTGTGTTCCGGTCTAGCCCATGGGCATGGGCTCATGCGACGTTCTATGGTGACGAGTCCGCCTCTGCAACCATGGGTTAGTATATATATCTTGTCCCCATTTTGCTAAAATATCTAACTTTTAGCATGTGAACCCGAACTTGTTATATGCTCGGGTATAACTCTGTGTTTCGACTCATCAGCTAAACTTGATACATGAAATATCTATATTTATATGTGAAGGAGGGGCGTGTGGATATGGAAATGTGTTTGAAAACGGTTATGGAACCAATACAGCAGCATTGAGCTCAACATTGTTCCATGACGGCTACTCGTGCGGTTCTTGTTACCAAATAAAGTGTTCTCAATCAAAGTGGTGCTATAACACTGTTGCAACTGTTACGGCCACAAACATATGTCCACCAAACTGGTCAGA
The DNA here is from genome assembly GCA_023055425.1 of Linanthus parryae. Taxonomy (NCBI): domain Eukaryota; kingdom Viridiplantae; phylum Streptophyta; class Magnoliopsida; order Ericales; family Polemoniaceae; genus Linanthus; species Linanthus parryae. The sequence continues at coordinate 120,472,167 of JALGPY010000003.1, read as the reverse complement.
GGACTCCAACAATGGCGGGTGGTGCAATCCTCCTCGGGCACACTTTGACATGTCCAAACCCGCATTCATGAAAATAGCTCAGTGGACTGGCGGCATTGTCCCTGTCATGTACCGCAGGTTAATATACTACTCTCTTCGTTTATTGCATTTCTTCCCACAAGGGTTTTGCACATATTTTTAAAAAGTGAGTGAAAATTTTAAAATTGGGGTTGGTGTAAAGGTTAATCTGGTAAATTTAAGTGGTAAAATGTTGTAAGTTAACTATTACTATATATAGTATGTATGAAAATTGAGGTGAACCAGCCCAGAGTAGAATTTGAGAAGATTCAGGAGAAACAGAGGAAGTAAAAAAAATTACTTTATTTGAACCTGACTTTCATGGCTCGGAATACTTTGTTGATCTTATTTAGGGTACCGTGCATTCGTAAAGGCGGAATCCGATTCCAGTTCCAGGGGAACGGGTACTGGTTGTTGGTATACGTGATGAATGTGGCCGGAGGTGGCGACGTTGCGAATATGTGGGTGAAAGGGAGCAAGACAGGGTGGATTAGCATGAGCCACAATTGGGGAGCTTCATACCAAGCTTTTGCGACATTGGGTGGTCAATCACTTTCTTTCAAGCTCACTTCTTACACGAACAAAGAGACCATCATAGCAAACAATGTTGCACCTTCAAACTGGAACACAGGGATGACTTACCAAAGCAAGGTTAACTTCCATTGATGTGATGTTTATACATTGAGACGCATCTTCTTCCACATCTTGGCACCTTTGAGCTTAATTCACTCCACACGTAATTTTACATATATTTCGGCGTTCTCTACTTCATTTTCTTGCATTTAGGGGTACATTCTGAAATATTTATGCACTTAGCTCTCTGTATCTAAAAATTCGATGTTTTTGAATCCTTCATAAGGTGAAATGGTGATGATCAGAAGTTTTGGAAACTATTCAGATTTTTGGTTGTGACAGATATAGGTGACGTAACCCAGATCACCAGTTGACCATGTTCGAAAAAAAATGAACAGTAAAAAAATAATCAAGCCACCATACCAACCGACCAGAAATCAAACTGATGCATACTAAAAGCAAAACGAAAGCTTAACGACGTTCTAAGATAGGTAAAAGATATCTCAAAAGCTGAGAAACTCGGAATAATAATTCGGAAATTTTGTCCGTCGGCTACACACTGCTTTCAAAGCAAAAAATTCTAATTATTTCTAAAAATAGTAAAAATGAAAATGTCTCAAAATACTACCACTAACTAATGACGAGATTTTAAGACAGTCCCAATTTAACATGCACTCGGTAATGGGAGCCATGATCGTGCTGAAATCTCGAATGAACCGGCGAAAGAATGTAACTAGTGTAGAAGCTACGAACTTCGCCAACGGTCTTCGGTGTGGGCCAGTCCCTGATTGCACACACCTTCTCGTCGTCCACCTAAACACCTTGTGCTCTTACGAAAAGCCGAGAACAATAGATTACATGTTATGAAGGTGCACTTCTTGAGGTTAATGTACAGTTTGTCCCTCTACAAAAAAGTTAACACTGCCTCTATGTGTTGAACGTGTTCATCCTCAGATCTACTATAAATCAGGATATCATCAAAATAAACAACTACGAAATTTCCAATGTAAGGATTAAGAACCTGATTCATCAGACGCGTGAAAGTGCTGGGTCCGTGGGACAAACCGAAAGGCATGAACAACCACTTGAACAAACCGTCATTGGTCTTCAATGCAGTCTCCCATTCCTCCCCTGGTCTGATTTGAATCTGTTAGTAGCCACTGCGCATGTCGATCTTGGAGAACACCTGAGATTCATCCACTATGTCCAACATGTCGTCTCGCTGAGGGATAGAGAACTGGCATATGATGGTGATTTTATTAATGACCCTATTGTCCACACACGTACGCCAACTTCCATTCTTCTTTGGAGCGAGAAATGTCGGGACGGCACAAAGACTCATGCTCTCCTGAATGAAGTCCTTCTCAAGAAAACCATGCACCTTCTCTTGTAGTCTCTGGTTCTTCTTGGCACTCATCCAATAGTGCTGCATGTTCGGTAAGCTAACTCCAAGAACTAAGTCAATATGGTGTTGTTTAGGCGGCATGTTGTCTTGCAGGTCGTCTGAGATCAACTCACATAATTGGTTTAGGAGGGACTGCAGCTTCGCAGGCACAACACCTCCGGAAACTTCGCCTCACATAAAAGTGATTTTACACGTAAGATACCCACTATATTGGAACTTATAAAAATAATAAACGCAAAGTCATAAAAGTTATTTTACAAAAATACTTTCTGAAACTAAACTAGATGACACTCTAACTTAGCTCTATAATAAGATGAGTGTCAGGTGAAACAAAAGATTAATGGCAATTCTTTTACACATGAAAGTTGCAAGGACTGATAGTCTATCCAACGCTCTATTACTCGACATGATTTGATTTCTTTATTTGAACTCATTCATTAGTATCAAGTTTAGGCATATTCAAATTGTTCATATATGGTTAAAGCTAAAGGTAACAGTATAGAAGCTATATCTAAGATAAAGGGTATAACAAAAATATTAGAAAAGACCCAGGGTAGCCGACTTGCGAGTGTGATAACGCTAAGAGGCGTGGTGACGACTACATCTTGAACTAACAAATGCTAATACTCAAATCCCATACTTTGAATCATACTGTGCAATGTAGCCATTTAGACATTAGGCATCCCCAAAAGGTGACAACACCATGAATTTACCATATAAGTTCCCGTTATCACTCCATACACCACATGAAGGGACATTATAATGACCAGTTAATAATAAAACCCTCATATTTGAGGGCACACAATCAATAAAAATCATTATTCAACTTCAAATTATGCTCATATATCAGAGGTTCGCTACATAAAATAGAAAATGTGGCATCAAGCACGTCAAAGTTAGCTAATCTCCTTCAACTCAGAATAGCAAATGAGACATCAGACGGAACTCTAGTAGGAGCTAACTCACTCACATAACGCAACCGCTATTGGTAATTCTTAAAACTTCTTTTCCGCAGTAAAAGAATCCACACATATTAGTATGAACTTGAGAGAGAGTTGAAGGTACATTATCTTCACCGAACGCTTCTTTATTTTCTGAACACATCAAATTGATTCAATACAACTTTTTTGTATCCGACACATACTCAAAAATTATTATCCCTAGTATAAACCAGACATGCATCAAAAATCTAAAACCCTGATGTTGGGTTTTGACTTAGATTAATAAAATGTAATTATAATGTGCAAACCCTGATAATGGGTCATGATAAATTATCAAAAAATGTTTATTGGTTTTTACCAATGATACTAGAAGATGCATGTTTATTTGGTGTAGTGGACTGAAGCCATTCATCAACCAAATCTTTCAATTGCCTCAAAAAGAAAACAAAGAACATTGCAAAACTCAAACTACTTTTTCTAGAAAACAATACACAATTCGACAAAGGGTTTGAGCAGAATCACCAAACCTTAGTTTCTTTACCAACAATTGCACCTCATCTGACGAATGCTTGATTCACATGCCTTACTATGTGAATTTCCTTAAGAAAAGCAAACACAAATGGATAGAGAATTACAACGAACAAGTTTACAAAGAAAGGGAACCCCGATTCCTTAATATGTTTAAGCCTTACCCAATTCCTTAATATGTTTAATCCTTACTTGAAGTGCTTCAAATGTTAACTCCATCTCTGCTAGGGTTTGAAGCAATTCAAGAAGAGAATCTTCACTCAGAAAGACATAACATTAATAAAGTAAATTAAAGTCAGTATACAAATGAATACTGGATGTGAACTGAGGCAAATGATAGGGTAGCAACAACAACATCTGGTCTAGATCTTCAACGCATTCTTGATTATGAGGATTTTGGTCGTCTCGCCTTCGATGTTATAGCCACCATCGCACGGATATGGTTCTTGGTCGTCGTCGTTAGTTATGTGCATCGATTACGGAGGCGAACGAGTATCCCTCTCGTCACTATTTTTTTCTCATCTGAGCCCTTATTGTCTGTCATCCTTCGCCTAAAACCGCTTCATGTCTAAACAGAAATATCATCATATCAGGCAAATATCGTCATATCAGGCATATCATTAACTTATAGTAAGTGAAATAAGTTGCGGCATTACACTTTGCTTAGTGAGCATCGAATAGAGATTCGTCAGATGAAGATTTCTTATCTAGGGAAGATTACTTAATGAGTTGGTACCCAAGTGGTCGTAGTATGTCGTGGTTATTTGTCTGATTTTAGCTTCGAGGACGAAGCTGTCTTTAAGGGGGGAAGAAAATGTAATACCCCGTAAAATACTCCTGGGTAAAATAGTAAATTGACAAATAATATAAATTTAGTCGTAAAAGAAAAATAAAAGTAAAGTTGTATAAATTATTTTATATATTAGTGTCGTTAAATTTTAATAAATATTAGAATAGTGTTTATAAATAATTACGCGAACAATTTATTAAGTTTAATCGTCGCGCGTATATAAACACCGCGTAAAGTGGTGTTATTACCACACCCAATAATTTCTAAAAGAAGCAAAACATCCTCAGACTTTTGCTTCTCATTCTGTCATTTTCCTCTTTTGTTTCTTTCTCTTCTTCAACTTCATTTTGCCTTCTTCTTTCTCTACTTTTTCTCCTTCGGCAAAATGAATTTGCCTGACAACTACACCGCCTCACCACCGCCTCTTTACCCACACGAATCCTATAAGTCTCCCTCTCTCACTCCTTCGGCAGACCACACCCACACACCCACTGGTTTCATCTCCACCATCGTCATCATCACCTTCTTCTCCATCTCCGGCCACCTCCAACACCACCACCGTGACCACCTCCATCACTCTCTCTCTCTCCCACTGCTCCCTCCAACTCTCTCTTTGTTCACCATGAACCACAACAGTAGCAGCAGTCATCAGAAGCAAACAGCCACCACCACACCGCCGCTGCCACCATCGAAAGACACCACCGAGAGCACCACCTCCACCCACTGCCTCCTCTGCTCCCCTTCTGGTTCTCCCTCTCTCTTGCTCTCTGTCACGAACAGAGCATCACCAACAGCAGCAGCAGCGGTTGGAACCACCACCACCACCGCAGCAACTTCCGGCGAGGACCATCCGAGGCACCACAACCTCCATCCCTTCTCCTCTCTTTCTTACTCTATCTTAAACCCCTCTCCTTCGCGACCCAAAACAAGGAAAGAGAGAAATATTACAGAAGCAGCAGTCGCTCAAAACAGAGCACCACCGCTGCTGCCGTCGGCCACCATTAAAAACCGGCGGAGCTTTCGGGGGAGCTTCACCATCGCCACCCACCTCTCTCTATACATTCCCCTAGCCTCCAAAAGGCTCGAACAGAGTCCAAAAGTGCTCAGCCGCGACCAAGAGTCACCGGAACAACTCCGTCGAGCTCCACCTCCGACACCGCCGATCGGCATCTTGACCCGACGCGATTCTTGACCGTGTAGCTATTATTCTAAATAATAATAATAATAATAATATAATAATAATAATAATAATAATAATAATAATAATAATAATAATAATAATAATAATAATAATAAGAAGAAGAAGAAGAAGAAGAAGAAGAAGAAGAATGATAATACTAATACTAATAGTGATAATAATACTAATAATAATTATAATAATAGAAATAATGATAGTAATAGTAATAGTAATAATAATGATAATAATAATAATAGCAAAATAGAAAGTAATTCAAATAAATAATATAGATAAAATAGGAACTAGCTAACTATAATTTATTTTCTTTCTTGAAAATAAACAAGCTCAAAAGCATAACTTCTAATTATTAAATTTTTGGTGTATTTTAAAATTAGTTGGTAAATAGGAAATATTTTAAAATTTTAAATTAACGACTTTCTCAAATAATAACGATTGTTTAATTGTATTAATAAAAAGAATAATTTCTCCTAACTTGTAGTTGTCCACTAAAAATATTATAAATATTTTCCATAATTAAATATGTAAATTTGATAAATAAATAGCTAATTTAGTAGTATTATTCAATGAATAATTTCTTGGTTATTTAAAAATAGATTTGTTGATGAAATTAGTATCTAATAATTATTAAAAGTTTATGGACTTAAATTATGAGTTTATATATAATATTAACATTTAGAATAGTGTTAAATAAATATGAATATATATATAGGGGAAATTAGGAAAGTTCAAACAAAACTTGGTAGGCTTATAATAATTTATAATTGTGTACTTGTGCCAATAAACCCGTAATCAAATAATCGGGATATTACGTGTAGGTGACAAGTTTGTAAACGAAGGCCACGTGACGTTCTAGGAGACTTTACATGCGAAATTGCTAAGGATCGAGGTAAGTATACATGCCAAGTCTAGCGTGCCTAGCTCCTTTCGTGTCTTAACTTGATTTTAATACTAGTCTCAAAATGTCTTCATTATTTAATTACATGTTTATTTGAAGCTTCTTACATTTTGAAGAAATTGCGTTGCTATGCTTTGATTTTGTCACAGGAATAATAATGATAATTGGTAATTAACGTAAAGTGGAAAGAGTTGTCCGGGGATCGTTTATTTGCCTTTGATTAGATTGGTCGTGTAGACTTATGTCACTCGACCCGTTTATTTAACCCGGTCGCAACCTGCCGGGTCGCTCCATGTACTCACCTCTCTGGCCGCGAGGAGTCTTTGAGGGGTGCCGGCACTTAAGGTCTTGGATGTGTAGAGTTAATAGATTATCCCCGTGTCAAAAAAGTTAATAATACAGTTTTCTCTGAGATTTGAACAGTTATAAAAGAAAAGAATAAGAGATTGGGAATCATATTCCCCGTTTACAAGTTGAGAAAAGAGATTAAAAGAAAGAGGAAGATTACATTTGAGTCCTACTTTACTCTTCAAGTTTACTGTTTTATAATTCATTCCTCTTTGTTATTACATGAAAAAAAAACATGTCTCGTCTTCCGTTTTACGATCTTGGGTGTTGCTTACTCAGTACTTTATGCTGATTTTAGAAAACTGTGGTCTTTGTTTCCTTTCCCCGCAGGTTTAGAAGAAGACAACTATGGCATGACCGGGTACGAGACTCACTAAGGGAAGTTCCGTCACAAGTTGTAGTATAGTATGAATAATGTTAGAATAATGTATAATAGAAATGTGTGACAGACTCGAGGACGTTCTGTAATGCTTAATAGTATGTAATATATATGTTGGGATGTTGTGCTTTTGATTTTCCGCCGTTACTTTTAGCATCGTCCTCCCCGTCTCGTCCGAGTCGGATAAGGGGGTCGTTGCATTGTCGTTCTCGAGGCTGTCTGTTTTTGGCAGGAGATATAAATTGAAGGTCGGGAGAGAGAGAGAGAGAGAGAGAGAGAGAGAGAGAGAGAGAGAGAGATAGAGAGAGAGAGAGAGGATATCTTGGTAAGTGAGTATCAACAAGTAGAAAGTAAAATTAGGGGTTTAATTTAAAAAGTATTATCGGTAAAAAGGTAATTTTATTTTTTCCCTTAACTTTCGTTGCATCCCATCCAAAACAGGGGTGTGTTAGGTCAATTCGTGAAAAATTAAGGGAAGTCTTTGTCTACTTACCATAACACATGGGTACAAAGTGTAAATTACCCAATGTAGTGTGTTAAAGTTGTTCGTTCGCAACACAAGTTTTATCTAAATCCAAACTTGGTTGTAGCAGCATAACTGGACCTATAGATCTCGGACGAAGGAGAGTCATATATGAATATGAAAATCGTATTTCTCGATACCAAAAAGCAGCTCGAGGTGGTCTCGGTGTAAGATACTAAACATAACTATTCTAGATTTCGTTAGGAAGGTTTTATAATTAATTTCATACCAGTCCAATTAGTCTACGCGGTTAGATTTCAAAAAATTTCTCACGCTTAACAGTGTGTTCCATATTTTGAGATTTATGGTTTTGGTTATTGAAAGTGTGTAATACAAGTAAAATACACGATCAAGATACCCTAGAAGGGGGAGGGTTGAATAGAGTATGCAATATTTTGCTAAAATTGGGATTTTAAAACCTAGCACATAGGATTGATAGATTTTCAAAGATTTGGAAAAAACAGAAGTAGTTTGAGAAAGCTTGAATCTGTATGAGCTTCAAAGCTTTGAAGTAAGAACTCCTCCAAAGCTGTAGAACTCTAGAGAATGAAATTCAGCAAAGTAAATCAAATAAACACAGAGATTTTTTAAGAAGTTCAGCCACCAATGGGCCTACTCTCCGGCTGAGGGATACTATCCCTCGAGGATGTAAACACCTTGTTATTAATCACATACCTAGCCCTAGATATCAAGCCTAAGTTAACTCCCTTACACCTATACAAATTTTGGTTCCAAACCAATCTAGTTTCAGCTACAAACTAATGAAACAATAAGAACCTCTTTGTTGTTCACTTGAACAACTACAACTTTCTAAAGTCAATGAGGTTTATGAATTCTAATGAATACACAGATTAAACACAAGTAAAAAAGAACACATAAAACATAATAAGATTGAAGCGTGAAGTGTTCTTTAGAAAATTTGGAATGATTGTGATGAATGATGTTCTTCAATGTTGAGCTCTCAATCTAATTGAATGGTTGAAGAGTTGATTGTTGATCTTATGTGTTTGTTCTCTGTCAATCACTTCTCTATTTTCTCCTCTATTGCATCTTGAAATTCAAACTGAGTTTATATCAAATTGTTAGTAACAACTTGAGAAATTTTAGGAACTAACTCCTGCAAATCCTCAACAACCTAACAGCTATCTTTAACAACTGAATTCAAACAGCTATATTGACTTGATCAACCAGATTTCATCAAAGTCTAGCCCTTCAAAACTTGAATAAAATTAAGACAAGAAATCCAAATTATATAGCACAAATATAATGACCTGTTTGACAGATCATTTAAACCAATAAGCAAAGCTATTTTCTGAGTGTAAACATTATAAATATGTGTCCAAATAATATTCAATATTGAGAATATGACTTAGAACAAGTAAATAAACAATCACACAACTTTATATGTCATCCTGCAACAAATATATGTTAGCCAGTATAGCATAAGCAGCATTCCAGAATAACCGGGATAACCTCCAAAGCTTTGGAGCTTTGCCCACCATCAAAGCTTTGGCCATCATTCAGTTATCCTTAAGACATATCATCTGCATACTCGTCTAGAATTATAAACTTACTATATATGCACAACAGTATTAATAAGAGAGAATATAAAGTCTATAGTAAGACTCTTAATGCATTGTAAGAGAGAATATAAAGTCTATGATCTGAGAAATGTCCAGGTTGGTTGAATCTTTGGGTGTGGTTGAAGCTTTGGTTTTGATAAAATTCTGTTCTTTAAGCTCATCAGGAGATAATTCAGTATAAAAATTCCAGCTTCCCTTCTCAGTTTGAACTACTCCAATCCTTTGTAGAGAATTTTCACCAACCAATCCAAAACCACTTGTTATCTTTTCCTCCTCCTTCACCTGTACTTCAAAATGCTCAAAGAACAAAGGTAACCGATTTGCATGGGGTAAAGAATGGTTTCTAGTCCTAGTGCCACAATAAACCATGTGATCCATCACCACACTAGGCAGATCAATGTCAACGCCTTGATATATCAGATACATAAAAAAATCAACACCCTATCAGTAACCAATCCTTGGAGTGTTCTCCAGGCACAACACACCTCATGATGATAGAAAATAAAATATTGGCCTCACAATTTAACAAAGAGTGTGATAATTTATGTGATCCTGATGAAGTACCTTCCATAACGAACACGACTTTAGCTTTCTCTAAACACTCCTTCCTATCGGGGTATTTGTCTACCTTATACTTCTTTGGAACCCCCAAAACTTTGGCAAAAGTTCTATGATCAAGTCTTATATCAACACTAGCAACCCTAGAGGTTAAAACATAACTGTCACCCTCCTCTTGCTCAAGATTCAGATAAAATAGGCTAGTTAACCTAGGATATGTCACATAAGTAGGGTTTAAAATCTTCCAAACAAATGAACTTCTAAGCTTTATAATGCAACATTTATCCAAATTATCCAACAAATTTTCATTAATCATACAGGAATATGCCACCCTTGCTGCTGCATAACCATCCAACCAAATCCCCTTAACTTCTGAATTTATAAATCAAGATTCATGCAATAAGTTCTTACCAAATCCTTTGCCCTTAGTCTTCACAGCACTGTGCTTGACTCTTGTCTTCTTCGCCGGTGTCTGATCATCCTTCTTTTCTTCTTCTGGCTTCTTCTTCTTCTCACCATCTTTCTTCTTGTTGTCTCCCTGATCCTTCTTGATTTCTCCCTAATCCTTCCCAGAACCAGATTCAATTACCTGATTATCCTTCTCCTTTATAATCTTCTTTGCTGTAGGACAAGTCTTCTGCATGCTCGCGTTAACTCTGAGTCTGAGTCTGAAATTGTGAACTCTGTATTTCTATTTTACATTCTCTTCTTCCCCATTGATGATCCTTGACTCTTCTGCTGAATCCTCTGTGATTTTCGCTCCATTGGAGTTTAGGGTTTGACGAGGTATAGAGAGATTGGAGAGAGAGAGAGAGAGAGAGAGAGAGAGAGAGAGAGAGAGAGAGAGAGAGATCCGGAGATAAAGATTGAAGATAGAAGAGAATTTCTAGAGATTTTGCTTAAAAGTATGAAAAGAGTTTAAACTTAAAAAAGACTCTTTTGAAAGAAATCTAATTTGTACCAGAAAATATATTTTAGGATATTTTAATGGAAATCTCTGAACAATACAATATGGTGCAATTATCTATTAAGATAATGCCAAATTTTATTTGTCCAATTATTGAAGAAAATAAACATAATTATTCTCCAAAGCTTTGAAGTAGAGATCCAAAGCTTTGGTGAACTGCATAACTGACAGAAATTTTCAAAGTTTTGAAGAAAACTTCCAAGTCTAGGAAAGTATTTGTTCAAGGCTTTGATAATTGCACACAAACAACACATATAATCTAATACCCCCCCTAAACCAATGCACCCTTGTTTAGCATACCCAATTCAAGCCTTAGAGCTGCAAACCTCTCATCTGAAAATGATTTAGTGAAAATATCAATAATCTGCATAGCTGTAGATTCAAAAGATAAATACACATCACATTTCTCCACATGTTCCATTATGAAATTGTGTCTTACATCAATGTTTAGTTCTCGCGTGTTGCACAATATTCTTTGTGATTAAAATAGCTCTTGTGTTGTCACATTTGATAGGAATTTCCTGAATTCTTAGACAATGTCTCTCATATGTTGAGCAATCCATAACATTTTTAAGAAACAAGCTCCAGTTGCTATGTATTCAGCTTCTGCAGTTGACAAGGCTACTGAGTTTTGCTTCTTTGAATCTCAGTTAATCAGTGATGAGCCAAGGTGTAGTAACCCCGATATTTATGTTACATGTTTAACTTTAAGTGATGATAATATTGTCTAATAGTGTTTAAGGAAAATATTTTGTTAGTTATGCTAGACTTTTTGTTAAGAAAAGTTATAGAAGTATAAATCAAGTTATATGTTTGTTTTATTTGGTAACTATAATGTCTTTTATATAAAGCTTAAGGTCTTTTGTGCAATATTTGTATGAAAAATAAAATATAGTATTAGATTTTAGTTGAGTTCTTTGGATACATCAAATACTTGCATCAATATGAAATAGATAGTGTGCATTATATGATTTGGAACATACTTGTTTTCACTTATTTTGGTGTGACCATGACACTCAATTATCTTGGGACTATATAATCACAAGTTGCATCATGGTCATCATTTTTCCTCCTCATTTTCTCACTCATGAATGCCACAAAGCTCTCATTTCTCTCCCCTTAGCTTCATTCCCGATTTTCTTCTTGACCCTCCAAAAACATGGTCCAAACACTAGATTTTTGAGGTTCTAAGTGTAGAAAACCCATCTTGCACTACTAGAAAAGTAGCTTGTCACGGCAGTTTCAAATACGGCGGAGGTAAAAACCGCCGTTTACCGAGTCATGTAACGGCGGTTTTTTGAGTTGCGACGTGTATTTAATAATTAACGGCGTTTTTGTAAAAACCGCCGTATATTTGACCCAGCTACGGCGCAAAAATGTGAAATCGCCCTAAGTTTCGGCGTTTTTTTAAATCCCGCCGTTAAGTGCGCGGCGGTACATGACATTTCGTCGTTATCTACACGGCGGGCCCCAATATTTCGCCACGAATTATAAGGTGGTTTCCAGAGACCGCCTTGAAGATTTTTTTTTATTAAAATAAAATATTAAAAAAATCTGGGCCATTGATTTAAACCTAACAAGATCAATCTAGACCATCAATTCCAAACCCTATCCATATAAACCACCAACCCCCTCTATTCCTTCTCATTCTTCTTCCGCCTCCTCCATTCATGAACCACGTCTCTCTCTCTCTCTCTTCCTCACCAGTCGACAACCTCCATTCACCACCATCACTCTTCCACACCAACTTCGGCCACCACCACCCGATCTACTCTATCTCTCTGTCTCCTGCTCATTTTCTGCTTCTCTTCTCTTCGATCGGAAGACTAGAAGCCGCCTGAGGATCTGGGTTCGAGTAGCTAGAAGACGCCGGAGGATCTGGGTTCGAGAAGCGAGAATCCGCCGCCGTCGTCGCCGCTCTCTGAACCCGCCGCCATCGTCGCCGCTCTCTGAACCCGCCGCTCTCTGAAGCTGCCGTCGCCGCTCTCCTCTCTCTCTCTTTCTCTTTCTCTCTCTTTTTCTTTCTCTTTGATCTGAATCACCCTCCCTCCCTCTTCTTCAATCTGGGTTCATCACTTGTGTTCTTGAAGTCAAGATTTCAAACTCAAGATCCAATCTGGGCATTTGATATGGATGATATAATTTAGGGTTCATTTAATAATTATTCAAATTGAAGTAGAAGATCTAGCTACTTTTTTTGAAGATTTGCATCTGGACATTTTCTTGAAGGGTAGAATTCTTCGAGTTAAAGTTGAAGATCCGATTTTAAACGATCTGCTCTTCAAGTTACAGTTCACAATTGTAATTATATGAACTATCAAATAACAAACGAATTAATTTAAAACAAAGGAATTAAAAACTAATTAACATGAAAATTAATGAATATATAAATAATATTTGGTGGTTTTGAGAAACTGACGTTTATATAAATTTTTGTCATCCGGTTTAAGGCGTTTTTAGAAAACCGCCGAAAAAAAAATAACGTCGGTTTGCTCCGCCGTGTTACTGTTAACGACGCCGTTACGGACGTCACATACCGAACCGCCACAAAAACCGCCGTTGTTGTGTTTACAGCGGTTTTTGTTAAACTTTAAGGCGGTTTTTAACCGACGTTTCAGGCTGTTTTTCTAGTAGTGTTGGGTGTTAGTATATCAATTGGGGAGCAAGTTTTTTAGCATTTTCTTCAAGATTGCAGCATCTAGGAGCTATTATTCATCACTTCTTCAAACTCACTTCAAGAACATCATGAAAGTGAGGAGTAAGTTCTACATCTTATGCATCTACATCATGATTTTGTTCATTCACTCCTCATTCTTGTGATTCTATGACAAATATTTAGTTGCATGTTAGTGGATCATCATTTTTAAGATGTAATCTTAGCATTGACCATCTCATTTGTATGTTAGCATAGTGAATTTGTGATTGCATGTTCTTGATTCATCATCATCTTCATGATTTTAACAAATGCAAGTATACAATTGATTTGTTGGGTATATATTTATATGCTTCATATATTTTGATTGTCCAATGTCAGATCTTGGAAGAAAATTTCTTGCATGCAACAAGTTTTGAACTATACAAAACCATCAAACTCATGTTAGAGCTGATTTTCACAAAATTGAGAAAAATACTTAATTATTTCAAAAAATTACGAAAAATTCAAGGTTTGTGCGTTTTCACATGATATTTCTACAGTAAAAATTTCAGAGCCATTGGAATGGTATTTAATTTTTAATCAGCCAAAAATTTGGGCTGTTTTTACAATCTGTCCAACCCAGACCAGAGAAGTTTTTCATCGATTTCATGTACTTATCCTACTCTAATGGTTACAAAATTTGGAGATGTTGTTTCCAGGGGTGTTATTTACTTCTAGTTAAAGTTTCATAATATTTCGAACTTCTATGAATATTTTATGAATCTATTCCCAAGACCGCTTTTCAGCATCTGTTTTATACCTAAACAGCTTTGAAAGATAATGTTTAAAAAATACTTAAAAAATTTCATATTTTTTGATATTTTTATATGTTATCAGTAAACTCTTTATATATGTTATGTCAAAATTTGAGGTCCCAAATAATTATTTTGAGCCACCTATGAATTTTTGTACTAGCGATAGTTACACTTTTCATATGAGTAAAATTTAGAAATTTGTCAAGTTTCTCAATGCTAGTTATGTAAGTTAATTTTTAGTTTGTTATATGTCATCTTCCATTTACGTGTTGCAATATACATGTCATATGCACCTAATAAGAAGTATAAGGTTCTAGATATGAATATGAGAAAAGTTAGTTCATCTTGCATTCATAAGATTCATGTCATTTAGCTATGTGATTATGTGCTATGTTTGAATTGAATTCTTGCTAAGTGATTATATGTGTTATTTGTAGCATTCTTTGAGATCTATATGAACTTGGAATTCATGCTCACGTGCTCTAAGTTGATTGAAATTGGACTAAGGTTAATTAAATGTTTTAAGCTCGCAAGGTGAGTTACCCTACCTCCCAATGTTTGTACCTACCCTCAAATTTCTTACGAAGTTATGTATGTTCATGTTGTCCCAACTAGTATGTATGTATGCTTTTAACGAGAGTGAAATATTTATGCCCCCACGAATGCTAACAAACAAAATAAATATTTTGTAAGATAAAACATGGTTTTCAGAAAGGCCACGGTACTGGAGTGAAACCCCCTGTCGGGTATAGGCAGGCTACGGTCCTTTTTCCGGGGCAATATAAGTAGGCAGGCGTCGGCTCACTGGTCGCCGCGATGGACATTTCCTATGTTATGTTAAGTCACGAAGGTTATCACGGGCCATAAGATAAGAAACTAAGAAAACACGTTTGAGTATGATAAGGTCTCTAGGAGAGACAAAGCAAGGTTCCTACTTGGAACAATACGATTTATCATGACTCACGTTATGCTTTACGTTATGCTTTCTTACAAGTTACGCTTTATGAATATCATGATCTTTCAAGTTCAACAAGTATATGTATGTATGACTATAAGTTATGTTCATGATGCTCCATGGAAATTTAGCCCCTTTTAGTTTTCAAACCTACGGAGGGGCGTAGATGTAACTCACTGAGCTAGTTGAGCTCACCCTTTTACGTTACTCCTTTTTCAGGTTTTAAGGACACGTAAGATGCAAGAAGTAGCAAGACGTTAAGTCATATGTGATTACGTGCTCGATGATGTTACGTGCTTAGATGTTGAATGCTAGTCGGCTTGGAGCTATATTTTGGAATACATGTTTGTAAATCTTTTTAAGAATGTAATAGTTTGTATATATGTATGTAAGACTTTATATGAGCCATTATATGATACCTAGTACCTTTCCCGAGTTATGCTCTATTTATGTTATGAGTCGAGAGGGCTCAAATGTATTTATTTCCAAGTTCACACTTTCTTTTCTTGAGGAATTTTTACAATTCAAATTCTTTATCAAGACGACCCCAAGCAATTTGTTATTTACGCTTCCGCAAAGTCGTTTTTAGATACTTTTGATCACGACTTTTATAAATTACTGGATTAGCCTCTCGACGAGTCAAGGCCGCTCCGGCATGTCGCGCCCTCCTCCGTTAACACAAGCTTTTATTAATCGCTAATCGGGGTCGGCGGAAGGGGGATGTGACATTTGTGGTATCAGAGCATTAGGTTGTTGTGTACCAGAGAATCCTGCTGAGAGAATTCAATATACACCAAGAGTAGAGGATAGAAAGAACACAGGAAGAGTAGGGTTGTGTGTAGGGAGAGAGTAAGACAATAGTACTGATGAGAGAGAGACATAATTTTGGCAGAGCTTCCTTGTATCTCACGTGATTCGCCCTTGTATGGAAGGGTTAACGATCCTATATATAACGGAGAATGTGACCGTTGTAGTGGGTTAATGCGCCCATTAATGGCGGCTTAATTAGCTTAACCGCAACGGCACGTTCGTCCGCGTATATAGGGACCGTTACGCACGTTAACCGCGTATATCGGAACTGTTATGAGGTTGACCGGGTTTATGGAGCTCGTTCCATAAATCTCTCAAAGCACTTACTAGGGGTCGCGCGCGGGCTTGGTTGTCGCTCGCGCGCGACAGGACTTACTCTAGCCTCCAAACCACTAAGTCCCTACAAGTCCCGTGTGGTGGTATGCAAGGGCCCTGTCTCGCAGCCCCCACGTGGATCAGCACGGGTGGTGATCCAGTGTGTGTGGAGCACATCTAGGTGTGCTAAATGGTCGCCACGTGGCTAAGATCTGCCTGTATAGAAAGCACTATCTACATTAGGCCCCTTCCTACGCGTGAAGACGTATAGCCGGATAGGCTTCAATGCCCAGGAACCAATGTACGCGTTGCCGCCACGCACCAATTCAAATATACGCAAATTCAGCCCCCGTGTGTGTCATTATGACCTAAAATCCCTAGAGTCGTGCCGTCTGGTCTTTTAGGGTTTTAGGCGTGACGTCAGCTTGTCCTGTGATTGCACGATTCGACGGTGACGGTTGCGATTCGACTACTGAAAGGACGCGACTCCTCATTGTTTTTGGATAAATACTCTGTGCTCTCCATTGTGGAAAAGCATCACTTCTCTCTCTAAAGTGAATGATACCCGGAAGTCTTCAAGAGCAGATTCAAGTGATTAATCATCAGTTCTTCCTTGTTAATCGTCTCCTCCAACTTGCTTCATCGAGACAAACTTTACCAAAGTAAGGTTGGCTTTGCTCAATTCCGTGTACTAAAATATGCTTTGAACTGTATTGGATCTGCAAACCCATGGCTATTTGAAATATGTCGTTCATTGAAAACTGCAAAAGAGACCCTTTTTTCTTAAACCCATAACTAATCTAATCGCCAGATTGTGACGATTTTGAATGTGGAACTTCTGAATGTGGAACTTCTGAATGTGGAACTTCTGAAATTCCAAGCAATATAAACGAATTCTAATCTTCCGAACCCAGAATTGACCCTAGACTGTTCATCTTCCTTTCACATAGTTGCTTCGAACTGAAATTCGAACTGATTCTTTAAGATTCAAACTGAAAGTGTGTATACTTCTCCCTCCTTTTTTCTTGATCTTCCGCAGGAATGACAAAGACAAAAGGAACCAAACTCATTAAAGAGGCCGAAGAAATACCTGATCTTCCCCAAACCTTGTGGCGGAAAGCCCCTTATTTGGGTGGGAAAGATTTTAATCATGCTAGGGTTAAGGTGAAGAACCTGCCGACTCCTGTTTCCTCTGGAGAGTTGCGGACATTGACCCCGCCTGTTTACGCGGCCATGCTAGAATTGATCGATTCCGAGGATGTGGTTAGATTAGGGGTTGAAAATGGGTTTTTCCCCTATACCGCCGTTTCTACCCAAGCGTTTGTCCAAAAATTGGAATTCATGGATGAGTGGATCAACCACGTATTATCCCACCATGCCATCGCATTGAACAATGCTGGTGTTTATTTCGCAGTTCGTGCTATGAAGGGTGCTGCCGTGAAGTTGGATCATTCCATGCTTCTAAACCTTCTCTCCCGCTATTCGCCTGCGACTCACACCTTCCACTTTGCTGAGTTGGAGGCTGCTCCCACTCTGGAGGATGTGCACATGTTGTACGATCTTTCTCCCGTTGGCAAGGTGGATCCTCTGAGCCCTTTGATGACTGATCCAGAACTTGCTCTATACAAGCAGATGGAGGAATGCTTGTCTGAGGTAAAGAAGATTTCCCCGCGGTGGACATCTGCGAAAGTCCTTCCTGACTGGCAGCTTGTTGATACATCTGCGAAGAACACCTGGGGCAAGTGGGTGCAGTACTTATTTCGCGACTATGCGAGTAGCAGTATCACCAAGAAACTTCTGGACCAGAACCCAAAGGAGAAGAATTATGTGAATGGGAAAGGGTACCATCTCACCTTGTGTGGCTTCCTATGTGCCTGGTTATCAAGGTACCTGATCGATGGTCACCCTCATGATGGGGTTTTCTACCATGTCCTCCCTCTTGCTGTAAGACTGACCCTTGGTCAAAGAGTCGCACTTGGGCCGCTAGTCTTGGGTACTTTGTATCACAGACTGGACCAATTGGTAGTGGCGACCAAGGACTCTCGCGGTCGTCTTGACGTGCTGACTTATGTCAACATCGCATTCCTGACTATGTGGGTCTTTGAGCGATGGCCCTCCTATGCTCCTGTTCCTTCTAGGCTCAACAAGTGGTGTGTCCCAGGTGCGACGGATGAACTTTCAAGTGGGAGAGCTGCTCGATGGTTCAGAACCAACCTTCCCAAGTGCACCTGGAGCCTGATATGCGATGACCGAAGCAAGTTTACGGCTAGGCCCTATGCCACGCGTATTGAGAATGTGCGATGGTTTCCGAAGTTGTATCCTGCCAAACCTCTTGCTTTCTCAGAAGAACTTCTTTTCGAAGGTCATGAGCGCTTTCATGAGCGCTATCGCGAATTCTTCTGCTGGTGTCTAAGGGGTTCCCTTCCTGCTCTTGCGGAGTATGTTCCTGAGCTCACTCCCAGGTATGAGAGAATCACAGTGGATGTCGATCCAACTCGTGTTTCTCCCCAGTTTGGCTTTGATGCAGTGGCACCCTCGGTTTGGCCTAGATCCATCGTAAGAGGCCCCTACAAGCGGCTGTTGCCTGGCGAGTGCCAAACGATCCTGAGGAGCAACTTGCCCTTTGTTCAACCTTTAGGTGGCCGTGCAGGTCGCTTCTCCAAAAATTGGGTTGCCTACTGGACTACTCAGCAGGCCAGATTCGAGACGCAGTCGACCCCTCAGCCCAGCAGGGCTCCTATAATCAAGAGAAATTCCTTCCCATTCCGTCCCAACTGCAGTTTGGACGACTCCCAGTATGGATGCTTCTCTTTGCTGGACCATGAAAATCACTTGTGCCCGTCCACCATTCTTGAGGAAAAGATGGCCGCAGTTAGGGATGGCGCTTCGCATGTTATCAAGTACAGCGAAAATTTTGCTGAGGTAAACAATTTCCTTTATGCATGTTAAGTTTCTTCCCCTTGATGCATTAAACTTACACTATTTCCTGTTTTAGTGCTATCTGAGGAGGTTTGCATCTGGGGAGCGTTCCAAGTCACTGATCAACACCATTGTAGCTGCGAGAAGGCGGGGCGAGAAAATTCTGCTATCAATGGGAATGGCTCCCGCAGTTGAGGCCCGGATTCGCGAAGTAATGGATGCATTTGCTTACTCGCTGATAGACAACACTCCAGCTTTGTCTCCTCCCAGGAACGCTCCATCTCCTCCAGCAGACGTCGCCCCAAGGGCGAAGAGACAGAAGCAGAAGGGCATTACAATCTCTTCTCCTAGGAGTGCTCCAGCTTCCTCTCCTGCAAAGTCCCTTACTTCTAAGGAGAAGGGCAAAGGTCGCATGCCAAGCAGGGCGCGGAAGGAACTCGCAGTTGAGACTTTTGTCTCTTTTGGTCAGGAGGAAGAAGAGGATGAGAGGAGAGAAGCGAGAGGAAGAGATGATGATGAAGAAGAAGAAAGAGCCGAAAGTGAAAGAGAAGAAGAAAGAGGTGAGATACAAGAGGAAGATTCAGGAGGTATTTCAAACAAATTCCTCTACTTATTACTTTGGCTCTTGTAATATTTGCTGAATAGTTTGTTCTTTCGCAGATGATGACACAGAAACCATAAGCGGCCTCCTGGCCAAGAAGCAGAAGAAAACCAAGGGTTCTCACTCTGTTGCTCCCAGCGAAGCTATAGATGAGGACATCCTTGCTGAGTCTGAGAGAACATCTGCGGAGGCTGCAGAAAGAAGAAGGAAGCGAGAAGATGATGAGATCGAACTGATAAAGAAGAGAAGTTTGGAAGAGCAACATGTCGACGACTTGGTGCAGCAAGCCAATGAGGAAGATGTGGCAGATGATTTTTATGCGGCTGCTTTGGAACAAGCTCAAGCAGATTTTGAGGAAATCGCGGGTGTTAAACAAGGTGAGATTTTTAACCTCGCTGTGACATACCAAGAAGTGATTACGGGTGCGTTAAAGCATGGCTTATCAAAAGCTGATATTCGCCGATGGCTAGTAGGCAAGTGTGGTGAACCCTCAGGTAATCATTCAAGCAATGTCTGCAAACTAGGCTTAGTAACCCAATCATCATCATAACTGGTTTCTTCACACCCCAGTTCACGCCCACCTTAAGGATGTGCTTAATGAAGATACCCTAGTAGGATATGGTGTCGCGTCTTTAGTGTATGATGAAGATATTGCAATCCCACCTACGTGTGGAGGTGCTTGCTCTTGATCTATCGCAATAACAGAACATGGTATGATACAAGTTATCTCACATTTTCCTGTCTTGTATCGCAGGCGATGCTGATGAGGCCATGCCGGAACAAAAAAGTCAGCCCCCTGCATCTTATGCTCCAGAGCGAAGCTCTCATGTTGAGAAGCCTTTCGCAACTGCCGAGTATGCAGGAGAGCCCTTGGAGGATGTCTTCAAAGTCTCTGATGATATCGAAGCTGACACCGTGCTGATGGAGGAAGATGCTGATGCTGTAGCTGAGGAAATGGAAACAGATGCTGTCGGGGCTGAGGTTCATGAGAATGAGCAGGTCGTGGAAGACGTAACATCACATGCAAATGTGGATGTTCAAATGAATGCTCCCGAGCCCCACGAGCCCCTCGCAACAGAAGAAGTTCCTGGTCGATAAGCAACTACTAATGTTGCCATTCCTTCAACATAAGTAGAGCTTCCAGAGGTTCCCCATGCATGGAGTTTTTGGAGCTCGCAAGTTGGAGCTGCTGCCGCGCCTGCTAGAGCTTATACTCGTCCTGCCAACTATGATGAGCTCGAGCTTGCGGCTGACAAACGAGCAATGGAGCGAGGGCAGACTTCAGCCTTTCTGCAATGCACATTCCCTCCTTGCGTGAAATACTTGAAGGAACTAGTATGTTACCATTTTCCGCATTCTACACCCTTGTTAAAAGGCTTTCATGCTCTAATCTTGAATTATCTTTATCAGGGTTGAAGCAAGCTGATGTGGACTGGCTAGTTCAGATGCGCCTCTCATACCCCTGGTCATTCGCGAGAGCTCTGGAGATAGAGCCATATGACAGGAGGCTTTTCTTGACCGAAGCCATCTGGATTCTGGAGCAACTATGTATGGCTACACCTGCGACTATTTCTCCTCACAGCGCGCAGCTGCTTTTTAGCACATGCCAAGGGCTTCAAGCTAAAGTTCAAGGCAAGCTGGGCTTCGGGTATCTTCTCAACAGGATTACCCAAATTCGCGCAGATGTGAATTTGAAACGCGGCATCCACAACCTCGCAGCTGAGAGACGGAAGGTAGAGGAGCAAAGGAAAAAGGCTGAGGAAGCTGTCAACCTCTTCCATGCGATGAACGCCAAGTACGAGCAACTGAAGCGAGAAGTGGACCAAGTGAGAGAGACATCGCTCTCGTTTTCTCCGGATGACCCTTTGATCAAGGATTTATTTTGAGAAAGAAACAAAAATATTTGTTTGAAACAAAAATATTATTGTAATGCTGCTAGGGTTTCTCCCCCTTTTTTTTCAAAACTTTTATGCCCCGTTTTGCCCTTCCGGGGATTTGCTCAAATATATTTATGCGTATCAATTATGACGTCACATGGTGACATATCTACCTTGATTTTTCGCGCTAACGACTTATTAGATAAGCACAATTTCCTTGGGAAGCCCATCCGTATTATGACCTTTCGTCATTAATTAGGGCACGCCACCGAATCGTCATAGCCTTTAGTAGGGTAATTGAATGTTACCTCTTTTAAGACGCAAGTAATTGATTCTTACCCCTTTTCCAAGCTCTGCTGACTCAGCTAGGGAACTGAAGAGTCTCCGTAGAGTCTATATAAACCCTTCCTCTTGCTGCTTGGGTTCTTCATCCCAATGTTGTGGAAAATCCACTAAAAGCAAACAATTTCAGAGTATGGTTAGTAACAAGATGAATCGAAAAAACTCATAAATAAAATAGAGAAAAAATAATAGAAAGAGATATAAAAACTTATCGATTTGTAGAAGATGAGGAGATTAACGGTGTAGGCTAAGGCGGTCCAGGACCTATCTTTAGGATAGTAATTTACCCCACTATACGGTGCAAAATGGGATGAACGGAAATGCTACCCACCGATACAATGCCTACCACGGTAGAGAAGAAGCAAGATTGCACTTCTTGTCTTCTCCTAAATTAGAACCCAACCCGGACATGAGAAAAGTGATTGAAGAAGAGACACAAATCTGAAAAACTTATTATGACATAAAAGACACACTAGTATTTATAGGAACCAACGGGTGCATGAAGCACCTATTTAGAAAAGACACCACCAAAAGTTATAACTCTTTGTCAAAAGTTACAACTATAAGAAACAACACAACCTTTTAGAAAATAAAATAATTCAAATTTAAATATAAAAATAATATTTTGACATTTTTATACAACAATCCCCCACTAAAAATTCTCAAAATATTAGACGCAAATATGAAAATATATTAAGACGCAGAAAAGAAGGATCGGGTATAGTACCACGTATCGCCATCGGTGGACTGGGCCTTGAACCGTGGTTTGAATAGAGACTTATATCCGTGAGGATAGTAAGAAATTATTCACGTAGGTACCGAGTTCTAATTCTTCAAGAGGCAGCGCTTTGTTAATGGGCCTTGCGCTGAATCGGTCTTAGCAAGTACTCTCAGGGTCTTACCGAGTAAACCCTAGAAAGCGGCCTCTCACTTTCTTACTAGCAAAGGCAGACTCATCGAGAGCGTCCACAACCGCTTAATCGCTCCACCATAAAGGCTATGAGTTCTGTTAAGGACATTACGTCCAACCTACTAATATTGTTGTGGATAAACACAGTGCATTAGTCAGATACGGGACTTTGAAGGAATAGCATTCATTTCTTAGTAAGAAGTTTGTACCCCCACTATTCCTTAAATATAGCAATGCACTGAGAATGTAGTCTCACACTAACATTCCACGGGTAGTCTTTTAATTGAATTGCCCTTGAACCTCCATGCATGTGATTCTCGGTAATGATCGACATCATCATGATGAGGTAGGTTTCAATTTAGACACCTCTATTAGTCGGTAACAGTCCCATACCTCCCGTGACTTGAAATGTTTCAACCAAATAATGCTTGGTTGGTAAACCACTAATTTTCTCATTGTCGTGACAATTTGTTGCGAACAAACACATCCCATTTTATGGGGATATCTCACGAATTTACAAAATTCGAGTATGGCGTACATAATATGTTTTCAACCATAACATACTTCATCATAGTGTCCTTCAATTCTCTTGTCGCACATTATTTTTCTTTAGTGAAGATACATATTCCCCAACAACCACTTCTACCTCTGTCATCACAAGTAAATGTTAGACGATACAATATTGTAATAATCAAACCCTGAAACATAGTCCTGAAGTTTCTTCGTTTTTCAAGCATTTTTGTGTTCCACCCTTTCTTGAAAACAATACTCAAGCTCTTCAATTTTTCCTCCGAACTCATGATTGTGTTTTCGAGAACATATTGGTACATTGCTTGACAGTTCCACAAATAGCAAAAATATCACTAAAAAACAACACATGTTAATCACAACAGTAATTGAAAATTTTATATTAAAGGAAAAAACAATATATACTCCGGCAAGTTAAAATTTTGGTAGACTCTTGCAATCACATGACTATATAAGCGAAATAACACAAAATTTTAAAATGTATCAATAACACATACTAACAAAAGTTTGAATGTGAATAATCATTTTATTCATAATGGTAACTAACACAGCAATTTCCAATACGTAAGTCAAATTTGACATTCATCAAGTAGTTGTCTCAACTTTCAAACACTTGCAAGTCATAAAGCATAATTTAATTCCAAAACCTCTATTTAAAATATATATATATATTAGAGTTTGTTGCTCCACCCATTACCCTTTTCTCAACGAAGGGTTATGAGGACACACCTTTACTGACAAACACACATGCCATCATTTCAATAAAATGACAAGCAAATAGTAAAAAATATTTTAACAGTTATGAATATGACAATAATTGTATTATTGTAATAGCACTCCTATCAGAAAATAGATACGGATTTTAGAATTATATAATCTTCAGACTCTTAGACGGCACAAAGTAAAAACAAGAAAACAAACAAAAAAAAAGAGGAAAAACAAGAGAAATATGAAACTGACTTATCCACACAGGTTGGTTTCCTTAACTGTCTGCGGTTGCCAACTTATTGCGAAAAGTCACCAATTAAAATTTATAAAACTGCTTCATATATAAGTAGTATACATCATAATGCACCGATCTATTTGACAATGGTATAATAAAACTTACCAGGGCATTGCACATTGATTGATCTTTAGGGAATCCTGCACGTCAGTCATCGTTGGTGAAGATTTCTCTCACAAAGATTTGACATCCGATTTCTCAAAAACCCCGATGTCATCATTAGTGGATCATTTCTTGTCCTCTTTCGACAAAGATACCCCACTCCTCACGACTACTTCTCCGAGATTAGTTAATTTGGACGAATCTGAACTTATGTTTCCATGCTCACGAGTACTTCTCCGAGATTTGTTAGTTTCAGTGAATCTGAACATATGTTTCCATGCTCACGGGTACTTCTCCATCATTTGTTAATTTCAGCGGACCCGAACTTATGTTTCCATCCATGAAACGTTCATACCCTCTGTTGAAACTGTATGGTCTTGGAGCAGGTTCACCATGTCTGCGGATATGCGGATGATTATTGCTATCACTTCCGTCTCAATAATATGACGGCCCTCAATGTTTCCTGCATCCATATGGCTTGTAGTACAAACAATCAGTTCACCCCGAAACGGCATCAAGACAACAACGTCGAGAATAAACTGCAACTGATTTCTAACTGTCAAAACAAAAGAAATAGAGAAAGAAAGAACTCCCTTGGAAGACTGTAAGGGTAAGTCATTTCTTAAATCCATGTGACTCTACTTTAAGATAGGGCTACAATTTTTTTTGTGTATGTGTACAAATCTCTTGTCATGAGCGATATACTTGTGGCAATTTTCCAGTAAGTTTACCAATCTGGAAATGTGTACTCGCTTTCAGAAAGGACCCTCTTTGAACAATGCCCGAAAATTTGCAGTCCTTGTCATCAAGTTTCTGAATTTCTGAGAACAGTGAACACGGTGTTTATCATTCATAACTATCGCCATATCCTGAAATTGGAACTTACAGCAAGAGAGAACATTACTATCCTAAAATTGTTGTGGAAAATCCATTAAAAGCAAACAATTTCAGAGTATGGTTAGTAACAAGATGAATCGAAAAAACTCATAAATAAAATAGAGAAAAAATAATAGAAAGAGATAGAAAAACTTATCGATTTGTAGAAGATGAGGAGATTAACGATGTAGGCTAAGGCGGTCTAGGACCTATCTTTAGGATAGTAATTTCCCCCACTATACGGTGCAAAATGGGATGAACGGAAATGCTACCCACCGATACAATGCCTACCACGGTAGAGAAGAAGCAAGATTGCACTTCTTGTCTTCTCCTAATTTAGAACCCAACCCGGACATGAGAAAAGTGATTGAAGAAGAGACACAAATCTGAAAAACTTATTATGACATAAAAGACAAACTAGTATTTATAGGAACCAACGGGTGCATGAAGCACCTATTTAGAAAAGACACCACCAAAAGTTATAACTCTTTGTCAAAATGTACAACTATAAGAAACAACACAACCTTTTAGAAAAGAAAATAATTAAAATTTAAATATAAAAATAATATTTTGACATTTTTATACAACACCCAACATGTGCCTTGCCATGAGTCCTTACGACTGCTGGCTTCAACGCTTGTCTTTTGTTGATTCATGGAAATTTCAAGTTGTGAAACCTGAGTTTGTGCCTTGTGCCATAGAAATAGCTTCCAAGATCTTCTTTATGAAGCTTACAGATCTTCATAACCATCGTGAAGAAGAAGTACATAATACCTCAGGTTTGTTCGAAGATTTTTCTTCGTCTATTATGTTTGCAGGTTGTATCTCTGGCTGCCTTCCGGTGAGGTGCAGTGCCGTACTGACCTCTTTACCAACGCGTAATGAATGGGGTGTTTCTCCTCTGGTTTTCCTGGAGGAGAACTATTTGCCACCACGTTCTTGAACTAGGGGCGACGAGCCATGGTGCTCGTCTCCGTGGACAATAAGCTTTTTGCCCCAGGAGCTGTTCTCCACTAGTTCTTCACCGCTGCATCCGTCTGAACAGGTGGTTCATCTGGCACATCTCTTGGGGAGAAGACCAGTTAGAAGCCTTGTTCAGCTCTAGGATCTCGAAGATGGCGTCGCATAGCTGCTGTAACATTTGTAGGTCGTTCGTTTACAGCAAGACTTTTCTTGCTATAAATTTTTGCTCGCAGGCTATTATGTCGCATAGCTTTTGTTAGGGCTAGTAGGCCGATCATTTTATAGTAAGAATCTCCTTTCTATAAAACTTCCGCTTGTGAGCTGCTATCTAGATGAATTGTAAGTCATTTTGACTATGTAATTAGCTCAGTATGAGCTTTCGCTTGTAAGCTGCTATCTAGACAGATAAATTGTAAGTCATTTTGACTCATAATAAAGCGTTTCGTAGCATTTGCTGTTCTTGTTTGATACAACAAATTGTAATATCGCATGCTATCTCGGCAGATAGGCGTCAAGACCATTTTAGATAGCATTTGCATAGTGCTGCTATCTCGGCAGATAGGCTTTAAGATCACTTAAGATCATATTTGAATATTGCTGCTATCTCGGCAGATAGGATTTGGGAACAATTAAGATCGTATTGGATTAGCGCTGCTATCTCGGCAGATAGGCTTCGAATCAATTACGATCGTCTTTGATTAGTGCTGCTATCTCGGCAGATAGGCTCTGGGATCAGTTATGATCGCATTTGAATAGTGCTGCTATCTCGGCAGATAGGCTCTGGGATGAGTTAAGATCGCATTTGAATAGTGCTGCTATCTCGGCAGATAGGCTTTCATTGTAAATAAGCACAGAAGTAAATAAAGCGATGAAAGACAACCATAGTCATAAAATTCTTCTCATTTGGGAGAATTCTTTTGTTATAAGCACCATATGGGAGAGGCGAAATTACAAATCCCTCATATGGGAGGAACGACGCATGAGTCTATCATAATACTAGACATAGATAGACGTTGTAATCTGATGCATGTAAAGAGATAATTTAAGGATAATACTTCTTAATCCAGCGCATGTTGACTGAGCTTGGGGTTGTGGCCGTCCCATGTAGCCTCTGTATATTGCAGTAGCCACTATCAAAGACTTCTTTGACTTCGAATGGTCCTTCCCAGTTGGCTGCGAACTTTGGATGAGCCGCCTCCCGCAGAACTAGGTTCCCAGTGATCTGAGGCGCGCAGAACTAGGTCCCCAACCGCGAAGTCTCGATGTTGGACTGTTTTGTTTTATGCGCGAGCGATCCTCTCCTTGTACCGTTTATTAGTCCGCTTGGCTTGCTCTCGCTTTTCCTCCAATAAAATCAAGTCATGATCGCGGTGATTGTCATATAATGCATGAAAGGCCAATCTCGCAGAGTTGATTTTCACTTCCGCCGGTACAACAGCTTCAGCTCCATAGCATAAAAGGAATGGAGAGACTCCTGTGGGAGTCCTCGGCGAAGTTCGATATGCCCATAATGCAATGTTCAAAGAATCGGCCCATTTCTTGTGATCGTCTGCGACCATCTTGCTCAGGATTCTTAGCAGTGTCTTGTTGGTCGCTTGTGCTTGACCATTCCCTTTTGGGTAATAAGGAGTGGAACAGACCTGCCTTATGTTGTACTCCGCTAGCTTTGCGGCCACCTGGCGATTTACAAAAGGGGTACCATTATCCGAGAGAATTGTGTTAGGAATCCCGAACCTGTATATGATGTTTTCTTGGATGAAATGGACCACAACAAGCGCATTTGCTGTCTTCAGTGGTATTGCCTCCACCCACTTGGTAAATAGCTCAGTCGCGGTGAGGATGAACTGGTTCCCGTGTGAGGTTGGTCAAATGGGGCCAACAAAATCTAGAGCCCAAGTGTGGAATGGACATGGTGTCCCCAACGCATGTAAATCTACGGCAGGGGCATGCACGAGTTTGCCTTTGAATTGACACTCCTGGCATCTCCTTACTTTAGTGCGGCAATCTGCTTCCATGGTGGGCTAGAAATAGCCCACTGTGAGGAGTTGTCTGCATAGTTTCGCACCTCCCTGATGCTCCACTTGGTGAGAGAGATCGATCACCTCTTGCGCTTCCTTGCTGTCTAGGCATCGAAGTAGATTACCCTCGTGACCCCTTCGACAGAGTATGTTTTCTTGTACTATGTACCGGGCCGCCTTTCTTTTCAGTTTCTCGGCTTCCTTTCTTGACTCAGGCTCAATTCTTTCTGTGTGAAAATCGAAGAGTGGCTTTCTCCTGTCCACGTCATCATCGACCAGAGCAATTTTTAAAGAATCCTTAATCAATGCGCAACTCTCGCAATTCCCTTGAATTATCGCGGTAGCCGTTGACATGTCTGGCCAGTGAATCCCATACCTTTGGGCTTTCCGATAGATTGACACCTCACTTTCTCTGCAGGTGTGCTGGTGAATCTTCTCCAATAGTGCTTGCCCCTCCTGCTGCGAGACGCATTGCATGAGTATTCCACCTGGACCTTTGTAGTAGAGAGCGTTGTCATGTATGCAGTACCCCTTAGTGGATGCCCAATTCTCTTTGCTCGTTCCCTCTGCGATGGCGTGTAATATTGGTTTCCTCTTGTCCGCATCGTCCATACATTCATCCTCACATGCGTCCTCTGTCAACGCCGACGACATTCGTACCTCAATCGAGATTCTCGCAGGGCACTTATCCGCACTAACTTTAGATCCCAGGGTAGCCAAAGCATCAACATGCCGATTATCTGCTCTAGGTGTATGTTCGTACCTGACATCACAGAATTGTTGCACCAACTTCTGTACCAAAGTCCGGTAGGGCAATAGATTTACCTCTTTTAATCCGTACTCGCATGAAGCTTGTTTAACGATTAACTTGGAATCCCCCATAACCGTCAAATTGCTTACTTCTAGTGCCCTAGCTGCACGGAGACCTGCGATGAGAGCCTCATATTCGGCTTCATTGTTGGTGACTGCGAAATCGAGTTTTGTGGACATTTGGATGACCTCCCCATCCGGTTTGCTCAGAACGATTCCAATTCCTCCACATTTCCTTGTTGACGATCCATCAAAATGAAGCGTCCAGTAAGGTAACTCGACTGCATAGATTTCAGGTCCCTCTAGTTCCTCCTCGATCATGGGCTCGTAGCTATTATCCGGGAATTGTGCCAGCAAATCCGCCACTGCTTGTGATTTGATTGCCCGCGGTCGAACGCACGTGATGTCGTATTGGGATATGGTCATATACCATTTTGCCAATCTTCCGCCGGGGGAGGTATGAGTCAAGAGGTACCGTATGGGGTCACTCGTTGTAACCACCTCCACTTTGTGGGAGGCGAAGTAGTGCTTCAACTTTTCTATCACAAAGAATAGGGCAAGGCAATGACGCTCGATATCTGTGTACCTTGATTCGGCTGGTTGCACTATGCGAGAAGTATAGAAAATCGGCCGTTCTTGCCCCTCATATTCCTGAGCCAACAGTGCCCCTATAGACCTCTTTGTCGACGTTAGGTACAGCAAAAGCGGCGATCCAAGCTGCGGTGCGATCATTACCCTTTGTGATGTCAGTAAGTCCTTTAACCTTTCAAATGCAGCCTCATGTTCCGTGGTCCAATTGGACACAGCATTCTTTTTGAGGAGATCGCTGAAGCAGAAGGTTATTTCTACGATCGCTGGGACGAACCTTCGCAGGTAAGATAACTTCCCCAAGAATGTTTTCAGAGCACTTTGATTGTGTGGTGCCGTCATGCTAGTGATGGCTGATACCTTTGCTGGATCGGGCTCGATACCCTGGCGATGTATCACACATCCCAAGAACTTCCCTGAGGTTACTCCGAACGCACACTTCATGGGGTTCATCTTTAGCTGGAAACTTCTACATCTTTCGAATACTTTACGCAAGTCCCCCAAATGGTCCGCTTCCTCTTTGGACTTGAAAACCAAGTCATCAACATAAAACTCTACCTCTTTGTGCATCATGTCGTGAAACAGGGCCATCATTGCTCGCTGGTAAGTCGCGTCTGCGTTCTTCAGCCCAAACGGCATAACTGTGTAATTAAAGACTCCCATCGGCGTGATGAACGCGGTTTTTCGTGCATCCTCAGGGTCCATTTTGATCTGATTGTACCCACTGAAGCCATCCATGAAGCTGAACATACGATGACCCGCAGTCGAATCAATGAGCAGATCAATGTTGGGCAGTGGAAAATCACCCTTGGGGCAGAAGCGGTTGAGATCTCTGAAATCTACACAAATGCGAAGCTGCCCATTCTTCTTCACCACAGGCACGATGTTAGCCAACCATGTGGGGTGGTGATTTGGCTCGATGAACCTGGCAGTCAGTAGCTTGACAATTTCTTGCTTGATTTTCACGTTTATCTCTGGCCTGAAGCTCCTTGTGCTTTGTTTTACCGGCTTAGATCCCGGGATTACGCGTAACCTGTGCATGGTAATGCTCGTGTCCAGGCCGGGCATTTCATCGTATTCCCATGCAAACACATCTTTGTACTCAGTCAGAAGCTGCAACAATCTTGCTTCTTCCTCACTTGTGAGATCCGCACTTAGAAATACGGGCCTCTTCTTTTCTTCGCCTGGGCTTAGGAATACTTCCTTTAGCTCCTGTTTTTGAGGTTTTGGCTTATCCTCCATGCATTCAGGCGCCTCTTTTAGCTTTTCCTCCAAAACGTCTGGCGTTGGCTTGTCCTCTTCCATGACACGCTTGATTTGATTGATTTGCCCAGGGATATCCCCATGCTTGCGTGGGGGTATCCCCGCGCACCTTCATATGCGGTAGCATTTCTTCCCATTCGAGTAGAAGCTTTCTCTCTATTTGCCCGTGGGGTCATGTCTTACTACCCTTTTCAAGGTGTACACATTCTTTCTTTGGTAGGCGACCTGCGTTGCTTCTTCTTGAACGAGTGGCTTTTCTTTGGCCTCCTCTCTTGTCACCATTACTCCTGCTGGCGATTGATCCTTGATGTCTTCCCATTGAGGCAAAGGAGTCGGATTAAACGGCCATGGCGTTTGCTCGTCTGCCATTTCAGTAAACCACACTGCTTCAGTGAGGTGCACCTCTTCCAAATTGAAAGGATTTACCGAAGCTGGTATCTCCACTATTCTGTCGTTCCAGACAGCCTTCATCACCTGGTGGGCTGTCGAGGGGACTGCGTCGAAGCGATGAATCCAAGCTCGCCCTATGATCATGTGATACGTAGTGTTCGCATCAATGACGTAGAATTTGGCTGAACATTTGATTTTGCCTATATGGACGCCCAGACGAATCCATCCTATCGTCATCCTAGAATCGCTTCCAAATCCCTTCAGCGGGGATGGACGTCTGACAATCTTCTGCTCTGAGATTCCTGCCAACTTTAAGGTGTTGAGCGAGACCACATTGACTGCCGCTCCTCCGTCAACGAATGCTCTTTTGAATTCGACACCATTGATCACCGCCGTTACATACAAAGGCTTCTGGTGGCTCGCATCTGTCTTTTTGTCGCTTGTGGAGAAGGTTATGAACTTCTCCGTAGAGCGAGCCGCCCTAACAATTTTCCCATTGGAAACCACGATATCCTCTTCGTAGTCTTCTGCTATCCTTAGAATCGCTTTTGTCATTTCTTTCCGGAACTTCTCCGAAAAGTTCATTTCGTCGGAAAATCTGCTGAACCCGTGCGACCCCTTCATCCAATCGGCACGTTTTTCCTCCGTGTCTATACTGTAGTCCTCATCATTGTAGACTTCAGCAATGATGGGCAAACCATCTTCCGCAATCTCTTCAAGATCCATGATTGGGATCATGGCCACTTCTTTTCCTTTCGGCTCTTGCTCCGCATGAGCCGACAGTGGATTGCTTCGCACATCCTGCCTCTGATCGCTGACGATCAACTCGCCGTCTTTCATTTTCCGGCTGACTATGTTCCTGAGCTTCTTGCAATCAGCCGTGGGGTGCATAATTTTCCCGTGGCATTCGCACCACTTCGGGTCCCTCATCATCTCCTTGGAAGGTATCCTTTCGAGCGGAGCCAAGATACCATCTTTACGCCTTTGCTTACACAAGTCAGTCGCTTCCTCTACCGAGCATGGTAGAGGTGCGCGTCCAAGTTTGTAACCCTAGGCTGCTTTTGCGGCAAAACTGTATTAACCTCAGCCTCACGCCCTCTCTTGTAACTGAACCTTCCAATCTTAAAGGTGGTTCCTCTCGAGGGCCCTTCAGGGGCGTGTTTCTTCTTCTGCCTCTCCACTATAGGCTCTATGTTTTTCGTGCACTCTATCAATTTTGAAAAGGTAGGCGTCTGCAGGTTGATCAGCATACCTTTGTATTCATCTCGCATACCTTGCAAACATATCTCTACGAGCCTGCCCTCAAGCACCTCGTCTCTGCATTCCAAGGATTTGGCCCTGAATTTCTTGATGAAAGTGACTCCATCTTCCTCACGCTTCTGATACATGCGGGAGAGATGAATCATGGTAACCTTCTCTTCCACCTGAAAGAATTTCTTGTAGAACTTCTGGACCATGTCGTCCCAAGTTTTGACAGATCCGGTTTCCAACGTCCTATACCATTTGTAGGCCACATTTCCCAAGGATTTCGGGAACTCGCGCATCAGGTGCTTGGGATCGGCTCCATATGGTCCCATCACGTCGATGAAATGCATGACATGTTCGTGGGCGTTCCCATTGACGTCTTCGAACTTGTCCCACTTAGGAGCCTTGTACCCGGGGGGTTAGGCATAAGGTCGATCTCGCGTGGGATAGGAGGATCATTGTCAACCTTCGGGATAATGGTGTCTGCAAACGGTTGATTGGCGAGGAATGTCTCTATGCGCCGCCGTAGCGACGTCATACATTCTGGTGCGCTTTCCCCAGCAGCGGGAGGAAGAGTTGAAGCCGGTGGGGACAAATATGCTGTGGTCGGACTAGGGGTGTAGGTCACGTTGCCCAGCAGTGCCGGCGGAGGAGGCAAGGGGTATTGTGAAGAGCAGTTGGGTGCCACAGTCGGTGGTTGAGATATATGCATGGTATGGGGCGGTATTTGAGCCGTTTGCCCCTAAACAGGTTGTAACTGCACCATTGATGGTGGAGTTTGCAGATTAGGGTTAGGTGGTGTCAGTATCACCCCAGTCCCCTGGGTGGTAGAGGCTCCTCCTCCTGAGAGACGACAGTACCCGATGTAGGATTCGGGGCAAAGGTTCCCAGGATGGCCATTATCCGTTCCATCTGTGCGGATTGAGCCTGAAGGTCCTTTGCATGATTTTGAATGGTGGCGTTTAGAGCTTCCAACGTCGGAGTCTCACTGGCGGTCGCGGAAGTGTGGCGGGTCTCCTCTTCCGAGGTGGTCTCCATGGAGGGCGATCTGTTACTGACATCATCTTCATGAGACATGGTTGCTTGCAATGGTAAGTTTCACGTCGGGTTCACCAAATGTGTACGAGAGAATCCTGCAGAGAGAATTCAATATACACCAAGAGTAGAGGATAGAAAGAACACAGGAAGAGTAGGGTTGTGTGTAGGGAGAGAGTAAGAAAATAGTACTGTATGAGAGAGAGAGACAGAATTTTGACAGAGCTTCCGCATATCTCAGGTGATTCGCCCTTTTATGGAAGGGTTAACGATCCTATATATAACGAAGAATGTGACCGATGTAGTGGGTTAATGCGCCCATTAATGGCGTCTTAATTAGCTTAACCGCAACGGCACGTTCGTCCGCGTATATAGGGACCGTTACGCACGTTAACCGCGTATATCGGAACCGTTATGAGGTTGACCGGGTTTATGGAGCTCGTGCCATAAATCTCTCAAAGCAGTTACTAGGGGTCGCGCGCGGGCTTGGTTGTCGTTCGCGCGCGACAGGACTTACTCTAGCCTCCAAACCACTAAGTCCCTACAAGTCCCGTGTGGTGGTATGCGAGAGCCCTGTCTCGCAGCCCCCACGTGGGTCAGCACGGGTGGTGATCCAGTGTGTGTGGAGCACAGCTAGGCGTGCTGGATGGTCGCCACGTGGCTAAGATCTGCCTGTCTAGAAAGCACTATCTACAGTTGTAGAAACCTAAGATTAGTGGACCTTAGAAACCCATTATGTGCTTACTTATGTGAACATTTATTTGTACGTATGTTGTGTTTGATTATATGCTATGCTAGTATGTCGCTAATAATTATAAGGCTTAAGATAGTATGTCAGATCCCATGAAAGTATGGATTTTTTATGTGACTTACGTGCCTAAGAGGTTCCTTAAATGCTTAAGTGAATTATTTGTAAATTTTTATGCTTGATCATGTTTGAAGTTAAAATGATCCTTTATGGTATATGAGTATGAATTATGTGTGAGTGATTTAAAGTCATATGTATAGCTTTCATTAGTCATATATGAGGCAAGGAATTAACATGGCGGCTATAAATCCCCCACGAGAATATGAGTAACTTACCGACATGCCTCAGATGAAAAAGATAAGAAACAAGTTTATGCTAAGGTTTCATGGATTAGTATAATTCATGGTTAACATTTCTTGGATATTTTCATTTGTGTGAAGTATGTTTATGTGATCCATATGTTATCATGGAGCATCTTTTATGTATGCAAGGTGTTATATATGTAAATGTATATACTTGTTATGTGAAGATCATGGATAAGAAGTATGCAATGTTTCTCGAATATATATGATGTTCATAAAAAAAAAAGTATAACATAATTTGAATTATGTTATTGGTTGTTTCCAATTGAAGTGTTTATATGCGACACGTTTGTTAAGCTATGTCATGAAATGTTATATTATGTCTACGTTATGTGCTTGAAGTATGTCTTTATGTTTACTAATTGAGCATATAAGTTGTGTGACGTATTATGTGCAAGTTATGCATGGCATATATGTTTTGTGTGTGCTATGTTATTTCCATGTATATATGCATATTGGTAAGTAAATTAATTGTAATCTGAGCATGTCGAAAGTTCAACCGATGTGCGAATGTCAAGTGTTTGGGCCGCTAATGTGCAAGTTGGACGAGCAGCTATATCATCATTACGATGCTATAAGTTGTTCCCACTATGTTCTACGGCCCAACGGGGACTTCTAACACAATTACGAGCTTGCTGGAGCGGTACAAAGTGTGACGACACGATGTATTGTTCCCTCTCTTAAGTGTGAAAGACAGGACCTCTGGAACAATTGCGAGCTTGCTGGAGCGGTACAAAGTGTGACGACACTGCGTATTGTTCCCTCTCGTGAGCGTGAAGGGCTTGATGTATTTGCCAACCCGAGTTTAACGGTAAGATAACCTATAAGGCTAAGTTGTGCAGTGATTTCATGTTAGTTAGAATTTCATATGATTTCATTCATGTTAGAAGTTCGTTAAGCGAATTCGAGGACGAATTATTTATAAGGTGGGTAGAATGTAGTAACCCCGATATTTATGTTACATGTTTAACTTTAAGTGATGATAGTATTGTCAAATAGTGTTTAAGAAAAATATTTTGTAAGTTATGCTAGACTTTTTGTTAAGAAAAGTTATAGAAGTATAAATCAAGTTATATGTTTCTTTTATTTGGTAACTATAATGTCTTTTATATAAAGCTTAAGGTCTTTTGTGCAATATTTGTATGACAAATAAAATATAATATTAGATTTTAGTTGAGTGCTTTGGATACATCAAATACTTGCATCAATATGAAATAGATAGTGTGCATTATATGATTTAAAACATACTTGTTTCCACTTATTTTGGTGTGACCATGACACTCAATTATCTTGGGACTATATAAGCACAAGTTGCATCATGGTCATCATTTTTCCTCCTCATTTTCTCACTCATGAATGCCACAAAGCTCTCATTTCTCTCCTCTTAGCTTCATTCTCGGTTTTCTTCTTGACCCTCCAAACACATGGTCCAAACACTAGATTTTTGAGGTTTTAAGTGTAGAAAACCCATCTTGGGTGTTAGTATATAAATTGGGGAGCAAGTTTTTAGCATTTTCTTCAATATTGGAGCATCTAGGAGCTATTATTCATCACTTCTTCAAACCCACTTCAAGAACATCATGAAAGTGAGGAGTAAGTTCTACATCTTTTGCATCTACATCATGATTTTGTTCATTCACTCCTCATTCTTGTGATTCTATGACAAATCTTTAGTTGCATGTTAGTGGATCATCATTTTCAAGATGCAATCTTAGCATTGACCATCTCCTTTGTATGTTAGCATAGTGAATTTGTGATTGCATGTTCTTGATTCATCATCATCTTCATGATTTTCACACATGCAAGTATAAAATTGAGTTTGTAGGGTATATATGTATATGCTTTAGATATTTTGATTGTCCAATGTCAGATCTTGGAAGCAAATTTCTTGCATGCAACAAGTTTTGAACTATACAAAACCATCAAACTCTTGTTTGAGCTGATTTTCACAAAATTCAGAAAAATACTTAATTATTTCATAAAATTACAAAAAAAATCAAGGTTTGTGTATCTTCACATGATTTTTCTACAGTAAAAATTTCAGAGCCATTGGAATTGTATTTAATTTTTAATCGGTCAAAAACTTCGGCTGTTCTTACAATCTGTCCAACCCAGACCAGAGAAGTTTTTCATTGATTTCATGTACTTATTCTATTCTAATTGTTACCAAATTTGGATATGTTGTTTCCAGGGGTGTTATTTACTTCCAGTTAAAGTTTCATAATATTTGGATCTTCTATGAATATTTTATGAATCTATTCCCAAGACCGCTTTTTAGCATCTGTTTTATACCTAAAGAGCTTTGAAAGATAATTTTAAAATACTTAAAAATTTTCATAATTTTTGATATTATTATATGTTATCAGTAAACTCTTTATATATGTTATGTCAAAAGTTGAGGTCCCAAATAATTATTTTGAGCCACATATGAATTTTTGTACTAGCGATAGTTACACTTTTCATATGAGTAAAATTTAGAAATTTGTCAAGTTTCTCAATGCTAGTTATGTAAGTTACTTTTTAGTTTGTTATATGTCATCTTCCATTTACGTGTTGCATTATACATGTCATATGCACCTAATAAGAAGTATAAGGTTCTAGATTTGAATATGAGAAAAGTTAGTTCATCTTGCATTCATAAGATTCATGTCATTTAGCTATGTGATTATGTGCTATAGTTGAATTGAATTCTTGCTAAGTGATTATATGTGTTATTTGTAGCATTCTTTGCGATCTATATGAACTTGGACTTGCTCTAAGTTGATTGAAATTGGACTAAGGTTAATTAAATGGGTTAAGATCGCAAGGTGAGTTACCCTACCTCCCAATGTTTGTACCTACCTTCAAATTTCTTACGAAGTTATGTATGTTCATGTTGTCCCAACTAGTATGTATGTATGCTTTTAACGAGAGTGAAATATTTATGCCCCCACGGATGCTAACAAACAAAATAAATATTTTGTAAGATAAAACATGGTTTTCAGAAAGGCCACGGTACCGGAGTGAAACCCCCTGTCGGGTATAGGCAGGCTACGACCCTTTTTCTGGGGCAATATAAGCAGGCACGCGTCGGCTCACGGGTCGCCGCGATGGACATGTCCTATGTTATGTTAAGTCACGAAGGTTATCACGGGCCATAAGATAAGAAACTAAGAAAACACGTTTAAGTATGATAAGGTCTCTAGGCGAGACAAAGCAAGGTTCCTACTTGGAACAATACGATTTCTCATGACTCACATTATGCTTTACGTTATGCTTTCTTACAAGTTACGCTTTATGAATATCATGATCTTTCAAGTTCCACAAGTATATGTATGTATGCCTATAAGTTATGTTCATGATGCTCCATAAAAATTTAGCCCCTTTTAGTTTTCAAACCTACGGAGGGGCGTAGATGTAACTCACTGAGCTAGTTGAGCTCACCCTTTTACATTACTCCTTTTTTAGGTTTTAAGGACACGTAAGATGAAAGAAGTAGCAAGACGTTAAGTCATATGTGATTACGTGCTCGATGATGTTACGTGCTTAGATGTTGAATGCTAGTCGGCTTGGAGCTATATTTTGGAATACGTGTTTGTAAATCTTTTTAAGAATGTAATTTTTTGTATATATGTATATAAGACTTTATATGAGCCATTATATTATACCTAGTACCTTTTCCGAGTTATGCTCTATTTATGTTATGAGTCGGGAGGGCTAAAATGTATTTATTTCCAAGTTCACACTTTCTTTTCTTGAGGAATTTTTACAATTCAAATTCTTTATCAAGACGACCCCAAGTAATTTGTTATTTACGCTTCCGCAAAGTTATTTTTAGAAACTTTTGATCACGACATTCATAAATTACTCGATTAGCCTCTCGACGAGTCAAGGCCGCTCCGGCATGTCGCGCCCTCCTCCCGTTAACACAAGCTTTTATTCATCGCTAATCGGGGTCGGCGGGAGGGGGATGTGACACAAGGAATTGGCAACACCCTGAAGTGCTCTTCCTGTAAACTTTGTATCTTGCAAAGTCTGCATCTAAATACCCACTCAAATATAAATTAGACATTTTTGGATACCGAAGCCCCAATTCTTTGGTACCATTCAGATATCTAACAATTCTTTTGAAAACAACTAAGTGACATTCCTTAGGATCTGCTTGAAATCTTGGACATATAAATACACTAAACATAATATCTGGTATGCTTGCAGTTGAATACCATAGTGAACCAATATTACCTCTGTATTTCTTTTGATTCACACTCTTACCATTTGTATCCTTATCTAAGGATAATGAAGAACTCATGGGATTCTTGGCTACCTTGGATTGAGACATGTTATACTTATTAAGAAAGTCCTTGGTATATTGCCTTGATGCACGAAGATTCCTTTCTTCATTTGATGTGCATGAAGTCCAAGAACAAAATTAAATCTCCCATCAAGCTCATCTCAAATTCCCTTCACATTAGGCTAGAAAAATCTTTTGACAGAGCATCATTATTAGCACCAAACAATATATCATCAACATAAATATGTACTACGGGGATGTCCTTTTCATGAGTCTTAATGAAAATAGTTTTGTCTACTACGCCTCTCTTAAATTATTTTCAAGCAAATATTTATAAAGTCTATCATACCAAGCCCTTGGAGCTTGTTTGAGACCATAGAGTGCTTTTTCAAGTTATTAAACATGATCAGGGAAATTATCATCTTCAAAACCAGGAGGTTGAGCTACATATACTTCTTCTTGTAAATAGTCATTTAAGAAAACACATTTGACATCCATTTGATAAAGATGTATGTGTTTGTGAGATGCAAATGCCAGAAGTATTCTAACAGCTTCTAACCTGGCAACATGAGCAAATGGCTCCTCATAATGAATACCTCTTCTTGATTGTACCCACGTGCCACAGGTCCGTCTTCGTTTCTTACAATCTTACCATTCTCATCAAGCTTGTTTCTGAACACCCATCTGGTTCCAATTACTGACTGAGTCTTTGGCCTAGGAACCAAGTTCCATACCTGGTTCCTCTCAAATTCATTCAGCTCACTCTGCATTTCAATGATCCAATCTTCTTCTAGTAATGTCTCATTTTCATTCTTAGGTTCTACAAGTGATACGAAGGCATTGAAGGCACACAAGTTCTTAAACTGTCATTTGGTCTGTGTACCAGTGTTAAATCCGAAATGATATGGTCTACAAGATGAGATGACAGATATTTGAAATTCTTTCTTGGTGTTCAGGGTTCTGGTTCTCCAATAATCATTTCAAGACCTTGAGAGCTTGCTGTTGTGGCTGGAGCACTTCGTGATCTGTGAAGTCCTATCTCAAGGCTTTGAGAATTTTGTTCATTTTTAATGCTTTGAGATTCTCTTGGTTGTTCCTCCAGGTTAGTTTTGCTGCTATTCTCTTTCTCAATATCATCATCTCCTTCATACTTATTTAGTTGAGATCTGCAAAACCTTCACTCAAGGAACCATCATTGCTTTCATCAAAAATCACATGAATGCTCTCTTCTACAACTTTGATTCTTTTATTGAAAATTATATATGCCTTGCTAGATTGAGAGTAACCAAGAAATACACGTTCATCACATCTAGCATCAAATTTACCAAGATTATCCTTGCCATTATTATGCACATAACAAGTACAACCAAGAGGTTTAAAATAAGAAACACTTGGATTTCTTCTCTTGAAAAGTTCATATGGATTTTTCTTCAAAATAGGCCTAATCAAGCATCTATTTAGCACATAGTTGGCAGTGTTAATAGCTTCTTCCCAAAGATACTTTAAAAAATTATTTTCAATAAGAATGGTTCTAGACATATCTTCAAGTGTCCTATTCTTCCTCCCAACTACTCCATTCTGCTGAGAAGTTCGAGGTGCAGAAAAGTTGTGTGAGATGCCATGCTGTGCACAAATAAATCAAAGTCAAGTTGATCAGATTATCTACCATGATCACTCCTAACATATGCAACAAGTACATTTTTCAAAGTTTGAAGCTCTTTGTAAAGTCACTACAGGAAAAATTCCTTAAAACGACGGCCAGAAATAACTAACCGTCATATTTATTAATAAATATGGCGGTTTGGTAATACCCGTCGTATATTTATTATTTACAACGTTTAAATAATTTAATGTCATATTTTTGTTTGTTTTACAACCTTTACTCTATTAACCGTCAGAAAAAATTTATGAACCTTCGTACTTGCTCTGCCCTCTCTCCTCCACGTCAACTTCCTAATTACGACGGACATCCTTCCCCTCCATTTTTTTTTTTTTACTCTCCCACCCCAAAATATTGACACTCCCGCCCCCCATATGCACTTTTGGTTTAATAAACAATATTTCCCTCATACACGTTTCTTCTCTCACACACGATTCTTCTCCCAACATAGGTCACCGACCGACTGAAGAGACTCTCCCTACTCAGCTCCATCTCCTTCTTCTCTCGTTCATCTAAGTACGCTCCATCTGGGAACAGAGTAGTAAGTAGGTAAGTCTTCAATGTGCTCTATTCTCTTTAGTCTCTCCTCTTCAATCTGTTTGATCTGATTTAGGAAAACTTATGGGTTTATGAATCGATGCTAAACAGGAAAAATTGAATAGGCGAACAGGAAAAAATGATGGGTTTGTGAATCAGATGGGGAATACCAAGAGCTATTATAATTCTGCATCAATTGGAGAATCCATCTGAGAATAGGTACCTTTCCTAGGGTTTCTGATCTCGATTTGAGTTACTAGTATGATTTTAAATTCTGCGTCAATTTGATTTTCTTTATCAAATTTGAGATTTTGATGGGTTATTATGAGAAAGCATAATTGAGTCTACAGTTGAGTTACTAGTATGTACAATTTATGGGTCAATTTGATGGGGTAAGAGGCAATACAAAGTTCTACATGTTAACAACAGAGGGAAGTAGGAGAATCAACAACAAGATACTATTTAGATAGTCTTATATTCGATTAGTAAAAAACAACCC
This sequence comes from Linanthus parryae, assembly GCA_023055425.1. Taxonomy (NCBI): domain Eukaryota; kingdom Viridiplantae; phylum Streptophyta; class Magnoliopsida; order Ericales; family Polemoniaceae; genus Linanthus; species Linanthus parryae. The sequence goes on along the minus strand of JALGPY010000003.1, from coordinate 120,430,346 downwards.
ATTACCAGGAAGATAAATGGTTATTTTGGAGCACTTATGCAAATTGTGTTTGTGTCTGCCTTGCGGATAATGTATTTAATAAGTTTTTCTCGAAACATTTCCAAACTATGCTAGTGTACTATTAGAGTTATATGATTCTTGGTCTGGGTTTTAAGTATGATTCTCTGAGAACTTGGTACGGGTTTGTTCGAAGGTAAGAGCCAATTATGACAAACTGAGTCATTTTTACCTCATATATGGCTCTACTCTACACTCTACCTCTCTTTTTAACTTAAATTGAATTTTCTTCTCTGTTGTTTGATTAGTATTTTCTGTGAAGTTTAGTGATAGTTAGTTTATGGTTCAGTGTAGTGTTTCTTTCATTTGAACTCTACTGCTTTTGCTAATTGATGAGTGGTGTTGTTTTGGAACAATATTAGTAAAACTGTGCCCGGATTTACTAATTTGTGCAGTTTGCACCTTCTTATCCTTAATCATCCTTAAGCAAGCCCAGGGTCGGCTCAAATGATAAGCCGTTGAATCAGCTGCTTAGGGACCCAAAATTTTTGGGGGCACCATAAAACTATGTAGAAAGGAATAATGTTAATGTAACTAATAGAAATATCGCTCAGTTATCAATCAATCCTCTTTACTGGCCATTTTCTTTAATCTTACAGTCAACTTAAGATTGTGATCCTTATATATCTCCAAAATTTTCTCCTTCAATCCTGTAACTCGTTCGTGTTCCTAAATAATTTTTTTATTTTTTGGATTAAGAAAATGAATAAGTATTTATGGAGAAGGCAGTAAATATTTACTAATTATTTCAGAAGGAAGTTTTCTACAACTATTTATCAACAAGGCAAAGATGATAAAGTTGGTATCTCAAATGACGTTCTTGTCCTCTGTTTAATGGTTGACAATTTCACGTCTAATTTTTGCTCTCTTATTCCACCATAACCATTGATCTTGTTGCCGCTGCTATCTACCACCATGTGCCACAATTACCAACATGTCATCCCTTATCGTCCACCAACAGTAACCACAACCTGAACACTACTTGGGCTATGTACTATCTCCATCACTTCAATAGTTCATACTTCATAGTATCCTCTCCTCACAATATTTCAATCACACAAGAAAAGACACTGTTTCTGGATAATTGGTATTTGTTCAGTTTCCGTGATTGAAATGTTGTGGTCTCTGTACTGCCTATCAAAGTGAAATCATTGTGATACTCTGTTGACACCCTTATCCCGAAACCAGATTCAAATCGTCCTCCTGCAACTGAAATTTTGTGTTCAATTTGAAGCGTTAAGTTCGTTGCCGCAAAAACGCATAGGAGCAAGAGATATCATGATTCGTTAATCCAAAATATGTTATTTATTCTTATCAAACTCTCCAATTTGAGGGTGGTAGCTCAAGTGGTAGAGCGTTGGAAGCCGCTGCATGAGGTCTCGAGTTCAACCCGGCTAACGACAAAACAATTTCTCAAAAAAAGAAGTGAAGCCTTGATTCAGCACTTATTCAGGTCGATTTCCTCACCCTCGTATCAAAATATGACATGGGTTTCGAACGGGGAACACTCTGGAGAACAAAGGAATTTGCAGGTGGTGTTGGATCCAGAGGAGAAGGGTTTGTTGTTGGTGGCTATGGTGGAGGTATTTCGTTAAAGGACTATAAGATTTGGGGGGTAGGCATGGCATTTGGTATACCAATATTCTCTTCTTTCCTTGTTAATAAATAATTTTAAAGAACTTCCTTTTAAGAGAAATATAATTTTTTTGCTGCCTTAATCGTAAATAATTTATAACTTTCTTCCTTAATTGTAATATCCCTTTATTTTTTCTTTTGTTTTAGTAATTTATCCTAAAATCACTCATAACAGTTTGTTACTCTTCTTTTTACAACCTCACAACCTTGATTTTTGACAGCATGTAAAGCACTGTAACATTATCAACTATATGAAATGCATATTTTTAAAATTAATGTCAAATGCACTGTTGTGCACAAGAGATTCCGGCGGGGAGACCTCCGTGTACACCGTACGTAGTGGATCAGGGATCGCACAGGAAGAATAGGGGTGTGTGTAGGGAGAGAGCAAGTCAGTAGCAATGTCTGAGAGAGAGACAGAGGTTTGGCAGAGCTTCCGCGTATGGCAGTGTGTCCCCCTTTGTATGGAAAGGTTAACGATGTATATATACTGGAGAACGTGACCGTTGTAGTGTGGTTAATGCGCCCATTAATGGCGGCTTAATTAGCTTAACCATAACGGCACGTTCGTCCGAGTATATAGGAACCGTTAGAGCACGTGGTGCGCGAGTACCGGAACCGTTACGAGGTTGACCGGGTTTGACCGGATTGACCGGGTTTATGGAGCTCGTGCCATAAATCTCTCAAAACAGTTACTAAAGGTCGCGCGCGGGCTTGGCTCGCACGCGACAGGGCTTACTCTAGCCTCCAGACCACAAAGTCCCTACAAGTCCCGTGCAGTGGTATGCGAGGGCTCTGTCTCGCAGCCCCCACATGGATCAGCTCGGCTGGTGATCCAGTGTGTATGGAGCACAATATGGTGTGCTGGATGGTTGCCACGTGGCCTAGATCTGCCATGTCATAAAGCAGTATCTACATTAGCCCCCTTTCTGCGCGTGAAGGCTCATAGCTGTATAGGCTTCCATGCGCGGAAACCAACATGCGCGTCGTCGCCACGTACCAATTCAAATACGGGTAGGTTCAGCCCCCGTGCGTGTCATTATGACCTAAAACCCCTAGAGTCGTGGCGTCTGACCTTTAGGGTTTTAGGCGTGACGTCAGCCCGTCCTGTGATTGCGCGACACGACGGTGACGGTTGCGATTCGACTACTGAAGGGACGCAACCCTTCATTCTTCTGGATAAATACCTTGTATCCCATCATTGCAAAGCATTACTTCTTTCTCTTAAAGTGAATGGTACCCGGAGATCTTCGAGAGCAGATCCAGATAATCAATCACCAGTGCAGAACTGCAAATCGTATTCTCCAATTGTGTATATCCAAGCAAGCTTCAAGGAAACAAGGTTGGCCTCGTTTACTTTTGATTTAAAATACCAGTGTTTGCCTTGAATCGCATTGAATCTGTAAATCCATGAAATTTGTGAAGAGGCTTTTGATCTTTGAACCCGCTTCGTTTTAATCTTTCAACAATATCAACTCCCCAATTTCTGAAATCGGCACCGGAACTGTTTGCTTTGGTTTGCATAGATCTCAAATTCCAAAATTCAAACTGAAGTGTGGTGTGGTATTTCTCCCCCCTTTTTCTTGCCCTTTCGCAGGAATGGCCAAGACAAGAGTAACCAGACCCGTCAAGGAAGACGAAGAGATGCCGGAGCTTCCGCAGGCTCTGTGGCGTAAAGCCCCCTTTCTGGGTGGGAAGGATTTTTATCATGCGAGGGTGAAGGCGAAGAGGATGCCTGATCCTGTTCCTGCTGAGCAATTGCTGACGTTGACTCGCCCAGTTAACTCAGCCCTGCTCGAGTGGGTTGGTTCCGAGGATGTAGTCCGATTGGGGATCGAGAACGGGCACTTCCCGTATACTGCGATTTCTACTCAAGCGTTCGTCCAGAAATTGGACTACATGGATGAGTGGATTGACCACGTATTGGATCATCATGCCGAGACTCTTGATAAAGCCGGAATTTTCTTTGCTATCCGTGCTATGAAGGGTGCTGCCGTGAAGTTGGATCAGTCCATGCTTCTAGACCTTCTGTCCCTTTATTCGCCCGCGACTCACACGTTTCATTTTGCTGAGTTCGAGGCTGCCCCCACGCTCGAGGACGTTCAAATGCTGTATGAGCTTTCCCCCATGGGCGAGGTGGACCCCTTGAGCCACTTGAGGACATCTGCTGAAATGGCCTTGTACGCGCAGATGGAGGAGTGCCTAGCAGAGGTAAAGAAAATCTCTACTCGGTGGACCACTACGAAGCCTCTTCCGAACTGGCAGCTAGTGGATACGTCTGCGAAGAATACCTGGAACAAGTGGTTGCAGTACTTCTTCCGAGACTATGCGAACAGCAGCATCACTAAGAAGCTTTTGAGCGAGAACCCGGAGGCCGAGAATTATGTAGAGGGCAAGGGTTATCATTTAACCCTTTGTGCCTTCCTCTGTGCTTGGCTGTCGAGGTATCTGATTGATGGTCATCCCCATGACGGGGTCTTCTATCATGTGCTGCCACTTGCTGTGAGGCTCGCTCTTGGCCAGAGAGTCGCACTCGGACCCTTGGTCCTGGGGACGCTATATTACAGGCTTGATCAGCTGGTTCTGGCGATGAGGGAATCGCGTGGCCGCCTCGATGTCCTGACCTTTGTTAATATCAGCTTTTTGACAATGTGGGTTTTCGAGCGCTGGCCGTCTTATGCTCCAACTCCCCTCCCACTTGAGAAGTGGTGTCCCCCAGGCGAGACGGAAGCGCGCAACAGCGGAAGGGCTGCGAGATGGTTTGGAGCAAGCAACACCAAGTGCACTTGGAGTTTGATATGCGACAAACGAAAGGAGTTTACTGCCAGGCCCTATGCCACACGTGTTGAGAATGTGCGGTGGTTTCCAAAGCTATACCCTTCCAGAGGTATGGTCTTGTCAGAAGACCTTCTCTTTGAAAAGGGGCCGCATTTCCACGAACGCTTTCGTGACTTCTTCTGTTGGTGTCTGCGAGGTTCTCTTCCTGCCCTTGCAGAGCATATTCGTGAGCTCGCGCCACGGTATGAAAGACTTACAGTGGATGTTGACCCTACTCGGGTCTCTCCTCAGTTTGGTTTCGATGCGGTGGCCCCATCGATCTGGCCCCAGTCTATTATCAGAGGGTGCTACAAGCGTTTGCTGACAAAGGAGTGCAAGACAGTCCTCATGAGCAATCTTCCCTTTGAGCAGCCTGCGGGAACTCGCAAGGGTGGTTGTTCCCAGAACTGGATCGCATACTGGGTTGCCCAGCAAACGAGGATTGAGACGGAGGCGGCGGCGCAGCCAGGAAAGGCCCCCTTGATCAAGAGAAACTCTTTTCCCTTTCGCCCCAATTGCAGTTTGAGCGAGTCTGAGTATGGTTGCTACTCGCTGTGGGACCGTGAGAATCATTTGTGCCCCGATTTCATTCTGAAGGAGCAAGTCGACGCAATCAAGAAGGGTGACACGCAGGTCGTCAAATATAGCAAGGCATTTGCTGAGGTAAGCAATTTCCTTGTGTGCTTTGAGCCTTTTGATTTCCTCGCGCTGATGCTTTTCGTTCTGTATTGTTTAGTGTCATGTGCGGAGGTTCGCAGCTGGTGATCGCTCCAAATCGCTGGTGGACACCATTGTTGCCACCAGAAGGAGGGGGGAGTCGTACCGGCTAGCATGGAGGATGGATGCCGAGGTCGAAACAAAAGTTCGCGGGGTCATGAACACTTTTGCTGACTCGCTGATAGACAACCCTCCGGCTCCGTCTCCTCCTAGAGATGACCCGTCCCCTCCAGCGACTGCGGCGCCGAGAGTGAAGAGACCTAGGCAAAAGGGGATTACGATTTCTTCCCCTAGGAGTGCTCCAGCTTCTCCCCCAGTGAGGTCCCTTTCCATCAAGGACAAAGGCAAGGGTCGTATGCCCAGCAAAGTGCGAAAAGATCTCGCAGTTGAGACTTTCGTTCTATTCAACCAAGAGGAGGAAGAGAGACAGGAGCCCCAGGCAAGTGATGAAGAAGAAGCAACAGTTGTGATGTGCGAGGAAGAATCAGGAGGTACTTCCGTCGCATCTCCTTGCCTTTTATCTAGACTTCTTTGTAGTTCTTTTCTTTGAACCAAATATGTATTTGCAGATGATGATGATGAAGCCGTCGGTGGCCTTGTGGCCAAGAGGCAAAAGAAAGATGCCCATTCTGGCATTTCAGATGATCCTATAAGCGAGGATGTTCTTGCTGAATCCCGGAAGACAGCCGCGGAGGCTGCTGAAAGAAGAAGGCAGCGAGAGGAAGAGGAGCTCGAGCTTGTGAAACAGCGGAGCCTCGAGGAGTTGCATGTTGACGACTTAGTGCGCCCAGTTGGCGAGGAAGACGAGCTTCCCGAAGAAGTGGCTCCTCATGTGGAGGAGGAAGATGAGGTTCCTGGAGAGGACGCAGCAGAGCTAGAGCAAGTCCAAGCGGACTTCGCAGAGATCGCAGGTGGCGATAAAGGTGAGATCTTCAATCTCGCAGTTACTTATAGAGATGTAATTGTGGGTGCGTTAAAGCACGGTGTGTCGAAGCCTGACATTCGCCGTTGGTTGGTAAGCAAATGCGGAGAACCCTCAGGTAATTATTTTGAGTGATATGCGCATACTAGGCTGTAGCCACTTGAGGCAAAATCATGACTGGTTTACTCGCGTCCCAGGTCACGCTTCTCTTAAAGATTTGCTTAGTGAGGATACACTGATAGGGCACGGTTCCACGTCCCTCATATTATCGCATTTGGTATCGCAGGTCATGCTGAGGAACCTGAGCTGGAGCAGAGAAGTCAGCCTTCTGCATCCCATGTTCCAATCTCGAGCTCCCATACTGAGAAGCCCGTCGCAGCTGCTGGACACGTAAGTGAGCATCTCGAGGATGTCATCGAACTCTCCGATGATGTCGAAGCTGATACTGTGCCGATGGACGAAGATGTCCGTACTGGTGGTGAGGAAGAAAGGACAAGTGATGCTAACATTTTCGCATCTGGGAGTGTCCGCCCAGCGACTTCGGCTGTCCCTTCGCCTCCGGCGATGACTGAACCAGAAGCACCCATTCCTGCGTGGAGCATTTGGGGCTCGCAGGTTGGGAATGTAGTCGCAGCTGGTGCGGCCTACACTCTTCCTCCTGACTATGAGAGGTTGGAGCTTGCAGCTGATAGGAGAGTCATGGAGCGAGGGCAGTCTTCGAACAACCCGGTGGCCCGCATCCCTTCTCTTCATGAAATTCTGGAAGGCACTGGTAAGTAAAGATTTACCGTTCGCACGTCGCATTATTTGCTTGCGAGTTCTGGCATTATAACCATTTTTGATGTCTCAGGTTTGAAGCAAACCGATGTAGACTGGGTGGTTCGAATGCGTCTCAGATACCCCCGATCGTTTGTGAGATCTCTGGAGATCGGACCTTTTGACAGGAGGCTATTCCTTACTGAAGCCATCTGGATACTGGAGCAGCTGTCTGCGGCTACACCTGCGACCATTTCGGCCCAGAGTGCTGAATTGCTGTGTGGCATGTGCCAAAATCTCTTGTTCAAAGTCCAAGGCAGACTTGGTTTCAAATTCCTCAAGGACAGAGTTACACTGATTCGCGCAGCTGTAACTTTGAATCTCGGTCACCAGAATCTCGCAGCTGAGATGCAGAAGGTGGAGCAGCAAAAGCAAAAGGTTGATGAAGCTGTAAAGCTGTATCATGAAATGAATGCTAAGTGCGAGCAACTGAAGCAAGAAGTGAAACAAGTGGAGAAGCTGAGCGAGCAGTTCGAGCCCCAAGACTCCTTAATCAAGAATTTGTTTTGACTTTTCGAATTTTGAAAAGAAAACAGGAAAATGGCTGAGACATTAATGTAATGTTTTGAAACATTAATGTGATATTGCTAGGGTTTCTCCCCCTTTTTTTTAACAACAAACACTGAGTTTGCCCGTTTTGCCCTTTTCGGGATTTGATTGGACATTTCTGTGCATATCCAATTATGACATCAGCAATTGATTTTCTGCTTGATTTTCGCGCTAATTTCTCGGCAGATAAGCACGCTTCCGTTGGGAAGTTCATCCGAATCATGACTATCCGTCATTTATTAGGATACGCAACTGAATCGTCGTAGCCTTTAGTAGGGTAATTGATTGTTACCGCTTTTCAAGGCGTAAGTGATTGGACTTACCCTCTTTTTTGAATTTTGCTGACTCATCTTAGGCAACCGAAGAGTCTCCACAGGGCCTATATAAACCCTGTCTTTGCCATTTGGGTTCTTCATCCCAAACATGTGCTTTGCCGTGAGTCCTTATGACTGCTGGCTTCAACGCTTGTTTTTCGTTGATTCATGGCAACTTCAGGTTTTGAATCCTGAGTTTGCGCTTTGTGCCATAGAAATAGTTTCCAAGATCCACTTTATGAGGCTTATTGCTGTTTATAACCGTCATAAAGAGGATGCAGATAATACCTCATGTGTGTTCGAAGAAATTTCTTCGTGTATTATGTGTGCAGGTCATGTTTCCGGCCGCCTCGTGGCGAGGTGCAGCGCCGAAGTGACCGTGCTACCGTCTCGTAATGAACGGCGGAATTCTTCTTCAGCATCTCCGAAGAAGAATCCGTCACTTTCATGTTTGTGAGCCCGGGGTGACGAACCGTCGCGTTCATCCCCGTCTACAAGGAGCCCTTGCCCTTTGGAGCTTCTGCTTGCCTGTAGATCGCCGGAACCGGTGGCTCCTTGGGCAAATGTTATGGGGAGCCTATCTGACAACGGTCTTGTCGGATAGCGGAATGTCGAGCGTACGGCTTCATGTGGCTCTTTTTAGAGCAAGATCCCCCTTGCTACAGATGTTCACCCACAGATCTGGGCATCGTGTAGCCGGCGTTTGAAGCCAGGGCGGTTCATTCTTTGCAGTCCGGTTTTCCGTACCGTTTCTCTGCTGGCTTATCAGCCATTTTTCGAATGTATTGTGAGCCATGTTGGCTGTGTAGTTAGATTCGAGCTTTTCGCTTGTAAGCTGCTATCTAGATAGATAAATTGTAAGTCATTTGACTCATAATGATATATAGCTTTTGTACTATTTGCTCTCTTTGCAACAAAATACAATTTCGCATGCGTTTCGGCTTGTTTTGCCTTGCATAATGCCATGTAATGATTTAACATATGCGACGTCAATGCGCAGATGTTTCGCTAGATCATTCGAGATCATAATTTCGCAGCTGTGCCATCTTGACGAATGGGCTTGCAGGTGGTCGTTGTAAATCGTATGAGATCACGTTCACAACTTTGCTATCATAACAGATAGTTTTTTTTTTAACAGATCAATTGAGATCATTGAGCGGTGCGAATTGCTATCATAGAAGATAGGCTTTATTAGAGGATTGCTTGAGATAGTTTTCTCGCATGAATTGCTATCGCAGCAGATAGACCTTTAGAAGGTCTAGCAAGATGGTTCTGCAGTTACGTTACCATCGTAACATACGGACTTGGGTGATCAACTAAAATCACTTTGCGTATAAATTGCTACCGTAACAGATAGGCTTGAGAAGATCATATAAGATCGCATTTGTGTAAACCGCTATCGTGAGAGATAGGTTTTTTGATGATCTATTGAGATTGGCTTAAAAAGATCATACAAGATCGCACTTGAGTAAACCGCTATCGTGAGAGATAGGATTTTGATAATCGATTGAGATCGTTTTTGTATTTTTGCTGCTATCGTAGGAGATAGGCTTTGGATGATCACTTAAGATCGCATTTGCATCGGCTGCCATCATAAGGGATGGGCTTTAGATGATCAATTAAGATCGCGTTTATGTTGACTGCTATCGTGAGAGATAGGCTTTGGATGATCATTTAAGATCGCATTTGCATTGGTTGCCATCGTAAGAGATGGGCTTTTAGATGATCAATTAAGATCGCGTTTGCTATCATATGAGATAGGCTTTGATGATCATTTAAGATCGCATTTGCATTGGTTGCCATCGCAAGAGATGGGCTTTGGATGATCAATTAAGATCGCGTTTATGTTGACTGCTATCGTGAGAGATAGGCTTTGGATGATCATTTAAGATCGCATTTGAATTGGTTGCCATCGTAGGAGATGGGCTTTGGATGATCGATTGAGATCGCGTTTGCTATCGTATGAGATAGGCTTTGATGATCAATTAAGATCGCATTTGCATTGGTTGCCATCGTAAGAGATGGGCTTTGGATGATCGATTGAGATCGCGTTTGCTATCGTATGAGATAGGCTTTGATGATCAATTAAGATCGCGTTTGTGTTTGCTGCTATCGCAAGAGATAGGCTTTGATGATCAGTTAAGATCGCGTTTGCGTTTGTTGCCATCGTAAGAGATGGGCTTTGGATGATCAATTAAGATCGCGTTTGTATTTGCTGCTATTGCAGCAAATAAATCATTGTTAACAGTAATAACAAGTTAAATAGAGCGATATAAACAGCTAGCAATATGAACTTCTCATTTGGGAGAATTCTTTTATTATGACATTCTCATATGTGAGAGATAGGATTACAATCCTCTCATATGGGAGAGGAGATTGCGTTAATCATAGCCACATGAGACATTAAGCAACGTTATCATAAAACGTATGAAATAAGAGAAGTCAAGGATAGTACTTCTTGATCCAGCGCATGTTGATTGAGCTTGGAGTTGAGGTTGTGCCGTGCAACCTTCGTATGCTGCAGTAGCCGCTATCGAAGACTTCTGTGACTTCGAAGGGTCCTTCCCAATTAGCTGCGAACTTTGGGTGAGTTGCTTCTCGCATGCAGTGATCAGATGCGCGCAAGACCAGGTCGCCAACTGCGAAATCCCGTCGCTGGACTGTCTTGTTATAGGCGCGAGCGATTCTCTCTTGGTACCGCTTGTTAGTCCTTTTGGCTTGTTCTCGCTTTTCTTCCAGCAAGACTAAATCATGATCGCGTTGATTTTCATAGAGTGCATGGAAGGCCAGCCTTGCCGAATTGACTCTGACCTCCGCAGGTACCACAGCTTCGGCCCCATAACATAGTAGAAATGGCGAGGCCCCTGTAGGTGTCCTTGGAGAAGTTCTGTAGGCCCACAGAGCTATGTTAAGGGAGTCGGCCCACTTCTTGTGGTCATCTGCGACCATCTTGCTCAGAATTCTCAACAGCGTTTTGTTAGTCGCTTCGGCTTGTCCGTTTCCCTTTGGATAATAGGGGGTAGAGCATATCTGCCTGATATTGTACTCCGCGAGTTTCGTAGCTACCTGACGATTAACAAAAGGAGTACCGTTATCTGAAAGGATAGTGTTTGGGATTCCAAACCTGCATACGATGTTTTCCTGGATGAAGTTAACCACAGCCAGCGCGTTTGCCGTCTTTAGTGGTACTGCTTCCACCCATTTGGTGAACAGCTCGGTTGCAGTGAGAATGAAGTGGTTCCCATGTGACGTTGGTCGGATGGGGCCAATGAAGTCCAGAGCCCATGTATGAAATGGCCATGGCGTCCCTAATGCATGTAGATCCACGGCAGGAGCGTGCACTAGGTTCCCTTTGAATTGGCATTCTTGGCAGCGTCGCACCTTGGTGCGGCAATCGACTTCCATCGTGGGCCAGAAGTATCCGATTGAGAGGAGTTGTCTGCATAATTTCGCACCTCCCTGGTGTTCCACCTGATGAGAAAGGTCCATGACTTCTTGTGCTTCCCTGCCGTCTAGGCATCGCAGCAAGTTACCTTCGTGACCTTTTCGCCAAAGCAGGTTTTCCTGAACCAGGTATCGAGAGGCTTTCCTCTTCAATTTGTCGGCTTCTTTTCTCGATTCGGGTACGGTGCCCTGGGTGAGGAATTCAAACAATGGCTTCCTCCAGTCTGTGTCGTCATCGGTTAGAGCGACGAGTAGAGAATCTTTGATTAGTGCGCAACTTTCGCACTTCCCTTGTATCAGGGCTGCAGCTGTTGACATGCCCGGCCAATGAATGCCATATCTCTGAGCTTTCCTGTAGATTGACACCTCGCTTTCTCCGCAAGCGTGTTGGTGAATCTTTTCTAACAGCTGTTGTCCCTCTTTCTCGGAGACACATCGCATGAGTATTCCTCCAGGACCCTTGTAGTAAAGGGTGTTGTCGTGGATGCAGTATCCTTTCGTGAGTACCCAGCTTTCGCTACTGGTGCCTTTCGCAATAGCTTGCAAGATTGCTTTTCGCCAGTCTGCGTCATCCATGTGTTCATCGTCGCACGCATCTTCTGTTAATGCCGACGATGTTCGCACTTCGATGGAAATCCTTGCGGGGCATTTGTCTATGCTGACCTTAGATCCCAGAGTTGCTAAGGCGTCTGCATGCCTGTTGTCCGCTCGGGGTTTGTGCTCGTATTTCACGTCGCAGAATTGCTGCATCAGCTTTTGCACTAGGGTACGGTATGGCAGGAGGTTGATCTCCTTTAAACCATATTCGCCCGAGGCCTGCTTAACAATCAGCTTGGAATCTCCCATGACTGTTAAGTTGCTCACTTCCAAAGCTTTCGCCGCACGGAGCCCCGCGATCAGAGCCTCGTATTCCGCCTCGTTGTTCGTGACTGCGAAGTTGAGTTTTGCGGACATCTGTATGACTTCCCCGTCCGGCTTTGTCAAGACTATCCCAATGCCTCCGCCTTTTCTGGTTGACGAACCGTCGAAGTGGAGGGTCCAATAGGGCACGTCGATCGCGTAGATTTCAGGACCTTCGAGCTCTTCCTCGATCACAGGTTCGTGACTGTTGTCGGGGAACTGTGCCAACAGATCTGCTACCGCCTGCGACTTGATCGCTCTTGGTTTCACGCATGTGATATCGTATTGAGAGATGGTCATGTACCATTTCGCCAATCTCCCGCCCGGAGTAGTGTGAGTTAGCAGGTATCTTATGGGGTCGCTTTTGGTGACCACCACTACTTTGTGCGATGCAAAATAGTGTCTCAACTTCTCTATTACGAAGAATAAAGCAAGGCAATGACGTTCGATGTCCGTGTACCTTGATTCAGCAGGCTGCACAATGCGAGAGATGTAATAGATAGGCCTCTCTTGTCCCTCATAGATCTGAGCCAAGAGCGCTCCTATAGATTTCCTTGTCGATGTAAGGTATAGCAGAAGCGGCGATCCCAGTTGAGGCGCGATCATTATCTTTGGGGATGTGAGTAGCTCCTTTAGCTTTTCGAATGCGGCTTCGTGATCAGGAGCCCAGTTGTACGCGGCGTCCTTCTTGAGGAGAGTGCTGAAGCAGCATGTGATTTCGGCGATTGCTGGGATGAATCTCCGCAGATATGACAATTTTCCCAAGAATGTTTTCAGGGTACTTTGGTCGTGAGGTGGCGTCATGCTGGTGATGGCTGACACTTTCGCAGGGTCAGGCTCGATCCCTTGGCGATGAACTACACATCCCAAAAACTTCCCCGAAGTCACGCCGAATGCGCATTTCATGGGGTTCATTTTCAGTTGAAAGCTCCTGCATCTGTTGAATACCTTTCGCAGGTCTGCAAGGTGATCTGCTTCATACTTGGATTTGACTACCAAGTCATCCACATAGAATTCCACTTCTTTGTGCATCATGTCGTGGAATAGAGCCATCATGGCCCGCTGATAGGTTGCGCCTGCATTCTTAAGACCGAATGGCATTACCGTATAGTTGAATACCCCCACGGGAGTGATGAATGCAGTTTTCCTTGCATCTTCGGGATCCATCTTGATTTGATTGTACCCGCTGAAGCCGTCCATGAAACTGAACATGCGATGGCCTGCCGTTGAATCAATGAGCAAGTCGATATTAGGCAGTGGGAAATCGTCCTTAGGACAGAAGCGATTGAGATCTCGGAAGTCCACGCAGATGCGGAGCTGTCCGTTCTTCTTCACCACTGGCACGATGTTGGCCAACCATGTGGGATGGTGATTTGGCTCTATGAACTTGGCGTCTAGGAGTTTGACAATCTCCTGTTTGATCTTCACGTTGAGTTCTGGTCTGAAACTTCTGGTGCTTTGCTTGACCGGTTTAGACCCTGGGATGATGTCTAAACGGTGCATGGTGATGCTCGTGTCCAGACCCGGCATCTCGTCATATTCCCATGCGAACACGTCCTTGTATTCGGTTAGGAGCTGCAGCAGTCCTTGTTCCTCTTCGCTTGTGAGGTCCGCACTTAGGAAGACTGGCCTTTTCTTTTCCTCGTTCGGGCTGAGGAACACTTCCTTAAGCTCTTGCTTTTGTGGTCTTGGCCTGTCTTCCATGCATTCGGGCGCTTCTTTGAGTTTCTCCTCTGGAGTACCCTGTGTTGGCTCTTCTGTCAGCGCAACTTGCTCGATTTGATTGATTTGCCCAGGGACATCCCCATGCCCGTGTGAGGACGTCCCCGCGCACCTTCATATGCGATAGCATTTCTTCCCGTTGGCGTAGAAGCTCTCTATCTCCTTGCCCTCAGGGTCATGCTTTGTGATCCTCTTCAGAGTGTACACACTCTTGCGGTGATATGCGATGCGCGGCGCCTCTTCGTGAGTAGGCGGCGTTTCCTTGGTATCTCCCCTTGTCACCATCACGCCTGCAGGTGACTGGTCCTTGATGTCCTCCCAGAGAGGTAAAGGAGTGGGGTTAAATGGTCCGGGTGTTTGCTCGTCCGCCATCTCGGTGAACCACACCGCCTCGCTGAGATGTGCTTCGTCCAAGTTGAACGGGTTAGTTGAGGCCGGTATCTCGACAATCCTGTCGTTCCAGATAGCTTTCATCACCTGGTGAGCCGTCGAAGGAATCGCGTCAAAGCGATGAATCCAGGCCCGACCTATGATCATGTGGTATGTGGTGTTCGCGTCTATGACATAGAACTTCGCCGAGCACTTGATTTTGCCGATCTGAACGCCCAGGCGGATCCACCCGATCGTCATTCTGGAATCGCTTCCGAATCCCACCAGCGGGGATGGACGCTTGACTACCTTGTGCTCGGGGATCCCTGCTAGCTTCAGTGTGTGGAGTGGAACAACATTGACCGCTGCTCCTCCATCGACGAATGCTCGCTTGAATTCGACGCCGTTGATGATGGCGGTCACGTACAGGGGCCTCTGGTGGCTCGCATCTGTCTTCTTGTCGCTGGCAGAAAAGGTCATAATCTTTCCTGTGGAACCGGACGCCCTGACGACTTTCCCGTTGGAGACCACGAGGTCCTCCTCGTAGTCCTCTGCTACCCTTAAGATTGCTTTTGTCATGTCCGCTCGACATTTTTCGGAGAAGTTCATCTCGTTGAAGAATTTGTCAAAGCCGTGCGACCCTTTCATGCGGTCGGCACGCTCATCTTCCGTGTCCATGCTGTAGTCTTCATCTTCATGGACTTCAGCAACGATGGGCAGACCATCCTCTGCGACTTCTTCCAAGTCCACTATCGAGATCATGGCGACCTCTTTGCCTTTTGAGCCTGAATCCGTATGGGCAGGCAGCGGGTTGTTGCGCACATCCTTCCGATGGTCGCTGACGATGAGTTCGCCGCTCTTCATCTTCTGATCGAGCGTGAATCTGAGCTTCTTGCACTCGGCTGTGGGGTGCATGACCTTGCCGTGGTATTCGCACCACTTAGGGTCCCTCGTCATCTCCTTGGAGGGTGCTTTCTCGAGCGGTGGTAGGACGCCGTCCTTACGCCACTGTCTGCAGAGATCGCTTGCTTCCTCCACCGAGCATGGCAGAGGCGGTGCATCGAAGTTTGCAGCCTTTGCTTGCTTCTGGGGCGAAACTGTATTGACCTCAGCTTCGCGTCCCCGCTTGTAGCCAAATCTGCCGATCTTGTAGGTGGTGCCGCTCGCAGGTCGTTCTGGAGCGCTCTTCTTTCTCTGTCTCTCGACAATGGGCTCGATGTTCATCGTGCATTCTATTAGCTTTGAAAACGTAGGCGTTTGCAAATTGATCAGCATGCTTTTGTATTCGTCTCGCATGCACTGCAGGCATATCTCTACGAGCCGGCTTTCGAGCATTGGATCTTTGCACTCCAAGGATTTCGCTCTGAATTTCTTGATGAAAGTGATTCCATCTTCCTCGCGTTTCTGATACATCCGTGAGAGATGGATCATCGTCACCTTTTCTTCCATCTGGAAGAACTTGGTATAGAACTTCTGGACCATGTCGTCCCAAGTTTTCACAGATCCGGCCTCCAACGTTCGGTACCATTTGTATGCTACATTCCCAAGAGTTTTTGGGAATTCCCGCATCAACAGTTTGGGGTCGGCTCCGTATGGACCCATGACATCGATGAAACGCATGACATGCTCATGAGCGTTTCCATTGACGTCCTCGAACTTGTCCCATTTGGGAGCCTTGTACCCCGCCGGGTTAGGCATGAGATAGATCTCTCGTGGGATGGGTGGATCGTTGTCTAGCTTCGGGATGATGGTATCCGCGAACGACTGATGAGCCAAGATGGAGTCCACGCGCTTCTGCAAAGACGTCATGCATTCTGGAATGCTTCCCTCGGTAGTTGACGGAGGGGTTGCCGTAGGCGGTGGCGACACATATGCTGCCGGAGGATTGGGGGTGTATTGGCTACCCGCGTTTCCCCAGATTGTCGCTGGTGGAGGCAGAGTATACTGCAGAGCTGGGTTGGACGCCAAAGCCGGGGGCTGAGAGGCGTGAGCAGCAGGGGGCAGCATCTGTGCCGTCGACCCTTGGACCGAAGGCAGCTGCGCGGCCGACGGTGGAGTTTGCAGATGAGGGTTGGGAGGCGTGGCCGACACTCCCAATCCTGGAGCGGAAGGGGTTCCTCCTCCCTGGGGGATAGCGGTGGCAGGCGGAGGATTTGGCGCAAGAGTGCCCAGAACGGCCAAGATCCGTTCTAACTGCGCGGACTGAGACTTGAGAGCTTTTGCCTGACTTTGGACAGTGGCGTCCAAAGACTATAAAGTCGGCGCCTCGCCGGGAGTCGTCGGAGTACGGCGAGCCTCGTCTCCCGAGGGAGTTTCAGTGGAAGGAGATCGGTTGCTGACATCGTCCTCCTGAGACATGGTTGCTTTTGCTGGTAAGTTTCACGTCGGGTTCACCAAAATGTGCACAAGAGATTCCGGCGGGGAGACCTCCGTGTACACCGTACGTAGTGGATCAGGGATCGCACAGGAAGAATAGGGGTGTGTGTAGGGAGAGAGCAAGTCAGTAGCAATGTCTGAGAGAGAGACAGAGGTTTGGCAGAGCTTCCGCGTATGGCAGTGTGTCCCCCTTTGTATGGAAAGGTTAACGATGTATATATACTGGAGAACGTGACCGTTGTAGTGTGGTTAATGCGCCCATTAATGGCGGCTTAATTAGCTTAACCATAACGGCACGTTCGTCCGAGTATATAGGAACCGTTAGAGCACGTGGTGCGCGAGTACCGGAACCGTTACGAGGTTGACCGGGTTTGACCGGATTGACCGGGTTTATGGAGCTCGTGCCATAAATCTCTCAAAACAGTTACTAAAGGTCGCGCGCGGGCTTGGCTCGCACGCGACAGGGCTTACTCTAGCCTCCAGACCACAAAGTCCCTACAAGTCCCGTGCAGTGGTATGCGAGGGCTCTGTCTCGCAGCCCCCACATGGATCAGCTCGGCTGGTGATCCAGTGTGTATGGAGCACAATATGGTGTGCTGGATGGTTGCCACGTGGCCTAGATCTGCCATGTCATAAAGCAGTATCTACAACTGTCTTCATTGTAGATTTCCCTGTACAAAGCATAGCGAGTTTCTCTGCATCAAGTCAGAAAGTTTGAAGGTGGAGAACTCTTGTCAAATTCAGATCATCTTCAGGTGAAGTCCCCGACTCATTTTGTCATTATTGGCTCTATTTCTTTTAGGTTAATGCTAAATGCACAATGTTTAATGTTTTTTCAGTTTCCTCATCATGGCCTTTATATGTATTATAATAGATAAACACATAAGATCTTAAGAGTCCCAAATTCAGATACAACTTGAGGTGTAATAGATTTAATACATTTTGTTCAAAGAACTTTAATACATGTTTATTTGTTCCCTTCATCACATATTCACACTGTGCTTTGGCTTTGAGAACCACTGCATTCGGATCCTACACCTTCTTTCTTGGGATGGTAAACAACCAAACTAACCTGCTGGAACATTAACCGGCAATGCTATGTGGTTACAATACCTATTATCAACTCCCCATGGTTGTGTTGGCCTAAATCCACTGATGCTTCTAAAACTATTTCCCTACATTCAAAAGCTACGTACCGGAGGTGATGACAACCTTCCGATTTTTAATGGCCGAGGGTAATGTCCCCAGGGAGGATCAGGACTAATTTTATTAAAATTGAATACTAATTTTCTTTCTTTTTTTTATAACTTCACACTGTTAATTATTTATGTGTACTAATTCTATACCTAAATTCATGCAGAATATTGGTAATTAGCTTGTTTTATTAATATGGATAAGAGTTGGATAAAACTGAAAGATAGAGTCAGTTTCGCATATTGTAAAGGGTGTTTGGCATTCATTGACTTTGCTTTTCCCAACAACGGGGGAAGTTTGGAGATACAATGTCCTTGTAGAAAGTGTTTGAATCGTTACTACCTGGATCGTGGCAGGGTATTCGATCATTTTATTTGCAACGGTTTTGACACTAATTATGTGCTTTGGGTAGCTCACAGAGAGTCATTTGACAGTATAAAACATTTGATAATGAATATCAGTATTATAATGTTGATGATGAAATGATTGATATGATACATGATGCAATGGGTGGGGGAGAAGGACTCAATCCCAACAGTCCTGAGGAAGAAACTAAAGAGTTTTATAAGCTTTTAGAAGATGCAGAGAAGGCTTTTTACTCGGGTTGTAAGAAGTTCACAACCTTATCATTCCTTGTTCGACTTTTGCATTTGAAAGTCTTATATGGATGGAGTGATGTATCTTTTAATAAATTGATGGATTTGTTGAAGGAAGCCTTCCCTGATGGCGAGACATTACCCAAATCCTATTACATGGCCAAAAAATTATTTGGTTCATTGGGTTTTTCATACACCAAAATCGATGCATGCTCCAACGATCGCATGCTGTATTGGAAAGAGAAGGAATGGTTAGAGAGTTGTGATGTTTGTGGAACACCAAGATATAAAGAAGTTCTTGAACAAGATGATGATGATGGAAAGTCAAAGAGCAAACGGATTCCCAAGAAGAGAATGTGTTACTTTCCTTTGAAACCAAGGCTTAGATGATTGTTTATGTCTTCGAAAACTGCATCTTTAATGAGGTGGCATGCCGAAGAACGAGATCGTGATGGTAAACAGAGGCACCCGGCGGATTCTCTGGCCTGGAATATTGATGAGTTTCATCCGAAATTTGCTGACGATCGCAGAAATGTTAGATTTTGTTTAGCGTCCGATGGTTTCAGCCCATATAGAACAATTGCCATTCCTTACAGTACATGGCCAATTTTGTTAATTATTTATAATTCCCCACCCAAGTTGTGCATGAAATAATCATCTTTTATATTGTCAATTTTGATTGATGGTCCTCATGCACCTGGTAATAACATTGATGTTTATTTACAACCTTTAATTGAGGGCATGAGAGACATGTGGGTTCAAGGATTGAGTACATATGATGCAGAGATTAAATAAATGTTTCAGCTGTATGCAGTTCTTATGTGGACAATCAACGACTTTTCGGCATACGCAAATTTGTCCAGATGGAGTACGACAGGTGAGTATGCATGACCACCATGCAATAAAGAAACTGTTTCAATGTGGTTGAAAAATTGTCATAAATATTGTTGTACAGGGCACCGACGTTTGTTGGATGATGACCACAAGTTCCGTAGAGATGCGAGAAACTTCTATGACAAAAAAGAAACCGGAAAAAGGCCACCAAGATTGTTAGGGGAAGAAATATTCAAACAAGTAGAGCACATTGAGAATAAATTTGGAAAACTTATGCAACCATCAAAGTCAATGCCTTACAATTGGAAGAAAAGAAGCATATTTTTCGAACTACCATATTGGCAGGATAATGAGTTATTTTCTGTTATATAGCAGAGATAAGTTTCTGTGATTGGATTGGTAATTTTTGTTTACCTTTTTATGTCCGATACATAGATGATGAGTGAAAAGAACAAACAGAATCGACCTCGTCTTGCTGGAGCTCCTCGATCTGGAAGGAAATCTCACTCAAGAATTCGACAAAAGGTACCTACAGACACTTATATAGTAGAATTGCAAGAATGTATCCCCCTTCTTGACCTTTCTTGTTGTTGACTTCTGGTAATTTCATAAATATGCAGCTAAAAGATAAAGGCCAAAGACACGATTGCGTAGCCATGTATTTCAAAACAAGAAGGTTTAAAGGATTACCTTCAGATGTCGTCTCAGCAACAGCTATGGTGAGTTTAACTTATACATACTGGAAATTGAGTTAGGAGTAACAAACACATTGGTATTATACAATAAATTTTTTCCTTATTTATAACTATTTTTAGGTAACATTTCAGGAAAAGATAGATGAAGACTTGATGTTGTTCCGTTGGAAGAACAAACCCCCGAGGTTCGATATCAAGCTTTTGACGATGTCTTAGGACCAAAGAGGCATGGCCGTGTACAAACTATGGGGCCAGGAGTATCTCCAACTACGGTGTTTGGATCTACATTTTCTAGGCAATCATCGAAAAAAGTGGTTGAGTTAGAAACTAAAGTCGCTGATCTGCAAGAAGAAATGATAGCTAGGGAGATAGCAACCTAAGCTCGAGAAGAAGAAATGCAGCAAAACTTTAATAATCTTGAAGGTGAATTTCAGAAATTGAGAGACGTGGTAGCTTTGCTGAGAGGGGGAAGTGTTGATCCGACCCTGTCTCAACCAAGGACTGCTGCAGTACCGATAAACTGCAATGGTATTGATTCCTCTTCATATGCGCAATCTCAACGACAAACTCATCAGGTCAATAATTTATTGCACACAATAACATGTTTTTTTAATTATCCAATAATGCATTACTGTTTATATTAATTTGTCATATACAGGGAGCCAAACTAGTCAATTTACTATCAAAGACTAAACCAATACAGATTGTGGCTTGTGGTACCGTTATTTCTGCTAATCCGTCGAAGTTGGTGCATGAAGTTCCTTTAGGCAGTGAATATACCGAAATTTGTATTGATGAGTGCATCAAATCAAAATTTCAGTTGGTGAGAAAGTTTGGAAATGCAATCACAGTAAAGGTCAAAATGTTGCTTGGCCAAAGACCTTGGTAAGTAACTTTATATTTTCACTCTTGAAGTTTTCAAAGTTTTCAGTTAATATTTATCTATTTGCATTTCAAATTTTTAATTTTGTTGTGGTTTCAAGACTTGTAATAGGGAAAAGATTACTTAATTATCCTTAGATTTGGCTGAACTGAAGACGTAACCTGTTTGCATGTGCATGTGGTCTCTGTTTGTGGATGGAGTTTCTGAGATGGAGATATTGAGGGTGGTGTTGTGACCGTTTTCAGTTCTGAAAACATAGCCTCTTTCATGTATATATGTATTCGATATCGATTTCGAGTATTGACATGCTTGGAAATATCCGATTTCTCCCTCTCTCTCTCTGGCACGATATATATTATCTCGAGTCTTGACATGCTTCGATGTTTAGAAAGATTTGGGTTGTGTAACTGAGATTCCAAGGATATGGACTTGTGATTAGTCTTGGGTTCAAGCTAGTTTGTGTTGTATTGAAATCAATCTGTGATTGGAATCTCAATCAAGATTGAGGTAATCTGGGACAAAGTTTGTATTCTCTAATACGCAGACCTAGGTTTATGGCTCACTGTTTCTTTATAACCTTCATTTTCTCTCTTCTTTGTTCTTTGTTTTTTTGTTTATGTGCCGAGAGCTCACTGTTTTTTCAAAGGTGTACTTATTCTCCATCCTCTTGTTCAAACTCTTTCTTCTTCAGTTGGGATTTTTGTATAACTTTATCATCTCGCAACTGTTTTTTTGCTTGTTCTTCTTCTTATTGTGTTTTGATTTTGTACCAGTAGTGGATGTAAACACAGCAAGTGGGGAAAATTTGAATTTGGATTGTGTAACTGATTTTGTGCCAGTAATGGCAAAGCTTTCTTAATT
Organism: Linanthus parryae; assembly: GCA_023055425.1. Lineage (NCBI taxonomy): Eukaryota > Viridiplantae > Streptophyta > Magnoliopsida > Ericales > Polemoniaceae > Linanthus > Linanthus parryae. Next base: position 120,408,645 of record JALGPY010000003.1, on the reverse strand, counting down.
GGATGTAGATGTTTTTGAAACACTTGTAATTGAAATGTGTAAAGAAAAACAATTGTTCCAATGTTGATCATGTTATTTCTATTATCTTGCAGGTTCGAAGTTGTACAAGTTGAAATGGTTAAACCGGCAACAAAAGAGTCTCGAACTAAAGACATGCCACTGTTAGATCTTGTTACCTGCATATGTCAATATTCGGGGAAAACTTCCTTTTTTGATATATAATAGGTTCTCCAAGTAGTATGCAATATTCAGGGAAAAAATCTTTATTTTATTGGACATGAGTTTTTCACTTTGTATTGTTTGTGAAATTCCATACAAAAACAGTTGCTGGAATGACGTATCAGTGAATGTGAAAACACTTCCTTCAGGAATGAATGGAAATGTGGCTGTCAGATTGGTTTGTGCAACTTTTAACAGTGGTGTGTGAATTCCATCAATTTTAAACAGTGGTGTGTGAATGTCAAATTGATTAGAGGATGGTTCTGTATCGGGAGGAAAAAGTCTCAGGCTGGTTAAAAATAAAAAGGACGGTTAAAGAGAAAAAACCCGTTGTATTTTGAACATATACGACGCTTAAATCACATAAACTTAACCGTCGTATATAATAATACGACAGTTTATTATGGCCGTAGCAAAAGTTACACTACATAATTTAACCGTCGTATTTAGATAAAATATACGACGGTAATACACTACCGTTTATAGTTAAGAAAAACGACTGGTAAACACTAAACGCCGGATAATTACCAATGACGGAAGATGGCCGTCGGTTATTAGTAAACTACGCCTTTCGATACAACGCTAAAATTTACCGTCGTATATTATAAAAATGACGGTTAATTGAGTAAAAACGACACTTTAAGACTGTCGTTTTTATGCAATAATTCCTGTAGTGAGTTTTGAAAATTCATGGAGTGCTTCAGATTTTTCTCTAATAAGAGAAACCCAAGTAAATATAGAGTAATCATCTACTACTAGAAGCATATGCTTCTTATCTTTGGGTGTTTGATCTCTCATAGGACCACATAAGTCCATATGCAGCATCTCCAAGAGTCTAGTAGTACTTACGAAGTTCTTTGCCTTGAATGAGCTCCTTGTCTATTTACCTAGGGTACATGCCTTGCATATCTCATCATCTTTAAGTTTCATAGCTGGTAATCCTCTTACCATGTCTTTTGAGATAAGCTTGTTCGTTTTGTGCATACTTATATGCCGAATTTTTCTATGTCAAAGCTTTGAGTCTTCCTTTAAAGCTTTGAGACACTTTAGGCTATCTCCTGCAACTTTACTTGGCAAATTATTTTCAATAAGCATGGTTCTAGACATATCTTCAAGTGTCCTATTCTTCCTCTCAACTACTAAATTCTGCTGAGAAGTTCTAGGTGCAGAAAAGTTGTGTGAGATGTCATGTTGTGCACAAATAAATCAAAGTCAAGTTAATCAAATTCTCTACCAGGATCACTCCTAACAGATGCAACAAGTACATTTTCCAAAGTTTGAAGCTCTTTGTAAAGTTTTGAAATACTTACGAAGTTCTTTGGCTTGAATGAGCTCCTTGTCTATTTACCTAGGGTACCGCACATTTATTCTTGTCAAAAATGACTTTATTACTCTTATCATTTAATTGAGAGATACTAAGCAAATTATACTTCAAACTATCTACAAGATAAACATCAGAAATAGAACTAGCAGATTCATTACCAATACTACCTATGCCAATAATTGTGCATTTTGCCTTGTCACCAAGTGTGTTTGTTCCTCAAGATTTCGCTTTAAGTTCTGTGAATAGAGACTTCTTTCCACTCATATGCTTGGAGCAACCACTGTCTAAAATTCACTTCTAATCATTGCCCTTGGTGAAAGACTGCAAAATTCAATCAATAGGCTATTAGACCAAGTGTAGAACATGGACTCATATTCAGAATCAACCATATTAGGTGATCTGATCCATTTACGAACCCAAATCTGCTTCACTTGTCCCTTAAGCTGATATGGATAGCTATTCCTCATTATGTGAGGTTCTGTCCTTCTAAAGGGGCAAGTTAGCTTAACATGACCAAGCATTCCACAGTAAAAACATTTGGGAGAATGTCTGTTTCCTAATTTCAAAAAGATTGTTTGGTTCTTTTTTGGAAAATTTGGATTGTAACCAATTCCACTTTTATGTAGAGAATGCACTTCCTCCAAGCATGAGATTAAGGTTACGTTATGAGCCTGCAAATGTAATAAAATTTCCTTAATTCTTGAAGTTTCTCAGTCAAAGAAGTGTTATGTTGTTCTAAATCATCTTACTGATGTTTCCTATAAACAAGCTTGTTAGTTAAAATAGTATTTTGATTCACAACTTCTTTGACTTGTGCCTTCAAAGCTTTGAACATGTCGTCCAAGGCTTTGAAGTCACTATCAATTTTTGACTTCGATACTTCAAGAGTCTTATTAAGAAAAATTAAAACTAAATTTTCCTTTGTCCGCTCATGAACTTTTACCTTCATAGAATCAATATCATTTCTATAAATTTCCCCATTTAAAAACAAGCTTTTAAAGATTTCAGGTAAAACAGCCGAAGGACTAGCAAGTAACTTTTTTACCATTTCCTGAATGTGTTTGTTTGAGTCATCCTTCTTCATGCTCAGTCATTAAACAGAGATTGGCTTGTTGTTCATCTGAATCTGAATCACTTTATGAATCAGAATCACTTCATGAAGCAACCATATCTTTCTTCCTTCTATTGTCATTTTTCTTCTTAGGGAAATGCATTTTATTCTTCCTTTGCGGACAATTCCTTACCAAGTAATCTGCATCTCCACATTAAAAGCAATTCATTAATTTAGATTTATGTGAATATGAAGAAGACTTACCTCTAAGATCCTTCTACTTGAGAATCTGAACTTGTCTTTGTTGTAGTTTTTCTTCATTTTCAGAATTCTTTTCAAAGCTTTGGAGATCAAGGCCAAAGCATCCTCATTATCATCATCTTCATGTTCAAGTCTTTAATATTTCTCACTATCTTTTGCCTTGAGTTTCAGGTTCTTGATGTTGTCACTCATGTCACCATCCACTTCCTTCATATAGATCTCGTGAGTGGGCAGCTAGCCTTGCAGATCATCTAGCTCCAGAGTCTCAAATCCTGAGCTTCCTCAATTGCATTGGCCTTTGGTTCCCACATAGCTTTTGGAAGGCTTCTTATTATCTTTCCGAATTTTTTTCATTTGATAATGATTTTCCCAAGGACTCTATGTTATTCACAATTTTTGTGAACCTTTTGAACATTTCCTTGATGGATTCATCAGAATTCATCTTCAAGAGGTGTACAGTAGGCAGAAATACAGGATCGATACTCTAGATGGGGAACTTTTGCTAAACTTGCAAGAAGAGTGGTTTCAAAAAGAATTTTAATGATTAAAGAGTATTTCAAGACCTTGAAATGAGTTTAAAGCCCTTGGAATGAAAGCTGTTGAGGTATGAAAAGATAGGTCTATCGCAAGGCCTTGAAATGAGTTTCAAACCCTTGAAATGAAACTGGTTTGTTTGCTGCAAAAGAACTAAGTATAGAAATAAAAGGTAAATGCAAGAGACACAAGATATATAGAGTTAAGTCCACTTGGACCTACGTCTCTATCTCAGGGATCTTCTCCCTGCAGGATTTTCAACTTAATTATTATTAATCAAAAGCTAAGCCCTAGCTCTCAAGCACAGAGAGATGCCTTACTCTATTACAGCTTGTGGTTCTCACTAACATATCTAGTACCTGCGCTAACTAACTGATTAACTAAGAATTATCTATTGTTCACCTTGAACAATCCTCGAGAATGAGAACTAGAAGTATTATAAGAATGATATACAAAATAAAGCTCAGAATAGAAGAACACTAGAACTAAGTCTGCAGTGAGTATGCAATGTTTTTCAAATTCTTTGATTGAGAGAAATTGATCTGCTTCTTTGTTGCTTGTCAATCCCTGAATGTGTTTGAGTGTCTCTGTGAATTTCTCTGTCTTGTGTCTTCGAATTCCTTCGGCAATTCTCATTTTAAACACCCATTTTGAATTGAAGATCTCCATAATCTTCTAAACAAACTTTCCTGAAAACTAGCTTCAAATATTGACTCTTCTAACAGCTTCCTCCATCGGCTAGTTGCTCAGTATCTTCAATGATACTGATTTGATCTTGTTAGAAATATGTTGGAAAGCTTTTAAACACAGCAGATTGATCAGATAATCAAATCGTCAAGCAGCTTCCTTTTCTTATATCCAATGATGAATATTGTAAGTCAATTCTTTATTTACTTCTTCAAATAAGTATTTTTTAGTTGTTTGTCTTCAATTTATTTTAATATCTGGGAAGACGTACTTGATTATGTACGTAAATTGATTTTGAATAGCGCGAACGACTGATTGAAAAACAAATGTCATCGAGTTGAATTTTTTACTTTGGAAATATAACTTATTCCTCAAGCCCCATAAAAATGATATAAAGAGAAGATGTTCTAGTACCTAGTGAGAGGATTCTAATAGCATTTGAAAGCAAGAGAAATATCGTTATTGAGTTTCTTAGTTGAGAATAATAATTATTTTTTTAATGAATTCAAGTATTTACATACAAGAAAAGTCGTGTAAATTTCAAACGCCTTATTTTATTGAATTTCCCCATGATTTTCTGCTTTATTAGATTGTTAGATAATGGACAACCGGCTCCTACTTGTAACACCTTAAAATATGACTCAATAAAGTTTAATATTAACTAAATGTATTATCTTGGAATCAACAGTTCACTGTAGTCAATTTTAGACTTTATTACTTATGACATTTTTACTTCATTTATTATTTTGACTATATTTTCGTCAACATTGGTTACTACAAAATCATAATTGTTAGAGCACCTGTCACATCTACACAATTCAAATGGAAAAAATTGATAGACCCGATAAAAGTATAATACATAAATCAATATAATACATAAATAATAATTAATAGAACACAAAGAGTTGTATAATCAAACTCCAACTTGGTGTGTCATGTCACTACTTAAAGCGTCTAAGATCTCTCAATAAGACCCAGACATCTTCTCCTCTCTGTTTGAGAACTGATTGAAATTAATCTTGTCAGAGTGAGAAAGAACGCTCGAGGTTTTGAAGAATTTTGTTCTCGACGCCAACCAATGTTTCTTTTCGGAGTTCAAAGGAATATTAACACAAAGAAATACTATTTGTTAGAATTAATGACTTGTAATCAATTTGGTAAAATTTGGGTCCATGGCAAGTCAAAGGCAGTTAAGGAAATTGTCAAAATAAGTCACAAAGTTCCCTACATTGGTTTAGGGCGGTGTGTTTGACAATGTTATTTAAAAGGGGCTTGTCTTGGTTTGTGTAGTTAGTACAACAACACACACGGGCAGATTGTTTGAGAGCTCTTAGAGCTTTGGTAGAGTGTGTGTGCGGGTGGGTGTTTCGGGTCGCCGTCGTGGCCGTTTTGGCCACAACGTGCATTTTTAATCGGGTTCTCTTCTCAATAAAATATCTGGTTCTGGCCGTGGAGCTAGCTAGCGGGTTCGTTGCGAATTCGTTAGTGAACCACGTTAAATATCTGTCTCGTTCTTGTTTTACTTTCGTCATTCTTGCTCGAATACCCCCAGGTTATAAAAAACTGGTAGCAGAGCTCTGAAATAGGAGTTTTGTTACCACAAAGTGGTATCAGAGCCGGGGTTCCAAGATAAGGGTGTAGACGAGAGCTAGGGTTTCACGTTTTGGTGGAACTCAAAGCTACGGTTTCGCGATTCAGGTAGAGCAGGCTATCGGGAGTTGGTATTTGAGATTCCGCCAAGAACGATGTCTAGTTTGGCGATCAAGATCGATATGTCTATGAGAGAGAAGCAGGTACTCCCACCATCTGAAGCCCCGTGGAGGGGGCTATCCGGGTTCCTGTCGGAGCAATCTGGCGCGCATCTGATTAGGCGTGCAAGGGATCTGGCCAATTTAGCATGCACTCGGTACTGGCGCGAATCTGGCAGTTCAAGCGCATCTAGCGTCTTGGCGTTTGATGTTAAGGCGCAATCTGGCCCCCGGCGTGGAGCATCTGGCGTGTGAATTGAATCCAATTCTGGCTCATGCAATGCAGGAACTCGTTGGAGTTGGAGCAACGACATGGAGCATCTGGCGCGTGAGATTTCTGGCATGCGCATTTGTTCTTTGTTCTGGCGCGCATTATGCACGAGTTTGTTCTGGACGTGCATCTGGTTTTGGAGCGTGTACCATGACACGCATTGAGCTCGCATCTGGTGCGATCTGTTTCAGGCGAGCATCTGGCGCATCTGAGGCATATAGGGCACATCATCCACAATAAAATTTGTTTGGGCACTTGTGATTAGGTGCATCGGGTCTGGTAAGTAATCACATTTGGGAACTTGTCGTGGTGCATCTGTCTAGCACAATTGAGTGCATCTGGAATACATTCAGTCCTGCTTTCTCAGTGAATGTATTCGAGTCTAGTTCAGGGTTAAGCACTTGTTTCTATTTTTGGGAGTGCATTCACATCGGGCGCATTCGTTGCAGGAACGCATGGCAGCTGGAGCAACGATTTGGCGATTCAGGTTTCGCATACAGTTGCGAAATATCTGTTTTGGGAAGCGTGCCCGTTTCTAGTTCAGGGAGACGCATCCTATTCAGGTTTGACACGAGAAGCATCAGGTTCAGGTTCGGGTTGCTAAGTTGATTCAAGTCAAGGTGGAGATTTGTTAGAATTAATGACTTGTAATCAATTTGGTAAAATTTGGGTCCATGGCAAGTCAAAGGCAGTTAAGGAAATTGTCAAAATAAGTCACAAAGTTCCCTACATTGGTTTAGGGCGGTGTGTTAGACAATGGTATTTAAAAGGGGCTTGTCTTGGTTTGTGTAGTTAGTACAACAACACACACGGGCAGATTGTTTGAGAGCTCTTAGAGCTTTGGTAGAGTGTGTGTGCGGGTGGGTGTTTCGGGTCGCCGTCGTGGCCGTTTTGGCCACAACGTGCATTCTTAATCGGGTTCTCTTCTCAATAAAATATCTGGTTCTGGCTGTGGAGCTAGCTAGCGGGGTCGTTGCGAATTCGTTAGTGAACCACGTTAAATATCTGTCTCGTTCTTGTTTTACTTTCGTCGTTCTTGCTCGAATACCCCCAGGTTATAAAAAACTGGTAGCAGAGCTCTGAAATAGGAGTTTTGTTACCACAAAGTGGTATCAGAGCCGGGGTTCCAAGATCAGGGTGTAGCCGAGAGCTAGGGTTTCACGTTTTGGTGGAACTCAAAGCTACAGTTTCGCGATTCAGGTGGAGCAGGCTATCGGGAGTTGGTATTTGAGATTCCGCCAAGAACGATGTCTGGTTTGGCGATCAAGATCGATATGTCTATGAGAGAGAAGCAGGTACACCCACCATCTGAAGCCCCGTGGAGGGGGCTATCCGGGCTCCTGTCGGAGCAATCTGGCGCGCATCTGATTAGGCGTGCAAGGGATCTGGACAATTTAGCATGCACTCGGTACTGGCGCGAATCTGGCAGTTCACGCGCATCTGGCGTTTTGGCGTTTGATGTTAAGGCGCAATCTGGCTCCTGGCGTGGAGCATCTGGCGTGTGAATTGAATCCAATTCTGGCTCATGCATTGCAGGAACTCGTTGGAGTTGGAGCAACGACATGGAGCATCTGGCGCGTGAGATTTCTGGCATGCGCATTTGTTCTTTTGTTCTGGCGCGCATTATGCACGAGTTTGTTCTGGACGTGCATCTGGTTTTGGAGCGTGTACCATGACACGCTTTGAGCTCGCATCTGGTGCGATCTGTTTCAGGCGAGCATCTGGCGCATCTGAGGCATACAGAGCACATCATCCACGATAAAATTTGTTTGGGCACTTGTGATTAGGTGCATCGGGTCTGGTAAGTAATCACATTTGGGAACTTGTCGTGGTGCATCTGTCTAGCGCAATTGAGCGCATCTGGAATACATTCAGTCCTGCTTTCTCAGTGAATGTATTCGAGTCTTGTTCAGGGTGAAGCACTTGTTTCTGTTTCTGGGAGTGCATTCACATCGGGCGCATTCGTTGCAGGAACGCATGGCAGCTGGAGCAACGATTTGGCGATTCGGGTTTCGCATACAGTTGCCAAATATCTGTTTGGGAAGGCGTGCCCGTTCTAGTTCAGGGAGACGCATCCAATTCAGGTTTGAGAAGAGAAGCATCAGGTTCAGGTTCGGGTTGCTAAGTTGATTCAAGTCAAGGTGGAGATTTGTTAGAATTAATGACTTGTAATCAATTTGGTAAAATTTGGGTCCATGGCAAGTCAAAGGCAGTTAAGGAAATTGTCAAAATAAGTCACAAAGTTCCCTACATTGGTTTAGGGCGGTGTGTTTGACAATGGTATTTAAAAGGGGCTTGTCTTGGTTTGTGTAGTTAGTACAACAACACACACGGGCAGATTGTTTGAGAGCTCTTAGAGCTTTGGTAGAGTGTGTGTGTGGGTGGGTGTTTCGGGTCGCCGTCGTGGCCGTTTTGGCCACAACGTGCATTTTTAATCGGGTTCTCTTCTCAATAAAATATCCGGTTCTGGCCGTGGAGCTAGCTAGCGGGTTCGTTGCGAATTCGTTAGTGAACCACGTTAAATATCTGTCTCGTTCTTGTTTTACTTTCGTCGTTCTTGCTCGAATACCCCCAGGTTATAAAAAACTGGTAGCAGAGCTCTGAAATAGGAGTTTTGTTACCACAAAGTGGTATCACAGCACGGGTTCCAAGATCAGGGTGTAGCCGAGAGCTAGGGTTTCACGTTTTGGTGGTACTCAAAGCTACGGTTTCGCGATTCAGGTGGAGCAGGCTATCGGGAGTTGGTATTTGAGATTCCGCCAAGACGATGTCTGGTTTGGCGATCAAGATCGATATGTCTATGAGAGAGAAGCAGGTACACCCACCATCTGAAGCCCCGTGGAGGGGGCTATCCGGGCTCCTGTCGGACGAATCTGGCGCGCATCTGATTAGGCGTGCAAGGGATCTGGCCAATTTAGCATGCACTCGGTACTGGCGCGAGTCTGGCAGTTCACGCGCATCTGGCGTTTTGGCGTTTGATGTTAAGGCAATCTGGCTCCCGGCATGGAGCATCTGGCGTGTGAATTGAATCCAATTCTGGCTCATGCATTGCAGGAACTCGTTGGAGTTGGAGCAACGACATGGAGCATCTGGCGCGTGAGATTTCTGGCATGCGCATTTGTTCTTTGTTCTGGCGCGCATTATGCACGAGTTTCTTCTGGACGTGCATCTGGTTTTGGAGCGTGTACCATGACACGCATTGAGCTCGCATCTGGTGCGATCTGTTTCAGGCGAGCATCTGGCGCATCTGAGGCATACAGGGCACATCATCCACGATAAAATTTGTTTGGGCACTTGTGATTAGGCGCATCGTGTCTGGTAAGTAATCACATTTGGGAACTTGTCGTGGTGCATCTGTCTAGCGCAATTGAGCGCATCTGGAATACATTCAGTCCTGCTTTCTCAGTGAATGTATTCGAGTCTAGTTCAGGGTGAAGCACTTGTTTCTGTTTCTCGGAGTGCATTCACATCGGGTGCATTCGTTGCAGGAACGCATGGCAGCTGGAGCAACGATTTGGCGATTCGGGTTTCGCATACAGTTGCGAAATATCTGTTTGGGGAGGCGTGCCCGTTTCTAGTTCAGGGAGATGCATCCAATTCAGGTTTGAGAAGAGAAGCATCAGGTTCGGGTTGCTAAGTTGATTCAAGTCAAGGTGGAGATTTGTTAGAATTAATGACTTGTAATCAATTTGGTAAAATTTGGGTCCATGGCAAGTCAAAGGCAGTTAAGGAAATTGTCAAAATAAGTCACAAAGTTCCCTACATTGGTTTAGGGCGGTGTGTTTGACAATGGTATTTAAAAGGGGCTTGTCTTGGTTTGTGTAGTTAGTACAACAACACACACGGGCAGATTGTTTAAGAGCTCTTAGAGCCTTGGTAGAGTGTGTGTGCTGGTGGGTGTTTCGGGTCGCCGTCGTGGCCGTTTTGGCCACAACGTGCATTTTTAATCGGGGTTCTCTTCTCAATGAAATATCCGGTTCTGGCCGTGGAGCTAGCTAGCGGGTTCGTTGCGAATTCGTTAGTGAACCGCGTTAAATATCTGTCTCATTCTTGTTTTACTTTCATCATTCTTGCTCGAATACCCCCAGGTTATAAAAAACTGGTAGCAGAGCTCTGAAATAAGAGTTTTGTTACCACAAACTGGTATCAGAGCCGGGGTTCCAAGATCAGGGTGTAGCCGAGAGCTAGGGTTTCACGTTTTGGTGGAACTCAAAGCTACGGTTTCGCGATTCAGGTGGAGCAGGCTATCGGGAGTTGGTATTTGAGATTCCGCCAAGAACGATGTCTGGTTTGGCGATCAAGATCGATATGTCTATGAGAGAGAAGCAGGTACACCCACCATCTGAAGCCCCATGGAGGGGGCTATCCGGGCTCCTGTCGGAGCAATCTGGCGCGCATCAGATTAGGCATGCAAGGGATTTGGCCAATTTAGCATGCACTCGGTACTGGCGCGAATCTGGCAGTTCACGCGCATCTGGCGTTTTGGCGTTTGATGTTAAGGCACAATCTGGCTCACGGCGTGGAGCATCTGGCGTGTGAATTGAATCCAATTCTGGCTCATGCATTGCAGGAACTCGTTGGAGGTGGAGCAACGACATGGAGCATCTGGCGCGTGAGATTTCTGGCATGCGCATTTGTTCTTTGTTCTGGCGCGCATTATGCACGAGTTTGTTCTGGACGTGCATCTGGTTTTGGAGCGTGTACCATGACACGCATTGAGCTCGCATCTGGTGCGATCTGTTTCAGGCGAGCATCTGGCGCATCTGAAGCATACAGGGCACATCATCCACGATAAAATTTGTTTGGGCACTTGTGATTAGGTGCATGGGGTCTGGTAAGTAATCACATTTGGGAACTTGTCGTGGTGCATCTGTCTAGCGCAATTGAGCGCATCTGGAATACATTCAATCCTGCTTTCTCAGTGAATGTATTCGAGTCTAGTTCAGGGTGAAGCACTTGTTTCTATTTCTGGGAGTGCATTCACATCGGGCGCATTCGTTGTAGGAACGCATGGCAGCTGGAGCAACGATTTGGCGATTCGGGTTTCGCATACAGTTGGGAAATATCTGTTCGGGGAGGCGTGCCCGTTTCTAGTTCAGGGAGACGCATCCAATTCAGGTTTGGGAAGAGAAGCATCAGGTTCAGGTTCGGGTTGCTAAGTTGATTCAAGTCAAGGTGGAGATTTGTTAGAATTAATGACTTGTAATCAATTTGGTAAAATTTGGGTCCATGGCAAGTCAGAGGCAGTTAAGGAAATTGTCAAAATAAGTCACAAAGTTCCCTACATTGGTTTAGGGCGGTGTGTTTGACAATGTTATTTAAAAGGGTTATGTCTTGGTTTGTGTAGTTAGTACAACAACACACACGGGCAGATTGTTTGAGAGCTCTTAGAGCTTTGGTAGAGTTTGTGTGCGGGTGGTTGTTTCGGGTCGCCGTCGTGGCCGTTTTGGCCACAACGTGCATTTTTAATCGGGTTCTCTTCTCAATAAAATATCCTGTTCTGGCCGTGGAGCTAGCTAGCGGGTTCTTTGCGAATTCGTTAGTGAACCACGTTAAATATCTGTCTCGTTCTTGTTTTACTTTCAACGTTCTTGCTCGAATACCCCTAGGTTATAAAAAACTGGTAGCAGAGCTCTGAAATAGGAGTTTTGTTACCACAAACTGGTATCAGAGCCGGTGTTCCAAGATCGGGGTGTAGCCGAGAGCTAGGGTTTAACGTTTTGGTGGAACTAAAAGCTACGGTTTCGCGATTCAGGTGGAGAGGCTATCGAGAGTTGGTATTTGAGATTCCGCCAAGAACGATGTCTGGTTTGGCGATCAAGATCGATATGTCTATGAGAGAGAAGCAGGTACACCCACCATCTAAAGCCCCGTGGAGGGGGCTATCCGGGCTTCTGTCGGACCAATCTGGCGCGCATCTGATTAGGCGTGCAAGGGATCTGGCCAATTTAGCCAGCACTCGGTACTGGCGCGAGTCTGGCAGTTCACGCGCATCTGGCGTTTTGGCGTTTGATGTTAACGCGCAATCTGGCTCCCGCGTGGAGCATCGGGCGTGTGAATTGAATCCAATTCTGGCTCATGCATTGCAGGAACTCGTTGGAGTTGGAGCAACGACCTGGAGCATCTGGCGCGTGAGATTTCTGGCATGCGCATTTGTTCTTTGTTCTGGCGCGCATTATGCACGAGTTTTTCTAGACGTGCATCTGGTTTTGGAGTGTGTACCATGACACGCATTGAGCTCGCATCTGGTGCGATCTGTTTCAGGCGAGCATCTGGCGCATCTGAGGCATACAGGGCACATCATCCACGATAAAATTTGTTTGGGCACTTGTGATTAGGTGCATCGGGTCTGGTAAGTAATCACATTTGGGAACTTTTCGTGGTGCATCTGTCTAGCGCAATTGAGCGCATCTGGAATACATTCAGTCCTGCTTTCTCAGTGAATGTATTCGAGTCTAGTTCAGGGTGAAGCACTTGTTTCTGTTTCTGGGAGTGCATTCACATCGGGCGCATTTGTTGCAGGAACGCATGGCAGCTGGAGCAACGATTTGGCGATTCGGGTTTCGCATACAGTTGGGAAATATCTGTTTGGGGAGGCGTGCCCGTTTCTAGTTCAGGGAGACGCATCCAATTCAGGTTTGGGAAGAGATGCATCAGGTTCAGGTTCGGGTTGCTAAGTTGATTCAAGTCAAGGTGGAGATTTGTTAGAATTAATGACTTGTAATCAATTTGGTAAAATTTGGGTCCATGGCAAGTCAGAGGCAGTTAAGGAAATTATCAAAATAACTCACAAAGTTCCCTACATTGGTTTAGGGCGGTGTGTTTGAAAATGTTATTTAAAAGGGGCTTGTCTTTGTTTGTGTATTTAGTACAACAACACACGGGCAGATTGTTTGAGAGCTCTTAGAGCTTTGGTAGAGTGTGTGTGCGGGTGGTTGTTTCGGGTCGCCGTCGTGGCCATTTTGGCCACAACGTGCATTTTTAATCGGGTTCTCTTCTCAATAAAATATCCTGTTTTGGCCGTGGAGCTAGCTAGCGGGTTCGTTAGTGAACCACGTTAAATATCTGTCTCGTTCTTGTTTTACTTTCAACGTTCTTGCTCGAATACCCCTAGGTTATAAAAAACTGGTAGCAGAGCTCTGAAATAGGAGTTTTGTTACCACAAACTGGTATCAGAGCCTGTGTTCCAAGATCGGGGTGTAGCCGAGAGCTAGGGTTTCACGTTTTGGTGGAACTAAAAGCTACGGTTTCGCGATTCAGGTGGAGCAGGCTATCGGGAGTTGGTATTTGAGATTCCACCAAGAACGATGTCTGGTTTGGCGATCAAGATCGATATGTCTATGAGAGAGAAGCAGGTACACCCACCATCTGAAGCCCCGTGGAGGGGGCTATCCGGGCTTCTGTCGGACCAATCTGGCGCGCATCTGATTAGGCGTGCAAGGGATCTGGCCAATTTAGCCTGCACTCGGTACTGGCGCGAGTCTGGCAGTTCACGCGCATCTGGCATTTTGGCGTTTGATGTTAAGGCGCAATCTAGCTCCCGGCGTGGAGCATCTGGCGTGTGAATTGAATCCAATTCTGGCTCATGCATTGCAGGAACTCGTTGGAGTTGGAGCAACGACATGGAGCATCTGGCGCGTGAGATTTCTGGCATGCGCATTTGTTCTTTGTTCTGGCGCGCATTATGCACGAGTTTGTTCTGGACGTGCATCTGGTTTTGGAGCGTGTACCATGACACGCATTGAGCTCGCATCTGGTGCGATCTGTTTCAGGCGAGCATCTGGCGCATCTGAGGCATAAAGGGCACATCATCCACGATAAAATTTGTTTGGGCACTTGTGATTAGGTGCATGGGGTCTGGTAAGTAATCACATTTGGGAACTTGTCGTGGTGCATCTGTCTAGCGCAATTGAGCGCATCTGGAATACATTCAATCCTGCTTTCTCAGTGAATGTATTCGAGTCTAGTTCAGGGTGAAGAACTTGTTTCTGTTTCTGGTAGTGCATTCACATCGGGCGCATTCGTTGCAGGAACGCATGGCAGCTGGAGCAACGATTTGGCGATTCGGGTTTCGCATACAGTTGGGAAATATCTGTTTGGGGAGGCGTGCCCGTTTCTAGTTCAGGGAGACGCATCCAATTCAGGTTTGGGAAGAGAAGCATCAGGTTCAGGTTCGGGTTGCTAAGTTGATTCAAGTCAAGGTGGAGATTTGTTAGAATTAATGACTTGTAATCAATTTGGTAAAATTTGGGTCCATGGCAAGTCAGAGGCAGTTAAGGAAATTGTCAAAATAAGTCACAAAGTTCCCTACATTGGTTTAGGGCGGTGTGTTTGACAATGTTATTTAAAAGGAGCTTGTCTTGGTTTGTTTATTTAGTACAACAACACACACGGGCAAATTGTTTGAGAGCTCTTAAAGCTTTGGTAGAGTGTGTGTGCAGGTGGTTGTTTCGGGTCGCCGTCGTGGCCGTTTTGGCCACAACGTGCATTTTTAATCGGGTTCTATTCTCAATAAAATATCCTGTTTTGGCCGTGGAGCTAGCTAGCGGGTTCGTTAGTGAACCACGTTAAATATCTGTCTCGTTCTTGTTTTACTTTCAACGTTCTTGCTCGAATACCCCTAGGTTATAAAAAACTGGTAGCAGAGCTCTGAAATAGGAGTTTTGTTACCACAAACTGGTATCAGAGCCGGTGTTCCAAGATCGGGGTGTAGCCGAGAGCTAGGGTTTCACGTTTTGGTGGAACTAAAAGCTACGGTTTCGCGATTCAGGTGGAGCAGGCTATCGGGAGTTGGTATTTGAGATTCCGCCAAGAACGATGTCTGGTTTGGCGATCAAGATCGATATGTCTATGAGAGAGAAGCAGGTACACCCACCATCTGAAGCCCCGTGGAGGGGGCTATCCGGGCTTCTGTCGAACCAATCTGGCGCGCATCTGATTAGGCGTGCAAGGGATCTGGCCAATTTAGCCTGCACTCGGTACTGGCGCGAGTCTGGCAGTTCTCGCACATCTGGCGTTTTGGCGTTTGATGTTAAGGCGCAATCTGGCTCCCGGCGTGGAGCATCTGGCGTGTGAATTGAATCCAATTCTTGCTCATGCATTGCAGGAACTCGTTGGAGTTGGAGCAACGACATGGAGCATCTGGCGCGTGAGATTTCTGGCATGCGCATTTGTTCTTTGTTCTGGCGCGCATTATGCACGAGTTTGTTCTGGACGTGCATCTGGTTTTGGAGCGTGTACCATGACACGCATTGAGCTCGCATCTGGTGCGATCTGTTTCAGGCGAGCATCTGGCGCATCTGAGGCATACAGGGCACATCATCCACGATAAAATTTGTTTGGGCACTTGTGATTAGGTGCATGGGGTCTGGTAAGTAATCACATTTGGGAACTTGTCGTGGTGCATCTGTCTAGCGCAATTGAGCGCATCTGGAATACATTAAGTCCTGCTTTCTCAGTGAATGTATTCGAGTCTAGTTCAGGGTGAAGCACTTGTTTCTGTTTCTGGGAGTGCATTCACATCGGCCGCATTCGTTGCAGGAACGCATGGCAGCTGGAGCAACGATTTGGCGATTCGAGTTTCGCATACAGTTGTGAAATATCTTTTTGGGGAGGCGTGCCCGTTTCTAGTTCAGGGAGACGCATCCAATTCAGGTTTGGGAAGAGAAGCATCAGGTTCAGGTTTGGGTTGCTAAGTTGATTCAAGTCAAGGTGGAGATTTGTTAGAATTAATGACTTGTAATCAATTCGGTAAATTTGGGTCCATGGCAAGTCAGAGGCAGTTAAGGAAATTGTCAAAATAAGTCACAAAGTTCCCTACATTGGTTTAGGGCGGTGTGTTTGACAATGTTATTTAAAAGGGGCTTGTCTTGGTTTGTGTAGTTAGTACAACAACACACACGGGCAGATTGTTTGAGAGCTCTTAGAGCTTTGGTAGAGTGTGTGTGCGGGTGGTTGTTTCGGGCCGCCGTCGTGGCCGTTTTGGCCACAACGTGCATTTTTAATCAGGTTCTCTTCTCAATAAAATATCCGGTTCTGGCCGTGGAGCTAGCTAGCGGGTTCGTTGCGAATTCGTTAGTGAACCACGTTAAATATATGTCTCGTTCTTGTTTCACTTTCGTCGTTCTTGCTCGAATACCCCCAGCTTATAAAAAACTGGTTGCAGAGCTCTGAAATAGGAGTTTTGTTACCACAAACTGGTATCAGAGCCGGGGTTCCAAAATCGGGGTGTAGCCGAGAGCTAGGGTTTCACGTTTTGGTGGAACTAAAAGCTACGGTTTCGCGATTCAGGTGGAGCAGGCTGTCGGGAGTTCGTATTTGAGATTCCGCCAAGAACGATGTCTGGTTTGGCGATCAAGATCGATATGTCTATGAGAGAGAAGCAGGTACACCCACCATCTGAAGCCCCGTGGAGGGGGCTATCCGGGCTCCTGTCGGACCAATCTGGCGCGCATCTGATTAGGCGTGCAAGGGATCTGGCCAATTTAGCCTGCACTCGGTACTGGCGCGAGTCTGGCAGTTCACGCGCATCTGGCGTTTTTGCGTTTGATGTTAAGGCGCAATCTGGCTCCCGGCGTGGAGCATCTGGCGTGTGAATTGAATCCAATTCTTGCTCATGCATTGCAGGAACTCGTTGGAGTTGGAGCAACGACATGGAGCATCTGGCGCGTGAGATTTATGGCATGCGCATTTGTTCTTTGTTCTGGCGCGCATTATGCACGAGTTTGTTCTGGACGTGCATCTGGTTTTGGAGCGTGTATCATGACACGCATTGAGCTCGCATCTGGTGTGATCTGTTTCAGGCGAGCATCTGGCGCATCTGAGGCATACAGGGCACATCATCCACGATAAAATTTGTTTGGGCACTTGTGATTAGGTGCATCGGGTTTGGTAAGTAATCACATTCGGGAACTTGTCGTGGTGCATCTGTCTAGCGCAATTGAGCGCATCTGGAATACATTCAGTTCTGCTTTCTCAGTGAATGTATTCTAGTCTAGTTCAGGGTGAAGCACTTGTTTCTGTTTCTGGGAGTGCATTCACATCGGGCGAATTCGTTGCAGGAACGCATGGCAGCTGGAGCAACGATTTGGCGATTCGAGTTTCGCATACAGTTGTGAAATATCTGTTTGGGGAGGCGTGCCCGTTTCTAGTTCAGGGAGACGCATCCAATTCAGGTTTGGGAAGAGAAGCATCAGGTTCAGGTTCGGGTTGCTAAGTTGATTCAAGTCAAGGTGGAGATTTGTTTGAATAATGACTTGTAATCAATTTGGTAAAATTTGGGTCCATGGCAAGTCAGAGGTAGTTAAGGAAATTGTCAAAATAAGTCACAAAGTTCCCTACATTGGTTTAGGGCGGTGTGTTTGACAATGTTATTTAAAAGGGGCTTGTCTTGGTTTGTGTAGTTAGTACAACAACACACACTGGCAGATTGTTTGAGAGCTCTTAGAGCTTTGGTAGAGTTTGTGTGCGGGTGGTTGTTTCGGGCCGCCGTCGTGGCCGTTTTGGCCACAACGTGCATTTTTAATCGGGTTCTCTTCTCAATAAAATATCCGGTTCTGGCCGTGGAGCTAGCTAGCGGGTTCGTTGCGAATTCGTTAGTGAACCACGTTAAATATCTGTCTCGTTCTTGTTTTACTTTCTTCGTTCTTGCTCGAATACCCCCGGGTTATAAAAAACTGGTAGCAGAGCTCTGAAATAGGAGTTTTGTTACCACAAACTGGTATCAGAGCCGGGGTTCCAAGATCGGGGTGTAGCCGAGAGCTAGGGTTTCACGTTTTGGTGGAACTAAAAGCTACGGTTTCGCGATTCAGGTGGAGCAGGCTACGGGAGTTGGTATTTGAGATTTCGCCAAGAACGATGTCTGGTTTGGCGATCAAGATCGATATGTCTATGAGAGAGAAGCAGGTACACCCACCATCTGAAGCCCCGTGGAGGGGGCTATCCGGGCTCCTGTCGGACGAATCTGGCGCGCATCTGATTAGGCGTGCAAGGGATCTGGCCAATTTAGCATGCACTCGGTACTGGCGCGAGTCTGGCAGTTCACGCGCATCTGGCGTTTTGGCGTTTGATGTTAAGGCAATCTGGCTCCCGGCATGGAGCATCTGGCGTGTGAATTGAATCCAATTTTGGCTCATGCATTGCAGGAACTCGTTGGAGTTGGAGCAACGACATGGAGCATCTGGCGCGTGAGATTTCTGGCATGCGCATTTGTTCTTTGTTCTGGCGCACATTATGCACGAGTTTGTTCTGGACGTGCATCTGGTTTTGGAGCGTGTACCATGACACGCATTGAGCTCACATCTGGTGCGATCTGTTTCAGGCGAGCATCTGGCGCATCTGAGGCATACAGGGCACATCATCCACGATAAAATTTGTTTGGGCACTTGTGATTAGGTGCATCGGGTCTGGTAAGTAATCACATTTGGGAACTTGTCGTGGTGCATCTGTCTAGCGCAATTTAGCGCATCTGGAATACATTCAGTCCTGCTTTCTCAGTGAATGTATTCGAGTCTAGTTCAGGGTGAAGCACTTGTTTCTGTTTCTGGGAGTGCATTCACATCGGGCGCATTCGTTGCAGGAACGCATGGCAGCTGGAGCAACAATTTGGCGATTCGGGTTTTGCATACAGTTGCGAAATATCTGTTTGGGGAGGCGTGCCCGTTTCTAGTTCAGGGAGACGCATCCAATTCAGGTTTGGGAAGAGAAGCATCAAGTTCAGGTTCGGGTTGCTAAGTTGATTCAAGTCAAGGTGGAGATTTGTTAGAATTTATGACTTGTAATCAATTTGGTAAAATTTGGGTCCATGGCAAGTCAGAGGCATTTAAGGAAATTGTCAAAATAAGTCACAAAGTTCCCTACATTGGTTTAGGGCGGTGTGTTTGACAATGTTATTTAAAAGGTGCTTGTCTTGGTTTGTGTAGTTAGTACAACAACACACACGGGAAGATTGTTTGAGAGCTCTTAGAGCTTTGGTAGAGTGTTTGTGCGGGTGGGTGTTTCGGGGCGCCGTCGTGGCCGTTTTGGGCACAACGTGCATTTTTAATCGGGTTCTCTTCTCAATAAAATATCCGGTTCTGGCCGTGGAGCTAGCTAGCGGGTTCGTTGCGAATTCGTTAGTGAACCAAGTTAAATATCTGTCTCGTTCTTGTTTTACTTTCGTCGTTCTTGCTCGAATACCCCCTGGTTATAAAAGACTGGTAGCAGAGCTCTGAAATAGGAGTTTTGTTACCACAAAGTGGTATCACAGCCGGGGTTCCAAGATCAGGGTGTAGCCGAGAGCTAGGGTTCCACGTTTTGGTGGAACTCAAAGCTACGGTTTCGCGATTCAGGTGGAGCAGGCTATCGGGAGTTGGTATTTGAGATTTCGCCAAGAACGATGTCTGGTTTGGAGATCAAGATCGATATGTCTATGAGAGAGAAGCAGGTACATCCACCATCTGAAGCCCCGTGGAGGGGGCTATCCGGGCTCCTGTCGGAGCAATCTGGCGCGCATCTGATTAGGCATGCAAGGGATCTGGCCAATTTAGCATGCACTCGGTACTGGCGCAAATCTGGCAGTTCACGCGCATCTGGCGTTTTGGCGTTTGATGTTAAGGCGCAATATGTTCGAAGTCGATAATCCCAAGTATAGGATATCGCTACAAGTAGTACCCGAGTAAGAACGGGGTCGATTTCCACAAGGATTGGGAAAGAGATTAACCACTCTAAGCTAACTAGCAAACTACTAAGCAACTAACGAAATTGACAAAACGAGTTTCTCAAAGGCTTTAGAGCTAGCCAAGCTTTGAAATCCACCACTCAAGTGATGGAGCAAAGATTTGTGTGAAACAATTCAAAGAAACTTAGTAAACAACTAGGCAATTAAAAAGATGTTGCTAAAGAGTTTGTAGAACTAGTAAGAGAAAAGTTGGATCAATTCGATCTCCTAGTGATTCATGTAACCCGATTTCAACAACCAACTCATTTGCTTGAGAGTTAAATCCATGAGTTCAAATGGAGAAATCCAAATCAATGTTGCCTCAAGCATTGAGTATGCCTATTTCGATTGAAATCCACATACTCAATCAATCCACAATAGTGATTCCTATTTCAACTCATAGAACTCAAGAATTCAATCTCTCAAACAACAAAACACAAAGCACAAACATATTCGAGTTTCAAGAATCAACTAGGATCACCAATCAATCCAACAACACATTTAGCTACTCATGTTTGAGAGTTCAACACAAGAGATATCAAGTATCTTCAAAGATAACTTCACTATATTCATACTCAAGTTCAAGAAATACACAATATAATCTTCAATTTCAACCCAACAACTTGATTTCAACTACTACGATTTGATTCCAAGCTACAATAAATCAACTACTAATAGCCAAGTAACCCAAAATCATCAACTAAAAGTAGCCAAGTAACCCAAAAAAATGAAGAACAAACTAAGAACAATGAAGAACACTATGAAGAACAACCTTGAATCTAACCCAACTCTTCCATTAGGTGTTCTTGGCTCCGAATTTGCTCAAAATGAGCACGGAATCACCAAGAACAACCACAAATTGGCCAAGGCCGAGAGAGAAGAGAGAGAAGAGAGAGAGCAAGGGTTTCGTCTAAATTTCGTGAGGTGAGAGAAAGGTTCTTCAATCTTCAAGTTCGGCTTATATAGGCGGTTGGGAAGGGTTTCTTAGCCTCCAAGGATGAATCCCCACCCTCCAATTCATCCCAATCCATCTCTATCATTGATTTTTGGAACCTTCATGAACCCTAGGTCGAATTGGGGCTTTTTGATTTTCTTTGTCTTGGGCCGAATTGAGAGGATATATAGGTAGAGCTCGGTCTTAGGAGCATTTTGGGACAAATTTGAGCCAATTTGGTGAAGAAATGAGGCCGGGGTGAAGCTTTGAAGAGCTTGGGTGAAGCAACCATGGAGGATTTCGTTGGTCTCTTCTTTGTGGCGTCGGGGAGAGAGAGAGGACGAGCTGGGGGTGAGCTGGTTCGGTGAAATTGCACCCGGCTCCCCCCTAGCTTGCTGAAACCTTTTAAAACACCCCTTCTCTTACTTAAAACCTTCTGAAAACTGCAATTTGACCCCCAATCCGTTAAAAACCTTCAAAATAGCTCTTTGTAACTTTGCAATACTCCAATTACGCCCCCAATTTCGCTAAAAAAGCAAGCCCCTTTGATGTAACTTTTGCCTTCTAACTTGTTTCGTCTTCAATCTTGGCCTCTAACTTCCATTTTCTTCTCACTTTGGGCCCTTAAGTCTTCAAGTTAGGCGCTTCTAATTCTTTCTCCATGTCTCTTAACCCTCCAACTCTCTTTACTCCATCATTTAAGCTCTCCCAAGCTAGTCTCTTTCGTTATAAATCACGTCTTTGCCTACAAAATAAGATAAAAACAACCAAAACTACAAAGACAAGCATAAGACTAGAATGAGAGATAAAATAACTAAATTACACATATTAGCAAGTTATGAATAGTTCATTAACATACTAAAACATGCAATTTTATGTCGTTAACACACGCCCCAACTAGCCTTTTGCTCGTCCTCGAGCAAAGAGAGCGATATGAATAGAAATTTAGTGAAAAACCAATCATGAGAGACACACACTCAACTAGACAAGGCTTGACTCAATCCTAAGCTAGACTCGAATATTTGCAAACACACTCACACATTATCTATCCTAAGTTAGAACCCAAAGACAATAAAATCCTAAAGATTACTAGCTAATTTTAATTTTTTGGTGGGGAAAAAGAAGAATGCATAAATGTTTCCTCAAATAAATTCTCAAAGTCCAAGAAGATTGAGAAAGAAGCCTATGGACGTCTAAGCATATACTCATACAAATGTTGGCGGTGTATAGTAGAAGGTGACTGATGCGATCTACAAAACTTGTTAATTAAGTCCAATTTGCAAGAAAAGTATGCCTTCAAAAATAAGGATCCCATGAAACTAGACACTCTCACACTTATTCAAAAGCACCCATGTAGGATGGACTTCCAAAGCTTTGAACAAAAATTTTTAAGAAGGGGAGATGTGGTTGTGGGCTTGTATGATCCTTTTGTGGATTTTTGGTAGATGGTGCGATTTATCATGATTTTTTTTTTTTTTTTTTAACCTCAAATTCAAGGCTCTCCAAGACCCACAACAAAATAGAGGAATATACAAGCGAGTGGGCTTTTTAAGCTAAACCAAGGGAGCTATCAAGGTGGTGACGTAACATTATCTCCGG
This sequence comes from Linanthus parryae, assembly GCA_023055425.1. Taxonomy (NCBI): domain Eukaryota; kingdom Viridiplantae; phylum Streptophyta; class Magnoliopsida; order Ericales; family Polemoniaceae; genus Linanthus; species Linanthus parryae. Next base: position 120,386,321 of record JALGPY010000003.1, on the reverse strand, counting down.
ACACCCCTCTATTTCTTAGACATCGCATGGGGTGTCATTGGTAACCACCACCCTAATGGCCTACAAGTTTCAACCGCAAAAAACGAATAGAGAAAAATCTTTTTGTGAAGTTCAAATAGCTTTAGAAAATGCACCCTTTATCAAAAGTAAAAGACGTCAAAGTTTATGTGATCAACTTAGCTTGAAGGACTTAAACATGAAACGTAAATTTAGTGTGTCGCTTTGTGAGAACGCATGATGTCGCGGAATGTGGGATATTGGTGTAGATGTATTGAGTATAAGCAAAGAATTCCTTTCTAAAATAAAAATAAAAAAACATGGACTAAGAAATTTCATTATTTGAAAACATCTAGCTTTCCAAAATTCCCCCTTTTCACTTTTTCTCATTTTTTTTCCTTCATTTTCTTCATTCATTTTTTTTCATCATTTTTCAAAATAAGTGACTCACTTATAACTTCCTAAGACTAAATAAAGCTATCAAATAAGAAAATAAAATCTAGACTCAAAATGAAAGGTGAAAATAAATAAATAAAACTACCAAAGAAAGAAGAATAAAAATATCTATGGTTTGACACGGGGAAAGAGTGATGCTTCTCATGAATGGTTCACACATTTTTTTTTTTGATTTTTCAATTTTTTTCATTTTTTTTTTGAATTTTCATTTATTTTCATTTTTTTTGTATTTTTCAAGTAAATCACTAATGAAGAAAAAGCATGCTTGTAACCATTTAAGCAAGAAATAAAATCTACTCCACCCCCCAACTAAAATATCACATTGTCCTCAATGTGTGAGAACAATGGAAGAGCATACAAATTTAGCAAGAGACAAGGGGATAGAAAGACCTCATTTTAGCTTCTTAGGCACCAAGCACCATCCATCTTCCTCCAAGAGCAACCTACAAAATGTAAATAGAGAAAAACAATGCAAGAAATAGTGATAAACTAATTTATTTATGTACAAGACGTGACTTCTAAATGGGACAAGTCAATTCATGGAACTTTTAATTTCTTGAAGTCTAGGCAAGCTTGCCTATGACTATGAGCTCGAGTAGGGTCAAGGCAACCCTCTTTCATTCTTTGCATTCTCAATTTTCCTTTCACTTTCTCTAATAACTCAAGAACAAAAATTGGAAAACTAATACCCGGATCAAGTAAATCAAAATGTAAGGATTTGAGTGTTCCCTTTTTAATGAAAGTAGCACTCTCTTGTTTTCCAAATAAATTCTTCAAAATGCTCATTCCAAAGAAAGTGCAAGAGACATCACACATTTTGATAGAAAAACTTGACTCATCTTGGGAATTTAAAATGAGAGAATTGTCATGAGAGAATTCAAGAGGAGGATCTTTACCACTAGTTAACATAATACCTTCAGTGAGAAGAACATTTTCACTACAAAATTCTAGCTTATGATCCTTTTCTAGAATATGAACACAAAAACTCACTCTTTAATTTCACACTTTCGTCCAAGATTCTTCCCCACTTTCCTTTCACAACATGAAATTTATTTTCATCAAAATCAATAGGGAAAATATGAAAGAAGACTTAAAAATTTTCACAACCAACACTTGAACCCCCCAACTTACTTGAAAGTCCATCCACAATCTCTAGTGGTGGGGGTTCTCCTTGAATGTCCTCTAAGTCATCACAAAACAAGCTATGGTCACTAGCCATGCAAATGAGATTATCATCAACCCCTAAACATGCATCATTCAATTCTAAATGAAGGGTTTTCAAATCATAAGTAGGATGTTTCCTTACTAAAGAAGATAACTCCATTTTCTCATGTAAATCAATATCACTACAAGAATGCTCATGGGTAGATTCTATAGGAGGCTTCACAAGTTCAAGTTTACTAACAAGATTAACCCAATCATCCACATTAAATTCCTCACTCGTGAGCAATGATGAGAAAATGCTATTTTCTTCACATAAAAATTCCAAATCTTGCACAATAAGATCATCTATTTCATTGGAACATGTAGTAGGATCCTCAATCACTTCAACATAAGAATCAATCCAACTAATCTCACATATGTCATCATCATCTTTTGATTGATTACTTGTGCTGAAGATATTAAGTTCCAATGTCATATTTCCAAATGTAATGTTCATCACACCATTCCTACAATTTATAATTGCATTAGAAGTAGCAAGAAAGGGTCTTCCTAGAATGATAGGAATGGGAGAGGTGCCACTAGACAAAGGGGTAGTGTCTAAAACTATGAAATCCACCAGGAAATAGCATTGGTTCACTTGAACCAACACATCCTCAATGACGCCTCTAGGAACTCTAGTGGACCTATCCACTAATTGAAGAGTCACTCTTGTGGGTTTCAACTCACCCAACCCCAACTTCTCATACACCGAGTATGGAAGAAGGTTTACACTTGCACCCAAATCTAGCAAGGCATTAGCAATCTTATGACTCCAAATTGTGCAAGTGATGGTTGGTGAACCCGGATCTCTATATTTTGGAGGGAGGTTATGTTGGAGAATTGAGCTCACTTGCTCGGTGAGAAATACCTTCTTTCTCACTTGAAGAGTTCTCTTGAAAGTGCATAAATCCTTGAGAAACTTGGCATAAGCCGGAATTTGCTTTATAGCATCCAAGAGAGGGATGTTTATCTTAACATTTTGAAATGTCTCAAGGAGGTTTTGGTGACTTGCTTTCATCTTGTTGGCCACTAGCCTTTGGGGAAATGGTGGAACAATCCTAATTTCTTCATTATCATCAACCACTTGTTTCCCTTTATCAAGATTCTCCTTAGACTCTTGCAAGTCACCAAATCTCTCTTGATAATCACTCTTCTCACACTCCTCTTCTTCCTCATTTTTATGGGACTCCCCACTTGGAAGTCCCTTGTCAACAACCTTCCCATTTCTTAAAACGGTGATGGCCTTAGCATGCTCCACATGGTTGAAGCTTTGGCCCCTTGGATTTTGTTGAGATTGAGATGGGAATTTTCCCTTCTCTTGAGAATTTATGGTAGACTCCAACCTAGCTAACGCATTTTTCAACTCTTGGTTGGAGTTTCTCAATTCTTCATGAGAAGCTCTCCACTCTTGATCGGTTTGGTTTTGCCTAGCTATGAACCTTTCTATGGTGTCTTCTAAAGCACTCTTTTTGGGAGGGACATAAGTGGAACATGAGGGGTTCACTTGTGTCTCTTGGCCATGTTTCCATCCAAAATCATGATGACTCTTCCAATTGGGGTTATATGTGGTTGAGTAAGGTGAGTTGTCATATGACTTCCGAAAATTGTTAGAATTGAGAACATTCACTTGCTCACCCATGAGCTCTTGGGCTCTTAGGAAGTCGGGACAATCGCCTAACTCATGACAATCACTACAAAAAGAGCACAATGCCTCATTCTTAGACCTAAGGTAATGCATGCTACCTTTAGACTTAGAAGACAATTCTTTTGAAGACTCATTCATATCCCAAGATTGGACTTTTTCACAAATCTCATCTAAGCAATCCCACCCTTCATCTTCACCTTTTAAGAAGAAATCTCCCCCACTCATGGACTCGATTGTGTGCTTGTGGTTGGAGGTCAAACCCTCATAAAAGGAGCTAATCAATCTCCAAGTTTCAAATCCATGATGAGGACAAGCAATGAGGAGATCCTTGAAGCGTTCCCAAGCTTGGGGAAGAGGCTCTCCCTCCTTAACACAAAAAGTCACAATTTGCCTTTTTATGGCATTAGTCTTATAAGTGGGGAAAAATTTCTTGAGAAATTTTTTCTCCAACTCTTCCCAAGTGCCTATCGTCTTAGGTCTTAAGGAGTGAAGCCATGATTTGGCTTTATCCTTCAAAGAGAAAGGAAAAAAACTAAGTTTGATAGTGTTGTTAGAAACACCATCACAATAAACCGTTGAGGCAATGTCACAAAAATCTTTAAGATGAGAGTAGGCACTCTCGGCCTCTAAGCCATGATACTTGGGTAAGAGTTGGATTGTACCCAGTTTAACTTCAAAATTACTTTCATTCAAAGGAACCACAAAGCAAGAGGATGAACTTTGCCTAGATGGATGCATGAAATCTCTAAGTGTACGAAATGGCATCATTTCGTTGTTGCTACTATGCCCATCATTTCCATCCATGATTTCAAAGCTATTAAGAGAGCTAGAATCTTTGGAAGGGCTAAGCTAATACTACCACTAATAGATGAACAAAAACTAAGAGTATGTTTTTGTGATTTTTTTTTACTTTTCGCTTTTTTTTTGTTCCAAAGCTCAAATATGAACCCGGAATTTTCTTCAAGCGTATCTAAAAAAAATAAAAACAAGGAAAATAAGAAACAACTAAAGAGTGAGTCTCTTAGCCACCAATCCCCGGCAACGGCGCCAAAAACTTGTTGAAGATAATTCCCAAGTATAGGATATCGCTACAAGTAGTACCCGAGTAAGAACGGGGTCGATTTCCACAAGGATTGGGAAAGAGATTAACCACTCTAAGCTAACTAGCAAACTACTAAGCAACTAACGAAATTGACAAAACGAGTTTCTCAAAGGCTTTAGAGCTAGCCAAGCTTTGAAATCCACCACTCAAGTGATGGAGCAAAGATTTGTGTGAAACAATTCAAAGAAACTTAGTAAACAACTAGGCAATTAAAAAGATGTTGCTAAAGAGTTTGTAGAACTAGTAAGAGAAAAGTTGGATCAATTCGATCTCCTAGTGATTCATGTAACCCGATTTCAACAACCAACTCATTTGCTTGAGAGTTAAATCCATGAGTTCAAATGGAGAAATCCAAATCAATGTTGCCTCAAGCATTGAGTATGCCTATTTCGATTGAAATCCACATACTCAATCAAGCCACAGTAGTGATTCCTATTTCAACTCATAGAACTCAAGAATTCAATCTCTCAAACAACAAAACACAAAGCACAAACATATTCGAGTTTCAAGAATCAACTAGGATCACCAATCAATCCAACAACACATTTAGCTACTCATGTTTGAGAGTGCAACACAAGAGATATCAAGTATCTTCAAAGATAACTTCACTATATTCATACTCAAGTTCAAGAAATACACAATATAATATTCAATTTCAACCCAACAACTTGATTTCAACTACTACGATTTGATTCCAAGCTACAATAAATCAACTACTAATAGCCAAGTAACCCAAAATCATCAACTAAAAGTAGCCAAGTAACCCAAAAAAATGAAGAACAAACTAAGAACAATGAAGAACACTATGAAGAACAACCTTGAATCTAACCCAACTCTTCCATTAGGTGTTCTTGGCTCCGAATTTGCTCAAAATGAGCACGGAATCACCAAGAACAACCACAAATTGGCCAAGGCCGAGAGAGAAGAGAGAGAGAGAGAGCAAGGTTTTTGTCTAAATTTCGTGAGGTGAGAGAGAGGTTCTTCAATCTTCAAGTTCGGCTTATATAGGCGGTTGGGAAGGGTTTCTTAGCCTCCAAGGATGAATCCCCACCCTCCAATTCATCCCAATCCATCTCTATCATTGATTTTTGGAACCTTCATGAACCCTAGGTCGAATGGGGGCTTTTTGATTTTCTTTGTCTTGGGCCGAATTGAGAGGATATATAGGTAGAGCTCGGTCTTAGGAGCATTTTGGGACAAATTTGAGCCAATTTGGTGAAGAAATGAGGCCGGGGTGAAGCTTTGAAGAGCTTGGGTGAAGCAACCATGGAGGATTTCGTTGGTCTCTTCTTTGTGGCGTCGGGGAGAGAGAGAGGACGAGCTGGGGGTGAGCTGGTTCGGTGAAATTGCACCCGGCTCCCCCCTAGCTTGCTGAAACCTTTTAAAACACCCCTTCTCTTACTTAAAACCTTCTGAAAACTGCAATTTGACCCCCAATCCGTTAAAAACCTTCAAAATAGCTCTTTGTAACTTTTCAATACTCCAATTACGCACCCAATTTCGCTAAAAAAGCAAGCCCCTTTGATGTAACTTTTGCCTTCTAACTTGTTTTGTCTTCAATCTTGGCCTCTAACTTCCATTTTCTTCTCACTTTGGGCCCTTAAGTCTTCAAGTTAGGCGCTTCTAATTCTTTCTCCATGTCTCTTAACCCTCCAACTCTCTTTACTCCATCATTTAAGCTCTCCCAAGCTAGTCTCTTTCGTTATAAATCACGTCTTTGCCTACAAAATAAGATAAAAACAACCAAAACTACAAAGACAAGCATAAGACTAGAATGAGAGATAAAATAACTAAATTACACATATTAGCAAGTTATGAATAGTTCATTAACATACTAAAACATGCAATTTTATGTCGTTAACACAATCTGACTCCCGGCGTGGAGCATCTGGCGTGTGAATTGAATCCAATTCTGGCTCATGCACTGCAGGAACTCGTTGGAGTTGGAGCAACAACATGGAGCATCTGGCGCGTGAGATTTCTGGCATGCGCATTTGTTCTTTGTTCTGGCGCGCATTATGCACGAGTTTGTTCTGGACGTGCATCTGGTTTTGGAGCGTGTACTATGACACGCATTGAGCTCGCATCTGGTGCGATCTGTTTCAGGCGAGCATCTGGCGCATCTGAGGCATACAGGGCACATCATCCACGATAAAATTTGTTTGGGCACTTGTGATTAGGTGCATCGGGTCTGGTAAGTAATAACATTTGGGAACTTGTCGTGGTGCATCTGTCTAGCGCAATTGAGCGCATCTGGAATACATTCAGTCCTGCTTTCTCAGTGAATGTATTCGAGTCTAGTTCAGGGTGAAGCACTTGTTTCTGTTTCTGGGAGTGCATTCACATCGGGCGCATTCGTTGCAGGAACGCATGGCAGCTGGAGCAACGATTTGGCGATTCGGGTTTTGCATACAGTTGCAAAATATCTGTTTGGGGAGGCGTGCCCGTTTCTAGTTCAGGGAGACGCATCCAATTCAGGTTTGAGAAGAGAAGCATCAGGTTCAGGTTCGGGTTGCTAAGTTGATTCAACTCAAGGTGGAGATTTGTTAGAATTAATGACTTGTAATCAATTTGGTAAAATTTGGGTCTATGGCAAGTCAAAGGCAGTTAAGGAAATTATCAAAATAAGTCACAAAGTTCCCTACATTGGTTTAGGGCGGTGTGTTTGACAATGTTATTTAAAAGGTGCTTGTCTTGGTTTGTGTAGTTAGTACAACAACACACACGGGCAGATTGTTTGAGAGCTCTTAGAGCTTTGGTAGAGTGTTTGTGCGGGTGGGTGTTTCGGGGCGCCGTCGTGGCCGTTTTGGGCACAACGTGCATTTTTAATCGGGTTCTCTTCTCAATAAAATATCCGGTTCTGGCCGTTGAGCTAGCTAGCGGGTTCGTTGCGAATTCGTTAGTGAACCAAGTTAAATATCTGTCTCGTTCTTGTTTTACTTTCGTCGTTCTTGCTCGAATACCCCCTGGTTATAAAAGACTGGTAGCAGAGCTCTGAAATAGGAGTTTTGTTACCACAAAGTGGTATCACAGCCGGGGTTCCAAGATCAGGGTGTAGCCGAGAGCTAGGGTTTCACGTTTTGGTGGAACTCAAAGCTACGGTTTCGCGATTCAGGTGGAGCAGGCTATCGGGAGTTGGTATTTGAGATTTCGCCAAGAACGATGTCTGGTTTGGAGATCAAGATCGATATGTCTATGAGAGAGAAGCAGGTACACCCACCATCTGAAGCCCCGTGGAGGGGGCTATCCGGGCTCCTGTCGGAGCAATCTGGCGCGCATCTGATTAGGCGTGCAAGGGATCTGGCCAATTTAGCATGCACTCGGTACTGGCGCAAATCTGGCAGTTCACGCGCATCTGGCGTTTTGGCGTTTGATGTTAAGGCGCAATCTGTTCGAAGTCGATAATCCCAAGTATAGGATATCGCTACAAGTAGTTCCCGAGTAAGAACGGGGTCGATTTCCACAAGGATTGGGAAAGAGATTAACCACTCTAAGCTAACTAGCAAACTACTAAGCAACTAACGAAATTGACAAAACGAGTTTCTCAAAGGCTTTAGAGCTAGCCAAGCTTTGAAATCCACCACTCATGTGATGGAGCAAAGATTTGTGTGGAACAATTCAAAGAAACTTAGTAAACAACTAGGCAATTAAAAATATGTTGCTAAAGAGTTTGTAGAACTAGTAAGAGAAAAGTTGGATCAATTCGATCTCCTAGTGATTCATGTAACCCGATTTCAAAAACCAACTCATTTGCTTGAGAGTTAAATCCATGAGTTCAAATGGAGAAATCCAAATCAATGTTGCCTCAAGCATTGAGTATGCCTATTTCGATTGAAATCCACATACTCAATCAAGCCACAATAGTGATTCCTATTTCAACTCATAGAACTCAAGAATTCAATCTCTCAAACAACAAAACACAAAGCACAAACATATTCGAGTTTCAAGAATCAACTAGGATCACCAATCAATCCAACAACACATTTAGCTACTCATGTTTGAGAGTGCAACACAAGAGATATCAAGTATCTTCAAAGATAACTTCACTATATTCATACACAAGTTCAAGAAATACACAATATAATCTTCAATTTCAACCAAACAACTTGATTTCAACTACTACGATTTAATTCCAAGCTACAATAAATCAACTACTAATAGCCAAGTAACCCAAAATCATCAACTAAAAGTAGCCAAGTAACCCAAAAAAATGAAGAACAAACTAAGAACAATGAAGAACACTATGAAGAACAACCTTGAATCTAACCCAACTCTTCCATTAGGTGTTCTTGGCTCCGAATTTGCTCAAAATGAGCACGGAATCACCAAGAACAACCACAAATTGGCCAAGGCCGAGAGAGAAGAGAGAGAGGGAGCAAGGGTTTCGTCTAACTTTCGTGAGGTGAGAGAGAGGTTCTTCAATCTTCAAGTTCGGCTTATATAGGCGGTTGGGAAGGGTTTCTTAGCCTCCAAGGATGAATCCCCACCCTCCAATTCATCCCAATCCATCACTATCATTGATTTTTGGAACCTTCATGAACCCTAGGTCGAATTGGGGCTTTTTGATTTTCTTTGTTTTGGGCCGAATTGAGAGGATATATAGGTAGAGCTCGGTCTTAGGAGCATTTTGGGACAAATTTGAGCCAATTTGGTGAAGAAATGAGGCCGGGGTGAAGCTTTGAAGAGCTTGGGTGAAGCAACCATGGAGGATTTCGTTGGTCTCTTCTTTGTGGCGTCGGGGAGAGAGAGAGGACGAGCTGGGGGTGAGCTGGTTCGGTGAAATTGCACCCGGCTCCCCCCTAGCTTGCTGAAACCTTTTAAAACACCCCTTCTCTTACTTAAAACCTTCTGAAAACTGCAATTTGACCCCCAATCCGTTAAAAACCTTCAAAATAGCTCTTTGTAACTTTGCAATACTCCAATTACGCCCCCAATTTCGTTAAAAAAGCAAGCCCCTTTGATGTAACTTTTGCCTTCTAACTTGTTTCGTCTTCAATCTTGGCCTCTAACTTCCATTTTCTTCTCACTTTGGGCCCTTAAGTCTTCAAGTTAGGCGCTTCTAATTCTTTCTCCATGTCTCTTAACCCTCCAACTCTCTTTACTCCATCATTTAAGCTCTCCCAAGCTAGTCTCTTTCGTTATAAATGACGTCTTTGCCTACAAAATAAGATAAAAACAACCAAAACTACAAAGACAAGCATAAGACTAGAATGAGAGATAAAATAACTAAATTACACATATTAGCAAGTTATGAATAGTTCATTAACATACTAAAACATGCAATTTTATGTCGTTAACACACCCCCCAACTAGCCTTTTGCTCGTCCTCGAGCAAAGAGAGCGATATGAGTAGAAATTTAGTGAAAACTAATCATGAGAGACACACACTCAACTAGACAAGGCTTGACTCAATCCTAAGCTAGACTCGAATATTTGCAAACACACTCACACATTATCTATCATAAGTTAGAACCCAAAGACAATAAAATCCTAAAGATTACTAGCTAATTTTAATTTTTTGGTGGGGAAAAAGAAGAATGCATAAATGTTTCCTCAAATAAATTCTCAAAGTCCAAGAAGATTGAGAAAGAAGCCTATGGACGTCTAAGCATATACTCATACAAATGTGGGCGGTGTTTAGTAGAAGGTGACTCATGCGATCCACAAAACTTGTTAATTAAGTCCAATTTGCAAGAAAAGTATGCCTTCAAAAATAAGGATCCCATGAAACTAGACACTCTCACACTTATTCAAAAGCACCCATGTAGGATGGACTTCCAAAGCTTTGAACAAAAATTTTTAAGAAGGGGAGATGTGGTTGTGGGCTTGTATGATCCTTTTGTGGATTTTTGGTAGATGGTGCGATTTATCATGATTTTTCTTTTTTTTTTTTTTTAACCTCAAATCCAAGGCTCTCCAAGACCCACAACAAAATAGAGGAATATACAAGCGAGTGGGCTTTTTAAGCTAAACCAATGGAGCTATCAAGGTGGTGACGTAACATTATCCCCGGACACCCCTCTATTTCTTAGACATCGCATGGGGTGTCATTGGTAACCACCACTCCAATGGGCTACAAGTTTCCACCGCAAAAAACGAATAGAGAAAAATCTTTTTGTGAAGTTCAAATAGCTTTAGAAAATGCACCCTTTATCAAAAGTAAAAGACGTCAAAGTTTATGTGATCAACTTAGCTTGAAGGACTTAAACATGAAACGTAAAATTAGTGTGTCGCTTTGTGAGAACGCATGATGTCGCGGAATGTGGGATATTGGTGTAGATGTATTGAGTATAAGCAAAGAATTCCTTTCTAAAATAAAAATAAAAAAAAACATGGACTAAGAAATTTCATTATTTGAAAACATCTAGCTTTCCAAAATTCTCCCTTTTCACTTTTTCTCATTTTTTTTCCTTCATTTTCTTCATTCATTTTTTTTTCATCATTTTTCAAAATAAGTGACTCACTTATAACTTCCTAAGACTAAATAAAGCTATCAAATAAGAAAATAAAATCTAGACTCAAAATGAAATGTGAAAATAAATAAATAAAACTACCAAAGAAAGAAGAATAAAAATATCTATGGTTTGACACGGGGAAAGAGTGATGCTTCTCATGAATGGTTCACACATTTTTTTTTAATTTTTCAATTTTTTTCATTTTTTTTTGTATTTTCATTTATTTTAATTTTTTTGTATTTTTCAAGTAAATCACTAATGAAGAAAAATCATGCTTGTAACCATTTAAGCAAGAAATAAAATCTACTCCACCCCCCAACTAAAATATCACATTGTCCTCAATGTGTGAGAACAATGGAAGAGCATACAAATTTAGCAAGAGACAAGGGGATAGAAAGACCTCATTTTAGCTTCTTAGGCACCAAGCACCATCCATCTTCCTCCAAGAGAAACCTACAAAATGTAAATAGAGAAAAACAATGCAAGAAATAGTGATAAACTAATTTATTTATGTACAAGACGTGACTTCTAAATGGGACAAGTCAATTCATGGAACTTTTAATTTCTTGAAGTCTAGGCAAGCTTGCCTATGACTATGAGCTCGAGTAGGGTCAAGGCAACCCTCTTTCATTCTTTGCATTCTCAATTTTCCTTTACTTTCTCTAATAACTCAAGAACAAAAATTGGAAAACTAATACCCGGATCAAGTAAATCAAAATGTAAGGATTTGAGTGTTCCCTTTTTAATGAAAGTAGCAGTCTCTTGTTTTCCAAATAAATTCTTCAAAATGCTCATTCCAAAGAAAGTGCAAGAGACATCACACATTTTGATAGAAAAACTTGACTCATCTTGGGAATTTAAAATGAGAGAATTGTCATGAGAGAATTCAAGAGGAGGATCTTTACCACTAGTTAACATAATATCTTCAATGAGAAGAACATTTTCACTACAAAATTCTAGCTTATGATCCTTTTCTAGAATATGAACACAAAAACTCACTCTTTAATTTCACACTTTCGTCCAAGATTCTTCCCCACTTTCCTTTCACAACATGAAATTTATTTTCATCAAAATCAATAGGGAAAATATGAAAGAAGACTTCAAAATTTTCACAACCAACACTTGAACCCCCCAACTTACTTGAAAGTCCATCCACAATCTCTAGTGGTGGGGGTTCTCCTTGAATGTCCTCTAAGTCATCACAAAACAAGCTATGGTCACTAGCCATGCAAATGAGATTATCATCAACCCCTAAACATGCATCATTCAATTCTAAATGAAGGGTTTTCAAATCATAAGTAGGATGTTTCCTTACTAAAGAAGATAACTCCATTTTCTCATGTAAATCAATATCACTACAAGAATGCTCATGGGTAGATTCTATAGGAGGCTTCACAAGTTCAAGTTTACTAACAAGATTAACCTAATCATCCACATTAAATTCCTCACTCGTGAGCAATGATGAGAAAATGCTATTTTCTTCACATAAAAATTCCAAATCTTGCACAATAAGATCATCTATTTCATTGGAACATGTAGTAGGATCCTCAATCACTTTAACATAAGAATCAATCCAACTAATCTCACATATGTCATCATCATCTTTTGATTGATTACTTGTGCTGAAGATATTAAGTTCCAACGTCATATTTCCAAATGTAATGTTCATCACACCATTCCTACAATTTATAATTTCATTAGAAGTAGCAAGAAAGGGTCTTCCTAGAATGATAGGAATGGGAGAGGTGCCACTAGACAAAGGGGTAGTGTCTAAAACTATGAAATCCACCGGAAAATAGCATTGGTTCACTTGAACCAACACATCCTCAATGACGCCTCTAGGAACTCTAGTGGACCTATCCACTAATTGAAGAGTCACTCTTGTGGGTTTCAACTCACCCAACCCCAACTTCTCATACACCGAGTATGGAAGAAGGTTTACACTTGCACCCAAATCTAGCAAGGCATTAGCAATCTTATGACTCCCAATTGTGCAAGTGATGGTTGGTGAACCCGGATCTCTATATTTTGGAGGGAGGTTACGTTGGAGAATTGAGCTCACTTGCTCAGTGAGAAATGCCTTCTTTCTCACTTGAAGAGTTCTCTTGAAAGTGCATAAATCCTTGAGAAACTTGGCATTAGCAGGAATTTGCTTTATAGCATCCAAGAGAGGGATGTTTATCTTAACATTTTGAAATGTCTCAAGGAGGTTTTGGTGACTTGCTTTCATCTTATTGGCCACTAGCCTTTGGGGAAATGGTGGAACAATCCTAATTTCTTCATTATCATCAACCACTTGTTTCCCTTTATCAAGATTCTCCTAAGACTCTTGCAAGTCACCAAATCTCTCTTGATAATCACTCTTCTCACACTCCTCTTCTTCCTCATTTTTATGGGACTCCAACTTGGAAGTCCCTTGTCAACAACCTTCCCATTTCTTAAAACGGTGATGGCCTTAGCATGCTCCACATGGTTGAAGCTTTGGCCCCTTAGATTTTGTTGAGATTGAGATGGGAATTTTCCCTTCTCTTGAGCATTTATGGTAGACTCCAACCTAGCTAACGCATTTTTCAACTCTTGGTTGGAGTTTCTCAATTCTTCATGAGAAGCTCTCCACTCTTGATCGGTTTGGTTTTGCCTAGCTATGAACCTTTCTATGGTGTCTTCTAAAGCACTCTTTTTGGGAGGGACATAAGTGGAACATGAGGGGTTCACTTGTGTCTCTTGGCCATGTTTCCATCCAAAATCATGATGACTCTTCCAATTGGGGTTATATGTGGTTGAGTAAGGCGAGTTGTCATATGACTTCCCAAAATTGTTAGAATTGAGAACATTCACTTGCTCACCCATGAGCTCTTGGGCTCTTAGGAAGTCGGGACAATCGCCTAACTCATGACAATCACTACAAAAAGAGCACAATGACTCATTCTTAGACCTAAGGTAATGCATGCTACCTTTAGACTTAGAAGACAATTCTTTTGAAGACTCATTCATATCCCAAGATTGGACTTTTTCACAAATCTCATCTAAGCAATCCCACCCTTCATCTTCACCTTTTAAGAAGAAATCTCCCCCACTCATGGACTCGATTGTGTGCTTGTGGTTGGAGGTCAAACCCTCATAAAAGGAGCTAATCAATCTCCAAGTTTCAAATCCATGATGAGGACAAGCAATGAGGAGATCCTTGAAGCGTTCCCAAGCTTGGGGAAGAGGCTCTCCCTCCTTAACACAAAAAGTCACAATTTGCCTTTTTATGGCATTAGTCTTATAAGTGGGGAAAAATTTCTTGAGAAATTCTTTCTCCAACTCTTCCCAAGTGCCTATCGTCTTAGGTCTTAAGGAGTGAAGCCATGATTTGGCTTTATCCTTCAAAGAGAAAGGAAAAAACCTAAGTTTGATAGTGTTGTTAGAAACACCATCACAATAAACCGTTGAGGCAATGTCACAAAAATCTTTAAGATGAGAGTAGGCACTCTCGGCCTCTAAGCCATGATACTTGGGTAAGAGTTGGATTGTACCCGGTTTAACTTCAAAATTACTTTCATTCAAAGGAACCACAAAGCAAGAGGATGAACTTTGCCTAGATGGATGCATCAAATCTCTAAGTGTACGAAATGGCATCATTTCGTTGTTGCTACTATGCCCATCATCTCCATCCATGATTTCAAAGCTATTAAGAGAGCTAGAATCTTTGGAAGGGCTAAGCTAATACTACCACTAATAGATGAACAAAAACTAAGAGTATGTTTTTGTGATTTTTTTTTACTTTTCGCTTTTTTTTTGTTCCAAAGCTCAAATATGAACCCGGAATTTTCTTCAAGCGTATCTAAAAAAAATAAAAACAAGGAAAATAAGAAACAACTAAAGAGTGAGTCTCTTAGCCACCAATCCCCGGCAACGGCGCCAAAAACTTGTTGAAGATAATTCCCAAGTATAGGATATTGCTACAAGTAGTACCCGAGTAAGAACGGGGTCGATTTCCACAAGGATTGGGAAAGAGATTAACCACTCTAAGCTAACTAGCAAACTACTAAGCAACTAACGAAATTGACAAAACGAGTTTCTCAAAGGCTTTAGAGCTAGCCAAGCTTTGAAATCCACCACTCAAGTGATGGAGCAAAGATTTGTGTGAAACAATTCAAAGAAACTTAGTAAACAACTAGGCAATTAAAAAGATGTTGCTAAAGAGTTTGTAGAACTAGTAAGAGAAAAGTTGGATCAATTCGATCTCCTAGTGATTCATGTAACCCGATTTCAACAACCAACTCATTTGCTTGAGAGTTAAATCCATGAGTTCAAATGGAGAAATCCAAATCAATGTTGCCTCAAGCATTGAGTATGCCTATTTCGATTGAAATCCACATACTCAATCAAGCCACAGTAGTGATTCCTATTTCAACTCATAGAACTCAAGAATTCAATCTCTCAAACAACAAAACACAAAGCACAAACATATTCGAGTTTCAAGAATCAACTAGGATCACCAATCAATCCAAAAACACATTTAGCTACTCATGTTTGAGAGTGCAACACAAGAGATATCAAGTATCTTCAAAGATAACTTCACTATATTCATACTCAAGTTCAAGAAATACACAATATAATCTTCAATTTCAACCCAACAACTTGATTTCAACTACTACGATTTGATTCCAAGCTACAATAAATCAACTACTAATAGCCAAGTAACCCAAAATCATCAACTAAAAGTAGCCAAGTAACCCAAAAAAATAAAGAACAAACTAAGAACAATGAAGAACACTATGAAGAACAACCTTGAATCTAACCCAACTCTTCCATTAGGTGTTCTTGGCTCCGAATTTGCTCAAAATGAGCACGGAATCACCAAGAACAACCACAAATTGGCCAAGGCCGAGAGAGAAGAGAGAGAGAGCAAGGTTTTCGTCTAAATTTCGTGAGGTGAGAGAGAGGTTCTTCAATCTTCAAGTTCGGCTTATATAGGCGGTTGGGAAGGGTTTCTTAGCCTCCAAGGATGAATCCCCACCCTCCAATTCATCCCAATCCATCTCTATCATTGATTTTTGGAACCTTCATGAACCCTAGGTCGAATTGGGGCTTTTTGATTTTCTTTTTCTTGGGCCGAATTGAGAGGATATATAGGTAGAGCTCGGTCTTAGGAGCATTTTGGGACAAATTTGAGCCAATTTGGTGAAGAAATGAGGCCGGGGTGAAGCTTTGAAGAGCTTGGGTGAAGCAACCATGGAGGATTTCGTTGGTCTCTTCTTTGTGGCGTCGGGGAGAGAGAGAGGACGAGCTGGGGGTGAGCTGGTTCGGTGAAATTGCACCCGGCTCCCCCGTAGCTTGCTGAAACCTTTTAAAACACCCCTTCTCTTACTTAAAACCTTCTGAAAACTGCAATTTGACCCCCAATCCGTTAAAAACCTTCAAAATAGCTCTTTGTAACTTTGCAATACTCCAATTACGCCCCCAATTTCGTTAAAAAAGCAAGCCCCTTTGATGTAACTTTTGCCTTCTAACTTGTTTCGTCTTCAATCTTGGCCTCTAACTTCCATTTTCTTCTCACTTTGGGCCCTTAAGTCTTCAAGTTAGGCGCTTCTAATTCTTTCTCCATGTCTCTTAACCCTCCAACTCTCTTTACTCCATCATTTAAGCTCTCCCAAGCTAGTCTCTTTCGTTATAAATCACGTCTTTGTCTACAAAATAAGATAAAAACAACCAAAACTACAAAGACAAGCATAAGACTAGAATGAGAGATAAAATAACTAAATTACACATATTAGCAAGTTATGAATAGTTCATTAACATACTAAAACATGCAATTTTATGTCGTTAACATAATCTGGCTCCCGGCGTGGAGCATCTGGCGTGTGAATTGAATCCAATTCTGGCTCATGCACTGCAGGAACTCGTTGGAGTTGGAGCAACAACATGGAGCATCTGGCGCGTGAGATTTCTGGCATGCGCATTTTTTCTTTGTTCTGGCGCGCATTATGCACGAGTTTGTTCTGGACGTGCATCTGGTTTTGGAGCGTGTACTATGACACGCATTGAGCTCGCATCTGGTGCGATCTGTTTCAGGCGAGCATCTGGCGCATCTGAGGCATACAGGGCACATCATCCACGATAAAATTTGTTTGGGCACTTGTGATTAGGTGCATCGGGTCTGGTAAGTAATCACATTTGGGAACTTGTCGTGGTGCATCTGTCTAGCGCAATTGAGCGCATCTGGAATACATTCAGTCCTGCTTTCTCAGTGAATGTATTCGAGTCTAGTTCAGGGTGAAGCACTTGTTTCTGTTTCTGGGAGTGCATTCACATCGGGCGCATTCGTTGCAGGAACGCATGGCAGCTGGAGCAACGATTTGGCGATTCGGGTTTTGCATACAGTTGCAAAATATCTGTTTGGGGAGGCGTGCCCGTTTCTAGTTCAGGGAGACGCATCCAATTCAGGTTTGAGAAGAGAAGCATCAGGTTCAGGTTCGGGTTGCTAAGTTGATTCAACTCAAGGTGGAGATTTGTTAAAATTAATGACTTGTAATCAATTTGGTAAAATTTGGGTCCATGGCAAGTCAAAGGCAGTTAAGGAAATTGTCAAAATAAGTCACAAATTTCCCTACATTGGTTTAGGGCGGTGTGTTTGACAATGTTATTTAAAAGGGGCTTGTCTTGGTTTGTGTAGTTAGTACAACAACACACACGGGCAGATTGTTTGAGAGCTCTTAGAGCTTTGGTAGAGTGTGTGTGCGGGTGGGTGTTTCAGATCGCCGTCGTGGCCGTTTTGGGCACAACGTGCATTTTTAATCGGGTTCTCTTCTCAATAAAATATCAGATTCTGGCCGTGGAGCTAGCTAGCGGGTTCGTTGCGAATTCGTTAGTGAACCACGTTAAATATCTGTCTCGTTCTTGTTTTACTTTCGTCGTTCTTGCTCGAATACCCCCAGGTCATAAAAAACTGGTAGCAAAGCTCTGAAATAGGAGTTTTGTTAGCACAAAGTGGTATCGGAGCCGGGGTTCCAAGATCAGGGTGTAGCCGAGAGCTAGGAATTCACGTTTTGGTGGAACTCAAAGCTACGGTTCGCGATTCAGGTGGAGCAGGCTATCGGGAGTTGGTATTTGAGATTTCGCCAAGAACGATGTCTAGTTTGGCGATCAAGATCGATATGTCTATGAGAGAGAAGCAGGTACACCCACCATCTGATGCCCCGTGGAGGGGGCTATCCAGGCTCCTCTCGGAGCAATCTGGCGCGCATCTGATTAGGCGTGCAAGGGATCTGGCCAATTTAGCATGCACTCGGTACTGGCGCGAATCTGGCAGTTCATGCGCATCTGGCGTTTTGGCGTATGATGTTAAGGCGCAATCTGGCTCCCGGCGTGGATCATCTGGCGTGTGAATTGAATCCAATTCTGGCTCATGCATTGCAGGAACTCGTTGGAGTTGGAGCAACGACATGGAGCATCTGGCGCGTGAGATTTCTGGCATGCGCATTTGTTCTTTGTTCTGGCGCGCATTATGCACGAGTTTGTTCTGGACGTGCATCTGGTTTTGGAGCGTGTACCATGACACGCATTGAGCTGACATCTGGTGCGATCTGTTTCAGGCGAGCATCTGGCGCATCTGAGGCATACAGGGCACATCATCCACGATAAAATTTGTTTGGGCACTTGTGATTAGGTGCATCGGGTCTGGTAAGTAATCACATTTGGGAACTTGTCGTGGTGCATCTGTCTAGCGCAATTGAGCGCATCTTGAATACATTCAGTCCTGCTTTCTCAGTGAATGTATTCGAGTCTAGTTCAGGGTGAAGCACTTGTTTCTGTTTCTGGGAGTGCATTCACATCGGGCGCATTCGTTGCAGGAACGCATGGCAGCTGGAGCAACGATTTGGCGATTCGGGTTTCGCATACAGTTGCGAAATATCTTTTTGGGGAGGCGTGCCCATTTCCAGTTCAGGGAGACGCATCCAATTCAGGTTTGAGAAGAGAAGCATCAGGTTCGGGTTGCTAAGTTGATTCAAGTCAAGGTGGAGATTTGTTAGAATTAATGACTTGTAATCAATTTGGTAAAATTTGGGTCCATGGCAAGTCAAAGGCAGTTAAGGAAATTGTCAAAATAAGTCACAAAGTTCCCTACATTGGTTTAAGGCGGTGTGTTTGACAATGTTATTTAAAAGGGGCTTGTCTTGGTTTGTGGAGTTAGTACAACAACACACACGGGAAGATTGTTTGAGAGCTCTCAGAGCTTTGGTAGAGTGTGTGTGCGGGTGGGTGTTTCGGGTCGCCTTCGTGGCCGTTTTGGCCACAACGTGCATTTTTAATCGGGTTCTCTTCTCAATAAAATATTCGGTTCTGGCGGTGGAGCTAGCTAGCGGGTTCGTTGCGAATTCGTTAGTGAACCACGTTAAATATCTGTCTCGTTCTTGTTTTACTTTCGTCGTTCTTGCTCGAATACCCCCAGGTTATAAAAAACTGGTAGCAGAGCTCTGAAATAGGAGTTTTGTTACCACAAAGTGGTATCAGAGCCGAGGTTCCAAGATCAGGGTGTAGCCGAGAGCTAGGGTTTTACGTTTTGGTGGAACTCAAAGCTACGGTTTCGCGATTCAGGTGGAGCAGGCTATCGGAAGTTGGTATTTGAGATTTTGCCAAGAACGATGTCTGGTTTGGCGATCAAGATCGATATGTCTATGAGATAGAAGCGGGTACACCCACCATCTGAAGCCCCGTGGAGGGGGCTATCCGGGCTCCTGTCGGAGCAATCTTGCGCGCATCTAATTAGGCGTGCAAGGGATCTGGCCAATTTAGCATGCACTCGGTACTGGCGCGAATCTGGCAGTTCACGCGCATCTGGCGTTTTGGCGTTTGATGTTCAGGCGCAATCTGGCTCCCGGCGTGGAGCATCTGGCGTGTGAATTGAATCCAATTCTGGCTCATGCATTGCAGAAACTCGTTGGAGTTGGAGCAACGACATGGAGTATCTGGCGCGTGAGATTTCCTGCATGCGCATTTGTTCTTTGTTCTTGCGCGCATTATGCACGAGTTTGTTCTGGACGTGCATCTGGTTTTGGAGCAAGTACCATGACACGCATTGAGCTCGCATCTGGTGCGATCTGTTTCAGGCAAGCATCTGGCGCATCTGAGGCATACAGGGCACATCATCCACGATAAAATTTGTTTGGGCACTTGTGATTAGGTGCATCGGGTCTGGTAAGTAATCACATTTGGGAACTTGGCGTGGTGCATCTGTCTAGCGCAATTGAGCGCATCTGGAATACATTCAGTCCTGCTTTCTCAGTGAATGTATTCGAGTCTTGTTCAGGATGAAGCACTTGTTTCTGTTTCTGGGAGTGCATTCACATCGGGCGCATTCGTTGCAGGAACGCATGGCAGTTGGAGCAACGATTTGGCGATTCGGGTTTCGCATACAGTTGCGATATATCTGTTTGGGGAGGCGTGCCCGTTTCCAGTTGAGGGAGACGCATCCAATTCAGGTTTGAGAAGAGAAGCATCAGGTTCAGGTTCGGGTTGCTAAGTTGATTCAAGTCAAGGTGGAGATTTGTTAGAATTAATGACTTGTAATCAATTTGGTAAAATTTGGGTCCATGGCAAGTCAAAGGCAGTTAAGGAAATTGTCAAAATAAGTCACAAAGTTCCCTACATTGGTTTAGGGCGGTGTGTTTGACAATGGTATTTAAAAGGGGCTTGTCTTGGTTTGTGTAGTTAGTACAACAACACACGCGGGCAGATTGTTTGAGAGCTCTTAGAGCTTTGGTAGAGTGTGTGTGCGGGTGGATGTTTCTGGTCGCCGTCGTGGCCGTTTTGGCCACAACGTGCAATTTTAATCGGGTTCTCTTCTCAATAAAATATCCGGTCTGGCCGTGGAGCTAGCTAGCTGGTTCGTTGCGAATTCGTTAGTGAACCACGTTAAATATCTGTCTCGTTCTTGTTTTACTTTCGTCGTTCTTGCTCGAATACCCCCAGGTTATAAAAAACTGGTAGCAGAGCTCTGAAATAGGAGTTTTGTTACCACAAAGTGGTATCGCCGGGGTTCCAAGATCGGGGTGTAGCCGAGAGCTAGGGTTTCACGTTTTGGTGGAACTCAAAGCTACGGTTTCGCGATTCAGGTGGAGCAGGCTATCGGGAGTTGGTATTTGAGATTTCTCCAGGAACGATGTCTGGTTTGGCGATCAAGCTCGATATGTCTATGAGAGAAAAGCAGGTACACCCACCATCTGAAGCCCCGTGGAGGGGGCTATCCGGGCTCCTGTTGGAGCAATCTGGCGCGCATCTTATTAGGCGTGCAAGGTATCTGGCCAATTTAGCATGCACTCGGTACTGGCGCGAATCTGGCAGTTCACGCGCATCTGGCGTTTTGGCGTTTGATGTTAAGGCGCAATCTGGCTCCCGGCGTGGTGCATCTGGCGTGTGAATTGAATCCAATTCTGGCTCATGCATTGCAGGAACTCGTTGGAGTTGGAGTAACGACATGGAGCATCTGGCGCGTGAGATTTCTGGCATGCGCATTTGTTCTTTGTTCTGGCGCGCATTATGCACGAGTTTGTTCTGGACGTGCATCTGGTTTTGGAGCGTGTACCATGACACGCATTGAGCTGACATCTGGTGCGATCTGTTTCAGGCGAGCATCTGGCGCATCTGAGGCATACAGGGCACATCATCCACGATAAAATTTGTTTGGGCACCTGTGATTAGGTGCATTGGGTCTGGTAAGTAATCACATTTGGGAACTTGTCGTGGTGCATCTGTCTAGCGCAATTGAGCGCATCTGGAATACATTCAGTCCTGCTTTCTCAGTGAATTTATTCGAGTCTAGTTCAGGGTAAAGCACTTGTTTCTGTTTCTGGGAGTGCATTCACATCGGGCGCATTCGTTGCAGGAACGCGTGGCAGCTGGAGCAACGATTTGGCGATTCGGGTTTCGCATACAGTTGCGAAATATCTGTTTAGGGAGGCGTGCCCGTTTCTAGTTCATGGAGACGCATCCAATTCAGGTTTGAGAAGAGAAGCATCAGGTTCAGGTTCGGGTTGCTAAGTTGATTCAAGTCAAGGTGGAGATTTGTTAGAATTAATGACTTGTAATCAATTTGGTAAAATTTGGGTCCATGGCAAGTCAAAGGCAGTTAAGGAAATTGTCAAAATAAGTCACAAAGTTCCCTACATTGGTTTAGGGAGGTGTGTTTGACAATGGTATTTAAAAGGGGCTTGTCTTGGTTTGTGTAGTTAGTACAACAACACACACGGGCAGATTGTTTGAGAGCTCTTAGAGCTTTGGTAGAGTGTGTGTGCGGGTGGGTTTTTCGGGTCGCCGTCGTGGCCGTTTTGGCCACAATGTGCATTTTTAATCAGGTTCTCTTCTCAATAAAATATCTGGTTCTGGCCGTGGAGCTAGTTAGCGGGTTCGTTGCGAATTCGTTAGTGAACCATGTTAAAAATCTGTCTCGTTCTTGTTTTACTTTCGTCGTTCTTGCTCGAATACCCCCAGGTTATAAAAAACTGGTGGCAGAGCTCTGAAATAGGAGTTTTGTCACCACAAACTGGTATCAGAGCCGGGGTTCCAAGATCAGGGTGTAGCCGAGAGCTAGGGTTTCACGTTTTGGTGGAACTCAAAGCTACGGTTTCGCGATTCAGGTGGAGCAGGCTATCGGGAGTTGGTATTTGAGATTCCGCCAAGAACGATGTCTGGTTTGGCGATCAAGCTCGATATGTCTATGAGAGAAAAGCAGGTACACCCACCATCTGAAGCCCCGTGGAGGGGGCTATCCGGGCTCCTGTCGGAGCAATCTGGCGCGCATCTGATTAGGCGTGCAAGGGATCTGGACAATTTAGCATGCACTCGGTACTGGCGCGAATCTGGCAGTTCACGCGCATCTGGCGTTTTGGCGTTTGATGTTAAGGCGCAATCTGGCTCCCGGCGTGGAGCATCTGGCGTGTGAATTGAATCCAATTCTGGCTCATGCATTGCAGGAACTCGTTGGAGTTGGAGCAACGACATGGAGCATCTGGCGCGTGAGATTTCTGGCATGCGCATTTGTTCTTTGTTCTGGCGCGCATTATGCACGAGTTTGTTCTGGACGTGCATCTGGTTTTGGAGCGTGTACCATGACACGCATTGAGCTGACATCTGGTGCGATCTGTTTCAGGCGAGCATCTGGCGCATCTGAGGCATACAGGGCACATCATCCACGATAAAATTTGTTTGGGCACCTGTGATTAGGTGCATCGGGTCTGGTAAGTAATCACATTTGGGAACTTGTCGTGGTGCATCTGTCTAGCGCAATTGAGCGCATCTGGAATACATTCAGTCCTGCTTTCTCAGTGAATGTATTCGAGTCTAGTTCAGGGTGAAGCACTTGTTTCTGTTTCTGGGAGTGCATTCACATCGGGCGCATTCGTTGCAGGAACGCATGGCAGCTGGAGCAACGATTTGGCGATTCGGGTTTCGCATACAGTTGCGAAATATCTGTTTGGGGAGGCGTGCCCGTTTCTATTTCAGGGAGACGCATCCAATTCAGGTTTGAGAAGAGAAGCATCAGCCTCAGGTTCGGGTTGCTAATTTGATTCAAGTCAAGGTGGAGATTTGTTAGAATTAATGACTTGTAATCAATTTGGTAAAATTTGGGTCCATGGCAAGTCAAAGGCAGTTAAGGAAATTTTCAAAATAAGTCACAAAGTTCCCTACATTGGTTTAGGGCGGTGTGTTTGACAATGGTATTTAAAAGGGGCTTGTCTTGGTTTGTGTAGTTAGTACAACAACACACACGGGCAGATTGTTTGAGAGCTCTTAGAGCTTTGGTAGAGTGTGTGTGCGGGTGGGTTTTTCGGGTCGCCGTCGTGGCCATTTTGGCCACAATGTGCATTTTTAATCAGGTTCTCTTCTCAATAAAATATCTGGTTCTGGCCGTGGAGCTAGTTAGCGGGTTCGTTGCGAATTCGTTAGTGAACCATGTTAAAAATCTGTCTCGTTCTTGTTTTACTTTCGTCGTTCTTGCTCGAATACCCCCAGGTTATAAAAAACTGGTGGCAGAGCTCTGAAATAGGAGTTTTGTCACCACAAACTGGTATCAGAGCCGGGGTTCCAAGATCAGGGTGTAGCCGAGAGCTAGGGTTTCACGTTTTGGTGGAACTCAAAGCTACGGTTTCGCAATTCAGGTGGAGCAGGCTATCGGGAGTTGGTATTTGAGATTCCGCCAAGAACGATGTCTGGTTTGGCGATCAAGATTGATATGTCTATGAGAGAGAAGCAGGTACAGCCACCATCTGAAGCCCCGTGGAGGGGGCTATTCGGGCTCCTGTCGGAGCAATCTGGCGCGCATCTGATTAGGCGTGCAAGGGATCTGGACAATTTAGCATGCACTCGGTACTGGCGCGAATCTGGCAGTTCACGCGCATCTGGCGTTTTGGCGTTTGATGTTAAGGCGCAATCTGGCTCCCGGCGTGGAGCATCTGGCGTGTGAATTGAATCCAATTCTGGCTCATGCATTGCAGGAACTCGTTGGAGTTGGAGCAACGACATGGAGCATCTGGCGCGTGAGATTTCTGGCATGCGCATTTGTTCTTTGTTCTGGCGCGCATTATGCACGAGTTTGTTCTGGACGTGCATCTGGTTTTGGAGCGTGTACCATGACACGCATTGAGCTGACATCTGGTGCGATCTGTTTCAGGCGAGCATCTGGCGCATCTGAGGCATACAGGGCACATCATCCACGATAAAATTTGTTTGGGCACTTGTGATTAGGTGCATCGGGTCTGGTAAGTAATCACATTTGGGAACTTGTCGTGGTGCATCTGTCTAGCGCAATTGAGCGCATCTGGAATACATTCAGTCCTGCTTTCTCAGTGAATGTATTCGAGTCTAGTTCAGGGTGAAGCACTTGTTTCTGTTTCTGGGAGTGCATTCACATCGGGCGCATTCGTTGCAGGAACGCATGGCAGCTGGAGCAACGATTTGGCGATTCGGGTTTCGCATACAGTTGCGAAATATCTGTTTGGGGAGGCGTGCCCGTTTCTATTTCAGGGAGACGCATCCAATTCAGGTTTGAGAAGAGAAGCATCAGCCTCAGGTTCGGGTTGCTAATTTGATTCAAGTCAAGGTGGAGATTTGTTAGAATTAATGACTTGTAATCAATTTGGTAAAATTTGGGTCCATGGCAAGTCAAAGGCAGTTAAGGAAATTTTCAAAATAAGTCACAAAGTTCCCTACATTGGTTTAGGGCGGTGTGTTTGACAATGGTATTTAAAAGGGGCTTGTCTTGGTTTGTGTAGTTAGTACAACAACACACACGGGCAGATTGTTTGAGAGCTCTTAGAGCTTTGGTAGAGTGTGTGTGCGGGTGGGTTTTTCGGGTCGCCGTCGTGGCCATTTTGGCCACAATGTGCATTTTTAATCAGGTTCTCTTCTCAATAAAATATCTGGTTCTGGCCGTGGAGCTAGTTAGCGGGTTCGTTGCGAATTCGTTAGTGAACCATGTTAAAAATCTGTCTCGTTCTTGTTTTACTTTCGTCGTTCTTGCTCGAATACCCCCAGGTTATAAAAAACTGGTGGCAGAGCTCTGAAATAGGAGTTTTGTCACCACAAACTGGTATCAGAGCCGGGGTTCCAAGATCAGGGTGTAGCCGAGAGCTAGGGTTTCACGTTTTGGTGGAACTCAAAGCTACGGTTTCGCAATTCAGGTGGAGCAGGCTATCGGGAGTTGGTATTTGAGATTCCGCCAAGAACGATGTCTGGTTTGGCGATCAAGATCGATATGTCTATGAGAGAGAAGCAGGTACACCCACCATCTGAAGCCCCGTGGAGGGGGCTATTCGGGCTCCTGTCGGAGCAATCTGGCACGCATCTGATTAGGCGTGCAAGGGATCTGGACAATTTAGCATGCACTCGGTACTGGCGCGAATCTGGCAGTTCACGCGCATCTGGCGTTTTGGCGTTTGATGTTAAGGCGCAATCTGGCTCCCGGCGTGGAGCATCTGGCGTGTGAATTGAATCCAATTCTGGCTCATGCATTGCAGGAACTCGTTGGAGTTGGAGCAACGACATGGAGCATCTGGCGCGTGAGATTTCTGGCATGCGCATTTGTTCTTTGTTCTGGCGCGCATTATGCACGAGTTTGTTCTGGACGTGCATCTGGTTTTGGAGCGTGTACCATGACACGCATTGAGCTGACATCTGGTGCGATCTGTTTCAGGCGAGCATCTGGCGCATCTGAGGCATACAGGGCACATCATCCACGATAAAATTTGTTTGGGCACTTGTGATTAGGTGCATCGGGTCTGGTAAGTAATCACATTTGGGAACTTGTCGTGGTGCATCTGTCTAGCGCAATTGAGCGCATCTGGAATACATTCAGTCCTGCTTTCTCAGTGAATGTATTCGAGTCTAGTTCAGGGTGAAGCACTTGTTTCTGTTTCTGGGAGTGCATTCACATCGGGCGCATTCGTTGCAGGAACGCATGGCAGCTGGAGCAACGATTTGGCGATTCGGGTTTCGCATACAGTTGCGAAATATCTGTTTGGGGAGGCGTGCCCGTTTCTATTTCAGGGAGACGCATCCAATTTAGGTTTGAGAAGAGAAGCATCAGCCTCAGGTTCGGGTTGCTAATTTGATTCAAGTCAAGGTGGAGATTTGTTAGAATTAATGACTTGTAATCAATTTGGTAAAATTTGGGTCCATGGCAAGTCAAAGGCAGTTAAGGAAATTTTCAAAATAAGTCACAAAGTTCCCTACATTGGTTTAGGGCGGTGTGTTTGACAATGGTATTTAAAAGGGGCTTGTCTTGGTTTGTGTAGTTAGTACAAAAACACACACGGGCAGATTGTTTGAGAGCTCTTAGAGCTTTGGTAGAGTGTGTGTGCGGGTGGGTGTTTCGGGTCGCCGTCGTGGCCGTTTTGGCCACAACGTGCATTTTTAATCGGGTTCTCTTCTCAATAAAATATCCAGTTCTGGCCGTGGAGCTAGCTAGCGGGTTCGTTGCGAATTCGTTAGTGAACCACGTTAAATATCTGTCTCGTTCTTGTTTTACTTTCGTCGTTCTTGCTCGAATACCCCCAGGTTATAAAAAACTGGTAGCAGAGCTCTGAAATAGGAGTTTTGTTACCACAAAGTGGTATCAGAGCCGGGGTTCCAAGATCAGGGTGTAGCCGAGAGCTAGGGTTTCACGTTTTGGTGGAACTCAAAGCTACGGTTTCGCGATTCAGGTGGAGCAGGCTATCGGGAGTTGGTATTTGAGATTTCGCCAAGAACGATGTCTGGTTTGGCGATTAAGATCGATATGTCTATGAGAGAGAAGCAGGTACACCCACCATCTGAAGCCCCGTGGAGGGGGCTATCCGGGCTCCTGTCGGAGCAATCTGGCGCGCATCTGATTAGGCGTGCAAGGGATCAGGCCAATTTAGCATGCACTCGGTACTGGCGCGCATCTGGCGTTTTGGCGTTTGATGTTAAGGCGCAATCTGGCTCCCGGCGTGGAGCATCTGGCGTGTGAATTGAATCCAATTCTGGCTCATGCATTGCAGGAACTCGTTGGAGTTGGAGCAACGACATGGAGCATCTGGCGCGTGAGATTTCTGTCATGCGCATTTGTTCTTTGTTCTGGCGCGCATTATGCACGAGTTTGTTCTGGACGTGCATCTGGTTTTGGAGCGTGTACCATGACACGCATTGAGCTCGCATCTGGTGCGATCTGTTTCCGGCGAGCATCTGGCGCATCTAAGGCATACAGGGCACATCATCCACGATAAAATTTGTTTGGGCACTTGTGATTAGGTGCATCGGGTCTGGTAAGTAATCACATTTGGGCACTTGTCGTGGTGCATCTGTCTAGCGCAATTGAGCGCATCTGGAATACATTCAGTCCTGCTTTCTCAGTGAATGTATTCGAGTCTAGTTCAGGGTGAAGCACTTGTTTCTGTTTCTGGGAGTGCATTCACATCGGGCGCATTCGTTGCAGGAACGCATGGCAGCTGGAGCAACGATTTGGCGATTCGGGTTTCGCATACAGTTGCGAATTATCAGTTTGGGGAGGCGTTCCCGTTTCTAGTTCAGGGAGACGCATCCAATTCTGGTTTGTGAAGAGAAGCATCAGGTTCAGGTTTTGGTTGCTAAGTTGATTCATGTCAAGGTGGAGATTTGTTAGAATTAATGACTTGTAATCAATTTGGTAAGATTTGGGTCCATGGCAAGTCAAAGGCAGTTAAGGATTGTCAAAATAAGCCACAAAGTTCCCTACATTGGTTTAGGGCGGTGGGTTTGACAATGGTATTTAAAAGGGGCTTTTCTTGGTTTGTGTAATTAGTACATCAACACACACGGGCAGATTGTTTGAGAGCTCTTAGAGCTTTGGTAGAGTGTGTGTGCGGGTGGGTGTTTTGGGTCGTCGCTATGGCCGTTTTGGCCACGGCGTGCATTTGTAATCGGGTTCTCTTCTCAATAAAATATATGGTTATGTCCGTGGAGGTAGCTAGCGGGTTCGTTGCGAGTTCGTTAGTGAACCACGTTAAATATCTGTCTCGTTCTTGTTTTGCTTTCGTCATTCTTGCTCGAATACCCCTAGGTTATAACAAACTGGTAGCAGAGCTCTGAAACAAGAGTTCTGTTACAACACTATCCTTTTTCGTAGGGGAAAAATAACAGTTTCAACTCCCATATGATGTTCATTCACTCATATTAAGTAGATGTTGGAGAGCACAAAAAATTAGAGGTATTTCAGAAACAGTGACGTTGAAAGAGCAAGAAAATATAAAAAAACCATAAGTTTGGAACTAGAGCTCTAGAGGTAAAATTTTGAAGAATGTATGTGTTAAGGGAATTGGGAGGCGAAGACCCAACAACAAGGAGTCATACTGGATCCCTGATGTTCTTGGTGTGGAGCGAAAGACAAAGTCGGTTGATGAAGGGGGAAATATCCCCATCCGTCCAACTGAAAAGCCACTCTCTTGCAATTGTTTTTTAATCCTACATTGCTAAGAAGAAACGTGTACCATATGCAGATGGTCATTTTGCTTTTGGGGGTTCATAGACGGTTTTCGACTCCGAATGTGGCTCACTCGTGGGATCCTGCTCTATTAAATTAGGGAATCATCCACTTTCTCTAGAACACTTGCCGAACCTTCCTTTTGGACCAAAGCTCTACGAGAACTAGAGATCTCTTTCTCAAAATCCATATTTGGATCTATTTCAGCAGGAAGCACAATCACAATGACCATAACTCCTCCGCACTAGAACTATATAATGACGTATCTCCATATTCATCGTTACAAAAAGCAAAGACATTCACTAAACGGATATGGAGACCTTAGCGAGTATTGTAACCCCCAGTGTGTAACCTTGGGAGGTTATCTACATGGTGTATTATCCACCTCTACAAACTTCGGGGAAATACAGGAAAAAACGGTACCAAACCAAAATTATTTCACTCACAGAGATCCTAGTAAAGGTAGTTGCACTAAAATTGAAATCGTACAAGGCATAAGAGGTTGTAAGGACAAACTGAATCTGAAAGATATGGATGATCAGTAGCATGAATACGTCAGAAAAAAACTTCAACCACCAAAGAAGGTAAAGAGAATATAGAGAAAGGGTAGAGACAAGAAAGAGACCATACGTAACACCCCCATTATGCAGTGCTGGAGAACTACGTTTGGATAGACTCTCTGGAGATTTCCTCCGCTAAGTACGAAAACACTCAGCAAGGAGTCTAACTCTAAAGGCTCTGTTACATGATGGAATTCAAGAAACAAAAACTTAAAAGATGCTTACTATCATAGTTTGCATACTTTGATGTGTAATCCCCTAAATGATGGACTCCTCCCCAGTTCATGCGTACTCACCTGCAAAGTCATAGAAGGCTTAGACGTCAAGAAGTCATATTACTTTAAGTAAGATATAACTTATAACAAAAGTAGATATATATATATATATATATATATATATATATATAGTTTTGAAACCGTTTAACCGATTCTTGTAGATGCACCATCCACATAACCTGACCCAAAATAAAAAAAATAAAAAATATGATTATACGAGTTATTCAATATCATCTAACCAGAGCTAATGTTAAACCAACCTTATAAAAAGGATTCCAAATCACTACAATAAATTTTGGTTTTTGTGATGGCAATATACCGTTCCATATGAAATGAACTGTTGCAAAAAAAAAAAAAAAAAAAAAAAAATTGCGAAGCCGTCGCAAAAATCTGCTCTTGCAACGATATTACACCATTTCGACGAATAGAATTTCCATCCCATAATCTATATATGCATGCACTTTATACCGTCGCAAATAAATGACACCATCACAAATGTAGCACATGCTACATCCTTTATAGCTAGCAAACAATGACTTACCATCGGAAAATAAAGTTTTGTGACTGGTCTACTTTTATTGTAAAAGACTATTTTTTTATGATAGGTATTTTTTCTACTGGAGCTTATACGAAGGTCCAATAAACCTTGATGTCTATTCTTTAATCTAGAAACAAGTCAACAACCACAAATTTGACAAAAAAAATTGAACTTTGATCAAATAGAACAGTGAAATTGATGCAGTTTTTATATACTTTAAAGCAATAAACACAACATATTGTTTCATTCATAATACTCATGAGAAAAGCAACTCGTTAGAATCACGAGAATTAAAGTATGAACAACATCTACACCAACAATAGCACCAACAATGATTACAATAAAGTAGTACTATAGCTATCCAAATAAAAAAAAATCAAATATTTTTAGAATAAAACTTACATAATTTTGATTCATTCAGAAAAAATATTAGATCTCAATCGTTAAAAATGGAGGGCCGATTTTCATGTTCGCTCCAAAGGCACTGTGGATACGTAAGAGCTCTTCTTAGGAATGCAGCCCCCATCATGGCCACATATCAGTGTTCGTCAACTAAATACATGGCGGAGATCTGTAGAAAAACACACCATATTAAAGAAACAAAAATTAGTTTATATGATAAACGAGAAAAAGGAGATAACAATAAGGGAAACCAACCAAGATCAGCTCTTAATTGTAGACTAATCTTGACTCCATTCATGATCTAATGGTTGCGAACGCAGAGAGTGAGCGGGTTTGGAGATGGCGATGTACTGAATCGATAGAAGGAGGTGGTTGCGACATAGACAGGACTTAAGAGAGGTAGGGGAAAGTCTGATGGGAGAGAAACTATGTGAAACCCTAGATGTACGTGGATATTTATATTGGAGGGAAAATGAAAAATTAATTTATATCCAATATATCTATGACCAATCAAAACAGATTATAATGTTTATCTCAAAAAACCTTATTACAATTTCTCAAAAAAAATGTGAGGAGCATAAAAACCTTTGTGACAGGAACTTTTCTCCCTCACAAAAAATGATTCTCGTTTTTTTGCTATTTGGGACAGTGCAATTTTGCGGTCCCAATTAGCTCTTTTTGCAAGGGTATTTACTTACCCTCACAAACATTGTCGCAAAATACTATATTTCTTGTAGTGAATCCCACTACGCATAGGGTTGTGAAGACTAGATTAACTTCCTAAAAGCAAGGCGAAACCAATGCCAACTCCCTATACAAACTAGAACTTAACTGTGCACACTATATTGGATAATATGTACAGAGAGTAGTACTAGCTGCCTACAGTTGGGGCGTACCCACGTCCCGACTTAAAAGAAGCAATAGACCAGATCCCATGTTTGTTTCCACATCCTAGATGTCCGAAGGCAATATGACCGACCAAGTGTCCGAAGGAAAACATGAACGATTCCATAATCACATTCTATATAGATAATATAGCATTTTTCTAGAAGAAGTTAAGCATACATATGCTTTCCTGATATCTTGCCTAGTTCCCTTATCATCGAACCTAATTTTCTACTGTAGCAGACGCTACACATTCAAGTACACATATACTATCTATACATGTTATCAAGAGTGATGTAGGATGCAAATGTAGATGTCGTGCTAACTGAATAGACCAAAATACCATTTTTTTTTCGTTTGTGTCTCAGTCTAATCAGTATAGACCCTGGCTGTTCATGAACTCCTCACTTATGCCTAATTGGCAAGTCACATAAGTTCCTAAGTCTCATAGTTGTCTAGGTAAGAGTAAATCTCAAGTTTAATTTATTGCACTTAAGCCCCTGAAGTATGAGTAAATTGCAGTTCAGTCCCTGTTCAGTCAGATCAGCCAAATTCAAGTCCCGATAGACACAATTAGATTCTAGATGTTATGAAACTATGACAGAGACATGAGGTAATGTCCTGCATCATGATTTGAGTGCTTGACTAGAGAAATTCTAAAACTATTTTTTAACCCCTCCGAGACAGCTTAGTTGAACTCGAATTTCCAGAAAGTGGTACTTGGTAAAACTTGACCCTTAGCCTTAAAATGTTATGATGAACAACTTTCCATAGGGACACTTTGGTAAATTTAGTCATTTGATGATTCAAATCAGAAAGTCAAAGTTGTGTTGAAGTCTTCTCAACCAGTCAACTTCACAGTCACTGGCTAGTCAAATGACAAATATATTTGAGAAATTGAGAACATGGTTTTGAAGGTTGAGCATTGAGGTTTCCAGATCATAATTGTACTCCTGAGAACTCAGATAATTCAAGGAGGCAAAATTAGTCAAATTTTAATAGAAAACATTAGTCCATCACTTTAGAATATGAAT
Organism: Linanthus parryae; assembly: GCA_023055425.1. NCBI lineage: Eukaryota > Viridiplantae > Streptophyta > Magnoliopsida > Ericales > Polemoniaceae > Linanthus > Linanthus parryae. The sequence goes on along the minus strand of JALGPY010000003.1, from coordinate 120,353,810 downwards.
GAGAGTTTTTAGAATTTCAAGTTAGTAACTATGAGTTTTATTTCTGAGCAATCTGTTAAGGATGTGGAAAGTTCTCTTTTAGGAAATATTTAGAGTGTTATTAGCCAGCTTCTCATATGAAAAAGCATAATAAAGTTTTCTCATATATTCACAGAGTTATAATTGACAGAACTTGGGAGCTTGATCCCATTTTTAGTGATTTAACGGTTAGTTAGCTAGTTTGAGCTAGATTTGAGGAAAATCCACGAGGAATCAGGAAGAGACTCGTAAAATATGATATATATCATTTATATTTAGCTTTTCAAAGAAAGAAACATATCACAGTTTCATTCGATGTTCAAAGACATATGATCAGTTCAAAACAGCTATTTATGTCAGTTCCAACACTTTGAAGAATTGTGAATGTTTCACAGTTTCAAAGGGTTTTATGGATGCACTTTGCAGGACTAAGGAGATTGAGAGGGTGGATTGAGTCATTAAAAACATGTTTGTAGCCCACAAAAGTGGGAAGAAGTAGAATAAACCGAAGTTCATTTCATCAAGTTGAAAGTTGGGCAATATCATTGAATTAAGAGCAGGGTATGCTTGCACTGTTTGGCAGCAACTTTAAGCCAATTTTCAGGATAATTAGAGTGAAAATCATGGGTTCTAGTTAAAATGAGATTTGCAGAGGGAAACATAGGGAATCCACATAGTCCAAGATCCCCATAACACAATTCTTGATGAAAGAGATACAAGGATCTAAAGTTGACCCTTTATGCGGGTCATGAACTGAAACTTCAAGAATGAGCAAAACCCTCAATCTTTGATCACAATTTAAGGGTTTTAAAGAGGAAGAGAGATCAATAAAATTTGTAATGCAAGTAGAATAACAGTATCTAATAATCTAGAAAGGGGGGTTGAATAGAGTATAGAAACTTTTGCTCAAAACCAGTATTTTAAAACTTTAAGTAGTTGTGCAGTTGATATCTCAAAGTTTTGGAAATGATTTGAGATGCTAGAGATACAACTGCAGCTCACAGAAACTTCAAATTTTTGAGATTGGAAATCCTCCAAAGCTTTGTAGCTGACTGTTCTTTACTGGAATGAAAGGCAATCAAAATAAATAACAGAGACACAGGAACTTTTACAGAGTTCAGTCACAACTGGACCTAGCCTCTGCCTGAGGGATCTAATCCCTCCAAGATTTCAACACAACTTATTATTAATCACCCAGATTTAGCCCTAGATCAAGCCTAAGTGAGCTACCTTACACTTATACTTCTTGTGGTTCTCAACCTATCTAGTTACCAGCTACAACATGTTGAAACAATAAGAACCTCTTGTTGTTCACTTCAACAACCAAACTACTAAGTTTTGTGAGGTTTTAGAAACATAGAATGAATAATACAATTCAGTACAAGTAGAAGAACTCAGAAAAAGATAAGTTGATGAAGCTTGGAAGAGTTCTTCTTATCTGATGAATGATCTTCTCCTGTTGAAGTGTTGATTGGCTTGATTGTTTGAAGAGTTTTGTAACTTGAACTCTCTTGTTTGTAACTCTCTTCAAAACCTACGTTGATCAACCACTCTCTATGTGTCTCTTGTCGGAAATTCAAATTCAGATCTTACACCAACACTCTGCAACACTTCTGAGAGATTTTAGGAACTGATTTCCCATAAATCCTCTCCCCATATATGCTTCTTTCAACAGCTATGCTAGGATAGCTATCTGAGTTGTTTGTGAAATTTGGGACGACCAAAAAAACTTGCACAAACTCAGCAAAAAATATCAAACAACATCTAGACAAAATATCAACAAAATTTGATATGTCACAGACAGACAGTGGGCTTACTTTGCCTTAGGTTAAATTCAGTTTCAGTATCCAACTGAATCAACGTAACTATGAATAAATATAAAATAAGTAATAAAGAGTTAGAATAACTCAATACTCAGTTCTTAATCCAAATGATTCATAATCCATACACAGATTTAGTTAGATGAACTTGGCAGTATATAGTCATCATAAAATCTCAAAGCTTTGGAGCTTTGACTGCTAGTTCACACATTTGATCCTTGATGCTTAATCCTGCAATATGTGTTTATACCTACCAAAACAAGACTCAATAATATTTGCAGAATTCATTAGTGAATGATAAACTCAATCTTCAATCCAAATCAATAAGCATGCAAACACAGAAACATATAACCACAATATAAGCATATGAACAGTACAATATATCAAAGCTTTGAAGCTTTGATACTTAGTATTGTTTCTCAACTTCTGATTTGGTTTTCATCATCAAGGAACCAAAGCTCCCCCTAAGTTTATGAACTCATTCCATACTCAACAGCTTCTGTTATATCAATCTCCCCCTTGATGAAAGACAAAACAAATATTATTGATAATCCAAGATTTTCTAGATTTCCTGCAACTCAAACACAGCAGTAAGACTAGATAATATTAAATCACAGCATATAACACATTGTTTCTCCAAAACACATCACACAAGATCATAAAGATAAACCTGATGCATAGAATAAGAACAAAAATCCAACATCCTACAGTATCCATTCAAATTATTACATACCCAAAAATCAAGAAAAACTAGGTACTAGAAAAACTAGCACATAAAACAGATAACTTCTCCCCCTTTTTGACTTTCATCAAAAGTGTAATGTAGGATGATGTTTAGAGGGTTTATATTTAAAGAAAAACAAAAACTTCAGGACTTAAGAGAAAAGATAGAAAAGAAGAAACGGGCTTCAAGGCTTTGAAGTTCCGGCTCCAACACTCTTCTTAGCAGTCTTCTTCCCACTCTGAGTTTTTTTCTTACCTTTATCCTTAGCCTCTAATTGCTCTTCCTCAGCTGTTTCAGCATCTGACACTTTTTCAGTTTCAGCTTGCTCTTCCCTCTGCTCAACTTGTTCAACAACTTCTTCATCTTGTGCTTCCACATTCTCAGTTTGAATACCAGCTACCACTTCAGCAATAACTTCATCAACCTTAGCAGCTTCTTTCTCAGCAGCCTCCTCAACTGTCTTCTCACTACCAGATTCCTCATTAGATTGATCAAACAAGTCCTTAGAAGCAAGAATAATTGGGACCTTCTTCTTTTTCTTTTTCTTCTTCTTCTTCTTCTTCTTCTCCTTCTTCTTCTTCTTATTCTTCTGTTTCTTCAATGCTTCCCCAATGATCTCATCTGAATCCATACTGGTTTCTCTGCTCTCTGAAGATGGTATTTTCTCTAAGTTCAAGCCTTTGATAATCATATCCAACTTACCATTCATCAAACCTTTGAACTTCACAAAGTCAGTTGACATATCAAATATTCCTTGTCTAAGATCTTCAATACCATCTTCTAAGACTTCAACCTTGTCAAGAATCTGTGAGAAGTCTAAGCTACCTGGTACCTTAGGTGTTGTAGCTGCTCTGGGTTTGATGAACTCTTTCTCCTTCAAATCTTTCGCAGTTAACTCAGAATAGAACTTCCATTTTCCTTTAACAGTCTGAACTATCCCAATCCTTTGAAAAGATGCCTCATCCACTATTCCAAAACCAGTTGTGATTTTCTCCTCATCCTCCAAGGGTACTCCAAAATGCTTGAAAAAATAAGGAAATACATTGGCATAGAACAAAAGAATGATTCCTAGTCCTAGTACCACCGTACACCATACGTTCCATGACAACAGTAGGCAAGTCAATCTCAAACCCTTGACAAATCAAGTACATCAGCGCTAAAACCCTATCCGTCACCAGTTCTTTGGAATGCTCCGTGGGAACTACACATCTCATGATAATGGATAACATAATTTTGACTTCACTGTTACACACAGAATGTGTTAACTGTTTGGATCCAGTAGGGGTTCCTTCCAAGAAAAAAAAGACTTAGCTAACTCCATACATTCCCTCCTATCTGGATGCTCATTAACCTTGTATTTCCTAGGAACTCCCAAAACTTTGGCAAACACCCTATAGTCTAACTTCATGTCAATCCTAGCAACCTTAGATGTCAAGATAAAGTTATCACTATCATTCAATTCTTGAACCAAAATCAAGTATAAAAGCCTAGTTAACCTAGGATATGCCTCAGAATATGGATTTAACAACTTCCCAACAGAAGACTCTCTTAACTTCCTAATGTAGTCTATATCCAATTTCTCCAATAACTCAGTACTTATAAGACTACAGTAGGAAATTTTCGATGATGCATACCCATCCATCCACACAGCTTTAACTTCAGATTGATAAACCAAGACTCTGGTAAAAGATGCTTACCAAAACAAGAAGTTTTCTTAGTCTTTAATGCACTATGCTTAACCCTCTTCTTCTCAAATGGTGGATCTGTCTTCTTATCCTCTGGCATCTTTTTCTCTTGAGATGGAACATCCTTCTTCTCACCTTTCTCTTCAGCAACCTCCTTTTTCTTATTCTTACTAGATTAATCTCCTTGATCTTTTCCTCCCTGCTCCTTAGTTTTCACAACTTCCTCTGTTGCTGACTAAGATTCAGACACTCCTTCTGGCTCTTCTTGAGCTACTTTACCCTTTCTGATCTTCTTTGAAGGTGGAGAAGATTCATGAACACTTGTCATCTCCTCAGAATCTGATCCATGAATTGTGATCTTCCTATTTGCCTTCCTCTTTATCCTCTTCCCTGAACTCTGAACTTGCTGCTTGATCCTCTCTGATTTTTGCTCCATTGGGTCTAGGGTTTTACAAAGAAATTGAGGGAAATATAGAGACAGGGAGAAAGAGGTGAAGAATGAGAGAAATAAGCCCTGATGTTGGCTTAAGTAGGTAGAAGAGTTTGATTGAAAGTAGGAATGCATGCAAATCAGATATAAAAGATTTCAAAAGGATATTTTGGGATATTTTGTCAAAATCTCTGAACGTGTGAAATATTATGTAATTATATAAAAGATAATAAAAAATATTCCATGATCCAATTCCTACTACCTATATAAAAGAAGTTACGGCCAGTTTGCGTGGCAGTGGTGGTCCAATTACGTGCTGCCAATTCGGACCAAGTGCCAGCGAAATGCCTACGTAATAGTGACGTGTAGAAAAGGTCCGTTATGCCCTTGCTGACATGGAACAGGTAGGCTGTGGTTGAAGGGCGATATTGTCATTTGAGATGTCCCCGTTTGGTCTGGGCTGTAGAACATGAACTTCGTAGTCGGTGTTCTTGTTGGTGGGACAGGTGGCTATGCTCCGAGTAGCTGTGGCTGGTTTCCGGCAATCGTTAGTGGGACAGGTGTCGACTTCTTGCCATTCATTCTTAGAATGTGGGAGAAGGCTCTTCTGATGTTGGTGCCATTTGTTGATCTATTGTCACCACGTCAGTTCTTTTGTCTCTCTCCGTCTCTGTATTTTCTGCGGTTTCTGGGTTTTGTTTTCGCCGGCGGCCGGAAATTGGTACGGTGGGTCGTGCGTTATTTGGTAGTTGGTGTGTGTAACGGTTTGTTAGGTTCTGTAGGGGTGTTGAATTGGGTTTTTGACTTGGGTTTTACCTCTTTTTTTTTTGGGGGGGGGGGGTTTCTTTTTGTCTTTAATGACCCGAAGGTTTTCTGAATCGGGGCTTCGGGCAGTTGGTGGGGTTTGGGGGTGGGGGTTGGTTGGGGGGGTTTTATTTGGTTGATTGTGAATTGAATATTTACTCTGCCATGTGGGTTGTTGTGATACTTTCTTGCATGTGTGTTTTTTATGATGATGATTAACAAATAGGTATTTGTATGTGGTTTGATTGCCTGCATGTGTGTGTTGTTGGGTTTTTTTTGTTGGCTAATGGTGTTATTACTGCATGTAGAAGTGTGCTATATATACGTATGGGCTCTGCAGGTGGTGGTTGTAGCCAGTTGATAAGATGATGCTTGGTTAGTATGATTCACATTTGCTTACATTCAGCGTTGGTGTTTGCAGGTTGATCATCTGTTGCTTGAGCAAGGAATTCGTTGTGATCGCTTATCTGGTATGTTCATATCTGTAAGAGTTGGCAGTGTGTGTTTTGTTTGATGCCTGTTGTATGTTGCTGTGTTTCTGTTCTGGCTTGCTAGCGTGTGGGATTTGTGTCTTGCCATCCCTTTGGTTTTTTGTTTGTTTGTTTGGTTTACTTACTTTTAACTGGTTTAGTGTGTAATGCTGGCTCAGTGTCTTAAGCTGGTATGTTTATTTTAATAATGAGGCATCTCGGTCAGGTTGGAATCGGTATAAATCATGCGTAAGCTGGGTCGATGGTGCGACCGAAAATTTGCGATGGAAATGTGGTTTGTCCACTGCTTGGTTCTTTGGTATAGATTTTGTGTCTGTGATGTTGTTACCGTGGTTGAAGTTAATTGATGTTTGTGGCTTTCTGTAGTGTGTGGCCTGTAGTTTCTAAATGCCTACAGGTAGTCTTGGGAAACGAACTCGCCGGGGTTTAGTGGGGGAGGAGCTAGCACGCGGTTCAGGATTATCTGCAGGAGTTAACACTTCTGCCCCGGCTCTGCGGCCGTCGGGTAGACCGTGGTCGGAAAATGCGAATAGTGGGCCTTCATCTGCAGGAGGTAATACGTCTGCCATGGCTCCGCGGCCGTCGGGTAGACCGCGGGGGCGTATTGCGAATCCCAGCCCGTCTGTGCACAATGCAGATGTAAGGGGCTCTGTTACTGGTCCTGTTGTCTATACTGCGATACCAGGTAGTAGTGTGCAGGCACCTAGGTATGCTTCCCCGTATCCCATGCCCGTTGGATCCATGGCTATTAGGGGTTCTGGCCTGAATAGACCGTCTGTTGGTTTTGCGGTCGGATATGGTACTGCTTTGGATGCCTATAATGGTTTACCAAATACTGTGCTGTCATACATGCCAGCTGTGTCATCTGGGTTGCCGAATATTGCTCCAGGTGCGTCGGGTTCTTCATCGCCAGGTTCATTACAGCATCCACACACTGTCTATGCGTCTTCTGGGAATAGAGGGACCTCTGTCGTACCTCCTGCTGGATTTGTGGGTGAATGTAATAGTCGTGCTGGCGGTGCTGCTCGGGTTCCCCAACCACCCCGTTAGTCTTCTTTCCTCGATTATGGCTTCATTTGTATTTATATGTGTGTTCAGTTATGGTTTGATATATGTTAATTGTTTTTTTATTCGGTTGTGTAGGGCAGAGACGTACGAAAAAGTGGGAGGGGGGTGCTCCGCCCCCGCCTATGGAGCCAAGCATGCTGCCCTCTCCACGGAGATGTCCACATTGTGATGCTAAATTATTTGCGTATGAACCAGATGGCTTTTGCTGCAGTGAGGGGTGTGTAGTCCTTGCCCCTCATGAGATCCCAAATTCGTTGGCGGAGTTGCTTCTGTCCGACAATGTGACTAGCGAAGATTTCCGGAATAATATTCGTGCATACAATTGCCTGTTCTCATTCACTTCGATGGGTGTGAAAGCTGATCCTGACACGAAAAATAAAAGCAAAGGGATCTATACATTCCGTGTACAAGGGCAGATATACCACTACATTAATGATATTGATCCTGGCCAACAACCTCCTAGATATTTACAGGTTTATTTCTACGATCCAGCCTTCCAGCTGCAAAGCCGAGTGAAGGCTTTTGAAAATCTTGATCCGGCTGTTATTTCATGCTTGACTGATATTCTAGAGGCCAATCCTTATAACCAGTCATTTCAGTCTATTAGTGCAAGCCCTGAATTTGCTGATTGTGATGTGCGGATTAAATGTGACCCTGGACTTGATCAGCGAACGCAAAATTTACCTACATCTGATCAGGTTGCAGCAATTTGGATTGACGATGAGTCGCGTGCTGGTAAATACGTCCGTGATATTAGGGTGAGGCATAAGGGTGGTGAAGCAAAGAGTATTCAGTATCATCTGGGTTGTTTTGATCCGCTTCAGTATCCTATCATGTTTCCTCGTGGGCAGCCTGGATGGCATCCTAGAATTAGTAAAAAGCCTCCGAAAAAGAAGCCACGAAAAGGTAGTTTGATGTTGTTACTTAGTATGTGTGAGTTTATATTACCAGTGTCGTTGTGTGTGCTGTGTTGCTGAATAATGAGCTTCTAATTGCAGGTCCAACCGATGCAGAGTCTGACAGTGCAACTGTTAGCTGTCGTCAGTATTACTGCTACCGGTTACAGATGCGAGATATACGCCGGTCATCGATGTTGTTCTTTGGGCGTCTGCTTCAGCAATACATGGTCGATATGTATGTGAAACTTGAGACAAGCAGGCTAGATTATGTGCGTCAGCATCAGGACACTATCCGGGCGGAACTTTACCAGGGAATACTGGACAGCATCACTGCAGGTGAAATGAACCCAAATAATGTCGGGCGTCAAGTCGTGTTGCCACCGTCTTTTGTAGGTGGGCCCCGTGATATGAAGCGTCGTTACCAGGATGCAATGGCTTTGGTGCGTAAATACGGCAAACCTGATTACCTTGTCACGATGACATGCAATCCCAACTGGGCAGAGATTCGTGCGGAGCTTCTACCATTTGAGCAACCTCAAAACCGGCCTGATTTAGTAGCGCGAATCTTCCGGGCGAAAACAGTAGAATTCAAGCGGGATTTGATTGATAGGGAGATACTTGGCCCAATTGCTGCTTACACCTACGTGATTGAGTACCAGAAGCGGGGTCTACCACATGTGCATTTCCTACTGATTCTAAAGAAATTTGCCAAGTTAATGAGCCCTGATAGAATTGACAAGTACATATCTGCCGAAATACCTGACCCGCATGCAAATCCTCATTTACATAATGCAGTGAAGAAACATATGATGCATGGTCCATGTGGTGAGTTTAACCGACGGTGCCCTTGCATGCGACCTAAAACTGGCTGCAAGAACAAATATCCTCGGGAATTTTCAGATGTTACAAGGACTGGTGATGATGCGTTCGCATTTTATCGCCGGCAAAGAAATGGCCGAACTGTTGAGGTGAGAGGTCAAACATTGGACAACAGGTGGGTTGTGCCGTATAATCCTTACTTGCTTGCTAAGTATGACTGCCACATAAATGTGGAAATATGCTCAACCATAAAAGCTGTTAAATATCTGTACAAATATATATACAAAGGTCACGACAGGGTTGTGTTCCAAGTGATATCGGAACAGAAGGGTTGCATAGATGAAATAAAGGCTTTTCAGTCTGCTAGATGGATTTCCCCGCCTGAAGCTGCTTGGCGTATCTTCAAGTTCCCTTTGAATGAGATGTATCCTCATGTCACTGTCCTGCAGCTTCATCTACCTGGAATGCAGTCCATTACATTCAACAAATATACGAAACTCGCGTATATCGCGACGGATAAGAAATATAAGAAGACGATGTTAACCGAATATTTTGAAACAAATAAACGGGATCCAGAAGCTAGGCGGTGGCTCTACAGTGAGTTTCCTGAACATTATGTATGGAATTCTACGAAATCGGAGTGGACGCCTCGGAAGAGAGGTGATGCTATTGGTCGTATAGTGGCTGCTAATCCCGCGGAAGGTGAGCGTTTCTTCTTACGTATACTTCTAATGCATGTCAGAGGTGCAGAGTCATACGAGCATCTTCGGACCGTCGGTAATCATGTGTGTGAAACATATCGTGAGGCTTGCGAAAAGCTTGGGCTGCTTGAGAAAGACACTGCATTAGAAGATTGTCTAGAAGAGGCTACAACGTTCCAGATGCCACACACTTTACGACGACTGTTTGCTACCATTCTGGTGTTCTGCCAGCCGAGTAATCCTCGGCAGCTGTGGGAACGATTTTATGCTAAGCTTTCTGAAGACTATCGTCGTGGAGAAGCCAATAGTGAAGGTCAGGTCCTTTCAAGAACCCTAAGACATGTGAACATGGTTCTTGAGTCAATGGGAAGGCAGTTAAGAGATTATAACTTGCCAATGGATATTAATGGTTCCGATGAAGTTGCACCGCTAAATCGAGAGATCGATGAAGAGTTAGCAATTCCTATCCCTCCAGAAGACATTGCGGCATCGAAGCAACTGAATGAGGACCAGCAAACTGCATATGATGTAATCATTGATCATGTTTTGCGGAAGAAAGGTGCGTGTTTCTTTGTTGATGGGCCTGGTGGGACTGGGAAGACATTCCTTTACAGAGCTATCCTCGCTCGTATTCGTGGCATGGGTTATATTGCATTGGCCACTGCCAGCACAGGTATTGCAGCATCCAATTTGCCTGGGGGTCGAACAGCGCATTCTCGCTTCAAGCTACCTCTAGACACAAAAGAGAAGAGTTGCTGCAACATTGGGAAGCGGACTGCCTTAGCAGAGCTGATTCGACAATCAAGTGTAATTATATGGGATGAGGTCACAATGGCAAAGAAGCAGAATATCGAGGCTTTTGAATCTATGCTCCGCGATATATGCTCGAGCAACGAATTGTTTGGAGGGAAGGTTGTTGTTTTCGATGGTGATTTTAGGCAAGTACTACCTGTGACAGTGCGAGCAACGAAGGAGGAATGCATATGTAACAGCATTGTTGCTTCACACCTGTGGCCTCATATGCGCTTATTACGTCTAACGGCGAACATGAGGGCAATACATGATCCATCTTTTGCGGAGTTTCTTTTATCAGTCGGGGATGGCAGCTTGCAAGAAAATGATGAATCCTTATTAAAGCTACCGCAATCAATGGTTGTGCCTTTTGTAAATGAGAGAGCATCGATTAATGCTTTCATTGACTACGTTTACCCTAACTTTGAAAGAAATTGTTTGAAGTCTGATTACCTTGTCTACCGGGCCATCTTGACACCAAGAAATGATTGTGTTGATTTACTGAATCAAATTTTACTTGGTAGATTCCCTGGTAACACACATGTCTACACAAGTTTTGATCATTGTCTTCCTGGTAGCCGAGATAATCATTCCTTAGAGTTTTTACATACTCTTACACCTAATGGACTGCCTCCTCATGAGCTGCGCTTAAAACGTGGTTGTCCTGTGATGTTGTTACGAAATTTAGATCCATCTGCCGGGCTGTCTAATGGTATTAAACTCATTTGTAAAAATCTCCTCCCTAATGTCATACATGCTGAAATAGCTATAGGACACAATAAAGGGAAGGATGTCTTCATACCTAGGATACCACTCAGGCCATCTGAGACAGATAACTACCCAGTTGAGTTTGAAAGAAAACAATTCCCAGTCCGACCATGCTTTGCTATGACAATTAACAAGTCCCAAGGCCAAACTTTGCAGTATGTTGGTATTTATCTTCCTCAACCAGTGTTCTCGCACGGTCAACTCTATGTTGCATTATCTCGAGCAACGTTGTCTGCGTCAGTGAAAATTTTAATGCATCCACTTGATAATATCCAAACTGTTGACAGTACCCAGAATGTTGTGTATAAACATTTGCTGCGTCGAGCATCGGGGCAATTAGAATAGTAATTCACAACAAGAATAGCATATACTATATATATATATATATACTTTTTTTTTTTTTTGGCCATGCTTTCGTCCGTGTCACTGGAAATACCACACATGAATTATGGCCCCGAATATGTGCTTGCTATAATCTTGCCTGGCTGTATTATTGTGGTTTAAATTTGTTGTTCGTTTGATTTTGATATATCAAATGTGCTTGCTGCAAGGTTAAATGATCACGTGATTATGCATCGAGTTTTTTTACGATCTGAAAAGCATGTAACTACAAATATGGTGCTTATATATGCTGTTTGTCTGTTGCTGTTGTAAACTAGGGATGGAAAGTGATATGCTGAAGTTATCTGCCCTAACTGATCAATTGAAAGAATGGAAGATTAAACTTCGTGTCGTTGAGAAGTACCGTGCAACAACAGCTCGATTTGGCAATACTAAGTATCAGCAATATGTCCTTTGTGATAGCGAGGTTAGTTAATGAGTAGTACACTGACCTCACCCAATACCTGTGTCATATTCATCATTACCTGGTTTGTTCTGTGCAGGGCAAAAAGATACAGGCCACAGCTTTTGATGCTGAAATTGAAACGTTTGACAAACAGCTACATCCATATCATTCATACTGGTTCAGTGATGGAGTTGTACGCCGTGTTAACCCGCAACATCGCTACATTGATCACGATTATGTCCTTGTTCTGGATCCTCAGATGAAAATTGTACCAGTCGAAGATGCTGCAGATGAAAGAGGAACTACTACGTACAACTTCAAGACTCTGACTGATGCCCGCGAGCTCATCGGGAAACCTGACAAATTTGGTAGTTTCCCCCAATATTTTAGCACTGCATCGCTTGCTGTGTTGTTTATGCGTTGCTCTTATTTAGTTGTGCTTGTCATTGCTGTGCTTGCCGTGGCTGTCTTTCTTCGTTCCATCAAAATTTACATACTCACAATATATGTATCCATATGCAGATGTTGCAGTCATAATCATAGCTGTCATGTCGCCGAAAACAGTGCCATGGAAGGATTCGAGTGCTCGTTCGAAGGTTCGAGATATAGTTGTTATTGACAATACGTAAGTTCTCGGATGTGCCTTGCTTACTTCTAATATACTGTTCTGCGTCTATTCTTGTTAGTTAGGTGTGATCACATTATACGCAGCGGAAGTTCTTAAATCAATAGTATAATTAAATATTGTCTCCAACAGTGCAAATAATGCTTTGTTATGCTCTGTAAAGTAATAGAAGAACGAAAGCATACCAGATCAACATTAAGCTTGTATAATGTGACTTGTGAGCAATGAACCATCAGTGTATGCAATCTAGATATTCTTGATTTGCCTGATAAATTAATATGAGCATGTATAACACCTGTATGTTCCTCGGCTTCATGAATTTTGGTTCGTTTATACTGGTATGGAATGCAGATATGAAATATACATGTTATATATATGTAAGATGTGTTTAGTTATTTATGGTGCTGAAAATTGTTATGTAATCGATGATATCATGTGGTGTCTTTTCCCTTCCCGCTTTCTGGATCTTATCCACTATATCTATTTGCTGTTTTCTCTAACTTCATTTGCCTTGCCAAACAGTTTGAGTCCAGTGTGCCTTTCGGCTTGGGATGAGATAGCAACCACTGATGCAGAAAAACTGGCCAAGTTAGCAAAGTCCCAGCCGGTGGTCATCGTCACTAATGTTGTGGCATCGAAATACTCCGGTATCGACATGATATCTTTTGATGAAATGTTGACGTATGATATGTTATGTTTGTACCTACTGCTATGTTCATAATTTGTTTTGCCTGTGCCTCCCAGGATTCTCCTTGAAAACTACTATGTCTACAATGTTCTTGACTGACGTTCCTGATGCACGGGTTGATGAATTGTTGGATTGGTAAACTGCCTTCATTATCTACCTATATGTAGTCCATAGGTTTTCGTCCGGTAGTATATGTTAACAGTCTAAAGATCTTGCAGGCGCGATGCTAACTACGAGAAAATTGATGCTATCAGTGACCCTGAGATGCTACTGAAAAAGAAAGTTGCCAATACTTCTACATCTGAGTTCAAACTTGTGAGGATTGCAGACTTACCAAGTACTCCGGTAACTTGTCCTGTCTAGCATTGTAACCGCAGGCAAGTTTATCTATGATGTTCCCGATTGAATTAATCTTGTTTTGCATTGCAGCAGGCTGGTTCTGATGAAATCTGGGTGAGAGTGTCTGTTGTTGTAGCACCATGTAGTCAGCGGCCGTGGTATACCGCGTGCAACAAGTGCAACCGGGCTACTAACCACGTGCTAGGCGAAGTATTTGCTTGCCCGGGCTGTGAAAAAAATGACTGCATTTCTGCACCATGGTATGCGGCATTCCATCTCACATAATTTTTTCGAAGTTAATGTTTACCAATTCAATAACTCATGTCATCTATGATTGTATACACAACAGTTTATTCGTGAACAACGGTGTCTTTCTCATGTAAGTATATGATTTCTAATTGTGATGTAAACAAATTGATATCGTGCAGGGGGCGCCTCGGAGTTCGAATTGGTGATGGCAGTGGTGAACTTGAGGTTGCTATATTTGGACATGCTGTTGAAACTGTGCTAAATAAGAGTGCGGTTATCCTGTCTGCAATGACTCCAGATGTAAGCTAACTACGCCCATATGTCGCGATTTCGAGTTGAAATGCAGCTGACTCCATGGGATGTTAATTAATATAGTTGTCTTATATTACCATGCAGGAACAAAGCGATGTGTTGTCCAAGGCGAATGATGCAGCGGTAGACAAACGATTCTATTTCCGCCTGGCTCCATCCAACAGCAAGAATCCACGCTGGCTTAACAAGTGGAGTGTTCGCCAAGTTGAGATTGCATAAAATTAACTCTGTGATGAAGGCCTGTAAAACTATATGATCAGATATGTATGTAGATATAAGGACTGCACTTAGCAGTGAGTCCTGGAGATAGCAGTGCATAAAATTAACAACTTGTGCTTACACAGTTGTTATTTTTATGCCTTTTGCTAATATTTTTTTGTGCAGTTTCAAAGCAGAACATGGCAGTCATTTTATGCATGTGAAGATGCCATACTATATAGTTTCATGTTCTGTTGTAGTGGCAAGGGTAAGGTAATGTCTCCAATCATAGCAGAGACCTGGGTATTTTTTGGGTACACTTTTGGGACAACATATGTGTAATATAACATATAATGTTTTGTTTGTTTTATATCGGTGCTTTTCCTTCATACATTTTCCTACGCCATTTCTAATATTTATTTATTGCACATCCATCTTTTTAAGATATCCAGCTTCACATTGTTTGCTGGCAATCCAATGTTGTTTAACGTCAATAATTTTCTATGATTCATGTATTTGCATATATTATTCGACTTGGTGTCTAATTATTGTTGTGTCATTGTAAAATAGACGTCTTTTATAGACATCTATACGAAACTTACTATGTACACATTGTTTTGATGCAATTAGCAATTAGTTAAATAAACCTACGCACAAATCATGCTGGTGTGATAGATGACATAGCAGTTTAAACTTTGATGAATACAAAATCTTAATAAGATTAGTTATTAGTAAGATTGCAACCTTAGTACAATGCAAGACTAAACTCCAATTTATACGTAATAATCTTTCGTGTAATTTTTAAACGCCGATGCAGATATATTAATTTCTAAAACGAAGACTCTATTAGTTCTCAGCAAATAACTATTATGTATTAGTTCTTGATTAAACTCGGCCAATCATATGCATAATATTAAATATCTACACACAGGAGGGCCTGCACTGCAATTTTAATCGAATATAATAAATTAATCGCGCAAAACTTCGTTGGGTATTCATGACCACCCACTGCTCCTCCCACCCAACCCTTCATATTGCAAGTCTTAAGTATCGCCGCCAAGCTTCACCTGCTTCAGGTACGTTTCGTTTAGGGTTTTCCTTCCAATCTGTAATTTCACATGAAAAAAAAAAAGGATTTGCACAAGTTCATAAGAGTACCTGCTTATGTATATGTGCACAACTCATTGAAATCAGCTATCACTTGTTTGTGTTATTGTGTTCGACAATTTCAGTCTGCAGTGTTTGCAATTGCATGCCAATAGTGACAGTTTGTTTTTCCCCCTTTGATATTGTTTCTGTACTTTTGCTTGTATATACTATTTCATCAAAGTATGCATGCTCAAGATGCGTATTCAATTTCCCGCTGAATTAGTCTTCCCGAAGATTTGAACTGCGTAAATGAATAAATACAGAATACACAAGTTGTTGGGTACTTTGAACCGCATTATGTTTGTGTCACTGTGACAATGCATAACTATGTTATGATCCTTCCGGTTTGTCACTGTAATGTGCGTTTGTGTGTGTGTGTGTGATTCAATATGAAGTTATTAAAGAACTGATGTGGTTGCCATTTGTATACACAGCCTACATTCTATAATCAAACATTAGCAGTTAAGGCCTCAGCATTGGAATCAGTATGAATTTCTTCAAAGTTATCGTATCCAGTGATCCAGAAAATGACAGACTGGTAAGCTTATATATAAAGCTCCTAATGCCAGTGTATGACTAAGTTCGAAAATAGTTATTAACTACATGTTGTGCATACAAGGAACTTAACAATATTATTTCAAGCAAACAATCTAATCAACCGTTGTTCCGCTTGCAGTCCTTGCCTCGTATCTTTGTTGATGTGTACAAGAAAGATGTTGGAAAGATTGTCCAGCTACGAACTCCCTCCGGAGCAATCTTTGACACAACGATTCTTGCAGGCAACAGTGAACTGTATCTTAGCAATGGGTGGAAAACTTTGGTGAAATGCAACTCAATCACTTTGGGATATTTTGTCTTCTTCAAATTTAGATCGAACCTGAGCTATGATATAAGGATAATGGATCCCACGTGCACCGAAATCACTTACCACAGTATTTTTAAGCAGGAAAGCAACGCTACTACTGGCATTAAAGAAATAGCACCTCGCTTCTTCAAGCTTTACGATCCATTTAACAAGAAAGATACCACCCTGGTAACAATGTCGGGCAATTTGTGTATATGTTCTCCTTAATTACAATTTATTGATTAGCTACCTCTGTTGGATAACCATTTTCCTTGTGCAGCGGATCCCTCCAAAGTATGTTGCTCGTCACTACGACAGCATCGCGCCCATTGTTCGCCTGCATGTGCCCAACGGGGCATCGTGGAATATCTGCATCGATCAAGTAGATAATGAGCATTACTTTGGCATGGGGTGGCTTCAATTTTCCAGTGCTTATCGCATCCCTCCTAAGGCTGTACTTATGTTCAAATATGAACGCAATTTGAATTTCAAGATCCGTATCATGGATGAATCTGCTGTGGAAATCAACTACGGGCTCAATTCTTCTGTCATTCGACTGGGTCCACAAGAAAATCATGCTCTCGCTCGTGCGCAAGCTCACAACACTGAAGTGCCATTCTTTGCATTCCGCATCATTCATTCTTACACTACGAGAAAGGGCGGAGTTGTAAGTACTTAATTTCTAATTCCTTGAGACATTTGCATTGATGCATGATATCAACAGGTTATTTAAAATTGTGCAGAACATTCCTACATATTTTGTACGAGAATACTTGACTGACACCCCGAACAAAGTGTGGCTAGAAACATCGGATAATGGCTACATGAGATGGGAAACAACATGTGGGTTCACGCACGCAGGAAATCCTTTCCACCGTCGTCTTTCTTGGTTTAAATACGTGCTGCATTCTCAGCTAGCGCTTAATGATGCATGCGTGATTGAATTGGTTGATCCCAGTATTCCAATGTTTCGGGCAACAGTCTACCGCCAATAATTTGTCATGCGTAGCAATCATCTGTACTATCTGTGTATGCTCTTTGTTATGTTACTCGTCGTTTTTTTTCCCTTCTGCAGAACTGCATTGCTAATGTAATGAGAACAAAGCTAACAGTTGTCTGTTTTAATAAGCTTTTGTGAACAGATGTTTCATACATGTGTCGTACGCATCATCTGATTTGGTAAAACTTGATGTCGATCATATATGCAAACTCAATTTATGCTAAGGTGTATTTTTTGATGAGTGTTGCTCCGTTGGTAACTTGACCGCACCTAAATTTCACCAAGATATATAGTATGGTCAGTTGTTTGTTTAATTGTGGTCAGTTTTAAGCTATCGTCATTGTTTGCGCATTGTGATATTTAACGATACCTATGTATCTGATTAAATGTTATGTACTTTTCTATAGTTTAATTGGTAATGCACAATGGAATTATCGGTAATCTACTATTTATTGTATCGTAAAGTACAGCAGATATGCTTTTGTATAGTAGATGTTCAAAGGGAATACAATCACAGTCTTAATATAATCCAAGATACAGCAGTACTGTTGTTCATATTTTTTCTCATGTAATTCCTATTTTGTGCATTTTCGTTGTATATTATTATGCAACGACCATCAATAACTTTTCATAATGAAACCAACCAAAGCAAACATCCTTAATATGAATTTCAAAATTTACAATAGCCATCCATACCCAAGTAGTAGATTTATAATGTAAATTATGCGACATATTACAAATAAGATATAACAATTAATTTATTTTCTACGCTTCTTCTTTGAAATTTTTTCCTTGACATCCTCGGCTTCCCTTTTCAATCGTTCCTGTCGCTCTGCTCTGGCTTTACGTCCTGCCTCCCTCTGTCGGCGAAACATAGCTAAGATAGCTTTCTTATTTCTTTCGTAGGATCTTGCCGTGTCACTGTCACATGCCTCGTCTTCGTCGTCGTTTCCTGAGTAAACTGTAGTTTCAGATCCTTTGCCAACAACATAATCATGCTGATGCCATGTTTCCGATTCATCTTGACTATCACTCTCACTACTTTCCGTGCTCACAGTATACTTCGGCTTCTTCCGCTTTTTGACTTCATTGTGTCGCTTCCTCTTGCTACTCGATTTGTTTTCTGCAATTTCTGGAGACTTACTTGCACCGTCCTCTTTCTTGTCCATAGCTATTCTGATATAATCTTTTTGAAAGCTTTAGGAATGTTTTTATAGCAACAGCTTAATAATGGGAGACGAAGAGCCCACTGACTGTTTTAATCTCCACCCACTGTATGCATTGCATAGATCCCTTCTTCAATGTTGTATTTATTGTTCCATGTATATAGATACAATTTCCCACCAGAGGTTGCATTAAAGAGTTACACGATATTATATAATATATCAAAGATAGCTGCATCAGTTTCAAAATACAGTGTATCTGTATATTTCTCGTTTGTATATCAAATAAAACAAAAAAAAAATAAATAAATAAAGCTCTGATCGATTAATACTGGGTGCTGATACTGTCCGCAAACGATACAATCCAAATTGCAATTGTTACTTTTTATAACCATTTATAAAACCATTACCAATTCAGAAAATCATAATACAAAAAACCCCCAGCCATCGTCATCTTCGCTCTCATCAGAGTATAATGTTGTCCCCGAACCTTTACCGAAATGTAGTCACTTCGAAAAGTAGTTTCTTCTTCGAATATATCCTACATCGCACTTGCATTTTCTTCTTCTGTATCAGTTTCTTTGCTAACCTCCTCAGAACTGTCTTCTTGTTGTTGTTCTTAGTATTCATCGTTGCTCGATGCTATCTGAAGTTGTGTCGACTGACTGTTGTCTGCCATGCAATATAATGCTCTTCCTGGTGCAGCTGGACGCAATAACATGTTAAACCAAATAAACACTTGTAAAAAAAAAAAAAAAAAAAAAAAAAAAAAAAAAAAAAAAAAAAAAAAAAAAAAGAGGAGCATTAAAAAAGAAGGGATACATAAAAAAAGAATATATACATTGACACTATATAGTCACTAATTCGCTGTATTACTCTTCGGCTTGGTAATCAACTTCAGTTGGCACACAGCTTTATCTTGAACATCCTGTTGGTAGAGATACTGCAGTTGTGACTCATCGCATTTATGCAGCCAGTACAGTCATTTTGTAACATCTCATGTAGCCGATCATGTATGCGTATACCAATACATATCGTAAATGGGGTGTAGTTCTGCAATTACGGCATTTTACGCACATTAGATGAAGTTGCCGTATGTTCAACTGTGTTGATACTGTTACCAACTGAAATATTAACTGTCATACGTTTATAATTACAAATGCATACGAAATGTACTCCAATGCCACTTCATTCATATCCAAATCATGTGTATAAATGTAGACACAATTAGACGCATCCAAATTTATACACATGATCAGAATACGTGAGCACCAGAAGATACGGCAACATATCCAGGTGCTACTATCGAAATGCGTGCCATAATTTGTTAGCTATAAAACTACATCTATCCCCCTCTCCATACCACCCAACGTTACACCAGCACAACAACCAGCTAGACAAAACTGGAAAAATTAACAATCGCTGCCTTCGATGTCAAAACCAAAGGAGGAGTCGTCAGACTCATCTGCTACGTCCCAAACTTTACTCAGTGCAACAACTTTCCGGGGTGAAATCCCTCCTAGGAGCGTGCCTAACTTGCAAAGTAAGTACTAATACATTTAATCATGTTAATCACCGATAACATAAATGTGCATGTGTTTTATGATTTGTGGTGTAATTCTGTGCATAATATATGATTAACACAGGGATTGCCAGAATAAGTGTGTACGGCTTTGCAGCTTCTGCAACAAGCAGTGGTGGTATCGGTGCAGTATGCCGAGACAATGAAGATAACTGGATGCTTGGTTTCATAGGAAAATTAGATGCAACAAATAAACTGGAGAGTGAACTTTGGGCAATGTATCACGGCATTCACTTAGCTTATGATAAAAACTGGAGTAACATAGAAATACAGACTTCATGCTACAAAGCAATAAAGATATTCCATTTTGTCAGAGATTTTCCTGCAGGTATGAGAAATCAAATCAACCGGGGGCATATTATGCTGCGAGACATGCACATAGCCCTAAATCATATTGACTACTTAGAAAATAGCGTCGCCAAACAGCTTGCAAGTATGGGAGCACAGCAATTAGATGAATGCAAAATTCTGTATGAAGCCCCAGAAATGATACAGGATTTGATTACAGAAGACAAGTTAGAAGTGTGTAGTCGTTATATGTCACCCAGTGATACGGATTAGCTGCATAATTCCAGCTATTTGTATCATAGCTTGAATAAATGTTCATCGTCTGGTTGTTTGGCAATTCGAAATTCCTGTGTCTGATGCTGCTTATTTATATTGTTACATCCACATGTATAATCAAGCGATAAGGTCCGCTATGCTTAAAACATCAAATTGACCAAATGCATAACCTGTTTAGTAACCTATATAGGTAAGACAGGGTAATAGCACATGAGTCCATGTAGCCTTGCAAGCATATAGCTGCAATAATTTGTAGACATGATCAGTCCAAACAAATTCAAAATATATGTAAATATTCGCGCGATGCTTCTTTTCCCAGATCACATTCCACTAACTATTACATTCAAGATTCATACTGGCTTTTTATAGAAAACTGTACCGCATTATTTGCTGTCTTATCGAAATCCAAATACGATCAAACAGTATCCGCTGTACTGCTTCCAGGACTGGTCCCTACAACCGTGCGTTAAATATATTATATGATGTTCCTGAAATAGTACGCAACTTAATACTTGAGGACCAGTTGTATACTCGTTGGTTTGAATCATGTAATTAATAATTCGTATCATTACATGCTTCATCTAATATCCTTCGATTCCTGTATTACTTGTGCACTGAATGCATTACATTGATAATGTCCTCCGTACATATACGTAATTTTAAGGTTTTTTTTTAGCAATATCTCATTTTAATTTCGATGTTGATCAAACAACCAACTTCTTTAACTATTATGTAAGTGGGTTGTTGTTTAACCTCTTCATGTGTCACGTAATGCTCCAGAACCACCCAAAAAATAGCTTATTACCCTACTCATACAGTCGTATTCATACATTCATATGGAAAACTCGATAACTTGGTTCTATAATTGTAATTGTGAAAATGCAAATACCACTTACACCCCTTATGTGTATAGTTGACCGGGAGGAGAATCGAACCTGTGTAGTGGGATTTGCAGACTACAACAACTACTACCGCCAACAATAAGCTAACGCAGTGGTCATATATATATCACACAAGTTGTGCATTCATTCATACCAATAGATTAATTCTAGCTTTGAACAGCTATACAACATATGTGTATAATGTATTATCACGATAACACACTTGTTATATGTAATATATCAATTACCTTTTCCCTGATTGGTTTCCACTGAATCAAAATCTTTTCTCACACAATGGCTATCTTCCCGAGTAGACTAGGTATGCGTGCCAGTCAGTTAACGAATCAAACATGCTGAGCCTGACAATTTCAGCACAGGCATCAAAAGTTGCTATTCAACTTTAGAAGCATACCAACAACACATGCAAGCTTAGGAAATTTGCATCCAACATGCAACTTAGACAGCTGACACATAACAGTATTGTGGCGACACTACATAGCCCTGCAAATTCAGGTCACACACACAACTTGTGATAAACTTGACTCTAATTAATAGTTTATAACTATGTATATCCATCTAAAAACAAGCTCAGTATAACATATTGATACATTTGAGCTACTAACAACTGATCAATTATACCAAACTCATCTCATTGTCAGTTTCCCTACGAAATAGAAATGTGTGCCAACAAATGGATAAGCTAACTATGCAAAACTGACAATTGCAGTGCAATGATGATGAAACACTCTGAATGCTTTATCGGCTAGAATGCACACATGCATTCTAAACATATGCCTATCTACCATGCAACCCAAACACTTGGCATACAACAATATTGCACCCACACACTTGGCACAAACAATACCATACCAACTTTAACCATCTGTAAAACTACACCGCGGTCATTTCACCAACCATAACATTGATGATGCTACAGTATCTATCGGTGTAATACAGTACTATCCTGTTGTTGGTAAATTCACAAGTAGCAAATTACACAACATGATTGAATATGTACAGAAATACGCCTCCTTCACTAATTTCTAGGTATCGGCATGGATACGAAACAATCTTCGAATCCCCAACTGACAATACACATGATTTTTTGCTAATAAGAGCACATTACCCCACATCGTATTCTTAATATACTTCCTAAACAATTTCCCACCTACCAGTTATGCACTATATAAACCATTAGCTGCCCAAACGAGACACGCATCCAGTACCATTAAACGCATCCTATGTTCCAACAATTGCACCACCAACATTCAATCGCCAGACCGAACATCATGGCACCATCCACGATTGCAGAACTTCAATCGTCATTGGTATCATTACTTCGCACAATACTGTTGTCATATTACTTTCCAAAGTCAGGTCATGTAAGCTCTTACTTCACAACAATGCGATATTAAATTGAATCACTGCCACATTTTTCTCAGGAAGCATACAATGAAGCTTGGATAAGAGTCTGCATTCGTATCATCCCAACCACACAGCAGGGATGGTTCGATGCATGTGATATGTGCCAGCAAGAGCGTATTCATTCAAACTGTCATACTTGCCAGAACTCTCAATCTAACACTACTCCCAGGTTAACCAGCTATAACACATGCAAATTCACATTACAAGATGTTTAGATCAATATTTTACATACAAATATTTATTTTGATACAGATGCCGTCTCATGGTTGAGCTCAAAGATGACATCGGTATAGTGAATGTTACGCTGTTTGGGCAAGCTGGAGAAACTGTGCTTAACACAACAGCTGCAACCTTGGCCCGAATGACGCTAGAGGTATCAATATAGTACTTACAAATAATACATCATATAACTACATAATACAACATCCATAACATATTTACAATGAAATTTGTGCCTCACTTCAATATTATAATGTAACACCAGGAATGCCAGTCTCTCATCATCAATGCCAACACAAACAATGCATCAACACCTTTCTATGTGCGTGTTGTAAAGGGCGTACACCAAACCAATCGCAGCATATTTAGGTGGGTGGTCCGCCAGGTTGAGATTGCATGAACGTGACGACGCAATGGCAATAATAATGAATAAGATCCAGTGATGCATATGTATCGAAATAAATTTCTCTCATTACGTACTTTGTTATATTTCATTTCCCTTTGTTGTACGATATGTGGTGCAGTACCATGTTTCCCTGTGGCTTTGTTGCATTGAATAAAATTTTGTTATATTTTCTACTTTGCCATTATTGTTGATACTGCATAGTGTACGGACTCCTATAATTGACTAAAAGCACAACAGCACAGACAGACAAGGATTACTTATTCCATATCTACTCCGGCTATAACCCAATCCCAACTATATCGACCATATAATTATATGTCTACCGTTATGCTAAACAAGAGGATAAGAACATGCATATATAACTAAATTATATTGACACTATAACCAACAGCATCGCAATTAACATTTGTATATCATTTCATCCCAACTTTGCTGAGCATGTTTCATTTCATCGACATGTGGCGGCCTCGATGTATGCAACACATAGTAATGCGTGACATTCTATCACGTGCACCATAGTTCAACTAACTAAGTAGAGCAGGCATGCTATATAAGCAGTACCTCCAGAATCTATACTGTCATCAACATACAGCATTGGTGCGACGGCTTTCAATGGAAGTCAGCAACATATCAGCCGTTAGGGCAACTTTGGTGAGTTGTTTCTTCCATTTAGTTATCTTCTCCACAGCATAACAATTGCAAAAAGCTAACACCTATTTAATTATACATGACAGCCCTTATACAGAGAAACATGGATTAAGGTATCAATGACTGCAATACCAACAACCCAGCAGCCATGGTTCAATGCATGCCGAAATTGCAAAAATGAGTGCTTGGGACAGATCTGCAATAAATGCGGCAATTCTACCCAGGATGCAATCATATGGTTAGATAACTATTCAGCGTACAATATATGCAACAATTCTTCTACTGTATACTACATTTGTTCTTTACATGAAATATATGCAAACTAACAACCACACAACCCTTCGATACAGCGGCCGCCTCTATGTCGAGTTACAGGATGACACTGGGATAATGGATGCCACAATATTTGGGCTACCTGTTGAAACTGTCTTAGACAACACCCTTGTCACAATGTCAACAATGTCTGAGCAGGTATTCTTATCTTTTAAAATAGGCAATGTATACACTCGATAACAACACCAACTACAATTTCATATTCAGGAACAACAAAATCTCCTACTAGCCGCAAATGTAAGAGGAACATCACAGAAATTTTACGTCCGCATACTCAGATGCACGCAAAACAGGAACCCAAGATTAACGAGGTGGGTCGTTCGCCGAGTTCAAAGAGCAGACTAAACACTTATAAGAACCATTGCTGAAGGCAAATATAGTACAGGCTTTTATTGATGCCATGCATGTTGACTGCTAATGTACTTTCCTTGCTGCAATGCTGCAATATCAAGTGTCTATCTTCCTGCTGTTCGAATGTAATATTCACAAGTTTTAAACTATTCATGTTATGAAGAAGCTACTATCAGCTATGAATCCGATTACTCTAAATATAATATACCTACAGATCTTAAGACTATTTACAGTGACCCGCAATGACAACCACATTTCTCCGCTCATCCGACAAGCAGACGTCCAAAGGGTGTTGGCAGATGGATCTAACATTCGTAACAATTTCACAGGACAACTAATCAAAACTTGTGTAGACGTGTGGGTTACGAAAGCGTCTGTCAAGTAAAATTTCATTCCAGATATCACAACAGGCAATCCTTGATGTCAAGCCAGCTAGGTTCACAACGTACTCAGACTTGAAGCAATCAACTTCAAAATTAGGATAAGCATATCCAGTGAAAATGATAATCAATGTTATCTCATATACAAAAGGCACAACCATTGATTGCAGTAGCTTTAATATGGTTTCGTCATTCTTGCATAAGCTGCCATCCCCGTTTGATAATACAAACTCCACAAGACGCAAATCATGTATTGGGCTCGTGTCCTTCGTTAGATGCAATAAACGCAAACAAAGTCAGAGATGTAAATCAATCATGATGTTACATTTGCATTCTTCATTTGTTGCGTGCATCATCACAGGGAGTTTCACATGCACTTCTGGAGAGTATTGCCGGCATATTTTTTGATCAAATAATATCCTGACACAATGCACATACAAGAATACCTCCTCCGAATTATATAACAACAGCAACACGAAAAACACCGAAACCATACACTATAACCTCTCCCTAGAATCAATACAAGGTATAGTTAGCAAGGTATGATAAATCGTTCTAACCAAACATGGAATCATCACAAATCACTATTGCATTGACAGACAAAACATAACCCCAGATGCTTCCCCAACTTTCCAATGATCGATGTGTTCTTCAACATATGGTGGCAATGAATAACCATCAGTGGTTACAGCTAATATCATTCTTTCAATAAAATGGATTGATTATCCACTAATTACTTATCATCGATACGCATCTTATACGTTTGCCACATCACATTCAACTGGTTTCCCCAACTACCAATTCGGCTTAATTACTGATAATTTTTCCGAATGATATTGCTCTGAAAAAAATGCATCATACCATGCTGTGAAGAATTTATCACTTAATTATGTATATGGACAAATAAGTAGTTTGTTGGTATTCTTGAACTGTGTGCCATCGTATGCAAATTATTTACAGATGACATTACAACCCACACCAGCTGATTTGAGTGTTACAGCATGTCTCAGTTTCAATGCGAAACAAATATCTAATAATAATAAAAAAAAAGAACACAAACAAAAACAGCAAAGAAAAAGCATTTAGCACAGAACATTATATAACTATATTACATATAGCTCAGGTATCCACCAACCCTTGCAACAAATGTTACTATAAATACTAACATACAGATCAACTACACCTCATACTGCACAACAACCAGGCACCATTGCTTTGTCCCATAAGCTTCGTTTGCACCTTGCAAGAACAATTCATCCAAGCCTCAAAGTTTGTATCGTCTTCAAACATACAAACAAGAAATGAAGCTCTGTGCAATAGTCGATCTGCCAACATTACCGGTGAGAATTTTCTTCAGTAATGAACAATCATTGCCAGCTTAGTAATGCAGCTTTCCCAACAGTTTCACTTTAGATTGTATGCTTCTTATGAGTAACTGCAGGCTACAATACGCGAGATTTGGGTACAAGCCACCGTTCACGCTTTACCAACAAATCAGCAAGCATGGTATTACGCATGCAAGTTGTGCAATCGTGTTGCAAATCGTTATCCAAACAACAGATTCCAATGCTCTGCTTGCCAAAATAATGATTGTGATGCTATACCGTGGTACGTAATGACACTAACAAGCATTACGTCGTAGACTGTATCAACCTAATTTTACACAACATCAATTTAACACCTTTTTCAAAGAGGATACGAAATCTAACTGCCAAATGTTGTTTTTTTGCTTGTTTCTCCCCAGGGGACGTATAACCGTGCAACTTCATGACGGTAGTGCTGAACTCCAGGTACGCATCTTCGGACAGTCAGTTGACACTGTATTGGGGATAAATGCAACAACCATGTCATCAATGTCGGCTGAGGTATGAAACAAAATTTCTCGATCTAAAATTATACTCCATACCCAAATAGCTTATTATATTCGGCACTGTGATTGTTTCAAGGAACAACAAAGCGTGCTTGAGTCCGTGAACACGAACAGCGGCGCAAGAAGATTTTACTTCCTCCTTTCCCGGTGCACCAATGGAAATGTATTTCTAATAAATGGTTGGACTGTACGCTATGTAGTTGAAGCTTGATGCACGCTTGCACATAAAAACATAGCCCCATCGACAAACTAATTAAGATAATATGCCATTATCGTCTTGTATGTTATTGTAATCAACGCTTTGTTATCAGTGGATGTCCACGTAATATTGTAGTTCGGTCTGCATAATATGAAGTCCCTACTATATTTCAAATAATTCAACGCTACCTCTATTGACCAGATACTGGTACAGCATGTATAATGCAGCAGATACACCGAATGTATAAGTAATGAAAGAATACTTCTGGACAAATACCACAACAACAGAACTGCCGATACCAACTAATCACGTTAGTAAGCCATAATTGTATATTACGCATCGTACCAATAATCTGCCATATGTACTTGCGATTTAATTTTCGACAATTACAGTTGATAGACAACATACTAGGCAGCTTACACATTTTATCTTTAATTGCAAAGTCAATTATGCAGTGGAATAGCGAATTAATATAAACACATGCTAGGACGAATAAAAATCCAATCCCTGATTTTAACGGCGATGTCTACGGCCAGCTACAAGATTAAACTCAAATCATAAATGCAACAATAGTTCGGATAGCTATTGAAATTGTATTAGATCACGCTCTTGTGACAATGTGAACAATTACTGAACGTATACTATTACAGGGAGAAATTCTGGCTGGGCATCATAACACATTAATCGCTTATGCCTCTAAGTGCAAGTAGATCGCACTGGAGTGTTTTTACAAGTTATATTTGCTTAAATTCTTTTTGTGGCATTGTAAATCGTTCGATGCACGCGACATCCTGCAAATATATCATTGAAATTAGATGAGGTGTTTTGCAACACACCACTAACCGCAAGATTAATAAAATACAATTAACCCTGAATTTAGTTTTCAGAGCCCCTTAGGGAAGAGATCCCAAGTCCATACTTGTGTATCTGCTCATTATTTGCAATTCTCATATTAAGTTACAATTTTTGGGATCATTGCTATTGTTATCGGGAAAAAAAATGTTTTAAACATTTTAGTTATGAGGAAGTATCTCATAAATGAAGTCGACTTCCCTATCACATCTACAAGCATCACACAATATATTGTCTTTTTTGCGCGCCCATCCTGATCTCCACCTGTGTTGAGGTTGCGATGCACAGCAACGCTGTTTCTCCATCTGTATGATTGGACTTTTAATCCAGATGATCCTTAAAATTGACTTCACCTTTTGCTGGTACTCCTCCAATTTTCTCTCTATCTCCTTGTCTTTTGTCATTCCACGGAACAACTCGATTCCCTTCTCACGGTATTTGTCTCCACTCAACACCAAAATGATGACAATTATATAACGTGCTTCTCCAAGTCCAGCTTCTGCTGCTTTTTGTAAGGCATCTAACCCATCACTATGTCGGCACAAACTGAAGAAATCAATCTAAAATTAACAAAAAAAAGGATCGTTAGTTTATGTCACTTCACAACAATTAACTTATCTTCTCTTCTTGCTCCACGTTATGATAAATCAATAGAACTGCCGCTTACCATTCCTTGCCTAAAGAGAGCTTCTGGGTTCCCACTGTCCTTGCATCTCCTCATAAAACGCGAGAAATCCCGAATCCACTGCTGACTCGACCGCCATGGAACAACAGGGAACTTCTTTAGCGACACTTTCTCGTATACGCAATTATAGTTAGATGCTTCATTGAACATCTTCAAACTGCAACATGTTCCAAAAAATTACATATAATCATCAAACTGGAAAGGGGTGAAAGTGTCTTTGCATCAAACTTGAGGGGGTGAAAGTGTCTTTTACCCCCTATAATATGGTAAGGTTTTCAGTTTAATCCCTCATCATCTAACGTGTTTCCATTAATTAGAGGTTATTGTTTGAAATAGACTAAACAAGAGGACATTCAGAAATCAAAATACAGAAGTTCTGAAACTGGTGATCGCCTCCTATTGCTCCCACCACCAACACCTAAAAAATGAGCTTTTGCTCAACATACACTACTTGATTGCTCGAAATTGAGGGCTAGGAAGACAGCGGATCAAAAATTGGTTTAACGGGTTTATTAAAATGTAAGAAAATAGACATAATCTCTGTCTTCAATCTCTATGTCCAGTGGCAGACTTATATGGAGACCAACCCCCACTCAAATTTTGAAATTTGCAATTTTTACCCTATATTTATTTATTTAATTATATTAGCCCTCACTCAAAGTTTTAATATTCACAACATTTAGCCTACATTCCATTAATATAATTGCATTAGCCCCCACTCGTATTATATATTCACTTCAACAATCTATCAATTCGTCATTTTAACTCTTAAATACTTCAAAATTTATCAAAAGATCCATCATTAAACTTGAAATTTTTCTTGTCCTCACTCGGCCAAATTTTGAATCCGCCCATGTCCGTGTCAAAGCTTTTATAGAGACAAAAACACACTGGGTCATGTACACAAACATGGGAAGTGAAAATAGAGAACTCTCCAACTCTATCGGTATGATTTGATAAAATTATTCTTCTTCTAATACTATTCCTATTGATATTCAGATTGAGCTTTGAAGATTATGAATATTAAACGAAACAAAGCAGATAGAGAAAGAGAAGAACATAGGATGTAACCTTTTCTTTGCGGTGAACAAATCATCAGACGAACAAGATCCCAAAATCGCCAAAATTTCTGTGATTAACTCTTTCGGGAGTGAGTTGATGGTGGAGGAATTGCTCTTCTTTGTGTTCCTTCTTCTTACGGATGACCTCAGCGGCGCCATTGTTGTGTTGAAAATAGCTTATCGTGTTCTTCTTCTTGGTGCTGCTGCACTTCAGAGAGAGTTGATGGAAAATAATGAGTGGAGAGTGGTTTATATAAAGAGTTGATGCATGTATATAGATAGGTCTTCGGTACAAATTATGAGTATCCATCTGTATCTTAAGTATCAAGTTTCCTACGGTCAGCGAACACCGCTACGCTTTCATCTTATGCAGATGGTTGCTTCCAACAATTATTCGATGTATGCCTATTAAAGGAAGCAGCTGGGTTATTGTGTTTCATTTTATTGCCACACATCTACATGCTATTTATGGTATTAGTCCAATCAAATAGAATGAACACACAGTGTTTATTCGTTCCTTCGTCGCTCATTGTTTGCCAAATATAATATCTGTGTCAATCTATGAATAACATATCTAATACATCATTCTGAACGAGTATTAAGTTATGAAAAAACAAAAGCTGTATCGATTCGCAAAATATAGACCACGATAACATTAGTTCATAACTCCATTACAAAGCAAACATTACCAAGCTCAACATTACTGCTCATAAGGCATACTACAATTCACCATAACATAACACACACAGGACTCTATACTCTTGGTTTCTTTTTGCACAACTCTTGAGCATCTTCCTCGGTCTTCTTTCTCTTGCCGCCCTTCTCTGATGCCGCATTCAGTGGAAGAATTGATCTCGTCACCTGCAAGTCTTCGCTACCTTTGGCTATCACTTTTTGCTTCTTCTTCCTGCTTGAACTGGAAGAACGCGAGCCAGAACCCTTCACCTTCAGCGGATATGACGAGGCCGTGTCAATACCCCATAAGTCAACTTCTTCCTCCGTGTCTGAGTACACTGTAGTGTCCGATCCTTTCCAACAACATAACCGTGTTCGGTCCAACTCTCCCACTCAGACTCGCTCTCTGTGAATTCTTCCTCGCTCTGATATTTCTTGCTTCTCCTCATCTTCTTTTTACTCTCCTTCTTAGCAGTCTTCTTCCAATTGTCATCGGTATGTTCCTTAGGTGAATCCATTGCATCACAGTATGTTGTCAATTAGGCCAACTGCTTGTGATTTTATACCACAAGTAAGGAAGGAAGTCAAAAGACCATATCAAGTGATCATGACCTTTGATTAAACAGCTTAACATCATTACTCAGACAGACACCTCTTCAATTAATGAAATCTGCAATACAGGCTTCAATACACATCAATCAATGCATTTACATTATGAAACCTAAAGCATATGCAGAGATATAATGACTGATTGGGGGAAATAATAGGCATTGACAATGCACTAGGTTGTGCATGAACTGGTAATATATAGCACCTGTTCATGTCATGATTACATTAAACTGATTGAAATGCATGTTCAAATAAACACATCTCCAATAAATGCAATCTGCAATACAAGTCAATCAAGCACCATCTACTGCAAAGCCTACTTAACTTAAGAAAACATCAATACGCATCAAGCAATGCATCCACATGATGAAACCTAGGGCAGAAGGAAACTAACAATGGTTCATTGGGGAAGACAATAGGCGTTGACATGAACTGGTGATTCATAGCATCTGTCCATGTTATTTTAATAAACTGGTTGGCGTGCATATTCAAACAAACAAATCTTCAATAAACGCAATCTGCAAGACAGGTGAATCAAGCAGAAGATTCATCAGATCTCACTCAATCTACTCAATAAATCTTCAATTTATGTCAAACAGTGCATCTAAATGATGAAACCCAAATCAGAAGGAGATAAATGTTATGTGGTTGCAAAGGGTGGCAAGCATTGACCTTGGATAGGGTTAATAAATTACAAATATGACGAATTCCTAACTTTTGTTTTCGAAGCAATGACAAAGTTTGTCAATCTTTCTTATTATCAGGCTGTAACTACGTAATACATGTATTCTGCATCTAAGATTGCTTGCTGTTACTGCACATCAAGCAACGAATTAGGATTTCGTTATGCAATTGTAAACCATATCTCGTACTTCCAATCTCATGAATAAACAATTTACTGTCTACAAATTTTATTACCTTAAATGCACATAAAAAAATGACAATTGCCATCAGCGAATCCAATTACTACCAGTGTGGTGCACCAACAGATGTATCATGCAACCATAATGTTGTTCTAGAACATCATACTCGAAATATGCTACCAAAATTACATAAATATCGATTACAACAAAATTCAAGTCAGGAAAACAACGCCCAATAAAATAACAGCAAAACACAGTATAAAATAATTATGCAGTTGCAAATGTATATCTCTGCCCATCACACAAGCAAACATGCCAAGGCCACAACGCGGGCAACGCGCGCGGGGTGGAACCTAGTATTAACTAAAATAAATAGCATATTAATCAAAGCTAGTGAAACAGTGGTTCAAAGCTTTGAGAAATCTCAAGGTTGCCAAAAAACTTCAAATCTTTGAAGTATACTTTCAAGGCTTATAAAAGTATGATCTCAAGGCTTTGAGATTTTCACACACAATATACATAAGAACTAATACTCCCCCTAAACCAAAGTATTCTTGTTTAACATACCCAATTCAAGACTTAGGGATGAAAACCTTTCATCTGGCAAAGGTTTAGTGAAAATATCAGCTATCTGCGTAGTAGTTGAAATAAAAGTTAGAGTTACATCACCTTTCTATGTATGATCTCTAATAAAATGATGTCTCGCATCCATGTGCTTAGTCCAGGAATGCTACACAGGATTCTTTGATATTGAAATGGCACTGGTTTTGTCACAATTGAAAGGCACATTTCTGAATTCATATCCAAGATCCCTTATCTTTTGAGAAGTTCACAACACTTTTGAGCAACATGCAACTGCTGCAATGTACTAAGCTTCTGTAGTTGATAAGGCCACAGATTTCTGCTTCTTTGAATGCCAACTTATCAACGATGAACCAAGAAATAGACAGCATTCAGAAGTACTCTTTCTATCTACCTTATAACCTGCAAAATCTGCATTTGAATAGCCACTCAACATAAAATTAGTTCTTCGTGGATACCAAAGCCCCAAGTCTTTGGGTCCATTCAAATATCTGTAAAATCCTCTTAACAGCAATTAAATGACTCTCCTTAGGGTCTGCTTGAAACCTTGCATACATACATACACTAAACATAATATCAGTTCTACTAGTTGTTAAATATAAAAGTGAACCAATAATACCTCTGTATTCCTTTTGATTTACACTCTTACCATTTGTATCCTTATCTAAGGATAAAGATGAACTCATAGCTTTCTTTGCTACCTTGGACTGTGACATGTTATACTTGTTTAACAAGTCCTTGGTATATTTCCCTTGATGCACAAATATTCCTTTCTTCATTTGATGAACATGAAGTCGCAGAAAGAAATTAAATTCTCCCATTAAGCACATTTCAAAATCCATGCGCATTAAACTATAAAACTCTTTTGAAAGAGAATCATTAGTAGAACCAAAGAGTATATCATCAACATAAATTTGTACTACTAACAATTCCTTTTCATGATTCTTTATAAAAAGATTTTTGTCAACCAGACCTCTCTTAATACCATTTTCAAGTAAAAACCTTGAGAGTCTGTCATACCAAGCCCTTGGAGCTTGCTTAATTCCACAAAGAGCTTTGTCTAATTTGTAAACATGATCAGAGCAATTTTCGTCTTCAAAACCAGGTGGTTGAGCAACATATATGAATGTGTGAGTGTGCAGGTGGAAATGCAGCTAAGATACTATAGAAGGGGGGGTTGAATAGAGTATGCCAACTTTTTGCAAAACTTGTTAAGAAGATGCAATCTTGTGAAAGCTAGTGAAGTTCAATGCCTTGAAAACAGGTTCAAGCACTTGAAATGAAATACAGTTTCAAATAGATCAGTCAAGTCTTTTTCAAGCCTTGAAAGGAGTTTCAAACCCTTGAAAACGGACAAGTTTGAATGCTGTAAAAACTGAGTAAGTAAAGCAACTGTAAATGCAAGAGACAAGTGATTTATAGAGTTCAGTCCACTTACCTACGTCTCTACCCCAGGGATATTTTCCTTGCAGGATTTTCAACACAATTATTATTAATCAAAAGCTAAGCCCTAAATCTCAAGCACAGAGAATTGCCTTACTCTGTTACAGCTTGTGGTTCTCCCTAACCTATCTAGTACATGCTCTAGCTAAATGATTAACTAAGAATTATCTATTTTTCACCTTGAACAATCCTTGACAATGAAGATAGAAATAATACATAAATGATCCACCAATGAAGCACTATACAGAAGAACACTTAGAGTGTAGAAACTGCGGGGGAGTTTGCAGTGATCTTCTATCAAATGGATTGTGAGATGAATGAACTTCTTTGATGATTGTCCATCCAGAAATTTGTCTCTCTTTTTGCCCG
This sequence comes from Linanthus parryae, assembly GCA_023055425.1. NCBI lineage: Eukaryota > Viridiplantae > Streptophyta > Magnoliopsida > Ericales > Polemoniaceae > Linanthus > Linanthus parryae. Next base: position 120,319,440 of record JALGPY010000003.1, on the reverse strand, counting down.
TTCAGTATTGTGTCTTGTTGCTTCAGAATTGAGCTCTTTTTAAACTTCAAACAGCTTTTCAAATCTTCCCAGATTTTTAGCAACAAATCTCCTATTTTGTAGGCAACAGACTTTGACTCTTTGACAATCTTCTCCAACGGTTAGGTGATCAAAATCTCCAGAGATAATGTTGTGATCTTGCATTTGAATAGATTGAGAAGCTGTCATGTCATTCATATCAAGCACATAATCATCTTCTCAATTATTTCTTTCCCTGTAAAACTCAGATTAGGAAATAATCTCTGCAAACTAGGAAATAAAATTCCCTGCAAAATCATAGTCAAACAGATGATATTCCATGTTCAAACATGTTAGAATTATTTGTCTTTCATCATAAAATAACAGTAAATCAAGCATATGAAGGATAGAAATGAAATCAACTTAGAAGAGTTTACAGAAAACTCTTCTAGCTATTTTCAAGGCCTTGAAACTGGATTCAAGCCTTGAATCTGTCTAACCTATATGAACATTCTCAGGCCTTGAAATAGTCAAACTATTTCAATCCTTGCACAACCTGATCTTACGATATACTTCTTATAAATAACCATTTAAGAAAGCACATTTAACATCCATTTGAAAAACTTTTATATGTTTATGCGATGAAAATGCAAGAAGTATAGCTTCTAACCTGGCAACAGGAGTAAATGTCTCCTCATAATCAATTCATTCCTCTTGATTATATCCATGTGCCACAAGTCTTGCTTTGTTTCAAACAACCTTACCATTTTCATCAAGTTTGTTCCTGAATACCCATCTGGTTCCAATAATAGACTGTGTCTTTGGTCTTGGAACCAAATTCCAAACCTTATTATGTTCAACCTTACCATTGTAATCTGCACTTCTAGTGCCTCCTTTGTATTTTTAGGCTCAATAAGTGATATAAAGGCACTTAAGGCACACGGATTCCTTAGCTATCCTCTTGTATGTGTTCCAGTGGTTGTATCTGAGATGATGTTGTCTATAGGATGATCTGATAGGTATTTGAACTTCTTCATTGGTGTCCAGGTATATGGTCCTTCAAGGGTTTGAGAACTTGATACAGTAGTAGGAGCAGCTTGAGTTATGTCATTCTCAGTTTCAAGGCTTTGAGATTTTGGCTCAGCAGGAGGTTCAAGGCCTTGAGATTCTTCTAACTGATCCTTCAACTTAGTTTTGCTTCTTTTCCTTTTTCATAATCATCAGCTACCTCATACTTATTCAAGTTGAGATCTGCAAAACTTTAAATTAAAGAATCATTAGTACTTTCATCAAAAATAACATGTATGCTCTCCTATACAACCTCAATTCTCTTATTGAAAACTTTATATGCTTTGCTAGTTTGAGAATAACCAAGAAATACACCTTCATCACTTCTAGCATCAAACTTGCCAAGATTATCCTTGCCATTATTATGCACAATACAAGTACAGCCAAAAAGCTTAAAATAATAAACACTTGGCTTTCTACCTTTGAAAATTTCATAAAGAGTTTTCTTCAAAATATGCCTGATGAAACATCTATTGAGCACATAATTGGCAGTGTTAATAGCTTCTGCCAACAAATACTTTGGCAAATTACTTTCAAGTAGCATGGTTGTAGACATATCTTCAAGTGTCCTATTTGAGTTCAAGTGTCCTATTTTCTTGACAGGAACGGATGCTAAACGATGGTTAGGCCGCATGAAACGAACTTCGGAAACAAAGCAAATTCAAGAGGAAGCAAGAGAAGCAAAGTCGGAGGAGCAAAAGTGAAAAATCTCCACTATTTTGATAGTATCTCGAGTTCTACAATACATTTTGGAGTGAGACCAGTGGAAAATGGAAGTATACACAAAGAGCTTTCCAACGATAGGTCACGGAGCTAAAACGAAGATCGGACGAGAAAGTTATTGTCCGTCGAAGAGGATGAAAATCTGAGTTCATCTCCAGGGGTGTTCGTGCGAACACTTTTGTGTTTGTGCGAACAAAATGCCTTAGAAATTTTTTTAGTTGGCCAAAAGGATGAAAAAGGTACTGCAAAATTGTACGAACAAGATTTCTGTTCGTGCGAACAGAGAGTAAAGCTGAGTTCGTGCGAACAACAAGTCAGTTCGTGCGAACAGAGGGCTAAATTGCAATTTTTTGGGCTGTTTTGTAATTTATAAAGAGTTTGAGCTATGGGGACTTCTTCTAACCTAGGATTTCGTCCTTGAGGGGGCATTCACGCATATTGGGAAGAAAAGAAGGCAAAAGACGAAGACGGAGGAGGAAGATCCGAACTCCACCATTGGAGGACTCTAGGGTTTGAATGATTTCTTCTTCTCTTCTCAATCATTGTATGGAGAAACTTGTAAGTTGTATTTGGTTGATTCTTATTAGCTAAATACATTGCTAGGTATCTCTACGAGAGCCTAGGGTTTCTGTAGACTGTTATTTTCTGGATTTCAGAATTTGTTTCATGCATTTGTAAATTTGATTCTTCAATTGAATGTTAGTTTCTTGAACTTGTTGATCTTAGTCTATTGACACGATTAGGATATGATTTGATTGTCAACGAAACTAGGGTTTATATTGTGAATCAATTTCTTGCTTAAAGTTAATATTCGTTCTAGTTACATGTTCTTGTTCTATGCTTAATCTTTAGTATGAAGGGTAAAAGACAAAAACCACCCCTCGAGTATGGGGTATATACAAAAAAATCCCTCGTGTTCGGGGATATACAAAGACCACCCCTGTCAATTAACGGTGACTAACGGCAACTAACGGAGGGGAAAAAAGACACATGTACCCTCACCTTCAAGAAAAATTACACAGCTATAAAAAAAATTCTTCTCCTCACCTTTCCTTTCTAACCCTATCAGCCCCTATCTCTCTCTCTCTATTCCTCTCCTCCTGCTCCCTCTCTCACCTTCACCGACCCATTTCTTCTCCTCTATCTTCTCATGCGGAAAACCACCAGAAATCGCCTTCTACAACCACCAGAAATCGCCCCTCCTGAACCGCCGACCGCGCTGCAAAAGTCGCCGGATCGAAAATTGACTGATAGTGAAGACTTTGTCGCGTTTCCGGCGAGATGGAGCAGCTTTCGGCGAACTCTTGCCTAGAACATTCAACGACTCAAAAGATAAAGGACCCCCCTCTCCTCCTCCCTGAAGAAATCGCTCTCTCACCACAAACTCAGAACACACCCAATAGTTTCAGATCTGGAAAGTGAGCCTCCTCTCAAATTCCATCGATTTCCCGACGGTTTGGGTAGTAGTCTTGAAGATCGTCTCAGATCAACCCACAATCAATAAAAGAAATTGGAGGAACAGAAGATAGCTACATACGCCTCCGCGGCTTCTTCGTCTTACTCACCCCCTTTGGTCCAGAGAGGGGTTCGCGTCGGAATGAAGCAGCAAAAACCGCGAGTTTCAGAGGGTTTGGCCCGGAAAAAGAAGTCCGATTTCGAGGCCCTGGAATGGCTATCGCCGCTGTTGTTTATGAGGTTCGAAAAAATCGATCTTTTGTGGGTTTTATTCGTTTTCTTGATTGTGAAAACTTCCATCTTTTCTGTATTTTGGGTTTGAATGTTTGAAGTTGAAACCTCTGTATTTGGGGTTGAATGTTCTTCCTGAGAATTTGTATTTTGGGTTTGAATTCTATAAATGAATGAACTCATATTGGAGAAAAATTGTTGTATCTTAGTTTGAACTGAGTACAACTAATTTATTGATACTCTAGATTTTTGTTGTTGTTGTTGTTGTTGAGGATTTAGTGTTGGTGGTGATGGTGATGGTGATTGTGATGGTGATTGTGATGGTGGAGGTGGAGGTGATGGTGATGCTGGAAGTGGTTTTGAAGAACACGAAGATGGGTTTCAGTGCTGGTGAAGGATTTAGTGTTGGTGGTGTTTGTGAATTTGATCCCATTTTGGAGCAAAAGATGCTCTGCTTCTTGATGTTTATGAGGAAGTGTGGATGTAAATCACTCTCCTCTGTATTGTTTTTTTTTCACCTTCTCCTTCAATGAAACTGCTACAATTTCCGGAAAAAAAAAATTCACGCTTGGTCGTGGGTCTCCTTGTTTGTATTTTGGTTGATAATTCATGAGTGGAATTGGTTAGGTTGTTGTTGGTGAATCGGTGGTGGGAATGTTGTGGTGGTGGTCAAGAACATCAAGAACATAAACAAAAAAATAGGAAAAATACAAATAGGGGCAAAATGGTCATAAAAAAGTCAAATTGCACCCCATACTAATTGATTGTAACAGAAGGGTGCATTTCGTCTAACGTCCATCCACTGACAGGGGTGACTTTTGTCTCTACAGGGGTGGTCTTTGTATATCCCCGAACACGAGGGGTTTTTTTGTATATACCCCATACTCGAGGGGTGGTTTTTGTCTTTTACCCTAGTATGAATGGAGTAGCTACCCGGATGTACTAGCTAATTAGATGAGTGCACGACAGTGAATCAACCTAATTGTGTAGAGAATTTGAACACAATCCCGAATCACTGAGACCGAAAAGGAGAAGTGTTAAGATTGGCCTAGTATTGGTAGATTCGGTAGGATTCTTTAGCTGTTCTGTGAAACGGTGGGCCGACAGGACCCATTATCGTACAACTAGATGACCTGCTAGAACGGACCGGTAGACAACATGAGACCGAGAGGAGATTGTAGTTAACCGAGACGTAAAGTGACATGGACAGGATATTGTCATAGTTTATTACCCTGCTGAACTAGAATAGGATAGACGTGTTATATAGCTGAACTGGAAATCGTCTACAGCCCTAGGTGATCTAGAGATTGCCTAGTTTCTCCCTATCTATTTCTTAAATATAAAAAAATACAAATATATTAGCTTAGTTGTCATTTTAATTCATAAATCAATCAAATCCTTCCTCTTGTACCGTACTCTAAATTAAGTAACTAATTAAATAGTCTCAAGTCTGTCCTCGTGGGATCGATAACTCGGGGTTGAAATACCACCCCTATATTACTTGACCGTGCACTTGCGTTTAAACGCGTTCGTAAATCGCGTTAAGTTTTTGGCGCCGTTGCCGGGGACAGTGGTAGATTATTTAGTTAGGAGTTTGTTTAGATTACTTTGATTTTAGTTTATTTTTAATATTTTTATTCTATATCTATGTGCTTCACGGGTGTCTTGTGAGTTTGTTTCTCAGGAACGCAGTAAGGAAGAGACAATATAAGCATGTGGAGCGAAGACTGTTATTTGGATCCCCCCTACTGTTTCCACTGCAGGGGTAACCATAAATACGAGGACGCATGCATAATTTGGTGCTACGTATGCGGCATTTGGCACGACCGTAGAGACTCATGTCGAGTACAAGCCCCCAAGCTTCATCAGCACCAGGAAGACTCATCAGCAATTATGGCAGAACGGCGTAGTATTATGGAGGACATCGAAGTGTGCGCCAAATTTTTGTCCATAGCTACACAAGTGCCACAAGAGGATTCTGCTACAGGTAGGGAATACGTGAGGGAGATGATGGAGAGGATAAAGAAACGAATAGAAAAACGGTCAACAGCAGGGGAATCAAGCATTCAAGAGCCACAAGAAGAGACCGTGCCATATGACAGTGAGCCAAAAATTGAACCTTCATCATCCCCACCAGAATTGGAAGAAGAGATACCTGAGCTGAACGAAGACTGCAGTGTCCAGGAACCATTGGTGGACTCTGCCATATATGAGGACTCAGACTCTGATTCAGACTGGGGTGGACCTGTGTGTTGAAGATTGGAAGATCTGCCGTATTGCGAGCCAAGACCGCAGGAGCCCTCACATCCTTGGCATGATTGGGAAGACACCGACATTGGAAGCCTGTGGTGTGTTGACGATGAAGCTGGTGAAACACTTGTGCTCAGTGCTATTGAGGTAAAAGCCCCAACTTTGATTAATAATGAATTCTCCAAATTTTATGTCACGCAAGTCTGCGATGAGCAGGAAAAATTATTGTATTGAGATTCTTATGGGGAAGAACGTGATGAGCAACTTCCAATATCCTGTTCTATGGGCGATTATATTTATCATCCATATGTCATAGTCAAGGAGTTGGAAGTCAGCAAGTGTGGGGTGTGGATGAATTGCATGGGTCATTTGATGAGCATCTATCACCAAAGAGGTATTACTGGGATGACAGTATGGAGAGCCACGCATTTAAGCCCAGTGGTACTTGGTGGAAGCTGATAAAAAAGATAAATTGCAAGATGAAAAAATTCAGCTTTTACAACTCTCCGCCATCTGCACGGAACAGGGGTGCACTTGAATTTATCGAGAAGAGATGGTGGAAGAAGAAGAAGTGGAGGGATAAAGCAGTCTCCACTTTCCTTTTCGGTTGAGGTAACCGGGTCGGGCCGTCGACCTTAAATTACAAGCGCTGCTTGGGAGGCAACCCAATGTAGAGTAGGATGCTATTTATTTATGTTCTTTCTTTTAGTTTTCCATATGATTTTGAGGGGTGAGAGAGAGTTGCTTTAATACTTTCAATCAGTGTGCAGGGACACAGGTACAAAAGACGCTCGGGATTCCCCTTCTTGATGCGTGCGATAGAGAATGTTGAGTAGGCGCATCGGAATTCGGATGCGAGGTGAGACTTTTCCAGACTGTCAACGGTCCACAAGACCCCTTCTTGTTGCAGTTTTGCGGCAACGGTTCCCATGTAGGTCCGGGCACCCAGGTACCTCTAACTCTCTCTCTCTTGTTTCTACGTTTTGAGCGATAATTGTGTAGATCCACTGCCAACACATTAAAGCGATGAGTCCTCTAATTATATCTCTAAATTCGTTGAGGAAAACGAAACGCTTAAGTGTGGGGGGGGGTCTGTGTACAGTTTTGCTAGCCATGTCGGTCCTTGCATAGCCTTGTTACATGTAGTTGTGTAGTATTGTGAGTATTGTGTGGTTAGTGTAATTTTTTAATATATTTTTGTATTGTGATAGGTTCAAATTTTTTCTGCGTTGTTCTGCACTTTTGTATTATTGAGTCCCCTACCCAATCGTTGTGGTTAATCGAGTTGGCCAGTTACATGTAGAGTCTAAGAAAATTTAAAAAAAAAATAGAAAAATGAAAAACCATAAAAATTAAAAAATTTTGAGTTGGGCAATTGATAAAGCTTGAAACCAGAGAGAGTTCAATGAAAGAGTCTCAATGAATAGGAAGCACTGTAGTGGGGAAAACCTTAATTTTTAGTATCTTGCGCACTAGTTTCACGAAAGGAAGTCCCGGGTATTCAGGGAAAAGTAGAAAGAAGACGAGGGCATACCTTTAGTTCCTTTATTTTGCTAGGAGGATTTAGTCCTAAGAATTTGAATAGTCTATTTTCGAGTGGAAACTTGTGGACTCTTAGAATCTGGGGTGGACCTTTGTGTAGAGTCGGTTCTATGTGGTACGAGTCTTCGGCCTAAGCGAAGTCGGGGAGCGTACACCACCATCCTTAAAGGTGGTTCTAAGAGAAAATTAGAAAAAGCCCACACTTAGTTGCTCTAAATGCACGATTGAAAAAACTAGAAGAGAATGCAAAACAAAAGAATCAAAAATATTCTATTGGATTAGATACGGTAAACAACCTAATGTGCCCCCATTCGCGCGGGGAATTTTGATTCAATCCAATTAGAGTATCTAAGGAAAATTAAATTCAAGCCGTATTACACGGAGTTGTATCTCCCGTCACTGGGACAATTTGCATTCACTGCAATAACGGCTAAGAGGGTCTGAAAACCTCATATGACTTGGCAACGAAAGACTACTATAGGACTAAGGGTGCCTAGACCCTCTGAGCTAAAGGACGTGCCCGGATCTTGGATTGAGTTTGGTTGATGTTTGGGGACCCCTTAGTGAGCTTGTGCGTATGATCATTGTATTTTAAATTCCTTATTGCGGTTGTGTGAATTGCAAAAGAGACTTGTGGGAACTTGATAATTTTGGTTAGTGATAGCGAGATTGCTCAATATCTAACGAAAAAGAAAAAAATATTTGTGTTGTTTCAATTTTTGAATTGTTTGATAATCGAGTTGCATAGAGTATATTCATGTAGATTGCATTGTGTGTGTGAGTTGTTTGTGTCACATGGCTAGTGTAGTTGTATGCAATTCGGTGGATTAAAACGTAGTGTGAGGATTGATTTTGCTCGGGACGCACAAAAGGGTAGTGTGGGGGGATTTGACAACTCTTTATTAGAGTTATATTTCTTGCATATTTAATATCGTTTTTCGTGATTCCGGGGTTGAAATATGACTTTTACACAATGAATGTTGAGAAAACGTAGAAAGTTGAGTTTTTAGCACTTTATTGTTAATTCGGGCGTTTCGAAGCATATTTCGATGTTATTTATCAAATATAATTGCTTGGTATGGTTGTTCATGTTTTCTTCACAGGAACGGATGCTAAACGATGGTTCGGAGGCATGAAACAAACTTCGGAAACAAAGCAAATTCAAGAGGAAGCAAGAGAAGCAAAGTCGGATGAGCAAAAGTGACAATCTCCATTATTTTGATAGTATCTCGAGTTCTACAATACCTTTTGGAGTGAGACCAGTGGAAAATGAAAGTATACTCAAAGAGCTTTCCAACTATAGGTCACGGAGCTAATACGGAGATCGGACGAGAAATTTATTGTCCGTCGAAGAGGATGAAAATCTGAGTTCATCTCCAGGGGTGTTCGTGCGAACACTTTTGTGTTCGTGCGAACAAAATGCCTTAGAATTTTTTTTATTTGGCCAAAAAGGATGAAAAAGGGACTTCAAAATTGTACGAACATGATTTTTGTTCGTGCGAACAGAGAGTAAAGCTGTGTTCGTGCAAACAACAATTCTGTTCGTGCGAACAGAGGGCTAAATCGCAATTTTTTGGGCTGTTTTGTAATTTTTAAAGAGTTTGAGCTATGGGGACTTCTTCTAACCTAGGATTCCGTCCTTGAGGGGGCATTCACGCATCTTGGGAAGAAAAGAAGGCAAAACACGAAGACGGAGGAGGAAGATCCGAACTCCACCATTGGAGGACTCTAGGGTTTGAATGATTTCTTCTTCTCTTCTCAATCATTGTATGGAGAAACTTGTAAGTTGTATTTGTTTGATTCGTCTTAGCTAAATACTTTGCTAGGCATCTCTACGAGAGCCTAGAGTTTATGTATACGGTTATTTCCAGATTTCATACTTTGTTTCAGGCATTTGGATTTGATTCTTCAATTGAATGTTAGTTTCTTGAACTTGTTGATCTTAGTCTATTGACACGATTAGGATATGATTTGATATTCAAAGAAATTAGGGTTTATTTTGTGAATCAATATCTTGCTTAAAGTTAATATTCGTTCTAGTTACATGTTCTTGTTCTATGCTTAATCTTTAGTATGAATGGGGTAGCTACCCGGATGTACTAGCTAATTAGATGAGTGCACGACAGTGACTCAACCTAATTGTGTAGAGAATTTGAACACAATCCCGAATCACCGAGACCGAAAAGGAGAAGTGTTAGGATTGTCCTAGTGTGGGTAGATTCGGTAGGATTATTTAGCTGTTCTGTGAAACGGTGGGCCGACAGGACCCGTTATCGTACCACTAGGTAACCTGCTAGAACGGACTGGTAAACAACATGAGACCGATAGGAGATTGTAGTTAACCGAGACGTAAAGTGACATAAGACCGACAGGATATTGTCATAGTTTATTACCCGGCTGAACTAGAAAAGTATAGACGTGTTATATAGCTGAACTGGAAATCGTCTACAGCCCGAGGTAATCTAGAGATTGCCTAGTTTCTCCCTATCTACTTCTTAAATATGTAAAAATACAAAACTATTAGTTTAGTTGTCATTTTAATTCATAAATCAATCAAATCCTTCCTCTTGTACCGTACTCTAAATTAAGTAACTAATTAAATAGTCTCAAGTCTGTCGTCGTGGGATCGATAACTCGGGGTTGAAATACCACCCCTATATTACTTGACCGTGCGCTTGCGTTTAAACGCGTTAGTAAATCGCGTCACTACTCCATTCTACTGAGGAGTTCTAAGTGCAAAAAGTTGTGTGAGATGCATGCTTTGCACAAAATAAATCAAAATCAAGCTGATAAAATTATCTACCATGATCACTTCTAATAGATGCAACAGGTAAGTTTTTCAAAGTTTGAAGCTCCTTACAAAGCTTTGAGAATTCAGATAATGCTTCAGACTTGTCTCTAATGAACATAACTCATGTAAATCTAGAGTAATCATCTACCACACCAAGGATATATCTCTAACCTTTGGGTTTCTGAACCCTCATAGGACCACACAAGTCCATATGCATCAATTCTAAGGGTCTGGAGGTACTTAAAAAGTTCTTTGTCTTGAATGAACTCTTGGTCCATTTACCTTGGGTACATGCTTTGCAAATCTCATCATCTTTGAATTTTAGGATTGGTAATCCCCTTACCAAGTCTTTTGAGATGAGTTTGTTCATTGTATGCATGCTGATATGCCAAAGCTTTCTATGCCAAAGCTTTGAGTCTTCCTTCAAAGCTTTGAGACACTTCAGACTTTCATCTACAACTTTGTTAGTACTGAAAGCATAAACATTATGTGACCTAGGAGCAGTGAGTATGCAATTGCCAGATTTCTCATCTTGCACCACACATTTCTCTTTGTCAAAAACTACTTTATTACCCCTATCACATAACTGAGATATACTAAGTAAATTATACTTTAGACCATCAACCAAATAAACATCTGAAATTGAACTTGCAGAATCAGTACCAATACTACCTATACCAATGATGTTGCACCTAGATTTGTCACCAAGTGTAATTGTTCCTCTTGATTGCTCTTTAAGCTTGATGAATAAAGATTTCTTTCCACTCATGTCCCTGGAACAACCACTATCCAAAATTCACTTTTGATCCTTCAAAAGCTTTGGTGACATCATGCGAAATTCAATCAATGTATTAACAGGCTATTAGACCAAGTGTAGAATGTCGATTCATACTCAGAATCAACCATGTTAGGTGGCCTGATTCCTTTTGGAACCCAAATCTGTCTCACTTGTCCCTTAAGCTGATAAGAATAGGTATTCCTCAAAATTTGAGATTCTGCCCTTCTAAAGGGGCAAGTTAACTTCACATGTCCAATTTTACTACATTAATGACACTTTGGAGAATGTCTGCTTCCTGATTTCAAAAATGTGCATGGTTTGGTTTCTTTTTGGAAAATTTGGATTATAACCAATTCCACTTTTGTAAACAGGATGCATACTTCCTCCAAGCATGAGATTCAGTTTGTGTTCTGAGCCAGCAAAGGTTGATAAGATTTTCTTGGATTCTTGAAGCTTCTTAGTCAATGAAGTTTTCTGTTGTTCTAAATCGTCTGAATGATTCTTTAGAACAACATACTTATCAGTTAAAAGAGAGTTTTGATCAACAACTTCTTCGACTTGTGTCTTCAGAGCTTTGAATCTACTCTCCAAGGTTTTGAAGTCACTATCAACTTTTGACTTAGTTGCATCAAGACATTTATTTTGAAAAATTAAATCTAAATATTCCTTTGATTGCTCATGAACCTTCACCTTCAAAGCATCAATCTCATTCGTGTAACTTTCCTCATTAAAAAACATACTTTTTAGAATTTCAGGTAAAATATCTGAGGGACTAGATAAGAGATTCTTTACCATATCCTCAATACGCGTGTCTGAGCCTTTTTCTTCATTAAGCTTAGCCATTATGTAGAGATTTGCCTGTTCTTCATCAGATGTTGTGTCTGTTGAAGAATCTGAATCACTCCAGGAAGCAACCATTGCTTTCTTCTTCCTGTTATCATTTTCCTTTTTAGGAAATGCCTGCTTTTCTTCTTTTGAGGGCAATCTCTCACCAAGTGATCTGCATCTTCACATTCATAGCAATTCATAACTTTAGGTTTATATGACTGTGAGAAAGATTTACCTTTCTGATCCTTACTACTTGAGGATCTGAATTTTTCCTTATATCCAAAGCTGTTTTTCTTCTTCAAGATTTTAGCCAAGGCCTTGGAGATTAAGGCTAAAGCTTCTTCTTCATCATCATCATCATCATCATCTTCATCAATGCTTTGAGATTTCTCATTGTCTTTTTCCTTGAGTACCAGGTTCTTGATGTTGTGACGCATGTCACCATCCACTTCCTTCATTGAAATCTCATGAGTGAGCAACTTGCCTTGAAGATCATCTAGCTCCAAGTTACTCAAGTGCTGAGCTTCCTCAATTGCAGTTGTCTTAGGCTCCCACTTTGCTTTTGGTGAGCTTCTAAGTATCTTCCTGACTTTATCTTCATTTGAGAACGCTTTTCCCAAAGATTCCAAGTTGTTCACTATGTCAGTAAACCTCTTGAACATGTCCTTGATGGATTCATCAGAATTCATTTTAAACAGTTCATACTGTATCAGAAGGATATTGATTTTAGTCTGCTTGACTTTTCTAGTTCCTACATAAGTGATAGTCAGCTAATCCCATATCTCTTTTGCACTCTTGCAGTTGGATATTCAGTTGAACTCATCTGCACTAAGAGCATAATATAATAAGTTCAAAGCTATGTAATTCTTTGATACCTTTTCAAGTTCAGTAGCTGAGAGATCTTCTTCTGATTTGACAGTCCTAACTCCATCAGAGGTTGTATAAAACAAGTTGGGACCGTTAACAACAATGGACCATAGTTCCATGTCCTGATTTATGATGAACACTTTTATCAGTGCCTTCCAATGCACAAACTTATCACCACATAACAGTGGAGGTCTATTGGCTGCTCTTCCCTGTGAGAATCCTCCATCACCTACATTACTCATTGTCACAATATTGTTAGATCTTTATACAGTGACCCAAGCTCTGATACAAATTAAAAGTTTGTAACGCAAGTAGAATAACAGGATCTAATACTCTAGAGGGCGATTGAATAGAGTATGGAAACTTTTGCTTAAAACCAGTCTTTTAAAACTTTAAGTAGTTGTGCAGTTGATATCTCAAAGCTTTAGAAATGATTTGAGATGCTAGAGATATAACTGCAGCTCACAGAAACTCCAAAGCTTTGAGATTGGAAATCCTCCAAAGCTTTGGAGCTGACTTTTCTTTACTGGAATGAATACTGGAATGAAAAACAATAAAAATAAATAACAGAGACACATGAATTTTTACAGAGTTCAGTCACAATCGAACCTAGTCTCTTCCTGAGGGATCTAATCCCTCCAGGATTTCAACAGAACTTCTTATTAATCACCCAGATTTAGCCCTATATCTCAAGCCTAAGTGAGCTACCTTACACTTATACATCTTGTGGTTCCCAACCTATCAAGTTACCAGCTACAACCTGTTAAAAAAATAAGAACCTCTTGTTGTTCACTTGAAAAACCAAACTACTAAGTTTTGTAAGGTTTTAGAAACATACGATGCATAATACAATTCAGTACAAGTAGAATAACTCAATAAAAGATAAGTTGATGAAGCCTGGAAGAGTTCTTCTGATTTGATGAATGATCTTCTCCTGTTGCGGTGTTGATTGGCTTGATTGTTTGAAGAGTTATGTAACTTGATCTCTCTTGTTTGTAACTCTCTTCAAAACCTACGTTGATCAGCCTCGCTCTATGTGTCTCTTCTTTGGAATTTAAATTCAGATCTTATACCAACACTCTGCAACAACTCTGACAGATTTTAGGACCTGGTTTCTTATAAATCCTCTCCCCATATATGCTTCTTTCAAAAGCTATGCTAGAATAGCTATCTGAGTTGTTTATGAAAGTTGAGACGACCAACAAACCAGCACACACTTAGCAACAAAGATCAAACAACATCTAGACAAAATAGCAACAAAAAATGATCTGTCACAGATAGACAGTTCCTGAGAAACTGGCTTATTTTGCCTTAGGTTAAATTGTTTCTATATCCAACTGAGTAAAGGTAACTATGAATCAATAAAAAATAAGTAATAAAGAGTTAGAATAACTCAATACTCAGTTTTGAATCTAACTGATTCAACCTGCATACACAGATTTAGTTAGATAAACTTAGCAGTATCATCAGAAAATCTCAAAGCTTTGGAGCTTTGACTACTAGTTCACACATGTGAGCCTTGATGCTTAATCCTACAATCTGTGTTTATATCAACCAAAACAAGGCTCAATAATATTTGTAGAATTCATTAGTGAATGATAAACTCAATCTTCAATCTAATTCAATAAGCCTGCAAACACAAAAACATATAAGCACAATATAAGCCTATGAACACTACAGTATCTCAAAGCTTTGAAGCTTTGATACTTAGTGTTGTTTCTCAACTTCTGATTTGGCTTTCATCATCAAGGAACAAAGCTCCCCTTAAGTTTATGAACTCATTCAATACTCAAGACCTTCTATTCAATCAATCAAGATCAAAGATATTGTTTACACACACACACAAATAGAGAGACGTAAAGAGAGAGAGAGAGAGAGAGAGAGAGAGAGAGAGAGAGAGAGAGAGAGACCATAGCCGGCGGAAAAATTGACTGTTAGGAAGTGGAACCGGAGAGCCCTAGCCGGCGGGAAGCAGTTATGGAGGGGAGGTAGAAAGAGGCTACAATATGTACTCAACTTCTCTCATAGGTTGAAAGTCATAATTAATATAATCTTATTTACTCTAAAAATCCACCAATGTTTTTTTATTTATTTCTTAATTAATTAACCATCGTTTTTATCATCGTTTTTTTTAAATGACGTGGAAGCAGCAACATAGTTTATGTTCGTTTTTCTGTCAACATTTTTGCTCACTTAGTGTTTTCCTAATGTGAGTCATTAAGTCCCAAACAACCTTAGGCCGACAACATTCGTCGACAAATCTCTAATAAGTGTGCCAAATGGAAGTAACAGAGGGATCAGTGAAGAAAACAATACATAAGTCTAGATCGAGTAGAAGGGAATTATTTTATAAACCCAAGAGATTATACAAAAAATATTTTCGAAACTCAAAATATGATCTTCTTCCACAATAAAATGCCAGAGCCGCCAAGAAAGAAACACAATGTACCTTACAATATATCAATTCTAATATTGAGACGTTAACATATAAATTCATAAATAAAATCTGGTGAAAAAGTAATATCCATGAACATTGAAATATAATCAAAAGAAGCTGGCAGTTTTGAAGTATCCCAACATGTCATATAAGGTGATGATAAATCAATTGAACGTTCTTTAGAACTCAAGAAAGATAAATCAAACGAAGTATCTTTAGCCATTCTTATTCAGAACCCTCAAACAACGTGTCTTGCTTCAATCTTAACCTAACAAGTTCGAGATGAAAACGAGTAGCATGTGTGGAGCGAGTGAGAATTGAGCGAAAGGGAATATATTACAGTTTTATAATTAGAATGCTAAATACACGTTTGGTGTCTAATATTTTAATCTAATTGAAATTAAAACTTCTTTTATGAGTTAAGCTTTATAACTTTGTTCAAAATTAGATCGAATTGAAAATCACTAGGACTGCTCATAACTTCTGTTTTGGACTCACTCATAAATTTTTTGATACGTGACTGAAAGTTTATTAGATTCTCAAATCAGCTAATTATTGGTATGCATATTTTAGAGGATTTTGGTATCTTTTAAAAATCTACTGAAATGAGTCATAATATAGAAAGGAGGATGCAAGATCAAACAAACCAATGTAGGCGAAACCTCCAGACATTAAAGTCATGCAATATTTAACATTTGGAAGAATAAAAAGCCATATTCAACATTAATTAGCTTAATTATTTATTTCTTAAAATATTCTTAAACAAAAGGTAAGTTACTTAGAGAATCCAACCGCGGTTGTTTTCTTTAGGGCGTTTTCTGGTGAACTTTAAGGCGGTTCAAAACCGCCGGTTCAAGCTGTTATTCTATAAGTGGTCTGAAAAGTCGATTTGAGTTTTCTCGACTTTTATCCTAACTCTTAATTTCTCCTCACCTAGAATTTGAAGTACCATCATCCCTTATTTTGGATCGTTTCGTCATTCACCAGGATGAAAAGGTTACAAGAGAAAACTTTCACCACCAATAATATATGATTTGGACGTTCTTACTCATAGAACATTTTAATTAGTTTACTACACATGGTAGTAGAGTTTAGGATTAAGGGCATGGGGAGAATGAGGTTAATGTGAGTCATTAAGTCCTAACCAACCTTAGGCCGGCAACATTGGTGGACTAGTCTCTAATAAGTATGTCAAATGGAAGTAACAGAGGGATCAGGGAAGAAGACAATACATAAGTCTAGATCGGGTAGAAGAGAAATTTTGATAAACACAAGAGATGATAAAAAAAACATTTACGAAAGTCAAAATATGATCTTCTTTCGCAAAAAATGCCTCAGCCGCCAAGAAATAAACACAATGTATCTTATAATATACCATATATTAAGGGTTATACATATTAGTTCATAAATAAAATATGGTGAAAAAGTAATATCCATAAACATTGAAACATAATCACAAAGAAACTTGTAGTTTTGAAGCATCCCAACATGTCATGTAAGGTGATAATAAATTAATTGAACGTTTTCTAGAACTGAAGAAAGATAAATCAAACGAAGTATCTTTAGCCATTCTTATTCGGAACCCTCAAACAACTTGTCTTTCTTCAACATTAACCCAACAAATTTGAGACGGAGACGAGTAGCATGTGTGGAGCCAGTGAGAATTGAGCGAAAGGGACTATAATACAGTTGTATAATTAGAATGCTAAATACACGTTTGGCGTCTAATATTTTAATCTAATTGAAATCAAAATTTCTTTTATGAGTTAAGCTTTGTAACTTAGTTCAAATTTAGAGCGAATTGAAAATCACTGGGACTGCTCCTAACTTTTGTTTTAGACTCACTCATAATTTTTTTGATATGTGACTGAAAGTTTATTAGATTCTCAAATCAGCTACTTATTGGTATGCATATTTTAGAGAATTTTGGTATGTTTTATAAATTTACCTTAAATGAGTCATAATATAGAAATGTGGATGCAAGATCAAACAAACCAATGTACGCGAAACTGTCCAGGCCGATCTTTACCAGACATTAAAGCCAAACCATATTAAAAATTGATTAGTTCATTATTTATTTCTCAAAACTATTCGTAAACAAAAGGTAAGTTACATAGAGAATCAAGTATTTGGAAATATAAATATTTCTTAAACTATTCTTAAATAAAACTACAAAAGATAAGTTACATAGAGAATCCAACAAATATTTGGAAACATTTCCTAAAAAAAACAAAAAAACAAACAAACAAATATTGGAAATATATATCTAAAAAAAAAAACAATTAAAATCCGGTAAAATAACCCGAAAACCCGACTCAAAACAACGTTACCATAAAAAAACCGTTTACCTTCCCCGTAGCTCAACAGTTTACTCCTTCCCGGGAAAAAAAAATCTCATCTTTACCTTCACAAATCGATCTCTCTCTCTCTCTCTCTCTCACAGTCTCACCCAGATTTCAACCCCAATACCCACATAGTCGACGACGAAGATCTCAGCTCAGCTCCGGGATCGTTGTCGAAGAAGCCCCAATTGATCGGCTATGGAAAACCCACCAACAGCTTCGCCGGAAAACAGGTCTCCGGCCAATGTTCCGGCGACACCCACAACCCCATCACAGCGTATTGACCGGATGGTGGGCATGAGCTACCAGCCTTCCCCTTCCCGCACCATCTACAGCGACCGCTTCATCCCCTCCCGATCCGCCTCCAAATTCGCCCTCTTCGACATCTCCAATTCTCCTTCCGACGGCCGAGAGGACGCTTCCGGTGCCTACAAGGCTCTATTGCGAAACGCATTGTTTGGAGACGACCTCGGAATCTCTACTCCGGCGAATACCGAGAAGGGGTTGGGTCTCAATGGTCGGAGTTTGTCTATGAACCCACCGAACCGGAATATTTTCCGGTTTAAGACGGAGACCCGTCAGCCTATGCATTCGCTTTCGCCTTTTGGAGCTGATGATCAGTTGCCTGGCTTTACTCATAGCCCAGTGAAAGCTCCAAGGAAGGTTTCTAGGTCACCTTATAAGGTAAAGCTAAAAGATTATGTTGTTTTGTGATTTGGGTTTGATGAAAATTTAGGGTTTTTTTGATGGGTTTAATGGGTTTTTTGCTAGGTTCTGGATGCGCCGGCATTGCAGGATGATTTTTACTTGAATCTGGTTGATTGGTCTTCCCACAATGTGTTGGCTGTTGGTTTGGGGAATTGTGTTTATTTGTGGAATGCTTGTAGTAGCAAGGTGAGTCCCCTTTCATAGAGCTAAATTCTGTACTTATGCATGTATGTGGAACAGTTTGCTGATTCCATTTTGTGATTTGATGCATAGGTGACAAAGTTGTGTGACTTGGGAGTTGATGATAGTGTATGCTCGGTCGGATGGGCTCAACGAGGGACACATCTTGCAGTCGGAACAAGCAATGGAAAAGTTCAGGTACGTGTTGTGATGTTAATTAGAGTCTTTACACTTCAAGAATTCGGGTTCGAAGATCCACTTAGCTTTATGTTAATTCGTACTAAATCATATACCTATATTTGCGTAGTATTGTGTTCATGTAGAGAAGATGGAATGATGAATATATCGTACTGGTAAATAAAATTATGGGACCTTGAATATTTCAAATGAAGGAGAGGTCTAAAAACAGGGGGGCCTAACATGTACGGTATCATACCCATAAACAAGAAAAGTGGCGTCTTTGGTATGAAGTTAATACCTCTTGTGCAATAGCAGTACGATTTCTGACTAAAATTGTGACAGCCGAGGACATCCACAATCCCAAGCAAGGGAAAACATATTGGTTCAAAACCAACACAATCTTCTCCTGTTATGGTGAAAAGACGAGGATCTCAAGATTCATCCTAATTACGCGAAGGCCACAAATCGTCAAACCCTCCATATCTCAATAGAGCAATCTTTCTTAGTTAAAGTACTTCTGGTAGCAAGTAGGTTTCAGCAAAATCACATGCTATAAGTACTAGCGCCTGTAACGCTGGAATAAGCTCCCTGTATCTTCCAAGTAAATGGAAAGTGATCAAATGAATGTGAAATTATTAGTTGATAATAAATTCCAATTGATTGTTCTCTGTATGAACCAGATCAGAATTAGTAATCTTAAACCCAGTTAATAGACACCTTTATTATAACCGTTTTACCGCAAAGCTATACATTGTACATGTTTGCTCGGAAGAAGAAGAATGTGTTTTATGTATATTCACAATCTCTTGACACACAAACACACCACGATTCCACCGAATTCCAACTCAAAGTTCAAGCAGACATAAGCATAACTTTAGGGTTTCTTTCACTCGGACCTGGTATGTGTCACTAGTATCATCATCACCATATGCCTCAATCAATGAACTATGCATATCCTCAACTCCCATGGCTAGAAATCAGTTTGTGTTTTTAAGCAAAAGTTGCGTATACATTGGAGGTTAATCTTCCGTCTACTTTTAGAGCATCTAATTATTGGAGTGACAATCAGCGAATTCTTCTCCTGTGTTCCTCTTACTGAAGAGGTTTATTTGAAAATAGGTCACTGAAAAGTTCTAACGCATAGCGTCTCTTTAGCTGCAACATTGGGCTTAAAATAAGCAGGGTACTAGCACCATCGCTTAGGCGTCTGCCAGGCCGGCATTAAATGATTCTGAACACTTTGGATAGGAATGACCAACCCATATTATAGGCATCTTGTCCTTATATCTCTTGTAGGAAGGGAATGGTTGCTGTTTGTCAACCCAACAAAACAGTAGCTTTGTCACAGAACGTTGCAACCTCATACTTAGTCACGGAATAGTTTGACTCCAAGTCTGTCTACGTTTCTGATAGTCCAGACATAGCCCTGCTGTGAAAGCACCGTACGTAAATGCAGGGAATTGTGTACAAAAAATGGATGACATTATCATATAGACTACCACATCTTTCACAGAAAAACCAAAATATTCAAACCTCCTAACTACTCTAGTATCTCTTCGCTTGTGCATTTATTCAGCTACTGTAAATAAATGTACTAAACTTTCAAAATTATGCTGCATGTAAGTACATCTTGTGCATTTATTCAGCTACTGTAAACAAAATCCAATGTATCTTGAGTTATCAAATGGGGCACTATGACCGGCATATTGTCCACGAAGCTAAATAACATATAATATAATGAATGACCATAGGCAGCCAGGACATCAGCAACCATGTTGCCCTAGCTATGAGATGAGAGAGGACAACTCCTAAAACCAAATCACGACTGGCTGCAATGGTCAGCCATGGGATCTCGATGGAACCAGCTAGCATCGGTATAACAATCATAGAATCGCCCACAATATTATCAGTGTGCAGGCACTAATTATTGGCAAAGTTTAGTCCTATAAATAGAGGTGCCACCTCTGCCTCATTACAAGGTTACCGAACAGAAAGAAGAGCATGAACTTATGGGATATTATGACTTTCTAGTTGTGCGGTGGTGTTTATAGTGATAAACCTGTAGGAAAATAGAATAAACATGCTATTATTATAGTAGAATATAGGGGTCAAGTTGTAGTATTAGAAAGCTGGTACTGTTGACTTGTTGACTCTGTTTAAATACACTCTCTGTGTATTGTTAAAAGTTAGTTAATACAGTAACAAGTTTTTCCCTCTTTTGGTTTCCTCTCTAATGTTCTAATAAAAACAGTGAACAAGGAGAGAACTGAACATGGGTTGCAGTTTTGAATTACTAAAAAAGTAGGTTACTTATTACAAAATTCATTGGTTAGAAGAAAGGTGTGTTTGTATCTGATGCTGGGTAGGGTTTTCGGCACCATGGTTTGATGGATTGTCTTTTCCAGAAATTTGAAATAATGCTGGGGATTACTTCGATTGCTTGTGAAGTTGGCACGTAGCACTACTTTATTGTTGGACATCGGCACTCAGTGAAACTCCTCGATTAATGCTTGACATAAAAGCAACACATCCACAACATTTGATTGAGTACAGGTGTATTGGTTTTCTGAATTGCATCTGTAAGATGTTTGCTAAGGTTCTGACTACTTGCTTGAAGAAAGAAGCGGGTAAACTTGTTTCGGAAGTGCAAAATATTTTTGGCACGGCCTCAAAGAAATAGATGCTGTGCTAATTGCCAATGTGTTAAAAGGAAGAAAAGAAGGGAGTCCAGAATGCTGATGATCAAGTATGTTTCAAATATTTGCGTTACCTGCCTGAAGGAATTGATTTTGGGTGCAAATGGAGGCAATGGATCTAATGGTAGATTTCAATTGTTAGATTTTCTATTCTGATTACTGGAACTCCTATTGGGTTCTTCCCTAGCTCTCAAGATCTCCGACAAGGGGATTATCTATCTCCTTTATCGCGTATCTTGGAGGTGAAGCATTTGAGTAATAATATAAAGAAGTTTAAGGAAGCCAATGGGGGAGATTTGATCATTGGGATTGTGGTTAGAAAATGAGGGGATGAAGCTTGCTAAGATCATCCACTTACTATTCCTCGACGACTGATTGGTCTTTTGTGATGCTGATGAAGATCAATTTCGGTTTGTTTAAAGGATGTAGGTGTATTTTAACAAAGTTTCTGGTCTTTTGTTTGATAGTAGAAAGAGTACCGTTCATTCTGTTAGACATATATGAGAAGTTGATAATTTTGCTCGTACGATGGAGTTTCAAGTCTCGAATAATCAGCCTAGTACTTAGGAATGCCTTTGGCTGCTTGCAGGTCAACTTCTATGTTGGATAAATGGTGGATCTTTTCGAAGAATCTAGCTACATGGGTACAATTATATCTCTCAAAGGGTGGTATATTCGGACTTATAAAGATTACTCTGTCGAGGTTTCCAACCTGCAATATGTCCTAATGTCCCTATTCCAGATTCCCGCATCTATTGAGCAAGACTGGATAAGATCCAGAGGCACTTCTTATGGAAAGGAATGAATGGTGACTGGAATACACTTACGGTCTGTTTGGATAACACTGGATTGGGGGGTAGATTTGAATTTGGAATGATTTCGGATGAAATCCAATGTTTGGATACATTTTAGGGGCCAGGATTTGATTTGGAAGAATCCAACCCCTCAAACTATGAATAATTTGAAATTCCAACCGATAGCTTGTCATTTGAAATCCATTGGGGACGTGCGTCTAGTATGTTGAAGAAGCCGATGGATAATTGTGCGGCATTAGTGTACAAAACCAACTTTCGGTTTGTTGGTTTTATAAGATTTAATGAAAAAACTGCCAATGTGGGGATTCGAACCACTGACCTCCACTTCCAGCACGTTCAAAACTCTTAAAGGCTACCTGTGTACCACTGGGCCAAGACCATACACTGTGACATTTTTAACATGAGATATTCAACAATAAAAATCAATTTCAAATTCAAAACTTCAAATTCCAGACCATTAGTACCATCCAAACAGAAGAATTTAAATCCATCCATATTTAAAATTTTAGAATTTGAATTTTTTTATTTCGAATCGTAATCCAAATTCAAATCATGGTTGCCAAACGCAACCTTAGTAAGGTTAGAATAGTTTGTCGCCAGTGGATCAAGCGGGATACATAGAACAGTTTTAGAGCCTAGAAGAGATCAAACAAAAAGAGAGGACATTTTGTTGATATTAATAGTTAAAACGATAATCCAGGATTTCGAGAGCCCCTGGTCTCTCCCCAACACCAAATTATTACCGGATTCAATTTCAATCCCCCTCCCTCATAAAACGAAAACCCATTCATTCTCATCCTTCTCTCCTTAGAAATAAAAAATACGATCTGATTTGATACTCACCAAATCAGGACCTAAATCAAAATAATTCAGAATTTCCAATCAAGCATCAATCGAATCAATCACCCAATCAGCATGCATATTTTTCGTTCCTATAATAGGTATGGATTATTGGGTTATTATATTTTCAATAAAGCCTAGAGGGGGAACTGGATATTGAGGTACACTGTAAGAGGTCATCCATGTAGGACAGTTATTAAGTGTCAATTCAGAGTTGAGGTAGGGGTGGGTTAGTAGTGAGGTAAGTGAGAGTCCTGGAGTTGGTCTATGAAGGCTAAAAGGAACCGGTGGAGTGATTTCTCAAAACACTTAATTTTCTCATTCGGGATGGTGCAAGGGTGAGGTTTGCGTCTGCTTTCTGGTGGTGAAGTATAACATTCAGTTATCTATCATCAAACACTCTTGAGATAAGTCATAAATAAGAAGAGATCTGAATAGCTAATTACTTGGATATTTGATACTTTTGGAGTTTCCTCGGAGCCAGTATTCTCAAGAAATGCCATTGACCGGTATTAAACAACTTTGTTTTTCAATTAATATGCAGCACACTGGCTTGTTCAGTTCATCAGTTACAGTCGGATACAGTTTCCAATCAAATCTAGGTGTAGTTTTACCATAATCATAACACCTTCAACTCTGCCTCTGATTTTATGATTGAGTGTCTCCAGTTGTCTTGCTTCAACCATATTTTGTACGGAATCCTCCTGCATCACTAAGCCTACATAACATCAGTATTTTAAATCTCTCTGGAAAATGCCTGTATAAAACCAATGAACATCTAGCATAAAGGCCAATTTGGTGGTTAGTTTGCCTCAGAAAATTAATTTTTTTCTGTAAGGGGAAAGTAGCATGTCTCAATGGACTATGCCTCGTAAAAGGTGTAGTCTCCTTGAACAACTCTGAAAGACTGATCTGGCGTGAGAATAGCTAGAACAAGATCGCCAGAGATAGTCTGGTAGATTCAGGAGAGGATTACCGCATCAATCGACTTCCAGAGAGACTCCTTTTTCTGATCAGCTGTAGCATCCTGAGTAAGGTGATCAGTGACACCGTACGAATCTGTCTAAAGTCGGAAGAAAGTGACCCAGTGATCATACTGTACCTTCTCGTTGTCAAGAATAAATCTGACCTTCTTCTCAATATTGGTGACGAGAAATACCGGGTGAAGTGGTTCCTTTGTGTTTGAGGAAGTAGCCATTTGAAAGTAGAAAAGTGACTAAAGTAGAAAAGTGAAGAAACTGACCCACTAGTAACGAGCGGACCCACTAGTGAGTAGTGACAGTGAGTTTACCCCAATATTTTCACGGATCCAAATTGGAGCCTCAAAACACAAACTGACGACCTGAAGTAGAGTAGAAACTGCGGTAGAGAAATTAGCGACCTGAAGCAGAGACGAGACGGCGGCAGAGGGTTCAACGATTGAACAAATTTGAGCAGCGGTGCAGAGAGCGACGATGGTGACTGGAGCAATCTGGTGCGACGAAGACGACGGGAGAAAGGCGCGATCTTGACGGCACGAGAGGGGTGACCAGACCGGGAAAGGACTCCGGTGAATCTGGCGGCGATGAAGTCGTCGATTAGGGCACAGGGAGAAAACAATGGTTCTGCCCTGTGAACGATTGGGTAGCGGAAACAGAGGTGGACGACGACGGTGACCCCGGCAAACGTGGACGACGACGATGATGAGAGAGAGGCAACGTCGCAGTCAGGGGTGCGATCGGAAAAGAAATCAGAGGTAAGAGAAAAAGGGCTCTGATACCATGTTCGATAGTGAAATCGTCCTCTCTGGACTACTGTATTCATTAGCAATATATACCCAAAATACATACAAATGTAATTACAATCTAGACCCTATAATTACGCTAAGTTAACAGCTAAGCTACCCTAATTCTATTAGAGATTACATCTAATAGGAGATCTACCAGACAGCATCATGGTATCACTACAAAGAATTCAATCATGACATGCAAGTATTAATAGGAAAGATCAGTATTGTGTACTGAAATCTACTAATTACATGTTGGTAGAGCGAAAACTGGATTACTCACCCAAAAAAGAGGAGCAGAGGAAAGTTGATAACTTCAGCTATAAGTATTATTTCAAAAATTTTACGTCCCCTCTCAGGTTTGAAGGTTAAATTCTGTCTCAGATCAGATGGTATTGTTCACCCTTTCCTCATAAAGATGTCGGAAATATCAAATACGCTTGTCCAGCGTCAAATTATTCTTTAGTTATAGAGAGATTCTTGTATAAAGCCTTCATCTAATTCCATTGACTTCAACATGTTACTAAAAGCGTATATCGCATGTACAAAACCATTTACACTGACCACATGCACCTTGAACCCTCTCCGTTCCTTCTTTTTTTGACATTTGAATGTATTGAAATTTTGGGACTTGATTTTGTTTGACTTTCACACGGGGGCTTCTCGAGTAGCTTTCAACTCCGATACTAAATAGCAGTCCTAGTCCATATTATATATAGGGTAAAAGACAATATCCACCCCTCCATTATGGCTAAAGACAGATACCCCCTGCACTATGGTTAAATACAATGTGGTCCCCTGTCCGAAGTTGGAGGTAAAGGCGCACTAACGGAGGGACAAAAGACAAAAATACCCCTGAAATTTTGACGAAATTACCCCACTATAAAGACCCTTCCCTTCCCTGCTCCAGTTCTCCTCCACATTTCCTAACCCTAGCCAACCTTATCTCTTCCTCCTCTCTTCTCCCGACACAACCCACCTCCACCATCGGAAATCTCCACCACCTCCATCCTTCTCTCTCTCTCTCTCTCTCTCTCTCTCTCTCTCTCTCTCTCTCTCTCGATCTCGACACAACCCAGTTCGGGTTTGAGCCCCTATGGCGTCATTTTTTGGTCCGAGTTCTGGACTGGGAGTTGCACCACAGCTCCGACGTAACTAGCACCGTTAAATTGTCAGAATTAGTCGATGAGACCCGGGGTTTTGTGGGTTTCGAGGGTGACTCCGAAGGCATGTTTCTTCTCTTCTCTCTCTGCAGTCATTCCCCTCTCCCTTCTCCTCTTGCTCCTTTTCTATTCTTTATCTGCAAATCGAGGGAGGAAGAACCAGAACAACTATTCACTCCCTCTCCCTCTCTCTCTCTCTCTATTGTCTTTCTCTCGAGCTTTGGCGCTCTTCTGAGGCTGCGTTTGTTGTGGTTTAAAGGTACAGTGTTTCAATCCATCTCTTCGATTGACCGACCATAAGCATCTGAGTGAGACTATGATCGAAACTAGAGGGAAATCTGGGAAATCGTGAGGATTTGAAGCAATTACTTGGTGTTGTTGTGATTTTGACTGCAATTACTCTGTCTGCGCTTCTGATTTCGGATCTCTCTGGCCTCTCTATTGCTTGGTTCTCTTCTTTCTAGGGTTTTTAGGGGAGCTTGGACTCACACCAAATCCCTCTAAAGTAGCTGCTGAAATCTTCTCTACTGCTATACCATAATGTTCAATTTGCTCTTCAAAACTGGAGGGTGTGCAGTGGTGCTAGGTTTGGTAGTTTCAAAACTGAGGTTGAGTTGGTTCATCAGAAACCTTGATCTGGGGTTGAATTACAGTAAGAGTTTCGATCTGCTGGGGGTCTGCTTGTATGGCTTTGATTTGTTTGTATCTTGATTTGCCCCCTCTATTAGGCAATGATGAATTCGATAAATTGAATTCAGTTGATGAGAAATTGTTACTTTCCTGGCGGGGCAATTATTTTTGCAGCCATGGTAGGTGCAGTCTTCTTTGCCAGTTTTCCTTTCTAAGCCTCTTGTTTAGTTTTGTTCTTCGTTGTTGTTTGTTTGTTTTGTTATTGTTGTTGTGTTAGTAGTGGGGATTCAGTGATGGTGGTGGTGGTGTGGTTGGTGGTGATTCGGTGGTGGTGGTGGGGAAGAAGAAGGGGTAAAATAGGTGGTATGGGCATTTTTGTAATTCCACCCCTCCAAGGGTAGAATGGTCACGAAAAAGTCAAATTGCATCCCCGCCTGATTGTAATAGAAGGGTGGTATCTGTCCACTCTCCATCCACTGACGGGGGGGTATCTGTCTTTGACAGAGGGTATTTGTATTTAACCATAGTGCAGGGGCTAATTGTATTTCACCCCTAATAGAGGGGTGGTAATTGTCTGTATATATACACACACACACTCGAATCTTTGGTGTCCATCTTGTGGTATTTAGATCTAGATGCACCGATTAATCTATTGAGGCATGAACTTAACTCGGCAGTCATCTGGATATGTTCATAACTTTGGACCATGAGTAGGATCGTTGGAGTTAACATTTAAATTTAGGGTAAAAGACACTGACCACCCCTGAGTTTAGGCATAATTCCATCCCGCTACCCTGTGTTTTGGAAAAAGACACTCCGCACCCAAATAACGGAATATTCCATGGACAGTTTGCACCCTTCCGTTAAAAAATGGATGATAGAACTTTTTCGGACCATATTCCCCCTGTGTGTTTTTTTTTCTGCCCATGTGCATCTTCAAGAATAACAAGAACACCAACACCAAAAAAGATCAACCATTAAGAACATATTCAATTTTGAATACAAAACATCAAGAACACCAAGAACAACCAAAATTTGCAAATTCAATGAACCAAGAAACAAGTTCTTTTAACAGAAATTGAAGCTTCATTGACAAAGAAGGCTATCTCAGCCAAAACAACAACATTTCATTGCCCTACTCCTTCCTATCGCTTCTGTAAATCTCACCTTTTTTTCAAAAAACAAACTGTAGCTCTGTTGTTAAAGGGGTCAAATACCAGTACAAGGAGAGTGATTACAGCCACAATTCATCACACCCATCAACAAGGCACTAAAATGTGCATCAATTTGCACTTTCTGCTAATAAAAGAAAAAAAAAAATACAAATCTCAATATTCAAACAATCTTGCGCTAGCTTGAAAAAAAAAACCAATCTTTGCAATCAGAAAGCAATATATCTTATCTCAGGGGTTTAAAAATTGGGGAAAAGCGAACTTTATGCTGAAGCCGCACGGATAGTTTAATCGAAAATCCAGAGATTAGATCCAGAGAATGCTTCGAAGATCATGTCTTACCTCTACATCCCAGAAGGGAGAGACAAGGAGTTGATTCGTCTGGCTTTCAATTCTTAACCGGTGTTGCTATCGGTCATTAATCAGGCCAAAATCCATTGGGGACTTTCGTCGAACAGTTCGTCCGCCATCCAACGCAATGAACAGCATCATCGAAGGAGTCCAACTGGTGGTGCCGGCCCTTAAAATCGACCCAACACCCAACCAAACACCAGCTAAGCTCACCGTCGATTGACCCGAGAGAGACGAAAGAGGGAAGAGAAATGGAGTTCCGACGAAGCCAATCAAAAGAATCCCATCGCAATTAGATTCCAAGGCCAAGTCCAAAGGCGGCTTCACTTCGGCGACGATGGTTTCGAGCACTGAAAGAGTTTGATTTGTAGTCTAACTGGATTCCGACTGGTGGTGGCGGCACCACCGTCGTCGTCCCCACCGCCAGATCTGCAGTTGCAATCGAATCGACCGATTGGATTGACAGAGGGAGGAGGTGGGTTCGTGGTGATTGACAGAGGGAGAGGATGTGGGTTCGTGGGTTAGGGGTGAGAAGAGGGAGGCGGCAGTGAGATAGAGGGGAAGAGAGAGAGGGATTATGTTAGAAATGAAGGAGAGAGGGGGTTAGAATTATATATATGGGGTAATTTTATAAAATTTTAGGGGTAAACTGGTCTTTTTCCTAGTGCTGATAGTAAACTGTTAGTCTCCATCCAAAAAAAGGTGCGGAGTATCTTTTTCCAAAACACAGGGTAGCGGGGTGGAATTATGCCTAAACTCAGGGGTGGTCAGTGTCTTTTACCCTTAAATTTAAATTCCATGGTAATTCTATTGTACTTGGTCCATTAATTTTGTGTGCTTCTTTGATTGTAGATATGGGATGCATCACGTTGTAAAAAGGTAAGAACTATGGATGGTCATCGCTTGCGAGTGGGAGCACTGGCCTGGAGTTCATCAGTGCTGTCATCTGGTAGTCGAGACAAGAGTATTCTTCAAAGAGATGTCCGTGCTCAGGAAGATTTTGTTAGTAAGCTTACTGGGCACAAGTCAGAGGTCAGACTCTTGATTCGTAGTTTCTTAATGTTGTGTATATAAGTTCCTCCATTGTTCTGAGTATTTACTCTTTCTGTATAGGTTTGTGGACTTAAGTGGTCATATGATAACCGTGAGTTGGCTTCTGGAGGAAATGACAATAGAGTATGCAAACTTCAATTCTCTCGTTTATTCATTATGCTTATTACCCTTTGCAACTGACCGATGAATTTGAATTTCAACTCTCCTGTGTTCACAGTTATTTGTATGGAATTTGAATTCGACACAACCCGTACTCAGATACTGTGAGCATACAGCTGCTGTGAAAGCAATTGCATGGTCTCCTCATCTTCATGGACTTCTTGCTTCTGGTGGTGGTACCGCCGACCGATGCATTCGTTTCTGGAACACAACCACTAACACACATTTAAGCTCCATGGACACTGGAAGCCAGGTGAACTTCATAATCATTATAGAGAAAAATGTGTTCTACGACAATATTATGGTCTTCCCAGTTGTGATGATGTTGCAAAAACTGATTTCATCTGTTTCCTGTTGTGCAAACTACGGTGTTAAACTTCTCACACAAATTCTTCTGTATAAGTGCAGGTGTGCAATCTTGTTTGGTCTAAGAATGTGAACGAGCTAGTTAGCACCCACGGATATTCCCAGAATCAAATCATTGTCTGGAGATATCCTACAATGTCGAAGGTAAGAATTATTCAGTGTTTATTTCGAATATATGAAGTTATAAAACGATGTTACTAATTGTTTCCATGTTGGGTTATTATGCAGTTGGCGACTCTGACTGGTCATACCTATAGGGTTCTTTATCTTGCAATCTCCCCGGATGGACAGGTAACTTAACGGACAACGATTATTTTTCATTCTTTTAGTAAAGAATCCGGGTATTGTGAGAAGTTTTTAGTTGCTCTAAGAGCACCACGTCAACATGGCACGTTGTGCTCTACACCATTCTTTTTTTTGATGAAATGCTCTACACCATTCATTAAGTGACACCTATGTCCACTAGAGTTCACCACTACCCATGTAGGTCATAGTAAAAAATCAGAATTCTTTTTGGATATTTTCTGTCTCCTACTCACTCCACTTTCATTATACATGTCAAAACGTGAGTGGCGTAGAGCACCACTTGTGATTTGCTCTATGAGCACCTAAGGATTGTTCGGGTTTTGGAGCTACTAAGGGGCAAGGGGTAGCAATTTTTTTATCAAAAAGGGGCAACAATTGCCACCCCAAAATTTTTCAAAATCACACTTTTACCCCTATTATTAAGACTTTTGACCAAAAATGCTACAAATACACCGCCGGAATTCATATTTTTTTCACTAGTACGTTCAAAAACATAATTTTGTTTTTGCCCCGGCTGTTTCAGTTTTCTGACTTCGCCACTGGTTTCACCCCCTCTCATAACGTTACAAAATTGGCTGTTGCAGACAATTGTCACCGGAGCAGGAGATGAAACGCTAAGGTTTTGGAATGTGTTCCCTTCTCCTAAATCTCAAGTAAGTAAATCATCGAATCAGACAAGCCATTTATTTGAAGTCCATGCTATTTTCATCATGTATGTTGCCTCTGGAATATGGTTTATCGACATTGACCTAGCAGTTAGTTTCCAGAGGCTGTTGCGTCTGTGCATTAGCCACCACTGGTGTGTAATGCTTTGCAGTGAAGTCACTGCTGTAACTTTCTTTAGCTTCTATCCAAAAACTGATGGGGTGTTATTTCCTGTGGCAGAACACTGAAAGTGAAATTGGGTCCTCGTTCCTTGGTAGAACGCAAATCCGCTGATCAAACCCTTTATTGATCGATCGTCCACTGTACAAACCCATTTCTGCTACTGCAGAAGAATGCTTATGTGTTCATGCCAAAATGATCAAGCAACGAAAGCTTACAACAATCGTCTTCTTCTTCTTTGGCTATGGCTACCCGCTATTCCTGATAATCTGGAGACAAGAGAGTGAAGTCATCTCGCTTCAACTCAATAATTTAATTTAGTTAGTTAGTTTTTTTTTTTTTTTTTTTTGAGAAAATAATTTAGGTTACTTTATCAGTGTATATTATGCTGCTTGGTCTTTGTATAGTAGGGAGAGGTTACCTACTCGGCAACTTCTCCGTGTGTATTTATGCAGCAGACAAGGGGCTTGTTTGGGAAAGATTAATTATTAATAATCTGGCGGGTAAATGTAGATTTTGCGCGAAATCATCCGGGCCCGGCCACGAACAGGGACCGGGTAAGCCACGAACAGGGACCGGGTATGTCACGAACAGGGACCGGGTAAGCCACGTGCCGCCCCTTGATTGGCGTTCTCACCAATTTTAGGAGATCTCTTGTCCTCTTCCAACTGTCTTCATGTAGAACTTCACCCATGATTTACTTCTTCTCACCCAACCGGTCCTGGCTAGGACACCAACCGGTCCTGGATTGATCATCAAAGAGTGACAAAATTATTTAATTATAAACTTGACCCGGAATGCTTTTCAACCGGACCCGGCTTGCTTTTCAACCGGACCCGGGTTTTAGCAAAAATCTTATAATTAATCTGATTTTCCAAACAGGTAAGATTAATTGTTCAAATATAATTAATTAATTGTACATGTGGTCGCTTCTCTTAGAACTCGATATTAGTATTTCTGCACTTTTGCCAAAGAGATTCACCTAAAACCCAAGTCTTTGACGAGGTTTATCATTTTCAATCTCATGTGTGGAATGGTCCCAGAACTTGTGTCATTTAGGCATCCACTTCATTTCCGTTATGTCAACTTTCAGATACACGAACACAGTATGCGGGAAACGTAGTTGGGATGGGACGTCGGAGCTCTTGGAATTGTTTACGTGGTGTTCTTAGAGCTGTCAGTTCATCAGATATCAAGGGCCTTGATTAGAGAATAACCAGGAAACAAAGTGTTTGTGATACGTTTGCAGAAAGAAAACACCAAATCATATAATATTCTTCAAATGGTCTTTCGTGTATCATAGCAAAAATTAATAAGTAGATAAATACATAAATAATGTCATCAATCTTCATACTTATTTCGTGCTTCTGAAATTTAAATGTGCTTTAGAAATTAAATTATTTTGTTTCCTCTTTAATTTCTATTTTTGTTTTTGAGAAAAACTTTTTTATTACTAACGAGAAGAAATTACATGGAAACTGTCCCATTTCCCATCACCTACATTCAGCCGATAAGCACATTTATTTCGTTCTCGAGGAATTCATCGTAAAGAGACTGTGTTCGAGGTCTTCGTCTTTTCACTCAGCCTCTCCATGGTGATTCTCGTTTCTGTTCGGTCTTCCATCGGACTGGCGAACCGACCGGATAATTTAATTATAAAGATATAAGCATCTCCAGTGATGTGTAATTCGGTCAAATTCAAATCTTTAGCTAAGTCAAGTCCCAGGTGCTTCGGCTTCCTTGGTTCCTGATCTCGACCTGATGTGTTTGGATTGAGCTACTTAGATTGAACCGTGATGATTCCAATTGAGGGCTCCAGCTCCGGCTTTAGCTGTCCTAGAGGCGTAAGACCAGGCACCGTCGAATCGAGCATCGTCGTTGATGTGGTCGGAGTATTTGAGCTCGGATCGAATGGGTTCCTCACTGGAGCTGATTTCTCCCTCCCCCGATCTAATGGCTCTGGAACTATGTACTCTCTTCCTTTTGGAGCTAACTGATATTCATTGAGATCTTCGTTTGTGACAACCTTGGAGTTTCTGTTCCACCAGATGAGCAAAATTCCTACACTTAAATGCTCATTTTCTGGGTTTGAGAGATTGATTAACATGTCTGCAATCCAATTGAGATTGTGTTGATTGTAATGGAATTGGTCTTTCATCTTCTCTGAGCCAAATTGTTTCAAGAAGTCTTGGGCCTTATTGCAGTTAAAAGGGCAAATGTATCCCATTTTTGGATCCCCACAAAAGGGGCAATGATCCAAGGCTTGACCTTCCGTCACTATCATGATAATGTCTTGGATGCTACGTTTCCATTGGGCGATTTCCTCTTTAGGAACCTACCCGCGGCTGCTAGGATGTCCATACACCATCGTTGATGATGGTCTTCTTCCAAAGATCTCTGAGCTCTGATACCAACTGACGCCAAAATCAGGCGTTTCTGGGAGCAACAAGCAGCAAGGAAATCATGAAAGAGCCTCTCTAGGCTTCATAGAAAACTTTATGTTTTCATAAAAAATATAATTGATCAACTATCAAAAATAGTCCACAATCCGGACTTATATAGCTGAAAAGCGTAATTTTGCCATAAATATAAAAATCTTAAAAAGATAATCTTTAATTAAAGTTCTAAAACTAAAAATAAAGGAAAAAAGATTGACCCAAATCGAGTTTAAATTCACGTTCTAATTAGCGAAAGAAATTTTACTAAAAATTGAAAAAAAAAACTACAATTTGGACCCCTTAACAATCTATTTGATCAATTGAAGGCGGTGCTCGTGAAAAAGTCACGAGTCTTCTTCAAACGTCGTTTGTAGTTAGATTCATGTATAGTTTGACCCCGTTCTTGAATCCTTCGATTGTGCCTTTGATTCTGTGTTTCGACTAAAGCATTCTTTCTAAAACTTGCGTATATTTTCACAAACTCCTTCAGGCATCAGTCACCCCCTCTTCAAAAGAACTCATCATCGAGTTCAATTTATGCCCATGAAAAGTACGCTTCTCCAAGAATGTATCGCAATAATACGAATGCGCCTTGATTGAAAAAATCAAAGGCTTGCCTAATTCAACTCTAGCCTCTTCATCTTCATCTTCGTCTCCATAGTCATTATAAATCGGAGGGTTTGCCCAATAGCTTCAGGTTCACATGATTTGGAAATACGCCTATAAGAGATTGTATCATGAAAAATATGTTCGATTTGTAACATACCCGAAGAATCTAGCTCGTCGATCATGAAACTTGGTCCTCCATAACGCTCGTCCTGACCACGATGATCGAAGTTGAGTGGGATCTTGAACGCGGGCTCCAAGTCATGATCCAAGGCTTGAGCTTCCGATGCTATCATCATAACGTCTTGGAGGTTAGTTCACATTGGAAGGCTTCCTCGTTCGTCACCTGACCGCGACTTCCAGGACGTCCATGCACCATCATTGATGATGGTCTTCTTCCTTCGGAGCTCTGATACCAACTAATGTCGAACTGAACCACGCATTTTTTGGAGCAGAGGAAGCAACGAACATAAAGAAAAATCATGGAAGAACCTCTAGGGTTCATAGAAAACTCAATAATTAATCAACTACAAAAAAAAGTCCACAAGCCGCACTTAAATAGCTCAGAACTTAGATTTGCTGAAAAGAGCAAAATCTAATCCTTAAATAAAATTCTAAATAAAATAAACACTTAGCAAAAAGATTTACCCAAATTGGTTGATATTCATGTCCTAAATAGAGAAAGAAATATTACTAAAAATCGAAAAAAACAAAAAAAAAAAAAAAAACAACAACAACAACTTGGACCCCTAAACAGCCGAATTTGGCCAAATCAAGGTTGTGCTCGTGAAAAATTCACAATTTCTTCTGAACAGGTCATTTTTATTGTCAGATTTATGTATGATTCGATCCCGTTCTTCAAGTCTTCAATTATGCCTCTGATTCTATGTTTCGTCTGATGTAGTCTTTTTTTAAACGGGCGAATATTTTTGCAAAATCCTTCCTGCAATCAAAATGTAGAAAGAACACACACCGGTGTATTAGAGTGCATTGCACTTTCTACAATTAGTTTGAATATCCCACTTCGATGAATTGATAAGACGACGCTGGGAGGATTATTATTTTGTGTACTGTGTCCATAAAAAAGATTACAAAACTTATTTTTAATGGAATATATTTATGCCTAAAATATGTAAATAATAAAATTCCTTCAGGGCTCTGAATTCGAGCTCAAACTTATCTCAAGAGAGGTCACTCAAGTAAATGGAATAGTAAAGAAGAAAGACGCTGGAGTGGGCTGGTGGTTTCTCTCACCAATCCTCCTTCAGAGATTGCATATTTTTTATAAGAGACATACTTGGTCTAGCACGACTCTGGTTCTTGCTTGTTGGTGGTTCTATTTATTTGTTCGTCTGTTTTTGCGTAATTTCCATATTGAATTCGATTCCGCACAACGGTATTCTGTGATCAAACAAAAATATAATTATTAAATAATAGACACATCAAACATCAATTTTACAACACATGAAAATTATTTCTGATCTTCTCAAATCTAAAGTTATATCATGCAAACTGGTCAATCATTAAATTTTTTCAAGGATTAAATGTGTAGATAAATAAGGTTGTGCGAAGTACTATACAGTAAAAAATCTGATTGAGGTGTGTCCGGCGGAAGTTTTTTTACCAGTAAACAATTGCGAGGAAAGATAATGGAAATATGAAATTTGACATGATTTGACAAAGCCTGTATCCACGGAGCAAGAGCACAACTTTTGTTATCAATTTATGAGAAGAAAAAATATTATAATTGGATAAGAATCCCCTGTGTAGCCTACGCTAGTCTTGAACTCAGCATCAGTGTATCCTGTGAGTTCTCTCTCTCAACTCTTCTTTTTCTCTCTTTGTGTTTTCACACTATGTGATCTACAATTTAAGGAGGGGAGGTTCCTACTTATAGTTTTAGATCACATCCGCTAGATATAAGGAAACAAATCTTGAGCCAATAAGATTCTTTCCAAAACAATGGCACAAGTCTTGCTTAGGCACCAAACAATTCCTTCCATACTAAGGGGGTCGAAAGATTTTTTAAACCACGTCAAGGTTTGGGGAGGCATTCAAACGCTCAATAATACTCATTTCTCAACAAATTGGTCCAAATTTCTATAAATGCACCGAACGAATGCAAAAATGATAGTGAATCATACAATAATATAATTACAAATACGGAGTTATCACACAACAACACATAGACAATTTATTGAGGCTCACAGAGGCCGCAAACAAGCGAGTTTCCTATAGTGTGTTATGCCAGGGTGGGGGAATTACCTCATCACCAAGTTCAAGACCACCTTGAATTGTCAAGAGATTGTAGGAATTGCTCAAAGAATGTATGAATCCACCTCAGCCATTTGTGTGTCTTGATTATGAGTGTTGACTCATGAATCACATCTTAACTGTGAGTGATGAATCATATCATGATAATGAGCACTCGACGATATCGTCTGAGAGCTATGTATTTATGATTAGGGAGTTATAGGCTTTAAGAAACAAGTTATCCGTATATTAGCAAACATATACTTATGTTGCAACTCCTGCCACACTCATGGGATGCCATGAATGCGCATATGACACACATTACGAGTGTCAAGATTTTTGATGAGATCAAGCATCATTTGTCACTAGAATCTAAGACATCGTTTGGGTAGCGGATAAGATACAACAGATATGGCTTATGTTGGGGTATGAGGTAGGATATGTATGCTAACGGATAAGGCCTCATATGATATGCAGCTTTACTGTGTTTGGGTGTTGTGGGATATGAGGCAAGATATGATGAAGTGTTAATGTAAAAATGTGCACATTGCCCTGCAGTGTCGTGAATTTATATTCGTAGTTGTTCCTATTTTAATTTGTACGTAAAACAAAATTCATTTGACAAAGTAAAACATACTTTGTTAAACATGATTAACAAATTATATGTTTTATATTAATTACTTACATATTATTGTATTAAGATTTATTGTATCTAAATAAAACATGTAACTAGTAGTTATTGGTTATTAAAAAAAAAAAAAAAAAAACAACAAAATAGGGACATAGTCGCACCAAAACACCGAATTACCCAATCGAACATAAAATCAGACAACGCCATGAAATCAAACAACTCCCAACCTTCTGATTTTACGTTGATACTAGTGATACGAGAACATGATATGGAGATAGAAGAAGGCCATTTTTTAATCTTCTATTCTAAATATCCATGTTAGCCAAGAATATGAGAAATTGCATTTAGCAACAAGTAAATTGTGAACACAACAATATCAAATTTAACAATCTTCAAATCATAATACTACTTTGTTTGTACCAAACCAAAACACAGGAAAACAAAATTCAAGAGTCTTTCCCCCATTCTCCCCCAACAAAACCCAGATCAATCTACACTTCCTTTTCCAGCGAGCCATTGCACTTCCCGGACCAATTTTAGAACGAACTACAATTCCTTTTCCCCGAATACAATGGCGGCTTCCAGGCAGAAGACATCCCAGACAGCTTCGAAGCATCCCATGTCAGAGACGATACGAACGAGGTCGACCTATAAACCGCCGACGAGTACAATAAATTGATCTTCTTTGACGCTGACTCTCTAGCGTTCGATTGGAGAATCGGGTGAGGAATGGCAAGCGGGACCTGCCGGAGCAACTTGGGACAGTAAACACGAGTCTCGATTGGAATATTTTCGATCTGATGAGGAGGAGAGGTGTCGACTATGGGCAGGGATGGAAACGGATCGCGTTTGGATCGGATCAGCCTAGATCCGGATCCGATCCATAAGATTTTGGACCGGTTCGGATTCGGACTGGATTTTTCCGGATTCGAATCGGATTATCCATCGGATCATGGCGAACAATATTTTTAGTTCATACGACCTGATATTATTATGAATTAGAATCAAAATTGGATTAGCACACAATTAACATCTATAATTTTATCAATTTATTCACAATAAAATATGGATATATCAAACTTAGTACGTTATCTGAAATAAACATACTAAAATTTATATATGTAATCATATTAACACATGAATATTATTGAATTTATTAGGTATGATAACCTAATCGGATCGGATCGGGTTTCACGGATCAAAAAACTTGCGATCCCTTTGAAAACGGATCGGGTCCGCTCCATTAGGGTAGGATCATGTCGAATATCGAATCCGATCGGACTCAATTTCCATCCCTAACTATGGGCAATAAGGAGGCCGAAGTCGACTGGGGCTGTTGTGGCTTCGTGTAGTGGCTTCAACTGGGAAGATTAGGTCTTGGAGAGATGAATAACACAAACATGGAGAGAAGGAGAGAGAGACAGAGAGAGAGAGAGAGAGAGAGAGAGAAAGCAAATGTAGAGGGAGATACGGGAGTGAATAGTTCCAATGTGTGGATTTTTATATTTATAGTAGGTAATTATTATATGTTGATGAGGGCATTTTAGTCAACAAAAATAAGGCCATATCATATCTGATGTATACCAAGGGGGAGGAGTTATATGATTTTAGTGTAAAATGAGGGTTGGGGAAAAGAGGAGGATACGATATGCTCTCCCGTATCCCCTCACCTAAACATAGGATATGGGAGGGAGAGCTTATCATATCATATCCCACCGCCATATCCCTTGCCCAAAAGAGGCCTAAGAGACCAAAGATTGCTAAGACTACTAGTTAAGCTTACTTTTGAATTCTAAGCGATTAGAGATTGTTAAGGTTGTTAGTGAAGTATCACTGGAAGATGCAGTCCCTAACTCAGTGTTGACACCGTGAGGCAAAGGGAAGAGAAAGGATAAGGGTGGGACGATAGTGTTCTAGGACCGATAGCCTAAGGTTGGCAAACGCAAAGGGGGCAAAAGAGTGCCTAGGACTAGAGACATGACCAGGGTTGGCACTGGTTTCTAGTATAGGGTTTTGGTTTTGGATCTATAGGCTTATCTTTGAGGAGATAGCTACCAAATATTTGTTTTCACAACTTACTTTAGATCTGGTTATATCGCGAATGGTTGAGGCATTCCTAAATTCCAACATGAGAGTTACCTCGGAATCTCTGGATGATAGATTCTTATGGATTGCGCGCTATATTAAGACAAATACAACTGGAAATGTTGAACATGCTAGCTAGGGCAGGTCCGCTTGGGACTTTGTAAGTTAACTTACCTATATGTTACTCTTGCCTTATATGAAAGGCGAAACGCAAACCATTCAGTGTAGCAGTACGGTTTATCGAGACTTTATCACTTATTTATTCTGATTTTGTGTTCCGTTAATTGTTAGAGATAATACTTGATCCTTACTATACTATTAATTCTGTAGATGACGGTACGCGTCTCGAATGTGTGTACTAGACGTCATATATGTTTGAGGGACTAGAGTGCTTCAGACATGTATCTACAAGAGGTAGAAAACTATCTGGAGAAGAGAATTGAGTCTCGCATGACACTCTGAGACCGCGAGTATCTATATGAGCATGGTTATGTGATGAAATGGAATACTAAGGCAGTTGGATGTTCCATGTACTCCACAGCAGGATGTTGTAGTGGAATAGAGGAATAGGAAACTTTAGAGATGGTTTTATGTCTGATAGCGCATGCAAATTGCAGGTTTCCTTTTTAGGAGACGCTTTATTGATGGTTGTCAACATACTCAACCAACTTCCCACCAAGTCTGTAGCCACTACACCCAATGAGATATGGACTAAAGAAGATCTCAGTTAGGTCACCTTGGTCCAAGGGGATCGGCAGCATATGTGTGAAACTGTTTCCAAGATGATTGGAAGTTGGGCCCTAGATGGAAGAAGTATATCTTCATCCGCTAGTCAGATTAGTATATGGGGTTTTATGGTCGTAACAAAATTGATAGGTAGTCTAACGTTAATGGATTCACGAGGCATAGGAATTCTCATAGGAGATGTCCAAAATACAGGGACAATTTCGCGGAGTTGTCGATCTCTGTAAATGGAGGACCGCTAGAAGGCACCCGTTCCTTGGTTGATTATGAGTAAATAGTTCCTCAAGATCCTTTGGATAATGGGAGTGACTTGACAAGCGAAGTGACCATCCATAGGGATGAGAGCACTGATGATCCTCCTATGCAAAGGAATCGCTCGAAGGAGCATATCCGTTGGACTATTTGAGACCGAAGGGGAGAACTTTATGGTCACCTTACATGAAGATAATATGGTATACTAGGAATTATCGTCCCATTATTATGAAGAATGAGAAGTAGCTTTACAAATATAGTTGGATTCTAAAGGGGCCAACCAAGTCTAGGGCTAGGTTGACTTTCTGGCTAGATGCTAGACTATTGGAGATCAGTGGATTTGCAGGGTTAAGTAGAGTAGCAAATGGAAGAATATAAAAGCATAAAGGACTTTCATATAAGCAAAATCCTACACTTAGTAGTACGGTGTGGATGTTGACGAGAAATTATCCCCAGTAGTGAGAACTGCGTCGATCTGACGAAATATTTTCCCCGAGAGTTGGGGTAGCGAGAATTACGTTGGTTCAACGAGATATTCTAAAAGTAGTCTGGGTGGTGAGGAAGACGTTGATTCGCTTAATATTGGAAATAGTAGTGATAATGGAATTAAAGCTCCATTCTCGATAGACATGACGAGTGCATTTCTCGATGGAGATATCTAGGAGGAGATTTATTTGCTTCAACAGAGGGTTTTGAGATAGAATGTCAAATGCACAAAAGTAGTGTGCACGCTAATTAAGTTTCTGTGTGGTCTTAAGTAGTCCTCTAGACAGTGGTATTTCATCATGGGATTGTTTACTATTTGTTTGCGATAACGGACGAAAATTACTGTGTGTATGTGTTGGAATTGTGCCCTGGAGGCAATCAATTTATAGTGACAAATATGTGTGAATTTACTATTCATTATGTTATCGATATGGAGATATGTTAACATGAGTGAAGTCCTTAGAATAAAAAATTTATTTTCTTAAATATCCCTAGTCGAATATATTGATTAGCGGGACAATCAACTATAGACTAGTATGGGGTTGGATTGATATGGACATATCACGATCCAACACATGGGTATGCATTAAGAGTAATGGCATAGAGGATTGACCCACAACGAGAATGATACATTAGATTATGTCAAAGTCAAAATCACTTCTCGTAGTGCTAATATAATTATAATCCTTAGACTTGAAATCATTCGATACTCTAGTTGTGGGATATCATGATTTGATGTTATCAAATGTTACACCGTAACTAGGTCATTATAAAGGTAGTTATCGGGAATGATAGGAAGCAAGCTTAGAGATCGTAGTGATGTAGAGAGGATTTGTCCCTCCCACATAATGGGAGTAAATATCCACGGCCACTCGAGGGATGGTGCTTACTGAATGTCTGTCTAGACTCCGATAAATCAATATGGAGATATTGATCTGCTTGCATAAGCATATTCCCAGGATCGAGGAACTATGGATTGGATATACGAGTGTGACTATTTATGTCGCGTATCCAATCCGGATATGGAGACAAAGGGATAGTGCAATATG
The DNA here is from genome assembly GCA_023055425.1 of Linanthus parryae. Classification (NCBI taxonomy): domain Eukaryota; kingdom Viridiplantae; phylum Streptophyta; class Magnoliopsida; order Ericales; family Polemoniaceae; genus Linanthus; species Linanthus parryae. The sequence continues at coordinate 120,278,378 of JALGPY010000003.1, read as the reverse complement.
TGATATTGGGAACAAAGGTTTGTCGGGATCACTGACTTATTTCTATTAGTTGGGTTGCATGGATGTGTTGCTAGACAACGCTCCATGTTAGTAATTAGTTTCTACCAACTAAGTAGAAACCTATGGGGTCACACGTCAAATAGAGTCGAACTAGATTTGGGATTAATTAATATGAGTAATTAATGAGAATGATCACTTTGCAACACCTTGCAAACTTAGTAGGACTAATATGCAAGGAAGGGACTAATCCGAGTTCATGTAGAACTAGGAAGGACCTTTATGGAGTTAACAAGGAGTCGTTGGACTATATAAATGATGATTTAGCTTCATTCCCACAAGTAATGGTCATAACATAAGTGAGTGGGAGAGAAAGCAAAAGAGAGAGCATGACAAGACTAGAGGTTGAAGACCCTCTCTCCTTTGCCGCCCAAGTAACACACGGCCCCAAGGGGCCGGCGCACCCTAGCGCACGGCCTCGCCGTGTGGGCTAGGGGCCGGCCGTCCCGGGCCTAGTGTGGCTGTTCCTTGGTTGGTTCGGCCATACTCATGGTGAACCTCTTGGACCGTTTTGACCCTAGTATGTCCAAAACAACTAAAATTGAACAAGCGCGTTAAAAATTGGTTTAACTGTATTATGTACTTTGTTGCATGGTGGATGGATATGGCCTAGGTTGTGGATTTTTTATGTTTTTGTGGTTTGGTTTACGACCTGCGAGCTGATCAAATTAATGTAATAATTAATTTGGTTTTACGGCCTGCGAGTCGTTTTTCTCCTTAACATGTGAGGCTTTATTTATTTATTTATTTATTTATTTATTCTAGATTAGGCTAGAATTAAAAATATTTAGATGATAGCCAAGAGCATGGAAAAGAAGACCGGAGAACAAAGGAGCCAAAAGACGACGATGACTCCCTACCCTAGGCGCGCGGCTATGGTGGAGCACATGGAGATGAGCTTGTCACTTTAGGGCATATAGATATTATCATTGGCTTGATAATATCTTAGTCTAGGGGCCATATCCATGCCACGTTATTTTTCTTTTGTGGATGTTTATTATTTATGCCTTGTTATTTATTTTTGTGTGTATGGCGATACTAGCAAAACATTAACAAGATAATAATAAACAAAGATGGTTTTATTGTGGATTGCCCAATCCAAATAAGTAGATCATGTTGATGTGATAAACCAAACGAATAAAGAATGATTAAATCCCTCAAATAGAATATTGTGTTTTGTCTTCTCTTGCCTAAACACCCATTCGTGATCAGGGTCTATTAAATCCGGGCTTTCCAAAGCAAGGCGGTTTTAATTCACCGTGATGTGTTGCGGACGACACAAGCAAGTTATGTTTGATTGTAGAAGTAAGAGGTTGGACGCAATTAGGTGATTCTAATAAGATTAAAAACCTAGAGGCAACCAATTGAGATTATCCATGTGATGGATAAATAAGGATTTATTTGCCCAATTGAACCAAGAGTTGCATGGGATGCAATTGGAATTGTTCCTACCTAAATAACTAATTTTGGGTGACTTGTCAATGCAAGCTCAAAAGAAGTGAAATATGGATCTTGGCCCACTAGAAAATATAATGATATTTTCCGCACTAATATGGAGGGTTATTAATCCGAGAAAAATAGTGGGAGCTATATTTAACAATTTAAGTCCTTGATAAATGTAGTCAAACGTCACAACTCTTTGCATAAATCCTATTGTGTTGAATACCCATGGCATTAAACAAACAAAACGCGACTTTATATCCTTGGAAAGGACAAGCTGTCTGAAATAAATTTTCTAGACTAGGTATAAAATTGAGAATGATTCTCAAATAAATGAAAAATATTGTACATCGTAGAACATAAAGTTCTCTTCCAGCCGACTACCTAGACACACTAAAGCCTAATGGAAGGAACATCAAAGAGTGGTTCTTTGGATGTAACTTTCATCATGTCAGCTGCCATGAGTTCTGAGCTTTGGAAGCAAGATGAGAAATATGGAGGCGTATGATATGATCATACATTAAAAGAAGCTCTTTCAAAGAGCGAGCTTGTCATGAAAGGCTTGAAGTGTTGCTCCACTTTGCGCTCTCTTTCTTAGCACTCGTCATGATCAAGATGGAATAAGTTCAGGCTTGCCAAAGCAAGGCGACTTGGTTCATCGAGATATGACGCGACGACACAAGCTAGTAATGTGTGACTGCTGAAGCAAGAGGTGAAGCGCAACTAAGCTACTTCAAAAGGATTGAAAGCTTAGAGACTGAGAGAATAAATAGTTATTCTCCCAAATGGACCGAGAATTGCATTGGATGCAATTATAGTTTTATTTAAAGGTTATTTACACAATATGATTGAGAATCGCTATAAAAAGCACTCATAAAGGGCTAAAGGTAAAACATGTTAATGGTTAACAGCGTGGCTAAGGGCAAAATGGTTTGCGCCTACACCGTGGGTATAAAGCAAGCTTGTTGCTAAAACCAAGTTGCCTTAAAGTTCCCACATGTGGTATCGAGGAAGAGAGACTGCCCAAAGTGCCTGGAAGGAAATAATAAAGGAATTATGAATTCCAAATTAGGTATTTTTGTTATAAAATCAATGTGTCTATCTCATCATCATGAGTATATGATACTAGATGAGGATCTCACGTTTACAGAAATATGGAGAATCTCAAGAGATGTAGACACTTGGATAAGGAAGAAATAAACCTACACACAGGGCAATGAAGCAAGGTGTTGCTGAATTAGCCGTAGAGAATTATTTATGCCTTTTAGAATTATCCATGAATTAGATTAATACGATTATGTCACTACTTGAAGTAGGAACATTAACACAGTTTCTTGTTTTGACAAGAAAAATCTTTTATTAAAATAATGGACAAATGTTGTTCCATTTATTTTGATAAAACTGCGTTATTGTAATGCACTTTTGTCTAAGTGGATTATATATCCTTGATATGGTGATTTCATCTATAACACTAATACCAAGAGGTTTGCATATAAACGTCACTTATCTTTGGCGTTGTTGTTTAGGAAACATAAATAAGAAATACATATCTAGACTCTGTAAGGATGGATTTCTAGACTCATCTTGATTATTGAATCATATGAGACATGTAAAACTTATTTATTAGGCAATGATATGATATTTTGAAATCATACATATTGATGTATGTAGGCCTCTAAGCACAAATGCTAAAGGTGGTTTTCAGTACTTCATCATATTTACTGATGGGATCAAAGAAATATGGATTTGTGTATCTTATGAAGAAACAAATCAGAATCCTTTGAAGAGTTCAAAGAATTCAAGAATCAAGTAGAAAGCCAGCTTGGCAAAAGTATCATGGCTCTACGATTGGATCGCGGAGGAGAGTACTTAAGCCAATAGTTTGAACATCTAAGAGAGTATGGGATGCGATCCCAACCCACTCTACCTAGAACACCATTATGGAATGGCGTGTCTGAGAAGAGACACCGGACCTTGTTGGACACGGTTCGGTCCATGATGTGTCAAACACAACTTCTAGTTATTTTTAAGGGACATGTTCTAATTACAGCAAATTTCGCCCTTAACCTTTCCATCTAAATTAATTATGAAAAACACCAAATGAGATATGGACTAGGAAGTGTCCTAGTATATCACTCAAAAATAATTTGGTTATGGAGTTTATGTAAATAGTTTACAGATAAACTTGAACCCAAGACGGATAAATGTACTATGTGGAATATCCTGAGAAAATAAAAGATGTTATCTATGCGCTCCAATCGAGAAAAAATTGTTTGTTGCTCGAATCGCTGTTTTTCTAGATAGAGATTGTCTCTAAAAGAAACAGTGGGAGGACAGTATAACTTGAAGAAATTCAAGAACCAAAAACAGAACATTGATCCTTTTGAAGGAACATGAGTAGGATCACAAGGATTTGTGGAGAAACCTACTTAAGTAACATAAGGACTTCGTAGGTAAGTTGGTATATGTCAAGGAGCTAGAGAAATATGGATTTCTCATAACCCGATGATATATTACTCATAGATATGAGCCTACAACCTATGAAAAGGCCACGAGTGGACAATACTCTCATAAATGGCGTGGATCCATGAGATACGATATGGAATTCATGTATTCCAACAAAGTATGGACTTTGGTGGAACCACCTCAAAGGGTAGGACCCATATGGTGCAAGTGGGTTATAAGGAAACCTACATGGATGGTAATATGATTACTTCTAAGGAACAATTGGTTTAAAAAGGGTTTCCTGTGAGTTCATAGTATAGACTATGAAGAAATCTTTTCCCCAGTTGTGATGCTTAAATCCATTAGCATCTTGCTTGTAGCAATCTATCTATAGAATAATTCAAGCTTCTCGGAGTTGGATTCTTCGAATTGATGATGCAAGCAAAGGAGTTTGGTTCCATAAAAATTGAAGATGAAGCTTATGTTTACAAGAAGGTTAGTGGGAGCATAGTTAAATTTCTGGTCTTGTATGTAGAGACATACTAACCACTGGGAATAATGTCTCTACTCTGCAATCTGTTAAAGATTGGCTAGAGAATTGATTTCCAATGATAGACTTAGGCGAGACAATCTATAAAGATCTATGGAAGATAGATCAAAGTAGTTGTTCGGCCTGAGTCATGGTACATATATTGACAAAGTGTTGAAATCGTTCAACATGTAAGAAAATGGATTCTTACCCATGTCACATGGAATTAGTCTTTGGAAGAACTAATTGACTTTCCAATTAGATTTAGAAAGGACCGTATGAATGAGATTCACGAGATACGCCATGTTATGTACTAGGCCAGACGTGTCATATGGTATGACACATTGATACCTGTTAAATCCGGATGAGCGTCACTAGATAATTATCAAGATTATCCTTGAAGTACTTGAGAAAAACTTAGGATGAATTTTTGATTAATGGAGGATATGAAGAGTTTACTGTAAGGGGTTACAGTGGTGAGAACTTTCAATCTAACAAAGAATATTTCTGACTACATTCGAGTTTTATGTTTTGCACTAGTGGGAGGGACTGTGAGCAGGAAAAGTTCCAGGCAAGATTCAGTTGCCGATTCTATCACAGAGGACTGAGTATATTCATGCATAAGATGCACTTACTCAGAATATTCAATCTCAATCAAGTTGTTGATAAAGAAGATGTGAATATTTTCAAAGTTTCAGCAAATGTCTCTCTTACCTCGCGCAGTGAAAGCATGAGGGCCGCGCTAGATCAATAGGCATATGATGCAGGAGATTGACTCTAGTGCAAGTGGGAGACTGTTGGAATTGTTCCCTAGAGACAATCAATTTATCGTGACAAATATGTGTGAACTTACTATTCATTATGCTATCGATATGGAGATATGTTAACATGAATTAAGTCATTAGAATATAAATTTTATATTCTTAAATATCCCTAGTCAATTATATTGATTAACAGGACAATCAACTATAGACTAGTATGGGGTTGGATTGATATGGAGATATCACGATCCAACACATGGGTATGCATTAAGAGTAATGGCATACTGGATTGACCCACAACGAGAATGATACATTAGATTATGTCAAAGTCGCAATCACTTCTCGTAGTGCTAATATAATTGCAATCCTTAGACTTGAAGACATTAGATACTCTAGTTGTGGAATATCATGCTTTGATGTTATCAAAAGTTACACCCTAACTGGTAATTATAAAGGGAGTTATCGGGCATGATAGGAAGCAAGCTTAGATATCGTAGTGATGTAGAGAGGATTTGTCCCTCCCACATAATGGGAGTAAATATCCACGGCCACTCGAGGGATGGTGCTTGTTGGAATAGATGCCCTAGAGGCAATCTAGTTTAGTATGAATTTATTTGTGGCTAGAAAATTCATTTATTATTGGATATTTAATATAATGAAGTCCTTAGATTTACAATTGTGTTGTTTATCTTAAATATCTCTTGTCCAGTATAATGATTAATGGGACAATCATCTATAGACTAGTATGGGGTTGGATTGATGGAGATATCATGATCCAACACATAGGTGTGCATTAAGGGTAATGACGCACTGGATTGACCCAACTCCGAGAAGGCTACATACACGTTATGTTGAGTCACAAGTGCTTCTCGCGGTGCAATGGTATTGTAATCCTTAGACTTGAAGTCGCTAGATATTCTAGTTGTGGATTATTGTGATTTTGGTAGCGTTAAACGCTACACCGTAACTGGGTAGTTATAAAGGCGTGTACCGGATACAATAAGAAGCAAGCTTAGAGATCGTAGTGGACGTAGATAGAATTTTTCCCTCCCACATAACGGGAGCAAATATCCTAGGCCACTCGAGGAATAGTGCTTATAGAATGTCTGGCCAGACTCAAATAAATCATTATGGGATATTGATGTTATTTGAACGAATAAGGCTATTCACATGGATCGAGAAACAGTGGATTGGATATACGAGTGTGACTTATATGTCTCGTGTCCAATCCGGATATAGAGACAAAGGGATGAGACAATTACTTGTACAATGTTGTCAAGATGACTATTCTGTTAGTTGGCTAGAATGGATGTTTTGCTAGAAACCACTCCATATTAGCAAATTGTTGCTACCAACTAGATAGAACATATGGGGTCACACGCTATATAGAGTTGAGATAGATTTGGGAATTAATTAATTGGATTAATTAATTAGAAGGATCACTTTGCAATACCTTGCAAACTTAGTAGGGACTAATTTTCAAGGAATGGACTAAATTGAATTCTAGTAGGACTAGAATATGTCATTTAGGTAGTTGGCAAGGATTTGTTGGACTATATAAAGGAAACTCCTTCCTTCCTTCCCATACTTATGACCTTATTGATCATAACTTGAGTGGGAGAGAACAAAAGGAGAGAGCAAGCAAGCAAAAGGAGTCGCCGCCCCCTTGCTCGCCGCCCGTCCCCGTCGGCCCACAAGGAGGCCGAAACCTCCTTGTTTCGGTCTCGTTTTGCGTGATTCTTCTTCCTCTTACTCTTTCCGGGCTAGCACCAAGGATTGGAAGATCTAGTAATCAACTCTAGGCGTGGATCAACTATAGAGAACGTGACACAATTCGCGTTTGAAGTCATCAAAGGAGAACCCTAAGGTGTGTTATTGATTTCTTCCTTTACCATCGTTATGTCTCTTGACTTGTGATCCTTGGAGGGTTTTGCATGGTTTATTTTGTTTCCGTTGCGCATCCATGAATCAAAAACCCTACAGTGGTATTAGAGCCAGGGGTCATAGAGCATAAACGTGGTTTATGTGTTACATTTTAATAGTTTTACACCTTAAAATTGTTGTTTATCGCATAAAACAAGACAAATCAAGCATGTGATGCAATTTGTCAATAATCTATCATAACAAGATCTAGTTTTTGCATTGGATGCATGAATTAGTGAGTTTGAGAAATTTTAGGATCTTAGATCTAGGGTTTGGGCATCCTTGGGGAAGAAGAAGTTCTTTCCATACAAGGAAACAACCAAACTTGGACACCAAGCAAGGGAGTTGTTTTGGAAACAACTCCCAAAGGAGGTTCGGCCCCCCTAGGGGACCGCCCCTCCTTGCTTGCCACCCAAGCAAGGGCCGGCCTAAGGGCCGGGGCAGCCCTAGCCCGCGGCCTAGCCGCGTGGGCTAGGGGCAGACCGGCCCTAGGCCTTTGCGGTTCTCCTTTTGGGCCCGGGCAATTGGATTGTTGGGGCCCATGGACCGTTTTAACCCTAGAATATCCTAAAATCAATTAAAATTGACCAAGCGCGTTAAAATTGGATTTTAACTGTTTATGTGCAATTCGCATGGTGATTGGATATGGCCTTAGGATGTGGTTTGATGTGGATGTTTATTTTTTGTGTTTTGGTTTACGGCATGCGGGCTGATCAATTAATTGTAATAATTAATTAGGTTTTTATGGCTTGCGAGCCTTTTTTTTCTCAACTTGTGAGATTTATTTTATTTAGTATAGAAGTTAGCTAGTGCTAGATAAAGTAGATTGTTAGCCAAGATTGAAGAAAAAAAGCCCAAAGCCAAAAGGAGCCACAAAAGATGGAGCATGGAGCATTCCACATGACTATGAAGGATGGACCAAAAGATCAAGACGCATGGAGATGTGTTTGCTTTAGGGTTCATAGATAATTCCACTTAGTCTAGAAAAGGCCATATCCACATCACGTTTTATTTATGCTTTGTGGTTGTTTACTTTATTGTCTTATTATTTTGTGGTTGGTGTATGGATGATGCATGCAATTAGGATAATAAGATAATTAGACAACCCGGATCTATTATTTGGAGTTGTGCCCAAACTCAAATAGATAGATTAGTTGATATTGATCAACAAAACGATTAAAATTGAATTTAAAATCCCTCAAAATTCAAATATTGTGTTCTTGCCTTCTCGTTATTTAAACACTCATTATCATCATGATTTATCAAGTTCGTGCGTGCTAAAGCATGGCGACTTGGTTCATGATGATGGAATGCGATGGCACAAGCTAGTAATGTGCAATTGTTTAAATAAGAGGTTGAACACAACTAGGCTATTAATATGATTAAGAAACCTAGAGACAATCAATTGGGATTCTCCATATGGATGGATAAATAAGGAGTTATTTGCGCAATTGAACCAAGAGTTGCATATGGGATGCAATTGGAATTGTTCCTACCTAAAGTAGTCAAATTATGGGTGACTTGCCAAAGCAAGCTCATAAGGAAATGAAACATGGATCTTGGCGCACTAGAAAATATAAGGATATTTTCCGCATTAATATCTTGAGGGTTATTAATCCGTAGAAAAATAGTGGGAGCTATATTTGATAAACTAGTCATTATTGAATATAGTCAAAAATTCACAAATACTAAAACTTGCGTATTTTCCTTTTGTAGAATTCCAAATGGCAAACAACTCATCGAGTTCACAAAATTTCCTACGATCTGTCCTTGAGAAGGACAAGCTCTCTGGAACCAACTTCCTTGATTGGTACAGAAACTTGAGAATCGTTCTCAAGCAAGAGAAGAAACTGTACGCAATAGAGGAGCATGTTCCAGCAGGTCCAGAGAACCAAACACCTGCAGCCCTAAAGGCGTATCAAAAGCGTGTAGATGACGCTAATGATGCGGCCTGCCTTATGCTATGCACCATGACTTCTGAGCTTCAGAAGCAACACGAAAACATGAATGCTGTCGATATGATCGAGCATCTGAAGCAGCTCTTCCAAGAGCAGGAAAGGGTTGAGAGGTATGAGGTCTCTAAGGCATTGTTCAAGTGTCATCTGGCAGAAGGGAACCCGGTGGGACCCCATGTACTCCATATGATCGGGTACTTGGAGAATTTCGCCCGACTTGGGTTCCCGGTCGGCCAGAGTTGGCAACCGATCTCGTGTTGCAATCGTTGCCCGAGAGTTATGGACAGTTCATCATGAACTATAACATGAACGAGATCGTGAAACCACTGACAGATTTGCTCAACATGTTGAGGACAGCTGAACAAAGCATCAACAAGGGTAAGTGCAAGGCCATTATGATGGTTCAGAAAGGAAAGGGAAAAAGGTTTGCCTCATCCTCCAAGGGCAAAGGCAACTCAGTTGCCAAGTCCAAGGAACATGCCCTTAAGCCTGTTGGTGGCATTGCCAAATGTGTGACTAAAGGTGAGTGTCACTACTGCAGTCAGCCTGGACACTGGAGGAGGAACTGCCCAAAATATCTGGAGGACAAGAGGCTTGGAATAGTGATTCCACCACCACCAGGTATTTTTGTTGTAGATGTCAATTTAACTGTCTCTACATCATGGGTATTAGATACTGGATGTGGATCTCACATTTGTCGAAATGTGCAGGATCTAAAGAGAAATAGAAGATTGGCTAAAGGGGAGATAGATCTGCGCGTTGGGAATGGAGCAAAAGTTGCTGCGTTGGGCGTGGGCGTGTGCGAGCTATCTCTGCCTTCAGGATTAGTTTTAGAATTAAATAATTGCTATTTTGTGCCTGCTATGAGCAGAAACATTATTTCTATTTCTTGTTTCGACAAGGATGGTTTTATTATTTCAATAAAGAACAATTGTTGTTCCTTTTATTTGAATAATATTCAATATTTTAGTGCGCAATTATTTAATGGACTTTATGTCCTTGATCTAAGCAATCCTGTCTACAACATTAATACCAAGCGGTTTAAAATAAATGATTTAAATCCTGCTTATTTATGGCACTGTCGTTTAGGCCATATAAACGAGAAGCGTGTATCTAGACTCCATAAGGATGGACTACTAGACTCGTTTGCTTTTGAATCATATGAGACATGTGAGGCTTGTTTATTGGGAAAAATGACAAAATCCCCTTTCAATAAGAAACATGAGAGGACTAGTGAGCAATTGGCACTCATACATACTGACGTGTGTGGGCCATTTGCCACGCCTGCCAGGGGTGGTTACGTCTTCTTCATTACATTTACTGATGATTACAGTAGATATGGATTTGTGTACCTTATGAGGGCCAAATCAGAATCCTTTGAAGTGTTCAAAGAATTCAAGAATGAAGTAGAGAAGCAACTTGGCAAAAGTATCAAGGCTCTACGATCGGATCGTGGAGGAGAATACTTGAGCCCAGAGTTTGACGACTATCTTAGAGAGTGTGGGATCGTGTCCCAACTCACTCCACCCGGAACGCCACAATGGAATGGCGTGTCTGAGAGGAGGAATCGAACCCTATTGGATATGGTTCAATCCATGACGTGTCGAACCGATCTTCCATTATCGTTTTGGGGCCACGCTCTATTAAGTGCAGCTTTCACCATTAACCGTGTTCCATCTAAATCAGTCATGAAGACACCATATGAGATGTGGAGTGGGAGGCGTCCCACACTGTCGTTCATGAGGATTTGGGGCTGCGATGTCTATGTAAAACGTTTACAATCAGACAAGCTAGGGCCAAATTCAAATAAGTGTAAATTTGGGGGGTACCCTAAGGAAACTAAGGGTTAATACTTCTACAATCCGAACGAGAACAAAGTGTTTGTTGCTCGGACCGGCGTGTTTCTAGAAAGAGAGTTTTTCTCTAAAGAAGCAAGTGGGAGGACTGTAGAACTTGAAGAGGTTCAAGAACCACAAATCACTGAACCGATTATGGAACATGAACGGGAACCACAAACGGTTGTGGAGGATCCCGTTCAGGTAACACAAGAGCTTCGTAGATCTAGTAGAGTGCGCCAGGAACCCGAGAGGTATGGACTTCTCGTGACCGATTCCGGTGACACGATGCTCATAGATGATGAGCCTACTACCTATGAAGAGGCCATGAAAGGCCCAGACTCTCAGAAGTGGCTAGAAGCCATGAGATCCGAGATGGAATCCATGTATACCAACAAAGTATGGACTTTGCTGGAACCACCCGAAGGGGCGCGGCCCATAAGGTGCAAGTGGGTCTTCAAGAAGAAGATCGACATGGATGGTAATGTGATTACCTATAAGGGCCGATTGCTGGCTAAAGGATTCGGACAGATTCATGGTATTGACTATGATGAAACCTTTTCACCAGTCACTATGACCAAATCCATCCGAATCCTACTTGCGATTGCAGCATACCATGACTATGAGATTTGGCAGATGGATGTCAAAACAGCATTCCTTTATGGGAATATCCTCGAGTACGTGTATATGATACAGCCGGAGGGTTTTGAATATCCAAAGCAAGCCAACAGATTCTGTAAGCTGCAACGATCCATTTATGGATTGAAACAAGCTTCTAGGAGTTGGAATCGACGTTTTGATGAAGTAGTCAAAGAGTTTGGCTTCATCAGGAACGAAGATGAGTCTTGTGTCTACAAGAAGGTTCGTGGGAGCTCTGTAGCTTTTCTGGTCTTGTATGTGGATGACATACTACTCATTGGAAACGACGTTCTCATGCTGCAATCCGTTAAAGATTGGCTAGGGAAGTGTTTCTCAATGAAGGACTTAGGGGAAGCAGCCTATATACTCGGTATAAAGATCTATAGAGATAGATCTAAGAGACTGCTAGGCCTAAGTCAAAGTACATATATTGACAAGGTGTTGAAACGGTTCAACATGCAAGATTCCAAGAAAGGATTCTTGGCCATGTCACATGGAATCACTCTTTCGAAGAGTGGTTGTCCTTCCAATGAGATTGAGAAGGAACGCATGAGTAGAATTCTCTATGCCTCGGCCATAGGATCTATCATGTACGCCATGTTATGTACTAGACCAGATGTGTCATATGCCTTGAGTATGACAAGCAGATACCAATCCAATCCAGGTGAGAGTCACTGGATTGCAGTCAAGAACATCCTAAAGTACTTGAGAAGAACTAAGGATGCTTTCTTGATATTTGGCGGTGAGGAAGAGTTGCGTGTAAGGGGTTACACTGATGCAAGCTTCCAAACCGACAGAGATGACTTTAGATCACAGTCGGGATATGTGTTTTGCCTGAATGGAGCAGCGGTGAGCTGGAAGAGTTCCAAGCAAGAGACGGTGGTTGATTCTACAACAGACGCTGAGTACATTGCTGCAAATGGCTCAGCAAAGGAAGATGTTTGGATCAGAAAGTTTGTTTCTGAACTTGGTGTGGTTCCTAGCATTGCAGATCCAGTTGAGTTGTACTGTGACAACACTGGGGCGATCTCGCAATCGAAGGAACCCAGGTCACACCAGAAATCCAAGCCCGTTCTCAGGAAGTTCCATCTGATTCGAGATATTATCGATAGAGGAGACGTTCGGATATGCAAGATTCCTACAGATGAGAATCTGTCAGACCCGCTTACAAAGCCGCTTACGCAGTGGAAGCATGAAGGGCACACTAGGAGTATGGGCATACGAGATGCACCAGATTGGCTCTAGTACAAGTGAGAGACTGTTGGAATAGATGCCCTAGAGGCAATCTAGTTTAGTATGAATTTATCTGTGGCTAGAAAATTCATTTATTATTGGATATTTAATATAATGAAGTCCTTAGATTTACAATTGTGTTGTTTATCTTAAATATCCCTAGTCCAGTATAATGATTAATGGGACAATCATCTATAGACTAGTATGGGTTTGGATTGATATGGAGATATCATGATCCAACACATAGGTGTGCATTAAGGGTAATGACGCACTGGATTGACCCAACTCCGAGAAGGCTACATACACGTTATGTTGAGTCACAAGGGCTTCTCGCGGTGCAATGGTATTGTCATCCTTAGACTTGAAGTCGATAGATATTCTAGTTGTGGATTATTGTGATTTTGGTAGCGTTAAACACTACACCGTAACTGGGTAGTTATAAAGGCGTGTACCGGATACAATAAGAAGCAAGCTTAGAGATCGTAGTGGACGTAGATAGAATTTGTCCCTCCAACATAACGGGAGCAAATATCCTAGGCTACTCGAGGGAGAGTGCTTATAGAATGTCTGGCCAGAATCAAATTAATCAATATGGGATATTGATGTTATTTGCACGAATAAGGATATTCCCATGGATCGAGAAACAGTGGATTGGATATACGAGTGTGACTTGCATGTCTCGTGTCCAATCCGGATATAGAGACAAAGGGATGAGACAATTACTTGTACAAGGTTGTCAAGATGACTGTTCTATTAGTTGGCTAGAATGGATGTTTTGCTAGAAACCGCTCCATATTAGCAAATTGTAGCTACCAACTAGATAAAACCTATGGGGTCACACGCTATATAGAGTTGAGCTAGATTTGGGAATTAATTAACTGGATTAATTAATTAGAAGGATCACTTTGCAATACCTTGCAAACTTAGTAGGAACTAATTTGCAAGGAAGGGACTAAACTGAATTCTAGTAGGATTAGAATAGGTCCTTTAGGTAGTTGGCAAGGATTTGTTGGACTATATAAAGGACACTCCTTCCTTCCTTCCGATACTTATGACCTTATTGATCATAACTTGAGTGGGAGAGAACAAAAGGAGAGAGCAAGCAAGCAAAAGGAGCCGCCGCCCCCCTTGCTCGCCGCCCGTCCCCGTCGGCCCACAAGGAGGCCGAAACCTCCTTGTTTCGGTCTCGTTTTGTGTGATTCTTCTTCCTCTTCCTCTTTCCGGGCTAGCACCAAGGATTGGAAGATCTAGTAATCAACTCTAGGCGTGGATCAACTATAGAGAACGTGACACATTCGCGATTGAAGTCATCAAAGGAGAACCCTAAGGTGTGTTATTGATTTCTTCCTTTACCATCGTTATGTCTCTTGACTTGTGATCCTTGGAGGGTTTTGCATGGTTTATTTTGTTTCCGTTGCGCATCCATGAATCGAAAACCCTACAGTGCTTATTGAATGTCTGGCCAGACTCAGATAAATCAATATGGAGATATTGATGTTATCTGCTTGCATAAGCATATTCCCAGGATCGAGGAACTATGTACGGGATATACGAGTGTGACTATTTATGTCTCGTGTCCAATCCGGATATGGAGACAAAGGGATAGTGCAATATGTGATATTGGGCACAAAGTTTTTCGGGATCAATGACTTATTTATATTAGTTGGGTTGCATGGATATGTTGCTAGACACCGCTCCATGTTAGTAATTAGTTACTACCAACTAAGTAGAAACCTATAGGGTCACAAGTCAACTAGATTTGAACTAGATTTGGGATTAATCAATATGATTAATTAATGAGAATGATCACTTTGCAACACCTTGCAAACTTAGTAGGACTAATATGCAAGGAAGGGACTAATCCAAGTTCATGTAGAACTGGGAAGGGCCTTTATGTAGTTAACAAGGAGTTTTTGTAATATATAAAGGATGCTCTAGCTTCCTTCCCACAACTAATGCTCATAACATAAGTGAGTGGGAGAGAAAGCAAAAGAGAGAGCAAGACAAGACTACAGGATGTAACCCCTAGCCCGTCCGCCCTACCCGTCAGCCACAAGGAGAGGGTCGAACCCTCTCTTTGTCCTCCGTTGCTTGATTCGTTCTTCCCTCTTACTCCGGTCCAAGCTAGCACTAGGAGAAGGAAGAATCTAGATCTCACCTCTAGACGTGGATCAACCGTAGAGACGAGGACAATATTCTTCGTGTGATCTCCCGAACCAAAAGGTACACATCTTCTATGTCCTTCATCATGTTATGAATGTCTCTTCCTGTGATCCTTGGTGGGCTTTGAGTAGGAATTAAATTTTTCTTATTCCGCTGCGTAACCTACGTCAAAACCCAACCAATCACTCTAGGAGAGAGTTGATGATTAAGTCACTTTACATCGATGGCAAACTATTAGCCAGTAGAGCTTAATGACTGTTCGTATCCACTTAGGGGTGATGATCGTCTCTATTTTCAATTAAGGATATTGGTAAGGCGACTCGTTCGTTCATAGAGACTTCTTGCATTGTCGCTATAAATGTACATCAAGAAGATGATTGAACGATCCATTTGTTGGACCCAAAACCATGGGATACTCCTCTAGCTCGTTGAAAGACTTATAGAGCCTAGATATGTGCCCTAAAAGACATCGTATGAGATTGAAAAAGTACATCATGCATGTTCAGTGCAAGTCTCGTGTACACTACGATGTGTGCTAAGACCCAACAGACGTTATGCAGTCGGATCATTTAGTGGATTTTAGGGAATCCTGATTTAGGACACTAGATGGTAGTCACAAGGATACGCAAATATCACAAAGGAACGATGGATCACGTGTTATGCTATCAGAGTTATTGATATCGACTTGTCTGTCGTCTATGCTGACTAGGGTATGGACTTAAACACACGTAAATCCACCTTAAGCTGTGTTTCATGCTAGATGGCTTGATGGAAGGCCTATCGCTTGAAATAAAAATATGTGGCATTACACAATCGTATTGGACTGCTCTGTCGAGGATGGAGGCAGAGTACGTTCCCTGTTCTACCGCAGAGCAGAAATGTGTTTTGATGAAAAGGTTTAGGTAAACGTAGGAGTTGTTGACAAACTTGTTACGATGTGTTGATCTAGCATGGGGGCCATAGAAGAGATCTAAGGACCTGAAGCACCACGGTAAAGCTAAAAACATAGGGAAAAAAGGTACCATTTCATCATAGATGAGGTATCTACTTGAGGCCTATTCTTGGAGAATACCCCTACTAGCCATATGTTTGATAATTCCATTCCTTAATCACTTATGAGAGCTCTCTTTGTGGATCATGTTAGGGAGACGAGACTCGATAGATGGTGACTTACTATATGATTGATTAATATTCGACACATTGGCGTTTGGATTCTAATCGGTTATTATGCGTGTTGTTTTGATACGTGCATGCTATATTTCATTTACTAGCATTAAGCATGTCAACCAGCCAATCAGATCGGCTCACTCACACGAGCGATCACCTTTGCCACCATAAATGGTAAGCAAAGATGAGAAAGATACCCGGTTACGCTAGACGCTGACCATGCGTATTCACTTGTCACCTTGGATTGCAAGATGAGAGTAGCTCGCATGCCGCCTAAACATGGTTAATACCCTTAAGCCATGTAAGTGTGTACCATCCATATGCAAGAATCGTTTTCGAGCGCATTCGAATGCGACATTTTGGTATTCAGGTTAGTCTCCTAGATGGAGACTGAACTAGAAATCTGCATAGTGATCCTTATGGTACAAGGTGTGCGCTTCAGTTGGAGTTCACACTATGACGTGTGTTTCCATAAACACGTGCTGGAGAGCGACAAGAGGTAGTGAGTAGAGTTAACCCATAACTCCTCGCTGTGTGAGCCTCGTAGATCATTTGAGTATGATTGACAATGTATACCCTTTGTACATTTATATGTGTCGTGAAGTGACGAAAAGGTGATGCTACTTTGGCATGTAACCTTACAGTTATGAGTGATTCGACCTTCTGCAATCGCTCGAAGAGCAACCTATCCAAATCCTAGTGACACATTGATGAGGCGAAGATTCACATTGCATTATTCTATTTTATTTTCATTGGCCCCACTTGTAAGACCCATACGAGGCCATGCAAGATATGAAGAGA
The DNA here is from genome assembly GCA_023055425.1 of Linanthus parryae. NCBI lineage: Eukaryota > Viridiplantae > Streptophyta > Magnoliopsida > Ericales > Polemoniaceae > Linanthus > Linanthus parryae. The sequence continues at coordinate 120,261,430 of JALGPY010000003.1, read as the reverse complement.
ACAGTAGAAAGATAGACACATTCGATCACTGTCAATGGGACTAAACGCATTCATGGTCAATGAGATGAAAATTTGATGGAGTATGGGGCATACGAGAGCTAGACTGTGCATTATCCATTTACTTTGGAGGTTGATCACACCTTATACTGGCTCATGATGAATTTGGTCTACGGAGCTCTCGGAATGCAGTTACTCTTTGCAATAGCACGACACGACCGTACAAAATCCTTGTTGACGTTCTGGTTGGATATTAGAAGAGATTGTAAAAGGTATAAGCAACCCCATGGTCCATTGAGAGATGTTCTATGAAGCACCGGAACGCCATATAGACTCTCGTCCCCGTTTCGTCCCCGTCCGGAACGCCGGAACGGCGCCGGAACGCCCGGAAACGTCCCCGGAATGACAGGTGGCGTCCCCACAAAAAATGAGATTCGGAACCTACCTGGAGCGGCGCTGGGACGCGTTCCAGTTTTCTGGAACTCCTGGGGAACTTCCCTAGCCGACTATCAAGAGATCGACTGACCTATAGGCGGCCTTCACGACGACCTCCACTAGATCGATGACGTCTGGTGACTTCGATCTCCCCCAGATTCTCGGAGGCGACCGGCGACGCCGCTGTTGGCTCACCGGCGACGGGATTTTGCGGCATCAGAAGGTCGATCACAAAAAGAACGGAGAAGATGGCGGCCATGGCTGTATCAGGCACAGCCGCACAGCAGCTTCTAAACGCGATGTTGGAGGAGAAAACCCACTTTCTTGCCTATTTTTACTGTATTGCCCATTTCTTTTCTCAGTTTTACAAAAATGCCATTCTTCATAAAAGCCCTAATGGACTTTTCTGGACTTGTTTGATTTGGGCTTTCCAATTAAGTAAACAACCAAAAAGAGTTGGGTTTTCTAATTAGATATATTTATTTGTGTCATATACATCATAAAAAATTGTAAATAAATAAGAAATTTATGTTTATTTAAATATATTTATATGTTTTTTTATATAAAAATCGCCGTTCCCCCAGCGTTTCGTCTCCTAAATTTTTGAAAACTGCCGTTCCGGCGTTCCCGTCCCCGTTTCGTCTCGTCCCCGTCCCCGGCCCGGTGCTACATAGGAGATGTTAGAAATATTGCACAGGCAAGGAGGCTACACTGCAATTAACACAAACCCCAAAGGGGGTGTGCTGCAATCAACTGATGTTGGGTCTATATACACAGACATAGCCCACATACAGATGATGAATGTTTTAATGCCTATAGACATACGTCGAATCACTCTCTCTCACACACAAGATCCAATGAGCAGAACGTGCTGTGAACTATCGCGTACGCCCATGATGTGCACGCGGACTTGGGGGGGGGGGGGGGGGGGTACAGCAAAGCACATCGATACAAGCACAACAAGATCCGGGAAGCCGCATGCGGACGGTCACATTACGAGAGGTAAACTAGTTTAATCGCTTCCTTTATTTGACTATCTTATCTAGGTTTACTGCAGTAGAAATATTCCTTCACCTTTTCTTTCCCTTAATTGAGTATGATAATGTGATGGTGTTCCGCGGTTCATATGACCCCAAGTTTGCAACCCCATGCATATGTGTTCCTGATGCACCGAGATTTCTTTTACATTCTCTCTAAAACATGATGATTTAAATAAAGTAGAACATTCAGGCAACATTACTGCAAAGCCTAAGTAACAGCAATACTGCAAAGCCCTAAGAAGAATCAAACAATGTTATACAACACATGTATTTCATTTTTGGCCACACCAAGCTTGCAGTCCCTACCACCACAGACCAGAAATAATGAAAACATAAACAGTGACTGTGTAGGGAAAGTTTTCTACTATTCACACTTGTAGCTTTCTTACAAATCCTGTGAAGGCAGGGGACACACAAACAAGACACCAGGACCTAAAAGAGAACTCCATGAAAGACCCATTATTTTCTCATGTCTATAGGTTTTGTGGAGTCCCTGAAGCCTGAGGCTGAGTGTGACCCAGACCTGAGAGATCATCATCATCATCATCATTTTTGGATGACCAAACTGGGACTGCACTCATTGGAGGAAAGCAACAAGAACAGTCCTCCTGGCATGGTTCTTCTGGTATTGTAACTAAGCTCTCCTTGTCTCCTTTGTTGGACTCATTCATGGAGGTAGAAGAAGAAGCATTGTAAGATGGTGCTGATGCATCCTTCAGTGGGCCCCAGCACTCCACCTTGTTGTATTCTGGTATGTTTGAGTGAAAGTAAACCCAAACCAATGCCTCCTGAAGTTCTGGGTAGTTATTCAACAAGTTCCCGTCTCCAATGACAAAAGCTTTCAACACCTACTCATTTCACCAATTCAAGTGGTTTATTAGTCAAAGTTGAGGTCATTGACAAAGCTATATGTTTATATATCACCCATCTAGAGTCTTCATACAACAAACGACACGTGTATTTATAGTCTCTGATTCGATATGGTTCACCAGTTAACAAGCGAGTTACTGTTGGCATCATGAGCCGCATATCAACAACAACAACAAAAATGTCTGTTAATTTGTGCTAATAACCCAGTATTATTTGTCGGTTCTATACGTAGCAGCACCGCTTATAAGATCAAAAGTTCAGTCATTACCAACCAGAAATAGAGTCATATGATTGACCAAAACACATGCTCATGTTGTGGTCTGTTTTTCTTCCATATGAAGTACAGGTGATGATGGAAACAAACCGATTTTCAGACTGAATCGAGGCAGATAGTGATTGAGATCCATTAAGAAATCCTGTGATCTAAATTGGCCCCAAAATAACCTAACAGAGATCATCTACTTGGGAACAAAATGTATTCGAGAGTGTGTGATCAAAACTAATTCAATAGCATACCAGAAATAGAGTCATATTATTGCCAAAACACATGCTTTAGTGTGGTTGGTTTTCTTGCTTAATGATTTTAGGTAGTGATAGAAACCAACCAAACATCAGATTGAGTCGATGAGGAATCCAATTATCTAATATAGGGCCCTTAATAACCTAACATAAATCATCAGATTAGGCACAAATTATAATCAGAATGTCCGCATTAAGAACTGTCGATTCATTAAAGTACAAACAGATCTGGTTGCATATTGCATCCACCATCTTCAAAGAGAGACATGTATCTAATATCTCGTAACTAGTAAATGCAACTCTTGAATCCCAAGAATTTAGCCCTGGGTATAGCAAAGGGTGTCATAGAGAAAAACTAAATTTACCATTTTTTCATCACTTTCTTAAGGTGGAACCCATCGTTATTATTTATCCAAAGTAACGATCGGTAAAGATGTATAATAAACTAGCTACAGGGTTGGCTCAATCAGAGCCCAATCGATCTGCTTCCATTGTCTAGTTCCAATTTCACCCGTGACGAGTCAAAATCTTGTCATCAACAATAGATCCAAATATAAATAGATTGAATCTGATTAGCTCAATCAGAACTCAGACATGTTGGATTTGCAAATCAAATTAAGTCAAGCTGTCGTACTTTTATCTGAACACAGGGTCGCAAGCAAATAGATTAAACCACTTGTGGACATTGGTACTATAACGGCAACCATATACTACATATCAGCAACAGCCGACATGGTTTTAAAATATATCTATGTATTATTGAGCCTGTTTGGCAGAGCAAAACTCGAGAGGTAGAGTTTGGTCAACGATCTCGTAGAAGACAGTCAAAACACACCAAAATCCGAAATTCCGACCAGAAAAGAGGATTCCCGGCTAGAACACAACCGGAATTCCTCTTATCCTGAATCCTCCTCTTAATATCAGAATTTCGGACAGTCAAAAAACATGCTGCATCTGCCACGTGTCAAGCAATGATTGGCTTGACCGGTCTTGCAGGTTTGGAAATTATCATATTAAAAAGGATGTCTGAATTCTTCAAATACAATATCAGTAATTCGGAACAAAGTTTGGGAATAAAAATAAAAAAATGTCCGGAATCCTCTTTTGCCATCAAGGATTCTGGATTTAAATTAAAATACTCGCCAGATTTTGAGAAAAACATCTACATTATCCAAACACCCAAGATTAAAGGAGCGTATTAGCTTAACTGCTCGCGGAATCTAGCTAGGGTTAAGAATGTGTTAGTGGATCTTCAAAACGCCTTCATCAATGTTGTAAGCCGAAAGATAGTTCCAAGTTACTACGGTCCTTGAAGATTACCACCTATTGACCCACGTATATGTGTGCATTACATTATCTGTTACTCCCCATTTTGCAGGCTTTTTGAACAAAAATATTAACTTCTGGGGACACAAAAAACGCAACACTAGTGAAGCAGATGGTGAATAAGGAATTTACCACAGGGAGTTCCTTGCAGAAGATGAAGTATCTGAACCTTGCGAACAAATCTAAGAGGAAGTGGCCGCCACTTATGTGACAGTGAACATGGAGTGACATCTTTTCCTTCACTTTCCTCCACTCTGCAACAACTTCATCTCTCTGTAACTTGTTGTACCATCCCTGTAACTGCAATCACAAACAACTTGGCAAATAAGTCTTCTCACAAGAACACATTTTACAGTAAAATCAAAACTACATTAATAATAATGGATATAGCTTTCAAGGTCAAGAATAGAAAGTTTCCGCCCAAAAGAAATGTGATAATAATGGAAAAAAAAGGACACAATCATACTTGAGTGCAATTTTCAGGACCACCTTCAAGACATTTGAATGACGCATAAAATGATTTTCTAGATCAAGATCGAATCCTCTGGTTTACATGATCAAATACAAAATTAATAATAAGAAGAAAAAACTCAGAAATTCAAATGGGTTAACTGAAATTAGTAGTTTTTTATCAGATTAAAATCATAGACCAAGATCCAGATTTTGATCATGGGTCTTCCATTAATATTTCGAAAAATCGATAGAAAATCCCTGTCATTGGTGCTTTTGTTTATGTCCTAATGATTGAAAAGAAATAAAAATAATGAAAAATGAAACGACGAAAGCCAAATGAAATAGACTAAACTAAATTATCTAATTAGGGTTTGTTTAGAACTTATTAAATTAAGATCCCCAGAAAAGCAGATACCTGAGAATTGTTTATTGTTTGAGAGATGGCGAGAGTGAGCTTGGAAGTTACATCACTATGAGTAAGCGTATAAGTCCTCGGTAGCTTCCCTGGGTGCTTCTTCTCATCCACACCCAGAAACAATACCTTCAGCTTCGAAGCCTCGAATATCGCTGGACCAAACAATCTCGCAACCTGTTACAACCCAAATCAAAATCATCAAACCCTTCAATCAATTGACAAAACAAACATAAACCCAGTTCAAAAAAAAAGATCACATACTACAGGTGAACCAGTCCTGAATCGTAGCTTATTGGGGTTGTGACGTTGAGGAGCAATTGAAAAGGGCTTTAGCTCTGGCGGAACCAGGAACGAAGAACCCAATCCTAGAGTACCCATCTCTCTCCCAATCTTCTGGAAATTTCTAATTCTAAACCCAAATGGATTCAGACACAGAGAGAGAGGAATTAGCCAAATATGGTTCTTTCTTTAACTGTGGCGTCTTTCTTTCTATTTCCGTTGTTCCTTTATGTTGTTGGGTATGCTTTGCGTGATTTGTTCAGTTGTTTGAAACTTTGAAGGAATGAAGTTTCGTTCCACAGAGAGACAGAGAGAGAGATCGGGAGAGATTTAGAGGGAGGTGGCGTGTTGGGTTAAGGACTTTGAAGATTACTCGGTGATGGCGGTTGCTTAAAGTGTTGAAACTCTACTTGCTGAGGCCGATGGCTTATTACGCCCATCGTTGAACACGTGGCATCATTATTTTGGTATTAAACATAGATTAGTTTGACATCATTGTTCCGGATTCCCAATTTATAGGTGAGGCAACAAAGTAGTGAATATGAAAATGGGTGCTAGCTCAAGTGGTATGGAATTTAAAAGAGAACGACCATAGAGACAAAAGTTGAACGAATGTGACTTTGCAAAAACACAGTAACATCATCACGTCTCTCTTCTATCTCCTGCTACATTCCACGATCTTGGGGGAGTGGTGGGCAGTTTCTTGCGGTTGGCCACCGCGTTAGTGGGGTTGTGGGTGGTTTTCTGGCTGTACAGAGCGGTGCTCCGCTATTTATAGTGGCGGAGCCACCGTGATAAAGTACCTTCAGTGGTTTACAATACATGCAAAGGTGCTCTTCAAAACTTTGTTCTCTTGCTTTCTGTTTTCTTTTGTGTGTTTTTCCCATGGCAGATTGGTTACTTCGGAGATGATTGAGGAGGAGTTTTTGGCGATGAGATTAAACGACTTGGAGGCGGATGAGATTGCCATCTCCGAGGAGTCAAAAGAGGAAGGAATAGAGAAATGTTTGAATAGATGCCCTAGAGGCAATCTTATTTAGTACTAACAAACAATGTTTTGGCTAAAACATTCATTGTATTATTTATGGAGATATTTAATATAATGAAGTCCTTAGATTAAAAATGTGTTTGTTTATCTTAAATATCCCTAGACAATTATACAGTAGGATTAATTGGACGATCAACTATAGACTAGTATGGGGTTGGATTGATATGGAGATATCACGATCCAACACATGAGTATGCATTAGGAGTAATGTCGTACTGGATTACCCACAATGAGAAGGCCACATGCAAGTTATGTAAAGTCACAAGTGCTTCTCGTAGTGACAATGGTATTGTCATCCTTAGACTTCAAGTCACTAGATCCTCTAGTTGTGGAGTATTGTGTTTTGACATCGTCAAACGCTACACCGTAATTGGGTAGTAATAAATGCGCTAATCGGACACAATAGGAAGAAAGCTTAGAGATGGTAGTGTGTAGATAGAATTTGTCCCTCCCACATAACGGGAGCAAATATCCATGGCCACTTGAGAGTTAGTGCTTATAGAATGTCTGGCCAGACTCAGATAAATCAGTATGAGATATTGATGTTTTCTGCATGGATAAGACTATTCTCAGGATCGAGAAACTATGGATTGGATAAACGAGTGTGACTTTTATGTCTCGTGTCCAATCCGAATATGAAGACAAAGGGATGCGACAATACTTGCACAAGGTTTGTCGGACTATTAACTATTTCTATTAGTTGGATGGTATGTATGTGTTGCTAGACACAGCTCCATGTTAGTAATCGTTACTACCAACTAAGTAGAAACCTATGTGGTCACACGCCATATAGATTAAACTAGACTTGGGAATTAATTAATATGATTAATTAAATAGAAGGATCAATACGCAAGCACATGCAAACTTAGTAGGATTATTTTGCAAGCTGAACTAATCCATGTAAGGACATGATTAGTTGAAGACCTTTATGTAGTTAACAAAGAGTTGTTGGACTATATAAAGGACACTCCTAGCTTATTTTCTCACTAATGCTCATAACACACATTGAGTGAGAGATAATAAAGCAAGGAGAAAGATCAAGACAAGTAAAGAACGAAGCCAAGATCCGTCCGCATCCCCCCCCCCTCACCGTCGGCCATAAGAGGTCGAGCCTCTTTGGTGTCCGTTGCTTGATTCTTCTTCTTCCTTCTTCCACCGGTTGCTAGCACAAGACGGGGAGGAATCTAGAGCTTGATCCTAGGCGTGGACTAGCCATAGAGACGCGAACAGTATTTTGTGTTTGAAGTCATCCAAGGAGACAAACAAGGTAATTGTTACTAAATCCTTTACTATCTTTATGATGTCTCTTCCTGTGATCCTTGTAGGGTCTTGTGCGGATCTTAGTTATTGTTTTTCCGCTGCGTAATCCGTTACAAAGTCCTACAAGAAATGCAGAAAAAGCTTATTCGGAAAAATATGGTCTTCAAGCCCTTGAATGCGGTTGGAGTCCAAATAAACTCTGAGCGTAGTGTGGAATGATCCAAAGGGCTTTAATTTAACTTGGTGAAGGTGTTTACCAATTTTTTCTTGGAGATGAGGAAATCTTGGATAAGATAATGAATGGCCAGCCATGGCTAGTGAACAACAATTTGGTGGTGATGAGGAAGTGGGATGAAGGGGTATGTAACACCCCCAAATGGCCCAAGCCGGAAACCCGGGGATGTCACTCCGTATCCGAGAGGAGCCCGGATACAAGGAAATTTTATAACATGGTTTTCAAGCAAAAACATCCACAATAATCATTAAAATCAATTGAAACTATCCATTATTACAATCCTAATTATTCTAGCCTCAAACCGGGTATAAACAATCTAAAGCGTTTAAAATACTAAAGAGTTCAAATTACACAAAACTACTAGTGATCCATATGATGATACGCGTCCCCTTCTACGCCAGATAACCATCCTCTAAACCTGTTGTGTGGAATCAAAAAGAAACACCACAGTACAAAATCAACATGAAATACTGGTAAATAAACACCCAAACATGTAAAATGATGATGGGATAGTCATAAAACAAATTCTCATTTGTAAGTAAGAGTTTTTCTCAAACACAGCGGTAATAAAGTTGACTCTTGTAATAAAACATAAGAGTTCCCAATTTTATAATATTTCCAACCAATTCCATAATCATTAGGAAATCCAAAATCCATCATTAACTCTTTTCCATTAACAAAATCAAAATACATCATTATTAATTCGTTGTGACGGGGGAACTCAAATAAACCACAGCTTCCATGACCTTAAGTGTCGACACCCCCCTAAGACTACGCCGGTCAGAGGAGTGAGTACATGCCGCTATCCGGGGACTTGCAACCGGATCAAAAATGGACGGGACCGCAGCCAACACGTCCAAAGATAATAATAATAATGGCCCCGCACAACTTCTTCCACTTTACGTTATAGTTCATTAATATCATGGTGTTGTTTTCAGCAAAATCATTTAACAAGTAGAAATCATGTATTTCAAGTCATGTAGCACGTAAACACATTTTGAGACGTAGCAAATCGAAGTATTCATTTGACACGAAAGAGATAAGCACACTAGGCTTGGCATGTTTACTTACCTCAAAGCAAAATCCAACTATAGCAATCAATCAACGTACTCTACGTACTCGTCGTCGACGAACTCGTCACCTACACGTAACAATATTCTAATCAAACAAACATTATAGCAATAGAGAGAGAGGGTTCGGGTGAGAGAGGGAGAGACGTGAGAGAGATAGAGAGAAATAGGGAGAGTGAGGGTTTTATGAGAGTTGGAAAAAATCAACTTCATAAGTAGGAAACCCTCTTGAATTAGGAAACTTTACGTAGGAAGAAAAGTTAGGTCAAAGACACTTTTTCCCTCTTAGTTTTGTCAAGAGACAACTACCTCCCCCAAACTCAAGTAAAAAACACTAAAACCTTTAAATTAAATTCACAAAGATCCCCCAAACTCTCGTAACCATTATAATTAACTCTCGACAATTCAATTAAATCCCCAATACTTATAATAATATCACAAAATACCCATAGTCACAAAACGGGGTATTTCATCCTTCCCTCCTTAAAGAGAACTTCGTCCTCGAAGTTTAAACTAAAACCTCCCTTCTTAACGAGAACTGCGTCCTCGAAGTTTAAACTAAACCTTAACCACAATAAGGTATGAACCTCCCCTCAATGGTACACTACTAAATGCAAACCTAAGGTCATGAATGATATGCAATATACTATAAGTAGTACTTTAATAAACACCGAAGGATTACATCCTCTCCCCCTTAGAGGAGTGACGTCCTCGGAACTCAAGGTACCTCGTCAAACAGGTGAGGGTACTTCTTCCTCATATCATCCTCCGCTTCCCAAGTTGCCTCTTCAGTGAGGTGATTTGTCCATAAGACCTTTACAATCTTGACACTCTTGTTACGGGTGTTCCTTGTCTTGGTGTCTAGAATCTTGACAGGATGTTCTTCATAACTCAAAGACGGGTCCAGTCCTACTGGTTCGGGATCTAATACATGGGATGCATCGGGCACGTACTTCTTCAGCTGCGATACGTGAAATACATTGTGAACACGACCCAAATTCGATGGTAAATCCAATCGATAAGCCACTTCTCCAATCTTCTCTATGACATCATATGGTCCAATGAATTTCGGGCTCAACTTCCCTTTCTGATTGAACCTCATGACTCCTTTAGTAGGCGAAACTTTAAGAAATGCTTTTTCTCCAACTTGAAATTCCAATGGTCTCCTTTTCAGATCAGCGTAGGACTTCTGTCTATCTTGTGCTGCCTTCATTCGCTGCTGTATAAGTCTCACGTGATCTGTCATACCTTCAATAAGTTGTGGACCAATTACTATTGTCTCACTTATGTCGTTCCAACACAATGGTGTTCTACACTTTCTTCCATACAACGCCTCATGTGGTGCCATTCCAATACTGGCATGATAACTGTTGTTGTAGGAGAATTCTATCAAAGGTAATCTATTAACCCATGAACCTTGAAAATCCCTAACACAAGACCTTAACATGTCTTCCATAGTTTGAATTGTCCTCTCGGTTTGTCCATCTGTAGCAGGGTGGAATGTCGTCCTAAACTTCAACTGAGTTCCCAGCGCCTCCTGGAGTGCTTTCCAGAAATGAGAAAGAAAGTTGGGATATCTATCGGAAACTATAGAGCTTGGTACTCCATGATACCTCACAATGTTCTTCATATACGCATCAGCTCTTTGTTCCATATTCCATGTGTCTTTCATCGGAATAAACATTGCTGTCTTGGTCAATCTGTCTACTACGACCCAAATCTAATTCATTCCATTCTTTGATGTCGGTAACGCAGTCACGAAATTCATCGAAATCGAATCCCACTTCCAAACTGGGACATCTAATGGTTGCACTAAACCTCCCATTCTTTTATGTTCAAACTTCACCTTTTGACAAGTTAGACATTTTGCCACAAATTATGCTACTTCCTTTTTCATGTTTGGCCACCAAAACATCTTCTTCATGTCATTATAAAGGTTGTCACATCCTGGATGTACAGAGTAGGGTGTGTTGTGTGCTTCACGCATCAACTTCTCCTTGGTTTCTGCACACTTATGTGGTACACACCATCTTCCCTTGTAACGAATATTTCCATCCTCATGAATCTTGAAATCCTTTGTTTGACCTTCTGCCATCTTCTTCTTTATCCTTTCCAGCTTCACATCTCCTGTCTGGTTATTTCTTATTTCTTCTAAGACATCTGGCACAACTGTCATTGTACAAACAAATTTATGCAAATGGAAACAAATGCGAGAAATTCAGTGTCAAATAAATATTTATTGATGATTTGATGAAGCGGATTACAATCTCTGATAATAAATTTCTAAACAGAAATTAAATCCCCTGATTCTTCTCCTAAAACGTCGAACGAGGGCTTCGCAGCTTGATCTCGGATCGAACGGATGAGCGGCCTTCGATTTTGACGAAGAACGCGATGAAGGTCTCGAAGAACACAAACGCCAAATGAGGGCTTCAGAGGCTTGATCTCGGATCGGGCGGATGAATATCTTCGATGTTGATGAAGAACTGGATAAGCGCCTTGAAGAACACGAAGAACGGCTTGAAGATCTTCGAATGTCTTGAAGAACGCGGATGGAGATCTTCAACAGCTTGAAGAACTTGATGATGATCTTCGAAGAACTCGATGAAGAACTTCGAAGGGCTTGATGATGATCTTGATGATGGATGAACTCGCCAGGGCTTTAGCAGCTTGATCTTCAGAGCTCTCTCCTTCTCGCAAGATGTAATTCTGTGAGGGTAGGATCTTCGAAGGTCTCGAAGATCGTTGATGATCTTGTGGATGGACGAACTCTTAAGGGCTTTAGCAGCTTGATCTTCAGAGCTCTCTCCATGCAAGATGTAATCGTGTGTTCTCTCTGTGTGTAATTTATGCCTAGGGATGGCCCCTTTATATAGGCATGGGCCGACTTGTTGGCCAAGGTAGAAAATATGTATAATTATTATTTATTTATTTTCTGCATCAATTTGACAAGTGGCGCAACACTATTGGCCGAGCTTGCTAGTCTTGATAGCTGCATCAATTTGACAAGTGGCGCAATGTGATTGGCCTTACTTGTGGACTTATAGCCATGTCACGTAGCGACGTGGCATCGCCATAAGCAGTCCTTGCTTGCAAATAAGTTTGGCCTTATTTAAAATCTAGTCCTTTTATTACTTATTGCTTTAAGGACAGCAAATTTGACGGTGAGTGCTATTTGATCCCACCATTTAATTAGGCGATAATAGACACGTGGCACTATTTAATTGGCCGCAAATTTTGCTTGTCTACAAATGCCCCCTCGAGACTTGTTTGCCGGCTCTTGATCTTGTTGGCGGACGAGTCTTGAATAAAGTTTTAACTTGGACGAGTAGCAATGAATTTAATTGCCCTTGATTATTGAGATTTGGTTACAATGACTTAGTTTAACTTTCATCCCAAATTTAATGTAGGATTAAAGTAACATATTGTCAATGCGCTTGTAGTATTACATAATTGGATTCACAATGACTAACTAGTAAGGGCGTCAGACTAGGAGTGTCCTTGTTGGACTTCGACTGAGATGGACTTTCTTAGGCGTATAGGGTTTCTTCTTCGCCAAGAACCGCCTTAGGAATTTCTGTAAAAGCACGATGATGACCAGAGCATGAGGCATCTTATCTTGCTTCTTTATTCTTTATTTTATCAATCTTCTCATGGCTAGTTTAGTCACTCCAACATGTCCATTACAGTCAAGTGGTTATGAAGTATGTCCAAGCGTGAAGCCAACATGTCCATTGAGGCGCCGGAGTTATGAAGTTCACCCAAGCGACGGAAGTGTCTTCATGTCCACTTAGGCGAGCCAGCGATGATGTTCACTTAAGCAGCGATGCCATGTTGTCATGCTGGAATTAGAGCTTCTATGATGTCCGTCCAAGATGAGAGAAGCCATGATGTCCGTCCAAGTAATGCCGCGCCGTGTCCGTTCAAGCAATGGAGCTGCCATGTCCGTCTAAGGGAAGGAGTTCTCCATCCAAGCTATACAGTCTCCATGTCCATTTAAGTGATGGGGCTGCCATGTTGAAACCACAACTAGTCCTTGGAGCCGCTATGTTGAAGCCACAGAGAAGTCCTTGGAGTCGCCATGTTCTTGGATTCGTCATGTTGAAGCCACATAGAGTCCTGGAGCAGCCATGTTGACCACCACTATTGTTGCATTTTCCCTTATTTTCTTGCTCATTCCATCATGTATGTGTACATATGTACACGCTCCAAAAACTGCGCAATTCAATGACATCATTTAATAATCTAAGTGATTATTTTCATACTTTGATAGTTTTCCAGAGACTTTGTTATATCAAATGTGCACCACGTATCCAAGATTTCCATACGCGACGTGTACATCCCAACAAGAAACTTCTTTAAGATGTAACGATGCTGGACGATTCCAGTGATATATAGGTGACCACGAGATTTCGACTAACTTCCTCGGTTATCGCTTGTCCTTTGGTGTCATCAAGAATTCTCGGGTATTATCACGAACAACATCCTTCATTCCTAGGAAGTATCTTGAATTTTGCTTACTCCGGGGTGGAAGGTTGTGCTTGATGGTTACGACTGCACTCGATGGGGTACCCCGAGCTGCCTACGTACCCTTTTGAGGATCAAGTCGAACGTAGTTCAGATTGGGTGCGTTCACAGTTTATACTCTTGTGTTCAAGGAGTAAGGAAGCGGTTTATGCTCATGCCTTAGGAGTTGTAAAGCAGTTTATGCTCGTACTAAATGAGCGGTAAAGCAGTTTATGCTCGTGCTAGAGCTGTGAAGCAGTTTATGCTCGTGCTAAAGGAGCGTTCAAGCGGTTTACGCTCATGCCTTAGGAGCGTTGAAGCGGTTTATGCTCATGCCTTAGGAGCTGTAAACAATCTTCACATGCAAGGATCGAGAAAGTTTAGGCTCTTATCCAGGAGCTTTGACCAATCTTCATATGAGAAGACGGAGAAAGTTTAGGCTCTTTTCCAGGAGCGGTAGACAATCTTCATATGCGAAGATCGAGAAAGTTTAGGCTCTTATCCAGGAGCTTTGACCAATCTTCATATGAGAAGATGGAGAAAGTTTAGGCTCTTTTCCAGGAGCGCTGACCAATCTTCATGTGAGAAGATGGAGAAAGTTTATGCTCTTTTCCAGGAGCTGTGACCAATCTTCATGTGAGAAGATGGAGAAAGTTTAGGCTCTTTTCCAGGAGCTGTAGACAATCTTCAGATGCGAAGATCGAGAAAGTTTATGCTCTTATCCAGGAGATGTAGACAATCTTCAAATGCGAAGATCGAGAAAGTTTAGGCTCTTATCCAGGAGCGTTAACCAAGACTTTTTCAAGGCTGCACCATCTTCCTTGCCCCCAGCAATTGACATTGCCTTAGACATACTACGAGTTACTGGACGAGTGGCTTGGATTCCGGAGTTTGTTTCTGAAGCTAAAGACTTGGCGTCTCCAGCCTTGAGTGATGGAAGTTCGTTATCCTTTTTAGGAGAAGAGATGAGGGGCAGAGAGGTCCCACTGGGCGTGCCAAAATTTGTACACACAAATTTATGCAAATGGAAACAAATGCGAGAAATTCGGTGTCAAATAAATATTTATTGATGATTTGATGAAGCGGATTACAATATCTGATAATAAATTTCTAAACAGAAATTATATCCCCTGATTCTTCTCCTAAAACGTCGAACGAGGGCTTCGCATCTTGATCTCAGATCGAACGGATGAGCGGCCTTCGATTTTGACGAAGAACGCGATGAAGGTCTCGAAGAACACAAACGCCAAATGAGGGCTTCAGAGGCTTGATCTCGGATCGGGCGGATGAATATCTTCGATGTTGATGAAGAACTGGATGAGCGCCTTGAAGAACACGAAGAACGGCTAGAAGATCTTCGAATGTCTTGAAGAACGCGGATGGAGATCTTCAACAGCTTGAAGAACTTGATGATGATCATCGAAGAACTCGATGAAGAACTTCGAAGGGCTTGATGATGATCTTGATGATGGATGAACTCGCCAGGGCTTTAGCAGCTTGATCTTCAGAGCTCTCTCCTTCTCGCAAGATGTAATTCTGTGAGGGTAGGATCTTTGAAGGTCTCGAAGATCGTTGATGATCTTGTGGATGGACGAACTCTTAAGGGCTTTAGCAGCTTGATCTTCAGAGCTCTCTCCTTGCAAGATGTAATCGTGTGTTCTCTCTGTGTGTAATTTATGCCTAGGGATGGCCCCTTTATATAGGCATGGGCCGACGTGGGGCATGGAGAACGACGTCGAAGTTGCCGGAACGCGAATTTCGTCACGAGTTTGACTATCCCTCCTAGTTTTTCTATCGTTTCTCAATACTATGAACTTGTTAGCTTCTACTTTCAGATTATTTGATTAGATTTATTTGCTAGGCTCTATGGAGAGCATTAGACATAGGCAATTGTTTAGTGCTAGTTTTTTTGTGTACGTGTTCGTTATCGGGTTGTACCGGGTGAGTTTCTCTATAATAAAATCGGGGTTTTGGGTCGTGGAGGTAGCTAGCTAATAACTAGTGAACCACGTTAATATTTGTGTTCTTGTTCATCGTTATTATCATTCTCAAGCGAGGTCCAGATCATAACAAACTGGTATCAGAGCTTAGGTTGCGGTGTTCCAAGATCAAGGTGGAGCTAAAGAGCTAGGGTTTCACAATCCGTGAAATTCATAGCTAGGGTTTCCCGATCAAGGTGGAGCACACGTTTGGGGTTACGAATCTGAACTAGGAGCTGCAGAGAAGATGACCGGGGGGATGACCAAGATCGACAAGTTCACGAGGAGAAACAACTTCAGCTTATGGCAGATCAAGGTACGTGCTTTGTTGAAGCATCAATGCCTGTGGTTGCCATTGGCGGAAGATAAAGAGGGGGCTTCTACAACCACCAAGGAGTACAAGACGATGGAGGAAAGAGCACACTCAACAATCATGTTGTGCTTGGTGGACGACGTGATCACATAGGTTGCGGATCAAGAGACGGCTGAAGGACTATGGAACAAGTTGGAGAGCCTCTACAAGACCAAGTCGCTCACCAACAAGTTGATGTTGAAGCAGCAGCTATTTGGTCTACGCATGGGGGAAGGTACGGATCTAAGAGATCAATTGGATCGTCTTAATACTATTTTCTTGAGTTGCGAAACAGTAATGAGAATATAAGTGATGAAGATGCCGCACTGATTTTGTTGGTGTCGCTACCACCGTCTTATGAGGGGTTTGTGCAGTCTGCTTGTGCTGGAAAAGAGACTCTCATGTTGGAGGAGGTGAGATCTACTCTTCACACAAGGGACATGCGGCGCAGGACCGCGTATGGGGAGTACGACGTTCCGGGTTCGGGCGCATTCATGGTGTCCGAAGGGGGTTATGGTAAGAGGAAGAAAAAGGGTTTTAAGTTGCCAAACGACGTCTGTGCACTGTGTAAAGAGAGGGGTCACTGGAAGAGGAAGTGTCCGAAGAAGGCATCTGCAGATCTAGCTGTAGATGCAACAGCTTCGGAGGTCGACTACGTCCTCTAAGCCCCATTGGGGGGCATGGAATCCGTGCTCTTGACGAGGAGGCGGATTTGGCATGGGGGAGTTTCTGACGAGGGACACGGAACGTGTGAGACGTGCAAGGGGCGCGTATAAGGATCGCAAGGGGGCGATATTGCAGGAATTCGGTGGGAATTGGAGCAATCTCGCAAAACGTTGCAGGAATTCAGGGGGAATTGGAGCAACGTGCTGGGGGGTTTGTTGTAGGGACTCGGTGGGAGTCGGAACAACAAACAGATTTTGTTGTAGGAACTCAGTGGGAGTTGGAATGACAAATAGGGGTTTCTATTGCAGGAACTCGGCCGTAGTTGGAGCATCGATAGGGTTCGATTGCAGGAACTAGACGGGAGTTGGAGCATCGCTGGGGGCACTCGTTGCAGGAACTTGGAGAAGTTGGAGCAACTTGTGACGTGAGGATTTCGCATACAGCTGTGTAACGTTTGGGGTTGATTATTGGAGAGAAGCATCGGTTCAGGTTCGGGTTGCTGAGATGATTCAAGACAAGGTGGAGATTTGTTAGGTTTCTTGAATTAATTGGTTGGCAAGCAAAAGGAATCAAAGAGGCTAGTCACATTAGGAAACAAATGGACAAGTTGGAGGCGGTGGTTGCTGGCAAATCCATCGCCCCAAGTCTACATGTATATAAAAGGGTGGCTTTGTTTGTTTCTCAAAAAGCATAACACACAGAGGGTACACTCACGGGTTTGAGAGCATTAGACATAGGCAATTGTTTAGTGCTAGTTTTTTTGTGTACGTGTGCGTTATCGGGTTGTACCGGGTGAGTTTCTCTCTAATAAAATCGGGGTTTTGGGTCGTGGAGGTAGCTAGCTAATAACTAGTGAACCACGTTAATATTTGTGTTCTTGTTCATCGTTATTATCGTTCTCAAGCGAGGTCCATATCATAACACTCTGCTTCGGAAACCACCGGCCCTCAATTGTGGTTGAAACAGAACCGTCTGTTAAGGCTGAATACAATCTCGGCTCAACCGTGTCTATGAAGAATTTTTAATTCACCTGGGTTTTGAGCTACGGTGCCAATTTTCAAGACACTTAGAAGGAAATGTTGTGGCAATTGTGTGAAGACAATTTCTTCTTTGCTATAACATGAGCAATGTGTGACTTGGACTGATTGTTAGTGGCGATTTCTTAGAGCCAAAATATGTCAATTGCACATTGTCACTTCAAAAAATAAAAGTTTGGTTTGTGGGACTTTGAGAAAGGACTGAGCACAAAACTGATTATGCCGCAAATTGATCGAGATGTTGTTCGTTGTTTGGGTTCGCAAGGAAAGTAAAAAAGTCTGAAATTTGATGAAGACATCGACCTCGGTGTGCTACCGCACACTCAACCGTTACGGGAGCTCACATCATGAGTTCGGGGATTCTTCGTTCTCATTTCGTCAGCAGCAACTGATCAATCGACCCTGGTGTGTTTCACACACTCGATCGTAATTGGAGTGAGCATTGATGCGCACAATGTTTGCTTGGGGATTGTTCTTGCTATCTCAGACAACACCTATCGGATTTCGTCCCCGACCCTGCGTCGGTTGTGAGTATTCTTTTCTCTCTCTTTACTTACCGCTTAGGCACAGCGTACTTGCTTTAGGATTTTATTTAGACTACTTGGTCACGGTGCATAGTCGCCGCTGGGATTAGCTGTTAGAATCCTAGGGAATACTTGAGTACTTGCTTAATTTCGGTACACACAACTTGTCATGTGCACGTAGTTCGTTTTAGCTCTAAATTTATTGAACTACCTTCTTGTGCCATGAATTTGATCCGAGTAGAATCACCGCCCCTCGCATTTGAATGCTGAGTCTTCTTGGTTGATCTCTAAATTCGTTGAGGACAACGAAGCACCCAAGTGTGGGGGGATCTTTAGCTATTTTCTAGCCATGTTCGTGTCTGCATTGCCAGTTACATGTAGATTAGATTATCGTATTGTGAGTCAGTGTAGTACTTGTAGTCCGAGTCATTTTTTAAATATATTGTTGTAGTGTGCTTAATTTTAGAGTAGTTAGTGTTTAGGTTTGACTTTTACTTAATTGAGTCTACCCACCAAAAATCGAGTCATTAATCGAGTTAGCAACTTAAGACCTAGAAACCAAAGAGAATCCTGTGAAGGGCTTATGAGAGTATGAAGCACCGTAGTAGGGATACTTAATTATAGTATTTTATGCGCAAGTCTCATGACAGGATGTCTCGAGTATTCGGGAATGGTGAAAGTAGATTACGGGCATACTTTTGGCTTCTCTAGTGTGCTAGGAGGATTGAGTCTCTAGGTGGTTGAATAATCTGTTTCCTGTGGAAACTTGTGGACTCTTGGAATCTGGGGTGGACCTTCATGTAGAGTCGGTTTCATGTGGTACGATTCTTCGGCCTAAGCGAAGTCGGGGTGCGTACACCACCATCCCTTAAGGTGGTTCCAAGAGAAAATCCTAAAAAACCCACACTCTTAAGCTCTAATGCACGGTTGTAAAACAGAGGAGGAAAGAGAATAAAATTAACAGTCTGAAACAAAAAAAATTATTGTGCTTCAAGGATAAACAACCTAATGTGCTTCCGTTTGCGCGAAAAATTTGGATTCAATCCAATCTAGAGCTTAAAAGGGAAACTAAGTCAAGTCGTATTACACATGAGTTGTGTCTCCCGTCAATGGGATAATTTGCATTTCAAAGACAATAACGGCTAAGAGGGTCTGAAAACCTCAAATGACTTGGCAAAGAAAGACCACTTAGTGACTTGAGATGCCTAGACCCTCCGAGTCAAAAGATGTTCCGTATCTTGGTTTGGTTTGGTGGATTTTTGGGGACGCCTTAGTGAGTTTGCGCATAGGAGCATCACATATCATTTCTTGCTACATGTCGTGGAATTTCAAAGTGAGCTTGTGAGGATTTGATGATTTCGGTTTATGATAAAGAGGTTGCCCAATCTCGGAAAAAGAAAAAATGTTTTTAATTTTATTGCATTGTTTATAATTGAGTTGCATTGTATATATCATGTAGTTGCATAGTCGTGAAGTCGTGCCGAGTCGTTTGAGTCTTGGTCGGCTTGTAAACAATGGTTTTACTCGGGACGAGCAAAAGGTAAGTGTGGGGGTATTTGATAACTCTCTGTCAGGTGTTATTATTATAATTTATTTTTACTTGTATTAGGCTTATTTCACATGATTTATACGTTATATGTGCACTAATATGTGAAATTAATGACTTATAAGCCTAAGAGTCAAAAGTTGTGTTTCTTGCTTATTTGAGCATGATTTCTCATATTTGCGATGATAATTGCACTGGTAGTATGTTATTTTGTTTCTCAGGTAAAATATATGAATTGGATCTTATGAGAGGCTTGGATATGCTTGGTATGGAGCTAGATGAAGAGGAGAAAAGAAGACGCGAAGATGAAGAACAGTTGGAAAAGTCGCTCAATGACCAGCCTGCACTCTTTTCGATGCTAAAGAAAACCTAAAAATAATTTGGGAACAAAGCCTGCGCCATTTTAAAGTAGAAATCGAGGGCTTTCCAATGATATATGGTAGGCGCAAAGACGAGTCCGAATGATAAAGTAGTGGCCCACGCAAGATCAGCTTACAATTCTGTCTGAGAATTACAAACTGGAGGGGCTAAAGTGCAATTTCGGCCAAGTTTCATTAAAAATGTGCCCAGACCTTGAGGAACGCATTCTCAGACCTAAAACGAGAGAGAATCTTCTGGGGAACGATGGAGGAACTCTAGGAGAGACGAGGGGCATGGAGAACGACGCCGAAGTTGCCGGAACGCAAATTTCGTCACGAGTTTGACTATCCATCCAATTTTTCTATAGTTTCTCAATACTATGAACTTGTTAGCTTCTATTTTCTGATTATTTGATTAGATTTATTTGCTAGGCTCTATGGAGAGCCTAGGTATTTGTTAGACAATATTTCCGGATATGTTGATTGATTCATGCTTATGGATTCATGTGATGGATTGATACTATCGCGTTTGATGGATTATTGAACTTGCACTATTGACACGTGCTTGGTAGGATATGAATAAACATATGAGATGTTTCAATACATATCGTGTTATCTTAGCTTAAAGTAACATTGAAATTGCATCTTCTAGTAATCTTGTGCTTTATCTTATGTTAACCTAGCGTCATGAACTAGTATAACTACTTGGTAAAAGATCGATGGACTGACATGTGAAGATTTATTAGCTTGCGAATTTAGGATTGCTAGTGAACCCGTATCGTGATGGACTGGAAGGAGAAACGTTGCGGTTTAGATCAAAACGTAGGATTGGTCTTAATGCTTGTTATGTGATGTAGTTTATGGATCGATAGATGACGACTATTGAACTTAGCATAGACTTACATGAGATCGACAAAAGATTGTAAGTAGTTAAACGTGATCAAGAGCATATTCAATATTACATGTTTCAAAGCAATACTGCCCTAGGTGATCCATAGATCGCCTAGTTCCTCTCCATATTTGATAAACCGTTGTTTAATTTAGAAAATACAAAAAGACATATAGTATTTAGTTATTTTAATACAATCACTTGATTGGGGTTGATAACGCCCAAATAGGGATTACTTTTAGCCTGATTTAACGTGTCGTTGTGTCGTAAAACTGTGTCCAGAATTCACCCACGGAAATCCTCGGTTTTAGGAACGAGATGTTTATTTGCTCTTCGTAAATTTCTGCTTATTTCACGCATTTCGAGATATGATCACGGGTTTTTTGTTCGTGTTGTCTATGCAGGAACATGATTTATTCAGGAGCTGGAAATGAAGCAGGATTGCAGGGGCGAGAGCCGAGAAAGCTGAAAACGCCAAAACCGAGAATGAACAGGATGCTCTCGGTTGACAATATATGGAGCTTGACTTGGAATTTGGAAGTGAAACCAGGGGAAGAAGAGCAAAGACGTTAAGGGCTTTCCAAAAACAGGTTATAATGCTGAAACGGAGTCCGACCGAAAACCGACTCCCGTCAAGTAGGGCAGAGCACGAACCGGGTCGGCCGGGTAAAAGCTGTGTTTCTGCCCCGACCCAATGATGACGGGTTGTGCAAATCTCAACCTAAACCCAATCGAGTAACCAGCATACCCAAACCCAATCGAACTTTTCGGTTCAGACCGGTTTAGACGGGTTGAATTAATGTAAACTTCTACTGTAAATTGAAATGGACTGAAAAATAAAAACAGAATTACAACGAGACTAATCCATTGTACCATTACATGCCCACATAGTTACTTGAAGCAGATGAGAAAATACATAATATTACATTCACAAATTCCGTTACACAACTCAGTAAAACATTCAACAACATACATCCACAAAATACAGAATAACAAGTCGGGCTTCTCTGATGATTAACGATTACGCTTGCCAAATACAAGGGATAGCAACACAAATCTACAGCGTCGCTACAACAAAAGAACAACGGAATGCGTTTTAGTGAAGAGAATAGTAATATAGTGCTATGGAAATGAAGAATGACAATGGAAGAGAGGTGTAAACATTGAATGCATCGAGGATCCTCCCACTCGTGCTGAATGCAGATTCCGAAGCTACGGTCAGAACTGGAATTACCAACACATCCATGGCCATTTTAGAAATACGTGGATACTTAGATTCATTACTCATCCTCGTAGAAGCTGGTTTCGGAGCAGCCCCAACGATTTTTACTGGATTGCTTTCTTCGAAAATTCCATCTTTAATTTGTGAGATCACTGATATCATCCTGTCAGGTGCCAGCAACACAAACAATCAATGTAATTAGTGCATATAGAAATATAATGGAACATAATTAGAACACATAGAAATATAATGGAAGAGGCTAAAGTGGCAAGATATTGAATCTGATTTCAAACACTCAACAATAACTTTGCAATCTGAAAAAATGGCTAGAGGAGAGAGATTTCTTGAAGTAGCCCAGATCAGTGCCTTTCTAAAGCAGCTGAAATGATGGAGAACATAGAAATCGGAAATCAGAAGAAACACTAAGGAGATGAAGCAAAATGGGATCCAATATTTACTAGAATCTTCTTTTCATGTTGTCTTTAGAAATCAGACAATGAGATCTACCTTTGAAATCAGTATATTCTAGAAAATCCCCATTAACCATTGAATATTCAATTAATGAAACATGGAACCGCAAAAGTTATGAACATTGATATGAATCAACTTGGGGGTTTATACAAATCCTCTAAATTTCAAATAAGAATCAGCACATGTTCAATATCATTCATCTCTATGGAGTTTGAAACTCAGTCCATAAACTGAATCAAAAAATTCAAACTTGTAGTCACTAAATTCCGAATAACAGTTATGACCTTTGATATGAGGTTTCAAGTGAAGAAGAGATTTTGAGACCAAGATTCATTAGAAAAGTATTTCAGAGAAAAAGAAAACATATAAAAGCTACAAAAAGAATAAACTGAGTTGAGAAAGTTTCTGAGGGTGGTCGTCGGAGAATGGAAAGTTGGAGGGAGGTGGTCGTGCCACTTGCGACGATGGTGATGTTGGAGTGTGCCTGTGAACTATCATATCTTTACGGGCAATGGTGATGTTGGATGGTGTTGAAATGTGCAAGGATATATACAACACATAATAACAAAGAAAATATAAATTTAATACACAACAATGATAACAAGATATCATGTTGAACTAATAATGCAGAAAATAAAGATTAATTTAGTACAGAATAATGGTAACAAGGTATCATGGTGAATTGATTATGCAGAGCATAAAGATTAACTTAGTACAGAATAATGGTAACAAGGTATCATGTTGAATTAATTATGCAGAGCATAAAGATTAATTTAGCACTGAATAAGAGCCTCATTGGAGTAGTATTTGATGAAGGACGAAATATCAGTAGCTTATTCAAAGAATGCAGTTCCTACTATATAACTTCAAGCAAATTGCTATTAGACACTAGTCTAACAACTTAGAAAACCAATCAGGCATGCATCTTTTTAACTGGTCACCTAGTCAATCTTAACTAATTATATAAATGCAGCCCAACATTCAGCACATCACAACAGATAGAGAAACGTGAAATCCATGTTCATTCTCAACTCAAAAGAGATAAATCATTGAAAATCCTCTGAAAAGAACACACAGTAGCAACTAATTAATAGGGAGAAAGCTGCAAACATAATTTCATCCAACTTACCGTGTCAATTATGTAGATGGAACGATGATTTGAAGAATACAAGCACCGGGACTAACCAAGGAATCAACCGTAGAACGAAGTATGCTGGCCCAAAATCGATGTCAGACATGAAAAGTAAGTCAGTTTATCATCCGATTTAGTTATCAATCGATGTCAGAGATGGGTGATGGACCGATGAAGGATGAACAGATGAAAACTCACCGCGGAGGCGCGGACGGATATAGATATAACGACTTTAAGACTTGAAGGCGCCGGTGGTGGTGACTTCTTGCCTGGGTGGCTCAACTCAGTGGGTTCTCTTCATCTCTCGTATGAGATGAGAGAAGCGGCGTGCGCAGAAAAAAATGAATCTAGGGTTAGATAATTTGGTACGCGATGTAATATTATACAATCGGGTCGGGTTAGGTAACTTCGGGTTTTGAATATGAATACCCACGACCCACCCAAATTTTGCGGGCTTCGGTTAATCCAACCTGAAATCAATCATATGACCCAAATTTTGCTCTCTTGACGGTCGGTTCGGACCGGACCGGCCGGTTTGGCCGGGTTTTTTGGGTTTCTGCTCACCCCTACCGTCAAGTTTGGGTCCTAGACAGGTCATGCCCAAGTAGGGAGTCTCAGTTCCCGGTGTCTGGATTCGTGAGCAACTATTTCATGTGACGATTTCTGGGACAGTTTTGACCCAGGGGTATTTTTGTCATTTTGGCACCGGGCCCGGGTTTCGAAAGTTGAGTTTGGATTTTGGCGCCCAGATTCGGTCAGCAGTTTATCTAAGACCATAGTCCGGATTGGGAAGAATTTGGAGCGATTTTTACCCAGGGGTATTTTGATAATTTTGACAAATTTCTGGTCAAAATGCAGTCCGAGCAGCTGGGAGGTCTAGCTACGCAGCCAGCAAAGTAGCTACGCTGCAGCCAGGCTGCAGCTACGCAGACAGCACGTTTTCCGAGGCAGTTTTGGCCAGTGGTAGTTTTGTAAATACGGGCAGTTTCCAGAAACGTCTCCAGCACTATATAAAGACTTGTCCAGGGCTCGTTTTAGATACACAACACAATACACCCAAGAAGAATTCAGAGCATCCTCGGTGAGCACGGGAGCGCGAATCCAGAATCCACGACACTCGTTTGATCTCACTATCTCTTTATTTCAGAACATTGTTATTTATTTATGTCGTTTAGTAGCTAAACTTTTTAGCAAGGCTCTCGGTGAACCTAGGGTTTCGTACTCAGAGATAGTTCTATGTTTTGGTATTGAATTCATGATCGTACAATCTTAATTCAGCAATTTTTATCACTTATTCTGTCTTTGAATATTATCGTTTATGCATGCTCGGATTGATAATCCAGAATTGCTACAGACCCGAGCCGGTAGGTGAAAACATCTGGTTTGGGTTAGGAAGAAAAAACATAATTTAGCACCTTACCCCGATGGGCCGACTAGCGAAGGGGAGATAGGACTAGCCTGAAAATGTTTGACCAACTGTTAGAGAATCTGACCCAGGCCATCAGGACAGGTTAGAAACCCTAGCAGCCTTAAGAACGAGACTGCAGACTTAGGCAGCTTAACTGGAACCCTAAAGTATGCAGGATCGTGATAGCGTGCAGGATCTGGAAGGTTACTGCGCAACCGGTACGTGGCACAGATAATTAAACTGCTGTGTGTTTTTCATATCAAACAAAGAGCGAAAATCTGTAGAGACCCCAGGGGATCCCGGGACCTAGTATTCAAACCCTAGATCTTACAACCTTCGAGATTTTCAGAAAAACGTCACAAAAAATATTTACGTTTTTGTTGTTTATTTTTAGTACGTAGTAACCACACTCTCAAATTACTCCTCCTTTTACACTCTGATAGTTAAACCCGACTGCTACAAAAGACCTGAAATCGTCCTCGTGGGAACGATAACCCGAGTTGAAATACACCCAGTATTACCTGATTCCTACACTTGCGACAACACGCTTTGAAATCAGTATATTTCAGTTACGATGGTGCTAGTCTCGAACCTAATCCAAGGAAAGGATATAAATATTTGGAAGAGTACATGATGCGATACAATTCAATACGGTCTCGACCGTTAAGAAACTTTAACAGGACCTCATCAAGCACATGTGGACGAGACTCTGCTAGGAAACCTAAAAGTAGCAATTTTTGTTCATCGCACATTTTATAATATTGTATTAATCGTGTTTAGCTTCTTCACTGTTTTGCCGACATTCCACAAGTGTGTTTTTTTAATATTATCTATCAATAAATTTGAGTTTTAAAATTCTATTTCAATACGTCGTTTAAGCTCAAGTATTAGCTTTTCTAAAAAAATCAAATATTATCTCAAGTTTCTTGTTAGAATTTAAATTTACTAAACATCCTTTTTGTATAATTTTTTTTGTTACTTTATATTAAATAATTACTTACAATACTACTGCACATGTTTTATGCGTTTTTTCCTAGTTTTAAACCAATACTAATCACTTTGACCCGGTGATTTGAATAGCAAAACGATACAATTTTTAGAATTTTTATCATAATGATGTAGAGTAAAGTTTACTCTACCACGCAACGAAAATATTACAAAATTCTTGTATCGTCTTGCTAATCAAATCACCGGCGAATAGTAAAAAAGTCAAACTAGAAAGAAACGCATGAAACAGAGATAGCACTTCCTAATAACAAAAGTTCCTAAAATATACTCGAATCTCATTTTTTTCAATAAAAAAATACATAATTTAATTAAAAGGAAAAAGAAAAAAAGAAGGTAAAACAACATCAGAGACCGTGGGACCAGTGCAAGCTCACAGTCTCCCCCTTCCATGCGAGATAAGGCCTCCAATAGTGGAGGTCTCCTCCACCCCTAAACTCCCTCTAACCCCACTGTTTATTTTCATAATATTCACAAAATTGCCATTGAACCTCCAACAGTGGAGGTCTTTCCCGTCCCAAAACTCACCATCAATTTATATTTTATTCCACTCTTTCAATTACATCATCACTTATATATTTTCTTAATTCATTAATTATTTGTATTTATGTATAAAAAGGAAATAATTACGACAAAATTTAAAAAAAAAATTATGGCATGTAGGAATATACAATTTCTTCTAAAAGAAATCCATTGGATTAAGGGAGCTGGGCTTTAGGAATATACAATTTTACTAGATTATGTAGGATATTTATTGAAAATTATGCAGGAATATGGAATTTTTAAAGATTATTACGTAAAATCAAACTTTTTTTTTTCTTAAATTCAAGATAACTACATATACAAGATAATATTCTCCTTTCTTTTTGAAAAAAAAAAGATAATATTATCCTATGTTTTCTCTTCTCTTCTTAGAGCATCTCCAACGGACTCTTTAAATTAACTTTTTTTTTTCAATATATAAAGTAGTTGTAGAAAAATGAGACTCCAATGAGATAGTTATCCAATCTTTAAAAAAAAATCGATAGTTATCCAGCTTGCTAATAGTAGCGAGGGAGATAACTATTGTGACTTGAAATCCCTTGATTTTCGGTGGCTCAAACAGACTCCCGGATTTTCAGAACTAAATCAGGAGAACGAAGGTTTCAAAAGTGTAACTTGGCCTATGTTCCACAGTAGGCATCCGCTCCTTCTCCTTCTGTAGGTCGTCCATCTCCGGCGGTGGCCGGCGAGTTGCCCATCTACCAGGTTCTCTCTCTCTCTCTCTCCCTCTCTCTCTCTCTGATACAAGACTATGATTGATATTCCTGTAATATCACCATGGGTAGTGTTATATCTAGCTGTATGCATAAGGATTTAGTTTTGAATAATGGGTTTTTGTGGGTTTTGGACAATTTTTAAATAGGACTGAGAAATTGATGTCCAATGCACTCTTTGGGTTCAATGTTCTTGTGTTTACTCTTTGTCTTTGTCTTGGCTCTGTTTCTTGAGAAAGAGAGAGATGAGGGAATACGTACTGTGTTTTGAGGGAGTGTAAAGTGTAGAAAAAGCAATTTTGATTGGGAAGGTGGTGGTGGTGTCTTCAAGTAGCTTGTTTCTATGGGAGTAGCAATTCTGATCTCAATTGAAGTCAGCCATTAGCTAGTTTTTAGAGGCTTAATTGTTTGCTTTGAAGTCATGATTTTCCCAGCTTTAATTCTCTTTCTCCATCTTCTGATTTATTTTTCTTTGTTACATAGTTTTATTTGGCAGATTGGTTTGTTGGTAAAATTTGAGGAAGGTCATCCAAAGGGAGAAGAAATTATTTGCAAGCAATGAGTACTGGACAACCCCAAAATCATGAACAAGAAGTCAATAACCAGGTTCAGGATTAAACTTTTGTTTTCGCAGTCAGTTATGTTTTTTTTTGTGCCAATAATTCTTTCAATCTTTCGCCAAATTTATATAATTTGAGGCGATTATTTATGAAACTGTAAGGTTATTTGACTCAAGTTTCGGTGACAAACTATTATTTCATGAAACTGCTGTTTCATGAATTTGTTTCATGAATTTGTGATCAAAAAATATGATCTTAGATCACCACAGCCAAAAAGGGATATCATTATTCCTAAAAAAGAAGGGGATATCATTACAGACTTCAATTACTGTCCACCATAAGCACGAGGTTCTGGGCAGGATATGCATCTGCAGCTCATGTCAATTGGAGAAGATTACTCTGATGCATCTGCACCTCAAGTCAATAAGATTACTCTAATGCATCATAGAATAGCTGTTCATATTTCATATAGCACAAGAGTATGTTGCTACCCTCATAGTTTTAAATCAATTATCCTTTTTATTTTGAATAAAGATGACTCAAATTTGAATCCAGAAAAAGCCTGATCCGCTGCTCCTAACTTACTTAACGGCTGAGTACCATCTGCCAGCACTAAAGCACCAATATGGGGTTCTTGAACATCCTTTATCCCATCAATAGACTTAGATAGAACGCATCGCCATTTTCTTATCCTTCCAAATTGCCTACAAAAGTAAGCATAAATTTAACTTTCTTGAAGGGCACCTTGCTTTCTTGAAGGGCTCATTCAATAAATTTAACTTTCTTTTCCTTGGCGTACAAATTCAGTCAGTATATAAAATGCGAATTCGTTCCGAGTGTTCTGACTATGTGTGTTGGTACTATGTTGGATTAATGTTTTGTTTGAGGCCTGAGCTAATATAATTTATTCATGTAGATTCATCCTCAAGATGCTGGATTTTTCACTTATTTATTGAATGGAAATGTGAACTTCACGGAAGAGTACCAGAGAGAACATTCAGAAAGTGAATATGATGATGATTCCTTCAAACAATATGATGTCAACACTCAGTGTGGTTCCTCGTCAAAAAAAGGAAAGCGATCGGGTAGCTTTTCAAGTGAAGAAGATGAACTTCTTGTCTCAGCTTGGTTGAATACTAGTCTGGATGCAATTCACTCAACTGATCAGAAAATTGATAGATATTGGGATAGGGTACATGCGTTTTTCCATGCCCACGGTATAATTTCATCCAAGCGTTCAAGCAACTCACTTATGAATCGTTGGTCGGTAATTCAGAAAGCTGTCAACAAATTTTGTGGATGTTATGCCCAAATTGAAGGAAGAAAACTAAGTGGTATAACGGAACATGATAAGGTACATGCTCAATCTGAACTCACTATTTAAAGAATATTGTGCATGTCGCTTCTTTGTTTCTTCTCCAGCTCACCTCTTGTTTTCCTTCATGCCGTTAATATTGAGTTCGCATTACTTCTTTTACATATTGCAGACTCTTCATGCAAAAGCTATGTACACTCAGATTTATAAGCGTACGTTTAAGTTTGAACATTGCTAGAATATGTTAAAGTCCGAACCAAAGTGGTTGGTTAATGTTGAGAAAGATGCAGCCCCAAAAAAGAAAAGAAAGATTGTTGATGTACCTAGTACGGAGGCTTCTACTCCAAATGTCACAAACTTAGAGAATGAAAATCCTCAAGGTGCCTCTGTAATAACCCGAGATCTACCCTGGGGGCATCTCAGTAATTTGACACTGCGTAGTTATTATATAAGAACGTGAGAATGTGTTCTTGTCTGTTATTAGTGTTAGTCGTAATAAGACATTGTCGATATTGTGTGTGATAGCGCAGTGATAAATTATTCGTTTACAATTAATTTTATAAATTAGTTTATTCTTATAATGTTACTTTTAAACAGTACTATGTTACTTTAAATAATAAGTTTATTACAGATTTGAAATTATCGTTTAGTGAAATTTTACTAAATAAACGTTAATGAGTTTTCTCAAAATCAACTTCTAAATTTCTTATATAAATATAATTCCAAAATCATTTTAATAGTCACATTTCATTTTATTATTTAAGACAAATTTTCTCAGTTAAATGTCTTTTTATCAGTCAAACTCTGTATTAACAGTCAAAATACGTTTACCAATCATATTACTTGTAAACAGTCAAAACTTTATACGATCACTCAACATGAATATACATATATATGTTTTAGAAGAAAATCGATTAAGTTATTTGTCGCGTGTTATTATTTTTATTTTGCAACGTATTATTATTAGTCGCATATTATAATTCTATTATTATATATTATTATTTTATCATCCTATATTATTTTCGTGGCGCTTTTACTAGTTTTCGCGCGCCGAACAATTGCCTTGACAGCGCTTCAGCCACACCTTATAACCACTCACGTGACATCATTCTTTTTCTCCATTACATCACTCCATCTTCTTTATCTTCTTTCTTCTACTTCCTTTTTTTTTTCTCTTCGGCAGTAGACCCACAACACCACCACCACGTCTACAATCACCAACCACCAGCTCCACCTCCTCATTACTCGTCCTTCGTCCCTCTCCCTCTCTCTCTGTCTCTCTTTCCCAGCCGAGCAAGCAGCAGGAGCAGCGGCAAACCCAGCTGCCACTGCCGCTGCCCTTGACGGAAAACCGCCACCACCGAAGCTCCAATACGCACCACCTCTTCATCCATCTCCGTTTCTCCACCACTGCTCCACCTCCCTCTCTCTCTCGCCTCTCTTCTCTACCCTCTGTTTTGATGAGACAAAACCCAGCAACAACGACCACTACCATTAACAGTGGCGGAGCCAGGATTTGACCGAAGGGGGGCACAATTAATTTGTGCTGTCATATAAATTAAATTCAAATAAATATCAAATGTTCACACAAGCCTTTCTGGTTCAGTTGGTAAAACTCTTACCTATTGATTTCGGCAGCAAGGGTTCGAATCGCCCCAGGGGCGTTTTATTTACTACGTTTTTTAATTTTTGTGGAAAAAAAAATTAAAAACGCGCCCTGAGAGACTCGAACCTCCGTCAATTTGGTGTTAAAGCGAGATCTTGACCAACTGCGCTAGAGGGGCACTGATGTTGAGGGGGGGCACTTTAATATTTGTATAGAGATGGGGTTAATTTTTCTTTATAAATTAAGAGTTCTCCAGTGTTTTCGGAAAATTTTGGGGGGGGGGCACGTGCCCCCCCCAGGCCCCTACATGGCTCCGCCCCTGACCATTAACACCACCGGCACCACAATCACCATCACCGCCACTGTCAACCTTCACCCACCACCTCCATTGCTCTCCAAATTCTCCCCTCTCACTCTCTGTCCCGTCAGAATCCCCTAGGATCAGCAGACGACAGCAGTAGCAGCGATGGTGAAGCCAAAGTCCGTTCCCGACGCCACCATCGCCGGACTTCACGTCCGTTCGCCACCACCAGCTGCGTTCGTCCCCCTCTCTCGCTGTCTTATATCTTCTTCCGCGACCCAGTAGCAGCAGAGACATCGACGTCCGTTGCCGAAGTCTCCATTTCAATTTCGTCGATCTCTCCGACCGGTAAACCCGTAACTTCCTTCGCCGTCCGTTTAGATATGGATTTCTGGGTTTTCATTCTAGCTGGGTATTTATGTGGGGGTAGTTCACGTGGGTTAAAGAATTGGAAAAAAGGGTGATTTTGAAAATACAATTAGTTACAGAGGGGTTATTGGGTACTAAATGAACTTTGAGGGTATAACCTGTCATCTGTTGAGTCTGTCACTTTTAGTGGTTTTTAGATTTAATAATTTTAGTTTTTAATTCAATTTGTTTATCTATTATTTCAACTTTACTAAGTGCATATTATATAAATAAATAATCATGAATTTATTGTTTGTAATGCAATATGTCCACAAATTAGCATATGCCACAATTAAAATATTTTCTTTTTTCTCGTGAAAAATAAGTTAATAAAGTATATTTTTATATATGTATATTTATATAACCACTAAATAATATTGTTAGACGTTGATTTTGTTTTAAGTAAATAAGTAGTGAGTTTTAAAATGTTTACAAATATTGCTATTATTCGTATTTGTCATTAATAAATATTTTTTAATTAAATATTGTTTTAGTTAAAGTAAAATAAGTTGTTTGTAAACTAAGTAGTAATTGTGGAGTATTAAGAAACAATTTCTTTAATTAAAAATATCGCTCTTACAATTATAATAGTTACTTTCAAATTACAATTATTATTTTCTTATATTTTCTAATAATCATAATTAGAGTACTACATTGGGGGAATCCGATTAGAGTTGTCGCTTGCATATCACATAAGACACGAGCATCGCCGTACGTATGTCGATTGAACTTGCTTGTAATTAGGACTATTTGTGTTTGTTTGTAGAGCCTGTCTTCGAAGACTAGGCGTAGTGTACGAGTAAAGATTTGCTAGCGTAACTTCGGCTCTCACGGTGACTATTCATGCTTAGCGTTGCGTGCTTATCTTCTTTCGTGTCAAAACGTGACTTATTTCTTGTCTCAAAATTATACCTGTGAGTTTACATGCTTAATTTTCCGTGCCAATTCTTTTAATGCGATGTACTTGTTTAATTCAAAATTACTGTCATACTTTCCCTATTTGTCAAACTTGCCGTACTTGCTTTTAAATCGTCACGTTATTTAAAACTGTTCCAAATGTCACTAAGTCAGAATTCATTAATAACGTAAAGTGAAAGAATCGCGTATACCGGAACCAGTTGGGTCTACGACAGTGCTATACGCCTACGTCGTGTTACTTCACGTTACCTCAGGTTCAGATTCCTTGGGCTCGGTCCCTAAAATGGGGACTCCGTGTGCCTCTTGGGTTTAGATTCCTTGAGCTAAGATCCCTAAAATGGGGACTCCGTGTGCTCCAACTCCTTTCGCCGTAGGCTGGGGTCCGGCATTCTAGTACTACTCTTCTGACTTACAATCTTAAGGGGGTGTCGACACTTAAGGTCTAGTAGCTGATTGTATGACGACTAGCGTGATCGGAGAAACACTGATCCACAACGCTTGGTAGAGAGGATGGGTTACCGGAACCCCCTAAAGGCCAGTATCGTCTGTTACTATTACCCTGGTCTCTCTTGGTTACTGCGACTTAATAATATGACTTGTTTCATTCCACGTTTTTTTGAACTTATCTCGGCAACGAATCGGGTACTTTTCAGTTTGGAAATAGCAAATTTCGAGAACTCTGATAATCGTCACTTCTACCCGTACTTATATTTCTAGAAATTGTTCAAATTCTTTAGTCTGATGTTTATACTTATACTCTGTTCCTGTTTAAACCCTTTTAAAATACAAAACCTCGTAGCCTGTCTCAGCCACTCTGTTTTACATGCTAAGTTGTTTATTCACTCAGTTTTTACTGATACTCGAAAAATTGCGTCCTTGTATTTTTAATTCCCTGCAGGTTTATTATTGGTTGCTTGGGGGGTAACGCGCTGGGATCACGACTCGTTCTCACTTGCAAGCAGTAACACTTAGTAATTATTCGGAGAGTTCTTTTGTTGTAAAATGTATTTTGTTAGACTTGGTGTCCAGTTTGGAACAATTCACCAATGTTGTAAACTTTTAACGTAATTAATAAGTAGTTGGATGTTTCGTTTCACTTGCTTATCGTTACTACTCCTTGTACGAAAGGGTAAAATCCCCTGTACAGAGGGCACCATCCCGGTCTCCAGCTCTTCTGGAAATCGGGGGTGTTACAGCCTCAACCATTAAGAATCCGCGACCTTCTGGGAAGAAACAAGATCTAGAGAATATGAAGAATAAGAAGAGCAAAGAGGAAGTTGATGATACTATAATTGGGCTAATGGAACAAATGAAAGACGAGAGAAAGAACTCGAGCTCGGTGAGAACAGAACTTCTTGAAAAGTTACTAGCCATTGAACAGAAAAAGAGGAAGAGCGCATTATGTCTATTGATCTAACTGGGATGTCGGAGCTTCAAGTTGAATATTACACTAAGCGCCAGAAAGAGATTGTCGAAAAATTGAAGTAGGCACAAGCATTTCAAATAAGTAGGTTTGTTCATTAAGATTTCTTAGGAGACACATTTGGTATTCATTTTTATGTTCTAGCTTGTATTTTTTCCTTACATTTTCCCTTTGTATTGGCGTCTATCATATTTCAGTAATGATAGATTATTTCAATAATATATTGTAATAAACTTGCATCAGAGAACATAAAGATTTGTTTTTTCTTTTGAACTAGAGGGTTAAGAGATAACAAAACTGGGAGGCATCTTTGTATGGATTCCTACTGATAACTCAAAGTGTTTGGGAGTTGAGAAAGTGATATTTAGTCTTTGTTTGTACAACAATGGTGGTCTGGTGTTTATACCATGTGACTTTGTTTTTTTTGAGAATATTAAATTTATACGAAAACTAGGAGGAAATTGAGTTCAGAACATCTATTTCAACTAACTCTATGATCCAATCTGGGGGGGGGGGGTCTTCAAAACATTCAAAATTTGCATCCATCTTCTTGTAGTGTTGAGCCAAGTTGTGAGCTATGAGGTTCCCTTCTCTTCTAACAAACTGAAACTTAACTTCTTGAAAATTCTCCAGTAGCATGAGCATATCTTCAATTACTTCCTCTACTTCTGTAATATCAGTATGATCCTTCCCTTGTTTGCGCCGCTGAATCTCTTGGATTAGAAGCTTTGCATCTCCCTCAAGAATGACTTTCGAAGCACTCAATCGTGCTTGTAGCACTCCAAAAGCACGTTCAACATCCTTTCTTGCTGATTCTTGAGCTTGTGCAAAAAGTTTGCTCTTATTTCCTTGCGGAGCTGAAATAGTCTTGACAAAAGTCGACCAAGAAGGGTATATACCATGAGCTAGATAATAGCCTATTGTATAATGATGCCCATTAATTGAGTAATTCACGGGAGGTGCTCGTCCTTCAACGAGATTGCTAAACAAATGAGAGCGATGAAGCACATTTATGTAATTATGAGAACCTGGCAATCCAAAGAATGCATGCCAAATCCACAAATCATACGAAGCCACCGCTTCAAGAACAATTGTTGGTTCATGACAATGGCCAGTAAACATACATTTCCATGCAGACGGACAGTTCTTCCATTTCCAGTGCATACAGTCAATGCTCCCTAACATTCCAGGAAAGCCACGTTGCTCTCCCATTGCAAGTAATCTTTCAATATCACTGTTGGCCGGTGATCTCAAATATTCCTCAGAAAAAATTTCGATAATTGCTGTGACAAACTTTTTCATGCTTTCAATTGTCGTGCTTTCTCCAATCCTCACGTACTCATCCACGAAATCAGCTGAAACACCGTAACATAACATTCTGAGTGCTGCAGTTATCTTTTGAAGAGAAGATAATCCCATAATCCCGAGTGCATCTGGCATTTGCTTGAAGTAAGAATCGTGATTTTCCACTGCTGATTGGATGTGAAGAAATAATGGACGACGCATTCGGAACCTCCTTCTAAAAAGATTTGACGAATACACCGGTACTTCTGCAAAGTAATCATTGTACAACCTTTGATGTCCTTCAAATCGATCTCTCCATATGTACCTTCGACTTGAAACGGAGCCACCATGTTTCTTCTTCTTTTCACTATGATTTTTCAGAAAAAATGCCATATCTTCCAACTCACCGTCAGAATCAGAATCACACGAAAGAGAAGAAATTAAACCAATACGAGACATAATGAGAAAGATTTAATAGCACAAAACATAGGATCATTGATCCCTTCATTTATAGTGTATATATTCAAATAATGTAGTTGTTGTAATCTTAACAAAACAGATTTGGTTGTACCATTTGTGAGATGTATATGATGGTTTCATCTCTTAAAAAATATAGCCGTTATATTTGTTCAAAAGTAGTTGCAATTTGAAAGGAATTTAGCTAACTTTTACATGATAGCACTGGAGCAAACACTGAAATTTCTGGAGAGCTAAAATAAAAAACTACACTTTTGATTAAATTATAGAACTTTTGACACATAACTACCTTGCGGTATCGGCTCGCCGACAGTTTGCTACACGCAGTATTAATTTTGTCACTTATCATCTCTGTAGTTTGTAATTCACGACACTTAGATCAAATTTTGTAACGGACGTTAATTATCCGCTGTTAGTGACCGTTAACCTCATTTAAGTGAGGTCAAAATAGTCAATCTTCTCTTTTTTTTTTGCTTTTTTTTTCATCTGCTTCTTCATCTTCCGAGTCCTTCAGGACCTTCACCTTCGTTTTCTCCTCCTCCTCTTCTCCACCACCACCAGACCCACACCACAGCCACCAAAACAACCACAACCACACCACCACAGCCACTCAACAACCACCCCCAAATGCCGACACAACCACTACCACCTCCTCCACCATCACCATCGGATCAACCACCAGTCCTCTCTACCAGATCTGAGACCCATAAAAAGAGGCAGAGAGATAGGAGAAAGGAGGCAGAGAGTGAGAAAGCAGATCACCGCCTCCGCCGTCGCTCCCGCCGTCGCCGTTTCTTCTTCCTCTCATCCTCCAGATTCTCCCTCCCCTTCTTCAACCTCCATCACCGCCTACCTCCTCTCCGACCAGAACCCACCTCCAACCATCGATTCACTCGAGTGAATCGAACCCAGACCCAATCACTGAGAGAAACAACCCCAACTCCTCAAGCACACACCCAAAGCCAACCCAGTTCGAATTAAAAGCCACAGTTTTCAATCCGAACCTACTGAACCTTCAATTTCTCCTCGATCGAGAGAGAGCATAGAGTTGCAGAGGAAAAGAAGAAGAAGAACGAAGAGTCGGGAGGAAGCAGGTGACGAAGAAAAAGAGAAGAAAAAATAAAAAAAAGTAAAAGAAAAACAAAAAGACAAGACTGCCCCTTTTTGATTATTATCTAACGGAAGTTAACGGCGTTAGTCAATTTGACCTAAGCGTCAGAAACTTACAAACTGCAGAGATGATAAGTGTCAAATCCAATACCGCGTGTAGCAAACTGTCAGCGAGTCAATACTGCAAGGTGGTTATGTGTCAAAAATTCTAAACTATAAATAAGTTATAGGTAGTTGCATTGGAGATGCTCTTAAATCAAATTCAACGATAAGAAACATTAAGAAAATCAACAACGCAATCAACAAAATCCAAACCCACCATCACCTACTCCTATAATTTCTCCCCAACCTTCTATTCTGGTGAAACATTATGCAAGAAAAAATAAAAAGAAAATAAGAAAAGGAAATATATCTGCGAGAAAGGAGGAGAGATAGGCGAGAAAGCTGGAGACAGCCGAGGGCGTGCTCCCCGCCCCCGCCCCCGCCCCCGCCCCCGCCCCATCTCACCTGGATTAACGATTCCCCCAGCCACCGCCACCTCCTTGTTGGAGGCACTAATCCACTGCCCAGGCGCCCCGACGACGACCATTGGAGATGGTCTAATCACGCCCAACGCCCCCGCCCCCTTGCTGCTGAAGCAGCTAATCAAGGTGCAGGGTGCGACCTTGCACCACTGTTGGAGCCAGTCGAAGGGGTGGTGTGGTGGTTGGCTTCACCGAGAGGAAGCCTTAAACAGCAGATGCGGCGGCGAAGGCGTTCGCGCTCCGGTATGTTCGATTGCTCTTCGTCTTGTACTTCATTTTTTTGGTCTTGTTGCTCGTTGCTAGTTGCCGGAGAATGAGGTAACGGTCAGATCTGATAGGAGAGCAGAAAAACTCTCCGACTTACCAGTCTGTCCCACCTCTTTCTTCCCAATTTAACTTTTGTCATTATTCACTGTGTCACTTTGACCCGGTGATTTGAATAGTAAATCGATGTAATTTTTTGAATTTTTTTTCCTGGTGTTAATAAAAGGTTCTCTATAATATGGTCAAAAAATTGTCAAAAAATCGTATTATTTTACCATCCAAATTACCCGGTCAAAGTGACCCAGATACGAGTCAAAAAAGTCAAATGGGAAGAAAGATCTGAGACGGACTGGTAGTCTCTGTTCTAGGTCTAGGATTGGTCGGACCTGGTCATATCCGGTGGTGAGTGGAGAAACCCCTCATTTGGTTATCTGGTCGCCGTTGCAGGTGTTCGCTGGTCCACGAGTAGAACGCCTCCTTCGTTCTGCGTCGATCAGGTTGCTGTTCCCGGTCCAAATTGGTCTGGAATGGCAACCAACAATGTGTAAATGGTCAATTCAACAAATTAGTTGAGGCGGTGGCATTGTAGGAGCTCGGTGGAAGTGGTGGTGGTCGGAGTTGGTGCTTTGCTGGCCGCGGTGGCTGTTTCTGGTGATATTGCTAGTGACTTGACCTCAATTGAACGCCACAGAAGCGTCCCATTGGTCTAATTTGGAAGGGCTTGGTTTGTTCTGCAACCAACAATGCTTGAATGGTCAATTGAACAAATTAGTTGAGGTGATACGGTGGCATTGTGGCGATTGACACGGTGACATTGTAGGAGCTCAGTGTTAGTGCTCTGATACCAAGTGGTGTAGAACACAAGAATGAAACTCCTAACTTTATATCATTCAGACATATCTCAGCACCTTATTCATTCGTCAGAATGAAAACTGGTTACAAAGTAAAGAGGATAGGAACATAACAATGGAAAACTGATTATTGTGTGGGTAAATGACACAAACCACCCGTGGTATGGTATATTACCAACCTAGTAGCCTAGTACCCTGTGGTTTGGACAATACCCCAAACCACCCCTCCGTTAGTCCAAATGTGTGTGATAGTTCCCTTCCGTTACATTTCGTTAGATGAACCAGCAGGGCCCACATCTGATAATATTTTTGAGACCATTTTGCCCCCTTTAAACAGGTACAGTCCATTGTGCCCTCCTTTTTTGCCCAAAACCATTGTACCCGCAGACTTAATAAAACACAAAAAAACTCACTCACATCTCAGTTCTTCCCCCTCCCCGGCTCCCGCTCCCTCCGTTGTGACTCACTACACCGGCACCAACAATATCATAGCCACCAACAGCCCAACAGTCACAATATTCACTACCACCATCACTGCTACCAAAACCCTCTACCCCACCGCACAAAACAACACCAATTTAGTTTGCTCACAGAGTCACCAACATCAATAATTGTTCAAACTATAACCAAGAACCTTCATCTTTTTTCTCAAGTCCCACGCTAATAGTTTTCTATTAACTTCAATCTCCTTGGCATCTTCTAGTTCCTTGCTCCACATGCCTATATATATCTAGATAATTCTGTATCTTTTAGATGTGAAACTCTTAATCACTAGTTGTGGATGCGATTTTCCAATAAGTCGAGCTTTCTTTTTGTAAAAATATTAGTATTTTGTTCAATAATGGTATAGCTTTATGAAATATTTTATTATATCTACATAAAAATATTGCAAGCTGAATCTTTACGATTCACGATTCGATTTACGATTCAGTGAAGGTCAATTTCGATTCACTATCTTAATCCCGATTTGACAACTATGGACTGAAATTCAATCGTTAATCCACCAGATCGAGACTCAACTCCACAAGATCGAGAGCGAATTCTAGCTCTTTCACCCCTCTCTCTGTCTGAAACAAGCAAAATCGAACCCTAGCCGCCAATTCCACCAAACAAAACTCCCACTCCATCCTTCGATTTTGTCTTTGAGTTAGAAGTCGTCGATTTAGAGGGCTTCAAGGCTTTGATTTGGTTGGCACGAGATAATAGATTTATGAGTTTCAATTTCGATGTCGATGTTCATGATAGTTTGCTGGGTCTTGATCAATTGGGTTTGTGACTAATGGGGATAGAGAGAGATGGGGTGGTGCTTGGTTCATGGTTGTGGTTGTAGTAGTGTTCATGGTTTTCGTGGAAGTTGTTGGTGGCTGGTGGGGGACCGATAGAGGGAGAGATGAGAAGAGAAGAGAACAGAAGAGGTAGAGAGTGGAAGAGAGTATTTTTCTATTTTTTTCTCTCAAAATAAAAATTTGTGTATTTTTTAGAAGTAGAACAGACTTTTTTCCCTTCCGTTACTCTCCGTTAGTCACAAGGGTGGTTTTAGGCATTGTCCAAACCACAGGGAACCAGACTGATAATATGCCATACTCAGAGGTGGTTTGTGTCATTTACCCTTATTGTGTAGAAACCAAAAATGGGAATTAAGTTTACCACTAATAAATGTAGCTAATAACAACTAGCACTTTCACAATCTTCTTAATAAGTGGACATTTTCATTGCAATTTTACAACGAAATTTTTGAAACAGATCTACCTTTCTTTCTCCGGCCGCCTCTTATTTGATCTCTGGCGACAAATTCTCACCGGCGATTTTACTCAGGGTCATCTGCTTTTATTTCATTTCACTTGTGAGGGAACCGGAGTGACATTGCTGATCTCAACCTCATTTATTCTTCTCTCTACCTCATTTAGTTTTCCTGTCCTTTCTTTTGAGTTCTAGCTCTCTCTCTCTAAATATTCACTTGCGTTAATTTATATTCAACCCTAATTATGTTCCAATTCGCTCTTCTTGACTTCACTCTCATTGCTCTTGGAGTTGCAGTCATGAGTGCCAATTGCTTTGATCAACCATTTGCTGGATTTCATTCGATCTTCTTCACCTCACCCTAATTGATCCTCTTGTTATCTATTGCAGCTAGGGAATACTTTTAGCTGATGTAAGTGTTAGGGCGAGATGTAGTAGTATTTTATATGTCTCGGCTAGTGGTAAAAACATTTGCAGTAAGTGGAATGAACTTAGCAAACTTGGCAAGACTATAGACCAAAGTAAGTAAAGAAAAAGGTGAAACTTGATGGAAAAATGACAGCTGAAGAGATACGAATTTTGACGTATTGGGTCAAATTTCATGAGCATTGAGAAATAAAGCAAGATGTGAATTGGTGTAGAATACAATTGCAAAGTCAATGCATATACAAGGGCCTGCTGTTGAGACAATATCAGTGTAATATGGACTTTTGCGCTAACTACTTGGTACAATACCTCTCATGTCAGGTTGTGCGCTAACGTCAACGGGTGATGCTATTCGGTAAAGATGTGTCTGCTTTAATAGAGGTGAACTGGGATGGCATAGTACGAAGATTGATGGGAACAATAGAGCATTGAGAGATTTAGGGTTACTGCAATACAGGAGAAGAACCTCTGGTAACTGGCTGCATGGAGGGCTATCTTGTTAGAGAGATTGGTGCCAAAATAAATTACTTGTGCCTCAAGATGTTAACGGCGGATCAGTTGGATGGGTTGGCTCTATTGTGTGAAAAATGATCTGGAATGTACAGAATGAAAACTTCATTGATAAATTGAGCGTATGATCAAACAAAATACTTCCCGTTCCGACTTCTTCCTTGGCTAAAAGGAGAGGGGACGAAGGCCATTCGACCGAAAGGGGCTTGTACCGAGAGAGAAGGAACAGCATCGGTACTTCGCCCCCTCTCCTTACAGTCGAATATTTGAACTCAGAGACTGGATCTTCCTTCTAAAAGAATACCAAAGGCTCTCTGCCCTCCCTATCCAAGGGATGGAAGGGAATACTACTTAATTTGACATCAATAGTTGAAGGGGATTTTCGGAGGAGAAAATGGATTATGGAGATCATAGTCTCATATGTGATCATTAAACGGCTACGGTCATTTGTTCTTATTTTTCGATCCCCGATTCCAATCTAGGGACTTGGATTCAGCTGTGTATTTGAAGAAATGCTGCCGTGATGTTGTGCTTTGGCTAGATGCAGCTCTCTCAGACTCCTTTGACCTAGCTGTGGGATTGGCCTGTATAGAAATGAACTTGAAAGACTCTCTGGTACTGAATCCAGTTGTCTCTTTTCGTTTTTATCCTACTAAAGGATTTTGGTATATGCTAATCACTTTTTAGGGTTTAGGGTTGTTACTTATCATCTGCAGTAAAGAGAAAATACTTTGGAGGTAAGAAATGACACGTGTTCTAATAAAATGTTTATGAAAAGATTTACAAGTTTCAAGTAAAATCACCTCCTAAATATAGGTGAAAAAGTCTAGCAGGATTATAATTTCGTGATAGGAGTAATAAGCTGTGGCGAGCTAGAGGGTAGTGCCTGCAATATGATTAACTGGGGCAGTATGCCTAGTATGGAATTGGCTCCTTGATTTGTTGGCTGCAAGGCGTGATTTCCCATATTGAAGGTGGTTAAAGAATTTGAAGACAATGAGAAAGTTGAATCCATCAAAGTCTCGTATATAACATTTTTAAGTGAGCTGAGTACTGGAGGAAACTATTTCACATAGCCAAGCAAAGAAATTGGGACGAATGCTAGTTAAGTTGAGACCTGTATCGATATGATATTATTAAATGAGTTGATTACCGGAGGAAACTAGTTCACGTAGCCAAATAAAGAAATTGGGACAAATGCTAGTTAAGTTGATACCTCCGGTAAGAACCTATGGCATCTCCAACTTTATTGGTTTAGTTACTTATCTGCCTATCTGGTACCCATTTTAAATTGTTGTGCCCCTAATTTCAATATATTTGGCCATATTAGTCAAATTCCCTATACATTTCTCGCCTTGATTGACAAGAATTTATGTCTGGCTCTTATAGTCACCCATGCATCATATAACCGTCCAGCCTCAGTGACGCTTTGGAAACAACAATAATGTTTCCTGGCCCACGTATAAGTTCACTTGCTGATTTAATTTTTTTGCTTTAGCGATTCTTATATTAGCCAATCAACATGACTTTATTTTTAGAGCAATGGTCCTCGTGGTTTTAGGGATCACTGTAGCTTAAGAGAACCTGCGATTTTTTTTTTCAACAAGTGAATGTTATGGAGACATGTAACTGCAGAGCATCATTCAACGCATTTGGCAACCTTACATGTAACTCACGGAATGGATCCTATAACATGTAGCCGTGTAGGTGAGATTTGTAGAACGTGTATCTTCTTTCTGTAGTAGTGATGTGATGATTTTGGTAAATATGAAATATCTGATGACTCCAGTTATGGCAAAATATTAAAAGTTATGTTTCCCTTTCATTATGCAGGTCGGTTTCTCTCTGTTGGAGGCGGGTTTGGGCGTCCCACAACCGCATTATACATCCTACCGGCAAAGAACAATAGGCTGATACTGTCGGACGGGTACAACTCCCTTACCAGCAATTTGAAGATGTTCTTGCTGTACAACATTATAATCAATTTTCGAGTATCGTACTGGCAGTTCTTAGACACACTTGGTCCTCTCTTGGAAGCTCCAGCTTTGCCTCTCTGAGTGGGAGAGAAATTAGAGCCGGAAGCTAGCGAGCGTGCTACGTTCAATATGCTTGTTTATGGTGAGCGAAACATTATCTTTGGTTCTCTATCTCTATCTCCTTGTTGATATCTTGAGATACATCAGAATTTCAATTTGACCCGATTTGGTAAATTTTCTCCTTTCATTTTGTTGTTCTGCACCTTTAGTTCTGATTTGGTTTCCATGGGATGATCTGCTTACCTTAACCATACTTTTTAAAACTAGATTTTTGTTGGAAAAAAACATAAATTCTCGTACCACGTTTATATGTGAAATCAAACAAAGAATCTAGTCCCATGAGATCAGTTCCATAAAGTTATCTCGTACTTTAAGGTCAAATCATTAGTAGATCTACGATTTTTGAAAGTGAGATAATGAAAATTTGCATCTTCCTTCCATTTTATTTCCCCTTGCAGAATCTGTCCAAGAGAGTGAGGCTGATAGACCGATGGGCTAGTTTTTGAGGATTTAGAGGAAGGTACGGTTGTATGGTCGGATGTTCCTTTTGAGGAGTGTGATGTAAGATGGGCTTTGTTTACGTTGAGTGGGGATGAACCTAAGTTACCTGTAACGAGGATCGTTCTGCTTCGTGGAACGGGAACGGAATCGCGGAACGCCATACCCTATGGAATTCGGTACGCCAAGGGTAGGCTTCTTTGGATACCTTTATAAGAGTTCTACCATTTTCCACAAATCATGAAGTACTACCTCTGTTTCTTATGAAACAGCACAGAGAAACATGGCACAGATTTAGCTTTTTACCAATTTACCCCTCCCTATTCATGTAATTACACTCTCTCCCTCCCCCTCCCCCTCCCCCTCCCCCTCTCTCAGTCTCTCAATGTTGTTTACAGAGACACAACAACACATCAACATCAACAACAAACACAGCAGCATCTTCACTGCTGCAATTCTGATCCAAATAAAAAAAAAGATCTAGATGTATTAGAGCAAGAAAAACACAAAAAAAAAAACATATCTTTCCTCTTAAGAAGAAGCAGAATCGTGTAGATCTAGAGAGCCAATCATTCCTCTGTGCCAGGTCGTGACCGTCTCCGGAGAAGCCGAAACCGATGCTCAGCAATCGTATAAAAAAGCCCTTCCGCTCTCCCGAATAGGTCCCTGATTGATCCCTCTGCGTCAAATCGTGAAATTCTCGCCGTGATTGGTATCTGTCACTGTCCTTCGCCGGATCTCGGCTCTGT
This sequence comes from Linanthus parryae, assembly GCA_023055425.1. Taxonomy (NCBI): domain Eukaryota; kingdom Viridiplantae; phylum Streptophyta; class Magnoliopsida; order Ericales; family Polemoniaceae; genus Linanthus; species Linanthus parryae. The sequence goes on along the minus strand of JALGPY010000003.1, from coordinate 120,217,131 downwards.
CACCGAGCAATTTGCTGCTGCGTGCAAAGGCTACCCTTCATCGCTCGTTCAGCGTTGTTTCGCCTTCTTCCCTGGAGATTCTCAGGTTCAATCCAGTTTCCCATGGAGTCGTCTGATGAGATAAACCCAGATGGCGGATTCGATGAAGAAGGGGGTTTTGGGTTCTTGCAGCAGAGGCAACTAGCAAGAAGAAGAAAAGTGAGAGACTCACCACCAAATCTGATGCCTCACAGGCCGGTTCGTCGTCGGAAATCGTTGGCTCCGGCGTTCTCCCCATTGTCTTCTCGTCTTCTCCTCGTCGTCTTCATCGATCTCCACCTCTTCCTCTTCCTTTTCTCTCACCAGTCTCCTCATCTTCCTCGTCTCTCTCACTCCCACTTTCTGTCTATATCTTTCTTTCTCTCTCTCTGTAGCGTATGTCAAATGGGGGAGGGTGTATTGATGTGGGTTAGGAAGGGTTATTGGGTGGGGAAGGGTAGTTATGTCTTGTCAGAGGGAAAACTTGCCAAATATGGTAAGTATGCTGAAGCCTGAAAGAGAAGAATCTTCCCGTTTAGGGAAATATGCTGAAAGAGAAGTAACAGAGGTAGTATTAAACTGCTCAATGTAAGCAATATTTAAAAGTCAATACTCTAAAAATAGATGTAACTTAACATATCTAAATTTTATTTTCCCTTCTACATAGATACTTTAGGTGAAAATAGTGAAAAAAACTGGGATTGCCAAATTAAGCGATCTGGATCGCTGGTGTTTCACGTTTCGGAACACGCAATGGCACAATCCAATTCGCAATTCGCGGGGGGTACGAGTGAATTGTGGTAAAACTGGGATGAACCTCTAACCCGTCGTTGACGATAGCCCTGGAGCCGCTGTTATGTATGCATAAGTTTCTTATTTCAAGGTGTTTTGAGAAGAGCTATAATGCTACTTTTGCGGTTTTGCTACAAAACAGAATCAGGACCGCGGTTTCAGGCCTATTTGTATGATGAAGAGCTCTTACACAATTTTTTTGGTGAAGGTGTTTCCTTTAAAGATCAGGAGGGGGCAAGTAGAAAACTTTTGGTTGTTGTCTTAGTGGCTAATGGGTGTGTGGGTAATCTATTCTAACATAAAAAGCCAACACGGAGTTTGGTGAAATCGAAAATTGAAGCCTGTCATACTTTCATGTAGACTAAGATACCCCTGAAGTCTAATAAAGGTTGAGCACTTACTTAGAGTCAAATGCCCCAAAGTGATATAAATTTGAAACTTTTGGTGCATGGGATTTGGAGGGTCGATTTTGCAAGGGGAAATAAAGTGGTAGGAAGATGCACATTTCATTTTCACCCTTCCAAATATCATGGATAAACTAATTTTGACGATGGAGTACAGCGTAGCTTATGTTGCTAATCCGCTGAAATAAAGTCTTTATATCAACATTGTAAGGGACTTCATGTTTCTTCACGACATAAACTGGTTTTCAATCATGTGGTATGGTACAACCAGATCATCACATGGAAACCTAAACCGAACTTAAGATGCAGATCTACAAAATAAAAGTTTCATCTTTCTATATCAGGTCAAAATGCTGTATCACTAGAAAAGTCTGATCTATCCCAAGATATCAACAAGGAGAGAGAGATCCAAACGAAAAGGATTAACTTACCGATAAACACGCAGATTAAAGGTAGCACGCCGCTGGCGCCCAACTCTAATTTCTCACCCACCGTGAGAAGTAAAGATGGAGTTTCTGATAGTAATCCGTTCGGGTCATGTCATGTCACCCTATTTTGTGACCAGTATACCCTTAACACGCCTCTGTTATGTCCCGTGTGGGTCGTGTCATGTCACCCTGTTTTGTGACCAATATACTCTTAACAGGGTGAATAGACATTTGTACCCTCAATACATTTAATTATATATATGTAATATATGACCCTTTTAGCCTTCTCTTCATAATAAAAACACATCCTTGCATCACATTTTTCACCCATTACATCATTCATTTTCCTCCAACACCATTTACTTCCTCCCTTCCCCATTTCCCTCAGAAAACCTACTAAGCTCATCACTTGCCACCATTTCTAATACACTCTCCCTCTTTAGTTCATCTAACAATCTCAATCTAGTTCATCTTCAATAGTAGCAGCACAAAAGGTTTATTGATTTATTTTGTTTTTGAATTGTAACAAATTGTTGAATGACTCATGTTTCCGTACAATCTCAAGCTCTAGCAAATCGAAAAAATGGATTAAACAATACAAGTATTTAAGAAGTACTAGTAGTTACTAATCAAGTAAGATTCACGATTGTTACACTAAGTACTAAGCAAAGTAGTGGACCCTACTAAACAAATTTCACCTTTAACAAGTACCAAGTACGAAACCTAGGTTAACTACCGATTGGAGTGTATACTAGCTACTACCTCCCTTTCTTTTGTATAGTCCTGCTTTAACTTTTTAACTCGTACCTGAGTCACTTTGACTCGGTGATTTTGATAGCATAACAATGTAAGTTTTAGGCAATTTTCCATGGTTTTAATGAGTAAAGTTGACTCTACAAGACCGTGCAAAGATTACCAAATTTCTGTATCGTATTGTTAATCAAATCACCGGGTCAAAGTGACTCAGTGAATAGTGACAAAAGTGAAGCAAACTTAAGTCTTCACCTTTAACAACTACCAAGTACAACACCTAAGTTAACTACCAATTGGAGTATATACTAGTTACTAATAAGGCATAAAGCAAATACTATTATTTAACAGCTACTAATCAAGCATTAAACGAAGACTAAACAAGTAAAGAAGTTACGTAAACAATTACAGTTGTAGAAAATAATGACACATTCTAGCTAGTCCAGTTCTGTATACATCAAGTATATTACTGTTTTAGATGAAGAACATGATAGAACTACGCAATAGATGAGACACACAAACCCTAAATTTAAATCAAATAAGTAAGTTATGTAAACCCTAGTTCTGCAAACACCGAGCACCAAAGGCATTCGAACCCTATATTCAAATCAAACTTATCATGCGATGGATTTAAAGCATACAAACATAGAGATGGAGCTTCGAACTTGTGATGGAATCACTCCCGATCTCCAAGCAATACGGCTGAATGCTGCCAACCCAGATTTGCATGAGCAACAATCCAACAAAAACAACGAAAATCAAGCCATGTAACTATGATTACGAACCCAGATTCAAAGAAATATCCTCAACCGCAAGATCGTAACCCTTTTGTTTCCTAAGTTTCTCTCTCTCTCTCTCAAACCAGATCTATCGCGCTAACCACAAATTTTCCTTCATTTATGAGGGTAGTTGAGAAGACACCCATCAAATCAAGGGCATTTTAGACATTAATAACTAAAGTGATTTTAAATTAATTAATCCACATATATTTAGAAGGAAATCAAGTCTTTTCACATTGGCTGTTACTCCTTCACCGCTTCCGGAGGAGGGGGGAGTGTAATTATTTAAAACACAAGGGTGTCGTGCCTAAACATAAGGGTGGAAAATGTCTTTTACCCATTTTTTTGTATTACTTCAGGACGCATTTACTTGTAATAGAAAACCCCAATTGTGATGCCGCGAACTGGGTTATTCTTCAAATTGTTTCCTCTACTGAGAAATGTAATAGGCAACATTCACAGTTTTTGCTATTTTAGGCAATTTCTAGGATTTCACCTATTTTTAAGCTTGTTGCCCTATGGGCAGACTATCCTTTTCTTCTTAATATATACCTTGTTGGGGTAAAAGACACCTTTCACCCTTATGTTTACGCAAAAATCACCCAACACACTGGATAATTAGACTTTGCACCCTTGTGAAATACCAACCTAACGCCTTTACTCAAAAGACAATTGTACCCCTAACCTTGCATCAGATGTAGAACACACTCCTCTCTCCTTCTCACTCAACACTACTCTCTCTCTCTCTCTCACTCATCTTGCTCCTCTTCTTCTACCCCAGACTCGACCCTCATAAAACCTGATCTTGATACCAGCACCCATATATGTAACTACTCAATCCACCCCACTTTGTTTCATCTTCTGCAAGTGATGAGTCCACTATCGCAGTCTCTCATAGCCCACACTGGGCTGGATTGTTATCACTTGCAGCAGATGTAACAAATTGGGCTGGATTGAATAGTTGCATATATGGGTACTGGTCTTCTGATTTCTGATGCTTTCTTGCGGAATCAAGATCACGTGGGGTGAGGGTCGATTCTGGGGCAGAGAGGGAGCAGGATGAGAGAGAGAATTGTGTTGAGTGAGAAGGAGAGAGGAGTGTGTTCTACATCCTTTGCATAGCTAGGGTTTTTTTTTGTCTTTACAGTAAAGGCGCTGGGTTACTTAGTTAAGAGGGGTGCGAAGTGTAATTATCCTGGGTGTCGGGCACTTATTGCTAAACATGTGGGTGCAAAGTGTCTTTTACCTAACAAGAAATATATTAAGAAGAAAAGATAGTCTGCCCATAGGGCTACAATTTTATAAATAGTCGAAATCCAAGAAATTGCCTAAAATAGCACAAACTGCGAATGTTGCCTATTATATTTCTCAGTAGAGGAAACGATTTGAAGAATGACCCAATTTGCGGTATCACAATTGGGTGCTATTACAAGTAAATGCATCCTGAAGTAATACAAAACATATGGGTAAAAGATAATTTGCACCTTATGTTTAGGCAAAAAGACACACGACACCCCTGTGTTTTTGAATAATTACATATCCCCCCCCAAAAAAAAAGAAGGGTGAAGGAGTAACGGCCAATGCGGGAAGACTCGATTGCCCTCAAAATATCTATGGATTAATGAAATAGAAAATATACTTTAGATTTTAATGTGTAAAAAGCCCTTGATTTAATGGGCTGTCTTCTCAGCTACCCTCATAAATGATGGGAAATTCGCGGTTAGTGCGATAGATCTTGTTTGAGGAAGGAGAGAGAGAAACAAAGGGTTACGATCTTGTGGTTGGGGAGATTTCTTTGAATCTGGATTCGTAATCATAGTCCCATGGCGATTTTCGTTGTTTTTGTTGGATTGTTGCGATCTGGGTTGGTGGCATTCAGCCGTATTGCTTACAGATTGGGATTGATTCTATCACAGGTTCGAAACTCAATCTCTATGTATTTGTATGCTTTAATTTCATCGCATGATAAGTTTGATTTGAATCTAGGGTTTGAATGCCTTAACTAGGGTTTTAATTGCCTTATTTGATTTAAATTTAGGGTTTGCATGTCTCATCTATTGCGTAGTTATATTAATGTTCTTCATCTGAAACAGTAATCTACTTGCTGTATACAGTAAAACTTTCATTTTTATGAATGGACTGGACTTGCTAGACTGTGTCATTATTTTCTACAACTGTAATTGTTTACATAATTTCTTTACTTGTTTAGTATTTGTTTAATGCTTGATTAGTAGCTGTTAAATAATAGTATTTGTTTTATGCCTGATTAGTAACTAGCAAGTCTAGCATATACTCCATTTGGTAGTTAACTTAGATATTGTAATTGGTACTTGTTAAAGGTGATGACTTGTTTAGTAGGGGTCCACTACTTTGCTTAGTACTTGTTTAGTGCATAATGTAATAATTGTGAACATGTTTAGTAAGTGAATCTTACTTGATTAGTAACTATTCGTACTCCTTATATACTTGTATTTTTTTTTCATCCCACTTTGTCTATTTGCTAGAGCTTGAGATTGTCCCTAAACAGGAGTCATTCAACAATTTGTTTCAATTCAGAAACAAACACAAACACAAATCAATAAATAAATGTCAAATGCAAGTGTACCTTTTATGATTGCTGCTACTGTTGAAGATGAACTAGAGAGTGAGAGTGTATTAGAAATGGAGGAAAATGAATGAGCTTAGTGGGTTTTGTGAGGGAAATGGGTAGGGGAGGAAGTAAAGGGATTTGGAGGAAAATGAATGATGTAATGGGTGAAAAATCGTGATGCAAGGATGTGTTTTTATTATGAAATAGAAGGGTAAAATGGTCATATACTTCTTCCGTTCCACCTCTCTCCTCCGTGTCACTATACACGGGTCATGTTGACCCGGTGATTTGGTTAACAAAACGGTACAAGAATTTGGTTATCTTTTGTACGAATCCATGGGGTTCCACCTCAAAACCAATTGGCAATGAGGGGTGTAGCCCAGGACACTTATTAATTATATTTCTTCTTGAATTTCCGATGTTGGACTTCTCAACACGCCCCCTCACGTGTGGCATTCTTTGGCCTACGCGTGGATCATTTGTCTATGGGTGGCAGTGAGCACGTGGATTGTTAGACCATTCACGTTTGTGGAACCTGGCTCTGATACCATGTAAGAATCCATGGGGTTCCACCTCAAAACCATTGCCGGCAATGAGGGGAGCATAGTTGTCAAATCGGAATTCAAATTATGAATCGAAATTCACCTTCACTGAATCGTAAATCGAATCGAATCGTGAATCGTAAAGAGTCAGCTTGCAATATTTTTATGTAGATATAATACAATATTTCATAAAGCTATAACATTATTGAACAAAATATTCATATTTTTACAAAAAGAAAGCTCAATTATTGAAAATTCGCATTTATAACTAGTGATTAGGAATTTCACACATCTAAAAGATAAAAGAATAAATCTAGATATAGATAGGCATGTGGAGCAAGGAACTAAAGATGCCAAGGAGATTGAAAATAAGAGAAAACTATTAGCCTTGGACTTGAGAAAAATGCACTAGTAATGTAAAACAAATGCATGTTGCAAAACAGGCATAAATGTAGGAAGTATTATTTCTTAGACTGATGCTGCAACTCAATTAGACCATCAGATGAATCGAAGGTGAATCGTAGAATCAGTCTGAATCGCAACTGAATCGTAAGATTCGGACTCTTGAATAGGGATTCAAATAACTTTTTGCCCATTAAAGATTCACTAAGGGATTCACATCGTTTCAAGGGTGAATCGAATCGAATCGTAGGATACGAATCGTGAATCGTAAGATTTTGACAACTATGGAGGGGAGTAGCCCAGGACACTTGTTAATTATGTTTCTTCTTCTTGAATGTCCGATGTGACTTCTCAACATCTTTTATGGTGTTGTAGAGCAAAGTTTACTTTACGAACCATGAAAATATTACCAAGTTCTTAAATCGTTTTGCGAACCAAATCGCTGAGTCAAACTGACCCAAAAAGTCAAAGGGAGAAGAGAAAGGTGGAACGGAGGAAGTACAACATAGAAATAATTAAATGTTTTGAGAGTACAACTGTCTATTCACCCTGTTTAGGGGAAACTGGTCAAAAATAAGGGAGACATGGCATGACCCACACGGGACATAACAGGGGTGTTAAATGTCCTAACATTTTTTCTTTCCTGAGAGGGGCAATCATTCAAAATACATGGGTGCCGGGTGTCTTTTTGCCTAAACATAAGGATGCAAAGTGTGTTTTACCTCAAAAATAGTAAAGAAAAACTGGAAATGGGCTATGAAGGGCCGAAGCGACGAGAAGTGGCGGTACTCCCCGCCCTGGTGACGTTTAGCGTTTTTACATCACGCCCACTTGATGTGAAATTATGAAGATTTGCTAGTTGCAGTTTGGTCCCCGCAACTAAGCCCCTGCATCAGTTTCTCAACTGGATTGTCCCCAAGGACAACCATTGTATAAGGAACACAACACTGTATGTCAATAGGGTCATCTTGATTCATTTTTCTAAAGAGCACTATGTTCTCAACTTTCAGAGCATTCAATAGAACCAGTACTGGGATTTCTCTCAACTCCATTATAGGCTTATTCAAGAAAGCCTTTTGGAGAACGGAGCTGATGAAATCGAATTATTGGACCGTGGAAATTGATGAGGAGCCCCTATTAAGGATTGAGGAGTTGGGAATTTCAATTTCTTGCAGTGAGACGGACAGAGTTTGGGGAAAGTTCTTTACAGTGAGAGGAAGCTATGTTAAGCTGCTTCCCCTATTTATTGATGGCCTGAAGTGTGATTCTACTTCTTGTGGTGAGTGCAAGAAGCCAGTGCTGTTGAGCCTAGAATGCTACATCCCCAAATTTTGCTGCTGCATGTTTGAAGCTAACTGTAAGCGGATAGATATTGTGAAGCACAAGTACTTTGATATCGAGCAATCTGATTCGAAGCCTAGTGTTATACACTGCAACTCTCTTGCATCGCCAGTTACATAATTACATTCATATATGTTATGTGTGTGTGTGTGTGTGGGGGGGGGGGGGAGAGTTGTGAGTAGGGCAATGAGGTGTTTTTGGTACATAATTTGCGAGGAAGGCCTACTGCTGTGATGCGTGGGGTATGAAGACTGGATTAGCAGTGGTGTAAACAGTGGAAAAAATTAATTCGATGGGTTTATAGTGTAGAACCTAAGATTGTACATTATATAGGGGAAGCATTGTGACATTTAGAAGTCCTCCCATTAGGATAACTGAAATTTTGCTTTACCTCCCATGATAGTGAGAGGTGAAGAAATCTTCCGTGAGTATTTTATTCATTATCGACCCCTTTAAATAGTAATTACAACACTAATTACAAATTAGTCCGAAAGTAGTAATTACAAATTAGTCCTACAACTATTACGCCCCCGCAGTCGAAACTGTAGGCGTGCCAACACGGAGACTGGAACGGAAGCGCTGGAACAAGGGCCGAGGAAGACCTTTGGTGAATATGTCGGCGTACTGGTAATTGGCTGGCATGTGCAACACGCGAAGCTGACCCAAACGAACCTTCTCACGAACGAAGTGGAGATCAATCTCAACATGCTTAGTGCGGTGATGCTGAACAGGATTACCGGAGAGATAGAGAGCACTGACATTGTCGCAATACACGACAGTGGCTCGAGGCGGGTTAACACGAAGCTGAAGAAGTAAATTCCGAACCCAACAGAGTTCGGAGACGGTGTTAGCAACACCGCGATACTTAGCCTCAGCACTAGAACGAGATACCGTGGCCTGTCGCTTGGACGACCAGCTCAGAAGATTGTCTCCATAGAAGACACAGTAACCAGAAGTGGAGCGGCGCGTGTCCGGACAACCAGCCCAATCGGTGTCAGTGTAGGCGGTGAGGGAATCGGCGGCGGAGGCAGAGAGCCGATACCATACTCAAGTGTCCCACTGATGTAGCGCAAGATGCGCTTCAGGGCATGAAAGTGCGGCTCACGGGAGTCATGCATGAAGAGACAGACCTGCTGAACAGCAAACTGGATGTCGGGTCGAGTGAATGTGAGGTACTGCAAGGCCCCAGCAAGGCTGCGGTATATGGTAGGATCAGCAACCGGTGGGCCAGATGTGGCTGTAAGCTTACTCCGACCTCGACAGGGGTGGCAGTAGGCTTACAGGTCGACATAGAGGCACGACGCAAAATGTCAGTGGCATACTGATGCTGAGACAGGAACAAGCCAGACGAATCACGGGTGACAGCGATGCCCAGAAAATGATGCAGATGGCCTTGGTCAGTCATAGCAAACTATCCAGAGAGCTGGGAGACAATCTGATCCAAAACAACCGGAGACGACCCAGTGATGACGATATCATCCACATATAGCAGGAGGTAGACGATGTCCGAGCCACGACTGTAGACGAAGAGAGACTCATCACATGAGCAACCAGAGAAACCGATAGTCTGTGTGAGGACGGTGGCAAATCTCTGAAACCAAGCACGGGGAGCCTGCTTCAGACCATATAAAGATTTGCGTAACCGGCAAACAAAATCAGGGTGACGTGTGTCGCGATAGCCAGGGGGCTGATGCATGTATACCGTCTCAGAGAGATCACCATGAAGAAAAGCGTTCTTGACATCCAGCTGACGGATAGGCCAAGAGCGCGTGACGGCAATGCTGAGAACTGTACGGATGGTGGTCGATTTGACAACCGAGCTGAAAGTCTCCTCACAATCGATCCCAACCATTTGGGACTTCCCATTGGCTACCAATCGCGCCTTATAGTGCTGCAGACTGCCATCAGCGCGAAACTTGTGGCTAAAAAGCCACATAGATCGCAGAACATTAGCCCCTGCCGGGCGAGGACCAGATCCCACGTGTGGTTCCGAACCATAGCTCCAAACTCATCATCCATGGCCGCTTTCCAGTGAGGATCTGACAAAGCGAGGATGGGGGATTTGGGAAGGGGTGAGATGGGGTCTGGTGGCTGAACAGCTAAAGTGAGACGGGTGACTGGTTTAACAATGCCATGCATGGATCGGGTGGTCATCTGAGGAGAGGTAGGAGGAGGAGAAGTAACCACTGGGCGTGGTGTGGGTGACTCAGGAGGGTCAGGCAACACAGGCACAGATGGTACAGTAAGAGGGCGAGTGGACACATAGTGCTGAGGAAAATGTTCCACTAGGGTCCGGGACGGGGTAAGCTGTGTAGGTGCCCTGGGAGGTGTGAGTGGGGATGTGGTTTCCCTGGGAGGTGTGACTGGAGTGGCTGCCGGGCTGAGCAGAGGGGGCATTCGGCTGTCGGTTCGAAGGAGTCGAAACCAACACCTGATGCGGGCTAGGATGGACCGGCTCCTGTCGAGCAAGAAGACGCTCGTGTAGCCGGATCATGGAAACGGCTGAGAGATACTCCGGAGTCGGACGAGTCTTCTGGATGATCATGACAACCCCGGTATATGCAGGAGGGAGACCATTGGTGAGCTGCATAACCAACCACTGGTTCGAAACTGAAGTGCCGACATTCCCAATACGATCCGCCAAGTTCTTCAGCCTGGTGCAGTAGTCGTCCAGAGACGAGCAGTGGTCCATGCGCAGATTGACAAATTCCAATTCCAGTTCTGCTAGCCGAGAGCCCTGATTGTCGTGAAAGAGGTTCTCCAACTTCAACCACGCTTCTCTAGCAGTCTGGCCCCGAGTAAGGATAGCGAGTGCCAAGTCATCACTAATCGTTTGATAAATCCAAGACAGGATTACCGAATCGATAGAGCTCCAGAGGGGATAACTGTCAGCAGGTGGCGGGTCTTTGTCGAGATGATCCGAAACGCCAAAGGAGTGCGTTTGGATGCGAAAGAACGTAGCCCAGTGATCATACTGGACTCTGTCATTGTCCAGGGTGAACGAACACGCTTCTCAATGTTGTTAACAAAGAACACGGGGTGGAGGGGCTCCTTGTCCTTGGTGTTGCCGGAGGAGCCGGTGTAGGTGGTTGAAGACATGGGGTAAAGAATTTTAGCTGCTGCTGAACGAAATAGAGGAAACTAACAAGAAAATGTTGCTGCTGAAGCCTAGCCGAGCCGGAGGACACCCGGAGCCGAGCTGGAGAAGATAAGGCGGAAGCCGAGCCGAGCCGTGGAAGATGACGCGGAAGCCAAGCCGAAGCGCGTGGATCTGAGCCGAGTTGGAGCCGAACGCGTGGTTCTGAGCCGACGAGTGCTTCTGACCCGTGAAAACGCCTTTTCGCCGGAGATTGCAGAGAGGACGGTTCTAGGGCACTCGTCCGATGCAGTGGGCGATTGAGGAGGAGACGACCGGAGCGGCAGTGACCTGAAGCAGAGCCGACCGGAGAAGAGGACCTGATTTGCGACCTGGAGGAACTTGCACAGAGTCTCGACGGCGACCACGATCGACAGCTAGCACCGATGGAGAGAGACGATGCGGTGCAGAAACGTGGGCGGAGGAGTGAGCGGAAGCTGGAGGAGCGTAAGGTGGCGGCGGTCGTCCGAGAGGGAGGACGACGGCGGCATGCGGTGGCGTGAGGCCGGCGACGGGAGGGAAAAAAAAACAGAGACCTAATTAGGCTCTGATACCATGAGAGGTGAAGAAATCTTCCGCGAGTATTTTATTCATTATCGACCCCTTTAAATAATAATTACAACACTAATTACAAATTAGTCCAAAAGTAGTAATTACAAATTAGTCCTACAACTATTAGATAGATCATTGAGAACAAGGATTGTGTGAGGGGATGCTTTGTCATGAATCTGGGTCTTTCATTGCAATTTTGTAATATTAGGGGAAGCATTGTGACAGTTAGCTGCATGTTTGAAGCTAACTGTAAGCGGTTAGATATTGTGAAGCACAAGTACTTTGATATCGAACAATCTGATTCGAAGCCAAGTGTTATACGCTGCAACTCTCTTGCATCGCCAGTTACATAATTACATTCATATATATATTATGTGCGTGTGTGTGTGGGGGGGGGGGGGGGGGGGGAGGGTGGGGGAGAGCTGTGTGATGGTAGGGCAATGAGGTGTTTTTGGTACATAATTTGCGAGGAAGGCCTACTGCTGTGATGCGTGGGGTAAGAAAGACTGGATTAGCAGTGGTGTAATCAGTGGAAAAAATTAATTCGATGGGTTTATAGTGTAGAATCTAAGATTGTACATTATATAGGGGAAGCATTGTGACATTTAGAAGTCCTCCCATTAGGATAACTGGAATTTTGCTTTACCTCCCATGATAGATCACTGAGAACAAGGATTGTGTGAGGGGATGTGCTTTGTCATGAATCTGGGGTCTTTCATTGCAATTTTTTAATATTGGGGGTTAGTTCTAATAAATGACGTTATTTTTTATTTTATTTATTTATTTATTTATTTATTTATTTATTTATTTATTTATTTTTTGATAATTTTAGTTTCTCACGCCATATAAAGGCCCGAGTTGTGGTGTTGCAGGGAGTATCGATGAATTGAACGAAAACCCTCCCTCTCTCTCTGAATATCTCACTTTCTTCCATCCTTGGATCCTCAAGCCTACCTCCATTCACCGGCGAGGGCTACCATCGCGATCTGCGTGTTCACCAGTAAGTGAAAGATTTTCCTTTGGATCATTACCTTGTTGATGATATCTAGGGATGGATCAGATTCTATAGTAAGTTTTCTACATTTTTTTGTCGATCTGCACTTTAGTTCTGATTTGGTTTCCATGGGATGGCACGGTTGTCTACTTTCGAAACCAGATCTTTGTAGTAAGTATATCTATTACCATTTTTTATATGAGATCAAATACTTAAAACACATTTTTGAGGAAAAAATACTTAAAATGCTCTAGTTCAGTGGATCGGCTATATATGACTACACGGTACTCAATCCTATATAAATAGGAGATCTATGATGTTACAAACTATGATGATGAGAACTGTGATCCAAGGTTAATGGTGGTAAAAAGGCGAAGGGATACGAAGAATAAGTAGATTGAGAGATCATACGGAGCAAAGAGACATAATTGAATTTGTGACATGGAGAGACGCAACCAGCGAAAGTTGACAATCAACAAAGTTGATAAATTTAGTTTTTGCTTGTGCAGACATATGAAGCAAATGTAGACAATACTGTAATTTAGGACAAACTGTATTTACGGTGCTGTCCCTAGTCTTAGATTATATAAGGAGACATTGTCATAGACTTCGCGTCTTTGTTTGTCTGTGTTATCCATGTTTGCGTCCATACACCGCTCACAAACTTGAAGATAGATCTCCACCTAGTGTATTTGTCGGCTACTCCCTGACTCAGAGTGCTTATTCTGCTCTCATCGACTCTATGTGTCTTGCCGTGTCTAGTTCGTTGAGTCTTCCTTTACTTTCATGACCACCCCTGGTACCTCCTCTCCTCCCGATGCACTCTTACACGATTGGTTTGACCCCACTACTGGTCTCCTCCAGCACCTCCTTTACCAGCTACTTCTCCGTCATCACTCACCAGCACTCCCCGCCCACTCGTTGAGCGATTCAAAGGGTATCATTACACTTGTCTCCATACACAGCAAGCATCGCTTGCGTCCGAGCCCCCAGAGCTGTCTACGGGCAAACCGAACGGCCCGTTTCCGAGCCTCTTCTTGCACCTTCACAAGCTCCACCTGCATCTACCCATCCCATGGTCACACGTTGCAGAGATGGTACCCTCAAATCTAAACCCATTTACACCCTTACGGCCAGTTCTTCTGCTGCTGATACTGAGCCCACTACTGTCACTGGGCACTGCGCCATCCTCAGTCGCACAGCGCCATGGCCACTGAGTTAGATGCATTGGTTCGAAATAGTACTTGGAAACTATTACCACCCGTTCCTCATCAAAACTTGTTGGGCGCAAGTGGGTTTTTCGGATTAAGAGGTTGCGTGACGGTTCTGTTGACAGGTACAAAGCAAGGCATGTAGCAAAAGGTTTTCGTCTGCGAAACGGGCATTGACCTTCATGATACATTCAACCCTGTTGTCAAGCCCCCTACCATTCGCTTGGTTTTGTCCCTGGCTAGTTCTCAGGGTTGGCTCATCAAACAAATGGATGTTAACAATGTGATAGGAATTAGCTGCGTATGTATTCCAGAATACACACGTGGCACTAATCTAGTGGTTCCAGGTGTTTAAATCAGTTATTAGGCAGCAGGCAGTTATCTAGCAGTTTCCTAGTAGTTATTTAGCAGTTTTGTAGCAGTTATTTCCTGTGTTTTCTTTAAGTATCCTCCCAAGATTATCCAAGGGATGTACTGAATATTTGTCTAACATTTGTCTGAGTAATTGGGAGGCTTGTCCACTCCATACGGACAGTTTATTTCTCAGTTTCTACCATTTGGTATCAGAGCCATTCGATCTGCAATGGTTACTACACGCAATTCCGCTACAGACCCACCAATCCCACCCACCAATACCACGTCAAATCCAATCAACACATCCCTGCCTCCCCAAAACTTGGACCTAATCACAGCCCAACTTTCAGCCATAACAAGTCGTCTCGATGCTATTGACGCCTTGAAAGCTGATGTGGCTACCCTCAAAGCCCAAACAAATGATGGCCAGCAACCCGATTCAATTCGGAGAGCAGCCAGAGGAAAAGCTAAGGAAATCCCTGAGAATTCCCGCCGATCTTTATGGTCGGAAGGCGAAGAAGATAATGCTGAAAATTCTTATTGGCAAAAAGTCCCTGCACGGAGGCCGCATACAAGGATGGAATTTCCAAAATTTGAAGGAGGGGATCCACGAGGCTGGATCCTAAAGGCAGAGAAGTATTTTCGTTACTATCAGACTCCGGATGAATTGAAAGTTGACATAGCCACCATGTATCTCGAAGGAGATGCCCTGGATTTATTTTCCTGGCTCAACAACGAGCGCACCCTAGTTTACTGGGAGGAACTTGTGAAAGCCTTGCAAGAAAACTACGGGCCTGCAGAATTTCAGAATCCAGATGAACACTTGTGCAATATTCGTCAAACAGGGACTGTTCAACAATATCGACAAGAGTTTGCAAAGCGTTCATCAAGGGTATCAAATTGGCCTGAACACTGCCTTTTAGGCGTGTTCATTAATGGCTTACAAGAGGATCTCAAAGCTGATGTGCGCATACACAAACCCAGGAGTGTTTACAAAGCCATGAGCCTAGCAATGGAGTTTGAATCCAAATTAAGTCAGACACGGGGAACAAGAGGATCCAGCCAGTGTCCTAGTGAATTTGGTATTCCAGGTTATTCAACCCCAGCCAAAAGTCACGAGTTTTCATCAAACATCCAGCCAACCAACTCCAGTTCTTGGGATTCTGAGCGACAGAATCGTCGTGCTAAAGGGCTGTGTTTTCGTTGCAACGAAAAATTTGCGCCAGGCCATCGATGCAAACTAGCATCTTTTTCCCTCATGGAACTTACAGAAAATTCGCATGCGGAGGAGCAAATTGACGACGCTAGCAGAGATAAAGAAACTTCTGCCAACCATGCAGAGCTTTCTTTTCATGCCATTTTGGGTAAGCAAAATAGCAATACTATGAAACTATTAGGCACTCTTGGCGGCCGAGAGGTCATCCTGTTGGTCGATAGCGGGTCAACTCACAATTTTATTTCCAACACGTTGGTGGAAAATCTCAAATTGCCCGTACAACAAGTGGCTGAATTTGGAGTCTAGATTGGAAATGGAGATGTGATACGTTGTAACCGCTTTTGCCCCAATATTGGAGTGCAACTCGCAGGATTAGTAATTACTGATGATTTTTATCCCTTCTCTATTGGGAGTGCTGACATCATTTTGGGCATCAAATGGCTGGCGTCCTTGAATACTGTGCAGGCGAACTGGAACAAGATGTTCCTCATCTTTTACATGAATGGTCGCCGTTACAAAATACAAGGAGTACCGAAGACTGAGCAATCTGAATCATCTCTTCAGAGTATATCCAAGGAAGAGGAATTTCCGCCTTGAGGACAAGACGGTTTTCCAGGAGGGGTGTACTGATAGGAATTAGCTGCGTATATATTCCAGAATACACACGTGGCACTAATCTAGTGGTTCCAGGTGTTTAAATCAGTTATTAGGCAGCAGGCAGTTATCTAGCAGTTTCCTAGTAGTTATTTAGCAGTTCTGTAGCAGTTATTTCCTGTGTTTTCTTTAAGTATCCTCCCAAGATTATCCAAGGGATGTACTGAATATTTGTCTAACATTTGTCTGAGTAATTGGGAGGCTTGTCCACTCCATACGGACAGTTTATTTCTCAGTTTCTACCACAATGCGTTTCTTCAGGGGACTTTCCACGAGGACGTGTAAATGGAACAACCTCCAGGTTTCCTTAGGATCACCCCCACTAGGTGTGTCGCATGTGCAAGGCGATTTATGGCCTTAAAATGGCTCCCCAAGCATGGCATGAATAACTCTATTGCAGCTGGGTTTTGTGAATTTGCGTGCGGATACTTCGTTGTTTATTTTTCGCCACGCTGGGATTATTGCATGTCTCCTGGTATATGTGGAGAACATTTATCGTGAGTTCTTTTGTGCAGCAATGTATTGACATGCTGTCTCCCTGGTTCTCTCCTAAGGATCTTGGTTCATTATCTTATTTTTTGGGTTTAGAAGTTCTTCCCCATCCAGATGATCTTGTGCTCTCTCAGCAAAAGTGTATGCGTTCTATTGCAACGTCTCGGCATGTCCTATGCTAGGTCTGTGTAGATTCCTATGGACACCTCAGCTCATCTCACTCTTACAAGTGGTTCGCCGCTCTGCGATGCGCGGTAATATCGCATGGCTATTGGCAGTCTTCAGTATCTGTCTCTGACCTGACCAGATATTGTCTTCGGAGTCAACCGTCTGTCTCAGTTCATGCACCGACCTACAAAATTCCATTGGCACGGTGTCAGACGGCTCTGTCGCTATCTACAGGGCTCTACTGATCTTGGTATATTAATTAGGTGTGTGCCTTTTCTGATGCTGACTGGGCTGGCAACAAGGACAACTACTCCTCCACTTCTGGGTATATGGTCTATCTTGGAGCATCGTACTGTAGCTTCGTCCTCTACTGAGACCGAATATCGTGCCGTCGCTGCAGCCTCCGCTGAATTATGTTGGATTTTCTCAATCCTTTTGAACTTGGTGTCTCCCTATCTGTGATATATCGTGATAATGTCGGCACTACCTATCTCTGCTCTAATTCGATTTTCCACTCTCGGATGAAACACATCGCTCTTGACTTTCACTTAGTCCCAGAATAAGTTCAAGCTGGTGCTCTTCGTGTTTCACATGTTTAGTCTCCTGATCAGTTAGCCGACTGCCTTACCAAGCCCTTGTCTTGCTCTACGTTTCTCTTGGTCGGTTCAAGATTGGACTCTCCTCTGGCGGGGGGGGGGGGGGGGGGGGGGGTGTGGGGAGGGGGGAGGGACATTGTCATAGTGATTTACCATGCTCTAAATAATAATTCTTTGTTTATTTCTACAGCGAACATACCATTATCTAAAGGTTTTAGTGAGTCGGTGTTCGAGTATATCAGGGAGTGAGGGAGCGGGAGGAGGGATTGTGGTTGAGCTGTTTAGTTTATACTAGACTTGAATGAGTGGGAGTTCCATGATGTACTAATTATTTTTACTACTCTTTATTGTATCGGACCTCCACCAGGGGCTCGGACTCCGTGAGGTGGTGCTTGTCCTAGTAGGAGTTCTTTGTGTGGGGAACATCTATCCTTGGTTTCAATTCCTTTGATATGGAAAGTAGGGGTTCTTTAACATGTTTTTGCCACGTGCGGTGTGCAACTCATTGGAAACTTCTTTCGGTGCCATCAAATAGTGTTAAATTTGTGATGTTTGCGAGTCCAATTCAGAATCTTTAAACCACGTTCTGCTTCATTGTCCAACTCTCTTGCTCTGCGGGCTTTTGGAATTCGTTAGGCTTCCTCACCAAGAAAGGGTGAAACTTTGACTTTGCTTTGGTTGTTATGTTTATCAAGAGTAGGGAGTAGATGATACTTCTTTTTCTGGCCGGATAATAGATAAATTTTTGACGGAACTCCTATGAATGATAACTTTTTCCAGATCCTTAAGTTACGGATGGAGTGGGAATCGTGTAGGCCGCTCAGTTTGATTGATCATCTGATGGATTTCTTGGATCCCTTGATGTAGTGTTGTTTTGGTTATTCTATTTCTCCGGCAGTTTAGGTTATAAGTTGCGGATGGAGTGGGAATCTTGTAGGCCACTCACTTTGATTGATCATCTGATGGATTTCTTGGATACCTTGTTGTTAGTGTTGTTTCGGTTTTACTATTTCTCCGCTAGTGTAGGTTATGAGAGTTTATGAATTTTCAGTTCCACTGTCTGTTTATGAGAGGTAATGAGAGGGTATCTATAATTCTATGCCTGTATTGGTTAGAGAGTATGAAATTTCAGCTCCACTGTAAGCATTTCACGAAATGTTGCTGCCTATGAAAAAATAAAAAATCTCATAGTGTTTTTACTCGTGAGAGGGAGTTTTCATATATGTTCCTGAACATGTTCGCTAGTGTAGGTTATGAGAGTTTATGAATTTTCAGTTCCACTGTCTGTTTATGAGAGGGTATCTATAATTCTATGCCTGTATAGGTTAGAGAGTATGAAATTTCAGCTCCACTGTAAGCATTTCACGAAATGTTGCTGCCTAGGAAAAAATAAAAAATCTCGTAGTGTTCTTCTTACTCGTGAGAGGGAGTTTGCATATATGTTCCTGAACATGTTCTTTAAATTTGATGAAACGAAATTGATTACAGGTGTTATCCTCAAGTCCTTTCCCTGATCCTATACTCTGTCTAGAAAACTCATTTACTCGTGTTCTTAACTTATTAGACTCGAGTCTATATCGTCTTACTGAATCTACATAAAATTTGTTAAACATTGTATATTTAAAAAAAATCCCAAATCAAGCTATGTTCATTTCTTGCATTATTATTCGTGGTGGATATTGATTTCCTGGTTTGTTTTCGACGATCGTGTTTTGAATTTGACCGCATATATTGCTTGCAGTTTGTTCTCGTAGTAATGGCAGATATGCTTGATCTCCCCTCAGAGCTTTTGCAGTTGATAATGCTCCTCCTGGCAAAATCATGGGAAGGAGCAGAAGATTTTGCCAGGATGACATCAGTGTAAGACCCAATGCCCTGCTGCAATTTTACGTATTAATGAGCCAGTTTATTTATGAGCAGCTCTGATTTAGAAGTTGGTATCAGTTTAAGAGCACAAGCAAGTTTCAATCTGAATTCATGAATATTTTGGCTTTTAAAGCTATCATAATTACTTATATGTTGTACAATACAACAGTATGTGTCCATTACTATTTAAGAGACTCTTAGTACTTATATTAGTCTTACGTTTGAAATGATGTAATGATTTGGATGCTCTTTAAAATTTATCAAGCTTTGTTGCTTTTACACTTACAGTTGACTCAGAAAAATATAAATTGTTTGTGGCTCACACGCATTGTTGTTTATGCCGTAATGTCTAATATTTAGTAAATTTTCTGTTCAGCTGCAAGCGATTTCAGGAATTCGCTGACGATGCAGAGATTCTGAAAGCTTTGTGTTTTGACAACATGAGCATTTCAAACCGGTATGGATTGTTCCAGCTATCTAATAGTTTGCTGTTTAAATGTGCAAACCTTGGGAATCGATCTTCTCTGCACTTGCTGTCAAAGGTAACATTTTTCTTCCAAGAGTCATGGTTTTAGCAGTAGCTTACCTTTTATGATTTTACGTCTCACAGATCTTATGTTAAGTGTTTTTAAATTACTTTGTGAAGCCACATGATAGCTGATTCACAGACCGATGTGAAAATTTAACAGAACTTTCATATTTAAAATATTTATCATTACCTTAATCTTCGATGAACAGAATTAATAAAGAATTGCACAAACTTCAATTGTTTTTCCTGTGGTAGACATGCAACAGTTCTCCCCTAGAGAGTACCAACTCTGCTAAAGTGCATCATGCTTTATCTGGGAAGGTTTTTTCCTTCCTGCTTCAGAAATCTAATTCACTCTCTACTGCCAGGCTTGTAAAGTCCTTTAGCTAGAAATGTCACTTGATTTCACCAAGTAAACTGTAACTTACCGTGCCTAAAAACTATGGACATGTTTGTTCTAACACGAAGTTAGCTCTTATCCTTTACAGTCAATTAGTTAGATAGCGATGAGAGACCTCAAATCTTTACTTATATCTAACGTTCATCACTTTGTCTCTTTCTCGTCACACTTTTGTTACCAGATACTTATCGTGAGCGCTTCTCAAATGTACTCGAAAACATTGGACCAGAGGATGCAACCTTGGAACAATCTTCATATCGCTCGCCCAACTATTTTGGAAATACTATATGAAGATATATTAGCGGATAACTTCTTAGACCGCGTTAAACTCGACAAGACCTGCTCTCGTCACTCGGAACTCGTGCAGAACTTCTTGCGGCACTGCATTCCTCAAGAAATTCTCGAAATGGGTGAATCTGTTGGTCATTATGTTCGCTACTTCTGTGAGTTGGAAACCTCTCATCATGACCGTTTGGAAGAATGCATTGATGGAATGATAATGTTTGCTCCAGATGTTATTGCTGCAGTAGAAGTTGACTTGACTGTGATAGAAGAGATGATTGATGAGAAATACCTGGCTTTCGAAATTACAGAAGATACTGTTGAGAAGAAAGCGCTGATAAGTGAAATCGAAGAGTTGAATTCTAGAGTGGCTACCATTTTTGAGTTTGGCGATATCTTAAAGGACCAGGATCCTGCCATATATTTCGAAGAATGCCGCCGTCAAGCTCTGCTTTCCTTTGGTCATCTTTTCCCTGAATCTGTTTGAGCTAATAGCTCAAGATTGGTCCGTTAGACAAAAGTTAAGAAATAATTCTATTGTTTGTGGATCTGAAATTGACCCTCCGTGTTTCTGGATCTAGTATGATTCAGCCTAAAATAATGAAGAGACATGAAATACCTAGATGTTGATTTCTTAATTTTTAGATATTCGCTTGCCTTTTTGGATTTTCAATTGTTGTTTATGTTGAGTTTTTTTGGTTGTTTCAAAACCATAGTATGGTATGGTCACTTTGACAAACATAATTGGTAGTGTTCTTATTGGGTTAGGAAATATATTTTGGACAAGGTTAATTGCTTGTTTGACTCAGATTAGGTTTGGACATTACTTTGGCTCCAAGTCTTGTACTAGTAGACTTTGAGTAGTGTGTTTGTAATTAGTTTTGGCCTCTCCAAAGATACTCACTAATGCAAACATATTTGAGGATGATGTGGATTCAGGTGCGGCTACTAAGGCTTCTCGGGAAGAAGAACAAGATGCTCAGGATGATGAAGAAGACAGTGGAGATGAAAATGCTGAGCCAAAGGGAGATGGATACCCAACCCCCTAATTCTTGCATCTTCTTTCTATCTTTTTCAAGGCCTTGAATCTATCTTCAAAGTCTTGAAAATTTATATCTTTTCAAATTTTTTTATTCAGAAACTTTGATTTAACATTTTCTCATTCTTTTTTTTATGAAAGCCAAAAAGGGGGAGAGATTTATGTGTTTAATTGTTTACTTTTAGTACTTCTTATCTGGCTTAGAGATCTGATTTTGATCACTAGGTCAAAGAGAAATTAGACCTTGGTTACTAAATCCCCAAGTATTTGGTACCATTCAGATATTTAAAAGTTCTTTTAACAGCAACTAAGTGACATTCCTTAAGATCTGCCTGAATCGTGGATGTAGCTAGTCTCAAAACTAGTGAACCACGTAATTCTCGTGTTATTGATTTTACTCTTGTTGGTTCTTGCTTTCTCTTGTCTCTCACGTATTGGAATCCTAACAGTTTATCGCCAGCTGTTATTCAACTGTTTTTGAGAAACCAATACTGCACTTCATGAAGGCCGGGGGCTCGACTTTTTTTACTTTTATTGCAGTCTGCACAGCACAGTAAATTTTACTTTTACGTAAGAAATTCAGACTGCAGGAAACTTTAAATTGTGTTGTGCGTATGAAATTTAGTAATTTATTTTCAAAAAGAAATTTAGTAATTCAGTGGACTACAATTTTCATTACCAAGGCTCATAATTTTCATTGGTGCCTTTAGTCCTCACAGCAGACCCCTTCACTTGAAGAAGCATATTTGCTTCCATTGTGATGAGCAATGTCATATTCTCAGGGCAGCTCTTCTTAATTATTAGATTAATTCTAGCTACAATGGTAAGGAGAAGATTGTTGGAGTCAAAGTTGCGGGCTGTTTGACCCCCGCCCAGTTTGCAGTAGTAAGGCGTCTTTGGAGAATCCCAGACATCACTAATGTCTAATGTTTTTTTTTTTTTTTTTTTTTTTTTTTTTTTTTTTAATTGTTTTTGGCGTCAATCAGATTTGAACCCGGGACCTCACTAATGTCTAATGTTTTTCTATTAGTTTGTTTTGATTTATCCAAGTTTTGAAGTTATTTAGTTGTACGACTGTCCATTGATGTTGCTAGTTGCTATTTTGTTTTTGAGAATATATATTTCTCGTTGCTATTGGTTTCTCGTTTAACTTCTTTCTCATATAATCAACAATGTTTTCGGCAAAAAAGACATACTTGCTCTTTTTCGAGCTATTCGTTTACGATGACGTGAATTCTCTGGCTATGAAGTTTCTTATAATCATAGTTCTCACTGTCTATTGGTTTCACATGATACACTTCTCACTTTTTATGATTTGGGTGCACCAACCTGCAAGGTTCATAGCACTTACTGTTTAGCTCGGGACCATGGCCCGATCCATAACTTACGCGTGCAACTGATATACATTATAACACTCCAAGTGTGGATTCTAAAAGGGATATTATTGTACTTTACATAAAATATTATATAACAATGTAAAAAGACGAATGACTGTAACTGTGTGAGGGAGAAGAGATGCCGATGCCAAACCCATGGCCCAAGATCGAGACACCTCTCGATCTCCACCATTGGTTCCAATAGATCTACACCGTATTTATAAGTAGGTACTTGTATATATTTGGAGTGAGGTATTATGTCAAATCACCTCGTACTTGTGCAACCCTCTTGTTTCCTAATGAATATCGCTCTTCTGCAACTCGGGCGGGCTGGACGGGTTGGCGCCCCTGTCCAAGCCCGAGCCCAAGTTCTGTCATGGCTACCCAAGCCCAGCCCGACCCGGGTTAAGAGCAATGTCAACCCGTCCGAGCCCGAATTCGTATAAATCAATTCGGGTTCGGGTTGAATTCGGGTTAGTACATTAAACTTAATATTTCTTAAAAACACAAGAGAATAAGAAATTGTTGGCGAAAAAACAAATCAACTAGTTCAAGAACAAAACAATGATAAAAAAACATCGCTAATAATCAAAAGAAAAGTAGCATATTCATGTTAAATATGTTACACAATTATTTAAAAATATTATATTTATAGGTAGTGGTCATCCAAATCGGGCAATTCGGGTTAGCCCGTCGTTCGATATTTGTGCCCAAGCCCGACCCTAATTGCAATTCGGGCTGAAAATCTATGCCCAAGCCCGTCCAAATTACCAAAACTATGTGTTCGGGCCCTATTTAAGTTCGGGTTGGGCTCGGGTTGGTCGGGTTCAACCCGCCCAAGTTGCACTCCTACTCTTCCATCATCCTTATAGTATTTATAATTGAAATGCCCCGGTATTATTTAGGTGTTATTTGGTAATTTACCTAGTAGAGCTAATTTTGAGTTTCCTAAAATATTTGGGGCACATTAGCATTTCTGGGGAAAAATGTAGGAATTCTCCTTTAAATATTTCCTTTTAAGAAGAAGAAGAATGATTTGAATTAGAGAAATAACACTAAGGGTTGTATACATTAGATATAGAGTAGTATTGGTAGTAGTAAACCAATAGTACCAGTGGCGGAGCCAGGATTGAAGCAATGGGGCACACATTTAGAAAATGAAATTCCAGTACCGAAGTCAAAAATTATACACTATCCACATTGCATCATAAATATTTCTTAACCTATTATTTACACTATTCAAACCGGAAAATATTACAAAGTTGCAGTCAATTACATATTCTTAGGGTCTCTTTTCAGGTTCAGTTAATCACATATATATTTCTGGATTGATTATTTAAGAAACAATAAAAACCACATTGAATCAACATAGTAATTTCATATTTCTAGTTTCAATTCTTACTTGAACAAATGAGGAAGCAAAACCAGGGCATCTCACATTACCCCCATTGTAAAAAAAAGATAATTCTTACATGACCAAATCAAAATTAGATTGTCAATCTTGATCAAAAAGTACTCAACAGAAAATTCCCAATTTTACAATTGCATAGAATTGATTGTCTATTGATATCAAATTCCTAAGGTAGAAGTGGAGATGGAGAAGATTACGTTAATATTACAAATTGACTCCCAATTTCAAAGAAGGAGAAGGAGCATTAGCCCAAGCGGCAGCGGAGAGGCACTCCATAGGCATCTCGCCGGAGCATTCGTTGTACGTCGGGTTTGTCTACGAGTAGGAGTTGCTTAGTGTATTTTCTTTTTACTTCAAAGGTAAAATATTATGGCTGTCCTAGTGTACCATTCTTTCTCTTTACGTTTTACGTGTGTTGTTTATGAAAACTTGTTGTACTTGTGTGTACGAGAGAATCCTGCAAAGAGAATTCAATATACACCAAGAGTAGGGGATAGAAAGAACACAGGAAGAGTAGGGTTGTGTGTAGGGAGAGAGTAAGACAATAGCACTGTATGAGAGAGAGATAGGATTTTGGCAGAGCTTCCGCGTATCTCAGGTGATTCGCCCTCGTATGGAAGGGTTAACGATCGTATCTATAACGGAGAATGTGACCTTTGTAGTGGGTTAATGCGCCCATTAATGGCGGCTTAATTAGCTTAACCACAACGGCACGTTCGTCCGCGTATATAGGGACCGTTACGGCACGTTCGTCCGCGTATACCGGAACCGTTATGAGGTTGACCGGGTTTATGGAGCTCGTGCCATAAATCTCTCAAAGCAGTTACTAAGGTCGCGCGCGGGCTTGGTTGTCGCTCGCGCGCGACAGGACTTACTCTAGCCTCCAAACCACTAAGTCTCTCCAAGTCCCGTGTGGTGGTATGCGAGGGCCCTGTCTCGCAGCCCCCACGTGGATCAGCGCGGCTGGTGATCCAGTGTGTGTGGAGCACAGCTAGGTGTGCTGGATAGTTGCCACGTGGCTAAGATCTGCCTGTCTAGAAAGCACTATCTACAACTTGCTTTGCTTGGAAATTAATGCATGCTTTTGAAAGACTTTATTTTGAAAAGCTACATAAATTAAAATACATAAGCAACGAAAAGTGAAAATAACTGTACGAGAGGATCTGGTTACCATTTTTATGCAAAAACATATTAATCCAGCTGTAACTGGCCTCAGATTTCCCCTATTATTACTCTCTCAGACAATAGTTTTCCGTCTAGGGGGTTTTGACACTTAAATATAGGTAGCTGGGATTTTTTGTTTAAATTATGATTGGTACTTCATTAGAACTTAATTGAACCGAACTTTTAGGATATAGAAACTGATTGTCTATGACAATGTTATGACTTGGAAACACCTTGACATGAAAGTGCTGATTCGGGAAGTGGATTTTGAGTGAGACACATTTTCGTAGAACTTATATGGAATTTGGAAGATTATGGAATGACGAATTACTAAAAAGGAACTATTATTTTAAAGTACATGGGATGTTTAACACTTTACTTTTGTTTTACTATTTTTATTTTACTTCTCATTCAAGCTTCATCATTTGCTTACTTGGCTGAATATTTGCTTACTCAGCTGTTTGTTGATATTTTGTAAACTATGGTGTTGACTTATTTATTTCTGAAACCGCCACATGTACTAATGACGGGGAGGCATATAGCGAGGATCACGAACAAGAAAGGTTGCTTTGGTTGACATTTTTAGAAGACAACACTTAGAAAATTTAGAGAGTTTTTAATAATGTTTCTGTACGCTCACGTTTGAGAAAGAATTCAGATATTAGACTTGGAATCATGTAAGACTTGAATTTCTTAGTTTGGTTGGTTTGTTTTTTATATTTCAATTGTAAATTCTCCTTACATGCAAGAGTAATATTGGATGCACAATGGCACCGACCCAGTCTCCAGTCCTTGAAATCGTGTGTGTTACATCGATATTGTTTTTGTGTTCTTGGGTGTGTTCGAAGGTTGGGATGTTGACTTTGAAGATCGAAAGGAGGAATGACGAAGTGTCGCTCTGGTTTGACTGCTAAAACACTCTGCCTGTGACATATAATATCAGAGCAGGATTGAAGATCGAAAAAATTGCGAGATTCAGTGATGTGGATATAAGCACCAGTGAAAAAGGTTTGAACAACACTGCTATAGGAAGTAGGAAGGATGCGAACAAGAAGAGAAACAATTCGAAGGGCTTGATGTCAAACATGGATGCGAGGGTGCAGAAGGTTGAGGAAAGATGGATCTAGATTCTTTCGAAGTTCGAGGATAAAGGATCTTTAACCATCAAAGAGTTCAAAGAATTTAAGGGGGAAGTTTTGAAAATACTCCATGCCAGTCTTGATATTTAGAGGAAGGATATGCATGAAAAGCTTGATTGTAACCAAGAATAGTTGGTGGCGGTCGAGGGAGATAAAGAAAATGAAGGGATATTTGGCACTATGCAAGGAGTTGATGATGAGTAAATCTTGGCATGGCAGGACCGTACTTCCGAAATGGAAGCGTCGAAACTGATAACTCTGAATAATAGTTATTTTCTCGCATGATTAGATATCGTGTAAGTTCAACTCAGTTTCAAAGGCTTGAAATAGCTAGGCCTTGAAACAGCTTTCAAAGCATAGAAACTGACTATGCGTTATATGCTTGAACTTAGGGGGAGTTTCTGATCTTGATTCAACTCCTAAATTCCTGTGCTTGATTAGTTGATACTTGTTATGAAAGACGTATTTTACAGTACCTAATTCATCTGTTTGACCTAGTTTTGTAGGGGAGTTTTGTTTCCTATTTTACAGGATCTATTTCCTAACCTAAGTTTTGCAGGAAAGGAGATTGTGTGATGATTTGATTCTGTGATCAATCCTGTTATGTTTGGAAGTTTTCTAACAGATGTTTATACAATATCAAATCAATATCATTGAAGATACTGATCAAACTATCCGTTGGAGAAGCTGTTAGAGAAGTCAAAGCTGAAGCTACAAATTAGGAAAGTTTGTTATGAGAAGATCCTGAAGATCTGCAATTCAAACTGCTCTATAAAAAGAGGGAAAGCTGAAGCATTGTAACAGGACAAGTAGCAGAGACACTCGAAAAAATTCAAAGATTGACAAGCAACAAAGAAGCAGATTCATTTCTCTCAATCCAAGCATCAGAAGAACACTGCATACTCACTGCAGATTCAGTTCTAGTGTTCTTCTCTTCTTAGCTTCATTTGTATATCATTTTGATAATACTTCTAGTTCTCATTCTCAGGGATTGTTCAAGGTGAACAATAGATAATTCGTAGTTAATAAGATAGCTAGAGCAGGTACTAGATGTTGGAATAGATGCCCTAGAGGCAATCTAGTTTAGTATGAATTTGTAATTGGCTAGAAAATTCATTTATTATTTATTGGATATTTAATATAATGAAGTCCTTAGATTTACAATCGTGTTGTTTATCTTAAATATCCCTAGTCAAGTATAATGATTAATGGGACAATCATCTATAGACTAGTATGGGGTTGGATTGATATGGAGATATCACGATCCAACACATAGGTGTGCATTACGGAATGTTGCACTGGATTGACCCATCACCGAGAAGGCTACATACATGTTATGTTGAGTCACAAGTGCTTCTCGGGTACAATGGTATTGTCATCCTTAGACTTGAAGTCACTAGATATTCTAGTTGTGGATCATTGTGATCTTGGTAGCGTTAAACGCTACACCGTGACTGGGTAGTTATAAAGGCGTGTACTGGATACAATGAGAAGCAAGCTTAGAGATCGTAGTAGACGTAGAGAGGATTTGCCCCTCCCACATAACGGGAGCAAATATCCTAGGCCACTCGAGGATAGTGCTTATAGAATGTCTGGCCAGACTCAAATAAATCAATATGGGATATTGATGTTATTTGCACGAATAAGGCTATTCCATGGATCGAGAAACTAGGGATTGGATATACGAGTGTGACTTGTATGTCTCGTGTCCAATCCGGATATGGAGGCAAAGGGATGAGACAATTACTTGTACAAGGTTGTCTAGATGACTATTCTATTAGTTGGCTAGAATGGATGTTTTGCTAGAAACCGCTCCATATTAGCAAAGAGTTGCTACCAACTAGATAGAACCTATGGGGTCACACGCTATATAGAGTTGTACCAGATTTGGGAATTAATTAATTGGATTAATTAATTAGAAGGATCACTTTGCAAACCCTTGCAAACTTAGTAGGGACTAATTTGCAAGGAAGGGACTAAATTGAATTCTAGTAGGACTAGAATAAGTCCTTTAGGTAGTTAACAAGGAGTTGTTGGACTATATAAAGGACCCTCCTTCCTTCCTTCCTCATAACTTATGCTCTAGAGAGAACATAACAAGAGTGGGAGAGAACAAAGGAGAGAGAGAGCAAGCAACAAGGAGGACACCGCCCCCTTGCCGCCGCCCCCTCGTCCCCGACGCCACAAGAGGGCCGAAACCCTCTTTGTGCCTCGTTTTGCGTGATTCCTTCACCCTCCTTTCATTCCGGGCTAGCACCAAGGAGATTGGAGATCTAGGATCAACTCTAGGCATGGATCAACTATAGAGAACGTGACACTATTCGCGTTTGAAGTCATCAAGGAGAACCCAAAGGTGTGTTTATGATTTCTTACCTTCACTATCGTTATGCATCTAGACTTGTGATCCTTGGAGGGTTTTGCATGGTTGTTTGTTTGATTATGCTTCCGTTTGCGCGAT
This sequence comes from Linanthus parryae, assembly GCA_023055425.1. NCBI lineage: Eukaryota > Viridiplantae > Streptophyta > Magnoliopsida > Ericales > Polemoniaceae > Linanthus > Linanthus parryae. The sequence continues at coordinate 120,188,048 of JALGPY010000003.1, read as the reverse complement.
CCATGAATCTAAACCCTACAGTGGTATCAGAGCCACAGGTCATAGAGCATAAACGTAGTTTATGTGTTACATTCTTGTTGTTTTACACCTTAATTTGTTGTTTATCGCGTAAAACAAGACAAATCAAGCATTGGATGCAATTTGTCAAAGAATTAATCATAACAAGACCCAATTATTGCATTGGATGCATGAATTGGTGAGTTTGAGAAATTTTAGGATCTTAGATCTAGGGTTTGGGCATCTTTGGGGAAGAAGGAGTTCTCCCAAAACAAGGAAACAACCAAACTTGGGCTCCAAGCAAGGAGGTTGTTTTGGAAACAACCTCCACAAGGAGGTTCGGCCCCCTAGGGGACCGCCCCCCTTGCTTGCCGCCCAAGATTGACGCCCTAAGGGGCCGGGCGGCCCTAACCCGCGGGCCTAGCTTGCGGGTTTTGGGCCGGGCCGGCCCTAGGGCTTTATGGTTCACTTTGTTTGGGCCCGGGCAATTGGATTGTTGGGCCCATGGACCGTTTTAACCCTAGAAATCCTAAAATCAATTAAAATTGACCAAGCGCGTTAAAATTGGATTTTAACTGTTTATGTGCAAATCGCATGGTGATTGGATATGGCCTTAGGATGTGGTTTGATGTGGATGTTTAATTTTGTGGTTTGGTTTTACGGCCTGCGAGCTGATCAATTAATTGTAATAATTAATTAGGGTTTTATGGCCTGCGTGCCATTTTTTTTTCTCAACTTGTGAGATTTATTTTATTTAGTATAGATATTAGCTAGTGCTAGATAAAGTAGATTGTTAGTCAAGATTGGAGAAAAGAAGCCCAAAGCCAAAAGGAGCCACAAAAGATGGAGCATGGAGCATGGAGCATTCCACATGACTATGAAGGATGGACCAAAAGATCAAGACGCATGGAGATGTGTTTGCTTTTAGGGTTCATAGATAATTCCATTGGCTTGGAATTATCTTAGTCTAGAAAAGGCCATATCCACATCACGTTTAATTTCTGTTTTGTGGTTGTTTATTTATTGTCTTATTATTTGTGTGGTTGGTGTATGGATGATGCATGCAATTAGGATAATAAGATAATTAGACAACCCGGATCTATTATTTGGAGTTGTGCCCAAACTCAAATAGATAGATTAGTTGATATTGATCAACAAAATAATTAAAATTGAATTGAAAAATCCCTCAAAATTTTAAATATTGTGTTCTTGCCTTCTCGTTATTTAAACACTCATTATCATCATTATTTATCAAGTTCGTGCGTGCCAAAGCATGGCGACTTGGTTCATAATGATGGAATGCGATGGCACGTAACAATGTGCAATTGTTTAGATAAGAGGTTGGACACAACTAGGCTATTAATTTGATTAAGAAACCTAGAGGCAATCAATTGGGATTATCCATATGGATGGATAAATAAGGAGTTATTTGCCCGATTGAACCAAGAGTTGCATATGGGATGCAATTGGAAACCGTTCCTACCTAAGAAGTAATCGAATTATGGGTGACTTGCCAAAGCAAGCTCATAAGGAGATGAAAAAGATGGATCTTGGCCCACTAGAAAATATAATGATATTTTCCGCATTAATATCTTGAGGGTTATTAATCCGTAGAAAAATAGTGGGAGCTATATTTAATAAACTAGCCATTATTAAATATAGTCAAAAAATTCACAAATACTAAAACTTGCGTATTTTCCTTTTTGTAGAATTCCAAATGGCAAACAACTCATCGAGTTCACAACATTCCCTACGATCTGTCCTTGAGAAGGACAAGCTCTCTGGAACCAACTTTCTTGATTGGTACAGAAACTTGAGAATTGTTCTCAAGCAAGAGAAGAAACTGTACGCAATAGAGGAGCATGTTCCAGAAGGTCCAGAGAACCAGACACCTGTTGCCTTAAAGGCGTATCAAAAGCGTGTTGATGACGCTAATGATGCGGCCTGCCTAATGCTTTGCACCATGACCTCTGAGCTTCAGAAGCAACATGAGAACATGAATGCTGTCGATATGATCGAACATCTAAAGCAGCTCTTCCAAGAGCAGGCAAGGGTAGAGAGGTATGAGGTCTCAAAGGCACTGTTCAAATGTCATCTGGCAGAAGGGAACCCGGTGGGACCCCATGTACTCCGAATGATCGGGTACTTGGAGAATCTCGCCCGGCTTGGGTTCCCGGTCGGCCAAGAGTTGGCAACCGATCTCGTGTTGCAATCGTTGCCTGAGAGTTATGGACAGTTCATTATGAACTATAACATGAACGAGATCGTTAAACCACTGCCAGATTTGCTCAACATGTTGAGGACGGCTGAACAGAGCATCAACAAGGGTAAGGGCAAGGCCATTATGATGGTGCATAAAGGAAAGGGCAAAAAGTTTGCATCTTCCTCCAAGGGCAAAGGCAAGTCAGTTGCCAAGTCCAAGGAACAAGCCCTTAAGCCTGTTGGTGGCTTTGCCAAGGTCGTGACTAAGGGTGAATGTCACTACTGTAGTCAACCTGGACACTGGAGGAGGAACTGCCCAAAATATCTGGAGGACAAGAGGCTTGGAATAGTGATTCCACCACCACCAGGTATTTTTGTTGTAGATGTCAATTTAACTGTCTCTACATCATGGGTATTAGATACTGGATGTGGATCTCATATTTGTCGAAATATGCAGGATCTAAAGAGAAGTAAAAGATTGGCTAAAGGGGAGGTAGATCTGCGCGTTGGGAATGGAGCAAAGGTTGCTGCGTTGGCCATAGGCGTGTGCGAGCTATCTCTGCCTTCAGGATTAGTTTTAGAATTAAATAATTGCTATTTTGTGCCTGCTATGAGCAGAAACGTTATTTCTATTTCTTGTTTGGACAAGGAAGGTTTTATTATTTCAATAAAGAACAATTGTTGTTCCTTTTATTTGAATAATATTCACTATTTTAGTGCGCAATTATTTAATGGACTTTATGTCCTTGATCTAAGCAATCCTGTCTACAACATTAATACCAAGCGGATTAAAATAAATGATTTAAATCCCGCTTATTTATGGCATTGTCGTTTAGGCCACATAAATGAGAAACGTGTATCTAGACTCTATAAGGATGGATTACTAGACTCATTTGATTTTGAATCATATGAGACATGTGAGGCTTGTTTATTGGGAAAAATGACAAAGTCCCCTTTCAATAAGAAAGGTGAGAGGACTAGTGAGCAATTGGCGCTCATACATACCGATGTGTGTGGACCATTTGCCACGCCTGCCAGGGGTGGTTATGTCTACTTCATTACGTTTACTGATGATTACAGTAGATATGGATTTGTGTACCTTATGAGGGCAAAATCCGAATCCTTTGAAGTGTTCAAAGAATTCAAGAATGAAGTAGAGAAGCAACTTGGCAAAAGTATCAAGGCTCTACGATCGGATCGTGGAAGAGAATACTTGAGCCAAGAGTTTGACGACTATCTTAGAGAGTGTGGGATCGTGTCCCAACTCACTCCACCCGGAACGCCACAATGGAATGGCGTGTCCGAAAGGAGGAATCGAACCCTATTGGATATGGTTCGGTCTATGATGTGTCAAACCGATCTTCCATTGTCATTTTGGGGCTACGCTCTATTAAGTGCAGCTTTCACCATTAACCGTGTTCCATCTAAATCAGTCATGAAGACACCATATGAGATGTGGAGTGGGAGGCGTCCCACACTGTCGTTCATGAGGATTTGGGGCTGCGATGTCTATGTAAAGCGTTTACAATCAGACAAGCTAGGGCCTAAATCGGATAAGTGTAAATTTGTAGGGTACCCTAAGGAAACTAAGGGATACTACTTCTACAATCCAACCGAGAACAAAGTGTTTGTTGCTCGGACCGGCGTGTTTCTAGAAAGAGAGTTTGTCTCTAAAGAAGCAAGTGGGAGGAATGTAGAACTTGAAGAAGTTCAAGAACCACAAATCACTGAACCGATTATGGAACATGAACAGGAATCACAAGCAGTTGTGGATCCACCTGTTCAGGTAACACAAGAGCTTCGTAGATCTAGTAGAGTGCGCCAGGAACCCGAGAGGTACGGACTTCTCGTAACTGATTCCGGTGACACGATGCTCATAGATGATGAGCCGACTACCTATGAGGAGGCCATGAATGGCCCAGACTCGCAGAAGTGGCTTGAGGCCATGAGATCCGAGATGGAATCCATGTATACCAACAAAGTATGGACTTTGGTGGAACCACCTGATGGGGCGCGACCCATAGGGTGCAAGTGGGTCTTCAAGAAGAAGATCGACATGGATGGTAATGTGATTACCTATAAGGGCCGATTGGTGGCTAAATGATTCAGACAGATTCATGGTATTGACTATGATGAAACCTTTTCACCAGTCGCTATGACCAAATCCATCCGAATCCTACTTGCGATTGCAGCATACTACGACTATGAGATTTGGCAGATGGATGTCAAAACAGCATTCCTTTATGGGAATCTCCTCGAGGACGTATATATGATACAACCGGAGGGTTTTGAGGATCCAAAGCAAGCCAACAAAGTCTGTAAGCTACAACGATCCATTTATGGATTGAAGCAAGCTTCTAGGAGTTGGAATCGACGTTTTGATGAAGTGGTCAAAGAGTTTGGTTTCATCAGAAACGAAGATGAGTCTTGTGTCTACAAGAAGGTTAGTGGGAGCTCTATAGCTTTTCTGGTCTTGTATGTGGATGACATACTACTCATTGGAAACGACATTCCCATGCTGCAATCTGTGAAAGATTGGCTAAGAAAGTGTTTCTCAATGAAAGACTTAGGGGAAGCAGCCTATATACTCGGTATAAAGATCTATAGGGATAGATCTAAGAGGTTGCTAGGCCTAAGTCAAAGTACATATATTGACAAGGTGTTGAAACGGTTCAACATGCAAGATTCCAAGAAGGGATTCTTGCCCATGTCACATGGAATCACTCTTTCGAAGAGTGGTTGTCCTTCCAATGAGATTGAGAAGGAACGCATGAGTAGGATTCCCTATGCCTCGGCCATAGGATCTATCATGTACGCCATGTTATGTACTAGACCAGATGTGTCATATGCCTTGAGTATGACAAGCAGATACCAATCCAATCCGGGTGAGAGTCACTGGATTGCTGTCAAGAACATCCTAAAGTACTTGAGAAGAACTGAGGATGCTTTCTTGATGTTTGGCGGTGAGGAAGAGTTGCGTGTAATGGGTTACACTGATGCAAGCTTCCAAACCGATAGAGATGACTTTAGATCACAGTCGGGATATGTGTTTTGCCTGAATGGAGCAGCGGTGAGCTGGAAGAGTTCCAAGCAAGAGACGGTAGCTGATTCTACAGCAGAGGCTGAGTACATTGCTGCAAATGGCGCAGCAAAGGAGGCTGTTTGGATCAGAAAGTTTGTTTCTGAACTTGGTGTGGTCCCTAGCATTGCGGATCCAGTGGAATTGTTCTGTGACAACACTGGAGCGATCGCGCAATCGAAGGAACCAAGATCGCACCAGAAGTCCAAACATGTGCTCAGGAAGTTTCATCTGATTCGAGATATTAGCGATAGAGGAGACGTTCGGATATGCAAGATTCCTACAGATGATAATCTGTCAGACCCGCTAACGAAGCCTCTCACGCAGTGGAAGCATGAAGGGCACACTAGGAGTATGGGCATACGAGATGCGCCAGATTGGCTCTAGTGCAAGTGGGAGACTGTTGGAATAGATGCCCTAGAGGCAATCTAGTTTAGTATGAATTTGTAATTGGCTAGAAAATTCATTTATTATTTATTGGATATTTAATATAATGAAGTCCTTAGATTTACAATCGTGTTGTTTATCTTAAATATCCCTAGTCAAGTATAATGATTAATGGGACAATCATCTATAGACTAGTATGGGGTTGGATTGATATGGAGATATCACGATCCAACACATAGGTGTGCATTACGGAATGTTGCACTGGATTGACCCATCACCGAGAAGGCTACATACATGTTATGTTGAGTCACAAGTGCTTCTCGGGTACAATGGTATTGTCATCCTTAGACTTGAAGTCACTAGATATTCTAGTTGTGGATCATTGTGATCTTGGTAGCGTTAAACGCTACACCGTGACTGGGTAGTTATAAAGGCGTGTAGTGGATACAATGAGAAGCAAGCTTAGAGATCGTAGTAGACGTAGAGAGGATTTGCCCCTCCCACATAACGGGAGCAAATATCCTAGGCCACTCGAGGATAGTGCTTATAGAATGTCTGGCCAGACTCAAATAAATCAATATGGGATATTGATGTTATTTGCACGAATAAGGCTATTCCATGGATCGAGAAACTAGGGATTGGATATACGAGTGTGACTTGTATGTCTCGTGTCCAATCCGGATATGGAGGCAAAGGGATGAGACAATTACTTGTACAAGGTTGTCTAGATGACTATTCTATTAGTTGGCTAGAATGGATGTTTTGCTAGAAACCGCTCCATATTAGCAAAGAGTTGCTACCAACTAGATAGAACCTATGGGGTCACACGCTATATAGAGTTGTACTAGATTTGGGAATTAATTAATTGGATTAATTAATTAGAAGGATCACTTTGCAAACCCTTGCAAACTTAGTAGGGACTAATTTGCAAGGAAGGGACTAAATTGAATTCTAGTAGGACTAGAATAAGTCCTTTAGGTAATTAACAAGGAGTTGTTGGACTATATAAAGGACCCTCCTTCCTTCCTTCCTCATAACTTATGCTCTAGAGAGAACATAACAAGAGTGGGAGAGAACAAAGGAGAGAGAGAGCAAGCAACAAGGAGGACGCCGCCCCCTTGCCGCCGTCCCCTCGTCCCCGACGCCACAAGAGGGCCGAACCCCTCTTTGGGCCTCGTTTTGCGTGATTCCTTCACCCTCCTTTCATTCCGGGCTAGCACCAAGGAGATTGGAGATCTAGGATCAACTCTAGGCGTGGATCAACTATAGAGAACGTGACACTATTCGCGTTTGAAGTCATCAAGGAGAACCCAAAGGTGTGTTTATGATTTCTTACCTTCACTATCGTTATGCATCTAGACTTGTGATCCTTGGAGGGTTTTGCATGGTTGTTTGTTTGATTATGCTTCCGTTTGCGCGATCCATGAATCTAAACCCTACACTAGATAGGTTAGTGAGAACCACAAACTGTAACAGAGTAAGGCATCTCTCTATGTTTGAGATCTAGAGCTTAGCTGTGGATTAATAATAATTGTGTTGAAAATCCTGCAGGGAGAAGATCCCTGAGGTAGAGACGTTAGTCCAAGTGGATTGAACTCTATATATCTTGTGTCTCTTGCATTTACTTTTCAGTTGCATACTTAGTGTAGACATGCAAAATATTAAGTAGTGCCACATGTCTATTATGACCTAATTAAATGGTGGGATCAAATTGCACTCGCCTTCAAATTAATTCCCCCATGCATTAAGTAATTAATGGAGGGCTAAATTGTGAATGAGACAAAACTTATTTGCAAGCAAGGACAGCTTATGGCGACGCCATATCACTAGATGACATGGCTATAAGTAAACACGTAAGGCCAATCAAATAGCGTCACTTGTCAAAATGATGCAGCTATCAAGACTAGAAAGCTCGGCCAATCATGTTGCGACACTTGTCAGATTGATGCATAAAATAAATAAATAAATATTATTTATTTATTTTTTACCTTGGCGAACAAGCCAGCCCATGCCTATATAAAGGGATCACCTCAGGCATATGGCAGACACAGTTACATCTTGCAAGAAGGAGAGAGCTCTGAAGATCAAGCTTTTAAAGCCCCGACGAGTTCATCCATCATCAAGATCATCATCATCAAGCCCTTAGAAGTTCTTCATCAAGTTCTTCTAAGATCTTCATCGAGTTCTTCAAGACGTTGAAGATCTTCGTCCGCGTTCTTCAAGACACTCGAAGATCTTCAAGCAGTTCCTCGTGTTCTTCAAGGCGTTCATCCGGTTCTTCATCAAGATCGAATATATTCATCCGTCCGATCCGAGATCAAGCCTCTAATCCCTTGATCCAAGTTTGTGTTCTTCGAGACCTTCATCGCGTTCTTGGTCAAAATCGAAGGCCGCGCATCCGTTCGATCCGAGATCAAGCTGCGAAGCCCTCGTTCGATGTTTCAGGAGAAGAATCAAGGGATATAATTTCTGTTTAGAAATTTACTATTAGAGATTGTAATCCACATCATCAAATAATCAAAAAAATTTGTTTCACTGAATTTCTCGCTTTTGTTTTCATTACCATAAATTTGTGTATACACTGAGTTCTTTTGCAGCATGTAAAACAGTTTCATTTCAAGGGTTTGAAACTCATTTCAAGGCCTTGAAATAGAATTATCTTTTAAACTTCAAATGTTTTCATTCCAAGGGCTTGAAACTCATTTCAAGGCCTTGTCTATCTCTTCACTCATTACAATTCTTTTTTGAAACCACCCCGCTTGCAAGTTTAGCAAAAGTTAGCATACTCTATTCAACCCCCCCTTCTAGAGTATTGATCCTGCATTTTTACCTACTGTACACCCCTTCAATTGGTATCAGAGCTTGTATCACTGCATATATTTAACCATCTTGTGATATGAGTACTGTAGGTGATGGTGGTTTCTCTCAGGGAAGAGCTGCTAACAGACCTCCTCTCTTCTATGGAGACAATTGTTCATAGGAAAGCCTTGATGAAAATGTTCATCATTGATCAAGATATAGAGCTTTGGACTATCATTCAGAATGGTCCTCACACTTTCTACACAGAGAAAGATGAGATTTAAACTCCCAAATGTGAAGACTCACTCTCTACCTCTGATTTAGAATAATTTTCCAAAAATTATAAAGCTATGAAACTTTGATATTGTGCTTTGAGTGCATATGAGTTTAATAGGATTTCAGGTTGCAAGACTGCCAAGGAGATCTGGGATAAGCTTGTGGTGACCTTTGAAGGAACCAGCCAAGTCAAGCAAACCAAGATCTACATATATCTCAGGCAATATGAGATGAATGGAGATGAGTCAATCAGAGACATGTTCAAAAGATTCACTGACATTTTCAACAATCTTGATTCATTGGAAAAACACATCTCCAATGAAGAAAATGTTAGAATGATGAGAAGTCTTCCAAAGGCAAAATGGGAACCAAAGACTAGTGCTATTGAGGAAGCAGAAGATCTCTCATTACTTCAACTTGATGACCTAAAAGGGAAGCTCCTCACACATGAAATATCCATGAATGAACTTGATGCAGAAGTACCAGAAAGTGTCAAGAACCTAGCTCTCAAGGAAAAGGAGAATGATCCATATCAAAGCCTGAAACTGAAGATTATGATGAAGATCCAATTGCTTTGATTTCCAAAGCCTTGACCAGAATTATTAAAATGAAGAAGAACTTTGGAAACAAGGACTTCAGCAGAGATAAACATAGATCCTCCAGTAGCAAAGACTACAAAGGTAAATATTCTTCACATGGTAATAAGCCTAAATTCATGAATTGCTTTGAGTGTGGTGATGCAGGACACTTGATCAGAGATTGTCCACACAAAAAGTGCAAGAAATTTCGGAAGAAAGATCATGATAGAAGAAAGAAAGCTATGATAGCTTCCTGGAGTAATTCAGAAACCTCAAATGACTCTGAATCTGAAGAAGAACATGTCAACCTATGCTTTATGGCCAAGCATGATGAAATTTCTGAAAAGAACATTGAGGTAATGGTAAACTGCTTGATTTCAAAACCAACAGAAGTCTTCTCTGATTATCTTAGAACAATTCTTCTAAATGAAGAGGACTATTTGAAAGAGATTAGAGTTTTGAAAGAAAAAGTTCATGAGCAAGCAAAAGAAAACTTGCATCTTGTTTGTCTGAATCAGAACTTTGAAATCTCTCAGAAGAAAACTGACAATGATTTCACGGCCTTGAAAACCAGTTTCAAATCCTTGAAAACACAAGTCAAGGAAGTAGTCACTGAGAACTCTCTCTTGAGTAACATCATTGTTAATCTAAGACATCAAGTTGATGAATCAGATAAACAAAAGACCACTCTAACTGAGAAACTTCAAAAATATGATTCAATCAAAACAAATCTTGCAGACTCAGAACACAACTTGAACTTGGTTGTTGGAGGTAGCTTAAAGTCTACTCACAAAATTGGTATTGGATACAATTCAAATTTTCTCAAAAAGAACAATACCAGATTTGTGAAAGCTGGAAGCAGAACATCTCCTAAATGCCATTACTGAAATAAGATTGGTCATGTTAAGATGACTTGTCCTTTTATTAAAAGAGACCCTCACATAACGAGGAATACTTTTCCATTCCAACGCAAAGGACAAGTTAGACAGATTTGGGTTCCTAAAGGGGTTATACCAGCCAACATGGTTGACCTTGAATATGAATCTAAATTCCACGCTTGGTCTAACAGCTGGGTAAGGTAGTGAATGGTGTTTGCAGGTTGTCACCAAGACCAATGAACAGAAATGGTTTATGGACAGTGGTTTCTCAAGACACATGAGTGGAAAGGGATTTTTATTCTCAGAATTGAAAGATCAATCTGAAGGTTCAATTACACTTGGTGACAAAGGTGAATGCATCATTCTTGGTATTCGTAAAGTTGGTAGAGATTCTGAAAATCCCATTTCTGATGTATATCTAGTTGATGGTTTGAAATTTAACATGCTTAGTGTATCTCAGCTTTGTGACAATGATAACAAGGTTATCTTTGAAAAAGAGAAATGTGTGGTGCAAGATGAGAAATCTGGTAATTTCATCCTCATTGCCTCTAGGTCAAACAATGTCTATACTTTTCAAACTAACAAAATTGCAGGAGAAAACTTGAAGTGTCTCAAGGCCTTGAAAGAAGATTCAAAGCTTTGGCATAGAAAGTTGGGACACATTAGCTTGCATACCTTGAACAAGCTAGTTTCAAAGAACTTAGTAAGAGGTCTACCCTCTATCAAGTTCAAAGATGAAGAAGTATGCAAGGCATGTTCATAAGGCAAGCAAAGTAAAAGCTCATTCAAACCAAAGAACTTTGTAAGTACTACTAGACCCATTGAATTACTGCATATGGATCTCTATGGTCCTATGAGAACTCCAACTCCAAAGGGTAAGAAGTACATGCTTGTTATAGTAGATGATTTTTCTAGATATACTTGGGTTATGTTTCTTAGAGAAAAATCTGAAGCTCTCACTGAATTTTCAAAGCTTTGTAGAGAACTTCAAACCTTGAAAAACCTACCTATTGCTTCAATCAGATGTGATCATGGTGGAGAATTTGATCAACTTGAGTTTGGTGTTTTCTTTTCTAAGCGTGTTATATCTCACAACTTTTCTGCTCCTAGAACTCCTCAACAGAATGGAATTGTTGAAAAAAAGAACAGGACACTTGAAGACATGTCAAGAACAATGCTTCTGGAAAATAAATTGCCAAAGTATTATTGGGCAGAAGCTGTGAATACAGCAAACTATATTCTTAACAGGTGATTGATCAGACTTATTCTGAAGATGACCCCTAATGAGTTGTTCAAAGGAAGAAAGCCAAAAATTTCTTACTTCAAACCTTTTGGTTGTACTTGTTTTGTCCACAATAATGGTAAGAACAATCTTGGTGAGTTTGATGCAAGAAGTGATGAAGATATTTTTCTTGGTTATTCACAGACAAGCAAAGCCTATAGAGTTTACAACTAAGATAACCAAGCTTGTTGAATAAAGCATTAAAGTTATATTTGATGAAAGCTATGATGGTTCTTTGAGTGATGGTTTTGCATATCTTAATATGGACAAGCATGATTCGGATACTGAAGAAAAATCCTTAAAAGGTTCCAAGGATATATTACAGGAACAAAGAAGGCATTTTGAAGGCCTTGAAACTAAGGTTCAAAGCCTTGATACAGAATATCCAGAGAAGATAGCATAACAAACTACTACTTAAAGTTCTCAAAGACTTGAAAATAAAATTGGAGAGCTTGAAAGGAACAAGGTTTGGAATCACTGGTTATCTTATTGTAAACTCTATAGGCTTTGAAAATAAAATTGGAGAGCTTGAAACAAACGAGATCACAGTTCTCTCATCTCATTTTGCTGATAATATAATTTGTGATCTAACCACTGGTAAACAAACGAGATCACATGTTGAAGAATCTTTGTGCTTTTAATGCCTTTATTTCTCATCTAGAACCTAAAACTGTGAAGGAAGCATTACAAGAAGCAGACTAGATTATAGCTATGCAAAGCGAACTCAATGAGTTTGAAAGGAACAAGGTTTGGAATCTAGTTCATCCACCAAGAAATCAGTCTGTCATTGGTACCAGGTGGGTATTCAGAAACTAGCTAGATGAGAATGGAAAGGTAATCAGGAACAAAGCTAGATTGGTAGCTCAAGGCTACAATCAAGAAGAATGTATTGACTATGAAGAAACTTTTGCTCCTGTTTCCAGGTTAAAAGCAATTAGAATTCTACGTGCATTTGCATCTCACAAGAACATGAAACTCTATCAAATGGATGTGAAGTTTTATTTTTTAAATGGCTATTTGAAAGAAGAACTTTATGTTGCTCAACCTCCAGGTTTTAAAAATGACAAGTTTTCAGACCATGTTTACAAACTTGACAAGGCTCTTTATGGTTTGAAACAAGCTCCAAGGGCTTCGTATGAAATATTGTCAAAATTTCTATTGGAAATGATTTTAAAAGAGGATTAGTAGATAAGACCCTTTTCATAAAGACTCATGAGAAATACATGCTTGTAGTTCAAATTTATGTTGATGATAGTTTGGAGCTACTAATGATCTTTTGTGCAAGGAGTTCTCAAGTCTTATGAACAGGGAATTTGAAATGAGCTTAATGGGAGAATTGAACTTCTTTCTTGGACTTCAAATTCATCAGTTGGAGAAAGGCATATTCCTACATCAAAGCAAGTACACAAGAGATTTGCTAAACAAGTATATTATGTAACAATCCAAAGAAATAAAGACCCCCACGAGTTCTATATTGTCTTTAGACAAAGATGAATCTGGTAAGTGTTGGAATAGATGCCCTAGAGGCAATCTAGTTTAGTATGAATTTGTAATTGGCTAGAAATTCATTTATTATTTATTGGATATTTAATATAATGAAGTCCTTAGATTTACAATTGTGTTGTTTATCTTAAATATCCCTAGTCAAGTATAATGATTAAATGGGACAATCATCTATAGACTAGTATGGGGTTGGATTGATATGGAGATATCACGATCCAACACATAGGTGTACATTACGGAATGTTGCACTGGATTGACCCATCACCGAGAAGGCTACATACACGTTATGTTGAGTCACAAGTGCTTCTCGGGTACAATGGTATTGTCATCCTTAGACTTGAAGTCGCTAGATATTCTAGTTGTGGATCATTGTGATCTTGGTAGCGTTAAACGCTACACCGTAACTGGGTAGTTATAAAGGCGTGTACTGGATACAATGAGAAGCAAGCTTAGAGATCGTAGTGAACGTAGAGAGGATTTGCCCCTCCCACATAACGGGAGCAAATATCCAAGGCCACTCGAGGATAGTGCTTATAGAATGTCTGGCCAGACTCAAATAAATCAATATATGGATATTGATGTTATTTGCACGAATAAGGCTATTCCATGGATCGAGGAACTAGGGATTGGATATACGAGTGTGACTTGTATGTCTCGTGTCCAATCCGGATATGGAGGCAAAGGGATGAGACAATTACTTGTACAAGGTTGTCTAGATGACTATTCTATTAGTTGGCTAGAATGGATGTTTTGCTAGAAACCGCTCCATATTAGCAAAGAGTTGCTACCAACTAGATAGAACCTATGGGGTCACACGCTATATAGAGTTGTACTAGATTATGGAATTAATTAATTGGATTAATTAATTAGAAGGATCACTTTGCAAACCCTTGCAAACTTAGTAGGGACTAATTTGCAAGGAAGGGACTAAATTGAATTCTAGTAGGACTAGAATAAGTCCTTTAGGTAGTTAACAAGGAGTTGTTGGACTATATAAAGGACCCTCCTCCTTCCTTCCCTATACACTTATGCTCTAAAGAGAACATAACAAGAGTGGGAGAGAACAAAGGAGAGAGAGAGCAAGCAAAGAGGGACGCCGCCCCCCTATTGCCGCCGCCCCTTGTCCCGACGCCACAAAGGGTGCCGAACCCCTTTTGGTGTCTCGTTTTGCGTGATTTCTTCACCCTCCTTTCAATCCGGGCTAGCACCAAGGTGATTGGAGATCTAGGAACAACTCTAGGCGTGGATCAACTATAGAGAACGTGACACTATTCGCGTTTGAAGTCATCAAGGAGAACCCAAAGGTGTGTTTGTGATTTCTTACCTTTACTATCGTTATGTCTCTAGACTTGTGATCCTTGGAGGGTTTTGCATGGTTATTTGTTTGTTTATGCTTCCGTTGCGCGATCCATGAATCAAAACCCAACAGTGGTATCAGAGCCACAGGTCATAGAGCATAAACGTAGTTTATGTGTTACATTCTTGTTGTTTTACACCTTAATTTGTTGTTTATCGCGTAAAACAAGACAAATCAAGCATTGGATGCAATTTGTCAAAGAATTAATCATAACAAGACCCAATTATTGCATTGGATGCATGAATTGGTGAGTTTGAGAAATTTTAGGATCAAAGATCTAGGGTTTGGGCATCCTTGGGGAAGAAGGAGTTCTCCCACAACAAGGAAACAACCAAACTTGGGCTCCAAGCAAGGAGGTTGTTTTGGAAACAACCTCCTCAAGGAGGTTCGGCCCCCTAGGGAGCCGCCCCCTTGCTTGCCGCCCAAGCTTGGCGCCCTAAGGGGCCGGGCGGCCCTAACCCGCGGGCCTAGCTTGCGGGTTTTGGGCCGGGCCGGCCCTAGGGCTTTATGGTTCACCTATTTGGGCCCGGGCAATTGGATTGTTGGGCCCATGGACCGTTTTAACCCTAGAAATCCTAAAATCAATTAAAATTGACCAAGCGCGTTAAAATTGGATTTTAACTGTTTATGTGCAAATCGCATGGTGATTGGATATGGCCTTAGGATATGGTTTGATGTGGATGTTTAATTTTGTGGTTTGGTTTTACGGCCTGCGAGCCGATCAATTAATTGTAATAATTAATTAGGGTTTTATGGCCTGCGTGCCATTTTTTTCTCAACTTGTGAGATTTATTTTATTTAGTATAGATATTAGCTAGTGCTAGATAAAGTAGATTGTTAGCCAAGATTGGAGAAAAGAAGCCCAAAGCCAAAGGAGCCACAAAAGATGGAGCATGGAGCATGGAGCATTCCACAAGACTATGAAGGATGGACCAAAAGATCAAGACGCATGGAGATGTGTGTTTGTTTAGGGTTCATAGATAATTCCATTGGCTTGGAATTATCTTAGTCTAGAAAAGGCCATATCCACATCACGTTTAATTTCTGCTTTGTGGTTGTTTATTTATTGTCTTATTATTTGTGTGGTTGGTGTATGGATGATGCATGCAATTAGGATAATAAGATAATTAGACAACCCGGATCTATTATTTGGAGTTGTGCCCAAACTCAAATAGATAGATTAGTTGATATTGATCAACAAAATAATTAAAAATTGATGAAAAATCCCTCAAATTTTAAATATTGTGTTCTTGCCTTCTCGTTATTTAAACACTCATTATCATCATTATTTATCAAGTTCGTGCGTGCCAAAGCATGGCGACTTGGTTCATAATGATGGAATGCGATGGCACGTAACAATGTGCAATTGTTTAGATAAGAGGTTGAACACAACTAGGCTATTAATTTGATTAAGAAACCTAGAGGCAATCAATTGGGATTATCCATATGGATGGATAAATAAGGAGTTATTTGCCCGATTGAACCAAGAGTTGCATATGGGATGCAATTGGAATTGTTCCTACCTAAGAAGTAATCGAATTATGGGTGACTTGCCAAAGCAAGCTCATAAGGAGATGAAAAAGATGGATCTTGGCCCACTAGAAAATATAATGATATTTTCCGCATTAATATCTTGAGGGTTATTAATCCGTAGAAAAATAGTGGGAGCTATATTTAATAAACTAGCCATTATTAAATATAGTCAAAAATTCACAAATACTAAAACTTGCGTATTTTCCTTTTTGTAGAATTCCAAATGGCAAACAACTCATCGAGTTCACAACATTCCCTACGATCTGTCCTTGAGAAGGACAAGCTCTCAGGAACCAACTTTCTCGATTGGTACAGAAACTTGAGAATTGTTCTCAAGCAAGAAAAGAAGCTGTACGCAATAGAGGAGCAAGTTCCAGAAGGTCCAGACAATCAGACACCTGCTGCCTTAAAGGCGTATCAAAAGCATGTTGATGATGCTAATGATGCGGCCTGCCTAATGCTTTGCACCATGACCTCTGAGCTTCAGAAGCAACGTGAGAACATGAATGCTGTCGATATGATCGAACATCTAAAGCAGCTCTTCCAAGAGCAGGCGAGGGTAGAGAGGTATGAGGTCTCAAAGGCACTGTTCAAATGTCATCTGGCAGAAGGGAACCCGGTGGGACCCCATGTACTCCGAATGATCGGGTACTTGGAGAATCTCGCCCGGCTTGGGTTCCCGGTCGGCCAAGAGTTGGCAACCGATCTCGTGTTGCAATCGTTGCCCGAAAGTTATGGACAGTTCATTATGAACTATAACATGAACGAGATCGTTAAACCACTGCCAGATTTGCTCAACATGTTGAGGACGGCTGAACAGAGCATCAACAAGGGTAAGGGCAAGGCCATTATGATGGTGCATAAAGGAAAGGGTAAAAAGTTTGCCTCTTCCTCCAAGGGCAAAGGCAAGTCAGTTGCTAAGTCCAAGGAACAAGCCCTTAAGCCTGTTGGTGGAATTGCCAAGGTCGTGACTAAGGGTGAATGTCACTACTGTAGTCAACCTGGACACTGGAAGAGGAACTGCCCCAAATATCTGGAGGACAAGAGGCTTGGAATAGTGATTCCACCACCACCAGGTATTTTCGTTGTAGATGTCAATTTAACTGTCTCTACATCATGGGTATTAGATACTGGATGTGGATCTCATATTTGTCGAAATATGCAGGATCTAAAGAGAAGTAAGAGATTGGCTAAAGGGGAGGTAGATCTGCGCGTTGGGAATGGAGCAAAGGTTGCTGCATTGGCCATAGGCGTTTGCGAGCTATCTCTGCCTTCAGGATTAGTTTTAGAATTAAATAATTGCTATTTTGTGCCTGCTATGAGCAGAAACATTATTTCTATTTCTTGTTTGGACAAGGAAGGTTTTATTATTTCAATAAAGAACAATTGTTGTTCCTTTTATTTTAATAATATTCACTATTTTAGTGCGCAATTATTTAATGGACTTTATGTCCTTGATCTAAGTAATCCTGTCTACAACATTAATACCAAGCGGATTAAAATAAATGATTTAAATCCTGCTTATTTATGGCATTGTCGTTTAGGCCACATAAATGAGAAACGTGTATCTAGACTCCATAAGGATGGATTACTAGACTCATTTGATTTTGAATCATATGAGACATGTGAGGCTTGTTTATTGGGAAAAATGACAAAGTCCCCTTTCAATAAGAAAGGTGAGAGGACTAGTGAGCAATTGGCGCTCATACATACCGATGTGTGTGGGCCATTTGCCACGCCTGCCAGGGGTGGTTATGTCTACTTCATTACGTTTACTGATGATTACAGTAGATATGGATTTGTGTACCTTATGAGGGCAAAATCCGAATCCTTTGAAGTGTTCAAGGAATTCAAGAATGAAGTAGAGAAGCAACTTGGCAAAAGTATCAAGGCTCTACGATCGGATCGTGGAGGAGAATACTTAAGCCAAGAGTTTGACGACTATCTTAGAGAGTGTGGGATCGTGTCCCAACTCACTCCACCCGGAACGCCACAATGGAATGGCGTGTCCGAGAGGAGGAATCGAACCCTATTGGATATGGTTCGATCTATGATGTGTCAAACCGATCTTCCATTATCGTTTTGGGGCTATGCTCTATTAAGTGCAGCTTTTACCATTAACCGTGTTCCATCTAAATCAGTCATGAAGACACCATATGAGATGTGGAATGGGAGGCGTCCCACACTGTCGTTCATGAGGATTTGGGGTTGCGATGTCTATGTAAAACGTTTACAATCAGACAAGCTAGGGCCTAAATCGGATAAGTGTAAATTTGTGGGGTACCCTAAGGAAACTAAGGGATACTACTTCTACAATCCAACCGAGAACAAAGTGTTTGTTGCTCGGACCGGCGTGTTTCTAGAAAGAGAGTTTGTCTCTAAAGAAGCAAGTGGGAGGAATGTAGAACTTGAAGAAGTTCAAGAACCACAAATCACTGAACCGATTATGGAACATGAACAGGAATCACAAGCAGTTGTGGATCCACCTGTTCAAGTAACACAAGAGCTTCGTAGATCTAGTAGAGTGCGCCAGGAACCCGAGAGGTACGGACTTCTCGTAACTGATTCCGGTGACACGATGCTCATAGATGATGAGCCTACTACCTATGAGGAGGCCATGAATGGCCCAGACTCGCAGAAGTGGCTTGAGGCCATGAGATCCGAGATGGAATCCATGTATACCAACAAAGTATGGACTTTGGTGGAACCACCTGATGGGGCGCGGCCCATAGGGTGCAAGTGGGTCTTCAAGAAGAAGATCGACATGGATGGTAATGTGATTACCTATAAGGGCCGATTGGTGGCTAAAGGATTCAGACAGATTCATGGTATTGACTATGATGAAACCTTTTCACCAGTCGCAATGACCAAATCCATCCGAATCCTACTTGCAATTGCAGCATACTACGACTATGAGATTTGGCAGATGGATGTCAAAACAGCATTCCTTTATGGGAATCTCCTCGAGGACGTGTATATGATACAGCCGGAGGGTTTTGAGGATCCAAAGCAAGCCAACAAAGTCTGTAAACTGCAACGATCCATTTATGGGTTGAAGCAAGCTTCTAGGAGTTGGAATCGACGTTTTGATGAAGTAGTCAAAGAGTTTGGCTTCATCAGAAACGAAGATGAGTCTTGTGTCTACAAGAAGGTTAGTGGGAGCTCTGTAGCTTTTCTGGTCTTGTATGTGGATGACATACTACTCATTGGAAACGACATTCCCATGCTGCAATCTGTGAAAGATTGGCTAGGAAAGTGTTTCTCAATGAAAGACTTAGGGGAAGCAGCCTATATACTCGGTATAAAGATCTATAGAGATAGATCTAAGAGGTTGCTAGGCCTAAGTCAAAGTACATATATTGACAAGGTGTTGAAACGGTTCAACATGCAAGACTCCAAGAAGGGATTCTTGCCCATGTCACATGGAATCACTCTTTCAAAGAGTGGTTGTCCTTCCAATGAGATTGAGAAGGAACGCATGAGTAGGATTCCCTATGCCTCGGCCATAGGATCTATCATGTACGCCATGTTATGTACTAGACCAGATGTGTCATATGCCTTGAGTATGACAAGCAGATACCAATCCAATCCGGGTGAGAGTCACTGGATTGCAGTCAAGAACATCCTAAAGTACTTGAGAAGAACTAAGGATGCTTTCTTGATGTTTGGCGGTGAGGAAGAGTTGCGTGTAAGGGGTTACACTGATGCAAGCTTCCAAACCGATAGAGATGACTTTAGATCACAGTCGGGATATGTGTTTTGCCTGAATGGAGCAGCGGTGAGCTGGAAGAGTTCCAAGCAAGAGACGGTAGCTGATTCTACAACAGAGGCTGAGTACATTGCTGCAAATGGCGCAGCAAAGGAGGCTGTTTGGATCAGAAAGTTTGTTTCTGAACTTGGTGTGGTCCCTAGCATTGCGGATCCAGTGGAGTTGTTCTGTGACAACACTGGGGCGATCGCGCAATCAAAGGAACCCAGGTCGCACCAGAAATCCAAGCACGTGCTCAGGAAGTTCCATCTGATTCGAGATATTATCGATAGAGGAGACGTTCGGATATGCAAGATTCCTACAGATGATAATCTGTCAGACCCGCTTACGAAGCCTCTCACGCAGTGGAAGCATGAAGGGCACACTAGGAGTATGGGCATACGAGATGCGCCAGATTGGCTCTAGTGCAAGTGGGAGACTGTTGGAATAGATGCCCTAGAGGCAATCTAGTTTAGTATGAATTTGTAATTGGCTAGAAATTCATTTATTATTTATTGGATATTTAATATAATGAAGTCCTTAGATTTACAATTGTGTTGTTTATCTTAAATATCCCTAGTCAAGTATAATGATTAAATGGGACAATCATCTATAGACTAGTATGGGGTTGGATTGATATGGAGATATCACGATCCAACACATAGGTGTACATTACGGAATGTTGCACTGGATTGACCCATCACCGAGAAGGCTACATACACGTTATGTTGAGTCACAAGTGCTTCTCGGGTACAATGGTATTGTCATCCTTAGACTTGAAGTCGCTAGATATTCTAGTTGTGGATCATTGTGATCTTGGTAGCGTTAAACGCTACACCGTAACTGGGTAGTTATAAAGGCGTGTACTGGATACAATGAGAAGCAAGCTTAGAGATCGTAGTGAACGTAGAGAGGATTTGCCCCTCCCACATAACGGGAGCAAATATCCAAGGCCACTCGAGGATAGTGCTTATAGAATGTCTGGCCAGACTCAAATAAATCAATATATGGATATTGATGTTATTTGCACGAATAAGGCTATTCCATGGATCGAGGAACTAGGGATTGGATATACGAGTGTGACTTGTATGTCTCGTGTCCAATCCGGATATGGAGGCAAAGGGATGAGACAATTACTTGTACAAGGTTGTCTAGATGACTATTCTATTAGTTGGCTAGAATGGATGTTTTGCTAGAAACCGCTCCATATTAGCAAAGAGTTGCTACCAACTAGATAGAACCTATGGGGTCACACGCTATATAGAGTTGTACTAGATTATGGAATTAATTAATTGGATTAATTAATTAGAAGGATCACTTTGCAAACCCTTGCAAACTTAGTAGGGACTAATTTGCAAGGAAGGGACTAAATTGAATTCTAGTAGGACTAGAATAAGTCCTTTAGGTAGTTAACAAGGAGTTGTTGGACTATATAAAGGACCCTCCTCCTTCCTTCCCTATACACTTATGCTCTAAAGAGAACATAACAAGAGTGGGAGAGAACAAAGGAGAGAGAGAGCAAGCAAAGAGGGACGCCGCCCCCCTATTGCCGCCGCCCCTTGTCCCGACGCCACAAAGGGTGCCGAACCCCTTTTGGTGTCTCGTTTTGCGTGATTTCTTCACCCTCCTTTCAATCCGGGCTAGCACCAAGGTGATTGGAGATCTAGGAACAACTCTAGGCGTGGATCAACTATAGAGAACGTGACACTATTCGCGTTTGAAGTCATCAAGGAGAACCCAAAGGTGTGTTTGTGATTTCTTACCTTTACTATCGTTATGTCTCTAGACTTGTGATCCTTGGAGGGTTTTGCATGGTTATTTGTTTGTTTATGCTTCCGTTGCGCGATCCATGAATCAAAACCCTACAGTAAGAGTGTGGATGTGAAAGAGTATAGAGTTATGATTGGATCATTACTCTAGCTCACCGCTAGTAGACCAGTTATCATCTTCGGTGTTTGCATGTGTGCAAGATTTCAAGCTGATCCTAAAGAATCACACTTGACTGCAGTTAAGAGAATATTTAGATACCTCAATGGTACCAAAGACTTAGGGCTTTGGTATCCTAAACAATCTAACTTCTCTTTGTGTGGCTATTCAGATGCTGACTTTTCATGATATGAAGTTGATAGAAAGAGGACACCAGGATGCTGTCAATTTCTTGGATAATCTTTAATCAGCTGGCATTCAAAGAATTAGAACTCAGTTGCACTATCAACAACGGAAGCTGAATACATAGCTGCTCGAGATTGCTGTTCACAAGTGTTATGGATAGCACAACAAGTGAGAGATATTGGATTTGATTTTAGAGATATACCTATCAAGTATGACTATACCAGTGCAATATCAATAACAAATAATTCAGTTTAGCATTCAAGAACAAAGCACATTGATGTTAGACATTTACAGATCATGCTGAAAAGGTGATATTATTATTGAATTTGTTTATACTACCTTGCAATTTGCAGATATCTTCACTAAGCCATTGATTGATGAAAGATTCTCAGCCTTAAGATTGGAATTGGGTATGCTAAATAAAGAAGCATTTGTTTAGGTAGAGAATTAGGTAAGTATTATGTGTTTCAAAGGTTTGAACTGATTTTCAAATCCTTGAAAATATTTTCAAAGCTTTTAGTATATGCGCTTTAAACCATATAGGTTTTCAAGGCCTTGAAATCAATTCCAAAGTCTTGAAAAATATGGCTGTATGCTAGTTAGTCAATAATTTGGATCTTTCAGTATTGGGTGTTATCTTTGTAGATAATTGCTCAATATTGCCCCTAAATAATCAAATACCCATTTTCAGCCAAAATTGTATTATATCTTTTATGTCCAAAGGCACACACACTTTTGAATCTTTCTTGATTCAGCAGATCTTCAAAGATTAGGAAGAATATTTAATTTCATTTTCAAACTGAAACCCTCTTCTATTTATCTTCATATTTCTTTCTCTTATTCGTATCTATCCTACCTATCTCTTCTTCTTCCCAAAACCAAATGAGACCTAGAAGAGCCTCTGACAGTATAAATATGGCTGGTGGTTCAAAGGCTGGCCAGAGAAGAAAAGAAAGGCCACTGTGGAAGAGGTTCATACCATCAGTGGAGATTCAAGTTCAAACACTCCTACTGCAAATAGCATGGCACCTCCTCCTACCAAGAAGAAGACAAAGAAAGATCTGACACCAGTGTCCAACAAGAAGAAGAAAACAGTGGAGTTTGCTCAATAAAAACAGAAAGGGATTCAGATTGGTAGCCCTAAGAAGGTAAAGAAGAAGACTGACAAATCATAAAAGGGAAAGGAAAATAAAAGAGTGACATAGGATGAACCAGAGGAGAACATTGAGAAGGCACTACAGATCTATTCAGAGAAGATGAAATCCACTGGTAAGAAATCAGCCCTTGATAACACATGGTTTATTACTCATGTTGCTAGAGGTCAATGGATAGATGGATTTGCTTCTAGAACAGTTACATTCTGTAGTATGTTCAGTGTTTCTATGTTGCATGGTATGAATCTGAAGTGTATCAAAATGTTGAAGAAAAGCTCTCTTTGGTTTGTTCTAAACCCTCCAGAGATAGCCTACCCCAGACTCACCAGATTATTTTACCTAAACATGAAAAACTCAAGAATACAGCAAACCTGGTGATTCAGACCAAAGTTGCTGGCATTGATATGGAATTAGATCACTCTGAGTTTGCCAATGTTCTAGGTTGTCCTAAGAGGTATGATACCAGTAACTACCCTCCAAAGAGTGAATCCCTAAAAAACTAGCAAAAGAAGAGTTCTTTCTACCCAATACCCCTACCACATCTAAGAAGTTAACACACTCTGTGCTGACTGTTGAAGCCAAAGTCTTGTTTACTATCTTGATGAGATGTGTGGTACCTAGGGAATACTCAAAGGAGCTGATCACTGAAAGGGTGTTGCACTTAATGTATTTGGTCATGCATGGTTATGAGATTAATCTCCCCAATTTTATGATGGAACACATGCGGTATAGCCAAACCAATAATAGAAAATACCCCTGCCATATGCCAATTTGCTCACCTTATTGTTCCAACATTTTGAAATTCCAACTGATTGGGAAGAGACTATTACTACTGGGTTTGGTATTCATAATGAGAAATAATTTGAGAAGATTGGTGTGGTGAAAACCAGTGCTAAGACTTGGAAGCTGTACTCAGATTTTAGGGAGTAAGAGTTGAGTTCCAAGAAATTTCTCAAACCCAAGTCCCTGACCCCTACCTCAAGCCAAACCTCTCAGCCTCAAGATAACTCCTTGGTCTTTCAGAAGCTGGATGGACTTCAGATGGACATTGATGTGGTAAAGGAAAATCAACATGAGTTTGGAACTGATCTCAGGCAGGTGAAGTACGTTGTTGAAAACATCTTTATAAGCATGACAGTGTTTGATGTTCCTGAAGAGGTATCTCAAGCTGCAGCGGGTACCAAAAATGACAATTCAGCCGATCTTCTCAGTGAACACTCAACTCAGGATGAAGCTGCTCAGGTAAAGGACAAAGGAAAGTAGGTGGTTGATGAACCAGTTGATGAAGATCAAGAGGAAGAAGTTGACAGTCCAGATTCAGGAGCACTGCTAATAAATCTCAATAAGAAGAAATCAAAGAAGACAACTATTCCAGAAATTGTGACTGCTGCTGACTTGTTTGAGGGAGAAGGTGAAGCTGGTGATAATGTGGCTCAACAAAGGAGAACAGGTTGATGATGATGACGGAAATAGTCAGGAAGAAGATGCAGAGAAGCAAGGAGATGAAGACCCAACCCCTTAACTCTTTCCTAATCTTTCTTCTCTTTTTCAAGGCCTTGAAATCCTTTTCAAAGTCTTGAAAATTTTAACTTTTTAAATAGGTTTTCAAAAACTCTTTTAAAATCCGTCTGTCATTAATACTAGGTTGGTATTAAGAAGCTAGTTAGATGAGAATGGAAAGATAATCAAGAACAAATCTAGATTGGTAGCTCAAGGCTACAATCAAGAAGAATGTATTGACTATGAAGAAACTTTTGCTCCTGTTTCCAGGTTAAAAGCAATTAGAATTCTACTTGCATTTCCATCTCACAAGAACATGAAACTCTATCAAATGGATGTGAAGTGTTCTTTTTTAATGGCTATTTGCAAGAAGAAGTTTATGTTGCTCAACCTCCAGGTTTTGAAAATGACAAGTTTCCAGACCATGTTTACAAACTTGACAAGGCTCTTTATGGTTTGAAACAAGCTCCAAGGGCTTCGTATGAAATATTGTCAAAATGTCTACTGGAAAATGATTCTAAAAGAGGATTAGTAGATAAGACCCTTTTCATAAAGACTCATGAGAAATACATGCCTGTAGTTCAAATTTATGTTGATGATAGTTTGGAGCTACTAATGATCTTCTGTGAAAGGAGTTCTCAAGTCTTATGGGCAGGGAATTTGAAATGAGCTTAATGCGAGAATTGAACTTCTTTCTTGGACACAAAATTCATCAGATGGAGAAAGGCATATTCCTACATCAAAGCACGTACACAAGAGATTTGCTAAACAAGTATATTATGTAACAATCCAATGAAATGAAGACCCCCATGAGTTCTACATTGTCTTTAGACAAAGATGAATCTGGTAAGAGTGTGGATGTGAAAGAGTATAGAGGTATGATTGGATCATTACTCTACCTCACCGCTAGTAGACCAGATATCATCTTCGGTGTTTGCATGTGTGCAAGATTTCAAGCTGATCCTAAAGAATCACACTTGACTGCAGTTTAGAGAATAGTTAGATGTGTCAATGGTACCAAAGGCTTAGGGATTTGGTATACTAAACAATCTAACTTCTCTTTTTGTGGCTATTCAGATGCTCACTTTTCAGGATATAAAGTTGATAGAAAGAGTACATCAGGATGCTGTCAATTTCTTGGATAATCTTTATTCAGCTGGCATTCAAAGAAGCAAAACTCAGTTGTACTATCAACAATAGAAGCGGAATACACAGCAGCTGGAGCTTTCTGTTCGCAAGTGTTATGGATAGCACAACAAGTGAGAGATCTTGGATTTGATTTTAGAGATACACCTATCAAGTATGACAACACAAGTGCAATATCAATTACAAAGAATCCAGTTCAACACTCAATAACAAAGCACATTGATGCTAGACATCACTTCATCAGAGATCATGCTAAAAAATGTGATATTATTCTTGAATTTGTTTCTACTAACTTGCAATTTGCAGATATCTTCACTAAGCCATTGATTGACGAAAGATTCTCAGCCTTGAGATTGAAATTGGGTATGCTAAATAAAGAAGCATTGATTTAGGTGGAGAATCAGGTAAGTATTATGTGTTTCAAAGGTTTGAACTGATTATCAAAGCCTTGAAAACATTTTCAATTCTTTGAGTATATGTGCTTTAAACCATATAGGGTACAAGGCCTTGAAATCAATTCCAAAGCCTTGAAAAATAAGACTGTATGCTAGTTAGTCAATAATTTGGATCTTTCAGTATTGGGTGTTATCTTTGTAGATAATTGCTCAATATTTACCCTAAATAATCAAATACCCATTTTAAGCCAAAATAGTATTATATCTTTTATTTCCAAAGGTACACACACTTTTGAATCTTTCTTGATTCAGCAGATCTTCAAAGATTAGGAAGAATATTTAGTTTCCTTTTCAAGCTGAAACTCTCTTCTATTTATCTTCTTCTTTCTTTCTCTTCTTCTTATCTAAACTACCTCTCTCTTCTTCTCCCCAAACCCCAATGAGACCTAGAAGAGCCTCTGAAAGAATAAATATGGCTGGTGGTTCAAAGGCTGGCACAGAGAAGAAAAGAAAGGCCACTGTAGAAGAGGTTCAGACCATCAGTGGAGATTCAAGTTCAAAGACTCCTACTGCAGAAGGCATGGCTCCTCCTCTTCCCAAGAAGAAGACAAAGAAAGATCAGGCACAAGTGTCCAACAAGAAGAAGAAAACAGTGGAGTTTACTCAATAAAAATAGAATGGGATTCAGATTGGTAGCCCTAAGAAGGTAAAGAAGAAGACTGACAAATCTGAAAAGGGAAAGGAAAAGAAAAGAGTGACATAGGATGTACCAGAGGAGAACATTGAGAAGGCACTACAGATCTATTCAGAGAAGAAGAAATCCACTGGTAAGAAATCAGCCCTTGATAACACATGGTTTATTACTCATGTTGCTAGAGGTCAATGGATAGATGGATTTGCTTCTAGACCAGTTACATTTTGTAGTATGGTCAGTGTTTCTATGTTGCATGGTATGAATCTGAAGTTTATCAAAATGTTGAAGAAAAGCTCTCTTTGGTTTGTTCTAAACCCTCCAGAGATAGCCTACCCCAGACTCACCAGATTCTTTTACCTAAACATGAAAAACTCAAGAATACAGCAAACCTGGTGATTCAGACCAAAGTTGTTGGCATTGATATGGAATTAGATCACTCTGAGTTTGCCAATGTTCTAGGTTGTCCTAAGAGGTATGATACCAGTAACTACCCTCCAAAGAGTGAATCCCTAAAACTAGCAAAAGAAGAGTTCCTTCTACCCAATACCCCTACCACATCTAAGAAGTTAACACACTCTGTGCTGACTGTTGAAGCCAAAGTCTTGTTTACAATCTTGATGAGATGTGTGGTACCTAGGGAATACTCAAAGGAGCTGATCACTGAAAGGGTGTTGCACTTAATGTATTTGGTTATGCATGGTTATGATATTGATCTCCCAACATTTGTGATGGAACACATGCTGTTGACACGATCTAACCACAAGTGTATGGCCGTCGTGTGTAGTAATATCCAGAAATCCGGGTTTATCGAACCCAAATGACTTGTCGTGAACTAATTAGTATGATTAATTTTATGTGGGCTAAGCGCGTTGTTTGTTTTTATAAATTCTACTAAAATTGAAAAAGGAAAATTATCTCAATTAATTCGATGAATTAATTCACGATTAATAAAGATTGATTTTTAGGAGTTTTTCAATAAGTTGACAAAATCAGGATATCTCTACGGGTCACTAGGTATTTCTCGCGAATTCGGATTTATGTTTTGTTAACACGATGATTTATTATTCTAGCTAAACGAGTATGAATGTGTTGAAGATGTCTCAACCAACACCAATACTTAAACTAGCAAAGCCGATGTCTCTAGCCTAAACAAGTTCAAGTATGCATTAAGATCATTAATCTACTCTTCGTTCTTAGCTAACTAGCAAGATTTCTCAACCCTAGATACGGCTAGTGTGTATTTAAACTTTCCGGGCAATGAATATCGATGTCTCTAACTTTCATAACCTAGCTCTATCCTATCAATACGTCTATTGATAGCAAAGATGAATTAAACACATAAAATACACATAGCTAGATAAAAAGTTCATCAATTAAGCATAATAACATGAAATCGAATCCATAAATCACAAATATCGTGATTAAACCCTAGCTCCCTACGAGATACCCTGAGAAAAGTGTTTAGCTACTCAAAAACATGATTCACGTACAAAGTTTCGTGATCAAATAACAAAAATAGAGAAGAAACGTAGTTTTAGAGGTCAAACGAATGATTCCAAGCCTCCTTGATCGTCTCCTAAGCTCCAAGCTCTCTTCAATGTGATAGAGTACGTGATCATCCCCAAAAACATGCCCTAACCAAGTCTAATACATTCTCCCAATGTTTAGAACAAGTTAGGAGTAATACAAACCAACCTCAAAAAGTTACAAAACAATTCTGCCCGAACTAGGTCGTGTGACCTAGTTAAGTAGGTCGTGCGACCTACTGTGCTGCCCAGAACAGGTCGTGCGACCTGTATAGTAGGTCGTGTGACCTACTGAAACTCGCTGAAATCTCCAACTAGGTCCTGCGACCTACTATTAGGTCGTGCGACCTAGTTACTTCATCAAATTTTTCCATCTTCTTCCCACTTGTTCCTCTTGCTTCCGAATCACTTCCCGGGCATCGTTTCTTCATTCAATCCTCCATTTTGAGCTCTCCTCATGCCTCAAAACTCGTATCATCTTCCCTTGAGCCTCTCTAGCACTTGATCCATCAACTCTCGCTTTCCTTCCCAAATCTCGAGCTCGCCTTACTTACGAAGTTCGTTTCCTCTATCCACTTGCTCCTCGCGTGCTCCAGCCCTGAGAATCACAACACGAACAATCCGCGAAGATTAAATGTGACAAAATAAGAAAAATAGAGCGTAAAACAATGCACCCGGACTTCACATTTTAGCATACGAACTAATTTTCTCAAATGAACACATGATTTACTCGAAAAGACGCAACATTCTCCATAATGAGCACACAAAATGTAGCAAAATAAGTAATAAAATAACTCCAAAAACGGAGTTATCAGCTGTATAGCCAAACCAATCAGAGAATATACCCCTTGCCATATGCCAATTTTCTCACCTCATTCTTCCAACACTTGAAATTCCAATTGATAGGGAAGAGACAATTACTAATGGGTTTGGTATGCTTAATGAGAAAGAATATGAGAAGAATTGTGTGGTGAAAACCAGTGCTAAGACTTGGAAGCTGTACTCAGATTTTACAGAGGAAGAGTTGAGTTCCAAGAAATTTCTCAAACCCAAGTCCTTGACCCCTACCTCAAGCCAAACCTCTCATCCTCAAGATAACTCCTTGGTCTTTCAGAAGCTGGATGGACTTCAGATGGACATTGATGTGGTAAAGGAAAATCAACATGAGTTTGGAACTGATCTCAGGCAGGTGAAGTACGTTGTTGAAAACATCTTCATAAGCATGACAGTGTTTGATGTTCCTGAAGAGGTATCTCAAGCTGCAGAGGGTACCAAAAATGATAATTCAGCCGATCTGCTCAGTGAACACTCAACTCAGGATGACGCTGCTCAGGTAAAGGACAAAGGAAAGTAGGTGGTTTATGAACCAGTTAATGAAGACCAAGAGGAAGAAGTTGACAGTCCAGATTCAGAAGCACTGCTAATAGATCTCAATAAGAAGAAATCAAAGAAGACAACTATTCCAGAAATTTTGACTGCTGCTGACTTTGTTTGAGGGAGAATGTGAAGCTGGTGATAATGTGGCTCAACAAGAAGGAGAACAGGTTGATGATGACGAGGGAAATTGTCAGGAAGAAGATGCAAAGAAGCAAGGAGATGAAGACCCAACCCTTTAACTCTTGCCTACACTTTCTTCTCTTTTTCAAGGCCTTGAAATCCTTTTCAAAGTCTTGAAAATTTTATCTTTTTAAACGAGTTTTCAAAAACTCTTTCTAAAAACTCTGATCCAACATATTTTCTCATTATTTTTTTGATGAAAGTAAGAAAGGGGGAGAGAAATTTAGGTTTTTTATTTTCTTACTAGGAGACCTGACCTGGTTTGCGGTCAGTAGAATTATATGGACTTTGATGTTATTTTTTAAGTTAATAAGTTGGATTTCTTTTGGACATCATGTGTTATAATTGACTGTAGTATATGCTAATGAGTATTTTTGTTTCAGAAACATAGTACCAAACATATTGTGGTTTTGTTTCTCATCAAGGGGGAGATTGTAAGTTCAACTCAGTTTCAAAGGCTTGAAACAGTTAGTCTATTTCAAGGCCTTGAAACAGCTTTCAAAGCCGTGAAACTGCCTATGCTTTATATGCTTGAACTTAGGGGGAGTTTCTGATCTTGATTCAACTCCTAAATCCCTGTGCTAGATGAGTTGATACTTGATGATGAAAGAAAAATTATTTAGAAATATTTTACAGTATCTAATTCATATGTTTGACTTAGTTATGCAGGGGAATTTTGTTTCCTATTTTACAGGATCTATTTCCTAACCTAAGTTTTGCTGGAAAGGAAATAGTGTGATGATTTGGTTCTGTGATCAGTCCTGATATGTTTGGAAGTTTGCTAACAGATGTTTATACAATATCAAATCACTATAATTGAAGATACTGATCAAACTATCCGTTGGAAAAGCTGTTAGAGAAGTCAAAGCTGAAGCTACAAATTAGGAAAGTTTGTTATGAGAAGATCATGAAGATCTGCAATTCAAACTGCTCTATAAGAAAATAGGGAAAGCTGAAGCATGTTAACGGGAAAATTAGCATAGACACTAAAAAACATTTAAGGATTGACAAGTAACAAAGAATCAGATTCATTTCTCTCAGTCCAAGCATCAGAAGAACACTGCATACTCACTGCAGATTCAGTTCTAGTGTTTTTCTCTTCTGAACTTCATTTGTTTATCACTTTGAGAATACTTCTAGTTCTCATTCTAAATGATTGTTCAAGGTGAATAATAGATAAATCTTAGTGAATCAGATAGCTAGAGAAAGTACTAGATAGTTTAGTGAGAACCACAAGCTTTAACAGAGTAAGGCATCTCTCTATGCTTGAGATCAGGGCTTAGCTTTGGATTAATAAGAATTGTGTTGAAAATCATGCAGGGAGAATATCCTTTAGGTAGAGACGTAGGTCCAAGTGGACTGAACTACACATATCTTGTGTCTCTTGCATTTACTTTTCAGTTGCATACTTAGTTCTTTTGCAGCATTCAATATAGTTTCATTTCAAGGGTTTGAAATTCATTTCAAGGACTTGAAATAGACTTATATTTTAAAATTCAACTATTTTCATTCCAAGGGCTTGAAACTCATTTCAAGCCCTTGAATCTCTATTCACTCATTACAATTCTTTTTGAAACCACTCCTCTTGCAAGTTTAGCAAAAGTTGGCATACTCTATTCAACCCCCCCTTCTAGAGTATTGATCTTGAATTTTTACCTACTGTACACCCCTTCATATTGTTTTGCGTGTATTTACGGACAGATTAGATGAGAAACATGCTATGATTGTCACAAATTTGTGTAGAATGAGCTTTATGCGCTTTATTGTTTGTCCGTGCGTTTCGATGAATATTTCAATGTTATTTGTCAAATATAATCGCTTGGTATGTTTATTCATATTGTCTTGACAGGAACGGATAATAAACGATGTCTAGGAGGCATGCAAAAAACTTCAGAAACAAAGCAAGCTCAAGAGGAAGCAAGATAAGCAAAGTGGGGAGGAGCAAAAGTGACCAACCTTCACTATTTCGAGAGTATCTTGAGTTCTACAATGAAGTTTGGAGTGAGACCACTAGAAAATGAAAAGTAAACTCAAATATCTTTCCAACGATAGGTGATGGAGCTCAAACGAAGATCAGACAAGAAATATATGGTATGTCAAAGAGGCTGAAAATCTGAGCTAATCTCCAGGGGTGTTCGTACGAACACCTATTGTGTTCGTACGAACATAAACACTTAAAAGTATCTGGAAATTAGTAGGAACACCTAGAATTTTCTTGCGCAAATAGGTGTTCATACAAACACCCGTGTGCTCGTGCGAACAGAGGGCCAAAACGCATTTTTTAGGGTTGTTTTTGAAATTTTGAAGCTTTGAGGACTTGTTTTAGACCTAGAAGTTTGTTCTTTTGAGTTATTCTCCTGGATTTGGAGCAAGGATAGCTGAGATGGAGAAGAAGGCGAAGATCATCAACACCATTGGAGATTATTCGTTTGATTTCTCCTCTTTCCCCCTTATTGATTGATTATGGAGATTTATGTATTACTAAACAATTCTATGTCTAGCTAAACACTCTAAGCTAGGAAATTTATGTAGAACTAGGGTTTTATTAGATTTTCTAGATTAATGACTTCATTCATGCTTTGTGCTTAATTTTAGTTGATGTTCTTGTTAACATCCTTGTTCATGTGCTTTAATATTTAGTATGCTTGGATTGATCACCCATAGTATGCTAGTTGTAGAAAGAGTTGCACGATAGTGAGCTATTTGAGACGTGTTGAAGAACATAGGAGGTATTCTTGTAGTTCTCTGAGACCGAGAGGAGAAGAGAACTTGAATAACCGAGTGTTGGTTATTTCGGTTGATATCGGTAGGACTTAGTGAAAACGGTGGACTGACAGGACCCGGTGAGCGAGCCTAACGAACCAACTAGAGCATAACGGTAGACGGAGGTGGACCGAAAGGATCTAAAGTTAAACGATTACGCAAATTCATGTGAGATCAACAGAAGAACATGATGAGTGTAACCCAGTATAACTAAAACATCACTTGAATGCTTCAAGCATAATTCGGAAGTTGCTAAGTTCCCTAGCAATCATCAATTGCCTAGTTCTCTCCATAATTGTGTCAATAAGAATTATCTTATTCAAAGTGAAAATCATACAAGAACAGTTATTTTAGTTGTTATTTACTTTAAGTCACTTGTTTGTGGGTGCCGAACCTTCAAATCAAACCACTTCTTACCGGTTACTTAGGTATCATATACTTAAATTTTGGTTGACTGATAATCGTATAATTTCCTTGGGTTCGACAATCCGGAGTCTCTAATACTGTATATTACTACTTGACCGTACACTTTCATTTAAACGCATTAAGAATTTGCGTCAGAAACCCAGACTCGTAAAGGGGAAGCAAAGGATATCCACACCTTCTTGTGGAATATGAATCCGTTTTTCAAAGACTTGAAGTTGGAGCGTGATACTTTCAAGATTGCTGGAGCACGCTGTTCCTTGCAGACAGTACCCTCATATGGTGGAGCAAGAGGAGCGCAGATATCGAGAAAGGTACGGTTATACTTTACACTTGGGCTAATTTTAAAGAAGATTTGAAAAAAATTCTTATACCCCAAGAAGGAAAAGTATGAAGCTAAAAAAAAGTTGAGATATCTGAAGGCCACATGAACAATAAAGGAATATGTAGAGGCATACACGAGCTTGATGTTTCAACAAACATTTTAACTTCCTTAGTTGATTACTTCCATAAGTGAAGCGAGAGTTAGACCGACACGGAGTAACTAGTTGAACCAAGATATTGTTGTATTTGAGTTCCTGATCGAGCTGTAGGGTCGAAACCCAAGGGCCTTGGAGAGTACCATGTGGAGAGTAATGAATCGAGGGAAGAGGATGACAACAACATCGAGGAAGTAGGAGAAAGAGACAAAAAATAGAGAAGAAGACGGTGAAGGAAGCCCTATGGAACAAAATATCAAGAGGAATCCGCAATAGAAGAGTAGAGAAAGAAGAAGGGACTGGAACAGATGGGGGATGTTTCTTTTGTAAGCGACTTCACTACATGAGGGATTGTCAGAAATGGGGAAAGCTCAAGCGCTGGAGGCCACAGTCATTGAAAAAGAGGTTGGGTAGAGCAAGGAAGGGTAGTCGCACTCCGAGTACTCAACGTTGATCAAGCTATGGTGGGAAAGAATTGGAGACGAGGAGGTGAGTTGGTATATGTGGAAGTCAAGGTGAATGAAAAAAATGCAACCATCACAGATACAGGAACCTCCAATAAATATTCTGTTCGGGGAAGAGGCAAGAAGACTTGGTGTGGAGGTGGTTTGTAAAAAGGGAATGTGAGCACCGAATATTTCCCCATCGGACTACTATAAGGTGTTGTACAGAGGCGTTTATGAACAAGGAATGGTGATAACTCTTTGAGGAATTATTATTATAATTTCTTATTACTTGAATTAGGCTTATTTCACATGATTTATATGTTATATGTGCACTAATATGTGAAATTGATGACTTACAAGCCTAAGAGTGAAAAGTTGTGTTTCTAGCTTATTTGTGCATGTTTTCTCTCATATTTGCGATGATAATTGCACGGGTAGTATATTGTTGTGTTTCTCAGGTAAAATAGGTGCAATGGAGCTTATGAGAGGCTTGGAGATGCTTGGAGTGGAGCTAGATGAATAGGAGAAAAGAAGACGCAAAAACGAAGCAAAGTTGGAAAAGTCGTACAGGACCAGCCTGCACTATTTTCGATGCTCAGGAAAATCTACAAGAAATTTTGGAGCAAGGCCTGCGCCATTTGAAAGTAGACATTTAGGGATTTCTAAAGATATATGGTAGTCCCTAAGACGAGTCCGGATGAGAGAGTAGTGGCCCGCGCAAGATCAGCTTACAATTCTGTCCGAGAATTACAAACTAGAGGGACTGAAGTGCAATTTCGGCTAAATTACATTAAAATTCGTCCCCATTTGGTAAAAAACGAATGGAAAGACCTAAGAACAGGTACATGAGCCATTGGAGAGCGGCTAGGAGCTTGGGGATTGCACGGATTTGCCAAAGATTCGGCGATTTCATCGTTTGATTCTTCTCTTACCCTCTCTTTATCATTCTATGGAGAATACTTGTGATTTAGCATAACAACGAGTAGCTAATTTCTTTGCTAGGCTCTATGGAGAGCCTAGGGTTATGACTTAGACTTATTTTCCGGATTTTGTTGATTGATTCATGCGTTTGATCCAATTAATGTTTATTATTCTTCATCTTGTATTGTGAATCCTTAAACTAAGGCTATTGACACGTGTTAGTGATGAATGAAACGACCATGTTAGATGAAGATGATGAACTAGTTGAATTTATAGCTTAATGTTATAAACTAATTGATTAGAAATCATGATCTAGGCTTAATTCTTAGCAACAAGGGAGTCGCGAACCGGAGTTGTTAGTGAACTAGGTGGGTGCTCGGCAGAGACTTAACCCGGTTACGAATAAGATCATGTTTTTATTCCCGAATCATTGAGACCGATAGGCGAGATGAATAGGTGTAGTCATGTGTGGGAAGATTCGGCTGAACTAGTTAGGTGAGTGAATCGGTGGACCGACATGACCTGATAAACGAAGTTGATTAGCCAGCCAGAACGTAACGGTAGATGGAGGTGGACCGACAGGACCCAAAGTAAACTGTTACGTAAAATTACATGAGATCGACAAAAGATTGTAAGTGCTATTACCCGACATAATAATTTAGTGCGTGATGTGTTTCAGTAAGAATTCCGAAACTGTATAAAGACCCTAGGTGATTAATAGATCGCCTAGTTTTCTCCATAATTTGATTAAGTTCTTTTAATTGGAAAATACAAAAATATTGTTTCTACATTCATTTTATTTAGTCGCTTGTTTGTGGGCGACGCCGTCTATCATATCAAACTATTCCTCCTTTGTTATTTAAGTGCTTCAAAATAATATTTAGTTAGATAGTCACGACTTATCCCTGTGGGTTCGACAATTCAGAGTCCTAAAAATACTCCACTTTTACTATTTGACCGTGCACTTGCGTAACACGCGCTAGTAATTCGTGTCAAGTTTTTGGCGCCGTTGGCGGGGATAACAGTTGATTATTTGGCTAAAAATTAGTTTAAAGTACTATTTTTTTTGTTTGTTCAATTGTTTTATTGCCTCATAGGTATCTTTTGAGTTCAGTTTCCTCAGGAATACATGGAGATTGGGCTACAATAAGCATGGAGGATAAAGAAGATTGTGGTTTTGTAAGCATATTTGAAGCATGCGACCTTGCGGACGAGCAACTCATGAAGGAGGGCTATGTGGATAGAATTAGAAGCAGGGTAGCCATGGAGCTACAGATATATGAATTTTGTCCTACAGACCCAACCCCTCCAGATAACTTGGTGTGGGTTCTTGGTTGGATGCTTGAGGAGATAATTCCCAATGTGGGAGAATGCGAAAACGGGCAACAAGTATGGGGATGGAGGCAAAAAAATTTGAAGCAAGGCTTGAATATTTTTATACTGGGGTAACTCTCCATTCTGATGAAGAATGTGCTCCAACTTTGCCGAACACCGATGAAGATCATGATGAGCTGGTATGTACCCCAAGTTTTCCAAACATCGATTTATGGCTTGAATCGAATATGAGGAAGAAGCATGATGTAATTTTTGATGAGATTGAAAGTCTAATTTGTGGAATAATCTTTGACGAGCTTGACTCTCCTACTACAATTTGGTGAATCATCTCACTTGTGGGCTCAACGAAGATGAAGAAGATGTCAAGGAAGAACTTATTGATGATTTTGTTGGTTCATATGAAGGAGATGAAGGCCTTCTTAACAAGAAGAAACTTGAAGAGGATTTGGTCTTCGACACTTCACAAGACATGGAACCTGAGATTGACGACGAAGACTTCTTGCTCACGGTTCTTAAAAATTGGAAAAGGAAGAAAAAGAGCAAACATGGTGTGGTAGTCGTGGACACTTTACAACCATTTTCACTATGCACTGTCATTGTGAGAATTTATTCAAATTCTCTTGAGAAGAAATTAGAAGAACCAAAATAGTGGAAGAACAAAAAGTGGAAGAAAAACAAGAAGAAGAAGGGTTTGAAAGTTGAAACTCTTGTCCGAGCTGAATTTGAAAGCAGTATTTGTGTTTCTGCTACCTGCAATCACGGGTTGATAGTTGAGACTACAGACATGTCAATTCAGTTTAACTACAAAAACCACCCCTATCTTTTCTGAAACTACCCCCACATAACTTCTTCTTCTTCCCCGCCGTCCCTCTCAGTGTGTGCTCTGCTCACAACCCGACACACAGACCCATGAACTCCGCCCAAAAACCAACCAGACCTTCCTCCTTATCTGACGCCACCCCAGCCATAGCCACCAGTGGCCTCTGACCCAATCGCAACCCTCCTGAATCACCGCCGTAAAACACGACTAAGACCCTCCTACAATTCACGAAACCACAACCACTGAACTACCTCCACCCAATTACGACGCAAACCGCCAAGCCACCCCTCTGCCTTTCGTTCTTCTATTACCGACCCTTTGCTCTAATCAGCGCCTACGATTTCGCCTCTCAAGTACCGAGATCCGCAGTTCCGCAATTCAACCACACGAACCCAGAACACCTTCAACCATGAAAACCCACTGTGTATGGCCATTAATTCCGGCCTCACCCAGCTTCTATACCACCACCGTCAGCGTTATCTCTCTCTCTATGCGGTTCACCCAACCCCACCAAGAACCACCGCGGCAGCGTGAATCATGAATCTAGCAACCCAGTTCGTGAAAACAAACTGTGATTGAAACCTGCACAATAGTCCTGGCTCATCCATCAATTGTGACTGAAATCCGAGTGAGTCTAAGACCTTGAAAGCGAAATAAATTGTGATTGATTAGAGTTTCAAGGCTGAACTTCATACTTGATGGGCTGATTTACAGTGCTATGTGGCTTTTTGACAAAGCGGTGACTTCAGTGGCGGTTGTTGTTTCATGGTGTAATGCTTCCACTGGATTGATATGGCGAAATAAATTGTTCAACGGCATAAATATGACGTGGAAAATTGAGTAATTGGAGCTTCCTGTTGCTCATATATCAATCAGCATTTCAGAATGAAAGGGATACTTATTGTTTGAGACCATTGAGGATGCTGAAAACCAGGAAGACAAGATTGAATTTTGGAAAGATGTTAATGGTTCTCTATGAGTTGTATCAAGACGCAACCTGAGTGGATCATTTACTTGGTATGAGGATACTCCAATGATATGGAGAGAACAATACAGAGCAACTAATACTCTTTGTTTGAGAAAGAAAAAATATGAGAAATTTGACGGAGACATCAACCTCGATGTGCTACAGCGCGCTTGACCATCACGGGAGCTGGTATTGTAGTACGCAATGTGAGTTTGAAGATTCTTCGTTTTATTTTCATCAGCAACAACTGATCAATCGAACCCGGTGTGTTTCACACACTCGACCGAAAGGGAGCTTGCATTGTTCCGGACAATGTTTGCTTGGGGATTGTTCTTTCTATCTCATTCTGCACCTATCAGATTTCGTCCCCGACCTCGTGTTGGTTGTGAGCACTCTTTTCTCTCTCTTTACTTACCGTTTAGGCACATCGTACTTGCTTTAGGATTTTATTTTGACAACTTTGTCACGGTGCATAGTCGCCGTTGGCATTGCCTGTTAGAATCTTAAGGAATACTTGAGTACTTGCTTAGTTTCGGTACACACAACTTGTCACGTGCACGTAGCTTGAATTATCTCTAAATTTTATTGTAGCTATCTTCTTGTGTCGTGACTTTGAAACCTTTTAGAATCACCTCCCTCTCATTTGAATGCTGAGTCTTCTTGGTTGATCTCTAAATTCGTTGAGGACAACGAAGCGCTTAAGTGTGGGGGGAGTTTTAGCTATTTGCTACCCAAGTCCGTGTCTTGCATCGCCAGTTACAACCAAATTAGATTGTCGTATTATGAGTCATTGTAGTAGTTTTAGTCTGTATCGTGTTTTCCTTATATTGTCGTTTTGTGTTTAGATTGATGTTTAGTTGCACTTTTACTTAA
The DNA here is from genome assembly GCA_023055425.1 of Linanthus parryae. NCBI lineage: Eukaryota > Viridiplantae > Streptophyta > Magnoliopsida > Ericales > Polemoniaceae > Linanthus > Linanthus parryae. Next base: position 120,149,318 of record JALGPY010000003.1, on the reverse strand, counting down.
TTGATTCGATCCACCAAATATTGAGTCGTTAATGGAGTTGGCCCAATCATATAGAGTTAGGAAAAAATGAAAAAAAATGAGAACAATTAAAAAGTAGAAATATCATAAAAATTAAAAAAAAATTGAGAAAGGTTTATTCAGAGACGTGTAGGCTTGGTAGATTTGTGGAGATGTGATTACTTTAGGCATAGGGCATGAATTTTGACCGAGAGTGACAATTTTAACTCCCCTTAGTCGTATAGAGAGACTTTCTTTATGGGAATAACTACTTGTTTTAACTCTAAAATTGAAATTCTTAAAGCTAAAGTGTGTGTCGTTTTTCTCTGACAAGAGTTGAGCTCGGTGTTAGCTAAACAAGCCGAACGTTCATGTTGTCCGTCTTAGGTAGTCGCCAGCCCGCCTCGTAGTGGAACACAAAACAGCTGTGTGAGGATGTGTATTTGAGCACTCACTGCGTTTAGATCTTACCTTGTAGGACCACTAACTAGCCCAAATTGAACCTTGGTTTTATTGTTAGCCTCTTTGACTAGGGAGACGATTCTTCGCCTTCATCATATATCGTTAGAATTACCTTTCTAGAGCATCACGAGGGAGCAGTAGGTGAGGGGGTTCGTTGAGGGAGTGCTTCATTACATATTTTTATGAGTTCTACTGATCGCTTAGGCTTCATTTGATATCTACGAGGGGATGCGAGGGTGAGTGAGTTGGCTTGCACACTAAGGTGTGGCGGTGTTCCATGTCATTACACCACGGACACAGTAGTGGAGAGCCTAAGTGTGTGACGTCTAATCCGCACAACAATGGGGTTGGTTGTACTTAATTGGTGGAACGTGCTGGGTACCGGATTTTTTATCATCTTGGTGTAGGAGGTTCGGTTGGATTAGGTACATGTTTGAATACTTTAGAGGGGGTCATGACTACAGCCTAGTGTGGAGGTGTCGACATTTGACTACAGACATAGAGATTGGGCATTGACGACTCCACCCCCATACACGCTTTGACTTTAACTTTTTATGGCATCTTGCGCTTCATGGATTTAGGGGGAGATGAATTATTCTTGTGAAACTTATTCAGTGTTATGTTCCTTTCCTCTCCCTGACATTATTACTGCTGCTTGATTCTTGGAGGAGGACCACTCGTACATTTTTTTTTTTTATTTTACTATTGTTGTTTTATTGAGAAAAAAACGAAAGAATAAGAAAAAAAAATAGAAAGAAAAAAGAAAAAAAAAGAGAGAGAAGAAAATGAGAAGAATAAAGTTAATACATCGTGCTTATTGGAAATCGAGTGGTAGATTTCTTGTTCCGTTTGAAGATTGATTGAGTTTCGCTCACGCTTCGCTTTGATGGCCACGTGAATGACATGATACAGAGATTTGCGGGGATCGAGGGCCGGAGACGGTGAGTTTCGGGTTAAGGTTTCTATCATCATGGTGAGGGTGTGTTAGATGTGGATTTTAATGTGAGAATGTGACGCTTTAGGGCTCATTGATTCATGATTATCCTTTTTGCCCCTCAGCTTCATTATTCTAAACCGTTAGCGGAATAGGAGCTCGGACTATGAACGTGGCTTAGCCTTGGGAAGCCTCTTATTTTTTTCTGCACACACGAAGAGGTAGGTTATTCTTTATAGTAAAGCTAGGATCTCTAGAATAACTAGGGGAAATTACAAGTTGTCGAATTTAGTTGCGATTCACGACTCTTGCCTAACTTTTTCATCACTCCATGAGCAGCAGTTTATGTTATTGAGGTAGCCCGATCTCGCCAAAAGAAAAAAAAATGTTATTTCAATACTTGCATTGTTTATATTGCATTGTATAGCCATGTAGTTGCATTGTGTATAATTGAGTCGTGTCGGCTAGTAAACAGTGATTAGCTCGGGACGAGCAAAAGGTAAGTGTGGGGGTATTTGATAAATCTCTGTTAGGAGTTATTATTATAATTTATTATTACTTGTATTAGGCTTATTTCACATGATTTATATGTTATATGTGCACTAATATGTGAAATTGATGACTTACAAGCCTAAGAGTGAAAAGTTGTGTTTCTAGCTTATTTCTGCATGTTTTCTCTCATATTTGCTATGATAATTGCACGGGTAGTATATTGTTGTGTTTGTAAGGTAACATAGGTGCAATGGAGCTTACTAGAGGCTTGGATATGCTTGGAGTGGAGCTAAATGAAGAGGAGAAAAGAAGACGCAAAAGCGAAGCAAAGTTGGAAAAGTCGCAAAGGACCAGCCTGCACTATTTTCGATTCTTAGGAAAATATACAAGAAATTTTGGATCAAGGACTACACCATTTGAAAGTAGACATCCTGGGCTTTCCAAAGATATATGGTAGGCCCTAAGACGAGTCCGGATGAGAGAGTAGTGGCCCGCGCAAAATCAGCTTACAATTCTGTCTGAGAATTACAAACTAGAGGGGCTGAAGTGCAATTTCGGCTAAATTACATTAAAATTCGTCCCCAGCTGGTAAAAAACGAATAGGAAGACCTAAGAACAGGATATTCACGTACGGGAGCCATTGGAGAGCAGCTAGGAGCTTGGGGATTGCACCGATTCGCCAAAGCTTTGGCGATTTCATCGTTTGATTCTTCTCTTACCCTATCTTTATCATTCTATGGAGAATACTTGTGATTTTAGCATAATGAGTAGCTAAATTCTTTTCTAGGCACTATGGAGAGCCTAGGGTTATGACTTAGACTTATTTTCCGGATTTTGTTGATTGATTCATGCGTTTGATCCAATTAATGTTTATTATTTCTACATCTTGTATTGTGAATCCTTAAACTAAGGCTATTGACACGTGTTAGTGATGAATGGAACGACCATGTTAGATGAAGATGATGAAATAGTTGAATTCATAGCTTAATGTTACAAATTAATTGATTAGAAATCATGATCTAGGCTTAATTCTTAGCAATAAGGGAGTCGCGAACCGGAGTTGTTAGTGAACTAGGTGGGTGCTCGACAGAGACTTAACCTGGTTACGAATAAGATCATGTTTTTATTCCCGAATCATTGAGACCGATAGGTGAGATGAATAGGAGTAGTCATGTGTGGGTAGATTTGGTTGAACTGGTTAGGTGAGTGAATTGGTGGACCGACATGACCGGTGAAAGAAGTTGATTAGCCAGCTAGATTGTAACGGTAGATGGAGGTGGACCGACATGACCCAAAGTAAACTGTTACGTAAAATTACATGAGATCAACAGAATATTGTAAGTGCTATTACCCGACATAATCAGTTAGTGTGTGATGTGTTTCAATACGAATTCCGGAACTGTCTAAAGACCCTAGGTGATTCATAGATCGTCTACTTTTCTCCATAATTTGATTAAATTCTTTTAATTGGAAAATACAAAAGTATTGTCTCTACATACATTTTATTTAGTCCCTTTTTTGTGGGAGACGCCGTCTATCATATCAAACCATTCCTCCTTTGTTATTTAAGTGCTTTAAAATAATCTTTAGTTAGATAGTCACGACTTATCTCTGTGGGTTCGACAATTCGGAGTCTTAAAAATACTCCACTTTTACTACTTGACCGTGCACTTGCGTAACACACGCTAGTAATTCGTGTCAAGTTTTTGGCGCCGTTGCCAGGGATAACGGTTGATTATTTGGCTTAAAATTAGTTTAAAGTATTTTTTAATTTTTTTTTGTTTGTTCAATTTTTTTATTGTCTCATAGGTATCTTTTGAGTTTAGTTTCCTCAGGAACACATGGAGATTGGGATACAATAAGCATGGAGGATGAAGAAGATTGTGGTTTTGTAAGCATATTTGAAGCATGCGACCTTGCGGACGAGCAACTCATAAAGGAGGGCTATGTGGATAGAATTAGAAGCAGGGTAGCCATGGAGCTACAGCGATATGAATTTTTTCCTACGGACCCAACCCCTCCAGATAACTTGGTGTGGGTTCTTGGTTGGATGCTTGAGGAGATGATTCCCAATGTGGGAGAATGGCGAAAACGGACAACAAGAATGGGGATGGAGGCAAAAAAATTTGAAGCAAGGCTTGAATATATTTATACTGGGGTCACTCTCCATTCTGATGAAGAATGTGCTCCAAATTTTCCGAACGCGGATGAAGATCATGATGAGCTGGTATGTATCCCAAGTTGTCCAAACATCGATTTATGGCTTGAATCGAATATGAGGAAGAAGCATGACGTAATTTTTGAAGAGATTGAAAGTCTAATTCGTGGAATCAATTTTGACGAGCTTGACTCTCCTACTACGAATTTGATGAATCATCTCACGTGTGGGATCAACGAAGATGAAGAAGATGTCAAGGAAGAACTTATTGATGATTTTGTTGGTTCATATGAAGGAGATGAAGGCCTTCTTAACAAGAAGAAACTCGAGGAGGATTTGGTCTTCGACACTTCACAAGACATGGTACCTGAGATTGACGACGAAGACTTCTTGCTCACGGTTCTTAAAAATTGGAAAAGGAAGAAAAAGAGCAAACATGGTGTGGTAGTCGTGGACACTTTACAACCATTTGCACGATGCACTGTCATTGTGAGAATTTATTCAAATTCTCTTGAGAAGAAATTAGAAGAACCAAAATGGTGGAAGAAGAAAAAGTGGAAGGAAAAACAAGAAGAAGAAGAAGAAGGGGTTGAAAGTTGAAACTGTTGTCCGAGCTGAATTTGAAAGCAGTGTTTGTGTTTCTGCTGCCTGCAATCACGGGTTGATAGTTGAGACTACAGACATGTCAATTCAGTTTAACTACAAAAACCACCCCTATCTTTTCTGAAACTACCCCCACATAACTTCTTCTTCTTCCCCGCCGTCCCTCTCTGTGTGTGCTCTGCTCACAACCCGACACACAGACCCATGAACTCCGACCAGAAACCAACCAGACCTTCCTCCTTCTTCGACGCCACCCCGGACATAGCCACCAGTGGCCTCTGATCCAATCGCAACCCTCCTGAATCACCGCCGTTACCCACGACTAAGACCCTCCTACAATTCACGAAACCACAGCCACCGAACTACCTCCACCCAATTCCGACGCAAACCGCCAAGCCACTTCTCTGCCTTTGGTTCTTCTATTACCGACCCTTTGCTCTAATCAGCGCCTACGATTTCGCCTCTCAAGTACCGAGATCCGCAGTTCCGCAATTCAACCACACGAACCCAGAACACCTTCAACCCTGAAAACCCACCGTGTATGGCCATTAATTCCGGCCTCACCCAGCTTCTATACCCACACCGTGAGCGTTATCTCTCTCTCTCTCTCTCTGCGCTTCACCCAACCCCACCAAGAACCACAACGGCAGCGTGAATCATGAATCTAGCAACCCAGTTCGTGAAAACAAACTGTGATTGAAACCTGCACAACAGTCCTGGATCATCCATCAATTCTGACTGAAATCCGAGTGAGTCTAAGACCTTGAAAGCGAAATAAATTGTGATTGATCAGAGTTTCAAGACCGAACTTCATACTTGATGGGCTGATTTACAGTGCTATGTGGCTTTTTGACAAAGCGGTGACTTCAGTGGTGGTTGTTGTTTCATGGTGTAATGCTTCCACTGGACTGATATGGCGAAATAAATTGTTCAACGGCATAAATATGACATGGAAAATTGAGTAATTGGAGATTCCTGTTGCTCATGTCGCAATCAATATTTCAGAATGGAAGGGATACTTATTGTTTGAGACCATTGAGGATGTTGAAAACCAGGAAGACAAGATTGAATTTTGGAAAGATGTTTATGGTTCTCTATGAGTTGTATCAAGAAGCAACCTGAGTTGATCGTTAACTTGGTATGAGGATACTCCAATGATATGGAGAGAATAATAAAGAGCAACTAATACTCTTTTGAGAAAGAAAAAATATGAGAAATTTGACGGAGACATCAACCCCGATGTGCTACCGCGCGCATGACCATCACGGGAGCTGGTATTGTAGTACGCAAAGTGAGTTCGGGGATTCTTCGTTTTCTTTTCATCAGCAGCAACTGATCAATCGACCCCGGTGTGTTTCACACACTCGACCGAAAGGGAGCTTGCATTGTTCCGGACAATGTTTGCTTGGGGATTGTTCTTTCTATCTCATTCTGCACCTATCAGATTTCGTCCCCGACCTCGTGTCGGTTGTGAGCACTCTTTTCTCTCTCTTTACTTACCATTTAGGCACATCGTACTTGCTTTAGGATTTTATTTTGACAACTTGGTCACGGTGCATAGTCGCCGTTGGGATTACCTGTTAGAATCTTAAGGAATACTTGAGTACTTGCTTAATTTCGGTACACACAACTTGTCACATGCACGTAGCTTGAATTATCTCTAAATTTTATTGTAGCTATCTTCTTGTGTCGTGACTTTGACTCCTTGTAGAATCACCTCCCTCTCATTTGAATGCTGAGTCTTCTTGGTTGATCTCTAAATTCGTTAAGGACAACGAAGCGCGTAAGTGTGGCGGGATTTTCAGCTATTTTCTAGCCAAGTACGTGTCTTGCATCGCCAGTTACATTCAAATTAGATTGTCGTATTGTGAGTCATTGTAGTAGTTTTAGTCTGTATCGTGTTTTCCTTATATTGTCGTTTTGTGTTTAGATTGATGTTTAGTTGCACTTTTACTTAATTAAGTCTACCCACCAAAAATTGAGTCGTTAATGGAGTCGGCCCTATCATATAGAGTTAGGAAAAAAATGAAAAAAAAAATGAGAACAATTAAAAAGTAGAAATATCATAAAAATTAAAAAAAAAAAGTTGAGAAAGGGCTATTCAGAGACGTGTAGGCTTGGTAGATTTGTGGAGATGTGAACACTTTAGGCATAGGGCATGAATTTTGACCGAGAGTGACAATTTTAACTCCCCTTAGTCATATAGAGAGACTTTCTTTACGGGAATGCCTACTTTTTTTTAACTCTAAAATTGAAATTCTAAAAGCTAAAGTGTGTGTCGTTTTTCTCCGACAAGAGTTGAGCTCGGTGTTAGCTAAGCAAGACGAACGTTCATGTAGTCCGTCTTAGGTAGTCGCCAGCCCGCCTCGTAGTGGCACATAAAACAGCTGTGCGAGGATGTGTATTAGAGCACTCACTGCTTTTAGATAGAGATAGAGATGAGGGTGAGGGTGAGATCAGAGAGAGATGGACGGGAATAGGAGCGACTGGCTTGTGTCTGCAGAAGAGGAAGGAGGAGAAGGAGGTAATAGGGGATGTGGAAGGAGAAGAGGAGTGAATGGGTTGAGGAAAACAAGAAAAATGTACTGTCAGCGGGTAGAGTGTAGGTGTATAGGTATAAATTATGTATTATACAAAGTATAGTATAGTAATGTGTATGATTTATTTTACGTAAAATATACATACGTATTGTTTAGTGTAAGTCAACCTCCCAACTTTTAAACACGCGAAGAACACGGAGAAGATGAGGGTGAGGGTGAGATCAGAGAGAGATGGACGGGAATAGGAGCGACTGGCATGTGTCTGCAGAAGAGGAAGGAGGAGAAGGAGGTAATAGGGGATGTGGAAGGAGAAGAGGAGTGAATGGGTTGAGGAAAACAAGAAAAATGTACTGTCAGCGGGTAGAGTGTAGGTGTATAGGTATAAATTATGTATTATACAAAGTATAGTATAGTAATGTGTATGATTTATTTTACGTAAAATATACATACGTATTGTATAGTGTAAGTCAACCTCCCAACTTTTAAACACGCGAAGAACACGGAGAACAGTATTAAGAACAATATGTAGAAGATGGAAGAGAGATCTTTACTAGATGGAAGAGAGTAGTACAAGTATTGGATTCTTTGGTCTAAGGCCTCGTCCAAAATAGGGGTGCAACTTGGACGGGCTGAACCCGACCAACCCGAACCTAACCCGGACTAAAGTCGGGCTTGGGCACATGTTTTGAGTAACTTGGACGGGCTCGGGCCAAAATTCTCAACCCGAATTGCAATTAGGGTCGGGCTTGGGTACGGATATTAAACGATGGGTTAACCCGAATTGGGAGTTGTATACTCATTACCTATAAATGTTATATTTTAAGAGCATTATATAGCATATTTATCAAGAATTTATTATTTTTCTATTAATTATTAGTGATATTTTTAATTATGTTTCATGTTCAAAACTAGTATATTTTTTCCACATAATATTTAGTATTCTCTTGTATAAAGAGATAATTTTTTAATTCACTATAACTATATATAGTCATTGTCTTTTAGCCTTAAATAACAAAAAAGTTGAAGTGTCCACAATTGGTATCTATTTTTATATGTAGGCTATTAACTTAGCTTTAAGGGAACAATTTTAATTGAGCTGAGTGTGATAATAATGTAAAATTATTTAGTTGAATGGGCTAGCCCAAATTCAACCCGAACCCGAATTGGGTTGTTTGAATTTGGGCTTGGACGAGTTGCCGATGCACCTAACCCGGGCTGGGCTGGGCTTGGCCAACCCTGACAGAATTTGGGTTTGGACCTGGAGAAGGGCGTCAACCCGCCCAGCTCCAGTTACAGTCCCAAATATATACAAGTCCCTGTCCATGTCTACAATGTATATCTGTTTCAACCAACGGTGGGGATCGAAATGTCTTGGGCCATGGGCGAGGGCATTTTCCTCTCTTTTCCTACAGTTACAATCTTACACTTTCTACATTGTTCTAGAATATTCTATGTAAAGTACAATAATTCCCTTCTAGAACCCACACTCGGGTTGTTATCCTGTAGATCGGCTGCATATTTTATGAATCGAACGATGGTCACGAGCTAAGAGCCATGAGCCACGCAGATTGGTGCACCCAAATGCTCGATCGAATTTTGGAGGTGAGTGTAAGATCTAAACATTTGGTGATCACTAAATGCGGCCGCTATACCTCTTCAGTGCTGCTCGTTACCCCATAAATTCGTCGACGTCCTCCTCAATCATACATCGTCAATTCGGACAGTGTATCTCCTCACTTGTATCTTCACCCGTTGTCCTCTTTCACTCTTCCACCCAAGCACCCCACATTTTTGGGTGTCCCAATCGCATGGTCTTCTTTGTTTCTAGCATGGCTCTCACCTCCTTTCCGCAAAGATGAGTTCCTAGTCCACAAGGTGTCTTGCCCCTTGTGGATTCCCGATATGGCCTTCCATATATCCTCTTGAGTACCTCATGCCATTTTCAAGCCAACCTGAGTTGTCATAGAAACCACACCTCCCCGTCCTTATGGTGGTGGCTCTCCCCGCATAAGCCATTAGTTTCAAGTATCACCATTGGGTCATCATTGTGCCTCGAAATTAAATGCTTTTTTCCCTTCATGGCATCGAACGGACTTACCCATTTCCTTGGAATTCCATGTTTCCTCCTTCACCTCTTTGTTAACCATCGTAGTGCTGATCCCATGTTTCGCCTTCATAGTTTTCAAAGATTTTTTCAAGTCCCTTTGTTGTTTCTGCTCCACCTACCCCCTTGGTGCATCAAAAACATTTTCCGCAAACCATGTCTTTTTCCCGAAGCCATGCCCGATCATCTTCCTTAGTGGAAACCTCTTCGTTGGCACCATGTATTCACTCCCCTCAATATCCCTCCTCGAATAATTTGGAATTTTTGCTCGTGCATATTCGATTCCTAGTTCCTACAATATTCTCTCAATAAGAGTGCTAACAACATTCCAACATTCCATTTTTTAAGGTATCAATGGGACACCGTGGGGGCATCATCTCCCATAATGCACATGGTTTTGAGTGGAAGCATTGGGACCGCCCATTTGACACGAATTACTAGCGCGTGTTACGCAAGTGCACGGTCAAGTAGTAAAAGTTGAGTATTTTTAGGACTCCGAATTGTCGAACCCACAGGGATAAGTCGTGACTATCTAACTAAAGATTATTTTAAGGAACTTAAATACCAAAGGAGGAATGGTTTGATATGATAGACGGCGTCGCCCACAAACAAGTGACTACATAAAATGAATGTAGAGACAAAATTTTTGTATTTTCCAATTAAAATAATTTAATCAAATTATGGAGAAAACTAGGCGATCTATGAATCACCTAGGGTCTTTAGACAGTTCCGGAATTCGTATTGAAACACATCACGCACTAACTGATTATGCCGGGTAATAGCACTTACAATCGTCTGTCCATCTTATGTAATTTTACGTAACAATTTACTTTGGGTCCTGTCGGTCCACCTCCATCTACCGTGACGTTCTAGCTGGCTAATCAATTTCGTTCACCGGGTCCTGTCGATCCACCGATTCACTCACCTAACTAGTTCAAACGAATCTACCCACACATGACAACTCCTATTCATCTCGCCTATCGGTCTCAATGATTCGGGAATAAAAACATGATCTTATTCGTAACCGGGTTAAGTCTCTGTCGAGCACCCACCTAGTTCACTAACAACTCCGGTTCGCGACTCCCTTGTTCCTAAGAATTAAGCCTAGGTCATGATTTCTAACCAATTTGTTTGTAACATTAAGCTATGAATTCAACTAGTTCATCATCTTCATCTAACATGGTCGTTCCATTCACCACTAACACGTGTCAATAGCCTTAGTTTAAGGATTCACAATACAAGATGAAGAATAATAAACATTAATTGGATCAAACGCATGAATCAATCAACAAAATCCGTAAAATAAGTCTAATTCATAACCCTAGGCTCTCCATAGAGCCTAGCAAAGAATTTAGGTACTCATTGTTATGCTAAAATCACAAATATTCTTTATAGAATGATAAAGTGAGGGTAAGAGAAGAATCAAACGATGAAATCGCCAAAGCTGTGGCGAATCCGTGCAATCTCCAAGCTCCTAGCTGCTCTCCAATGGCTCCCGTACGTGAATCTCCTGTTCTTAGGTCTTCCCATTCGTTTTTTACCAGATGTGGACGAATTTTAATGTAATTTAGCTGAAATTGCACTTCAGCCCCTCTAGTTTGTAATTCTCAGACATAATTGTAAGCTGATCATGCGCGGGCCACTACTCTCTCATCCGGACTCGTATTAGGGCCTACCATATATCGTTGAAAGCCCTGGATGTCAAATTTCAAATGGAGAAGGCCTTTCTCCAAAATTTCTTATAGATTTTCCTGAGCATCGAAAAAAGTGCAGGCTGGCCCTGTGCGACTTTTTCCAAGTTTGCTTCGTTTTTGCGTCTTCTTTTCTCCTTTTCATCTAGCTCGACTCCAAGAATCTCCAAGCCTCTCATAAGATCCATTGCAACTATTTGACCTGAGAATCACAACAATATACTAACCGTGCAATTATCATCGCAAATATGATAGAAAACATGCACAAATAAGCTAGAAACACAACTTTTCACTCTTAGGCTTGTTTGTCATCAATTTCACATATTAGTGCACATGTAACATATAAATCATGTGAAATAATCCTAATACAAGTAATAATAAAGTATAATAATAACTCCTAACAGAGAGTTATCTATTAGAGCACTCACTTACCTTTTGCTCGTCCCGAGCAAATCACTGTTTACTAGCCGACACGACTCAATTATACACAATGCAACTACATGGCTATACAATGCAATATAAACAATGCAAGTACTGAAATAACATTTTTTTTCTTTTGGTGAGATTGGGCAAACTCAATAACATAGACCGCTGCTCATGGAGTGATGAAAAAGTTAGGAAAGAGGCGTGAATCGCAACTAAATTCGACAACTAGTAATTTCCCCTAGTTAGTCTAGAGATCCTAGATTTACTATAAAGAATAACCTACCTCTTTGTGTGTGTTGAAAAAAATAAGAGGCTACCCAAGGCTAAGCCCCTTCATAGTCCGAGATCCTATGAAGAATAACCTACCTCTTTGTGTGTGTTGAAAAAAATAAGAGGCTACCCAAGGCTAAGCCCCTTCATAGGAGCGACTGGCTCTTCTCCTTCCACATCCCCTATTACCTCCTTCTCCTCCTTCCTCTTCTGCAGACACAAGCCAGTCGCTCCTATTCCCGTCCATCTCTCTCTGATCTCACCCTCACCCTCATCTCTATCTCTGCCTACCAGAGCAGAAGCAGCAGCGGGCAACAGTAGCAGCAGCCAACAGTCATTGCTGCCGTCGGGAACCACCAAGAAGTGCCACCACCATTGCCCATCTCTCCCCCTTTCCCATGCTCTCTCCCCCTCCCCCCTCTCTGCATTTCTCGAAAGAGTCAGCAACAGCACCCGAAGTAGTAGCAGGAGCATTAGTGAAGCCAAGAACCGCCGCCGCCGTTCCACCATTTTTCCGGCGAGAGCTTCAGCCAACTAAACGAAGGCCACCCACGTCCCTCGCAATCTCTGTCTCTCCAGCCTCCAGTGGACTCAACTAGGACTAAGGAGGCCTCAGACGAGACCAAGAACCAACGGAGAAGCTCCCGTCGATTTCCAACTCCGGCGACATTTTCGGCGTCATGACCCTCTCTGTGTCTTGAATGTTTCTCGCGAATTTTGGCGTGGGTAACTTCTAAATCTTCCTCTAAGTCATTTTATGTAATCGAAATCCTGTTTTTATAGCTTAAAATCGTGTTTTGATCGGGTGAGATTGATGAAGTACGGTGGGTCAATGTATTTTAAATAAAGTGTAATTTCATTAAGCTTGGGGGGTATAAAGTGTCTTTTACCTATAATGTATTTAGTTGGTTTGGGGGGGGGGGTGAATTATTTAAGTACTTTTAAGGTAGGGGTTAGCAATAGATTATGTTTTCATAATTATGATTATATGTTTATTTTTATGAAAATTACCAATTATATTTCAAATAAATAAATAAATGCTTTGTAATAAGAAAAGTTTATAATAAATTAGTATAATAAATCTTTTCTTTAAAAAGAAGCTAATAGAAGTATTTGTGTACGTATGTATGTATGTATGTATGTATGTATGTATGTATGTATGTATGTATGTATGTAAGTGAGGAAAATAATATTGTTTTAATAAACCGTTAATTGTCACTTTAGTTTATTTGAATGAATAGTGAGTTTCAAGTCTTTTTAGCAACAAACATAATGATTTTAATTGAATGTTGTGTAAATGGTCCTGTAAAATAACTCATTACAATTACTATATTCTTTTAATTGATAGAATTATATTTTCTTACTAGTAATTGTAATTATAATTATAATTAAATAATTTAAATATTGTTTGCTTATCTTAATAATCATTTATAGTATTGTTTCACTTATGTAATATCTAACTTATTTGAGAAATGCTACATTATGTCTATTTATAAGTATACGACTAGAAATGGGAAATGTTAGGGTTAGACTTAGTCTTATGACCTAGAGGAGCATTCAAGTATTCATTTAGAACTATCACTGTTGTGACTAGAGATCTGTAAATTGTAGGCGACAGATTCGTAGACTTAGGCAACGTTGACTTCCCATAAAGACTACTTCGAGCTAATCGTTGTTTCTACTTGAGGTGAGTACACATGTTTAGCCTTGCGTGCGTAGCTCTTTTCGTGTCAAATTGTGAATCTATATATACTATTTGAGAATGTTTTCTTCAGCTTTGCCTGAGGAATTGACGTAAAGTTATTTTATTTATTTATTTATTACATTTTTAATTAGAATTATAGTAACAGTCCCATAATTAGAATACATAAAAAAAAGTAATGTATTGATGTCACAAATTAAACTTTAATGGCAATCGAAATAGAAATAAGTTTCTCAATATAATAAGGAAATGTTACCTTCCAAAAAGAATTGTTTAATATATTAGTTGACTTATCATATACATAAATCATATAATTTAATTTGAAACCAATTATGTGAAATTTCAAGAAAATTTACTCATAAATATTTAAAAACAAAAATTAATGTATTAATGTCACAAATCAAACTTGAATGACATCCGAAATAGAAATAAATATGAGATCCATAAAATAGGGAATTGTTACCACTTAAAAAGAAAAACATGTTGACGGTATATTAGTTCTCATATTAAGAAATTATAAAATTCATTTTGAAACCAGATTATGTGAAAATTCAAGAAAATTTACTCTTAAATATTAAAAATGACAAATTCTAATTAGTTTATTTTTCAAGTTATTTATATTTATATACCTAATAAATAGTATGTCTCTCTAAAAAAATAGTATGTCAAATGATGTAGAAAATAGAACGGTGTCACGATAAGTGATTTGCCCACATGTAAGTTTCGGATATTTTTACTTTTTGAGTTTTGAATTTTCTTGGTTAAGGTAGGTGGAAAATACAATTGCTGGAAAATTTAAATTGAAGACATGGTGCATTAATAACTGATTTGGTCCATCATAGGATTGGATTAAAACTTCAAAGTCCATCAATGGTAATAGAGATTACAAGATTTTATTTCTCGAAAGTCCAACGTTTCTGAATGATTTCTGTTGAACAACGAGTCAAAGATTTATGAAAAAAAATAAGAAACTTTCTATGGATAAGGTATGATTTTTATGTAATTTAAATGATAATAAATCATTCGATATGAATTTACCTCACTGAAACTAATTTTCCTCTTATTCATTATGCTTGATTTTCACTAACCGATTAGCCTATAAATCAAGTAAATCATACATCTCTTCAACATATTCATCCAATCATAGCAGAAGACAATACTTTTGTTTTTCATTATAGACAATATTGATCTCTCATTGGGGTTAGTTTCTTTGTTTGTTAGGTTTTTTTGTGCTTTTTTTTTATTTATCCTCGCTTATAGGTGTTAGTTTGCAAAAATGTGTTATTCTACAAAATTTGAAATCAGCTCAAATATTGATGGTCAATTGAGTTACAAATATATATATATATATATATATATATATATATATATATATGTTACACGATGCACAAGGTCTAACATTTCTACTATTCAGTAAATCAAATTGGAAAATATTAGTTTGTAATTAGAGGTTGTTTATCTTCCGTTCTCTCTTATCGGTTCTTTATTTCATTCTTTCTTTAACTAACATTTGTTTTGAATTTTGGAAAACTTGAAACACATTGACGTCATTGACTGACATTGACGTCATATCCATCCACCATGCAACAAAGCACATAATACAGTTAAAACTAATTTTTAACGCGCTTGTTCAGTTTTAGTTTGAAATTAGGCAACTAGGGTCCAAATTGTCCAAGGGATTCACCATCCACCATGGCCGAACCACCCAAGGACCAAGGCAAGGCCTTGGGGCGGTCGGTCGAGCCTCACGCGCGGCTAGGCCGCACGCTAGGCCGGCCCAACCCTTGACCGATCCTTGCTTGGGCGGCAAGGCAAAGGGGGGCGGTCCTATTGGGGTCGTTCCTTCTTTATGGAATTGTTTCGAAAAAAATTCCTTCCCTTGTTGCCCAAACTTAGTTGTTTCCAAATTTGAAAAACCCCTTTTCCAAATGTGTGCCCAAACCCTAATTTCTAGATTCAAAATTACTCACATCCTTTGAGATCAAACTCACCAATTTATACATCCAATGTTAAATTAGATCTTATTTGTCTTGAATCAAATTCAATTTTCATCTACTATGCCAATTAATTTCAGTTTCGCGTAATATCAATACAACGGTGTATAAACTGAAATCGTAACACATAAAATCATGTTATGCGCTACGACCTGTGGCTCTGATACCGCTGTTGGGTTTTGACGTAGGCAATGTTGGGTTTTGACGTAGGTAACGCAGCGGAATAACAAAAATTAATCCTACTCAAAGCCCACCAAGGATCACAGGAAGAGATATCATAACATGATTAGGGTCATAGAAGATGTGTACCTTTTGATTTGTGAGATCACACGAAGAATGATGTCCTCGTCTCTACGGTTGATCCACGTCTAGAGGTGAGATCTAGATTCTTCCTTCAAACAAGTGCTAGCTTGAACCCGGAGGAAGAGGGAAGAAGATCAAAGCAACAAAAGGAACCAAGGAGGCTCGGCCCTCCTTGTGCCGTCGGGTAGAGGGGGCGGACGGGGCTAGGCTTCGGCCTAGCTCTTGTCTTGCTCTCTCTTTTGCTCTCTCCCACTCCTTATGTTATGTCTAATAACAATCTTATGGGAAATAAGCTAGATCCTCTTATATATATACTCCAACAACTCCTTGTTGTTTCCATATTAGAGTTTTCTTGTTCTAGTAGGACTAGAACTATTCCCTTCCTTGCAAATTAGTCCTACTAAGTTTGCAAGGTGTTGCACAATGATCCTTCTATTAATTAATCTATATTAATTAATCCCAAATCTAGCTCTACTCTATTTGACGTGTGACCCCATAGGTTTCTATATAGTTGGTAGTAACTATTACTAACATGGAGCGGTGTCTAGCAACACATCCATGCCACCCAACCCATAGAAATAGTCTGTGATCCCGACAAACCTTTGTGCCCAAATATGTCATATTGCATTATCCCTTTGTCTCCATATCCGGATTGGACACGAGACATAAATAGTCACACTCGTATATCCAATCCATAGTTCCTCGATCCTGGGAATATGCTTATACTTGCAGATAACATTAATATCTCTATATTAATTTATCTGAGTCTGGCCAGACATTCAATAAGCCTCATCCCTCGAGTGGCCGTGGATATTTACCCCCATTATGTGGGAGGGACAAATCCTATCTACATCACTACGATCTCTAAGCTTGCTTCCTATCACGCCCGATAGCCACCTTTATGATTACCCAGTTACGGTGTAACGTTTGATAACATCAAAGCGCAATATTTCACAACTAGAGTATCTAGTGACTTCAAGTCCAAGGATTGCAATAATATTAGCACTACGAAAAGCGATTGTGACTTCACATAATCTAATGTATCCTTTTCGTCGTGGGTCAATCCAGTATGCCATTACTCCTAATGCATACCCATGTGTTTAGACTTGATATCTCCATATCAATCTATCCACATACTAGTCTATATTTGATTTTCCTATTAATAAATATAATGGACTAGGGATATTTAAGATAAATAACACATTTTATCTAAGGACTTCGTTATATTAAATATCGCCATAAATAATAAATGAATATTCTAGCCAAAACATTGTTCATACTAAATCTACGATTGCCTCTAGGGAATCTATTCCAACAGTCTCCCACTTGGACTAGAGCCAATCTGGCGCATCTCGTATGCCTACAGATCTGGTGTGCCCTTCATGCTTTCGCTGCGCAAGAGGTTTCGTGAGCGGATCTAACACGTTGTCATCCGTCGGAATCTTGCACATCTTCACATCTCCTGGATCGATCATATCACGAATAAGATGGAATCTCCTAAGTACATGCTTTGACTTTTGGTGCGATCTTGGTTCCTTCGCCTGTGCGATTGCCCCAGAGTTGTCACAGTACAACTCTATGGGATCCACTATGCTAGGGACCACACCGAGCTCAGCGACAAACTTATTTATCCATACTGCCTCTTTCGCCGCTTCCGCAATAGCAATGTACTCAGCTTCTGTTGTAGAATCAGCAACTGTGCCTTGCTTGGAACTCTTCCAGCTTACAGCTCCTCCATTCAGGCAAAACACGTATCCAGACTGCGATCTGTAATCATCCTTGTCGGTTTGGAAGCTTGCGTCAGTGTAACCCTTTACACTTAGCTCTTCCATACCGCCAAATATCAAGAATACATCCATAGTTCTTCTCAAGTACTTTAGGATGTTCTTGACAGCAATCCAGTGACTCTCACCCGGATTGGACTGGTATCTGCTCACCATACTCAATGCATATGTTACGTCTGGTCTGGTACATAGCATGGCGTACATGATGGATCCTATGGCCGAAGCATAGGGTATCCTGCTCATGCGGTCCTTCTCCATCTCATTGGGGGGACAGTCATTCTTGGAAAGAGTGACTCCATGTGACATGGGCAAGAATCCCTTCTTGGAATCTTGCATGTTGAACCTCTTCAACACCTTGTCAATATATGTACTCTGACTCAGGCCAAGCAACCTTTTAGATCTATCTCTATAGATCTTTATACCCAGTATATAGGCTGCGTCTCCTAAGTCTTTCATCGCAAAGCACTTTCCTAGCCAATCTTTAACAGATTGCAGAGTAGGAATATCATTGCCAATGATTAGTATGTCATCTACATACAAGACCAGAAATACTATGGAGCTCCCACTAACCTTCTTGTAAACACAAGGCTCATCTTCGTTCTTGATGAAGCCAAACTCTTTGACCGCGTCATCAAAACGTCGATTCCAGCTCCTAGAAGCTTGCTTTAATCCATAAATGGACCTTTGCAGCTTACAGACTTTATTGGCATTCTCTGGATCCTCAAAACCCTCTGGTTGTGTCATGTACACATCCTCAAGGAGGTTCCCATAAAGGAACGCTGTTTTGACATCCATTTGCCAAATTTCATAGTCGTAGTATGCTGCAATAGCAAGTAAGATTCGAATGGATTTAGTCATGGCGACCGGTGAAAAGGTTTCATCATAGTCAATACCATGAATTTGTCTATAACCTTTGGCCACCAATCGGCCCTTATAGGCAACTACTTTGCCATCCATGTCGGTCTTCTTCTTGAAGACCCACTTGCACCCTATGGGTCGAGCCCCTTCGGGTGGTTCCACCAAAGTCCATACTTTGTTGGTGTACATGGAATCCATTTCGGATCTCATGGCTTCTAGCCACTTCTTAGAGTCTGGGCCACTCATGGCTTCTCCATAGGTTGCAGGCTCATCTTCCATGAGTGGTACGTCATCGGGCTCAGTCACGAGAAGTCCATACCTCTCTGGCTCATGACGCACTCTTCCTGATCTACGGAGTTCCTGTGTTACCTGAACAGGTTCTTCCACAACTTCTTGTGGTTCCTGTTCATGTTCCATTGTCGGTTCAGTGGTTTGTGGTTCATGAAATTATTCAAGTTCTACAACCCTCCCACTTGCTTCTTTAGAGACTAATTCTCTTTCTAGAAACACGCCGGTCCGAGCAACGAATACTTTGTTCTCGGTAGGGTTATAGAAGTAATATCCTTTAGTCTCTTTAGGATACCCCACAAACTTACACTTATCCGCTTTAGGCCCAAGCTTGTCTGTTTGTAAACGCTTTACATAGACGTCGCAGCCCCAAATCTTCATAAACGACACTATGGGACGCTTCCCAGTCCATATCTCATATGGCGTCTTCATGACTGATTTGGATGGAACACGGTTAATGGTAAAAGCTGCCGTCATTAGGGCATGTCCCCAAAAGGATATCGGAAGATCTGTTTGAGACATCATAGATCGCACCATATCTAATAGAGTGCGATTCCTCCTCTCAGATACACCATTCCATTGTGGTGTTCCGGGTGGAGTGAGCTGGGATACTATCCCACACTCTCTAAGATACTCATCAAACTCTTGGCTTAAGTATTCTCCCCCACGATCCGATCGTAGAGCTTTAATACTCTTGCCAAGTTGCTTCTCTACTTCATTCTTGAATTCCTTGAACAATTCAAAGGATTCAGTTTTGGCCTTCATAAGGTATACAAATCCATATCTACTGAAATCATCAGTAAATGTGACGAAGTAGGTATAACCACCTCTGGCAGGTGTGGGGAATGGTCCGCATACATCAGTATGTATGAGTGCCAATAACTCACTAGTCCACTCGCCTTTCTTATTGAAGGGGACTTTTTCATTTTTCCTAATAAACAAGATTCACATGTCTCATATGATTCCAAATCAAATGAGTCCAGAAGTCCATCCTTATGGAGTCTAGATATGCGTTTCTCATTTATATGGCCTAAACGACAGTGCCATAGATATGTAGGATTTAAATCGTTAGTTTTAATCCTTTTAGTATTTATGTTATAGATTGGATTATTTAGATCAAGGATATACAATCCATTAGACAAATGCGCACTACAATAGTGCATACTATCAAAATAAATGGAGCAACACTTGTCCTTTATTGAAATAGAAAAACCTTTCTCGTCCAAACAAGAAACGGAAATAATGTTTCTGCTCATAGCAGGCACATAAAAGCAATTGTCTAATTCTAAAATAAGTCCAGAAGGCAAAGATAGCTCATAAACGCCTACAGCTAATGCAGCAACCTTTGCTCCATTCCCGACGCGCAAGTCTATCTCCCCTTTTCGCAATCTTCTACTTCTTTTCAAATCCTGCACATTACGAAAAATGTGAGAACCACATCCGGTATCCAATACCCAGGATGATAAAATAGAAAGATTGACGTCTATAACATAAATACCTGGTGGTGGTGGAATCACTATTCCAAGATTCTTATCCTCCAGATATTTAGGGCGGTTCCTCCTCCAGTGACCCGGCTGGCTGCAGTAGTGACATTCACCTTTAGTCACGCCTCCACTAGGCTTTAGGGCTTCCTTGGATTTCGCAACTTTCTTGCGTTTTCCTTTTGAAGTAGATGCAACTGACTTGCCCTTCTTCTTGTGTACCATCATTATGGCTTTGCCCTTGCCTTTATTGATGCTTTGCTCAGCTGTCTTTAGCAAGTTCAATAGGTCTGGCAAAGACTTGTTGATCTCATTCATATTATAGTTCATAGTGAACTGATTATAACTGTCAGGCAACGATTGCAAGACGAGATCAGTCGCCAAGTCCTGCCCGAGTGGGAACCCCAGCCTCTCAAGGTTCTCTATGTACCCGATCATTCGGAGTATATGAGGGCCTACTGGATTCCCCTCTGCAAGACTGCTTTTGAACAATGCTTTAGACACCTCATAGCGCTCATGCCTTGCCTGTTCCTGAAACAATTGTTTCAAGTGTCTGATCATATCATCGGCTTCCATGTTCTCGTGTTGCTTCTGAAGCTCACCAGTCATGGTGCAAAGCATGAGGCAAGTCACGTCATTAGAATCATCAATATGTTTCTGACGTGCCCTTACTTCCGCTAGTAGAGAATCATCTTGTGGTGGGTCTGGAATTTGGGTTTCCAGGACGTACAGCTTCTTTTCTTGCTTGAGGACAATCCTCAAGTTTCTGTACCAGTCAAGGAAATTTGTTCCAGAAAATTTATCCTTCTCAAGGACAGATCGTAGGGATGAACTCGATGCGTTGTTGTTTGCCATTTGGAATTCTACAAAACGAGAAATATGCAATTTAGTATTTTGAACAATTTGACTATATTTAACAATGGCTAGATCATTAAATATAGCTCACACTATTTTTCTTCGGATTAATAGCCCTCACTATTAAAGCGAAAAATATCTTTATACTTTCTAGTGGGTCCAAGATCCCTTTTTCACTTCTTCTTGAGCTTGCTTTGGCAAGTCACCCAAGAATTGGTTATTTAGGTAGGAACCATTCCAATTGCATCCCATGCAACTCTTGGTCCAATTAGGTGAATAAATTCATTTTATTCTTTATCCAATGGATAACGCCTAATTGTCATGCCTCTAAGCTCATCAATCTAATTGACTCTTGCCTAGTTGCGTCCAACCTCTTGCTTTCAACATACACGCATTACTAGCTTGCGTCGTCCGCAACACATCATGAAAAATTAAAATCGCCTTGCTTTGGCAAGCCCGAATTTTAATAGGCCATGATCATGAAGGGTGTTTTGGCAAGAGAAGGCAAAACACAATATTTATTTGAGGGATTTCTTTTAAGTTGTTTGGTTGATCTTATCAACATGGTCTACTTATTTGGATTGGGTCATCCACAATAAAAGACCAACCTTGTTTATTATTATCTTGTTATCGTTTTGCTAGTAGCGCCATACACACAAAATAAATAACAAGGCATGAATAATAAACATCCACAAAACAAAAAAAACGTGGCATGGATATGGGCCCTAGAATAATGATATTATCAAGCCAATGATAATATCTAATTGCCCTAAAGTGCCGAGCTCATCTCCATGTGCTCCACCATAGCTGCGCGCCTAGGGATGTCTTTTGGCTCCTTTGGTTCCCGGTCTTCTTCTCCACGTTCTTGGCTATCATCTAAATATTTCTAATTCTAGCCTAACATCTAGAATAAATAAATAACAAAAGCCTCACATGTCGAGGAGAAAAAGACGACTCGCAGGCCGTAAAACTTAATTAATTATTACATTAATTTGATCAGCTCGCAGGCCGTAAACCAAACCACAAAACAATAAACATCCACAATCCTAGGCCATATCCATCCACCATGCAATAAAGCACATAATACAGTTAAAAACAATTTTAACGCGCTTGTTTAATTTTAATGAAATTGGGTAACTAGGGTTTTACAACGGTCCAAAGGGCCCAAGCCAACAAGTGGCCCGAACCCTAGGACCGCCGCACGCCTAGAGGCCCGCGGCCTTGCTTGGCGCAAGGGAGGGGCGGGCGGCTACGGTTTCGGCCCTAGTCTCCTTCCCTCTTCCTTGTTGCCCAAGCAAGGTTGTTTCCTTATGGATTTATTTCCATAATTTTGTTCCATAATTGAAAACCCCTTTTCAATCATGTGCCCATGAACCCTAATTTTTCAAGGACCCAATTATTCACATCCTATGTGATTAAACTCACCAATTCTAACATCCAATGTTAAAATTGGGTCTTGCTTGATTGAATCAAATTCAATATTGCATCTACTGTGCCAATTTTTCAATTTTCGCGTAATAAACAATAATACGGTGTATGAACTGAAATCGTAAACACATAAGACCATGTTATGTTCTACGACCTGTGGCTCTTATACCACTGTTGGATTTGACGTAGGTAACGCAGCAGAATAACAAAAATTAATCCTACTCAAAGCCCACCAAGGATCACAGGAAGAGATATCATAACATGATTAGGGTCATAGAAGTTGTGTACCTTTTGATTTGTGAGATCACACGAAGAATGATGTCCTCGTCTCTACGGTTGATCCACGTCTAGAGGTGAGATCTAGATTCTTCCTTCAAACAAGTGCTAGCTTGAACCCGGAGGAAGAGGGAAGAAGATCAAAGCAACAAAAGGAACCAAGGAGGTTCGGCCCTCCTTGTGCCGTCGGGTAGAGGGGGCGGACGGGGCTAGGCTTCGGCCTAGCTCTTGTCTTGCTCTCTCTTTTGCTCTCTCCCACTCCTTATTTTATGTCTAATAACAATCTTATGGGAAGGAAGCTAGAGCCTCTTATATATATACTCCAACAACTCCTTGTTGTTTCCATATTAGAGTTTTCTTGTTCTAGTAGGACTAGAACTATTCCCTTCCTTGCAAATTAGTCCTACTAAGTTTGCAAGGTCTTGCACAATGATCCTTCTATTAATTAATCTATATTAATTAATCCCAAATCTGGCTCTACTCTATTTGACGTGTGACCCCATAGGTTTCTATATAGTTGGTAGTAACTATTACTAACATGGAGCGGTGTCTAGCAACACATCCATGCCACCCAACCCATAGAAATAGTATGTGATCCCGACAAACCTTTGTGCCCAAATATGTCATATTGCATTATCCCTTTGTCTCCATATCCGGATTGGACACGAGACATAAATAGTCACACTCGTATATGCAATCCATAGTTCCTAGATCCTGGGGATATGCTTATACTTGCAGATAACATTAATATCTCTATATTAATTTATCTGAGTCTGGCCAGACATTCAATAAGCCTCATCCCTCGAGTGGCCGTGGATATTTACCCCCATTATGTGGGAGGGAAAAATCCTATCTACATCACTACGATCTCTAAGCTTGCTTCCTATCACGCCCGATAGCCACCTTTATGATTACCCAGTTACGGTGTAACGTTTGATAACATCAACGCACAATATTTCACAACTAGAGTACCTAGTGACTTCAAGTCCAAGGATTGCAATAATATTAGCACTACGAAAAGCGATTGTGACTTCACATAATCTAATGTATCCTTTTCGTCGTGGGTCAATCCAGTATGCCATTACTCCTAATGCATACCCATGTGTTTAGACTTGATATCTCCATATCAATCTATCCACATACTAGTCTATATTTAATTTTCCTATTAATCAATATAATGGACTAGGGATATTTAAGATAAATAACACATTTTATCTAAGGACTTCATTATATTAAATATCGCCATAAATAATAAATGAATATTCTAGCCAAAACATTGTTCATACTAAATCTACGATTGCCTCTAAGGCATCTATTCCAACAGGTAACGCAGCGGAAAAATCGAAATTTCCTACTCAAAGCCCACCGAGGATCATAGGAAGAGCTATCATAATATGATAAGAGCATAGAAGATGTGTACCTTGGTTTGGGAGATCACACGAAGAATAGTGTCTTCGTCTCTACGAATATCCACACCTTGGATTCTTGATTGGATTACTTCTCGCCGTGAAGTGCTAGAAACGGAAGAAGGAAGAGGGTGATCATGCAAAACGGAACACCAATGTCGTGCCTTGTGGTTGCCGACGAAAAGGGGGCGAACGACAATGAGGTCTTCGGCCTTCTTTGCTTGTCTCTCTCTCTCTCTCTCTTGCTTTGTTAAGTTCTCTCTATAATGACTTTTTATGAGAATTAACAAGCTAGAGATCCTTTACAAAGTCCTAACTCTTTATTAACTACATAAAGGCCCTAATACTAATCATGTCCTTACATGGATTAGTCCACTTGCAAATTAGTCCTACTAAGTTTTCTTGTGGTTGCGTTATGATCCTTATATTAACTAGTCCAACTAATTTACACCTGCATCCAATTTAATCCATACACTGTGCGACTCCATAGGTTTCTACTTAGTTGGTAGTAACTTATTACTAACATGGAGCGGTGTCTAGCAACACATCCATGCCACCCAAATAATAGAATTTAGTCAGTGATCCCGACAAACCTTGTGCCCAATATTACATATTGTATTATCCCTTTGTCTCCTATTTGGATTGGACACGAGACATAATAGTCGCACTCGTATATCCAATCCATAGTTTTTCGATCCTGGGAATATGCTTATGCTAGCAGATAACATCAATATCTCCATATTGATTTATCTGAGTCTGGCCAGACATTCCTATAAGCACCATCCATCGAGTGGCCCATGGATATTTGCTCCCATTATGTGGGAGGGACAAATCGTCTCTACGATCTCTAAGCTTGCTTCCTATCATGCCCGATAATTATCTTTATAGTTACCCAGTTAAGGCGCAACGTTGGATAACATCAAAGCATGATATTACACAACTAGAGTATCTAGTGACTTCGAGTCTAAGGATTACAATATTATTAGCACTACGAGAAGCGATTATGAAATTGACATAATCTCATGTATCCTTCTCGTCGTGGGTCAATCCAGTATGCCATTACTCCTAATGCACCATGTGTTAGACTTGATATCCCCATATCAATCTACACACATACTAGTCTATATTTGATCGTCCTATTAACCAATATAATGGAATAGGGATATTTAAGATAAACAACACATTGTATCTAAGGACTTCACTATATTAAATATCACAATAAATAATAAATGAATATTCTAGCCAAACATTGTTCATACTAAATATAGATTGCCTCTAGGGCATCTAGTCCAACATGATTAACATTGTTGTTTAAGACTCTGCAAATTATGATATTGTTATACTCTTACTCATATTATGTCATTCCTCAATTTTTATTAAACGCATAACACTGTAGCCTTTCTCAGCTTCCTATTTGACATGCTAAGGTGTTTTTCACTCAGCATTTCTTGCTGACTTTGGAGAACAACGGTATTTTTTTTAATTCCCCCGCAGGTTTAGGAGATGGGATTATGGAGTAGCGGGATTCGAGACTCACATAGATTATCAAGCATCATCACACCATGTTAAGATCTGTATTTAATAATATTATCGTAATGTTGTAGCCCATGTTTGTGGCTTAAAGACAATTTTGTAATAACTTGTTGGTTTTAGGTTATATGTGAAATATTTTGTTCTCGATTTGTGCTATCGAGTAGCACTCTCCGTGTCTCTCCCGAGCCAGATTTAGTCGGAGCATTACATGTGGTATCAGAGTGGTTCGTTCCAATAAGGGGTTAAAAACATGTAGGGTTATTTAAAATGAATTTAGGGTAAGAAAATCTAAAAGTTTACAAGCCGATTGGGTTATGGGTAGTCTGAGCCTTACTAAGTCCCACTTGAAAGTGTGCAATGTAGACTAAATACATGACCTAAATACTCTAGAAGGGGGGGGGGTTGAATAGAGTATGGAAACTTTTTGCAAAACACAGTTTTTAACAAATTAACTTAAGTGAGGAACTCAAATCTCAAGGCCTTCAGATTTTAGAAACAGTCAGAAACTTTCAAAGAAAAAATAGAAAGCTTCAAGGCCTTTAACTTCAACTAGTTCTGAACAGCTTATAAACCCTAGTTTGATTTGAGTTGTGTGCAACAGAAAATAACAAAATTGTAAAGTAAAGAACACAATGCAATTTACAGAGTTCAGTCCCAATGGACCCAGTCTCTGCCTGAGGGATCTAATCCCACCAGGATTAGGCAAACACTTCTTATTACTCACACAGAAATAACCCTAGATTTTCAAGCCTAAGTGATTTCCCTTACACCTATACAGCTTGTGGTTCCAAACCTATCTAGTATCAACTACTAACTGTTGAGCTAACAAGAACCTTTTGTTGTTCACTTGAACAACCAACCACTAGGTTTAGTGAGGTTTTAGATATACGAAAGATAAGAAGATTACAAAACAGATGAAGAACACAGTAGAAGAATAAGCTTGTGAAGGCCTGGATGTGTTCTTCTGAAAACTGGAATAATTGATCTTCTGAAATCTGGAATTGAAGCTTGAATGTCTGTGTGTTTGAATGTTTGATCTCCCACAAATATTTCACACCTATGTCAGTTTTCTGCAAGCCTCTATCCTTTCAAAATTCAAAACAGTCTTTTATCTACTCACTGCAACTGAATGAGAGATTTTAGGATCTCAGTTCCTACAAATCCTCTTCCTATTTCAACTGCAATTAAACAGCTTTGAGTAGATATCCGTTGGAGTTTTTTAAGATTTCATTTGCACGTTTAACAAACCTGCAACAACATTAAAACATAGCAACAACAAAATCCAGAAATATAACAGCACTAAGTTTGTTTGGATTTCCAGTTTCTAAATAAAAACTGGATGAAAGAATAAAACAATAATCTGATTAACTTCTGAAAAATATGAATCATGATAAAATAGTTGAAGACTCTTAGAAGTCATTAAACAACAACAATAATAAAGATCAAACCCTGCAATAAAGAATCAAATTAGTTGTGTAAAGCTGTCAACAGCTCAAGGCACATCTCAAGGCCTTGAAGCTCTGAACATGCTTCACCGTCTTTCAAAGTTGGAACCAGAAATCTATGATTCTCTCTGATGAGGACATCTCCAATTGTGTTAGATATATAGACAATATAAAACATAAGTATTTGAAGCAAATCTCTTATCTATATAACCAGATAGCCAATATGCAACACAAGATTGTTAGAACATTCAGCATAATGAAAACTACT
The DNA here is from genome assembly GCA_023055425.1 of Linanthus parryae. Taxonomy (NCBI): domain Eukaryota; kingdom Viridiplantae; phylum Streptophyta; class Magnoliopsida; order Ericales; family Polemoniaceae; genus Linanthus; species Linanthus parryae. The sequence continues at coordinate 120,122,020 of JALGPY010000003.1, read as the reverse complement.
CTCAAGGCTTTGAAGCTCTGTCAGTATCTTAAGGCCTTGGAGTATCAGAAATGCTTTGTCTTTCTCTTTCATCACTCAAAACAATTACTTCTCAAAACACACTCAAGGGTCTTTGAGTCAACAATATCCCCCTTGATGAAAGACAAAACGCATAATCTTGAGTAAATATCCCTGCAACTCCTTGTAAAAATTAGATAACAACATATTGTAGATACAATAGACAATAATACCAGTCAAACCATCTAAATACAGATAATCAGTAATTCACAGATAAACACAGTAATACTAGAACACAACTGATTAACAAACATCTAAATATTATTATTCAAGTAACTTAAAGTAGCCACAAAAACACAGTAATTTATCCCCCTTTTTGACTTTCGTCAAATAAAGGTGAAGAAATGTTGGATCATTACTCAGATTCTTAAAAACTTAAAAAAAATTATTTTTAGAAATTCAAGGCCTTGAGAACAGAAAAGAAGAAAAGAAAGAGATAGAAGAAAAGGATCAAGGCTTTGGTCTTCTATGATCTTCATTTCTTCTTTGATGTCTGGCCTTTCACTGAGCCTTCTCCAACTTCTTCGTCACTTTCAGCATCATCAGCAGACTGATTTTCTTCTTGTTCAGCTTCTACCTCTGCAACAACTTCCTCAATAATCTCATCCACCTTATTGTTCTTAACCTGCACTGAATCACCCTCTGTAGCTGCATCAACACCTGTGTCTTCACCAGCATCTTCTTCATCAGTTTGCTCATACAGATCTTTTGAAGTGAGCACCACTGGAATTGGCTTCTTTTTCTTCTTCAAGAAAGCACCTAGCCTTTCATCTGAGTCTACACTGGTGTCATGACTAGTAGCAGAAGGTATCTTCTCCAAGTTCACCCTTTGATGACAACATCCAGTTTTTCATTCATCACATTCATCAAACCCTTGAACTGGTTAAATTCAGAAGACATATCAAATAACCTCTGTATGAGATCTTCAATCTCAACCTGCTGATCTTCAAATTTCTCAACCAACAAAGAGTAATCCTCATTTTCTTGTCCTTTTGCAGATGTAGCCCCCTTTGGTTTAACAAACTCCTTCTCCTCAAGCTCAGCCTTTGACAACTCTGAATAAAACTTCCAATGACCTTTCTCAGTTTGAACTACTCCAATCCTCTGTAAGGTAGTTTCATCAATCAACCCAAAAACCTCCAGTAATCTTTTCCTCTCCTTTCACAGGTACCTCAAAATGCTCAAAGAAAAGAGGTAAAAGGTTGGAATAGGGAAGAGGATGGTTTCTAGTTCTAGTAGCACAATAGATCATATGCTCCATAACCACTGTTGGCAAGTCTATCTCAAACCTTTGACATATCAGGTACATCATAATGAGAACTTTATCAGTAACCAACTCCCTTGAGTTTTCCCTAGGAACAACACTCCTCATCAGAATTGTAGACAAAATCTTAGCTTCACAGTTGAGCACAGAGTGTGTCAACTGTTTTGGACCAGAGGGTACACCATCAATGAAAAACATTTCTTTTGCCTTTTCCAGACACTCCTTCCTATCAGGATAATCTCCAAAATTATACTTCCTAGGAATGCCCAAGACTTTGGCAAAATTCCTACGATCTAGCCTCAAATTTATCCCAGCCACCTTAGAAGTTAACACCATCTTATCATCTCCTTCTTGAACCAGATTCAGATAAAATAATCTAGTTGACCTAGGATAAGATTTTGAACTAGGATTTAACACCTTCCAAACTGCAGTTTCTCTTAACTTCCTCATACAATCAATATCCAGTTTATCCAATAATTCATCAAAAACCATACTACAAAAAGCAACCTTAGAAGATGCATATCCTTGCATCCACACAGTCCTAACTTCAGAACTAACAAACAAATCTGAAGGAAGTTCATTCTTACCTTGATAACCCTTTTTGGTTGCAGCAGCAACCTGCTTAACCCTTGTTTTCTTCTCAGTGGGTTTGCTCTTCTCTTGTTCTCCTTCAGTTGGCTTCTTCTTGCTTTCTTGAGCAGATTTCCCCTTTTCTTCTTCTCCAGCCTTTTTCTTCTCTCCCCCTTTCTTCTTGTCTGACCTAGGTTGATCACCACCCTGAGTCTCTGTCTCCTTCTGTGGATCAATGCTTGAGTCTTCATCTCCCTTTTCTGTCCTGATCTTCTTTGCAGGAGGAGTGTCCTCATGCAAACTCTGAGTATTCTCTGAATCTGAATTAGAGATCACAATCTTCACCTTCTTGTTTGCCCTCTTCTTGGATCTGCCAGAAGATTTCCCCTGTTGTTGAATCCTGGCTGATTTGCGATCCATTGTGGGTTTAGGGTTTTGAGAAAGGAATGAGATTGAGAGAAATAGAGAGAGAGAGATTAGAGAGACGTAGAGAATTGAGAGATAATGAAGAAGAATAAGCCCTGACTTTCAGCTTAAGTAGGTTGAAAAGATGAGTCATAAAAGGACTCTACTGAAATCAACATGCAAAAAGAATATTAGAAAATATTTTTGGATATTTTAGAAAATTCTCTCAGTAATTCAAATATTATACAGTTATCTAAGAAGATAAGATATAATATTTGATGATCCATTTTGAAAAAAAATAAATAAATACAGATGTTCCAAGACCTGGAGAACAATCTCAAGGCCTTGAGATTTTCTGCAGTTTGAGAAACTTCAAAGCTTTGAGCTATACTTTCAAGACTTTGGAAAGTATAATCTCAAGGCTTTGAGATTTCAACACATAAACACAAGTAAGTACCAATACACCCCTAAACCAATGCATCTTCGTTTAACATACGCAGTTCAAGCCTTAGGGATGAAAACCTATCATCTGGAAAAGGTTTAGTGAAAATATCAGCAATCTGCATTGAAGTAGAAATAAAAGATAGAACAACATCACCTTGTTCTGCATGATCTCTAAGGAAGTGATGTCTCACATCTATGTGCTTGGTTCTTGAGTGCTGGACTGGATTCTTAGAGATTGAAATAGCACTTGTGTTGTCACAATGAATTGGCACATTTCTGAAACTATAGCCAAGATCTCTAAGTTGTTGAGCAATCCATAACACTTGTGAACAGCAAGCTCCAGCTGCAATGTATTCAGCTTCTGCGGTTGATAATGCTACATAATTTTGCTTTTTAGAATGCCAACTGATCACTGGAGATCCAAGAAACTGGCAACATCCAGAAGTACTCTTCCTATCTACTTTTTTATCCTGCAAAATCTGCATCTGAATAGCCACTCAACATAAAATTAGATCTCCTTGGATACCAAAGCCCCAAAGCCCCAAGTCTCTGGTTCCATTAAAATATCAAAAAATTCTTTTGACTGCAGTTAAATGACTCTCCTTAGATCTGCTTGAAATCTAGCACACATACAGAAACTGAACATAATATCAGGTCTACTAGCAGTTAAATACAAAAGTGATCCAATCATACCTCTGTATTCCTTTTGATTCACACTCTTACCATTTGAATCTTTGTCTAATGAGAGTGATGAAATCATAGGAGTTTTAAGCACCTTGGACTGTGACATATTGTACTTGTTCAATAAGTCCTTGGTATACTTTCCTTGATGTACAAAAATTCCTTTATTCATTTGTAAGATATGAAGTCCAAGAAATAAATTCAGTTCTCCCATTAAGCTCATCTCAAACTCCCTGCACATCAGACTAGAGAACTCTTTTGAAAGAGCATCATTAGTAGCACCAAATAAAATATCATCCACATAGATCTGAAATACTAACAAATAATTTTCATGATGTTTAAAAAAAAGAGTTTTATCTACTAGACCTCTCTTGAAATTGTTGTCAAGTAAAAAATTTGAAAGTCTATCATACCAAGCCCTTGGAGCTTGTTTTAACCCATAAAGAGCTTTGTCTAGTTTGTAAACATGATCAGGAAAGTTTTCATCTTCAAAACCAGGAGGTCGTGCTACAAAAACATCTTCTTGTAAATAACCATTCAGAAAAGCACATTTAACATCCATTTGATAAAGTTTTATATGATTGTGAGATGAAATGCAAGAAATATTCTAATAGCTTCTAACCTGGCAACATGAGCAAAAGTATCCTCATAGTCTATACCTTCTTCCTGATTATATCCCTGTTCCATCAGTCTGGCTTTATTCCTTACCACTTTTCCATTCTCATCAAGCTTATTTCTGAACACCCATCTGGTTCCTATAACTGATTTCTCTTTTGGTCTGGGAACCAGATTTCATACCTTGCTTCTTTCAAATTCATTCAGCTCACTCTGCACTGCAATGATCCAGTCTGCATCTTCTAGTGCTTCCTTGGTATTTTTAGGCTCAATCAAAGATACAAATGCACTAAAATCACACAAGTTCTTCAACTGTCATCTTTTCTGAGTTCCAGTTGATGGATCAGATATGATATTGTCAGATGGATGATCTGCAAGATACTTAAAATTCTTCCTTGGTATCCAGGAATATTCTCCTTCAAGGCTTTGAGTTCTTGAAACAGTAGAGGGAGCATCATAGAAAGTTTCAGCTTCTTTCTCAAGGCTTTGAGATTTTGGTTATGCAGGAGGTTCAAGGCCTTGAGATTCTGCTGATTGATTCTGCACATTAGTTTTGCCTTTGTCGTCTTTCACAGAATCATCAGCAGACTCATGCTTGTTCAAATTTAGATTTGCAAAACTTTTACTCAGAGAATCCTTAGTACTTTCATCAAAAAACACATGAATACTCTCTTCCACAATCTTGGTTTTTCTATTCTAAACTCTATAAGTTTTGCTAGTTTGAGAATATCCAAGAAATACACCTTCATCACTCCTAGCATCAAATTTACCAAGATTGTCTCTACCATTATTATGCACAAAACAAATACAACCAAATGGTTTGAAATAAGAAACACTAGGCTTCCTACCTTTAGGTCTAATCAAGCATCTATTTAGCACATAATTGGCAGTATTAACAGCTTCTGCCCACAAGAACTTTGGCAAATTACTTTCAAGTAGCATGGTTCTAGACATATCCTCAAGTGTCCTATTTTTCCTTCCAACTACTCCACTTTGTTGTGGAGTTCTAGGTGCAGAAAAGTTGTGTGATATGCCATGCTTTGCACAAAACAAATCAAAGTCAAGTTGATCAAATTCCCTACCATGATCACTTCTAATGGATGCAACAGGTAAATTTTTCAAAGTTTGAAGCTCTTTGCACAGTCTAGAAAATTCAGATAAGGCTTCATTTTGTCTCTTATGAACATCACCCAAGTAAATCTAGAATAATCATCTACTATAACAGGCATATACCTCTTACCTTTTGGAGTCTGAACTCTCATAGGACCACACAAGTCCATATGCAACAGTTATAAGGGTCTAGAAGTACTTAAAAAGTTCTTTGGCTTGAATGAGCTTCTGGTTTAATTACCTTGTACACATGCCTTGCAAACCTCATCATCTGAAAATTTCTGTGATGGTAATCCTCTTACCAAATCCTTTGAGATGAGTTTATTCAAGGTATGTATGCTAATATGCCCAAGCTTTCTGTGCCAAAGCTTTGAATCTTCCTTCAAGGCCTTGAGGCATTTTAACTTGTTACATGCAACACTGTTAGTAATCATAGCATATAGATTTTATGATCTAGGAGCAGTGAGTATGCAATCACCAGATTTCTCATCTTGCACCACACATTTCTCCTTCTCAAATATAGCTTTATAACCTTTATCACATAACTGAGAGATACTAAGCAAATTATACTTAAGTCCATCCACAAGATAAACATCAGAGATAGAGTTGGTAGAACCATTACCAATACTACATATACCAATAATACTGCATTTTACTTTTGTCACCAAGTGTGATTGTTCCTCCAGATTTTTCTGTAAGCTCAGTAAAGAGTAAGATTTCTTTCCACTCATATGTCTGGAACATACACTGTCTAATATCCATTTCTGATCTTTCAAGGCCTTGGTGACATCCTGAAAAAGTAAATCATTGCCTCAACAGGCTGTTAGACCAAGTGCAGAACTTTGAGTCATACTCAGAATCAGCCATGTTTGGTGGTCTAATTCCTTTTGGAACCCAAATATGCCTAACCTGTCCCTTTAGCTGATAAGGATAAGTATTCCTCATAATGTGAGGTTCTGATCTTCTGAAGGGACAAGTTAATCTGATATGACCAATTTTTCCACAGTAATGACACTTTGGAGAATGTCTGCTACCAGATTTGACAAAAGTAGTTTGGCATTTCTTTGAAAAATTTGGATTATAGCCAATCTCACTTTTATGCATTGATTTCAGACTTCCTCCAAGAATGAGATTTAGATTATGTTCAGAGCCTGTAAAACTGGCTAGGACCTTTTTAGACTCTTAAAGTTTCTCAGTCAAAGAACATATTTGTTGTTCTAAATCCTCAGTATGAGTCTTTAGATCAGCATATCTTTCAGTCAAAACAGTGTTTTTATCAACAATCTATTTTATCTGTGCCTTCAAGGCTTTGAACCTGCTGTCCAAGGCCTTGAAGTCCTTTTCAATTTTTTTCTTAGAAACTTCAACTGTTTTGTTGGTAAAAACTAGGTCCAGATTTTCTTTTACCTGCTCATGAATCTTAATCTTTAAAGAAGAAGTCTCATTTCTATAACTTTCCTCATTCAAAAACATACTCTTGAGAATTTCAGGAAGTACATAAGAAGGAATAGCAAGAAGATTTTTTACCATTTCTTCAATATGTCTGTTTGATGACTTTTCTTCATCATGTTTGGCCATGAAACACAAATTTGCTTGATCTTCTTCTGTGTCTGGGTCACTTGATGAATCAGAATCACTCCAGGAAGCCATCATGGCTTTCTTCCTTCTGTGATGAAGATTTACCTTTGTAGTCCTTGCTGCTTGAAGGTCTTGATCTCTCTCTGTTGTAGTCCCCGTTACCAGAGTTTCTTTTCTTCTTGAGAATCCTGGCCAATGCCTTGGAGATCAATGCTAAATCCTCTTCATCATCATGTTCATCTTCAGTTTCAAGGCTTTGAGATTCTTCATTGTCTTTAGCCTTGAGTGCTAAATTCTTGATGTTTTCACTCAGATCACCTTCTACATCCTTCATAGACATTTCATGAGTGAGCAGCTTTCCTTGTAGATCATCTAGCTGAAGAAGACTTAAATCCTGAGCTTCCTCAATGGCTGTTGTCTTTAGCTCCCACTTGGCTTTTGGCAAGCTTCTCAGAATTTTCCTGACCTTTTCTTCATTTGAAACTTCTTTCCCAATGACTCCAGATTATTCACCACATCAGTGAATCTTTTGAACATCTCCTTGATGGTCTCATCTGAGTTCATTTTGAACAACTCATATTGCCTCAGAAGTATGTTGATTTTGGTCTGCTTAACCTGGCTGGTCCCTTCATATGTCACAACTTGTTTGTCCCATACTTCTTTGGCACTTTTGCAATTTGACACTCTGTTGAACTCATCTGCATCAAGAGCACAATATAACAGATTCATAGCCTTGTAACTTTTTGATACCTTTTCCAGTTCAGTAACTGAGAGATTTTCCTCAGACTTGATACATCTGACTCCATCTATGGTAGTGTAGTACTCATAAGGTCCATTCTGAACTATTGACCACAGTTTCATGTCTTGATCTATGATGAACATCTTCATCAATGCCTTCCAGTGCATGATGTTATCACCACAGAACAATGGAGGTCTGTTGGCTGTCCTTCCTTGTGAGAATCCACCATATCCTACATTACTCATAGGCACAATATTGTTAGATCTATATCAGTGACCCAAGCTCTGATACCAATTAAAAGTGTGTAATGTAGACTAAATACAGGACCTAAATACTCTAGAAGGGGGTGGGGGTTGAATAGAGTATCGAAACTTTTTGCAAAACACAGTTTTTAACAAATTAACTTAAGTGAGGAACTCAAATATCAAGGCCTTGAGATTTTAAAAAACATTCAGAAACTTTCAAAGGCAAAATAGAAAGCTTCAAGGCCTTGAACTTCAACCAGATCTGAACAGCTTATAAACCCTAGTTTGATTTGAGTTGTGTGCAACAGAAAATAACAAAACTGTAAAGTAAAGAACAAATTGCAATAGAGTTCAGTCCCAATGGACCTAATCTCTGCCTGAGGGATCTAATCCCACCAGGATTGGGCAAACACTTCTTATTACTCACACAGAAACAACCCTAGATCTTCAAGCCTAAGTGATTTCCCTTACACTTATACAGTTTGTGGTTCCAAACCTATCTAGTATCATCTACGAACTGTTGAGCTAAAAAGAACCTATTTTTGTTCACTTGAACAACCATCCACTAGGTTTAGTGAGGTTTTAGATATTAAAGATAAGCTGATTACAAAACAGATGAAGAACACAGTAGAAGAATATGCTTGTGAAGGCCTGGATGTGTTCTTCTGGAAACTGGGATGATTGGTCTTCTGAAATCTAGAATTGAAGCTTGAATGTCTGTGTGTTTGAATGATTGATCTCCCACAAATATTTCACTCCTCTCTCAGTTTTCTGCCAGTCTCTATCATTTCAAAATTCAAACCAGTCTTTTATCTACTCAATGCAACTGAATGAGAGATTTTAGGATCTCAGTTCCTACAAATCCTCTTCCTTTTTCAACTGCAATTCAAACAGCTCTGAGTAGATATCCGTTGGAGTTTGTTGAGATTGTATTTGCACGTTTAACAAACCTGCAACAACATTAAAACATATCAACAAAAAAATCCAAAAATATAACAGCACTAAGTCTGTTTGGATTTCCAGTTTCTGAATAAAAACTGGATGAAAGAATAAAACAATAATCTGATTAACTTCTGAAACATATAACTCATGATAAACTAGTTTAATACTCTTAGAAGTCATTAAACAATCACAATAATAAAGATCAAACCCTGCAAGAAAGAATCAAATTAGTTCTGTAGAGCTGTCAGCAGCTCAAGGCACATCTCAAGGCCTTGAAGCTCTGAACATGCTTCACAGTCTTTCAAAGGTGGAACCAGAAATCTATGATTCTCTCTGATCAGGACATCTGCAATTGTGTTAGATATATAGAAAATATAAAAAATAAGTATTTGCAGCAAATCTCTAATCTATATAACCAGATAGCCAACCTGCAACACAAGATTGTTAGAACATTCAGCATAATAAAAACTACTCTCAAGGCTTTGAAGCTCTGTCAGTATCTCAAGGCCTTGGAGTATCATAAATTATTTTTATTTGTCTTTCATCACTCAAAACAATTACTTCTCAAAACACACTCAAGGGTCTTTGAGTCAACACCACTCACCCACGACCTTTATTTTCCTTGAAACTTTTTCTGATGTGATAAATCCTGCATTGATTGACTTGATCATGGGATATTTCATTGAGTATGTCCCTATCTGATTGTCTTTTGGACTAATATTATTCATATGGCGGAGTTAGAATTTAAGAACTTGATATTTTGACGATAAACTTGAGTTGAATTATGTAGATGAGTTATTTTTTTGACTGATGTGTGCTTTAATCTCTATGTGTTATATCGTATGAGCGATATGTGTGCTCTATAAAGAAATATGTGTGATACTATTAATTTTAGATCATTACCCTCTGATAGAATCAGCAATGATTCGATGTGGTAGTAAAGGAGTATGAATGATATACCCCTGCGATATTACACCAGGAGATTTCAACAAGAACAGATGGCTCAGAACAACCATAACAACATAGATCAGTTGTTCTCCCAAATTTCCCAATTCATGAACATGTCGCCAATGAAAGGGAACCTTACTGGTCTAAGAATATAGCTCAGCGAAACCCGAGTAACCTCTATGGAAAAGAGGATCCAGTATTGCTCGAGAACTGGATCAGGGACTTTGATAAGATTTTTCAAGCCACGGAATGTCCAGAAGGCCGCCAATTAAATGATGTGCCTTTCCACTTCAAGAAAAATGCTAATAATTGGTGGACAACCAATCGGACAAGGCTCATGACTCAAGATGGATACAATTGGGAAGCAATGAAGGCTTCTATGAGAGCCAAATTATATCCAAATCATGTCAAGGAGAAGAATTACGAGGAGTTCATCGCTCTGAAGCAGGGCATCGACTATGTGGCTGACTACTACGACAAATTCATGGAGTTGGCTCAGTTTGCGGAAGAAACAGTGCCAACAGAAGGACCATGGTCACCCACTTCATAGCAGAGCTGAAGCTTGAAATTCAAAGGAGCATGCTCCTAGAAGCTATAACACCTTGTCAGAGGAGTATGGGGTAGCAGCGAACATATGGAGGGTTGACCAGGAGTTGACACAACAACTGGGGAAAAGGAAAGCAGAGGGTCAAGAGACTGGCAACTACGGACAAGGAAGATACAAAAAAAGGAGCAAACAAGCGTTCCAAGCCTGTAATTGGTGGGGGAAGTCTGAACCTAATCCATAAAACGAGGCCTACTCGTCACTACTATTACAAGAGACGCAATGGGGACCATCCAGGGGTTGATTGTGATGGAAACAAGGTGACATGCAACTATAGGGGAATATTGGGCCACATGAAGTATGAATGTGACAAAGGAAGTAATGGAAGGAACAACCAAGGGAACATAAGAAGGTATTAGGGAAATCCACGTAACCAAAATGGAAACGGATCCTGGAAAAACAACAGGAATGGTGGGAACCAACCTCATAACAACAACTATCGGGACCGCACAGTGGGTCAGTAACGCAAATATCGCGGAAACGACACCTGAAATGGAGGGAAACACAGGAATCCAACAACAAATGGAGATGGCAACAATGGAGGGAATGCAGCTCAGGACAACAACCAGAGGCCAGCTGGTAAAATCTTCTTGATGAGCCAGAAAGAAGAAAATGCAAGAAACAACCTGGCGACGGGTAAGCATTTTAACCTCAATTAATATGCAACTCATGTAGGAAACTCATTGAGACCTTAGTGACGTGTTCAAGCTTCGAGGACGAAGCTTAGTCCAAGCGGAGGAGAGGATGTCATACCACGTTTAAGAAAGAAGGGTGATATGAGATATTACACTAAATTTTGGGTAATTTGATAATTTCTTTTAGGGTTAAACATTAAATTTATGAAAACTCGGGGGTGTAACTGTCTTTTACAAAAGTCATTTTATGTAAATACTTACACTATACAATACATATGTATATTATATATGATAACTCCTTTAGGTGCAAAGTTATGAGATTTAGGCCAATTCTTGTGAAAAATGAGATTGTTGTGCTTTATTGCTAGTCCGGGCGTTTCTATGCGTTTTAAGATGTTATTTGTCAAATATAATCGCTTGGTATACTTTTCATGTTTACATGTTAGGAACGTATGCTAAACGATTGCTATGAGGCATGAAACGAACTTCGGAAGATGAGAAAGGCTCGGGAATGGCCAAGGAGAATGAAGAGAAGAGAAGTTAAAGGAGCAAAAGTGACCAACATTTCCTATTTTGACGATATCTTAAGTTCAACAAAGTCTCCTATTGTCAAACCGGTGGAAAATGAAATTATACTCAAAGATATTTCCAACGTTAGGTCACGGGAGCTCAATCAAAGGTCGGACGAGAAAGATATGGTCCGACGAATAAGACACAAAAACGAAGAAGAGCTGGTGAAGTTGCACTGGACCAGTGTGTACTCTTCGGGCAACTTCTGACACTACACAAGGTATTTTAGAGAAAGGCCCACGCCATTGGAAAGTAGACATTGAGGTCTGTACAACGATATACGATGGGCCCAAACCGGAGTCCGGATGATGGAGACAAGGCACGCACATGACCAGCTTAATAATTCTGTCCGAGAATTGCAAACTGGAGAGGCTGATGTGCAGATTCGATCAAAATACATTAAAAATCGTTCCCAGTCCTTAAAAAACGTGTTCTTGGACCTAGAAGGCAGAGGAGGCTGCTGGAGAAAGTTAGTAGACAACTCCCATGCCGTTTGAGAGCTCCGATTCGCTGCCGAATCGAGGATTCATCATTTGATCTCTCTAAGCTCTTTCTATCTCTAATGTTTTTTATGAATACTTTGTGATTTGTTTTCATGACTTAATTGGCAATTTTGACGTGTTATAATTGTTTTTACGTTCTTCATCATATATGGTTGATAGGATACGTCTTGTTGGCTGGAAATTAGTTGATAATTGTTGGTAACTCGATGATTATTAACCGTAAAGGTATAACAATCACTTGATCGTATTGTATGCTTGGTAACTCGGCTACATTAATTGAGAACATAAGAGTAGAACTTGAATCGTAATGGGCAATTGGAACTTGGTAACTCGGTTTTGACTAGCTTTAGGCGTAGTATAACTACTTGGTAACTCGGTAGTTGAATATTGCTTGTTTGACATGGATAAATTCATCAATGTTTCATGAAACGTATAATTCCATCAATATAGAATCCAAACAATCCCCCAAACGAGGCGTCCTGGTTGTTTCTCCCATATTTATTCTCATTATTTAAATACTTGCTTTGTATTTTCCAATATTTGGTTTAGAAAATTCTCTCCATTGCATGCCCACAATAAGTTAGTAGTCCTAATTAGTTCACAACAAGTCCTCTGCCATTCGACCACCCTATCTTCCACATTATTACTAGAACGATAGCCTTACACTTGCAGAGATCGTATCAAGTTTATGGTGCCGTTGCCGGGAACTTAGGTTGAACTTATTAGAATTATTAACTTTGGGGAATTTTATTTTTTGTATTTTTTTATATAATTGTTAACCTCGCCTGCTTCCTAGCGAATAATTGTGCAGTCATATTGGTGATCACGTGGGGGCAAAATTATTATGGGAAATCTCCAGGCTATTCACCATACTACGCCTATGAAGATATGTACACTCCTCCTTGCAATTAAGACGATGAGCAGATTAAATCAATATTGAAGCTCATGCTAGCCAATTAGATAGAATCAAGGAAGTTATTAATAAGGGTGAGGAAATTGTCGTGCGTCATGGACAACAACTTGTAGAACTTTCTCGGGTATATGCAGATAATGACAATGGGTACAGTAGCATCATTCTTGACTTAGTTGGGGGAGTGCGAAGAGGAAGACGGAGAACCCCCAGAGGTCTATAATACCGTGTCTCGTCAAGTAATAGATCCTCGGGCCGCTTCAGACTCAGATTTGGACTCAGATTGGGATGAGGTGATGAAGCCTATACAACTTGTGCCTCGCATAATTCCTGAGTCATGGCATGAATGGGAGAGTGTTGACATCGCGAGCTTATGGCCCAATGATATTGAATATGTTTTTTTTGAATTAAAAGCTCATAAGGGAGTCGATGATGTGATATTTCCACTCGTTGAGGATCCGTGCCTAGATGAAGATGCCATGAGTCTATGGAATTCTTGCACGAAGATAAAGAAAGACTCCAATTATATGCGGTTCATGAATTGTCACCAGTGAATCCGAGACAAGAGCTAGGGAAGGAAGCGAGGAAATCAGAAATTAATGTTGTGGCCGTTCCACTTGAGATACTAGATTCAAAGGGCCAATCCTCAAAGACTATAGTTTTGAAGAAGAAGAAGAAGAAGAAGAAGAAGAAGAAGAAGAAGAAAGGTAGAGTAAGACATGTGGTGGCTAACAATTTGTCTTTCTTCTTTCCAATGACTTATGCATGCTTTCTTGAAGAGAAATAAAAGAGAAGCGATTGTGGAAGAAGAAAAGGGGAGAGAAAAATCTCCTTAACATATTCTAAGGTGATTGGGTCGGTTCGTCGACCTTAAATTACAAGCCGCTTGTGTTGAAATAGATGCCCTAGAGGCAATCAATTTTAGTATGAATTGGCTAGAATAATCATTGTATTATTTATGGAGATATTTAATATAATGAAGTCCTTAGATTTACAAATCCTGTTGTTTACCTTAAATATCCCTAGTCAAATATAATGATTAACAGGACGATCATCTATAGACTAGTATGGGGTTGGATTGATATGGAGATATCACGATCCAACACATGGGTATGTATTAGGGGTAATGACATACTGGATTGACCCAAATCCGAGAAGGCTACATACAAGTTATGTAAAGTCACATGCGCTTCCCGCGGTGATAGGATATTATCATCCTTAGACTTGAAGTCAGTAGATCCTCTAGTTGTGGCATATTGTGCTTTGACAACGTCAAACGCTACTCCGTAACTGGGTGGTTATAAAAGCGCTTGTTGGGCACAATAGGAAGCAAGCTGAGAGATGGTGAGTGATGTAGATAGGATTTGTCCCTCCCACATAACGGGAGCAAATATCCGAGGCCACTCGAGGGATGGCGCCTATGGAATGTCTGGCCAGACTCATATGAATCAATATGGGGATATTGATGTCATATGCATGGATAGGGCTATTCCCAGGATCGAGAAACATGGATTGGATATACGAGTGTGACTTGTATGTCTCGTGTCCAATCCGAATAATGAGACAAAGGAATGCGATAATAAGATCACAAAGGTTTGTCAAGATGAGTATTTCTATTAATTGGATGGCATGAATGTGTTTCTAGACACCGCTCCATGAATGTAAATAGTTACTACCAATTAAGTAGAAACCTATGGGGTCACACGCCATATGGATATAATTGAACAAGAGACTTCATTAATAGAGATTAACTAAAATGATCATATTGCAACAAGTTGCTAACTTAGTAGGACTAATTAGCAAATAATACTAGTCCATATATGGATATAATTAGTATCGGGCACTTTATGGAAACAACTAGGAGTAGTTGAACTATATAAAGGAACTCCTTCCTTCCCTCTCAATACATGTTAGTCATAACACACATTGAGAGGAGAGAAAAGAGTTGAGAGCAAGCAAGTAAGAGGCGTCCGCCCATTACCAGCCGCCCCAACCCGTCGGCCACACAAGGAGGCCGAATCCCTCCTTTGTGGCTTTGTTGCGTGATTTCGTTGTCTCCTTCGTCCGTTCTAGCTAGCACAAGAAGGTTGGGAGGTCCAATTCTCTATCCTAGGCGTGGATCAACCGTATAGAACGTGACATTATTCGTGTTTGAAGTCATCAAAGGAGAACCCAAAGGTAAACAAATATTAATCCTTTACTATCGTTATGTGTTCTTGACTTGTGATCCTTGGAGGGATTTAAACGGAATAATTATCTTCTTCTGCTGCGATTCCATGTTCAAAACCCTACAGTGGTATCAGAGCCAGGTTGTAGAGCATAACGTAGTTTATGTGTTACGATTTTGTTGTTTTAACACTTTAAATTCATCTTTATCGCAAAAAATGAAAAATTCAGCATAGTAGATGCAATTGAATGGAGATTCAATCTAACAAGATATAACTGTGCATTGGATGCAACAGATTAGTGAGTTTCTTGGTTTGAAGATTAGGGTTTGGGCACATGTTTGAAAAAAATGGTTTTTTTCAACATGGAAACAACTTGGTTTTTTTCAACATAGGGGACCGCCCCTGTGCCTTGCCGCCCAAGCCACGCACGGCCTAAGGGCCGGCCGGGCCTAGGCGCGACCGGGGGGACCGGCAGCTTGGGCTAGACCGGGCCCTAGGGCCTTGTGTGATCCAATAGGGCTTTGGGAAGTTCTTTTTGGATTGTTTTTGACCCTACTTCTTCCAAAAAAATTACAAATTGAACAAGCGCATTAAAATTAGTTTTAACAGTTTATGTGCTATTCACATGGTGGTTGGATATGGCCCTAGGTTGTGGTTTGTGTGTGAACGTTTATTTTGTGGTTTGTTTACGGCCTGCGAGCTGATCAATTAATGTAATTATTAACTAAGGTTTACGGCCTGCAAGTCGTTTTTCTTCTCAACTTGTGAGATTTATTTTATTTAGTATAGGTATAGCTAGATAAAATAGATTGTTAGCCAAGATTGAAGAAAAGAAGCCCAAAGACATTGGAGCCATGGAGATGGAGCATGGAGCATTCCACAAAGCTATGAAGGATGAACCAAAAGATGGAGGCGCATGGAGATGTGATCTATTTTAGGGTTCATAGATATTCTCATTGGCTTCGGAATATCTTAGTCTAGAAAGGCCATATCCATATCACGTTTATTATGTTGTGGTTGTTTATTTTATTGTCTTATTATTCTATGATTGGTGTATGGTTGATGCATGCGATTAGGATAATAAGAACAATTAGACAACCCGAATCTATGATTTGGAGTTTTTCCCAAAACACAAACATATAGATCATGTTGATATGGATCAACAATAAAAAATTAAAAATTGAAAAGAAAATCCCTCAATCAAAATATTGTGTTTATGCCTTCTCGTTATTTAAACACTCATCATGATCACTATATCCCATGATTGTGCGTGCCAAAGCATGGCAACATGGTTTATCGTGATTAGATGCGATGGAACGTAACAATGTGCAATTGTTTAAGTAAGAGGTTGGACACAACTAGGTAAATTTAATAAGATTAAAAGAACCTAGAGGCATACAATTGGGATTATTCATGGGGATGGATAAAAAATGGTTATATTCCCAATTGAACCAAGAGTTACATATGATGTAATTGGAATGGTTTCTACCTAAATAACCAATTCGGGGTGACTTGCCAAAGCAAGCTCGGAAAAAGGCGAAATATGGATCTTGGCCCACTAGAAAATATAAGGATATTTTCCGCATTAATATGGAGGGTTATTAATCCGAGAAAAATAGTGGGGGCTATATTTAATAATCTAGCCATTATTGAGTATAGTAAAATCATACTAAAATCTTGCATATTTCTCGATTTTGTAGAATTCCAATGGAAAAAAATTCATCGAATTCATCACACTCCCTACGCGCTGTTTCTTGAGAAGGACAAGTTTTCTAGAACTAACTTTCTGGACTAGCACAGAAATTTAAGAATTGTTCTTAAACAAGAAAATAAACTGTACACACTAGAAGAAGACGTTCCAGAGGGTCCAGAGAACAACACCCCAGCAACCCTAAAGGTGTATCAGAAACGTGTTGACGAGGCTAATGATGCGGCCTGCCTTATGCTTTGCACCATGTTTCCTGAGCTTCAGAAGCAACATGAGAACATGAATGCAGTCGATATGATCGAACACTTGAAGCAGCTCTTCCAAGAGCATGCAAGGGTTGAACGGTATGAAGTTTCTCGGGCATTGTTCAAGAGTCACTTGACAGAAGGGAACCCAGTAGGACCGCATGTGTTGCGGATGATCAGGTACCTTGAAAATCTCGATCGCCTAGGGTCCCCGATTGGCCAAGAGTTGGCCACATATCTCATTCTGCAATCGTTGCCGGATAGTTATGGACAGTTCATCATGAACTTTAACATGAATGAGATCGCCAAGCCTCTGCCAGAGCTACTCAATATGTTGAGGACAGCTGAACAATCCATCAACAAGGGAAAGGGCAAGGCCATATTATGGAGCAGAAAGGAAAGGGTAAAAGGTTTGCCTCTGCTTCCAAGGGTAAAGGCAAGGCGGTTGCTAAACCCAAGGACACTTCTCTTAAACCTGCTGGTGGCGTGGCCAAAGGCGTGATCAAGGGTGATTGTCACAACTGCAGTCAGCGTGGACACTGGAAGAGGAATTGCCCAAAGTATATGGAGGATAAAAGGCTTGGGATAGTGATCCCACAATCACCAGGTATTTTCGTTATAGATGTTAAGTTAACTACTTCTTCATCATGGGTATTGAATACTGGATGTGGATCTCATATTTGTCGAAATATGCAGGATCTAAGTAGAAGTAGAAGATTAGCAAAAGGAGAGGTGGACTTGCGCGTCGGGAATGGAGCAAGAGTTTCTGCATTGGCTATAGGCGTGTATAGGCTTTCTCTGCCTTCTGGATTAGTATTAGAATTAGATAACTGCTTTTATGTTCCCGCTATGAGTAAGAACATTATTTCCCTATCTTGTTTGGACAAGAAAGGTTTTACTATTTCAATAAAGAACAATTTATGTTCCATTTATTTTGATAGTATTCACTATTATAGTGTGCAATTATTTAATGGATTATATATCCTTGATCTAAGCTATCCAATCTATAACATAAATACTAAGAGGATTAAAATGAATGATTTAAATCCTTCTTATCTATGACATTGTCGTCTAGGCCATATAAATGTGAAACGTGTATCTAGACTCCATGAGGATGGATTTCTAGATTCATTCGATTTTGAGTCATATGAGACATGTGAGGCTTGTTTGTTAGGAAATATGACAAAGTCCCCTTTCAAAACGAAAGGTGAAAGGACTAGTGAGCAATTAGCACTCATAACTGATGTGTGTGGGTCGTTTGCTACAACTGCCAGAGGTGGTTATGTCCTTCATTACATTCACTGATGATTTCAGTAGATATGGATTTGTATACCTTATGAAGGCTAAATCCGAATCTTTTGAGAAATTCAAGGAATTTAAGAATGAAGTAGAGAAGCAACTCCACAAAAGTATCAAAGCTCTACGATCAGATCGAGGAGGTGAGTACTTGAGCCAAGAGTTTGATGATTATCTTAGAGAGTGTGGGTGTTGGAATATATGCCCTAGAGGCAATCTAGTTTAGTATGAATTTATTTGTGGCTAGAAAATTCATTTTATTATTTATTGGATATTTAATATACTGAAGTCCTTAGATTTACAATCGTGTTATTTATCTTAAATATCCCTAGTGCGTTATAATGATTAATGGGACAATCATCTATAGACTATTATGGGGTTGGATTGATATGGGGATATCATAATCCAACATATAGGTGTGCATTAAGGGTAATGGCGCACTGGATTGACCCATCTTCGAGAAGGCTACATACACGTTATGATAAGTCACAAGTGATTCTCGTGATGCAATGGTAATTTCATCCTTAGACTTGAATTCGCTAGATATTCTAGTTGTGGATTATTGTGATTTTGGTAGCGTTAAACGCTACACTGTAACTGGGTAGTTATAAAGGCGTGTACCGGATAAAATAAGAAGCAAGCTTAGAGATCGTAGAGGACGTAGATAGAATTTGTCCCTCCCACATAACGCGACAAAATATCCTAGGCCACTCGAGGGATAGTGCTTGTAGAATGTCTGGCCAGACTCAAATAAATCAATATGGGATATTGATGTTAGTTTCACGAATAAGGCTATTCCCATGGATCGAGAAACTATGGATTGGATATACGAGTGTGACTGTATGTCTCGTGTCCAATCCGGATATAGAGACAAAGGGATGAGACAATTACTTGTACAAGGTTTGTCACGATGACTATTCTATTAGTTGGCTAGAATGGATGTTTTGCTAGAAACCGCTCCATATTAGCAAATTGTTGCTACCAAATAGATAGAACCTATGGGGTCACACGCTATATAGAGTTGAACTAGATTTGGGAATTAATTAATTGGATTAATTAATTAGAAGGATCACTTTGCAACACCTTGCAAACTTAGTAGGACTAATTTGCAAGGAAGGGACTAAACCGAATTCTAGTAGGACTTGAATAGGTCCTTTAGGTAGTTGGCAACGATTTGTTAGACTATATAAAGGACACTCCTTCCTTGCTTCCCACACTTATGACCTTATTGATCATAACTTGAGTGGGAGAGAACAAAAAGGAGAGAGCAAGCAATCAAAGGAGGCTCGCCCGCCCCCTTGCCGCCGCCCGCCCCCGTTGGCCCCACAAGGAGGCCGAAACCTCCTTGTTGTCTCGTTTTACGTGATTCTTCTTCCTCTTCCTCATTCCGGGCTAGCACAAAGGAGTAGGAAGATCTAGAATTCAACTCTAGGCGTGGATCAACTATAGAGAACGTGACATAATTCGCGTTTGAAGTCATCAAAGGAGAAACCCTAAGGTGTGTTATTGATTTCTTCTCTTACCATCGTTATGTCTCTTGACTTGTGATCCTTGGAGGGTATTGCATGGATTATATTTGTTTTTTCCGTTGCGCATCCATGATCAAAACCCTACAATTTGGAGCGTGCCTCTGAGCCCGAGATATTTTGGCTCAAGATCCTTGACCCGAATAAGGATGAGATTGTAGTTGAGAGTAGTCAGGCCCCACCGAGAAAAGGGGCCAAGAAGGGCATGAGAGGTAAGGCCCGGCTGTAAGTGATGAACCGAGACAGTCTCTTTCAATCATTGCTAGTATTTAGGCTACCTAAAAGGCCATGTTTAAGTTTATGATAGCCAATGAGAAAAAGGTTGAGGCTTGGTATCTAGCAACGGAGAAGCATGCGGATGAGGCGGAGGATCGAGCCGTAACAAGAGCAATTCATGCACGAAACAACCAATGTTGACTCGGCGCAAAATTGGATAGGCAGGACCGATGGTTGCACCAGCTAGGGAAAAATATGGGAGTGAACCTGAGTCTGAAGCCTGAGGATGTGAAATATGATTTGAGACCTAACTCGGAAGGCGAGGAGGACTCCGAGCAATTTTGCCGACCCTCGCATTGGCATGCTGAGTCCCCTTGCTTTATCTCTATATTTTTTGGGGACAACAAAGCATTCTAATGTGGGGGTGAGTTTATCCGAGTATGAGCCAAGTCCTTGTCGTGCATTAACCAGCCACATATAGGTTTTTTGTGTCGTATTATTTGTCTTTGTGGTACCTGTCATTTTTACATATATTTTCGTATTTTTTGTGATTAGATATGTGTTTGCGTATTACTCTGAATGTTTATTTATTTAGTCCACCTACCTAACATTGAGTTAGTGTCGAATTTCTGTCGTGTAGCCGTGCATATAGAGTCTAGGAATTATGAGAAAAATACAAAAAAATAAAGAACATAAAACATTCAAAAAAAAAATGAAAAACTGAAAATTATGAGAAAGGGAAAAAGAAGAGACTTGAATGTGAAGAGAGCTCAGCGGTGACAAGTGCGTGAGTGATTTTGTAGAAGTGCGTGTAGTTGTGTCAAAATCGAGCAAGCAGACTCGCAGGTGAGACCCCCCTAGAATGCATAGAGAGCGTTATTAACTTGGGTGACAAAGCCGTTGTGGAAATAAAACTAAAATTTTAAGCTGAAAGTGTGTGCTGTGTTTTTCAAGACATTCGAATAGTTAGCCTATAATGCATGACCACCGTCTTAGGTAATCAACAACCCATCATCGTAGTGGCAACGGAACAGTCGTGCGAGTGATTTTATGGTGGCCTCACATACCGTCTCACACCCGGGGTCCACTTAGTCGACCATTTTGATCAGTTTATCCCTTTATTCATCGCCTCTATGCCTAGAAGCCATTCATTATGACTACCATCACTTGTTAGTTTGGCAATTTCCTACGAGTCGTGACAGAGGGAGTGAGTGAGGGAGGTTCGACGAGGGAGTGTGTTTCATTATATATCTTGTGGATTTCATATTCTTACGTTTATCGAGGAGATGTGAGGGTAAGTGTGAGGTGGCTTGCGCACTTCTGTGTGGCGGTGAGCCGTCTCCATGCATCACGATCACAAGGACTAAAACCATGTGCGTGATATTCTTTCTGCACTACTTGGGTTGGGTTGAGTGATTGTCATTGGAGAGAGTGCCACACATTTTCTTCCTATTTTCGGTGTTGCGCAGGGTAGGACGGGTAGTGGCATGCGTTACATCAATTATTCAGATATTTTGAGAGATATTGGGATTCATCGAGTGTGCGGTGGCGATTACGTCAAATATATTATCGGTTACTACAGTTTACACCCCCACCAGATTTTACAAGATTTTTCTGACACTTGGACTTGCATTTTTGATATTGTATTCATTGTATATGCCCATCGTTGGGAAAGAAAAATAAATAAAAGAAAAGAAAGAAAGTGAAAAGTTACGGGATAAAGGGTGCTTCATTTAATTTTATTTTAAGTTTTATTGAAATGTCCGAGTGTCCGCTTTGATTCCTTACATTGCTTCACGATTGTTGTCGCGAGACGGCGTTACACCAATGCTGAGGGGATTGAGGTCCGGAGTGGTGAATCTTGGGTTCAGGATTACTTAATCATGGTGAGGGAGCGTGAGATCGGGTTTTTTGTGAGCATTGTCACAACAAGTAGGACCGCGCTTCTAAAAATCATATCCTATCGTCCATAATCCTTCATCAGTTTAAAAACCGATTGGATAAAAAGTTCAGATGGTGCATTAGGTTACGCTAGATCGTCTCTTAATTTTATCAGCACACGCGAAGGGTTAGTCACTTTTAGAGTGAGACGTTAAACTGCCTATACTTTCTAAGGGGCTTTGGGGTCTGCGAAGAGTAAGTCTTCGTTGGTTCGCACATGTTTACATTGCATGTTTTGCGATTTGAATGTATTGAGAGCTTGATGATTTCCCATTCAAGAATTTGAGATTTCCCGATCTTTCAAAGAGATAAAAAAAAAAAAAAAAAAAAAAAAAAGAAAAAAAGAAAAAAAAAAAAAAAAAGAAAGAAAAAAAAAAGTTTTTAGTGTGTGTGTAAGTATAAGTTTTAGCATCGAGTCTAGTTTGGTTTTGAATGCAATGTGTTGGATCGAAACAAGTGGTTGGTTGGTTGTTTGGATCGGTTGTGATTGTGTGATTTGGATTTTGCTCAGGATGCGCAAACGATAGTGTGGGGGTTTTTGATAACTCCGTATTGGAGTTACCTATTCTATTGAGTTCCTATCGGTTTGTGAGCAACAATGGAGTATTTGTGTCATTCCAAGTTTGTTTTGGCATAATTTGATGAATTGAGCGTTGTATGTGTTAAATGTGAAGTTTGGGCATTTACTGCATCGTTTTACGTGCTATTGATCTTCACGGGGTGTTCGTGTTGTGATTTTCGGGAACGGAGCACGCGAGGAGCAATTTGATAGAGAAAACGATCTTCGGAAGCTATGGCGCGCTCGGGATTTGAAGTTACAAGCAAGACGCGATGAAATGAAAAGGAGAAGCGTATGGAATGAAGATACGAGCTTTGGAATGAATATGTGACTGAATTGATGGAAAGATGAAGACACAAGGGAGCATTGAGGATGAAAATCAAGTAAGAGGTCAAGTGGAGGCTCGGGAAGTGAGTTGATGAAAAGGAGAAGGTGTCGGAAGCTAAACAGTGAAGTGCAGCTGGGATCAGAGGTCGCACAACCTCCGATTTAGGTCGCACAACCTGGTACTGTGAAGACAAGACATGCAGAAGATGAAGCAGAATGAACAAAAATTCTAAGAGGTCGCACGACCTGGAGCCAACACCATATAATTCAGTTAGTATTAGTGGAAGTTTAGCAAGACCTGTTTCAGATGTCACACGACCTCCAACCCCAAACCTAGAGGTTGTGGGACCTGGGGAATGAGGTCGTGCAACTTGGGTCGTAACATAACTTTTTTAAAACTCTTTCGGGTCGTCGTCTAATATGTCCTAAACTTCTCCGAACGTTTAGGAAACACATTTAAGCATTGTTAGGTCATATTTTCATAGGTTATACTCTAAAAACACGTTTTGGAGCCTTGGAGCACGTTGAAGCTTGGATTTTGATTCTTTTCGATCTCTTTCTTTCTTCTTCTTCATTATTTATTGTGTTTGTTCATGCAAACCATTATGATTATGTTAGTATTTGCGAGTAGCTAAGTTTTTATTATCAGGATCCTCGTTTGGTAGCTAGGGTTTGCTATGAAACTCACGTTTTGAGATTATGATTCATGTTGTTGCTTAAACCGACACGTTCTTCTCTTGTTATGAATAGTCATGCTATTATATCTATCTTTCTTGGAATGGCTTCACGTAGGTTTGATCATAATTGACATTCACGTGGTAACTCCGTGAAGTTAGTCGGAAAATTTAGCTATTCACCTAGTTTTATCGTTACTTGGTAACTCGGTATCGCTAAGTAGGATCTTAGAGTAGAATATTAAACGTAATGCATGCCTAAAATTATATTGAACTTGGTAACTCGGTTTGAATTAAAACTAGGCATAGACTACTTGTTTGGTAACTCGAATCGATTAACAAGAGAAGTGTGTTAGTGTTTCATAAATCAAAATGCATATTCATAGTAACCCTAGTGATCCAATTGAGGAATCCCGATACTCGTATCTAAATTGTATCTCAATCATCCTTCACGGCTGCTTAAATTGTGGAATCAGTAATTTAGTTGTCTGTAAATTTTAGTAGAATTAGTAAAACAAACCCAATTGCCAGCCCACACAAGGTTATATAGTCTTAGCTAATTTACGACAAGTCTCTTGGGACACGACAACCCCGCTTCTCTTTATTACTGCACGCGACGACCGTATACTTGCGGTAGGAACGTGTCACCTAATCAGATGCGCGCTAGATTGCTCCAACAAGAGCTCGGATAGCCCCCTCCATGGGGCTTCAGGTGCCGTATTTACCAGCGGCCCCCGTTACAGAGGCCAACGAACGAAAACCACTTCTCCTCACAAATAGATCAATCTTGATTGGCGGAATCTCGAAATCCAACCTCCGGATAGCCTGCTCCACCTGAATCGTGAAACCCTAATTTTGAGTTCCACCAAACATAAAACCCTAGCTCTTGGATCCACCTATTCGTTGGACACGGATCTGATACCAGTTTGTTATAACCTGGAGGTATTCGAGCAAGAACGATGAAACGAAAAATCAACAACGGGAGACACGTAGATTTAACGTGGTTCACTAGTCGTGAAACTAACTACATTCACGACCTGAAATCTCGATATTTTATTGAGAAAGAATCGGATTACAATGCACACCGTGGCCACATCGACTACGGCAGCCACCCCGATACAATACGCACAAGTCTACCCACGTTCAATACACTTATATAAACCTAAGGGGCCTGACTTGTGCCCAAAGAAACCTAAGAATTTTTCCAAAACGGAATAGGAAATAATTCTAGCCGCCCCAAATCTTGCTAGTTGATTGAGTTATTCCAACACACCAGAAAAGAGAATTCATTTTTGAAAATAGCTTGTCACGAGGGACATATAATATAATAGAAGCTGTCGGATTTGAATTTAGCACATAATATCACAAAAAAGGAATATTGTCGTACTTTTAGACCATGACCTTAATTTAGTTGACAGATTAGAATATTTAATCTAATGTGTTCAATGCAGAGAAAGAGAGTGGAAAAGCCTTGAAGAATTCTATTAGAAACACCAAATAAAGAACGTCACTGCTATATCTTCCCTATATAAAAGCCAGTCTTTGAAGTAGTTTTGTACATTACAAAATACTAGTTTTGCCCCGCGCGCGTTGCGCGCAGACCGGCTTTTCTTTCGAGTGCTTATCGTACATGGTATTGAGAATGAAATGTCTTGAAATAGCTATAAGTAGAAGTTGCACAGGGGCAGGCTTTTTCGGGGGAATCGTATACGGCATATTGAGATAGCTGTATGGAAAATTGTGACATTAGACTGTAAGGTTGACAACCTGATTTTTTTTCATTTACTTGTATACCCTATAGTCATGCCATTTCCGCTTTTGTTGAATGATTCATTTCAATGTTGTCACAAAAGTATAGCTATTTATACCTGTTAATTATATGTTGTCATAAGGCAAAATTGTTTTCGGCATTTCAAAATTTTAGGGTGTTCATTTCCACACACATACTGTGTGTATGAAAGAGTTGCGAAAAATTTGCCCCTTTTCGGTGGAACACGCAATAAACCACCGCAAGAAAAGTGATTCGAATTATACAAAGAATCCATGACTCTGTTTGTTTTCCATTTCCGAGAACTTGACCTTTCCGAACCTGAAAAACAGAACCCACACGTTACAGTTCAGAATCATCTTAATTGAAACATCGATTCTCGCTCCTTTTGAATCTGCACTTCCGGGGGCGTTAGTTCCTGGGGGACAAGCATTTTCCAATATACCTTCAATCTTGAGTAGATATTCCTCTTCGATCGCCACTTGCGCTCGCATATTAGCAACAGTGCCTTCTAGTGTTTTAATCTCTTTCTTGTTTTTTTTTAACTTCCTTTTTAATTAGTGTGACATTTTTTTCGAAAGTTTTCCCACTTGAGACAGCATATTTCCTAAACCTTTTTCCCCTAATCTTACGCTGAGTCGTAATTTGGTTCCGCGGAGTCAATACTATCGAACTCCTAGGAACTCCTGGTTACCAAATTGTGTATCGATGACCTTTTTGCCTCATCGTCCGAATTGATTATCAGACTTGGAAATTCCTTACTATCACCGTGTTCGGTGATGGTTGAAGGAGATTATCCATCCGTAACTGCATCTAAAATAGATTATCTTGGATTGAAAGGTTTGAATGTCGTGTCGGAAAGTTGTTTGTACAGATCCTGTTTTGAAACTGCATGAAAATAATGAATCAGAGTAGTACCTGTTGCGTTATGAGGATTGGTAAATCCCCGTATTCGGAAAACGCCATTGCATGTGTAATGGTGTTTAATGCGTGGTCGCTGATGAAGCTCGATGGATTGCATATCCTATATGCGTTTTTTTTTATTCGGGGGTGTGTTACTAGCGTCCATAACCATAAACTTCATATGATTGAGTGATACCATCCTTGTGTGTGTTTCTCGACAGTAAAGAATTAACCTCACTTTCCTTCTTTTTTTCGCTTCATTCTTCACATATTTTTCCATCAGCAGAGAGAAATTGGTGGTTGTGGGTGAAGGTCACACACCGGGGAAAAAAACGATCGCATATGAAATGGTTGACTATACAGTATCCCTTAAGAAGGAGGAGGAAATATTGAAGAACTAATGGGCAGCTCAACAGACTTGTTCTATAAATTGAAGAAAAAGTAGTTGGTGAGGTGATTTGTAGCCATGTAGTGGGAAGCGCAACTGATACCCACTCAGTTATAGGAAATTGTTACTTGACTAAAGTAATGGGCAACTCAGTAGCCTTCGTCTAGAAATTGACAGAAAAGTAGTTGGTTAGGTATTCTATAGCTATATTGTGGGAATCGCAACCGATATCTTCTCAGTTATAGGGAATTGTCGTTTAACTATGCAAAAGTAGTATAGTATTTTACATTAGGTGCTATCTTATAACGATAAAATTCTAGGTGTAAAACATCGACAAGTTAGGCCATGTAATGTTGAGAAGATGGATTAAGGAAGCATTGCTAATTTTAATCCGGAGGCTGGAAACGATAACAAACTGGCAGAAAATGGGATGGACACAAACGGAAAGAGAAACATCCGCGGTGTCGGAGGCACACGATAAATTTGATTCTCGCTGTAATCCAATCAGTCAGTCCGAAAACATAAACAACCCCGGTGCTAATTGCACTAGATCATTTGAAAGGGTTCCATAGTAAGCGCGATGCAATGTAAATGATAGATTGGGTGTGTACAAGTCGCACGGGCCGATTTTTCTTGCGAGCGTGGGTCGGCTTTGCTTGTGAGTGTGTATCATGCGACGCGTCAAGAACTTCCAGTTAATATTATTTGGATTTTTTAGACTTCACAGTTATGTTGCTACACTTTAGCTTGCAGTTCCAGTTTATATTATTTGGATTTATTAGATTCCATGTGATTTATTAGACTCCTAGTTATGTTGCTTCACTTTTACTTGCAGGGTTAATATTTGTTAAGTTATGATTATATTAAATTTAAAATTAGCGTAAAGTGGGCAGATGAATAAATTAGCTAAAGGTGGACTGTTCTGTCAATTATTTCACGTATTAAACGTAATTATTTTGTGCAAGGATCGAACATACGTTGATACAGTATAACACCGATAATATAGGCATGCGAGAATGACAAGTATTAAATGGCTAAACATAAATAGAGCATAATATATTTAGTAAAATTTTATTTTTGGTTGAGGTATGCAAATGCAGCATATATGTCGATATTTTGGTTTTTTTGGTCACCACGACTTTTTTTGGTATCTCGTACATCCTAGTTGAAATGCAAATAAAGGTATAAAATTTGGAATTAAAATTGGCCATTTTTTGCAGATCCAGCCAGATACTCACGGGATGCATTTCGATTCACGGAAGATAGGATTTGGATCCTCTAGCGATAGTAGCGTTGCAGAATTGCCAATTAAATGTACATCTACATGTAGCTAGTCGTTGACTTTATTGGCATGTTGGAAAAAACACGAATTTAAGTGACACATTGGGAATCGCAACTTTGAAAGCAGAAAATAGCCTTACGCAAATCAGTTGAGTTATCAAAGCGGTAACAAAAGATAAGAAGCAGAGAAATATGGAAATTTCGGTGGAAGAAAAAAGGGAGGCCATGGAAAAAGAAAACCATTTCTCGAATCTGCTCGGCAATTGTATGTATTCATTTTAGGCTTCGGTACCTGTTTTAATATTGTAAATCTATGATAGTTCTATGTTGTGGTCTGATAAATGCATTGTTGTTGCTGGTCTTCTGTCCAGATACTGGTTTACTAAGATAGAGGAGTAGCAGAAAAGCATAAACTGTTGTTTGTGATGCGAAAGTTCATGTGCTCACTGTCTTTGCTGTTTGACCCTTGTTGGTGGGTTTTGATGTTACAGTCTTTTGTTTTCTTCATCATCAGCTTTTTGGCCTTTCTCCCTTTGGTCCTCTTTGTTCGTATCAAATCTTTTCAGTTAAACTAATTTCTGATACTTTATTTAAACCAGTGCCAGTAAGAATGTAAGTTACAATGCTGAGAACATGAGGAAGAGGTTTCTTTGGAATTGCTTTTCAGCAAATGCGGATGCTCAATCAAGCAGCAAAGAGATGATACATTCACTAACATCTTAATCCTGTCAGCTTCGAGATTTTTCACAAGCTGGAGCAGTTTGCAATGTTTGCCTGATGTAAGAAGTTGTGGGATGATTTTGTGAGAGGAATGCATGGCGTTGAATCAATTGAAGTTACAGTGTTGAGATGAGCAGGAAGAGGCTTTTCTGGCACTGATCGTGGAAACAAAAATATTTATGGGAGCTCTACTCCTAAGACCATCCATAGTGGTGGCTGGATTAAGCTCACCCGCCTGATTTGGAACTAAAAAAGGGAGGTCTTGGAGGCGAGCTCGGCGCTAATCCGAGTTCGGCAGGCTTTGTGGATTGCTTGGAGGAGGTCACGGGCGAGCTCAAGCTCGGTGGGGTAGGGTGGTGTAGCTAGAATAAAATATAATAGAAGGATATGAATAGTGTTTTGACTGTTGTAGGTGTTGTGGTTGAATTGTAAATATCAAGAAGATTAATAGTGGGGTAAGGTGGGGGTAGGTGGGGGAAGGGGAGCTCACGAATGTCGATGGTCTAAGGTGTACCAACTAAGTTCTGGTTATACGGATGTACTACTCAGAACAAAAATTCCACTACGTTAGAGATGTACCTGTTTCTTAATCTCTTGATCGTGCATTTTGCGTCTCTGCCTAACAATGCAGTTTTCTTCCAACATCTTGCGTAGCTTCTCGTTCAAAAAGCAAAAGGACTCTTCAAGAGATTTCGATTGCCTTTGCTCCTTAGCCACCATACTTAAACCAAGTTAGTGATTGCCCATCTTCGCCTCGAATCTGATTATGGGGGCTGACGCAAAGTTTAATCTAAGAAAACGATGAACAGGGGTGGTAGTAGTTCTTCGAGCCCATGGGTACAAAAATCCAATGAAGCTCGGGGACAGCCTGATGTGATTCAGAAGTTGGGCTTGAGAGCCAATAGAGGGCTTGGATAATAAAACTCCAACCACGAGGAACAGGGACAGCTTCATATGATGTAGTATGATAATGATAAGGTGTGCGTTGTGTTTATCATTTACTTATGAATAATATTAGTTAGATATCTAAAAAAATATTGCCTTCCTTTTGTACCAAGTCGTTTGCTTTATGCAAATGTAAACATGTTTTTGAATTAAATATGCAGTGGATTGACATGGAAATCCTCGAGCTTCTCTCTTGCTTGAGCGTATACAATCCATCGAAGGCCTGGCACTGTCATGGTCCACAGGGACACCATGGGATGAGTTTCTTGATTTTTGACAACGCAGTGGTTGAATACATGGATGTTGAACGTCTTCACAACCAATTTGGTGACCAAATAACTGGTAGAGACACATGGAATCATCCTCGTCATCGGAATCTATTCGATGGTGGAGGTCAACGCCAACATTTTAGCTCTATAGTTGAAAAACGCACCATCGATGTTTTTAATCAACAGCCTTCAGGTTTCTCTCCCACTGTCTTCGCAGACATACTAAACGCTTTTATGCTTTTGAAGTCACTAACTCGCTATCAAAGGCATACCATCTATCTTTATTATGTGTTCGTTTGTATATATTTGACATTTATTGTTGGCTAGGCAAAATTGAATTGAAGTTTGAGAAGTGACCATATCCGAAGGTCATTCTTAATCAGCCGTGTCAAATGAGATGTTGCCTGATCCTCTACTAGTTACCAGACCTAACTTCTGCATCGCATGAGTCTGTTCCCGTTCGTTCTGGTTAGAATTTTTTTATCCAAACTCTCTCTTGGTTCTGAACCCCAACTTCTGCATCGCATGAGGTTGTTCCCGTTCGTTCTGGTTAGAATTTTGTTATCCAAACTCTCTCTTGGTTCTGAACCCCAACTTCTGCATCGCATGAGGTTGTTCCCGTTCATTCTGGTCAGAATTTTGTTATCCAAACTCTCTCTTGGTTCTGAACCCCAACTTCTGAACCACATCAGGCTGTCCCCAGGCTTTGCTGGAGTTCTGTACCCATGGGTTCGACGAACTGCCTCCACCCCGGTTCATTAGTTTCTTTGATTAAACCTTCCACTACCCTCCATTATTAGATCTGAGGCGAAGATAATCAATCGCTCACCTGGTTTATGAATAGGATGACTAAAGAGCAAAGGAACTCGAAATCTTTTGAAGAGTCGTTTTATTTTTTTACTGTGAAGCTACGCTAGAAATTGGAACAAAACTGCATTGTTAAGCAGAGTACGAAAATGCATGATTAGGAAATCAAGGAACAGTTATGTTTCCGAAGTAGTAGAATTGTTGTTCTGGGTGGTTAATATGACTACGGGATGTCCATTGGTGGTTTTTTGGAAGCCTGGTATTGTACTAACAAGATGGAGCATTGCAGTGCAGGTAGAAATTGTAACAGTATCTATTGTCACCGTATGACAATAGCTTTTTGTACTCCTACATGCCGAAATACGAGACTGAGGTGTAGAACAAGCATGACAAGCTTATACTGAAAGAAGAAGAAGTGCTCGTGACAACATGCTTAGTGGTGGTTAATATGACTTGGGGCGGCTGTCGAATACATATTGGCGTTCTATTTTATGAATGCATAAGTTAAGTAATTGTCTGCACAAGACTCCATACAGGTGCAAAGACACTTCGGAATGATGTTGTGTTTACGTTGTGAATTAAGGGGGATAGGCGATATTTACTTTCAAGATTTAATTTTCCTTTCTTTACAACACCAATGAATAAGGACTGCGTATCTCAACCCATCTATTACGAAGCGTAACAGCTCCCTACAGCATACATCCCGCGAATATTTATTCTTTCAACTGTGGGGACGACTCATATGGGCTCTTAAGCGTATTTTTTTTTTGGTATTAGAGCATGTATCGTACATGATGTAAAGGGACCGTGGATAGAAGTTTCAGTATTGCAATATATATGCAAACCGTAAATGTGAGTTCCAAACTCTAATATCTTCTAATGCATAGCGCATAAAAATCTTGTTATTATGATTTAGTATCGTACCGTGCAATATCAAATAATAGATAATGGAATGAAACGTGAATAAAATTGCACATTTAAACTATATTTTGTAGCAAATGATTTTTTCCCCCACCGCAAACAGAGCATATAGCAGGATAGTTATCCAAAGTTACAGAAGCAACTATAGGTAAAGTATTAATGGCGGGCTAGATTGGGAGGAGCAGCCTTAGTTGTAAACACTGATTCCAACGTAGGGCAACATAACATAGGGAAGCCAATTCCACAGCCAAATCGCAAATCAAAGAGAAAAATCACGTAGGGCGGCAAGGACAATTCATCCTCCAAAAATCGCTTAGCCTCTTTTAGTATAGCAACCACAATTCTTGTGAAAATACCACAGCCAAATCGCAAATCAAAGAGCAAAATAACAGAGGGCAGCGATAACGATTCCTCTTCTAAAAATTGCTTAGCCTCTTTTAATATAGCCGAAGATACTAAAAATCGGCAGCAGATGAGACCACACATTCTTTTTTGCATACGCCATTGCGCTCATTCAATGGTGCTTTTACTGTTTCTTTTCTTTATTCCATTTTTGACGTTTATCATTCACTGGGAAAAGTTATTGTAAGCATATGCACGTACCATTCTAATAGCTTGTAGCCTGGCTACAGGAGCAAATGTCTCCTCAGAGGCTTTACCTTCTTCTTCATTGTAGCCCTCAACTACAAGGCACATATTAATGATCCAATCTGCTTCTGCTTCAGACTCTTTCACATTTTTAGGTGAAATATTATCTTATTTTACTTGCAGTATGCATTATTTAATGACGAAATTTTATACCCTAAATCAAATATATTACCCGCAGAAGCTATCACAAGCACCGTGTAGAGAAGGATCGGAAATCAGGACATGCGGTAAGAAATACACGCATACACATGACCAAAACTCAAGCCATACCATCATACCAAAACATACGACGAAACCCACTCCGGAAGCATCAGAGAGGATCAAGCATAGGCTAACCACGCAACCACCATGCACATGTCTCGGCAATCAAATCCCACTTACAAAGTATGAGTAGGGATGTAGCCTTAATTAACTAAATAAAAGCTCTGACGGGCATAAGTCTCTTTAAGTTATAGTTCATCAAAATGTGAATGCATGATGGGTAGCTTCAGCAGGACAACAGTGCATGAAATTACCTTACGCCCTCGCAATTTTTTAATGTGCAGAGGGGAGAGAGTCGTCATCCCATTTTTTTTTTCCTTTCAGCGTGTGCAAGGGTCATGAAACCACCAACCCCTTCAAATTGTTCCTTCCATCCTTCCAGTTTCAATACAAAGTTTCTCTCCACATCAAGTTATTTTACGTCCAATGCAATTTGTTACTTTAGCAGCTCTATCCTTTGTATCACTTGCTAACGTGCATCTTCTATCTTCCGCTCCAAGGAAATGATTTTTTCTTTGGCCTTTTGAATTTTCTTGTCCACAAGTTCCACCATTTCCACTACACTCATGTTTTAGTAAGCAGATCGCGCAAATTTGTTCATTCTTCACCAGTGTTCGTAACAATTTTTGGCAACAGTTTGTGACTTGTGTCAAGTGCAGAGGTACTCATACCTTTGTTTTCCATTGCAACCTGCGACAGTCAGGGAACAACTTACGGGGTCAGACTAATTAGCTATGAAAAACGCAGTTGAAATTAGCTAGACGGTCCTAAGTGGGTACCCAGTCGGCGGGATACAGTTTTTGTCAGAATAACATTAAGTACTTTAATGTTGCCAAATGTGCTTTGATTGCTTAAACTGTCTTAAAATCATACCAAACATATATTTGATTTGTTTTTAAACGTGTTTCTTGAGCGCATTCCTTACCTACTACTTTTCTTGATTTGTCTCGAATATCAAGAAGCTCACATTTTATATGTTGAAAAGGTTTGGAACCTTAATGGTTCTATTACGTACAACTTAATATTTGTTTGTCACGATTGGGTACTACTAGATAGATGTGAACAATTAAACTTCACAACCTCATAACTACAATGGCAGAATACAGACGGGGACACCCTAATCAATAGAACTCCCAACTTTCGGCTAGGGTTACGAACATACTAACATAGCATGCGTATAATCCAAACTAACACTGAACAAGATCTTCATGAAACCAATTAACACCCCGCAAAGCTACAGTGGCAGGAGAACCCCAAGAACAAGAACACCACTACGCAAATGCACCCCATAAGAACGACCCCAACAACCGTAGTTATCACAAAAATACCACGACCAATTCGGAAATCAAAGACCAAAATAACTAAGGGCAGCAAGGACAATTCCACCTCCAAAAATATTTTTTTGATAAACATTCCTTCTCTAAAAATCGCTTAGCCTCTTTTGGTCCGATTGTATAACTCTACTAAAGGAAAAAATCTACTCAAAAGCAAAAAAGGCTGAGTGTTATATTAATCTCTTCAGTGAAATTTCATCTGTTATTGTTACAATTGGGCAATATAGCAAGAACGTGATTAAATAGTTTTCACAACATAAAACCACACCAGTGATAGCTTGAAAAAATTGAAGCTCTTAAGAAATAGGGGCGCCCATTTGCACAACCTAACTACAGAATAAAATCCAATCTAAATCAAAAGGGAAAATAATATATCAAAGTGCAAAGGTTTCACCAGAAATAGGAGAGATAGGTTACTTACAAAAGCGGGGCAAATAGTTGGTCTCCACAAAATTAGGTGCCCGTCTAGAAGAACAGATATCGTCGGTTGTAGAGACGAAGACGAAGTTGTATTGGCGAGATTATCAAAGCAGACGAAATGTCTGGGAAGGTAGCGTGTGAGTAAGAAAGGGCACAGCTTCTTTTCCCTGACAAAACAACATGATGAAAGGGGAAAAGTTTTGGGTTGACAAAGTCGAGGGCGTGTAGTTGCGGTAAAATCGTTTTTTATTATAAAATTGTTTCCTTTATTTTATTTTTTCCTCGTAATGCTCTAGAGACTACCAGTATTAACAAAGTCACGGCACACCAGTCGCGATAATTAATTTAATATTCCAAAAAACTTTATGCAATCCACCATACTCGTTCTTATCTTCTCGAAGAAGAAACGACCCTCCTTTCTATCGCCTCCGATTTAACTCCTCCAAGAAGCACCCTTTCTTATATCCTCTTCTCAACACCCCTCCTTCCATCACCTATAGTAACGATAATGTTCTATAAGAATCGTATCATAGTTTCGCTCTGTAAGTACGCTGTTATCTCAATCATGAAATTGTACTGGTGAATCTAGGTGGTATGAGGCGGCAAGATGCCCTAACCATTCAGTGCTCCTTATTCCATGATTTATTGCTTCTTCAAGTTTCATTTTGAGTTATGCAGCTTCTGCGCATGGCCACGTCCAACTTTAGAAACACCACAACGCGGAACTGGAAAAGCGCACACCGTTACGTAATCAGATTGGGACAGCACATTAGCGCAGCTGCTCACACTTGAAAGCACACCTACAAAACAATGTAAATCCACAACATATTAATCATTGTACAAATCTACATGGCAACCAGCTAAACAGGTACAGGAATCATCGTGTGCACCTAGCCCAAACACGAATATATATATATATAGTAATATTAAAAGATTAAAAAGAAAAAAAAAAGAATGAGGAAAACACAACATTGAACAATTACCCCGGGAACTTACGCAGCCGACAGGGTGCAAACTTCGCTTCCCACGGCGGACGCTTAACTTCGGACGAACGGCCTCACTTTTCACCGCATCACCACAAACCAAACCCGCACAAGCGTAACTGGACCCCACAGCTGCACACAGATTTCTAGCTAAATCAACAGCAACATAACCTCGAGATCGATAAACAATAAAGGGTTTGCATTTACTCGGTCACCAATCATCAATACTGGAACAATCTCCTAAACAATCACATACAAAGGAAGCAATCATTACATCAGCACTGAATTAACGATTTTCCATATTCATTAACGACAGCAGACCCCAACAATGCCGTGTCCACTGCGATACGCAAATGGGGCGTTCAAACACGTATTCAACCGAGAAACACTAAAAATAATCTCAACCACAATACTCAAACATATGTCCTCTATGAGGAGCATGCGACAAACTCGTCAAAACACGTCTACCTACAGGAAAACCATCGAAACATTAACAATATACAACTTAACAAAGGTAAATATTTGTACTTAACAGCGGTTAATCATTGTACAGATCAATGTAGAGGGCAAAAACATCGATGGAATATAAAGAAAGCAGGCATACCCCCTGAACGTCGCCAACCACCACGACACCGAGCCCTACCGACGCGTTGCATAGATAACTTGGAACCATCACATTCACTCTTCCCCACATCTGATTACTCAATAACAAAATAATTTTTACAGGCCAAACACGATACAGGACATTAGAACAATCAACGACAAGAACAACAACGAAACCAGTAATCATAGCATCATCAGAGTATCTGCAGCTTTATATATTCGTCCGCAAAGACATACCGTGAGGTTGTAACACCAGAGGAGTAAAAAAACTTCCAAGCACCGCAAAACAAGGACCACGACTCAGCCAACCTGCAACGGGAACCATATCTGCAAACAACAAAAACAATCACAAATTAATCATCACCACCAACCATAATCACGAAACCAATACAGGCCTATGACAACCTCAACCATAGTATCTTGTCAAATTTGGAACTAAACGCTAACCTATTAAGAACAAAACAACAAATGGAAGGAAACAATCATTGGTGCAAATGCACTATGCCACGCCGACATAAACTTTAAATAACAGTACAACAATGCATCATCTGAAAATCAGCAGATACAGAACCCGTGTAAAAAAAAAGAAGAGCACGAAAAGAAGGAAAAATTAATCTTTAGAACTAAGCGGGAGAATTAGGCTGCAAGCCTCTGCGACAACCTCAGCGACAACATGTGGTGTAATCAACCAAATACGGACATCTAGACATTTCGGCATGAATAATGACAAGATAAGTCGGGAAGCATACGAAATTACACCAAACCACACAAACCAGTAGAAACATCGAAATATAAAAGCTATCCCCAAAAACCACACATGCATTAACACCAAATACAGTGGAGCAAAAATCATGTTCAAAATAAAAGCATCAACCAAAGAAATTTTACGAAAACACTCGTAAAAATTTAATAAAAGCACCGAGGAATGAAACACATAAGCTGATCGAGCACATGCATAAACCTCACACAAACATAGAACAAGAATTGAAAAGGAATGCATACGAGCAGCCAAGAATGATTCAAACTCCAAAACAAAGATTTTGAAACCCTGCAAACGGTAGAGACAGAAGTGCACGTAAATTAAGCGCAACTAAGCATTTGGAATTAAACACTAACCTGTTAAATAAAAACAACAAATACAAAGGAAACAAACAAACGGAAAAAATACACTATTCCACACAAATATAAACACTAAACAATGGTATAACAATACATCATCCGGAAACCGGCAATCAACCAAATACGGACATCAAGCCATGTCGGCACGAATAATGACAAGATAATAAATGATGGCCAAAACCAAACGGAAGAGTAAGGTTGTAACTCTTTGCGACAACCTTATTGACAACATGTGGCGAAACCAATCAAATACGAACATCAAGTCATGTCGGCATGAATAATGACAAGGTGATTCCGGAAGAATACGACATTACACCAAAACACCCAAAGTAGTAGAAACATCCAAATATAAAACCATCCCCGAAAACCACACATGCACTAACTATGAAGTAATCCAAAAATAACATTTTTATTATTAATCCAAAATTAACATTTTTATTTTTAACCAAGATGGATTTCATCACGAGTAGAATCTAGTGTGTTTAACTAAGCAAAAACTTCGGCGGAGAACACTTACCTTGAGAAATTTTGCAACCAACAGAGCGCAAACCTGTATGGCTGTATCCGAACGGCCTGAACTGGACGTCCAACAAGCAGTGTTGCTTTTCGCCACATAACTAGAAAGCACACCTGCACAAACTAAATGGCGCCCATAGCTACACACAAATAGACATCTTCTCCAAAAGAGTCAATACTGGAAACAGATTTCTAGTTAAATCAACACAAACACAACCTCAAAATCATTAGGTAATAAACGAATTACAGTAACTTGGTCAGCAATCATCAATACTGGAACAATCTCCACTGCGAGCACATACAAACGAAGCAATCATGACATTAGTATTGAATAAGGAATCGTGCACGTTCATTAATGACGGCATACCCCAACCACGTTTGCGTCCATCACGGAACGCAAATGGGCGAAACACGTATCCAGTCAAGGTGCACCAGATATACGCTCGACCATAATACCTGAACACACTTGTTCAGGAGAAGGCAGCGACCTCACAGAAACACGTCTACCTGCAGAAACACCATCGAAACACTAACAGTATACAATTTTGCAATAATTTTACAGTTCAATGGAGAGAGCGACAACATCAACAAACCATAAAGGAAGCAGGCGTACCATCGCAACATCTCTATCCGCTACGACACCAGGCCCCACTGGCACATTGCATAGCCAACTGCGAACCGTCAGATTCGCTCTTCCCCGCATCTGAAATAGGCACAAGAATTATCGTGCACGCCTAAATAAAAACGCAGCAGAGAACACTTACCCGGAGAAGTACGACAACCGCGATGACGTGAACCTCGAATCCCACGATGCACGCTCAACTTCGAAAAAGCGACCCGAACTTTTACCAAATCACCAGAATCTACCCCCCCCACAGAAGCGGATCTCGACCCCACAGTTTCACAGAGATATCCAGCTAAATCAACACAAACATAGCCTCAAGATCATTACGTAATTAAAGACTTGCAGTCACTCGGTCAGAAATCATCAATACTGGAACAATCTCCTCCACGAGCACATACAAATGAAGCAATCGTGATATTACTACCGAATAAGAAATCGTGCACATTCATTAATGACGGCACACCCCAACCACGTTTGCATCCATCACGGCACGCATATGGGGCAGGGGGAACACATATCCAATCAAATGGCACGAGATATACGCTCAACCATAATACCTAAAGACACTTGTCCGTCATTAGGAGTAGTCGACAACCTCGCAGAAACACGTCTACCTGCAGAAACACCATCAAAGCACTATTAGTATACAGCTTTGCAATCATTTTACAGTTCAATGGAGAGAGCGGAAACATAAACAAACTATATAGCAAGAAGACGTACCACCGAAACATCTCCAACCACCACGACACCGGCCCCGCCGGCAGGTAGCATAGCCAAGTGCAAGCCATGAGATTCACTCTTCCCCACATCCGCACACATATTCCCCACAACATCAACAGCACAAGTACACTGGGATTATTCGCTAACAGGACAATTTTGAAAATTCAAACACGATGCAAAGACATTGGAACAATCTCCGACTTCAACACCAATGAATCCAGTAATCATGGCATTATCAGAAGATCCACGCTCCTATATATTTGTACGTAGAGACATACTGTGAGGTTGCAAGACCTGGGCAGAAAAAAAAAACTTCCTAGCACCCCATAACAAGGGCCACGACTCACGCAGCATGCAACATGAGCCATATCAGCAGGGATGCCTTCGCCGACATAAACAGCCGTGACCCCCACAGAAATACCCACCGCACCATGCCCACAAACAGAGCAGGCAACATATTCCTCATAAAAGCGGCTAAACCCGGCAGTGCTGCAAGCCGGAGCCATCGGCAAGTCAGGTACAGGTTGATCTGCAGAGCTACCATCAGAAAAATTTCCCAACTCAGCATCGCCCCAACTACACCGGGCCCCACCAGCACGTCGCATAGCCAAATTCAATCCATCAATAGTAGAACTGCAACCATATATTTTTGCCCGCTAGGACATACCGTGAAGTTGCAAGACATTAGAAACAAAAAACCTTCCGGGCACCCCAAAACGAGGAGAGCATAAAGAAACCGTAGTCCGTGCAATAAAGAAAAACACAACCTACCCATTCAAAGCAATGTCTTGAACCGAAGTAGGCGGCCAAACCCCCGAAACACCGGCCAATATCTCTGAATCAACGGCCGCTGCACACAACAAGGAAAAAACAGAACCTGTCTGAAAAAAGCAGAATACGCAAGAATTAAACACCACCACCAACGATAAACACTAAACCATACAACCCTGACACAACATCAACCATAAAATATTGTTAAAGCAACAAGATATGAACGACATCCCACTACAAAAGAGTTAGGAACGATATAATAACATAATACCAAGAATTTGGACCAAATCTCTAAACTATTAAAAAAACTAAAAAAATCCAACAACCAAACGCACACATGCACAATCCCACACCAACATAAACCCCAATAAGAGTACAACAATAAATCATCTGAAGACCGACAACAACGGAAAAACACGCAAAAAAATAATCACCAAGACCAAAAACATATACGACAACCTCAAGGGCAACATGTCGTGGAATCAAAACCACCCGAACTATTAGAATCGTTCAGATTTCAAGGCCAGCCCAAAAAACCACACGTTCACAAACTCCAAATACGGTGTAGCAATAAAGCATGTCGAAAATACTAACATCAATCAAACTAAATAGGTGAAAACACCCTTAGGCATTAAAAATCATCCAGTAATGAAACTCAGGAAGCGTAAAAACCCCATGCATAAACCCCACACAAACACATAACAGCAAATAGGAAAGATACAAATCAATGAATCTTAGTTAAGCGTTAAATAAGAAAATGAAACAAAGCATGAAAGAACAATAGACGAATTCCCCATACCTGGACAGAGAAAAGGGTGTGTGCACAATCGAAGGCCAAATCATCAATTGGAAAATGTAAATAGACAAAAACGTATCGAACAATATACAACGACGTCACAACCAGATGGAAACAGAGCTGAAGGGGTGTACAGTAGGTAGAAAATCAGGATCAATACTCTAGAAGGGGGTTGAATAGAGTATGCAGAATTTTGCTAAACTTTGCAAGAGCCGTGGTTTCAA
The DNA here is from genome assembly GCA_023055425.1 of Linanthus parryae. NCBI lineage: Eukaryota > Viridiplantae > Streptophyta > Magnoliopsida > Ericales > Polemoniaceae > Linanthus > Linanthus parryae. Next base: position 120,081,518 of record JALGPY010000003.1, on the reverse strand, counting down.
AAGATTTGTAAAGAGGTTCAAGGCCTTGAAATGAGTTTCAAACCCTTGGAGTAAAACAGTTAAAGTGAATAGAAGAATAATTCTATTTCAAGGCCTTGAAATGAGTTTCAAACCCATGAAATAAACTGTTTTCAATGCTGCAAAATTTCTAAGTTTGTAACAGAAAAGTAAGTGTAAGAGATACAAGATATATAGAGTTTAGTCCACTTTGACCTACGTCTCTACCTCATGGATCTTCTCCCTGTAGGATTTTCAAATCAATTCTTATTAATCAGCATCTAAGCCCTAGATCTCAAGCAAAGAGAGATACCATACTCTGTTACAGCTTGTGGTTCTCGCTAACCTATCTAGTACCTGCTCTAGCTATCTGATTAACTAATAATTCTCTATTTCTTAACTCGAACAATCCTTGAGAATGTAAACAAGAGTAATATATGAAAGATATAAAAATGAAGTTCAGAATAGAAGAACACATGAAATGAAACTATTGTGAGAGTGCAGAATTCTTCAGAGAGTTTAGATTTTGATCTGCTTCTTTGTTGCTTGACAATCCTTGAATGTGTTTGAGAGACTCTAGATTTCTACCCGTTGACTTGTGTGTGAAATACTTCAAAATGAGCTCCTTTCGTACAGCTCATTTGTTCTGCAAATCTTCAAGATTTTCAGCAATAAACTTTCCTATTTTGTAGGCAACAACTTTGACTTCTATAACAGTCTTCTTCCAACGGATAGTTGCTCAGTATCTTCAGGGATACTAATATGATCTCGTCCATAAACATGTTGAGAAGCTGTTAGGATCAATAGATTGATTGTAGAATCAAATCAACCCAGAAATTCCTTCCCTGCAAAGCTTAGGTTAGGAAATTAATCCTACAGAATATGAAATAAACATTCCCTGCAAAACTGAGTCAAAGAGATAGATTAGATGGTGTTAAACATATCAAATACATTGTCTTTCATCATCAAGTAATAATAGATAAAGCACAAGGTTTTAGGAGTTCAAACAACAGAAACTCCCTCTAAGATCATTCTTATAAGTCTCATTCAGTTTCAAGTCTTTGAAAGCTGTTTCAAGGCCTTGAAATAGACTAGCGATTTCAAGTCTTTGAAACATTGAAACTGCTTTGACCTTACAATCTCCCCTTGATGAAAGACAAAACCAAGGGCTTCCAATCTGTTTGATATTTTACTTCTGCAACAAATACTCATTAGAAAATAGCATATAAAATCAACATAGAATGTCCAAAATATCCAACTTATAAAACTGAAAACCAGCAAAGTGTGCAGATAATCCTAACTGACCAAAACCAGGTCATCTAATAAAAAAATAACAGGTAAAACAACCTAAATTATTGTCCCCCTTTTTTACTTTCATAAAAAAAGAATGAGAATATGTTGAATCAGTGTTTGGAAAAACAAAAAGTACAAGATTTGAAAGTTAAGAATTTCAAGGCTTTGGAAAAGAGTTCAAGGCCTTGAAAAGAAAAAGAAAGAGTAGGAAAGAATTAAGGGGTAGGGTCTTCATCTCCTTGCTTCTCTGCATCTTTTTCTTGACTTTCTTCCTCATCATCCTGATCTTTTTCTTGTTGATCTACATCATCACCTTTTTCACCTTCTCCCTCAAACAAATCAGCAGCAGTCACAATATCTAGTACAGTAGAATTATTAGGTTTCTTCTTCTTGATATCTATGAGAAGTGCACCTGAGTCTGGATTGTCTTCCTCTTGATCTGCATCCACTTTTTCAGCCTCCACCTGTTTGCCTTTTCCCTTGACCTGAGCAGTCTTATCGAGAGTTGAATGCTCACTGGAGTGATCCTTTGCTGATTCAGCCTTTTTTGTACTCTTCTCAACTTGAGACACTTCCTTAGCCACACCAAACAGTGTAATGCTCCCGAACATATTTTCAACCATGTAATTCACTTTTCTGAGATCAGTGTCAAACCCATGCTGATTCTCCTTTACCTCATCAATCTACATCTGAAGTTCTTTCAACAATTTAAGGGTCAAGGGGTTGTCTTGGGACTGAGATGTTTGGCTGGAAGTGGGACTTAAGGTTTAAGAAACTTCTTGGAACCTAATTCTTCTTATGTGACTTCTTTGGGTTACCAATCTGAATACCTTTCTGCTTCTGTGGTGCTGCCTCCACTTCCTTCTTCTTCTTTCTTGACACTGGGATTTCACCCTTCTTGGACTTCTTGTTGGGATGAGGAGGAGCTATATCTTCTGCAGTAGGGGTTTTTAAACTAGATTCCACACTAATGGTTTGAACCTCTTCCACAGTGGACTTTCTTTTCTTCACTAGTGTAGCCTTTGATCCACCAGCCATTTTGATTCTGTCTGAGGCTCTTCTGGTGCTCATTAGGGTTTGGAGAAGAATAGGGAGGTAGGATAGATACGAAGGAGAGAAATAAGGAAGGAGATAAATAGAAGAGAGTTTCAGTTTGAAAAGGAAACTAAATATTTTCTCTGATCTTTGAAGATCTTGATGAATCAGAAAGATTCAAAAATTGAGTGTGCCGTTGGAAATAAAATATTTAATGCTATTTTGGCTGAAAAGGGGTTTTTCAAAATTGAGGGGCAACATTGAGCAATTATCTACAGAGATAACACCCAATATTGAAAGATCCAAAATTATTGACTATGTAACATGCAGTCTTACTTTCAAGGATTTCAAGGCCTTGAAAAGCTATATCATGTAAGAAACAAATACTCAAAACTTTTAAAGGATTTTCAAGGCTTTGAAAATCAGTTCAAATCTTTGAAACACATAATACTTACCTGATTCTCCCCCTAAACCAAAGCTTTCTTATTTAGCATTCCCAATTCCAATCTTAAGGCTGAGAATCTTTCATCTGGTAATGGTTTAGTGAAGATATCTCAATGTTCTTTTTTCATGAATGCTGAACTGGATTCTTTGTGATTGATATTGCACTTGTGTTTTCACACTTGATAGGTATATCTCTGAGATCAAATCCAAGATCTCTCATCTGTTGTGCTATCCAAAGTACTTGAGAACAACAAGCTCCAGCTGCTATGTATCCAGCTTCAGCTGTTGATAATGTAACTGAATTTTTCTTCTTAGAATGCCAGGTGATTACAGATGATCCAAGAAACTGGCAGCAACCTGATGTACTCTTTCTATCAACTTTATATCCTGCAAAATCAGCATCTGAATAGCCACACAAAGAAAATTTAGAATGTTTAGGATACCAAAGCCCTAAGTCTTTGGTACCATTGAGATATCTAAAAGTTCTTTTAACTGCATTCAAGTGTGATTCTTTAGGATCAGCTTGAAATCTGGCACACATGCACACACTGAACATGATATCTAGTCTACTAGCTGTGAGATAGAGTAGTGATCCAATCATACCTCTATACTCCTTCACATTTACACTCTTACCAGATTCATCCTTGTCTAAAGACAATGAAGAACTCATGGGAGTCTTAATCTCTTTGGATTGAGACATATTGTACTTTCTTAGCAAGTCTTTTGTATACTTGCTTTGATGTAGGAAAATGCCCTTCTTTATTTGATGAATTTGAAGTCCAAGGAAGAAGTTCAATTCTCCCATCAAGCTCATTTCAAATTCCCTGCTCATAAGACTTGAGAATTCCTTAGACAGAAAATCATTAGTAGCTCCAAACAGAATGTCATCAACATAGATTTGAACTACAAACATATCTTTCTCATGAGTCTTTATGAAAAGGGTTTCGTCTACCAATCCTCTTTTAAAATTATTTTCAAGTAGAAATTTTGAAAATCTTTCATACCAAGCTCTTGGAGCTTGTTTAAACCATAAGAGCTTTGTCAAGTTTGTAAACATGATCTGGAAATTTTTTATTTTCAAAACCTGGAGGTTGAGCAACATAAACTTCTTCTTGCAGATAACCATTTAGAAAAGCGCATTTCACATCCATTTGAAATATTTTCATGTTTTTTTGAGATGCAAATGCAAGTAGAATTCTAATTGCTTCTAACCTGGCAACAGGAGAAAACGTTTCTTCATAGTCAATACCTTCTTCTTGATTGTAGCCTTGAGCTACCAATCTAGCTTTGTGCCTGATTACATTTCCATTCTCATCTAACTTGTTTCTGAATACCCATCCGGTGCTAATGACACACTGATTTCTTGGTGGAGGAACTAGGTTCAAGATCTTGTTCCTTTCAAACTCATTGAGTTCACTGTGCATAGCTATAATTCAGTCTGCTTCATGTAATGCTTCCTTCACAGTTTTAGGCTCTACAAGATAAATAAAATCATTAAAAGCACAAATATTTTTCAACTGTGATATGGTCTGCGTACTAGTGGTTAGATCAGAAATAATGTTATCAGCAGGATGAGATGAGAGATATTTGAATCTCTTCCTTAGTGTCCATGGTTTAGTCTCTCCAGTTTACTTCTCATATCTCTGAGAACTTGAAGTAGTAGCTTGTTCTCCTGTTTTCTCTGGAGATCCTGTTTCAAGGCTTTGAATCTTTGTTTCAAGGCCTTGAAAATGCCTATCTTGATCCAGTGACAATTCCTTATATCGTTTTGAGAATTCTTCTTCATTATATGAATCATGCTTATTCAGATTGAGATCTGCAAAACCATCACTCAAAGAACCATCATAGCTTTCATCAAAAATAACATGAATGCTTTCTTCAACAAACTTGGTTCTCTTATTATAAACTCTATAGGCTTTGCTTGTCTATTAATAACCAAGAAAGATACCTTCATCACTTCTTGCATCAAACTTATCAAGATTGTCCTTACCCTTACTGTGGAAAAAACATGTACAGTCAAAAGGTTTGAAGTAAAAAATGTTTGGCTTTCTTCCTTTGAACAGCTCCTAGGGGGTCTTTTTCAGAATAGGTCTGATCAAGCACCTATTAAGCATGTAGGTTGTTGTATTCACACCTTCTGCCCAATAATACTTGGCAGCTTGTTTTCCATAAGCATTGTCCCTGACATGTCTTCAAGAGTCTTGTTCTTTCTTTCAACAGCTCCATTCTGTTGAGGAGTTTTAGGAGCAGAAAAGTTGTGAGATATGCCATGCTTAGAACATAATATATCAAACTCAAGTTTATCAAATTCTCTACCATGATCACTTTTGATTGAAGCAATAGGTAGGTTTTTCAAAGTTTGAAGTTCTCTACAAAGTTTTGAAAATTCAGAGAGAGTTTCAGATTTTTCTTTCAGAAACATTACCCAAGTATATCTAGAGAAGTCATCAACAAGAAGAAGCATGTACTTCTTACCCTTTGGAGTTGGAGTTCTCATAGGACCACAGAGATCCATATGCAGCAATTCAATGGTTCTAGTAGTATTTACAAAGTTCTTTGACTTGAATGAGCTTTTAGTTTGCTTGCCTTGTGCACATGCCTTGCATACTTCTTCATGTTTGAACTTGATAGAGGGTAATCCTCTTACTAATTTATTGGAGACTAACTTGTTCAAGGTATGCAAGCAAATATGTCCCAACTTTCAGCGCCAAAGCTTTGAATCTTCTTTCAAGGCCTTGAGACACTTCAAGTTTTCACCTGCAACTTTGTTAGTCTGAAAAGTATAAACATTGTTTGATCTAGAGGTTGTGAGGATGCAATTACCAGATTTCTCATTCTGCACCACACACTTCTCTTTATCAAATATAACTTTGTTGCCATTTTCACAAAGTTGAGATACACTAAGCAAATTAAAATTCAAGCCATCAACTAGATATACATCGAAATGGAATTTTCAAAATTTGTACCAACTTTACCAATACCAAAAATGTTGCATTTTCCTTTGTCACCAATTGTAATTGAACCTTCTAATTGCACTTTTGGTTCAGCGAATAGAGATCTCTTTCCACTCATGTGTCTTGAGCAACCACTGTCCATAAACCACTTCTGCTCTTTGATCTTGGTGACACCCTGAAAACACCATTCACTGCCTTACCCAGGTTTTAGACTAAGTGCTGAATTTAGATTCATATTCAGGGTCAACCATGTTAGGTGGTTTAACTCCTTTAGGAACCCATATCTGTCTAACTTGTCCTTTGAGTTGGCAGGGAAAAGTATTCCTCATTATGTGAGGGACTCTTCTTCTAAAAGGACAAGTCAATTTAACATGACCAATCTTATTGCAGTAATGGCATTTAGGAGATGTTTTGCTTCCGGCTTTCACAAATCTGGTATTATTTTTCTTTGGAAAGTTTGGATTGTATCCAATACCAGTTTTGTGAACAGACTTCAAGCTACCTCCAAGAATCAAGTTCAAGTTGTGTTCTGAGCCTGCAAGTTTGGCTTTGACTAATTCAGATTCTTGAAGTTTCTCAGTAAGAGTAGTCTTTTTTTTATCTAATTCATCAAATTTTATGTCTCGGATTAACAAGGCTATCAGTCAAGAGATACCTCTTTGTGACTACTTCCTTGACTTTTGTTTTCAAGGCTTTGAAACTGGTTTTCAAGGCCATAAAATCACTGCCAGTTTTCTTCAGAGAGATTTTAAGATTCTGATTTAGACAAACAAGTTGCAAAGCTTGCTCATGAACTTTTTCTTCAAAACTCTAATTTCTTTCAGATAGTCCTCTTCATTTAAAAGTATTGTTCTAAGATAACCAGAGAGGGCTTATGTTGGTTTTGAAATCAAATAATTCGCCATTACCTCAATGTTCTTTTCAGAACTTTCAACATGCTTGGCAATAAATCATAGGTTGGCATGTTCTTCTTCATATTCAGAGTCACTTGAGGTATCTGAATCACTCCATGAAGCTATCATAGCTTTCTTTCTTCTGTCATGATCTTTCTTCTGAAAGTTCTTGCTTTTCTTGTGTGAACAGTCTCTGATCAAGTGTCCTGCATCACCACGCTCAAATAAATTTATGACTTTAGGCTTATTATTTTGTGAAGAAGACTTACCTTTGTAGTTCTTGCTACTGGAGGATCTGTGTCTTTCTCTGTTGAAGTCCTTGTTTCCAAAGTATTTCTTCATCTTCATCATCATCCTCAGTTTCAAGGCTTTGAATTGTCTCATTATCTTTAGTCTTGAGAGCGAAGTTCTTGACACCTTCTGGTAGCTCTCCATCAACTTCATTCATGGATATTTCATGTGTGAGGAGCTTCCCTCGTAGGTCATCAAATTGGAGTGATGAGAGGTCTTGAGCTCCCTCAATAGCAGTAGTCTTTGGTTCCCATTTTGCTTTTGTAAGACTTCTAAGAATCTTCCTCACATTTTCTTCATTGGAAATATGTTTTTCCATTGAATCAAGGTTGTTGACAATGTGTGTAAACCTTTTGAACATGTATCTGATTGACTCATCTCCATTCATCTTGAATAGCTCATATTGGCTGAGATATATATTGATCTTGGTTTGGTTCACTTGACTGGTTCATTCAAAGTTCACCACAAGCTTATCCCATATCTCTTTGGCAGTCTTGCAGCTTGAATCTTGTTAAATTCATCTGCACTCAAAGCACAATATAAGAGATTCATAGCTTTATAGTTCTTTCAGAATTGCTCTAATTTAGATGAAGAAAGAGAGTCTTCAGATTTGGGAGTACTAATCACATCCTTCTCTGTGTAGAAAGTATGAGGACCATTCTGGATGATAGTTCAGATTTCCATGTCTTGATCAATAATGAACATTTTCATCAAAGCTTTCCAGTGGAAAAAATTGTCTCCACAGAATAGAGGGTGTCTGTTAGCAGCTCTTCCTTAAGAGAAACCACCATCACCTACAGTACTCATAATCACAAGATGGTTAAATCTATGCAGTGATACAAGCTCTGATACCAATTGAAGGGGTGTACAGTAGGTAGAAAAGCAGGATCAATACTCTAGAAGGGGGGGTTGAATAGAGTATGCAGACTTTTGCTAAACTTTGCAAGAGCAGTGGTTTCAAAAGATTTGTAAAGAGATTCAAGGCCTTAAAATGAGTTTCAAGCCCTTGGAATAAAACATTTAAAGTGAATAGAAGAATAAGTGATGCAGCACACAAAAAGCACCTGGGGGAAACACACAGTATTCCCGAGGAAAACACACAGTAATCCTAATATTTATCAATCACTCAATAATTGAGGAGAAATCAATTTATTCAATCATTAAAAGCTGTCTAAAAATGTAAAATGCTCCCCTATTTATAGAGAATAGAGGAGAGACCTAACAAACTCTAACAGATAAGAATTGACTAAGAGATCAAGATAAGCCTGATCCTTCTAACGAATTCAAAAACTTATTGATAAACCCTGAACAAGATAACAACTAACTTATTCTGATAGCAATTTAAATCCTAATCTAAATGAAATCATACTAAATAAAATCCTAGATAATTTAAGTCTTTGTCCGCATCATTCTCCTCCACTGAGAAAACTCTACTCCGGAGAGTTTAATGAAAGAAACAGAACGCGGACGTCCCTTCCAGATCAACAAGTACTTACATAGGCCCCCCATCAAGTACGCACTTTGGACGATTCATCCAGTGAACCAAATACCTCCAGGAATCACTTCGAAATGATATCTTTGGAAGATTTATCCAGTTATCCGAATATCGAGACAAATCACTTTCCTTCGGCCAGTTCTTCCAATAAGCAAGAAATTCCTGAATTGAAAATTCTTGATATGCATACTTTGGACGTCCTTTCCATATGACCAAGTAGTGTATCAAATCACCTCAAATAAAAGAGTTCGAACAATTCTCACAACGAAGCATATGTGGCAAGATGCAGTGTTGTGATGACAAGAATGGGTGATCCTTCCAATACACTAGATACTTCCAAATCATATCTCGAGATGCAAGAGAATACTTGGACTTGATGCTTGCACATATTCCATCAAGATGTTGAAAAACTTGAGAAAATAAGTAAGAGATATTAGTCGCATCACCTTTGCACAAGTTCACTTGAGGCTGATAAATAGAATTTAAATTCAATTGACATACTTGTCGGAACGGTCAATGAACTTTTAGGAGGTGGCTCATTAGAAGGTGACGACTCGAAAGAAATGCGACCAAGATATAGGCCAACACAAACACCTCGACTGGCTTAGGAGCACCCACATGAGACTCGATGTAGTATATCACCAAGGGGTTAAGAGAACAACCATCAAGATAGGATTGAGTACCTTTGAAATGTTTCATAGGTCGAAGCATAACACATTACCTAACTCGAATAGAGACAATATCCCAGTTGTTAATTGTCACAATGGCCTTAGGAATTGGAAGAGAACTCAAAACTAAAGCCACGTCGGAGGATAAAAACCCATAACCATCGTGATTGGTTACTGTATCGCAAGTATCATCTTTAATGACAATTGACTTGTCCCCATTCAAGTTTGAGGTATCTTCAAGGATCTGCACAATTTTATCATCTTCTTCAAATTCATCATCCGACCATATAGGTTCCTCGAGAGGGTGAACTTCTTGAATATCTTCATCATTTGGCTGTCAAGGTTCCTTTAGATACTCAACTAGATGGCCATCACCATCGACTTTAGGAGCATTAAATATGTGGAACACTTGTTGTTTGACCTTGTGACTAAGCCTTGAAGGAGGATTGTACTCATGCGAGTAATCATGGTTGTCGTCCCAATCATTATTTTCCGGATGATCGACATAACCTGTCCAATATGTCCTCTGAGAAGGATACTTATGATAGTGTGACTCTCGACCTTTAGTAGATGATAATTTTTGAAAGGAACGCCCCCTGTATAGGTCCTCACCAAAAGTATATTGATCTGCTTGTCTTCTCTTGTACGAAGATGAGAGGTACTTTTCTTTCAAAATGCTCTTCATTTCATACGACTTAGTAATAGGATTTTCTCCACGACGTTCTATTTCAGCTTTTACATCTTTCCAAAATTTCTGAGCTGGTCCCTCAAATAACATCGTGGCAAATCGTATAGTATACACCGAGCATCGAAAAAGCCATACCAGTCAAAATAATCTTCTAATTGATCAAGCCAATGTAAGAAGACTTCGGAATCTGCAACTCCTAAGTGTCTACAGCATCGACCTAAAAATTGTGGAACATTCTTCGGTACATCTTGAGACTCATCATAATATCTAGGTGGTTCTAGGGATAGTGAATGACCCCCAACGCATCTCCAAGGATCACCATTCCAGTAACTGTACTGAGAATAATCTCTAGATCTCGACATAATCTTTTCAAAGACTTACGTAGTATGACTGAACGCCATTAAACAATCTCAAGGTATTTACCTTTGACTATTGAGAGAATCAATGCCAAATGTGACCTAAAATTCCAGTGAATAAGAGCCAAATTATGGCTGGTAGACTTGGTTCTTTTGTTAACAGTTGTTTTTTTTTTGGGAAGAAAAGAAAATAAGGCTGAAAAGTTAAGTGGGTGCACAGTATCACAACGAATTGTGCCTGATTCAAAAGAAAATGGTTGTTTTATTGTATAGCTAACTAATTAGCTATTGGGCTTCTGAATCCTCTAGCCAAACTTCAGCCCAAGACAAGTTATTTCATTTGGTTGTCTTTTCTTCTCCTTCAGTCTGCGGCAAGAACAAGTCAGAGCAACGAGTAGGCTCCAGGTTCAAATCGGGAACGACAACGTCGACAAATATTTGGGCTCGCCCTGGTGTCTCTCCCCCCTTGCTGAAACGCAGAGAGAAAAAAACGGACGGAAGTCTCTTCGTCGACGATGGCCCCAAAAATTAGCAACGGGAGACGTTGCGGAGTAGCAGAAGCAGCGGTAATCGGACTTTGAGGAAGATTCTGGCTTCGATTTGTCTCAGCAACTTGATCAGTAACTGAAATCTCTGGCCTCCGTCTTCTCAATATCGCCTCTTCTTCTGGTTCCGTCAGTGAAGGCTGGGTTCCTTCGTTCCGGCGAGTCTGGGTCAGATTTGACGGTAGCGCAAGCCGCTACCATCGGCGGAAGTGATGGAAAGTGCATACCAGGGCGGCGGCGCACTGTTTGGGACAGTACCCAGGGGCGCTAACGATGGCGAGGACCGCCTGGGACTTGTTGCAACCCGCGGAGCCGGCGGTTAAGAGATCGCCTGACCCTCTTCTCTTCTCCTGCTTTTTGATTCTTTTCAGAACAGTGAGAAAAGGGATTGACTTTGGCTTCGGTAACCAAGGCAGTGAAGTGAGTGCCCTGGTTGGAAACTGGTACAGATTGGTGTTGGCTCGGAGATGGCGAGGCTTGGTGATGACGGAACGGGGTTTGGCTCTGATACCAAAATGATGCAGCACACAGAAAGCACCTGGGGGAAACACAAAGTATTCCCGAGGAAAACACACAGTAATCCTAATATTATCAATCACTCAATAATTGAGGAGAAATCAATTTTATTCAATCATTAAAAGTTGTATGAAAATGTAAAATGCTCCCTATTTATAAAGAATAGAGGAGAGACCTAACAAACTCTAACAGATAAGAATTGACTAAGAGATCAAGATAAGCCTGATCCTTCTAACGAATTCAAAAACTTGTTGATAAACCCTGAACAAGATAACAACTAACTTATTCTGATAGCAATTTAAATCCTAATCTACATGAAATCATACTAAATAAAATCCTAGATAACTTAAGTCTTTATCCGCATCAATAAGTCTATTTCAATGCCTTGAAATGAGTTTCAAACCCTTGAAATGAAACAGTTTTGAATGCTGCAAAAGTTCTAAGTTTGTAACAAAGTAAAAGCGAGAGACACAAGATATATAGAGTTCAGTTCACTTGGACCTACGTCTCTACCTCATGGATCTTCTCCCTGTAGGATTTTCAACTCAATTCTTATTAATCAACATCTAAGCCCTAGATCTCAAGCACAGAGAGATACCTTACTCTGTTACAGCTTGTGGTTCTCACTAACCTATCTAATACCTGCTCTAGCTATCTGATTAACTAAGAATTATCTATTGTTCACCTTGAACAATCCTTGAGAATTTAAACAAGAGTAATATATGAAAGATATACAAATGAAGTTCAGAACAGAAGAACACAAGAAATAAAACTGTTGTGAGAGTGCAGTATTCTTCTGAGGGTTGGATTGAGATTTTGATCTGCTTTTTTGTTGCTTGAAAATCTTTGAATGTGTTTGAGAGTCTCTAGATTTTGGCTCGTTGAGTTGTCTATGAAATGCTTCAAACTGAGCTCCTTTTATACAGCTCATTTGTTCTGCAAATCTACAAGATTTTCAGCAACAAACTTTCCTATTTGTAGGCAAAAACTTTGACTTCTCTAATAGTCTTCTTCCAACGGATAGTTGCTCAGTATCTTCAGGGATAGTGATCTGATCTTGTCCATAAACATGTTGAGAAGCTGTTAGGATCACTAGATTGATTGCAGAATCAAATCAACCCGGAAATTGCTTCCCTGCAAAGCTCAGGTTAGGAAATAAATCTGTCAGAATAGGAAATAAACATTCCCTGCAAAACTGGTTCAAACAGATAGATTAGATGGTGTTAAAAATATCAAAATACATTGTCTTTCATCATCAAGTAATAATAGATAAAGCACAGGGGTTTAGGAGTTCAAACAAAAACGAAAACTCCCTCTAAGATCATGCTTATAAGTCTCAGTCAGTTTCAAGGCTTTGAAAGATGTTTCAAGGCCTTGAAATAGCTATTTCAAGTCTTTGAAACATTGAAACTGGTTTGAGCTTACAAGAGCACGTGGAGGCAGATAAAGAAACCAATCGAAACCACTGCTATCGCATAAAGAGAAAAGAACCGAATGAATACAAAATGACCGAAGAAGGCATACATCTCTGCCTAATAACAATATTGCAGAAGCATACGGGCAAAATACATGGAGGGGCACTACAGTCATTATTACTCCAAAATGTAACCTCAGGGTTGTCCACCAAAGAAGCCATCGGACTCTCAGTAATTACAGATAAACCAACGACTGATAAGCCAAATCTCAACTAACGAATGGCAAGGACGTAAATGCCCAATCAACAACTGAAGAAATCTGAAATGACCGGGAAAACCTCTGCATTTGATACTAATTACAACGTCATAAAATTGTAATGGCAGAACAGAGGCTGCGACAACACAGTCATTATCGCTCCCAAATTTTGTTTTAAGTTTGTCGATCAACCAACCCACCATGCCTACAATAATTACGGACATGCCAACAGCACATATACAAAATCCAAACTCACAAAGGACAAAGAGACGAAACACACCCAATCGAGGGACGTTAAACTCCCTGAAAATGGAGCCAATTAACATCCCCCAAAAGCTACAGTGGCAAGAGGAACCGAAGGAAAAGAACGTCATTCTGCAAACGCGCCGCTGGAGAACGATCACAACAACCACCGTTATTGTGAAAATACCACGGCAAATTCGGAAATGAAAAAGCAAAATAACGGAGGGTAGCGAGGACAATTACCAACTCAACATCAAACGAAATATGAAATGAACGGGAAAGCCTCTGCACTTGACATTAATTGCATCGTCCAAAAACTATAATGGCAGAATACAGACGGGGGCAACACAGTCATTAGCGCTCCCAAATTTCGCATAAGGTTTCTCGGTCAAACAACCCACCAGGTTCACAATAATTACGGACATACCAAGTGCCTATACACAAAATCCAAACTAACGGAGGGCACGAAGGTCACTTTGCAATCTAACGCAGACGAAACACACCCAATCGACGGGACGTAAACTCCCTGCAGATGGAGCCAATTCACGTCCCCCAAAGCCACAGTGGCACGTGGATTCGAAGGACAACAAGGTCATTCCGCAAACGCACCCTAGGAGAACGATCACAACAACCACCGTTATTACGAAAATACCATGACCAATTCGGAAATCAACGAGCAGAATTCAAAAGGACATAGTAGACAATTTCCAACTCAAAAATCGCTTAGCCTCTTTTAGTATAACAGATAGATTTATAGCATTTTCCTCTCAAGACTCCAGCTAAAGAGAACTTTCTAAATTTCTGATTTCTCTCTAGGATTTCTGTATATATACCCTTCTATTCCTGTGTTCTCTTCTCTCCCTCTCTCCAGCCTAAGCGAACATGTCTTCTCTTAGCAACAATGATTTGCACCGGATTTTCGAGAAGATAGACAAAGATGGTGACGGGTTTGTGAGCCTCAAGGAGGTCCAATGGTTTCTTGAAAAAGTGGGAGTCCGAGCCAGCACCGAAGAGATTTTGCCGATAGTGGGCAAGACAAACCTCGATCGCCAAGATTTTGAGTTGTTCTACGAGACGATCGTTGATAAAGGGGAAAGAATCGAGGAGAAAGTTGACGGAGAGGAGGAGGATGGTTTGGAGGACGATCTTGGCAAGACATTCAAGGTCTATGATTTGAACGACTGGTTCATCACGTCCGATGAGCTCCAAAGCGTTTTGTCGGAGTTAGGGTTGTGGACCAAGGACTGTGACAAGGATTGCAAGACGATGATTAACGAGTTCGACTCAAATTCAGACTGGATGCTGGATTTTGACGAGTTCAAGAAGATGATGGTTCCTAACAAATTTTGAACACAATCTATGGATATTGTGATGTGAAATAGTTTAATTGGATTGGATTATCTGATTTTGGGTGTTTTACATACATCTATTGATTCTTGTTTTGTTGAAATTTTTGGTGTGTTTCCGTTTGATTGATTCCAGGCGTTCATGGATGATTGTTTGGATGATTGTTAGTTTGACATTTTAGCAGTGGACTTTTGACTTCTTAAACGAAAAAGATAGGTCATTTTCATTGACTGCCGTGAATGAAGCCACACAATTTTCATTAAAATCATCAAGCAATTTAGCTCCACATCTGCCTTTGACGTGTTTAGCACAAGTTAAAAACATGAATCTCATTTACTAGTAAATCATGGGGTACGGATCTTCTCCAGCTTGGGTATGACCGTTTGTCTCATAGTATTAGCAAAACTATGTCCTGATGGCTTATGTTATTAGTCTTCATACAACTCGCCAAGTCGACTGTAGTTCACAAATAATTTTCGATTTGCAGATGGTAAGAAAGGAAAGGCGAGTGAAGCAAAGGGCAGCAATCTCTAAGTGACGCTGCATGACTACCTTATATCAGGTTCAGTGTGTGGCTCTCCTCCTTATGCCTGCTCTCAACACTCGTTATTATGAATGCAACTTTATCTGGTCAAGTGCGCTATCAATAACATTGCTGCTAACTCATAAAAATAAACATCTTGCAGCACAACTATTATCATCATACAAATTCCAGCATTGTGTGTCCGTCTGAACTTCCAGAGTAACATATATAGAAAAGCCGTGCCCCGATGTCTCAACAAAATAATAATAACTCATTTTGCTAGTCCATGAATAAATCTATAATACCACCTTATGTTACTCTAAAGTTATAGCTTCTGCAACCAGACTTGTAAAGAAGAAACCCAGTGAAATAATCAGTAACTGGGAGCAGAGTTGCTGAAGGACGAAATAATATCATTTTACTCTCGACTCCGAGGAATCGATTATGTCTATATTTACAATTCCAGCACCATCTTGATAGTCCATCCACTTGTTAACATAAAGGAGCTGCCAAGTTATTTCAATATTGAGTCCTCATCAAAGACATCAATACTGAAGATCGGAAAACCTTCAACTACACAATTAAAAGCAGCCTCTAAAACAGGAAAAATAAAACTCACCTATGGTAGTGGTAATGATAACGACTAATGGCTGTGATTGAAAGCAGTCTGATTTTCGGTATAAGACTCGGCTATACTGAATTGAAAGCAGACCGGGTTTTCCGCAATCTGCCACGTGTAATCCGGACAGCCTCTTCCATGGCTGTCTCTTTCACTGGAGGGTTGTCATTGACCGGAGACGAGATGGTTGTGATTAGTTTTGTCTCTGCACCAGAAGAACGTGATGGACTAGAAGATGTTTCGACGTGGGACTGAGCTGCAACTGATTTCTGCGCATTCAATACTGCTGCAGGAGATGCTTGGGAGTTACTCATTTCATGAGCTCCCTCTTCTTCAGCTGGCGATGCTGGTGAAGCAGGTGAAAGTGCTTCTTCACTTGCAGGAGGTGGTGTGTGGTTTGTAGCAGAGGACGGACGAGCGACTGCAGCTTGCTGATTCTGTAATTGCCAAGTATAGTAAAAATGTTTTGAAGAAGTCAACACCAGATGAGTAAAAGTTAATGCCGCTTACACAGATTTGAAGAGTACTTGTTGTACTAAACAGCAGTTAAACTCAAAACCACCTCAAGGGGGAACTCATAACGCAATCATGAACAAGTGAAAAATGCAGCATCTGTTCTATTACCAATGTCAGAATGTGACGAACCTAGTAGTGTCTTCCTGTTTCCTTATACCACAACTCAAAACAACTTCCTAGTGAATGCAATTTCAAAGTTAACAAGTAACCTTTTCAGCTGTTAACTTAAGGCATCCTACTGATTAGATCTGAAAAGGTTTGACACCACAAAATATGAAACACACAGGTCTATTATGGTTTGTACACGCAAGACGTGAGTACTCAGTGCTCTTATACCAATGTGAGGCAGTGGTTTTAAGACACCAGAACTAGATAAACTGTCACAACAAACTTTGTAGGTAGCTGCCGCACCAACTATGTAGTTGTGGTGGTTCTTTTTCCAGTGTGCCACCTTGCTCCAACCATCATAACAATGTATTGCGACAAAACATGAGTTATAAAGGTAAATTCTTGTGTCATTGATCAACTTGTTACAAGCAATTTGGTATTTTATTAACATGCAATTTGGTATTTTATTAACATGCTATTGGGTTATACGGTTAGATTATATTCAGTCAGTGCTCCATACATAATCTTAACATTCGTTTAGAGGCAACTGACATTTTTCATAGGTCAGAAATGTTCCATATCTTGCACAGAAATGGAACGTTCTGAAATCAACACCAGATGAAGAAAAGTTAATGCTGATTTCACATATTGGAAAGAGCACTTGTTGTACTGAACAGCATTTGTGAAATTCAAAACCACCTCAAGGAGGAACTCGTAAAGCAATCACAAACAAGTGAAAACGCAGCATCTGTTCTATTACCAATGTCAGAATGTGAAGAACCTAGTAGTGTCCTTCCTGTTTTCTGTTACCAAATTCAAAACAACTTCCTGGTATATGCAATTTCAAAGCTATCTAGTTATCTTTTCAGCTGTTAAGTTAAGGGTTCCTACTGATTAGATCTGACAAGGTTTGAAAGCACAAAATGAAACACACGGGGTCCATTACGGTGTGCACACGCAAGGAGCAAGTGCTCAGTGGTCCTATACCAAAGTGGGGCAGTGGTCTTAAGACACTAGAACTAGATATTTCACGGTCACACCAAATTCTGTAGGTAGCTGCCACACTAACTACGTGGTTGTGGTGGTTCTTTGTCCAGCACGCCACCTTGCTCCATCATAAAAATGTATTGCAACAAAACTTGAGGTGTAATGGGAAAGCCGTAGCAATTTGGTATTTTAGTAACATGCTATTGGGTTAGGCGGTAACATTAGTTTCAGTCAGTGCTCAATATATAATCTTAACATTCGTTTAGAAGCAGCTGACATTTTGCATAGGTCAGAAAATGCTCCATATCTTGGAGACTAATTAATTCTACTGTAATCATAACATTTTATCTAAAATAACAAACACGGGGGATCTAAGAACTAAGAGAAGCGTTAGAGAATAAACAGAAATCAGTAAATCACAAAAGCACAACATCCATGACTTGACCGTAGTGCTTATGTGATGATAATGAAGACAAATAATAGCAATATCAATGTGTCCAATCCTAACTATACTTCATATATACCTGGGCAGGACGAGGTTTAGATGTAGATTGTGCTGCAACATATTGCAAAACATCATAAATTCTGGTTTGTCCATAGCTAGCAGCTTTTTGACAATATAAGACTGCAATATCTCCAGCTCTTGTCTTTAGTTCAAACAAGTTACGATCAATATCCGACTCGTGTTTTGAAAGATACGGTCTGAAGAAGGAATCATAGACATATTTTGTTCCCTAGAACAAGAACAGAAGTTAGCAACATGATGAGGTAAGAGTTCGATAAAAACCGACTCAGGCTGGAAAACAAACCATGGTTTTGGGATACCACAAATATATGTAGAACGCCAATTTAGCTTCACTGTACATTGGAACCCTTCACAAGTGAAAATAGCATAACATGAGCAATTAAGAGAACAATCAATAAAAGGTTCAGAACAAAGTATACCAATATTTCTATCGTCAATCTAGGATACTTACCATGAGATAAAGGTATCACCAATTCGCTCGCTCACTGTCAGAACAGCAACCAAGATCCTGAAAATTTGAACGAATCACATAAATACTTCTTTAGACGGACATTAATGAATCTGATGACAAGAACGGAACTGAGTAAAATACCAATACTGGCACCAAAAACGCAGTTGCTCAATGCTAGGCTTATTCATTTCCACAGTTTTGTAGCATTCATATGCTGGATAAGCATAACCAAAGATCATCCTGCAAACAAATTTCTTCGACTATGAATTCCTCAATCGAAAATCTGAATAGTTTCATTATTTATGACAAGATGGAATAGAGATTATGACTAACTTACACAAGTACTCTGGTAATAATTGATCCAATCATTTTGCAGCCCTAAAAACAAAAGAAAACAATTCCTTTAATAACATTCATCTTCCAGTTTAATAAAGCAGTAAAAACATTCTGAAGAAGTAGTTCATATTCATACAAAGTTGAAGGTTGACAAACTGCGATGAAGAATTGAACTAAACTATCGCCTTATAAATTGGGAAAGGGGCTATATCTGCCTTCCAAAGGAGCTGATAAATTAATATAAAACTGAAAAGAAACTCCAGAGTTTATGCTATTTTAGTTCCTGCAAGATAGGAATACTTTTGATCCTTTAATTGTCAGGCCTAAACAGATGAATACCGACACTTCCTCAACAATTAGCCAGTAGTATTGTAAATACTACTACTATTCATTATCCAAAGACTACACAGAAAGCAAAATCAGTTCACCTTTTTTTTCCAATCGAATCACATTTTCCTACCTTACAAGAAATTAATTAATGCCCTAAAAAACTCTAAATCAGACCGGTGATAAACCGATGAGCCTCCACACTCGCACCAAACCACTTCAGAACCTATCAATACCGTTAAACCTCTCCGATTACACAATGCGACCGGCGACATCAACAATGGAGGAATCGATTCGATATCCGAATCGTTATAAGAGAAACAGAAGCAATTAATGAAGCAGAAACCGAAATTTCAGTACCTGAGGCGCTATGAACACAGAGAAAGGTACTTCTGTGTAAGCCGAAATCGGAGTGATTACGGAGATCAATGCGACTGAGAGAGAGACTTTTAGTTGAGCGCCGGTGAGAGGAGTACGAGCGCCGCCTATTAGCGGCGGCGGACCGTTGCAGTGTGGCTCAGAGAGTGAAATGGAGAGAGAGAGAGAGAGAGAGAGAGAGAGATACTCTCGTTTTGAAAATCGTTTTGCGATTTCTCTCACTAGAATTATTTATCGGTTTATCCGATTTCGGTTTCGTGAGGAGCTGAAATTTGGAGAGATGCGAGATGCACGATAATACCGTGAAGGCTCGGTATGATCACCGTCAAGCACGGAAACGGACGGTTGACGTGTTTCTTTGACATAAACAGAGGAGTAGCGCAATGTGTGTGCGGTGCGTGTGATGATTACTTATTTATTGTACTACCTCCGTTTCTTCTCTATCACACCGTTTTGACTTTTGTCACTATTCACTGGATCACTTTGACCCGGTGATTTGTGTAGCAAAACAATGCAATTTTTTGATAATTTTTCCATGGTGTTGTAGAGTAAAAGTTGCTCTATAACAAGGTGAAAAAAATATCAAAAAATGGTATCGTTTTGCCATCCAAATCACTCGGTCAAAGTAACCCAGATACGAGTCAAAAAGTCAAACCGGTGTGATAGAGAAGAAACGGAGGTAGTATATCATACCTTTCTTTTTCTTTCGCAATAGGGCAATTTACAGAACCTACCCTTAGTTCTTCCAGCGCTCTCACCGGCGCTTCCCATGGCTGACCACTCCGGTGGGGAAGCCATGGACTTTGCTATTCCCGACGGAATATATCCGACCAGTAATACCAAAATTCATGTTTCTAATGATGGCAAAATTGCTAACATGCCCTGTGGGGATGTGAATAAGAGAGACGAGATCTCAGATCTCCCCATCCCTCAGAGCGTGTTTGGTACCAGCTGAAAATCTCTATAATCAGCTGAAAATAATCTGAAAAGAAAATCCAACTTAACTGATAATCTCAATCTGTTTGGTATGAGCTGAAATTATAGATCACTAACTTGATCCATTTGACAAAATTTAAAGAGCTTTAAAGTCAAGCAATTGAATACACATGTTTATAACTGAACTGTGATTATGCTAATGTAAAAAAATATCAAAATTATTTTCTTAGAGATTTTAAGCTGCATAATCCCCAATTTTGGAGATTCTACAATTGCACAGAGATTATTTTAATCTGCAGATTATCAGATTAAAATCTGCAGGCATAACAAACAAGATTGTTGAAAAGAGGCCGATTTAAATCTAGTTGGATTAAAATCTGCGATACCAAACATGCACTCAATCTGACATTTTACACGACAATGAGATGTCTGGTTTTAACAGCAATGAGGTCATTAAGAACCAAAGAATAGATAAAAAGTCAACATATTTCATCTCTGCTTTGACGATGTTGATAGCTTCTCTATGAACGAATTCTCGGAGAACAAAGAAGTTCAAGGTTTTGGAGCCACAGTTGAAAATCCCACCTTGGCTAAGGTGGTGCAATCTGAATCTTGTATGAAACCTCAGAGCAGTGGAAAAATAATCTGATCTTCAGATCTCTTGATCGGAACATCCCTGACTTCAAAGTCCTCCCAAAATTAGAGCTTTGTGGAAGCCGATTGGGAAACTGATATTCACATATCTGGGAAAGGGATTTTTTATGGGCAAATTCGAAGTTTCCAAGGTGCCAAAACGGCTACCTGGGCTCGTATTCTTGAATTTCCAAACGAATACTATGATGAGACGGGCCTTAAACCAATTGCCTCGACAATAGGCATGCCTCTGAAACTGAATTTCATCACTGCTAATCTTAATAAAGGAAGATTCACGAGGGTGTGCATTGAAATCGACTTGGGAAAACCTCTTATCTCCGATGTTGAGGTGGGTGCAAAGTGCTACTCGGTTGAATATGAACACTTACACCTCATATGTTTTCATTGTGGTATTGTAGGTCATGCCAAAGCCAATTTCCCGAATATTCAAAACAAATATGAGAAGAACAGAGAAGGGGGAAGCTGTCGGAGCTGGAGAAGATGACAATCTCGCCGGAAGCCCGACGGGATACCTTCACCGACACAAATAACGGAAATGGGCCAAAAGGGTGGCAACAAAAAGGAAAAACAAGCCTAAAAGAAAAGGGCCCAAGAGGGAAGAAGTCAATGCCAACAAGCCCAACATACAAACCCAGCACAACAAGCCCAATGATAATGGGAAAGCCCAAGACCATACTAATGGGTCTTATTAACTAGCCGGGTATGGAAATGGAAATGGAGCCTCTTCTTCGAAGAGTCAACCTGATAGAAAAGAATCGGGTCAGCTTCCAGATAAGGATTCTTGTAATCTCAATGAACGGTCATGATTCCACCTTATCGATTGCGACGTTAAAGATATCAACGTTTTAGGGAAAGGGAACAATCAATTACATAACCCAAGTGTGGGCATCACCATTGAATCTTCTGAAACGAAGCAATCTGCCCCCTCTTCTTCCTCGCCTGAAAGTCAATCTACGGAAAAAGAGTATTTGAATCCTTCTGCACAACTGTGCAAGCTCTTTGAACTGCCTTTCAACCCCTCCACCTTCAACGCTGATGAGACTCATCAGTACAATTCTCAGAAAACCCAAAGAAACCACAACAAAAGAGTCAGCCCCTATCATTTACACAGATACAAATATTGTGGCAGAAGTAGAGAGGTTGAGCTTCACCAAAAGCCAATTCTTGATGGGAGGCATAGGAGTTCAAGCTACGGTTTTTCGCTCTCCCTGGTCAATGGAGGAGATATGATAAAGGTCTATAAGATGATGGCAGACGAAACAGACCCTTCGCAGGTGGGGTGGAGCTTGAGAGCATTCTCAGTAGCCAGGAAACGAAGAAAAAACTGATTGATAACAGTAAAGATGGTAACTTTTCCTACAACAATTCGTTTTACATGATTCATACAACCAATCTACTTTTCTGGAACTACCGTGGGGCAAAAAACAAAATTTTCAAAAGAACTTTTAAGAACCTGGTTCGTACCCATGTTATTGATATTGCTATTTTGGTGGAAACCAAAGTTCAATTGGAATATATGGGAGATTTATTCAAGGAAACTGGTCTCGATGGGAAGCACTATGTGAACCTTGAGGGTCGTTTTGGGGGGATCTGGATACCAATAACATTGATGTTACCTTGATTGATGCCCACTCCCAGGCTATCCATGCTAGAATTAAGAAAAATCACTTCAAAGATTGGATTCTTTTTGTTGTCTATGCTAGTCCCTTGGAAGCTAACAGGAAACTTTTTTGGAATGATATTGAAACTAGGGCCAATGGTATTGTTGAGCCATGGTTACTTGCTGGTGATTTTAATAATTTTTCTGGAAGTAATGAAAGGAGAAGCCACACTCCTATTTATTCCTTCAGAAAGAAACTCAACTTTGTGAGCAACATACATGACTGCAATCTGGTGGATCTGGGTAGCTGTGACCCAAGAATGACCTGGACCAAAAATAGAGATGGCCTTGCCAATACCCAGGAAAGACTGGACAGAGGGCTGGTACTCTTAACTGGAAGCTTGTCTTTCCTAACAGTTTAGTGACCTGCCTCCCAAGACTCACTATGATCATGCTCCTATGATCATGGAAACCCAAGGTATGAAACCTAAATCTCATGCCAGGCCTTTCAGATTTGAAATATCTGGATTGATCATCCTACTTTTAACAAACTCATTGATGAAAATTAGATCCCCAATCTTTCCATTGATACTACTCTCAATAATTTGCGAGATCCTTTGAAAGAGTGGAATACACAAAAATTTGGAAATGTGTTAAAAAAAGAAGAGAATACGTTTGGCTAGAATCAGAGTAATTCAAAAGATTTTGAGCAAACATTTTATTCAAGACCTGTTTTACCTTGAGAAGCAGCTCATGTCTGAGTATAATAAAGTTTTAGAGCAAGAAGAAACTCTTTGGCACCAAAAGTCTAGAATAAATTGGCTGGTGCAGGGAGAAAGGAACTACTAATTTATTTCATATTTCTACCATCATAAGAAGAAGAAGGAACGGTATTAGTGTGCTTAAAAAAGATAATAATAGCTGGATTTATGATACTGAGGAACTCAAGTCGCATGTTCACGACTATTTCAAACTTTTGTATGATACTTGCTCCACTTTTGTTTCTTATGTCCCTGATATGGGCTATACTAATGATACGATGAAGATTTCTAAAGAGGAAAATGAGTACTTAATTGCTCCTGTGTCTGATGATTTTATTTTAAAACTGTTAAGGGCATTAATAAAAACCGAACTTCAGGCCCTGATGGTTTTAATGCTTCTTTCTATCAGTCTCGTCGGGATACCATTAATAAGGATGTGTGTTCCAGATCAAAGATATTTTCTCTACTGGAATTATCCATGAAGGTATGAATTATACCCACATTTGCCTTATCCCAAAAATTAGCAACCCTGAGAGTATTACACAATTCAGACCCATTGCATTGTGTAATGTCTCTTACAAAATTGTGGCTAAAATATTATTGGATAGAATCAGACCTCTGATGAGAAAAATTATCTCCCCTAAACAAAGTAGCTTTATCCCTGGGCGAGGTACTAGTGACAAAATCATCATGGTCCAAGAAATCATTCATACCCTTAAAAAGAAAAAAATGCAAGAAAGGTGGTGTGATTCTTCAAATTGATTTAGACAAATCTTGTGATAGAATCTCTTGGGATTATATTAAGGATACCCTGATAGCATTTAATTTTGATGATAAATTTGTTAAGATAATCATGAATTGTATCACTTCTGTTAATTACTCCATTCTGTGGAATGGGGCAGTTTACCATACTTCAAAGCTGGAAGGGGACTTAGGCAGGGTGACCCTCTGTTTCCATATATCTTTGTTTTGTGTTTGGAAAGACTTTATTGCATGATTAACCAGGTTGAGAGGCATGGGTTTTGGAAAGGTATAAAAATTTCTCCTTGTAGTCAACCTATTACCCATTTATTTTTTGCGGATGATATGCTACTATTTGGCCAGATAGATTCCATCACTATTGAGTTTATGCATGATGTTCTTACTGACTTTTGTCATATGTCTGGACAAAAGATTAGCTATCATAAGTCCAAAATGTTTATCTCCCCTAATGTGGGCACTAATCTTGCCAGGAACATTAGTATAAAGTTGGATATTGATAACTCCATTTTCGGAGTTATTTTATTACTAACTTTTCTGCATTTTATGTGCTCAACATGGAGAATTTATCGTCTTTTTGAGTAGATTGTACTAATAAAAATGATTTCTTGAGCTAATTTTGTTAAATCCGGGCGGTTATAGTGTAATTTTGAGCTTTTATTGTGATATGATTTCGGGTTGTGTTTTCGTGTTGTGATTCGCAGGAAAATAGGGTTTGGTGATCATGATGGAAACGAGCTTCGGAAACGAGAAACTCAACGAGAAAAGTCAAATGAAAAATCTGCAGAAATGGTGTCTTCGCACAAAGACTTTGTACTTAGAGAAATTTTGGAGTTGCAGAAAAATCTTCGTGAAACAAGTTGCAGTACTTATTCAAAAAGACCTCCGCGCGAAGAGGTGACAGTCTTCGCACAAAGACTCTTCGCACAAAGAGAAAGGTGTCCGTGCTAAGAGATCGCTCACAAAGGCAGTTTGGCGCTAGGGTGTTTATGCAATTTATCCAAATTTTGTTTTATTGTTTTGGAAACGTACGTAAGCAACTTAGGTCGTGATTTTCAGAGGTCATCAAGGTTTGGACTTGTTCTTTAGAGCTAGGAGCGATTGTAAAGCTTTGTGAACGACTGGATTTGATTTGTTTGCTTCCTAAACTCTTTCTTCTTACTAGTTTTTGTTTATGACCATAAAACTTATTATGTTGATCATATGTAGTCGTAGCTAAACCCTTTTTACGGGGAATTCTCGTTTGGTACCTAGGGTTTTGGTATGAACTCATCATTTTGAGCTTATGATGCATGTTAAGACTTAATTTATCGTGTTCTTCTATTATTATGTAACGTGTATGTGTAATCTCTATCTCTCTTGCACCTAGCTAGTGTAGGATTGATTTTAACTAATACTCACGTGGTAACTCCGTGGGTATTAGTCGGTAAATTGGATGTTTCACCTAGTCGTATCATTGCTTGGTAACTTGGTAGAGTTAACTAGGATCGTGAAAGTAGAATAAAGAACATTAATGCATACTTAGAATTAAACCAAGCTTGGTAACTCGGTTTGAATTGGATCTAGGTATAGACGACTTATTTGGTAACTCGGTAAGTTTTATTTTGCTTGATTATGATAGAAGACATGTTAGTGTTTCATGAATCAAAACATAGTTCATATCATCCCTTGTGATCCTCGAGAGAATTCCCGGTATTTGTTTAAGTAACTCTTATAATCATTCTCCGTTAATCGTGAAGTTACTCATTTGATTAATTGGGTAGTTGTCCATTTTTTTTCTTGTAGAATTAGTAAACAAACACAACGCGCTTTTCCCACATAAGGTTTAGAATTAGTAACTAGTTTACAAAGAAGTCCCTTGGGTTCGACGACCCGGATTACCGGATTATTACTGCACCGACAACTGTACACTTGCAGTTGGAGCGTGTCAAGTTTTTGACGCCGTTGCGGGGGACTACGGCTAAATTACTTATTATTTGTAACCTTAGGGATTTTACTTTTCCTGTTTATATCAATAACTCACTGGCTTCTTTGTGTGCTTGGCGTTTCAGTTTGAATATCACGGTGCATAACCCGTTCTAGAGACGAGCCCTTGTACCCAGTGCTTGAAAACCCGTAAACTTTGTTATGCACGGAATGTAGAGACACGAGGAGAGAAGATTCAGCTCAAATGGATGACCAAACGAGAGTTGAGTTTGAAAGATTCCGCAAAGCTGTGCAAGATGAGGAGGCGGCCAGACAGGCAACTATGGAAGATGCAGCTAATTGGGCACGAGAAACAGAGCAGCTCAGAGCTCAGATGGCTGAGATGCAAGCTGCAATGACTTTCTTGAACCCCAAAATCCATAGCCATTTCCTGGTATGAGGGTAGTTGATGGAAACAATGGAGGCAGCAATGGAAATAAGGGTGGCAACAATGGGGGAAACCGAAAAAATGGGCAGAATCTAGCAGCCCAAGTGAACAATGTAGCTAATGATGAGCGTCCTATGGTGGATTTCTTCAGAACTACACCATTCGGGTACCAACCCACCATTGTGAGACCCAGATTAATGCCCAACACTTTGAGTTGCGCCAGACGATGGTTCGTGATGAGTTCTCATTCACTGGAGCTCCAGGAGATGACCCAAATGCCCACCTGCTCAATTTTGAATCAATCACTTCAACATTGCATGATCAGCGAGTTCCAATTGAAACAGTCAACTTAATGTTGTATCCTCTCTCCTTATCTGGAAAGGCAAAGTAGTGGCTATTAGAGCTTCCAGCGGGAAGTATCACGATATGGGCAAATGTTGCCAAGAATTTCTAAGAAGATACTTGCCACCATCCAAGGTTGCTCAGCAAATGGGTAAGATTACAAATTTCACACAGGAGGAGGATAGCTCGTTGGGAGACACATGGAGAAAATTTAGCCAAATTCTTCAAAGGTGCCCTAATCATGGGGAGCCTTGGCATAAGATCCTTCACTACTTTTACAATGCCTTGGACAGGGAAACGGCACATGAGTTGGATATGTTAGCTGACGGAAACTTCATGGGGTTAGGCACACAACGAGCCCAAGATATGCTGAACAATGTGATCAAGAGAGTGTTGGAAATATGCCCTAGAGGCAATCTATTTCTTGTGACAATTATGGATTTACTATTCATTATGTTATCAATATAGAGATATGTTAACATGAATGAAGTCCTTAGAATATAAGTGTTATATTCTTAAATACCCCTAGTCGATTATATTGATTAATAGGACAATCAACTATAGACTAGTATGGGGATTGGATTGATATGGAGATATCACGATCCAACACATGGGTATGCATTAGGGGTAATTTCATACGGGGTTGACCCACTTGCTAGAATGCTACATACAAGTCATGTAAAAGGTCACAAGATCCTCTAGTTGTGGATTGATGTGTTTTGACATCGTCATACGCTACACCATAACTGGGTAGTAACAAAGCGTTAGTCAGACACAATAAGGAAGCAAGCTTAGAGATGGTAGTGATGTACATAGAATTTGTCCCTCCCACATAACGGGAGCAAATATCCATGGGCCACTAGAGGGACGGTGCTTATAGAATGTCTGACCAGACTCATATAAATCAATATAGGATATTGACGTTATCTGCATGGATAAGACTATTCTCAGGATCCAGAAAGTATGGATTGGATATACGAGTGTGACTTGTATGTCTAGTGTCCAATCCGGATATAGAGACAAAGAGGGTGAGACAATACTTGCACAAGGTTTGTCAAAGTAATGACTATTTCTATTACTTGGGTGGCATGGATGTGTTGCTAGACACCGCATTATGTTAGTAATAGTTACTACCAACTAAGTAGAAACCTATGGTGTCACACGCCATATGGATCAAACTAGACTTGGGAATTAATTAATACGATTAATTAAATAGAAAGATCAAAACGCAACCACTTGAAAAATTAGTAGGACTACTTTGCAAGGTGGACTAATCCATGTATAGACATGATTAAGACTAGTTTGCAAAGAGAGCTAATCCATGTATAGACATGATTAGGACTAGTTTGAAAAGGGAACTAATCCATGAAAGGACATGATTAGGAGATGGGCTAATATGTAGTTAACAAGGAGTTGTTGGACTATATATATGAGCACGCCTAGCTTATTTTCTCACTAATGCTCATAAAATACTTTGATTAGGAGAGAAAAAATAAGGATAGAGAGCAAGACACAGTCAAGGACGATCCTAGACCCGTCGTCCCCCTTACCCTGTCGGCCACAAGAGGTCGGGCCCTCTTTTGGTCTCCGTTGTGTGATTCTTCTTCTTCCTTCTTCCAGCGGTTGCTAGAACAAGACGTGGAGGAATCTAGATCTTGATCCTAGGGTGGACTACCCTTAGATACGCGAACACTATTTTGCAAGTGAAGTCATCACAAAAGACAAACAAGGTAAATCTTTACTTGAACCTTCGCTATCATTATGATGTCTCTTCCTGTGATCCTTGGTGGGTCTTGTGCGGATATTATTTGTTTAATTCCATTGCGTAATACGTTACAAAACCCAAAAGAGAAAGAACACTAGATCTGAGACTCGCAGATATTCCAAGTCTGGGATGCATCTCTGATTAACAAAATTAAGTCGATAAATGAAAAGCTGGAATCTATGTCTTTAGCCTTTGACGACATGCAATCTCCAGCACAGGTAAAGTCCATGGGAGATATAATAGCAAATGAGAACCAAGGGTATGATTGTGGTATTGAGGATGTGAATTGCATGAGACAGCAGCAGTGGCCTAACACGTACCATCCTAATAATCGCAACCATCATAACTTTAGCTATGCCCATCCAAACAGTGGATTATATGCACCCGGACAGCAGTCGAATTCTCAGTATCAAGCTCAAAGGCAATTTCCGCAACAACAGGCACAACAACAGCAAAAGCCAGACTTGTACAACATGTTATCAAAGATGAATGAGAAGCTGGTTTCTATTGAGGCTACTATGAAAAGCCATGAGACACATATTGGGTAAATAGCCAATCAGAATGCTAAACATCCACCAGGTATGCTTCCGCCCAACACTATCACTCCACCTGAACAGCTGAAGGCAATCACTACTCGTAGTGGCATTAATACTGAGGATCCTCCATATCCTAGCCACGCGCGAGCGGAAGCGACTAAGGCCACTGAAAAGGCTTTTAGATGAAGAAATTCTCGTGCCTACTGTGAGTCCCCAATCAAAGGACACAACGAGGAATTCGGAAGAGAAGCAAAATCCCAAGTAAGATTATAATATGCGTGGGTCATATCCGCAGAGGTTGAAGAGCCAAGAGGATGCGAAGCACTTCAAGAAATTTGTGGATGTCTTCTAGAATTTTTAAATTAATATTCCTTTTGCGGAGGCCATTTCAAAAATGCCAAAGTACGTAAATTTTTTGAAGGATCTATTATCTAACAAGAGGCGCATGGATGAATTTGAAACCGTGACTCTGAATGAGGAGTGTAGCGTCGTAGTCCAAAAGGTGTTACCAAAGAAGATGAAGGATCCAGGAAATTTTATCATCCCTGTGACACTAGGAGATACTTTTCATGGCACGACAATATGTGATCTTGGCGCGAGCATTAACTTGGTGCCCACATCAGTTTTTGAGCAGCCTTGCGTGGGAGATCCGAAGCCTACTCGGATGTGCTTGTAGATTGCGGACCGCGCCATAAAACGCCCAAGGGCGTGTGGGAGGGTGTACTTGTTAGAGTCGGAGGACTCATCTTCTGTTGGAATAGATACCCTAGAGGCAATCGTAGATTTAGAATGAACAATGTTTTGGCAAGAATATTCATTTATTATTTATTACGATATTTAAAATAATGAAGTCCTTAGATAAAATGTGTTATTTATCTTAAATATCCCTAGTACATTATATTGATTAATAGGACAATCAAATATAGACTAGTATGTGGGTAGATTGATATGGAGATATCAAGTCTAACACATGGGTATGCATTAGGAGTAATGGCATACTGGATTGACCCACGACGAAAAGGATACATTAGATTATGTGAAGTCACAATCACTTTTCGTAGTGCTAATATTATTGCAATCCTTGGACTTGAAGTCACTAGATACTCTAGTTGTGAAATATTGCGCTTTGATGTTATCAAACGTTACACCGTAACTGGGTAATCATAAAGGTGGCTATCGGGCGTGATAGGAAGCAAGCTTAGAGATCGTAGTGATGTAGATAGGATTTTTCCCTCCCACATAATGGGGGTAAATATCCACGGCCACTCGAGGAATGAGGCTTATTGAATGTCTGGCCAGACTCAGATAAATTAATATAGAGATATTAATGTTATCTGCAAGTATAAGCATATTCCCAGGATCGAGGAACTATGGATTGGATATACGAGTGTGACTATATATGTCTCGTGTCCAATCCGGATATGGAGACAAAGGGATAATGCAATATGACATATTGGGCACAAAGGTTTGTCGGGATCACTGACTATTTCTATGGGTTGGGTGGCATGGATGTGTTGCTAGACACCGCTCCATGTTATTAATAGTTACTACCAACTATATAGAAACCTATGGGGTCACACGTCAAATAGAGTAGAGCTAGAATTGGGATTAATTAATATAGATTAATTGTGCAACACCTTGCAAACTTAGTAGGACTAATTTGCAAGGAAGGGAATAGTTCTTGTCTTACTAGAACAAGGAAACTCTAATATGGAAACAACAAGGAGTTGTTGGAGTATATATATAAGAGGCTCTAGATTCCTTCCCACAAGATTGTTATTAGACATAACATAAGGAGTGGGAGAGAGCAAAAGAGAGAGCAAGACAAGAGCTAGGCCGAGACCTAGCCCCGTCCGCCCCCTCTACCCGACGGTAAAAGGAGGCCCGAGCCCCCTTTTGTGCTTTGTTGCTTTGATCTTCTTCCCTCTTCCTCCGGGATCAAGCTAGCACTTGTTTTGAAGGAAGAATCTAGATCTCACCTCTAGACGTGGATCAACCGTAGATACGAGGACATCATTCTTCGTGTGATCTCACAAATCAAAAGGTACACATCTTCTATGACCCTAATCATGTTATGATGTCTCTTCCTGTGATCCTTGGTGGGCTTTGAGTAGGATTAAATTTTGTTACTCCGCTGCGTTACCTACGTCAAAACCCAACAGTGGTATCAGAGCCACGGGTCGTAGAACATAACATGATCTTATGTGTTTACGATTTCAGTTCATACACCGTATTATTGTTTATTACGCGAAAACTGAAAAATTGGCATAGTAGATGCAAGATTGAATTTGATTCAATTAAAAAAGACCCAATTTTACATTTGATGTTAGAATTGGTGAGTTTAATCACATAGGATGTGAATAATTGGGTTCTTGAAAAATTAGGGTTCATGGGCACATGATTGAAAAGGGGTTTTCAATTATGGAACAAAGTTATGGAAATAAATCCATAAGGAAACAACCTTGCTTGGGAAACAAGGAAGAGGGAAAGACTTGGGCCGAAACCCTAGCCGCCCGCCCCTCCCTTGCGCGGAAAGCAAGGCCGCGGGCCTCTAGGCGTGCGGCGGTCCTAGGGTTCGGGCCACGTGTTGGCTTGAGCCCTTTGGACCGTTGTAAAACCCTAGTTACCCAATTTCATTAAAATTAAACAAGCGCGTTAAAATTGGTTTTAACTGTATTATGTGCTCTATTGCATGGTGGATGGATATGGCCTAGGATTGTGGATGTTTATTGTTTTGTGTTTTGGTTTACGGCCTGCGAGTTGATCAAATTAATGTAATAATTAATTAGGTTTTACGGCCTGCGAGTCGTCTTTTTCTCCTCGACATGTGAGGCTTTTGTTATTTGTTTATTCTAGATGTTAGGCTAGAATTAGAAATAATTAGATGATAGCCAAGAACATGAAGAAGAAGACCGGAGAACCAAAGGAGCCAAAAGACATCCCTAGGCGCGCAACTATGGTGGAGCACATGGAGATGAGCTCGGAACTTTAGGGCAATTAGATATTATCATTGACTTGATAATATCATTAGTCTAGGGGCCATATCCATGCCACGTTTTTTGTTTTCTGGATGTTTATTATTCATGCCTTGTTATTTATTTTGTGTGTATGACGCTACTAGCAAAACGATAACAAGATAATAATAAACAAGGTTGGTATTTTATTGTGGATGGCCAAATCCAAATAAGTAGACCGTGTTGATAAGATCAACCAAACAACTTAAAAGAAATCCCTCAAATAAATATTGCGTTTTGCCTTCTCTTGCCAAAACACCCTTCATGATCATGGCCTATTAAAATTCGGGCTTGCCAAAGCAAGGCGATTTTAATTTTCCATGGTGTGTTGCAGACGACGCAAGCTAGTAATGCGTGTATGTTGAAAACAAGAGGTTGGACGCAACTAGGCAAGAGTCAATTGGATTTATGAGCTTAGAGGCATGACAATTAGGAGTTATCCATTGGATAAAGAATAAAAGGAATTTATTCACCTAATTGGACCAAGAGTTGCATGGGATGCAATTGGAATGGTTCCTACCTAAATAACCAATTCTTGGGTGACTTGCCAAAGCAAGCTCAAGAAAAAGTGAAAAAGGGATCTTGGACCCACTAGAAAGTATAATGATATTTTCCGCTTTAATAGTGAGGCCTATTAATCCGAAAAAAAAAAATAGTAGGAGCTATATTTGATGATCTAGCCATTGTTAAATATAGTCAAATTGTTCAAAATACTAAATTGCATATTTCTCGTTTTGTAGAATTCCAAATGGCAAACAACAACGCATCGAATTCATCCCTACGATC
Organism: Linanthus parryae; assembly: GCA_023055425.1. Taxonomy (NCBI): domain Eukaryota; kingdom Viridiplantae; phylum Streptophyta; class Magnoliopsida; order Ericales; family Polemoniaceae; genus Linanthus; species Linanthus parryae. The sequence continues at coordinate 120,048,805 of JALGPY010000003.1, read as the reverse complement.
TGTCCTTGAGAAGGATAAATTGTCTGGAACAAAGTTCCTTGACTGGTACAGAAACTTGAGGATTATCCTCAAGCAAGAAAAGAAGCTGTATGTCTTGGACACTCAGATTCCAGACCCACCACAAGATGAGTCTCTACTAGCGGAAGTAAGGGCACGTCAGAAACATATTGATGATTCTAATGACGTGACTTGCCTCATGCTTTGCACCATGACTGGTGAGCTTCAGAAGCAACACGAGAACATGGAAACCTATGATATGATTAGACACTTGAAACAATTGTTTCAGGAACAGGCAAGGCATAGTGCTATGAGGTGTCTAAAGCATTGTTCAAAAGCAGTCTTGCAGAGGGGAATCCAGTAGGCCCTCATGTACTCCGAATGATCGGGTACATAGAGAACCTTGAGAGACTGGGGTTCCCACTCGGCCAGGACTTGGCGACTGATCTCGTCTTGCAATCGTTGCCTGACAGTTATAATCAGTTCATTATAAACTATAATATGAATGAGATCAACAAGTCTTTGCCAGACTTATTGAACATGCTAAAGACAGCTGAGCAAAGCATCAATAAAGGCAAGGGCAAAGCCATAATGATGGTACACAAGAAGAAGGGCAAGTCAGTTGCATCTACTTCAAAAGGAAAACGCAAGAAAGTTGCGAAATCCAAGGAAGCCCTAAAGCCTAGTGGAGGCGTGGCTAAAGGTGAGTGTCACTACTGCAGCCAGCCGGGTCACTAGAGGAGGAACTGCCCTAAATATCTGGAGGATAAGAAGCTTGGAATAGTGATTCCACCACCACCAGGTATTTATGTTATAGACATCAATCTCTCTATTTCATCATCCTGGGTATTGGATACAGGATGTGGTTCTCACATTTGTCGTAATGTGCAGGATTTGAAAAGAAGTAGAAGATTGCGAAAAGGGGAGATAGACTTGCGCGTCGGGAATGGAGCAAAGGTTGCTGCATTAGCTGTAGGCGTTTATGAGCTATCTTTGCCTTCTGGACTTATTTTAGAATTAGACAATTGCTTTTATGTGCCTGCTATGAGCAGAAACATTATTTCCGTTTCTTGTTTGGACGAGAAAGGTTTTTCTATTTCAATAACGGACGAGTGTTGCTCCATTTATTTTGATAGTATGCACTATTGTAGTGCACATTTGTCTAATGAATTGTATATCCTTGTTCTAAATAATCCAATCTATAACATAAATACTAAAAGGATTAAAACTAATGATTTAAATCCTACATATCTATGGCACTGTCGTTTAGGCCATATAAATGAGAAACGCATATCTAGACTCCATAAGGATGAACTTCTAGACTCATTTGATTTAGAATCATATGAGACATGTGAATCTTGTTTATTAGTAAAAATGACAAAGTACCCTTTCAATAAGAAAGGCGAACGGACTAGTGAGTTATTGGCAATCATACATACTGATGTATGCGGACCATTCCCCACGCCTGCCAAAGGTGGTTATACCTACTTCATCACATTTACTGATGATTTCAGTAGATATGGATTTGTATACCTTATGAAGGCGAAATCTGAATCCTTTGAATTGTTCAAGGAATTCAAGAATGAAGTAGAGAAGCAACTTGGCAAAAGTATTAAGGCTCTACGATCGGATCGTGGAGGAGAATACTTAAGCCAAGAGTTTGATGAGTATCTTAGAGAGTGTGGGATAGTATCCCAGCTCACTCCACCCGGAACACCACAATGGAATGGTGTATCTGAGAGGAGGAATCGCACTCTATTAGATATGGTGCGATCTATGATGTCTCAAACAGATCTTCCGATATCCTTTTGGGGACATGCTCTAATGACGGCAGCTTTTACCATTAACCGTGTTCCATCCAAATCAGTCATGAAGACGCCATATGAGATATGGACTGGGAAGCGTCCCATAGTGTCGTTTATGAAGATTTGGGGCTGCGACGTCTATGTAAGGCGTTTACAAACAGACAAGCTCGGGCCTAAAGCGGATAAGTGTAAGTTTGTGGGATATCCTACGGAGACTAAAGGATATTACTTCTATAACCCTATCGAGAACAAAGTGTTCGTTGCTCGGGCCGGCGTGTTTCTAGAAAGAGAATTAGTCTCTAAAGAAGCAAGTGGGAGGGTTGTATAACTTGAAGAAATTCATGAACCACAAACCACTGAACCAATGATGGAACATGAACAGGAACCACAAGAAGTTGTGGAAGAACTTGTTCAGTAACACAGGAACTCTGTAGATCAGGAAGGGTGCGTCATGAGCCAGAGAGGTATGGACTTCTCGTGATCGAGCCCGATGACGTACCACTCATAGAAGATGAGCCTGCAACCTATGGAGAAGCCATGAGTGGCCCAGACTCTAAGAAGTGGCAAGAAGCCATGAGATCCGAAATGGATTCCATGTACACCAACAAAGTGTGGACTTTGGTGGAACCACCCGAAGGGGCTCGACCCATAGGGTGCAAGTGGGTCTTCAAGAAGAAGACCGACATGGATGGCAAAGTAGTTGCCTATAAGGTCCGATTGGTGGCCAAAGGTTATAGACAAATTCATGGTATTGACTATGATGATACCTTTTCACCGGTCGCCATGACTAAATCCATTCGAATCTTACTTGCTATTGCAGCATACTACGACTATGAGATTTGGCAAATGGATGTCAAAACAGCATTCCTTTATGGGAACCTCCTTGAGGATGTGTACATGACACAACCAGAGGGTTTTGATGATCCAGAGAATGCCAATAAAGTCTGTAAGCTGCAAAGGTCCATTTATGGATTAAAGCAAGCTTTTAAGATCTGGAATCGACGTTTTGATGACGCGGTCAAAGAGTTTGGCTTCATCAAGAACGAAGATGTGCCTTGTGTTTACAAGAAGGTTAGTGGGAGCTCTGTAGTATTTCTGGTCTTGTATGTGGATGACATACTAATCATTGGCAATGTTATTCCTACTCTGCAATCTGTTAAAGATTGGCAAGGAAAGTGCTTTGCGATGAAAGACTTTGGAGATGCAGCCTATATACTTGGTATAAAGATCTATAGAGATAGATCTAGAAGGTTGCTTGGCCTGATTCAGAGTACATATATTGACAAGGTGTTGAAAAGGTTCAACATGCAAGATTCCAAGAAGAGATTCTTGCCCATGTCACATGGAGTCACTCTTTCCAAGAATGAATGTCCCTCCAATGAGATGGAGAAGGACCGCATGAGCAGGATACCCTATGCTTCGGCCATAGGATCCATCATGTACGCCATGCTATGTACTAGACCAGACGTATCATACGCGTCGAGTATGGTGAGCAGATACCAGTCCAATCCAGGTGAGAGTCACTGGATTGCTGTCAAGAACATCCTAAAGTACTTGAGATGGACTAAGAATGTATTCTTGATATTTGGAGGTATGGAAGATCTAAGTGTAAAGGGTTACACTGACGCAAGCTTCCAAACCGACAAGGATGACTACAGATCGCACTCTGGATACGTGTTTTGCCTGAATGGAGGAGCTGTAAGCTGGAAGAGTTCCAAGCAAGGAACAGTTGCTAATTCTACAATAGAAGCTGAGTACATTGCTGTTGCGGAAGCAGCAAAAGAGGCAGTATGGATAAAGAAGATTATCGCTGAGCTCGGTGTGGTCCCTAGCATAGTGGATCCCATAGAGTTGTACTGTGACAACTCTGGGGCAATCGCACAGGCGAAGGAACCAAGATCGCACCAAAAGTCAAAGCATGTACTTAGGAGATTCCATTTGATTCGTGATATGATCGATCGAGGAGATGTGAAGATGTGCAAGATTCTGACGGATGACAACGTGTCAGATCCGCTCACGAAACCTCTTGCGCAGCGAAAGCATGAAGGGCACGCCAGATCTATAGGCATACGAGATGCGCCAAATTGGCTCTAGTGCAAGTGGGAGCCTGTTGGAATAGATGCCCTAGAGGCAATCGTAGATTTAGTATGAACAATGTTTTGGCAAGAATATTCATTTATTATTTATTGCGATATTTAATATAATGAAGTCCTTAGATAAAATGTGTTATTTATCTTAAATATCCCTATTCCATTATATTGATTAATAGGACAATCAAATATAGACTAGTATGTGGGTAGATTGATATGGAGATATCAAGTCTAACACATGGGTATGCATTAGGAGTAATAGCATACTGGATTGACCCACGACGAAAAGGATACATTAGATTACGTGAAGTCACAATCGCTTTTTCGTAGTGCTAATATTATTTCAATCCTTGGACTTGAAGTCACCAGATACTCTAGTTGTGAAATATTGCGCTTTGATGTTATCAAACGTTACACCGTAACTGGGTAATCATAAAGGTGGCTATCGGCGTGATAGGAAGCAAGCTTAGAGATCGTAGTGATGTAGATAGGATTTGTCCCTCCCACATAATTGGGGTAAATATCCACGGCCACTCGAGGGATTATGCTTATTGAATGTCTGGCCAGACTCAGATAAATTAATATAGAGATATTAATGTTATCTGCAAGTATAAGCATATTCCCAGGATCGAGGAACTATGGATTGGATATACGAGTGTGACTATATATGTCTCGTGTCCAATCCGGATATGGAGACAAAGGGATAATGCAATATGACATATTGGGCACAAAGGTTTGTCGGGATCACTGACTATTTCTATGGGTTGGGTGGCATGGATGTGTTGCTAGACACCGCTCCATGTTAGTAATAATTACTACCAACTATATAGAAACCTATGGGGTCACACGTCAAATAGAGTAGAGCTAGATTTGGGATTAATTAATATAGATTAATTAATAGAAGGATCATTGTGCAACACCTTGTAAACTTAGTAGGACTAATTTTCAAGGAAGGGAATAGTTCTTGTCTTACTAGAACAAGGAAACTCTAATATGGAAACAACAAGGAGTTGTTGGAGTATATATATAAGAGGCTCTAGATTCCTTCCCACAAGATTGTTATTAGACATAACATAAGGAGTGGGAGAGAGCAAAAGAGAGAGCAAGACAAGAGCTAGGCCGAGACCTAGCCCCGTCCGCCCCCTCTACCCGACGGCAAAAGGAGGCCCGAGCCCCCTTTTGTGCTTTGTTGCTTTGATCTTCTTCCCTCTTCCTACGGGATCAAGCTAGCACTTGTTTTGAAGGAAGAATCTAGATCTCACCTCTAGACGTGGATCAACCGTAGAGACGAGGACATCATTCTTCGTGTGATCTCACAAATCAAAAGGTACATATCTTCTATGACCCTAATCTTGTTATGATGTCTCTTCCTGTGATCCTTGGTGGGCTTTGAGTAGGATTAAATTTTGTTATTCCGCTGCGTTACCTACGTCAAAACCCAACATCTTCCCCGCACATTTTGTAATCCTTGATATGGAGGCCGATGATGATGTTTCATTCATCTTGGGACGGCCATTCCTTGCCACGGGTAAGACCATAATTGATGTTGTCAATGGAGAGTTGACGATGCGGATCAACGACAAATGGTGGTATTCACTCTTTGAAGCAATGAAGTTCCCTGCATATGCAGTGAGTGAGTAGTTCTTTGGTGTGGAGGCATACACATCGGATGAGGAGGATATATTATTGGAGCAGCTATATGAGGAACTTTCTCTACTTGATTCTAACAAAAAAGAGCAAGCCATGGAGTCTCATTGGCAAAAGCCCCTACCCCTCTTTGACGAGTGAAGCAGGAAGACTCTTACTCCTTCTCTTGTTATTGCTCCTACTTTACAATTGAAGCCTTTACCTGCTCATTTGAAATATTTATACTTGGATGTAATGAAACTTTACCTGTGATTGTTTCTTCTTGTTTGGACAGGGGGCAGGAGGAGCAACTGCTTAAGGTGTTGCAGGGAAGAAAGGCAGCTATGGGATGGACCATAGCAGATATCAAGGGTATCAGCCCCACAGTCTGCCAACACAAGATCCAGCTCATGGAGGATAAGAAGCCGGTAGTCCAATTTTAGTGCCGCCTCAATCTCACATGAAGGAGGTGGTAAAGAAAGAGGTGCTTAAATGGTTGGAAGCGGGAATCATCTACCCAATTTCTGACAGCACATGGACTAGTTCATTGCAGTGTGTCCCTAAGAAGGGAGGTACTACTGTGGTGGAAGGGGGAAAGGCGATCAAATTGCTACTAGGACAGTTACAGGGTGCAGAGTTTGCACGGACTACCGCAAGTTGAATGATGCAACTCACAAAGACCACTTTCCTCTTCCATTTGTAGATCAGATGCTTGATAGGTTGGCTCATTATTCGCACTACTGTTTTCTTGATGGGTACTCCGGGTACAATCAGATAGCTATTGAGATCGGATCAGGAGAAGACGACATTCATGTGTCCTTATGTGACTTTCTCTTTTCAAAGCATTCCTTTCAGGTTATGTAATGCACCTGCTAATTTTCAGAGGTGCATGATGTCGATCTTCTCTGATATGATGGAGCAGAAGTTTGAGGTGTTCATGGATGACTTCTCGTTTTATGGTGATGGGTTTGAAGACCGCTTGCAGCAACTAGCCCGTGTATTGGACAGATGCATTGACACCAACCTAGTGCTCGACTGGGAGAATTGTCACTTCAAGATAACTGAGGGCATAGTATTGGGGCACAAGATTTCAAGCAAAGTTTTAGAGGTGGACCGGGCTAAGATTGAAGTTATTGAGAACCTTCCATACCCTACGTCTGTCAAAGGGGTAAGGAGTTTCTTGGGACATGCAGGGTTCTACGACGCTTCATCATAGATTTTTCAAATATCACGAAGCCTTTGTCTGGATTACTTGAGAAGGATGCAGTCTTTGATTTTAATGCAGAGTGTAAGTCGGCTTTTGATTTTCTCAAGGAGAAGCTGATAAGCGCACCCATCATCACTACTCCAGACTGGACCCTACCATTTGAGCTCATGTGTGATGCTAGTGACTATGCGGTGGGAGCAGTTCTGGGATAGCGGAAAGACAAGTGGCTCATGTCATCTACTATGCTAGCCTAACTTTGAACAATGCACAGGTAAACTATGCTACCACTGAGAAAGAAATGCTAGCCATTATTTTTTCTTTAGACAAGTTTCGGCCATATCTTGTGGGTTCTCAGGTGACTATCTTTACTGACCATGTGAAATTCAAACTGAGTGTGGCATATTTCTCCCCCCTTTTTCTTGCTCTTCCGCAGGAATGGCCAAGACAAAAGGAACCAAATCCACCAAGGAGGACGAGGAGATACCTGATCTTCCGCAAGCTTTGTGGCGAAAAGCCCCCTATCTGGGTGGCAAAGATTTCTACCACGCGAGGGTTAAAGCGAAGAAATTGCCTACTTCTGTTCCCAATGAGGAATTGCTAACACTGAATCCCCCAGTTAACTCAGCCTTGCTCGAGTTGATTGGCTCCGAGGACGTGGTTCGATTGGGAATCGAAAATGGGTACTTCCCCTATACTGCGATTTCCACCCAAGCTTTTGTCCAGAAATCGGACTACATGGACGAGTGGATCGACCACGTGTTGACCGATCATGCTGCGACTCTTAATGAGGCCGACGTATACTTCGCTGTTCGTGCTATGAAGGGTGCTGCCGTGAAGCTGGACCAGTCCATGCTTCTAAAACTTCTTTCCCGCTATTCGCCTGCGACTCACACATTCCACTTTGCTGAGTTCGAGGCTGCCCCCACACTCGAGGACGTGCACATGTTGTACGATTTGTCTCCCATGGGTGAAGTGGACCCCTTGAGTCCTTTGAGAACGGCTGCGGAGATTGCTTTGTACACGCAGATGGAAGAATGCTTGTCAGAGGTGAAGAAGATCTCCACCCGGTGGACTACTACCAAAGCCCTTCCGAACTGGCAGTTGGTTGATACGTCTGCGAAGAATACCTGGAACAAATGGTTGCAGTACTTCTTTCGTGACTACGCGAACAGCAGTATCACCAAAAAGCTTCTGAGTGAGGACCCGGAGGCCAAGAATTATGTGGAGGGTAAAGGCTATCACTTGACCCTTTGTGCTTTCCTCTGTGCATGGCTGTCGAGGTACTTAATCGATGGTCACCCGCATGATGGGGTCTTCTATCACGTTCTGCCACTTGCTGTGAAGCTCGCCCTTGGCCAGAAAGTCGCACTCGGACCCTTGGTCTTTGGCACATTGTATTACAGATTGGATCAGCTGGTTGTGGGCATGAAAGAGTCGCGTGGCCGTCTCGATATACTGACTTTCGTCAACATTGCTTTCTTGACGATGTGGGTCTTCGAACGATGGCCGTCCTATGCCCCGACTGCTCTTAAACCCAACAAGTGGTGTCCCCCAGGCGAGACGGAGGAGCGTAACAGTGGCAGGGCTGCGAGGTGGTTCGGAGCGAATAATACCAAGTGCGTTTGGAGCCTGATATGCGACAAGCGGCAAGAGTTCACTGCCAGGCCCTATGCCATGCGCATTGAGAACGTGCGATGGTTTCCAAAGTTGTACCCTTCTAAGGGTGTCGTCTTCTCAGAAGAGCTCCTCTTCGAAGGGGGATCGCATTTCCATGAGCGCTATCGCGAATTCTTTTGCTGGTGCCTGCGAGGTTCCCTTCCTGCTCTCGCAGAGCATATTCGTGAGCTCGCGCCTAGGTATGAGAGGATTACCGTGGATGTTGACCCCACTCGAGTTTCTCCCCAGTTCGGCTTTGATGCAGTAGCACCATCAATCTGGCCCCAGTCCATTATCAGAGGTTGCTATAAGCACTTGCTAACAAAGGAGTGCAGGACAGTCTTCATGAACAATCTTCCCTTTGAGCAGCCTGCGGGTAACCGTGAGGGCGGTTGTTCCCAGAACTGGCTCGCATACTGGATCGCCCAGCAAAAGAGGATTGAAACACAGTCGGCCGCCCAGCCGAGTAGAGCTCCCTTGATCAAGAGAAACTCTTTTCTGTTTCGCCCTAATTGCAGTCTGAGCGAGTCTGAATATGGCTGCTACTCATTGTTAGATCATGAGAACCATTTGTGCCCTGACGTCATTCTGAAGGAAAAGATCGCCGCAGTTAAGAAAGGCGACTCGCATGTCATCAGATACAGCGAGACATTTGCTAAGGTAAGCAACTTTTCCCGCGTGCATTGAGTTTCTTGATTTCCACATGTTGATGCTTTTATTCTATACTGTTTGCTGTAGTGTCATGTGCGGAGATTCGCATCTGGTGATCGTTCCAAGTCGTTGGTTAACACCATTTTTGCCACCAAAAGGCAAGGACAGTCGTTCCTGCTAGCATCGAGGATGGATCCCGAGGTCGAAACCAGGATTCGCGCAGTCATGAATGCTTTTGCTGACTCGCTGATAGACAATGCTCCGGCCTCGTCTCCACCCAGAGATGATCCGTCCCCTCCAGCGACTGCGGCGCCGAGAGCGAAGAGACCCAGGCAGAAGGGAATTACAATATCTTCCCCTAGGAGCGCTCCAACTTCCCCTCCGGCGAAGTCCCTTTCTGCCAGGGACAAAGGCAAAGGTCGCATGCCCAGCAAAGCGCGGAAGGAGCTCGCAGTTGAGACCTTCGTTCCATTCAACCAAGAGGAAGAAGAAGAAAGGCAGGAACCCAGAGAAGGTGATGAATAAAGAACAATTGTGATACATGAGGAAGAATCAGGAGGTACCTCCATCGCGTTTCCCTTCTCATTATCGTAATTCTTTTGCAATTCTTTCTTAAACCGATCATTTCTTCGCAGATGATGATGATGATGAGACCATCGGTGGCCTTTTGGCCAAGAGACAAAAGAGAGATACCCATTCTGGCATTCCAGACGATCCCATAAGCGAGGACGTTCTTGCCGAGTCCAGGAAGACAGCCGCAGAAGCTGCTGAAAGGAGAAGGCAGCGGGAAGAGGAGGAGCTCGAGCGTGTGAGACAGCGGAGCCTCGAAGAGCAACATGTTGACGACTTAGTGCGTCCAGCTGAAGAGGAAGACGTGCTTCCCGAAGTAGTGGCTCCTCAGGCGGAGGAGGAGGATACGGCTCCAGAAGAGGATGCAGCAGCCCTGGAGCAAGCCCAAGCAGACTTTGAAGAAATCGCAGGCGGCGATAAAGGTGAGATCTTCAATCTCGCAGTAACTTATAGAGATGTTATTGTGGGTGTGTTAGAGCATGGTGTGTCAAAGGCTGACATTCGCCGTTGGCTAGTAGGCAAGTGCGGAGAACCTTCAGGTAATCATTTGAGCGATATGCATGTACTAGACCTTAGCAACTTGAAACAGAAACATGACTGGTTTCTTCGCGTCCCAGGTCACGCTCATTTTAAGGACCTGCTTAATGAGGACACACTAATAGGGCATGGTTCCACGTCTTTAGTGTATGACGAAGATACTTCAATCCCACCTTCGCGTAAAGGTGCTTGCTCTTAGCTTTAGTAAAGATAGTAAAATAACTTATAATACGAGTTACCTCATACTATCGCATTTTGTATCGCAGGGACTGCTGATGAACCAGTGTTGGAGCAAAGAAGTCAAACTTCTGCATCCTATGTCCCAGTGCCGAGTTCCCATACCGAGAAGCCCGTCGCAGCTGCTGAATACGCAGGAGAGCCTCTTGAGGACATCATCGAACTTTCTGATGATGCTGAAGCTGACGCTGTGCTAATGGAGGAAGATGCCCATACTGGCGCTGAGGAAGTAAGAACAAGTGCTGCTGATGCTTCCGCATCTGAGAGCGTCCCTCGCCAAGCATCTTCGGCTGTCACTTCGCCTCCGGCGATGACTGAGTCGGCGGCACCTCTTCCTGCGTGGAGCTTTTGGGGCTCGCAGGTTGGGAATGCAGTCGCAGCTGGTGCGGCTTATACTCTTCCTCCTAACTATGAGGGATTAGAGCTCGCAGCTGACAGGAGAGCTATGGAGCGAGGGCAGTCTTCGACTACTCCAGCAATGCGCATTCCCTCTCTTCGTGAGATTCTTGAAGGAACTGGTAAGTAGTGATTTGCTGTTTGCATCTCGCATTGTTCATTTGCGAATTTGATAGCATAACTTAGCTTTGACATTGCTTTAGGTTTGAAGCAAACTGATGTGGACTGGCTAGTTCGGATGCGCCTCACCTACCCCCAATCATTTGCGAGATCTCTGGAGATAGGGCCCTTTGACAGGAGGCTGTTTCTTACCGAAGCCATTTGGATTTTGGAGCAGCTGTCTGCGGCCACGCCTGCGACCATTTCTGTCCAGAGTGTCGAATTTCTTTTTGGCATGTGCCAAAATCTTCTTACCAAAGTTCAAGGCAGACTGGGTTTCAGATTTCTTATGAAAAGAGTTACCCTGATTCGCGCAGCCGTAACTTTGAAACTCGGCCACCAGAACCTCGCAGCTGAAAAGCAGAAGGTGGAGCAGCAGAAGCAAAAGGCTGAAGAAGCTATGAAGCTCTATCATGAGATGAATGCCAAGTGCGAGCAACTGAAGCAAGAAGTGGAGCAAGTAGAGAAGCTGAGCCATCAGTTCGCGCCCCATGACTCGTTGATCAAGAATTTGCTTTGACTTTGAATTTGAAAAGTAGCAAGGAAATAGCTGGAACATTAATGTAATGTTGAAACATTAATGTAATGTTGCTAGGGTTTCTCCCCCTTTTTTTAACAAAAGAATCAACATGCTCGTTTTACCCTTTCCGGGATTTGATGGAATATCTCTGTGCATATCTAATAATGACATCAGCACTTGATACTCTGCTTGATTTTCGCGCTAATTTCTCAGAAGATAAGCACGCTTTCCTTGGGAAGTCGATCTGAATCATGACCATCCGTCATTTATTAGGATACGCAACTGAATCGTCGTAGCCTTTAGTAGGGTAATTGATCGTTACCGTTTTTCAAGGCGTAAGTGATTGACCTTACCCTCTTTTCGAATTCTGCTGACTCATCTTAGCAACTGAAGAGTCTCCACAAGGTCTATATAAACCCTGTCTTTGCCATTTGGGTTCTTCATCCCCAAAAATGTGCTTTGCCGTGAGTCCTTACGACTGCTGGCTTCAGTGCTTGTTTTTCGTTGATTCATGGCAACTCCAAGTTGTGAATCCTGAGTTTGCGCTTTGTGCTGTAGAAATAGTTTCCAAGATCCGCTTTATGAGGCTTATTTCTTTTTATAACCATCATAGAGAAGATGGAGATGATATCTCATGTATGTTCGAAGAATTTTCTTCGTGTATTATGTATGCAGGTCATGTTTCCGGCCGCCTCCCGGTGAGGTGCAGCGCCGTAGTGACCGTGCTACCGTCTCGTAATGAACGGCAGAATTCTCTTCCAGCATCCCTGGAGGAGAACTTACTGCCCCCATGTTCGTGAGCTCAGGGTGACGAACCGTTGCGTTCATCCCCGTCTACAAGGAGCCCTTGCCCTTTGGAGCTTCTGCTTGCCTGTTGAACGCCGGAACCGGTGGTTCCTCAAGCACATCTCATGGGATATTGATCTGACAAGGGCCTTGTCAAATACTGGGATCTTGAACGTATGGCTTCATGTGGCTCTTTGGAGCAAATCCCTACTTGCGATAGATGTTCGGCCGCAGATCTATGTATCGCATAGCCGGTGTTAGGACCGTTGGGTTCATCCTTTATCAATTAGGATTCCCGTGGTGTGTCACTGCTGGCTTGTCAGCTACTTTTCGAATGTATTGTAAGCCATGTTGGCTGCGTAGTTAGATTTGAGCTTTTTCGCTTGTAAGCTGCTATCTAGACAGATAAATTGTAAGTCTTTTGGACCCATAATGATAAATGGCTTTTGTATCATCTGCTGTCTTGTTACAACAAAATACAGTTTCGCATGCGTGTCGGCATATTTCGCCTTGTGTAATGCTATATACATACTTCGCATTTGCTATCTGCCTCATTAGTTCGCAGATATCTTACTAGATCGTTCGAGATCGTGTTTTCGCAGCTGTGCCATCTTGGCAAATGGGCTCGTGATTTGCTTTCAGATTCAAATGTAAGTGCTATCATATCAGATAGACTTTTGTAGATCACTTAAGATCATTTCGCATGATGTTGCTATCACAATAGATAGGCTTAAGGACGATTTCTAGATCGCATTCGTATGTCGCTGTTATCACAGCAGATAGGCTTGAAAGATTGTTTCAAGATCATGTTCGCATATGCTGCTATCGTGGCAGACAGGCTTTAGAAGATCAATTAAGATCATTTTGCATAGGCTGCTATCGTGACAGATAGGCTTTAGAGGATCAATTAAGATCACATTTGCATCGGCTGCTATCGTGGCAGATAGGCTTTAGAAGATCAATTAAGATCGCATTTGCATAGGCTGCTATCGTAACAGATAGGCTTAAATGATCAATTAAGACCGCATTCGCATAGGCTGCTATCGTGACAGATAGGCTTAGAAGATCGATTAAGATCGCATTTGCATAGGCTGCTATCATAACAGATAGGCTTAGATGATCAATTAAGATCGCATTTCGCATGGGCTGCTATCGTGACAGATAGGCTTAGAAGGTCGATTAAGACCGTATTTTGCATGGGCTGCTATCGTGACAGATAGGCTTAGATGATCAATTAAGATCACATTTCGCATGGGCTGCTATCGTGATAGATAGGCTTAGAAGATCGATTAAGATCGTATTTCGCATAGATTGCTATCTTAGCAGATAGGCTTGGAAGATCAGCTAAAATTGCATGTCGCAAAGGGTGCTATCGTAGCAGATAGGCTTAGCAGATCAATCAAGATCGTATTTCTCACAGATTGCTATCGTAACAGATAGGCTTAGAAGATCAGTTAAGATCGCATTTCGCATAGGGTGCTATCGATTAGATAGGCTTAGAAGATCAGTTAAGATCACAGTTGTATAGATTGCTATCGTGGCGGATAGCCCATTGTTAACAGTAATAACAAACTGAATAAAGCAACATAAATAGCTAGGAATATGAAGTTCTCATTTGGGAGAACCCTTTTATTATAATGCTCTCATGTGGGAGAGATAAGATTACAATTCTCTCATATGGGAGAGGAGATTGTGTAAATCATAGCCATACAAGACATGAAGCAACGTTATAATAAAACGCATGAAATGAGAGAAGTCAAGGATAGTACTTCTTAATCCAGCGCATGTTGACTGAACTCGGGGTTGAGGTTGTTCCGTGCAACCTTCGTATGCTGCAGTAGCCACTGTCAAAGACTTCTGTGACTTGGAAGGGTCCTTCCCAGTTGGCTGCAAACTTTAAGTGAGCCGCTTCTCGCATGCAGTGGTCAGATGCGCGCAGGACCAAGTCTCCAACTGCGAAATCTCTTCGTTGGACCGTCTTATTGTAGGCGCGAGCGATCCTTCTTGATACCGCTTGTTGGTCCTTTTAGCTTGTTCTCGCTTTTCCTCCAGCAAGACTAAGTCATGATCACGTTGATTTTCGTAGAGTGCGTGGAAGGCCAATCTTGCCGAATTGACTCTCACCTCCGCCGGTACCATGGCCTCGACCCCATAGCATAGTAGGAACGGTGAGGCCCCCGTGGGTGTCCTTGGAGAAGTTCGGTAGGCCCACAGAGCTATGCTTAGAGAATCAGCCCACTTCTTGTGGTCATCTGCGACCATTTTGCTCAAAATCCTCAACAGCGTTTTGTTGGTCGCTTCGGCTTGCCCGTTCCCCTTCGGGTAGTAGGGGGTGGAACATATTTGCCTGATATTGTACTCCGCTAACTTCGCAGCTACCTGGCGATTAACAAAGGGAGTACCGTTATCTGAAAGAATGGTGTTTGGAATTCCGAACCTGCATATGATGTTTCCCTGGATGAAATTGACCACAGCTAGCGCATTTGCCGTCTTCAGTGGCATCGCCTCCACCCATTTGGTGAATAGCTCAGTTGCAGTGAGAATAAAATGATTCCCGTGCGAAGTTGGTCGAATGGGACCAATGAAGTCCAGCGCCCATGTGTGAAATGGCCATGGCGTTCCTAATGCATGTAGATCCACAGCGGGAGCGTGCACTAGGTTTCCTTTGAATTGGCACTCCTGGCAGCGTCTTACTTTGGTGCGGCAATCAGCCTCCATCATGGGCCAGAAATATCCAATTGAGAGGAGCTGCCTGCATAGTTTCGCACCTCCTTGGTGTTCTACCTGATGAGAAAGGTCCATGACTTCTTGTGCTTCACTGCCGTCTAGACATCGCAGCAAGTTGCCTTCGTGACCTCTTCGCCAAAGCAGGTTTTCTTGTATTACATATCGAGACGCTTTCCTCTTCAATTTCTCAGCTTCTTTTCTCGATTGGGGTAAGGTGCCCTTAGTGAGAAAGTCAAAGAGTGGCTTCCTCCAATCCGTGTCATCATCGGTTAGGGCGATGAGTAGAGAATCTTTGATTAGTGCGCAACTCTCGCACTTCCCCTGTATCAGGGCCGCAGCTGTTGACATGTCTGGCCAATGAATGCCATATCTCTGAGCCTTCCGATTGATTGACACCTCACTTCCACCAGGACCCTTGTAGTAGAGGGTGTTGTCATGTATGCAGTACCCCTTAGTGAGTGCCCAGCTTTCAATGCTTGTGCCTTCTGCAATAGCTCGTAGGATTGCTTTTCTCCAGTCCGTGTCATCCATGTATTCGTCGCCGCACGCATCTTCTGTCAATGCCGACGACGTTCGCACTTCGATGGAGATCCTTGCGGGACATTTGTCTGTACTGACCTTAGATCCCAAGGTTGCCAAAGCGTCTGCATGCCTGTTGTCTGCTCGGGGCTTGTGCTCGTACCTCACATCGCAGAATTGCTGTACCAACTTTTGTACTAGAGTCCGGTAAGACAGAAGGTTAATCTCCTTCGAATCGTACTCGCCCGAGGCTTGCTTGACGATCAACTTGGAGTCTCCCATGACCGTCAGATTGCTTACTTCTAAAGCCTTTGCTGCCCGGAGTCCCGCGATAAGAGCCTCATATTCAGCTTCATTGTTAGTGACTGCGAAGTCGAGTTTGGCGGACATCTGTATGACCTCTCCATCCGGTTTGGTCAAGACTATCCCAATGCCTCCGCATTTTCTTGTTGACGAATCGTCGAAACGGAGCGTCCAATAGGGTACATCGATTGCATAAATTTCAGGCCCCTCGAGTTCTTCTTCGATCACGGGTTCGTGGCTGTTGTCGGGGAACTGTGCCAACAGATCCGCTACCGCCTGCGACTTGATCGCTCGCGGTCGCACGCATGTGATATCATATTGAGAGATGGTCATGTAACATTTCGCCAATCTTCCTCCAGGAGTAGTGTGAGTTAGCAGATATCGTATGGGATCACTCTTGGTGACCACTACTACTTTATGCGACGCAAAGTAGTGTTTCAATTTCTCTATCACGAAGAACAAAGCAAGGCAATGACTTTCGATGTCTGTGTACCTTGATTCGGCAGGTTGCACAATGAGAGAGATGTAGTAGATAGGCCTTTCCTGGCCCTCGTACTCCTGAGCCAAGAGTGCTCCTATGGACCTTCTTGTTGACGTCAGATATAGCAGAAGCGGTGATCCCAGTTGAGGTGCGATCATTATTTTTGAGGACGTCAGCAGATCCTTCAGCCTTTTGAACGCAGCTTCGTGCTCCAGAGTCCAGCTGTATACGGCATCTTTCTTGAGAAGGGTACTAAAACAGCAGGTGATTTCGGCGATTGCTGGGATGAATCTCCGCAGATATGATAGCTTTCCCAAAAATGTCTTCAAGGCACTTTGGTTATGGGGCGGCGTCATGCCAGTTATGGCTGATACTTTCGCAGGGTCAGGCTCGATTCCTTGGCGGTGAACCACGCATCCCAAGAACTTCCCTGAGGTTACCCCGAATGCGCACTTCATGGGATTCATTTTCAGTTGAAAGCGTCTACATCTATTGAACACTTTCCGTAAGTCTGCGAGGTGATCTGCTTCCCGTTTGGATTTGACTACAAGGTCGTCCACATAAAATTCCACTTCCTTGTGCATCATGTCGTGGAACAGGGCCATCATGGCCCGCTGGTAGGTCGCACCCGCGTTTTTGAGACCGAATGGCATCACTGTGTAGTTGAACACTCCCACCGGGGTGATAAATGCAGTTTTCCGTGCATCTTCAGGGTCCATCTTGATCTGGTTGTATCCGCTGAAGCCGTCCATGAAACTGAACATGCGATGGCCCGCTGTTGAATCGATAAGCAAATCGATGTTGGGCAGTGGAAAATCGTCCTTTGGGCAGAAACGATTGAGATCCCGGAAATCCACGCAGATGCGAAGCTGTCCGTTCTTCTTTACCACTGGCACAATGTTAGCCAGCCATGTGGGATGATGATTCGGTTCTATGAACTTAGCATCCAGGAGTTTGACAATCTCCTGTTTGATTTTCACGTTAAGCTCCGGCCTGAAGCTTCTTGTGCTCTGCTTTATCGGTTTAGAACCCGGGACGATGTCTAAACGATGCATAGTGATGCTTGTATCCAGACCTGGCATCTCATCATACTCCCATGCGAACACATCCTTGTATTCAGTTAGGAGCAGTAGCAGTCCTTGCTCTTCCTCGCTTGTGAGGTCCGCACTTAGAAAGACTGGCCTTTTCTTTTCCTCGTTCGGGATGCGGAACACTTCCTTTAGCTCTTGCTTTTGTGGCCTGGGCCTATCTTCCATGCATTCAGGTTCTTCTTTGAGTTTCTCATCCGGAGTGCCCTGCATTGGCTTTTCCGTTATTGCAATCTGCTCGATTTGGTTGATTTGCCCAGGGATATCCCCATGCCCGTGTGAGGACATCCCCGCGCACCTTCATATGCGATAGCACTTCTTCCCATTAGCGTAGAAGCTCTCTATCTCCTTGCCTTCGGGGTTATGCTTTGCAATTCTCTTCAGAGTGTACGCGTTCTTTCGATGGTATGCGATTTGCGGCGCCTCTTCGCGTGTAGGCGGCTTTTCTTTGGCGTCTTCCCTTGTCACCATTACTCCCGCAGGTGACTGGTCCTTGATGTCCTCCCATAGAGGTAAAGGAGTGGGGTTGAATGGTCCCGGAGTTTGCTCGTCCGCCATCTCGGTGAACCACACTGCCTCGCTAAGATGTGCTTCATCCAGGTTGAATGGATTCGTTGAAGCCGGTATCTCGACTACTCTGTCGTTCCAGACAGCTTTCATGACTTGGTGAGCTGTTGAAGGAACCGCGTCGAAGCGGTGAATCCAGGCTCGACCTATGATCATGTGGTATGTAGTGTTCGCATCTATGACATAGAACTTCGCTGAGCACTTGATTTTGCCAATCTGAACGCCCAGGCGGATCCATCCGATCGTCATCCTAGAGTCGCTTCCGAATCCCATCAGCGGAGATGGACGCCTGCCAATCTTGTGCTCGGGGATCCCTGCTAGCTTCAGTGTGTGGAGCGAAACGACGTTGACCGCTGCTCCCCCATCGACGAATGCTCGTTTGAACTCGACGCCATTGATGATGGCCGTCACGTACAGAGGCCTCTGATGGCTCGCATCTGTTTTTTTGTCGCTGGCCGAAAAGGTCATAATCTTTTCTGTTGAGCGAGCCGCCCTGATGACTTTCCCATTGGAAACTACAAGGTCCTCCTCGTAGTCCTCCGCTATCCTCAAGATTGCTTTCGTCATATCCGTCCGACACTTCTCGGAGAAGTTCATCTCGTCGAAGAATCTGCTAAAGCCGTGCGACCCCTTCATCCGATCGGCACGTTCATCTTATGTGTCCATATTGTAGTCCTCGTCATCGTGGACTTCGGAAATGATGGGTAGACCATCCTCTTCGACTTCTTCCAAGTCCACAATCGAGATCATGGCGACCTCTTTGCCTTTTGGGTCTTGCTCCGCATGAGCAGGAAGTGGATTGTTGCGTACATCCTTCCTGTGATCACTGACGATCAGCTCGCCGTTCTTCATCTTCTGGTCGAATGTAAACCTGAGCTTCTTACATTCCGCTGTGGGGTGCATGACCTTGCCGTGGTACTCGCACCACTTAGGGTCCCTCACCATCTCCTTGGAGGGTATCTTCTCGAGCGGCGGTAGGACACCGTCCTTGCGCCACTGCCTGCAGAGGTCGCTTGCCTCCTCCACCGAACATGGCTGAGGTGGTACGTCGAAGTTCACAACCTTCGCCTGTTTCTGGGGTGAAACTGTATTAACCTCAGCTTCGCGTCCCCTCTTGTAACTGAACCTCCCGATCTTATAGGTGGTGCCGCTCGAAGATCGCTCCGGAGCGTTCTTCTTTTCCCGCCTCTCGACTATAGGCTCGATGTTCTTTGTGCATTCTATTAGCTTTGAAAACGTAGGTGTTTGCAAATTGATGAGCATACCTTTGTATTCGTCTCGCATGCACTGCAGGCATATCTCTACGAGCCGGCTTTCGAGCATTGGATCTTTGCATTCCAAGGATTTCACCCTGAATTTCTTGATAAAAGTGATACCGTCCTCCTCGCGCTTCTGATACATCCGCGAGAGATGGATCATTGTCACCTTTTCTTCCATCTGGAAGAACTTGGTGTAGAACTTCTGGACCATGTCATCCCAAGTCTTCACGGATCCGGCTTCCAACGTTCGGTACCACTTGTACGCTACGTTCCCCAAAGATTTTGGGAATTCTCGCATCAGCAGTTTGGGATCAGCTCCGTATGGCCCCATGACATCAATGAAACGCATGACATGTTCATGAGCGTTCCCGTTGACATCCTCGAACTTGTCCCATTTAGGAGCCTTATACCCCACTGGGTTAGGCATGAGATAGATCTCCCGCGGAATGGGTGGATCGTTGTGTAGCTTCGGGATGATGGTATCCGCGAATGATTGGTGAGCCAGAATAGTGTCCATGCGCTTCTGCAGAGACGTCATGCACTCTGGGATGCTTCCCTCAGTAGCAGAAGGAGGGGTTTCTGCAGGCGGAGGCGACACATATGCCGCCGGAGGATTGGGAACATATTGGCTGCTTGCGTTGCCCCAGATCGCCGTTGACGGAGGCAAGGGATACTGCGACGCCGAATTAAGTACCAAAGCCGGAGGCTGAGAAGTATGAGCAGTGAGAGCAACACCTGAGCTGTTGACCCCTGAATTGAAGGCAGCTGCGTAGTCGCCGGTGGAGTCTGCAGATTAGGGTTGGGAGGTGTGGTGGACACTCCCAATCCTGGAGCCGTAGGGGTTCCCCCTCCTTGAGAGACGGCGGTGGCTGATGAAGGATTTGGCGCAAGGGTGCCCAGAACGGCCAAGATCCGTTCTAGCTGCGCAGACTGAGCTTTGAGAGCTTTCGCCTGACTTTGGACGGTAGCGTCCAAGGATTCTAGCGTCGGTGCCTCGCCGGGGGTCGTAGGAGTACGGCGTGTCTCCTCTCCCGAGGCAGCTTCGGTGGAAGGCGATCTGTTGCTGACATCATCCTCCTGAGACATGGTTGCTTTTGTTGGTAAGTTCACGTCGGGTTCACCAAAATGTGCACAAGAGATTCCGGCGGGGAGACCTCCGTGTACACCGTATGTAGAGGATCAGAGATCGCACAGGAAGAGTTGGGTTGTGTGTAGGGAGAGAGTAAGGCAGTAGTAATGTCTGAGAGAGAGACAGAGGTTCGGCAGAGCTTCCGCGTATGGCTAGCGTGTCCTCCTTTGTATGGAAAGGTTAACGTCCTATATATAGCAGGGAACGTGACCGTTGTAGTGTGGTTAATGCGCCCATTAATGGCGGCTTAATTAGCTTAACCATAACGGCACGTTCGTCCGAGTATATAGGAACCGTTACAGCACGTTTGTGCGCGAATACCGGAACCGTTACGAGGTTGACCGGGTTTGACCGGATTGACCGGGTTTATGGAGCTCATGCCATAAATCTCTCAAAGCAGTTACTAAAGGTCGCATGCGGGCTTGGCTCGCACGCGACAGGGCTTACTCTAGCCTCCAAACCACTAAGTCCCTACAAGTCCCGTGCAGTGGTATGCGAGGGCTCTGTCTCGCAGCCCCCACATGGATCAGCTCGGCTGGTGATCCAGTGTGTGTGGAGCACAATATGGTGTGCTGGATGGTTGCCACGTGGCCAAGATCTGTCAGCTCAGAAAGCACTATCTACAACGTTCAAGTAATATAGGGTGGTATTTCAACCCCGATTTATCGATCCCACGAGGACAAGCTTGAGATTATTTAATTAGTCGATTAGATTAGAGTACTGTAACTGGAAGGAAGAATTGTGGTTGATTAAGAATTGAAATAAATAACTAACTAATATTTTTGGGTTTTTTATTTTATTTTAAGAAAAAAATATGGAGAAACTAGGCATTCTCTAGATCACCTAGGGCTGTAGACGATTTCCGGAATAGCTATGTTACACGTTAATCCTATTCTAGTTAAGTCGGATAATAGTATTGAGAATCTCCTCTCGGTCTCATGTCATTCTGCGTCACGGTGTACTTGGTGTCCTGTCAGTCCACCTACATCTACAGGTTCGTTCTAGTAGGCTAACGACAATGTACGGAATGATGTCCTCTCAGACCACCACCACACGAACACCTCACTATCTCCTACCGAATCTACTCACTAAGGCCAATCCTACACACTTCACTTCTCTCACTAGTTGTTTTCATATCTCAACACAACTAGGTCTAAGTCTCTCTCACGC
This sequence comes from Linanthus parryae, assembly GCA_023055425.1. Taxonomy (NCBI): domain Eukaryota; kingdom Viridiplantae; phylum Streptophyta; class Magnoliopsida; order Ericales; family Polemoniaceae; genus Linanthus; species Linanthus parryae. The sequence goes on along the minus strand of JALGPY010000003.1, from coordinate 120,027,325 downwards.
ACTTGCTAGCTAATTAACAAGTCCGGTTAATTACTCCATTCTTGCCAAAGATAAAGCACAGCATATGAACAATAACTAGCTAAAACAAATATTAACTTTAAGAAAGAAATTGATTTACGAATAAACCCTAAGTCTCATGATTATCAAATCATAATCTAACAGTGTCAATAGACTAGATTCAATAACAATATCAAGAAACTAAACATCAATTCGATAGAATCAAACTCATACACATGAAACAAGTCTAAAAATCCGGAAAAAAAAAATCGTCTACATAGAACCCTAGGCTCTCTAGAGAATCCTAGCAAAACGTTTAACTACTAGAAGTCGTAGAAACACAACAAAGTTTCTCCATACAAGTGATAAAGAGAGAAGAAGAGTCGTGAAGATTGGCGCGATCCGGGCTCTTCCCCTTGCTCGAGGTTGCTCCCAATGGAGTCTCCTTGCTCTCCTCCTTGATTGTGGCTCTCAATAGGCGTTAATGATGATATTTCCGTCCCTAGGTCGTCCTTCCTTCATAACCCGCAGAATTCTTCAGTAATTGCACAATAGCCCCCTAAAATCTACTCCTGACTTCAATAGAGCATATCTTTTTCGTCCGAACTTGGATTTAGCTCCGTGACCTATCGTTGGAAAGCTCTATGAGTCTACTTTCATTTGGCACCGTTCTCACTCCAAAATTATTTGTATAAATCCAGATAGGATCAAAATATTGCATATTGGTCATCCAAGCTCCTCCAATTCGGCTTCTCTTGACTCCACTTGAGCTCCCGTTGTTTCCGAAGTTCGTTCCATGCCCCTATCAATCGAATAGCATCCGTTCCTGCCAAGATAACATGAACAAACATACCAAGCGATTATATTTGACAAATAACAACTAAATATGCATAGAAATTCCCGGACTAACAATAAAGGGCATGTGAAGCATCAAGTGATAAACCGCATCGTTATTCTCTAGCTTTGGGCTCAAATATCTCTTGATAATGTGGTAAAATGGAGGTAATAGATAGCTCCTAAAATGTGCTATCACCATGCTGCCCTCAAGCTAGAAATTTGTACTATAAATAGCTAAATATTGTTACTTGAGTTCGAAACATGGCAGTGGTAGAGCCTTTTTTGGGACAAAAAAAACAAATGCTGCCTATTTAAGTGGTGATGGGTGGTGGTGAGCTTTATTCAAGGGCAAAGTAGGAAATTTAAATGGAGGGAAATTGAATTTCCATCCATGTTGTTAGTCAAGGGATCCCAACCCACATGGGGTACTATTTGTCTTTTTCCTAAGAGCATGGGTAGTTTATGTGTTGTACCCTAATGTTTAGGGACTGACATGAAGTAGACAAGTAGTAAAAGGGAAACTACAAACGCCCCTCAAATCTATGTTTTACTCTAGATTACTACTAATATTAACCTTTTCGTCTTTCCTAATTTTTATGGTGAATTGAAGAAATGATTGTTGACCAAGTTATGCAGTCTTTGCACGAAAACAAGTGCGGTTGTGCACCAGAGTCTATAGTTTCCTCGTTTTTCTGAGAGGCAGTTCATAGCTTTTTGAGAAATCTTCCTGGTATTCGAAGGGCTTGCTAGTACTTGTCAAGAGCATGCAGTGAGCATGAGGGAAAATTGCTGCCAAACATTCTCATAGTATTCGGGACTCGGGATGTCATATATGTATGGGCTAACGACATTAAACTAACCAAAACCATGAATCTCTAAACATCATTTGAATTTGCTATGGAAAATAATCATTCAATTCTGCTAGTGGATCTTGGCAATGCTGTAGATTCTTGGATCTGAGTGCGCCATGTTAGACTTGGTGCCACCAATGGCATTGTTCCACGTAAAGCACGAGAAGCATGAATAACACCCAACATCCCACTCACCCTAGTCATGACCAACTCACACAATCAGGAGGACGGTCCACTGGGCCCTCGGCGCTAAGTAGTGGGTTCAGCGCCAAGCGCTGGCCATGAGATAGGGTCCGGCGCGAACCACAATCGGGGTGTGAGCCACTGCGATGGTGCACACACCGGGAAAAGGGAAGTTTAGTAAGGTTTTACTCTGGATGTAGGTGGATCCGCGTCTGGATAACATGCTGCGGACATCACGTCCTTGTAGTGAGGGAGCTAACCGTTTTCCATATTCTCGGAGCCCTGACACCCACTGCCAAGCAAACTATGCCTATATAAGGGTACCACCCTATACGCCTCAGAGGCAGAGGGACGACTAGGCAACTCTCCAGAGAGTACATGCCCATACCCTAGCTATCTCTCTGAGAAATGCAATCATCATCAACCCCATCTCCTCTGTACTTCTCTCATTCCACTATCCAAGCTTAACTCTGCCCCGAACACACCGTTCTACCAAGTTCCACAAAAGCCCCTTCACACAAACCTAAGTCACAACCCCAATAGATTAAATCTTATGAAACTTACCATTACATACAACAAATATGGTGGGTTACTGGGAGACCACAGTGATAAAATGATAGATTTCGCTTGTCCGCACCCTTGAAACTGGTTGTATACTTCTCCACTCCATCTTTTACTTGACATTGTCACATAAGGGATGAGTTATAAAAAGATTGTAGGAATCTTACTAATCACAAAATGTGAGGAGCAGATAGTCAATCATAAGATACAAAAATAGCGCAATTTAGAGAAAAATACAAAAAACGAGGCTACAACATTTTTGTAGTACATGAAACTTCAGAAGTATGACGTATCACTCCAAATGCAGATAGAAGTGCAACAACTATGTCTGATGTTTTTTAGAACAAAACATGGAGAAAGTTTGATTATGTAGAAAAGATGGACGACATGTCTGTCCATACATAATATAGCATGCAAACAATTCGAAAGAGAAAAAGCCATTTTGAGTGATTCTGCTATCACCGATGATGAACCTGATCTTTGTGCTCTGGACTTGCTATCATCCCATCACTCCATTATAACCATGAGCTATATTATACACAAGAATAACACTAGAAAACATTGGAAATAATTCCTCTTACATTTCACTTTTGGAGATGTCTTGTACCAATTGTAGAGGACTAGAGGCACATAACTCATCAATATACATGTCTGCAAACTGTCTAGCTTGAAAGTACGAGACTTGCGTTACTGAAAAGGCAATGAATTGTGGTCTTTTTTTTTTAATATTTGAAACCACACTGCCTTCTCTGTATCATCTTGGTAGACATGTGCATTATAACATGCCATTCTACTTCTCAGGTTTCTCAGTAACCGAGACGTCACTGAGCCTTCGTGACATGGCTTGATAAGCCCACATACCCAGAATCAAGAATGGTGCGAGGACCAACCTCTGCTGAAAAGCCATTCTTCTTAATAAATGTTCCTAAGTTTGAGTAATATATCGGGTGGAAGAAAGGCTTTCTGTATCAATGAGAGTGATCTATATATAGAGCTTTTCAATCTTACAAAGTTTTCTATCTACCAAAAAAAATTCTACCTAATCCTCCTCATCCCATTGGAGAAGAAAAAATCTTATTGGTAGTTCACTTTATTTTCTAAGCCTTTGGATTGGTTGATTTAACAGTTTAGGCCGTTTGGGATCAAATCCAAATTAGTCAAACATCTTTCCCTTCTCCTCCTTACTATCAATTCATGGGTTAAAAAATGTTCACATACCCTATCCCCGTAAATCTAATTTCCTCTTGATATGTGTCCCCAGAGTGGGCTGGTAACCATGGATTTACTTTGTAATCCAAGTGAAATGTTCTCTATGTAGCTGATTGTTATTCTGTCCTTTTTGGAGGGCTAGTTTTGAAGGCAAAAAAGTGTGTACTAGCTATTTTAGAGGTACGAATTTTAGGTCTTTTGTCTTTAATAGTTAAACATCCAGCTTCTAGTCCTCTGTTCTTATCAATGTTCTGCAGTACCTTAACTTTGGTGCTATTTTTAGGCTACCTTCTGCACAATCTGCTTGGCGGTTTTGCAATTAGACGACCTGAAATACCAATGCATCCTGTTCTTTCTACAAGTCACTCGACCCTTGAATATACACGCCTAGAACTTCTTGAATTCCCTAATCAAGATGTCCCTCCCCTTGTTACTTGAGTTGAGTGAATGCAGTGCTTTTAGTTCTAATCATGGTGTCATTTCTTGTATGGTTAAATGTCCATTATTAATGATTTGGATATCATGATATTTGGTAACGAATTCTTTTATCACTCTGAGTTTAGTCAAGGTAGATCGTGCGAACCCAACTCTTGCTTTTTTCCGTGTGGTTTGTGAGACTGAATGTATACTTTTTAGTTTAAGATAAGTAATAGAATATTTAAATATTTTGAGAAAGTTTGTTTGTTTTGTTAACTTAGTACACAAAGCATTTAAATAATGTTCTGTAGGCTAGAATATATATAGTAGTGTTGAGGATGTATATGGTTCCATTTATGGGCAATATTACATTTTGAACAGGAATCAGTTATGTATTAGAGTAAGCGCCGGTATAGAAGTTAATATGATCTCTACACTTCCATCAGGAGTTATCAATCATTTTTTTAGGTATCAATCATTATACAATGAATGGTTGAGGTCTGATTATCACATAGTTTCTCATTTCCTGGACGACGTATCAGTATGATGAGCCAGAGAGATGATGGAGATTCAAACAAAGGGAGAGTGACTGAAGCCTGGATATGCGGTATTCACTTCTCAGACGAATTGATGAGTTCAACGATGAAGGCTTCGGCTGATTTTAAAGGATGGGGCATTCCGGAAACTACAAGTCTGCGTCTCATGAAGATATTCCTAGAACATTTATGCTCATAATGGGATGTTTTAAGTGTAATGATTCTTCTTCATGGAACTGACATGACTTTGTGACAGGAAGAAGAATTCAAATGTATCGTTTCTTCTGATCATACTGTTGGCAGTAATATGTAATTAACAAATTTGAGCAGGTCTGCATTCCATTTTACTATAGTTCAGTCCATGTTTGTTAAGAAGTCCCACATTGGGCATTCAAGAACAAGTAAAATAACTAACAAGTATTCCGGGCTATTCCCCTCATTGCCAATTGGTTTTGAGGTGGAACCCAACGGAATCTTAACAATGTTCGATAAAAATGGATCTTAATGTATTCCGGCGGCCATATATGGATTGTATATGTTGAGTGTGGTGGAAGATATTTGATTGTTTATAATTGTACATTTATGTTAATTGAATTTGTTTGTATTGCATATGTGCGGTGTTATTGCCAGTGGCGGAGCTTTTGGAGACAATCAAAAAGCTTGGAGATTGATTTTGGCTACTTGCACTAAGTTCATTGTATTCACTATATCTTTATCTTTCCGTTGCAAATATTGAGATAACTCACATGTTGTAGCCAGAACCTTCACCATTATATGGAGGAAAAAGATGAACTTAAAGTGTCGTAAAGTGAAAAGCAACTTATTTGCTTCATGTCGTTGCAAACTTAAAACACCGTCAACACCAATCACCTCAAGGACTTCAATAACCGCCGGGAACATATTTATCAAGATAAGAAATGATTGATAATGTGTTCCCCATCGAGTGTCTACCGGGTGCTTAAGATTTGTTTCTTGATTTAATCCCCTTCCACTTGATACCTTCCACAACTAAGAGCTTCTATAATTTTTTCCTTTTGTTTCTCTAAAAAATCATCTTTGCGCTTTCATGAGCTCCCAAAACCATTAATCACTCTTGTAACCACCAAGAAAAAATCTTCTACATCTCCGTGATGCTTTGCCAAGCCCACAAGCGCCAATCGCAATTGATGGGAGAAACAATGAACATAATAGGTACTTGGGTTTCCTTTCAATATTAATGCTTTGAGGCCATTGAACTCTCCTTGCATATTACTAGTCCCATCATATCCTTGACCGCGTAGTCTTGAAATAGATAATCCATGGAGATTAAAAATTTCTCCAATTGCTACCATGAGACATCAAGCTTTTGTGCTACTAATATGTTGGATCCCAATGAAACACTCCATTACCATGCCATTTTTGTTCACATAGCAAATAACAATGGCCATTTGCTCTGTGGTGGAGACATCACGGGCCTCATCAACCAAAATTGAAAAGAGTGCATCTCCATTGTCTTACATGATCAAATTAAGATCCTCTTGCGCAAACCCATTAACAATGTCCTTTTGAACATCGGGAGATGTCAACTTGAGATTTTTTGGAGCATTCTTCAACACCACATTTCCCTGAACTTTTGGAGATTGATTTTGGCTACTTGCACTAAGTTCATTGTATTCACTATATCTTTATCTTTCCGTTGCAAATATTGAGATAACTCACATGTTGTAGCCAGAACCTTCACCATTATATGGAGGAAAAAGATGAACTTAAAGTGTCGTAAAGTGAAAAGCAACTTATTTGCTTCATGTCGTTGCAAACTTAAAACACCGTCAACACCAATCACCTCAAGGACTTCAATAACCGCCGGGAACATATTTATCAAGATAAGAAATGATTGATAATGTGTTCCCCATCGAGTGTCTACCGGGTGCTTAAGATTTGTTTCTTGATTTAATCCCCTTCCACTTGATACCTTCCACAACTAAGAGCTTCTATAATTTTTTCCTTTTGTTTCTCTAAAAAATCATCTTTGCGCTTTCATGAGCTCCCAAAACCATTAATCACTCTTGTAACCACCAAGAAAAAATCTTCTACATCTCCGTGATGCTTTGCCAAGCCCACAAGCGCCAATCGCAATTGATGGGAGAAACAATGAACATAATAGGTACTTGGGTTTCCTTTCAATATTAATGCTTTGAGGCCATTGAACTCTCCTTGCATATTACTAGTCCCATCATATCCTTGACCGCGTAGTCTTGAAATAGATAATCCATGGAGATTAAAAATTTCTCCAATTGCTACCATGAGACATCAAGCTTTTGTGCTACTAATATGTTGGATCCCAATGAAACGCTCCATTACCATGCCATTTTTGTTCACATAGCAAATAACAATGGCCATTTGCTCTGTGGTGGAGACATCACGGGCCTCATCAACCAAAATTGAAAAGAGTGCATCTCCATTGTCTTACATGATCAAATTAAGAGCCTCTTGCGCAAACCCATTAACAATGTCCTTTTGAACATCGGGAGATGTCAACTTGAGATTTTTTGGAGCATTCTTCAACACCACATTTCTTGCTTCTCCATTTTCATTCGCAAGAAACTCCAAGACTTCAAGAAAGTTACCTTTATTCATTGAATCATTGGACTCATCATGCCCCCTAAACGCAAGACCTTGCTTAAGAAGAAGTCGAATGTACTAATTGACGAAACCAAGCGAACCCGATATTCAAGCTTCTCTTGATCATTGACCTTGTGAAAAAGGTTGTCCATATGTTGTGCTTGATTAATCAAATCTTGACATTTGCTTCTAGCTTGATTGTGAACACTATTAGGCTTCCCTTCATGATCTCTCAATTTCTCGGGCTTCTTCCAATTCTTAAAACTATTGCGGACAAAGTCATCGGCTTTATCTCCTCCAAAAAGATAGCAACATAAACAATAAGCTCGATTTGTGCTCTCGCTATATTCCAACCAATATGGATACTTTAAAAACCAAGCCTTGTTGAAGCGCCGCTTCTTCTTACCAATTTCCGTTAGGGGAAATTCATTTAAGTTTGGCCAATTTGGACCTCTTAACAAGTAAGCTCGACGAACATTTTCAATTTCCTTGAAGGGCGGGGGGGGGGGGGGGGGGGGGAGGGGGTGTAACTCGATATATGTAGCCTCCTAGCCGGATCCGATGCAAGCTTAGCATATTAAGATAACAATAGAGTTTCATTTTAATTCATGCCCGAAGGAACTTGAGTAGAAGTAGGGATACTTTCATTCATGTTTGGGATATCTTGAGAAGAAGTCGGAGCACTCACATTCGTGTTTGGAGAAGCTCCGATTGATGTTGAAGCATCATCAACACTCTTTGGTTTCTTTGGAAAAACTTCAACATCACTGTGAAAACAAAAAAATCACTTTCAATTGTCATTTTTCAAAGCATTATTATCGAGATTCAAGAACACCAACAATCAACAATTTCATAATTAAGAACAATTGGATATTAAGGAGGAAGAATGGAGGATTGGAGAAATATTATTGGAGATTAAAGAGTTAAGACTAATGAGGAAGAGTATTAATGAGATTTGAGTAGAAGTATTCAGATTTTAGAGTCTAGGGTTTACCTTCAAAATTCAAATCGCCGGAGTTTTGAGGTTGCCGGAGATGGAAGAACGTATCAGGCGGTCAGCTGCGGCCGGCGAAGATGCGGTGTCGGACGACCGCCGGAGGGGGGTGAGCGCCGAGCGACCGGCGACGCACGGACGATCGGACGCAGCGAGGGTGGAGGGCTGGAGGCAACGCAGCGAGGGTGGCTTTTGTGCGTTGTTCGCCGATCGTCGTTTTGTCTTCTACAGATTTTTTTTTTTTTTTTTGGTTTGTTGTGTTTTGTTTTGTGATTAAGGTATAAACATAATAATTAAAATGTAACAGAATATAATTAATATCTGAAAGTTTTTGAAATTTCTTAAAAATTATAAGGGCTTTCATGTAAATAAGCTTTGGGTACTTATTTTTTCATAATAAATGTCAAAAATTAAATATTGGGAAGAGATTCGAACCCAGATAAGTGAAGCCCAAACTGCGCGTCCTTAACCGCTCTTTAGTGTTCAAAGAAGGGGGCACAAGTATTTATTGAAGGGGGCACACTTCAAAAAAAGGGGGGCTCTGGGAAAGTTGGGGGGGAGGAGCACGTGCCCCCCCACCCTACATGGCTCCGCCCCCTAGTTATTGCTTTACTAGTGCATATCCTTGAGCACGATCACAAAAAAATACGATAACTCCACAAGTTTGAATGACTGAGATTGTTATTATGAAATATTTGGAATCTAAGATATGGTGAGAATAAACTATTCCATATGTAACGGTTTGTGAATGGCTTATTTACCATAACATCTTATTATGTAGATGGAGAAAACCTATTACACATGTCACATTTTAGGGATAGCTTATTCCCCATAGCAGCTTTTTATGTAGATGTTTGGTGTTAGTCTTGGTCATCCGTATTTGCTATGGAATGCACATGGTTGCCAAATCTCTTGTAGTGGAAGCACGTTCCCTCCCCCAATTTCTCGGAATATTGGAGCACTATCATTTAGAGGTCAAAAGACGATGAGTCACAATTGGTGGTGATGAAAGAGCTCATCACTACTTTTAAGTTGTTTGAATTGATCGATTTAGAGCATCTACAATATATCATTTATATAGCGGTTACCTTTTATATATAAAGAAGATGTGAAAAATATTGTCTCCAACAGGCTCTCTACTCCGTTCATTATTTTAGCGGATAATTATCTCGCTCTCTACATCCATTTTCATCAGACGTTCCCTCATCACTGACGAAAATGGTGGAAATTGAACATTTTCCCCATTTTCATCAGACTATCCTTTATCGCCATTTTCATCACAGGCTGACCATCTTATCATTATTCATCCCAAAAATTCTTTGCATCACCAAAACGGTTCGAACCAAACCGATTCGCACCAAACAAGTTTGAGTTTATACTCGTTCATGCTACTTGATTGGTTACGATTATAGAGTCACAAACCCGGGCTAACTTTGATTAATCAAGATTTCGGAATTGGCAAAACCGTTTAGAACTGAATCGGTCTTCAAATTCTACCCCAAAAAGTTACATATTTTAGTTAGATATGTTGACTCAAGACTTCTAAGTGTTTTGAGAAGTAACTATTTAGAGTGATGAAAGACAAAGTATTTCTAAGGCTCCAAGGCCTTGAAATACTAATCAGAGCTTCAAAGCTTTGACAATTGTTTTCTTATATAATGTGATATGATAATCGTGTGATGCAGGTGTTCTATCTGATGTTTAAGATCAGAGATTTGTTAAAAATATCCTTGTTATCTATTCTTTATATGTCTAACACGATTGTAGATATCATAATCAGAGTGAATCAAAGGACTGTGAAGTATGTTCGGAGCTTCAAGGCCTTGAAATGTGCCTTAAGCTGCTGACAGTTTTAAATAATTAACTTGATTCTCTCTTGCAGGTTTTGATCTTTGTTATTATGCTTGTTTAATGACTTTTACAAGTATTAAACTGGTTTATTATGAGTAATATGTTTTAGAAGTTAATCAGGTTATTGATTTATTTATCTGATCCAGTTTTTATTCAGAAACTGGAAATCCAAACAGACTTAGTGCTGTTATAATTATGGATTTTGTTTGTTGCTGTGTTTAATGTTGTTGCAGGTTTTTCAAACGTGCAATGTAATCACAACAAACTCTAACGGATATCTACTCAAAGCTGTTTTGAATTGCAGTTAGAAAGGATGAGGATTTGCAGGAACTGAGATCCTAAAATCTCTCATTCAATTGCAGAGAGTGGATAAAAAACTGGTTTGAATTTTGAAAGAGATAGAAGCTTACATAGAACTGAGAAAGAGGTATGATACATTCATGGAAGACCAGACAATCAATCCCTCACAACTTCAGGCTTCAATCACTTCTTTCAGAGGATCAATCATTCCAGTTTTTCTGAAGAACACATCCAGGCCTTCGCAAGCTTATTCTTTTACTGTGTTCTTCTATTGTACTTTAATCTTCTTATCTTCTGTATATCTCAAACCTCACAAAACCTAGTGGTTGGTTGTACAAGTGAACAACAAGAGGTTCTTGTTAGCTCAACAGTAAGTAGCTGATACTACATATATTTGGAACCACAAGCTATATAGGTGTAAGGGAGTTCACTTAGGCTTGAAGATCTCGGGCTGTTTCTGTGTGAGTAATAAGAAGTGTTTGCCCAATCCTGGTGGGATTAGATCCCTCAGGCAGAGATTAGGTCCATTGGGACTGAACTCTGTAAATTGCCTTGTGTTCTCTACTTTACAGTTTTGCTATTTACTTATTCAAGCAACTCAAATCAAACTAGGGTTCATAAACTGTTTAGAACTGGTGATAGTTCAAGGCCTTGAAGCTTTCTATATGCCTTAGAAAGTTTCTGACTTGTCTTGCAAAATCTCAAGGTCTTGAGATTTGAGTCTTTCACTTGTTCACTTAGCTAAATCTTGTTTTCTAGCCAAAAAAGTTTCCATACTCTATTCGACCCCCCTTCTAGAGTATTTTGGTCCTGTATTTAGTCTACATTACAAACTTCCAATTGGTATCAGAGCTTGGGTCACTACTATAGATCTAATAGTCTTGTGACTATGAGTAATGTAGGAGTTGGTGGCTTCTTACAAGGAAGGGCAGCAAACAGACCTCCATTGTTTTGTGGTGACAACTTCATGCAATGGAAGGAATTGATGAAGATGTTCATCATAGATCAAGACATGGAATTGTGGTCAATTTTTCAGAATGGTCCTCATGAGTATTTCACTATCATAGATGGAGTTAGATGCATCAAGTCTGAGGAAAATCTCTCAGTTACTGAACTGGAAAAGGTATTAGAAAATTACAAGGTTATGAATCTGTTATACTGTGCTCTTAATGCAGATGAGTTAAACAGAGTCTCAAATTGCAAGAATGCCAAAGTATGGGAAAAACTTGTTGTTACATATGAAGGAACAAGTCAAGTCAAACAGACCAAGATTAGCATACTTCTGAGGCAATATGAGCTGGTCAAGATGAACTCAGATGAGACTATCAAGGAGATGTTCAAAAGATTCACTAATGTGGTGAATAATCTGGAGTCATTGGGAAAGAGTTTCTCAAATGAGGAAAAGGTCAGGAAAATTCTGAGAAGCTTGCCAAAAGTCAAGTGGGAGCCAAAGAAAACAGGTATTGCGGAAGCTCAGGATTTAAGTCTTCTTCAGCTAGATGATCTACAGGGAAAGCACTCATGAAATGTCTATGAAGGATGTAGAAGGTGATCTGAGTGAAAACATCAAGAACCTAGCACTCAAGGCTAAAGACAATGAAAAATCTCAAAGCCTTGAGACCGAAGATGAGCATGATGATGAAGAGGCTTTAGCATTGATCTCCAAGGCCTCGGCCATGATTCTCAAGAAGAAGAGAAACTTTGGAAACAAAGACTACAAAATAGAGAGATCAAGACCTTCAAGCAGCAAGGACTACAAAGGTAAGTCTTCATCACAGTCACATAAAACTAAGTAATGAATTGTTTTGAATGTGGTGATGCAGATCATTTAGTAAGGGATTGTCCACAAAAGAAGAAGGACATGAACTTTCAAAAGAAAGACAGTGAAAACAGAAGGAAGAAAGCAATGATGGCCTCTTGGAGTGATTCTGATTCATCAAGTGATTCAGACACAGAAGAAGATCAAGCAAATTTATGCTTCATGGCTAAACATGATGAAGAAAAATCTTCAGACATACACATTGAGGAAATGGTAAAAAATCTTCTTGCTTGTCCTTCTGATGTACTTCCTGAAATTCTCAAGAGAATGTTTTTAAATGAGGAAAGCTATAGAAATGAGATTTCTTCTTTAAAGATTAGGGTTCATGAGCAGTTAAAAGAAAACCTGGATAGCAGATTCAAAGCCTTGAAGGCACAGATAAAAGAGATTGTTGATGAAAACACTCTCTTAACTGAAAGGTATGTTGATCTAAAAACTCATTCAGAGGATTTAGAACAACAAATTTGTTCTTTGACTGAGAAACTTCAAGAGTCTAAAAAGGTCCTAGCCAGTTTTACAGGCTCAGAACATAATCTGGATCTCATTCTTGGAGGAAGTCTGAAATCAATGCATAAAAGTGGGATTGGCTACAATCCAAATTTTCCAAAGAAAAGTCAAACTACTTTTGTCAAATTTGGTAGCAGACATTCTCCAAAATGTCATTACTGTGAAAAAATTGGTCATATTAAATTAACTTGTCCCTTCAGAAGATCAGATCCTCATATTATGAGGAACACTTATCCTTATCAGCTTAAGGGACAGGTTAGGCAGATTTGGGTTCCAAAAGAAATTAGACCACCAAACATGGCTGATTCTGAGTATGACTCAAAGTTCTGCACTTGGTCTAACAGCCTGTTGAGGCAATGATTTACTTTTGCAGGATGACACCAAGGCCTTGAAAGATCAGAAATGGATATTAGACAGTGGTTGTTCCAGACATATGAGTGGAAAGAAGTCTCTTTTTACTGAGCTCACAGAGAAATATGGAGGAACAATTACACTTGGTGACAAAGCAAAATGCAATATTATTGGTATAGGTAGTATTGGTAATGGTTCTACCAACTCTATCTCTGAAGTTTATCTTGTGGATGGACTTAAATATAATCTGCTTAGTATTTCTCAGTTATGTGATAAAGGGTATAAAGCTATATTTGACATGGATAAATGTGTGGTGCAAGATGAGAAATCTGGAGATTGCATACTCACTGCTCCTAGATCATACGATTATATGCTATGAGTACTAACAGTATTCCACGTGATAAGTTGAAATGCCTCAAGGCCTTGAAGGAAGATTCAAAGCTTTGACATAGAAAGCTTGGGCATATTAGCATACATACCTTGAATAAACTCATCTCAAAGGATTTGGTAAGAGGATTACCATCACAAAAAAGTTCAGATGATGAGGTCTGCAAGGCATGTGTACAAGGTAAACAAATAAGAAGCTCATTCAAGCCAAAGAGCTTTGTAAGTACTTCTAGACCCCTAGAACTGTTGCATATGGACTTATGTGGTCCTATGAGAGTTCAGACTCCAAAAGGTAAGAGGTATATGCTTGTGATAGTAGATGATTATTCTAGGTTTACATGGGTTATGTTTATTAGAGACAAAACTGAAGCTTTATCTGAATTTTCTAGACTGTGCAAAGAGCTTCAAACTATGAAAAGCTTACATGTTGCATCTATTAGAAGTGATCATGGTAGGGACTTTGATCAGCTTGACTTTGATTTATTTTGTGCAAAGCATGGCATATCACACAACTTTTGTGCACCTAGAGCTCCACAACAAAATGGAGTAGTTGAGAGGAAAAATAGGACACTTGATGATATGTCTAGAACCATGCTACTTGAAAGTAATTTGCCAAAATCATTGTGGGCAGAAGCTGTTAATACTGCCAATTATGTGCTGAATAGATGCTTGATCAAGCCTATTTTGAAAAAAGACTCCTTATGAACTGTTTAAAGGTAGGAAGCCTAGTGTTTCTTATTTCAAACATTTTGGTTGTATTTGTTTTGTGCATAATAATGGTAGAGATAATCTTGGTAATTTTGATGCTAGAAGTGATGAAGGTGTATTTCTTGGATATTCTCAAACTAGCAAAGCTTATAGAATTTACAATAGAAAAACCAAGATTGTGGAAGAGAGTATTCATGTGATTTTTGATGAAAGTACTAAGGATTATCTGAGTGAAAGTTTTGCAAATCTCAATTTGAACAAGCATGAGTCTGATGATGATGCTGTGAAAGAGGACAAAGGCAAAACTAAAGTGCAGAATCAATCAGTAGAATCTCAAGGCCTTGAACCTCCTGCAGAGCCAAAATCGCAAAGCCTTGAGACTGAAACTGAAACTTTCTATGATGCTCCCTCTACTGTTAAAGCCTTGAAGGAAGATATTCCTGGACACCAAGGAAAAAGTTTAAGTATCTTGCAGATCATCCTGCTGACAATATCATATCTGATCCAACAATTGGAACTCAGACAAGAGGACAATTGAAGAAATTGTGTGCTTGTAGTGCTTTTGTATCATTGATTGAGCCTAAGAATACAAAGGAAGCACTGGAAGATGCAGACTGGATCATTGCAATGCAAAGTGAGCTGAATGAATTTGAAAGAAACAAGGTATGGAATCTGGTTCCCAGACCAAAAGAGAAATCAGTTATAGGAACCAGATGGAATCAAGAAGAAGGTATATACTATGAGGAGACATTTTCTCCTGTTGCCAGGTTAGAAGCTATTAGAATACTTCTTGCATTTGCATCTCACAATCACATAAAGATTTATCAAACGGATGTCAAATGTGCTTTTCTGAATGGTTATTTACAAGAAGATGTTTTTGTAGCTCAACCTCCTGGTTTTGAAGATGAAAACTTTCCTGATCATGTTTACAAATTAGACAAAGCTCTGTTTGGTTTAAAACAAGCTCCAAGGGCTTGGTATGATAGACTCTCAAAGTTTTTACTTGACAATAATTTCAAGAGAGGTCTAGTAGATAAAGCTCTTTTTATTAAACATCATGAAACTGACTTGTTAGTAGTTCATATATATGTGGATGATATTCTTTTTGGTGCTACTAATGATGCTCTTTCAAAAGAGTTCTCTAGTCTAATGTGCAGGGAGTTTGAGATGAGCTTAATGGGAGAACTGAATTTCTCTCTTGGACTTCATATTTTACAAATGAAGAAAGGTATATTTGTACATCAAGGAAAGTATACCAAGGAATTGTTGAACAAGTACAATATGACACAGTTAAAGGTACTCAAAACTCCTATGAGTTCATCACTCTCATTAGACAATGATTCAAATGGTAAGAGTGTAAATCAAAAGGAGTGTAGAGGTATGATTGGATCACTTCTTTACTTAAATGCTAGTAGACCTGATATTATGTTTGGTGTTTGCATGTATGCAAGATTTCAGGCAGATCCTAAGGAAAGTCATTTAACTGCTGTCAAGAGAATTTTTAGATATGTGAATGGAACCAAAGACTTGGGGTTTTGGTATCCAAGGAGATCTAACTTTATGTTGAGTGGCTATTCAGATGCAGATTTTGCAGGATATAAAGTGGATAGGAAGAGTACTTCTGGATGTTTCCAGTTTCTTGGCTCTTCACTAATCAGTTGGCATTCCAAGAAGCAAAATTCTGTAGCATTATCAGCTGCAGAAGCTGAGTATATTGCAGCTGGAGCTTGTTGTTCACAAGTGTTGTGGATTGCTCAACAACTTAGAGATCTTGGCTATAACTTCAGAAATGTGCCTATTAACTGTGACAACACAAGTGCCATTTCAATCTCTAAGAATACAGTACAGCACTCAAGAACCAAGCATATAGATGTAAGGCATCATTTTCTTAGAGATCATGCAGAAAAGGTGATGTTGTTCCATCTTTTATTTCTACCTCTATGCAGATTGCTGATATTTTCACTAAACCTCTGCCAGGTGAATCTCTAAGGCTTGAACGGGGTATGCTAAACAAGGATGCATTGGTTTAGGGGGAGTATTAGTACCTACTTGTGTTTATGTATTGAAATCCCAAAGCCTTGAGATTATACTTTCCAAAGCCTTGAAAGTATAGTTCAAAGCTTTGAAATTTCTAAAATTGCAGAAAATCTCAAGGCCTTGAGATTGTTCTCCGAGGTCTCGAAATATCTGTACATTTAAAAAAAAATGGATCACCAAATATTATATGTTATCTTTTTAGATAATTGTATAATATTTGAATTACTCGGAGAATTTTCTAAAATATTTAAAAATATCTTCTAGATACGTTTTGCATGTTGATTTCAGTAGAGTCCTTTTTAAACTCATTCACTCAACCTACTTAAGCTGAAAGTCAGGGCTTTTCTTTCTTCAGTCTCTCTCAATTCTCTACGTCTCGTTGCTCTCTCTCTATCCCTTTCAATCTCATTCTTCTCTCAAAAACCCTAATCCCACAATGGAGTGCAAATCAGCCAGGATTTAACAAGAGGGAAAGCCTTCTGCTATATCTAAGAAGAGGGCAACAAGAATGAGAAGATTGTGATTTCTGATTCAGATTCAGAAAATACACAGAGTTTGCATGAAGACTCACCTCCTGCAAAGAAGATCAGAACAGAGAAATGGGATGTAGGTTCAAGTGTTGATCCACAGAAAGAGACAGAGGTATAGGATGATGATCAACCTAGCTCAGACAAGAAGAAAGGGGGAGACAAGAAAAAGCCTGTTGAAGAAGAAATGGGGAAGTCTGCTAAGGAAAGCAAGAAGAAGTCTGCTGAAGGAGAACCAGAGAAGGAGAAACCTGCTGAGAAGAAATCAAGGGTTAAGCAGGTTGCTGCTGCAACCAAAAAGGGTTATCAAGGTAAAAATGCACTTCCTTCTGATTGGTTTGTTAGTTCAGAAGTTAGGACAGTTTGGATGCAAGGGTATGCATCATCTAAGGTTGCCTTCTGTAGTTTGGTTTCCGAAGAGTTATTAGATAAATTGGATATTGACTGTATGAGGAAGTTAAGGGAATCTGCAGTTTGGAATGTTTTAAATCCTAGTTCTAAAGCTTATCCTAGGTTAACTAGGTTGTTTTATATGAATTTGGTTCAAGAAGGGGATGATAAAATGGTTTTAACCTCTAAGGTGGCTGGGATAAATTTAAGGCTAGACCATAGGGCTTTTGCCAAGGTCTTGGGCATTCCTAAGAAGTATAATGTTGCTGATTATCCTGATAGGAAGGAATTTTTAGAAAAATCCAAAGCCATGTTCTTCATTGATGATGTTTCTACTGGTCCCAAACAGTTGACACACTCTGTGCTCAACTGTGAAGCGAAAAATTCTGTTTACAATTCTGATGAGAAGTGTTGTTCCTAGAGAAAACTCAAGAGAGTTGGTTACTAATAAGGTTCTTATCCTGATGTACTTGATATGTCAAGGGTTTGAGATTGACTTGCCAACAGTGATCATGGAGCATATGATCTACTGTGCTACCAGAACCAGAAACCATCCTCTTCCATATGCCAACCTTTTACCTCTTTTCTTTGAACACTTTGAGGTACCTGTGAAAGGAGAGGAGAAGATTACAAGTGGATTTGGGTTAATTGATGAGACTGCTTTACAGAGAATTAGAGTGGTTCAGACAGGAAAGGGACATTGGAAGTTCTATTCAAAGTTGTCCAAAGCTGATCTTGAGGAGAAAAATTTCATCAAACCTAAGGGGACTACAACATCAAGGGGACAAGACAATGATGATTACTCCCAGTTGGTTGAGAAGTTTGAAGAACAACAGGTTGAGATTGAAGATCTTAGACAGAGGTTGTTTGATTTATCTTCTGAGTTTAATCAGTTCAAAGACTTGATGGGTGTGATGAATGACAAGCTGGATATTGTCATCAAGGGTTTGAATTTGGAGAAGATCCCTTCTGCTACTAGTCATGACACTAGTGTTGACTCAGATGAAAGGCTAGGTGAATTCTTGAAGAAGAAGAAGAAGCCTATTCCAGTTGTGCTCACTTCAAAGGATCTATATGAGCAAACTGATGATGAGGAAGCTGGAGAAGACACAGGTGTTGATACAGCTACAGAGGGTGATTCAGTGCAAGTCAAGAACAAGAAAGTTGATGAAATCATTGAGGAAGCTGTTGCTGAGGTGGATGCTGAACAAGAAGAGAATCAGTCTGCAGAAGAAGCTGAAAGTGATGAAGATTTTGGAAAAGGCTCAGAGAAAGTCCAAGCATCAAAGAAGAAGTGAAGACTTGAGAAAGCCAAAGCCTTGATCCTTTCTTTCTTTCTTTCTTTTTCTTCTCTTCTTTGTGATCTCAAGGCCTTGACATTCAGTAGGAGCTATTTTGTTAAATTTTATTTTAAGACTCTGAGTAATGATCCAACATTTCTTCACCTTTATTTGATGAAAGTCAAAAAGGGGGAGAAGTTATCTGTGTTATTTGTGTTTATTAAGTGTTACTTTTCAGTGCTTAGGTAATAAGATTATGAGTTTTGTGTTAATCAGTTGTTTATGTGATATGTAATTGTGACATGGTTATCTGTGTTAATCTAGATTAATTAGTGTTACTGTTTGTTATTTCTGCAAATGATGATATCTAAGTCTTACAAAAAGTTGCAGGGAAATTTACACAAGATTATGGGTTTTGTCTTTCATCAAGGGGGAGATTGTTGACTCAATACTTCTAAGTGTTTTGAGAAGTAACTATCTAGAGTGATGAAAGATAAAGTATTTCTAAGGCTCCAAGGCCTTGAGATACTAATCAGAGCTTCACAGCTTTGACAGTTGTTTTCTTCTATAATGTGATATGATAATCTTGTGATGCAGGTGTTCTATCTGATGTTTAAGATCAGAGATTTGTTGCAAATATCCTTGTTATCTATTCTTTATATGTCTAACACAATTGCAGATATCATAATCAGAGTGAATCAAAGGACTGTGAAGTATGTTCAGAGCTTCAAGGCCTTGATGTGCCTTAAGCTGCTAACAGTTTTACAGAATTAACTTGATTCTCTCTTGCAGGTTTTGATATTTGTTATTATGCTTGTTTAATGACTTTTACAAGTCCTAAACTGGTTTATTATGAGTAATATGTTTTAGAAGTTAATCAGGTTATTGATTTATTTATCTGATCCAGTTTTTATTCAGAAACTGGAAATCCAAACAGACTTAGTGCTGTTATAATTCTGGATTTTGTTTATTGCTGTGTTTAATGTTGTTGCAGGTTTTTCAAACGTGCAATGTAATCACAACAATCTCCAACGGATATCTACTCAAAGTTGTTTTGAATTGCCGTTAGAAAGGATGAGGATTTGCAGGAACTGAAATCCAAAAATCTCTCATTCAGTTGTAGAGAGTGGATAAAAGAATGGTTTGAATTTTGAAAGAGATCGAAGCTTACAGAGAACTGAGAAATAGGTGTGATACATTCGTGAAAGACCAGACAATCAATTCCTCAGAACTTCACGCTTCAATCACTGCTTTCAGAAGATCAATCATTCCAGTTTTTCTGAAGAACACATCCAGGCCTTCACAAGCTTATTCTTTTACTGTGTTCTACTATTGTACTTTAATCTGCTTATCTTCTGTATATCTCAAACCTCACAAAACCTAGTGGTTGGTTGTTCAAGTGAACAATGACGCGAATTCTTTACGCGCTTAAACGCAAGTATACGGTCAAGTAGTATTAGGAGTATTTTATGACTTCGAGTATCGAACCCAAGGGAATCTACGATTATTAGTTGACTAGAGATTAATTATGAGATATCTACGTAACCGGTAAGAAGGGTTTGGATTTTCTAAAGTCGTCGCCCACAAACAAGCGACTAAAATTAAATGACAATTAACTAATTGTTTTTGTGGAGTTTTCACTTTTAAATGAAAATAACTTACGATTGAATAGGATTAATAAGGAAGAACCATGCAATTGATGGTCCCCAGGGTTGTTAACGATTTTCGGGTTATGCTTGAAACACTCTACTCACGTTCTAGTTATATCGGGTAATGCTCATCACGATCTTCTCTCGATCTCCCTTGAATTTGTGCAATTAATAGCTTTCGGGTCCTCTCGGTACACCTCCGTCTATCACTACAATCTAGTTGAGTTGTTAGGCTCGTTCACCGGGTCCTGTCGGTCCACCGAATTCACTAAGTTCTAACAAAATCAACCGAAACTACCCTCACACGATTAATAAAGTTTATATTTCCTCTCGGTCTCAAGAAACTACAAGATCACCTAAACTATTCTCTAACACGTCTCAATGAGTTCACATTCGTGCAACCCTATCAACAAGTAACGTTCTAAGGGTGATCAAGACAATAACATTAATAATTAAGTACAAGAATAGATAAGCTAACAAGAACGTTCATAGAATTTAAGCAAAAGCATGCATCAAGTCCAAAATCCGGAAAAACATCCAACAAACCCTAGTTTTCCATCAATCACCTAGCTTAAAGTGTTTAGCTAGACATAATATTGTTCAGCATGATCAAAATCATAGAGTTCATGAAGAAAAGACGAAGAAACAAAGATCAAACGCTAAAATCTTCAATGTAATTGATGATCCTTGCTCCAAGCTTGTTCTCCCGTCTTCTCCAGCTCTCTAGACTCAGCATATGTGTGAATACCTTCTAAGTATCGTCCCAATTCATTGGAAAAAGGTTAGAGTCTTCAAACTTTCAAGAAATTACCAAAAGAACCCAAAAAATTGTGTCTGGCCGCTCTGTTCGCACGAACACCCGACTGTTCGTGCGAACAGTGTTCGTGTGAACATGAATTTTGTTCTTATTTTCCAGCAGTCCCTTTTTCACTTCTTTTGGCCTTCAAAAACATTTTCTAAGGCATTTTGTTCGTGCGAACAAAAGTTTGTTCGCACGAACACCCCTGGGAATTTTCTCAGATTTGCATCCTCTTTGTCGGACCGTATCTTTCACGTCCGATCTCCGTTTTAGCTCCGTGACCTATCGTTGGAAAGCTCTTTGAGTCTACTTTCATTTCATACTGATCTCATTCCAAAATGAATTGTAGAACTCAAGATACTATCAAAATAGTGGAGATTGGTCACTTTTGCTCTTCTAACTTTGCTTCTCTTGCTTCCTCTTGAGTTTGCTTTGCTTCCGAAGTTCGTTTCATGCCTCCTATCCATCGTTTAGCATCCGTTCCTGTCAAGACAACATGACCAACCACACCAAGCGATTATATTTGACAAATAACATCGAAATATGCCTCGAAACGCCCGGATTAACAATAAAGTGCTAGAAACTCAACTTTCTACGTTTTCTCAACATTCATAGTGTAAAACTCATACTCAACCCGGGAATCACGCAAAATCAAACCTTACATTACGTTTTAATCCACCGAATTGCATAAAACTTCACTAGCCATGTGACACAAACAACCCACACACGCAATGCAATCTACATGACTATAGACAATGCAACTCGATTTTACACAATGCAAGTAATAAAATAATGCAATTTTTTTTCTTTTTCTTTAGAGATTGGGCAATATCGCTATGACTAACCAAAATCATCAAGTTCTCACAAGTCTTTTTCGAAATTTCACAACCACTAGCAAGAAATTGAGATAAGATGATCATACGCACAAGTTCACTAAGGGGTCCCCAAACATCCACTATAAACAATCCAAGACTTGGGCACGTCCTTTAGCTCAGAGGGTCTAAGCATATCAAATTCTACGATAGTCTTTCGTCGCCAAGTCATTTGAGGTTTTCAGACCCTCTTAGCCGTTATTGCATTGAATGCAAGTTGTCCCAGTGACGGGAGACACAACTCCGTGTAATACGGCTTGACTTTATTTTTCCCTAGTTTCTCTAATTGGATTGAATCCAAATTCTCCACGTGAATGGAGGCACATTAGGTTGTTCACCGTATCTAATCCAAGAGAAGATTTTGATTTCTTTTGTTTTTCATTCTCTTCTAATTTTTTCAACCGTGCATTTAGAGCAACTAAGTGTGGGCTTTTTCGGTTAGCTCTTGAAACCGCCTTAAGGGATGGTGGTGCACGCCCCCCTACTTCGCTTAGGCCGAGGCAACCATACCGCATGGAACCGACTCAACACGAAGGTCCACCCCAGATTTTCAAGAGGCCACAAGTTTCCACTCGAAAACACACTATTCGATTTCTTAAGACTAAATTCTCCTAGCACAATAAAGGAACTAAAGGTATGCCCTCATCTACTTTCCACATTCCCTGAATACCCGAGACATCCTTTCGTGAAACATGTGCGCAAGATACTAATAATTAAAGACATCCCTACTACGGTGCTTCCTATTCTCCGAGACTCTTTCATTGAACTCTCTCCGGTTTCTAGCTTCATCAATTGCCCTTATTCTCAAAATTTTCAAATTTTTATGGATTTTTGCTTTTCTATTTTATTTTTTCTATTTTTTTCTTTCATGTTTCCTAGACTCTACATGCATTTTGGCCAACTCGATTAATCACACGATTGGGTGGGGGACTCAATAAAGTAAAAGTGCTAAAGAAAATGCATAAACTACACAATCCTACCACAAACCAACACAATACGAACACAAAACTGTATGTAACAAGGCGATGCAAACAAAGACATGGCTAGTGAAGTAGATACAAATACCCCCACACTTAAGCGTTTCGTTGTCCTCAACATATTTAGAGATCAACTAGGAGGTTTCCTCGCTTAAATGTGTAGGCGGTGGATTGCAACATTCATCGCTCAAAAACGTAGATTTGAAAGAGAGTGTTAGAGGTACGTGGGTGCCCGGACCTACATGGGCACCGTTGCCGCGAAATTGCAACAAGAAGGGGTCTTGTGGACCGTTGATAATTTCTGGAGAAGTCTCTACGCGCCCGGATTCCGATGTGCGGCTAAGATATAAATTGTATCCCTCTCATGCGTGTGGCACCCAACATATTGGAATCGCTCCTCGACCTCGAGCAATTCTCTGTTCTTTTATGCATAATCCTCTGGGGATTTTTCTTTCCACAATTTCGTGCAATCTCTAGCATGCACATCAAGAAGGGGAATCCGGTGCGTCTTCTTTACCTGTGTCCCTGCACACTGATTGGAAAAATAAGTCCACTCTCTCTCACCCCTCATAGTCAAATATAGAGAACTCCTAAATAAAAAAAAAAAAAAAAAAAAAAAAAAAAGCATCTTACTCTACATTGGGTTGCCTCCCAAGCAACGCTTTGTAATTTAAGGTCGACGGCCCGACCATGTTACCTCATGAGGCTCAGAAAGGTGGTTTGGCAGGTCGTGTCGCATCCAACTTCTGGCGCTGGATACTCATGACTACCTCGTGCGCCTGCACACTCGATTCCTTACCCTTAGGATCTGGCGGATCTTCTTGTGTCAGCTCTGAAATTCCACGCACAACTTTCACAGGAAATGGCAAGTCTGGCTTCACCTCATAAGTGTACTAAGGAGTCGGTTTGAAAACCTGAAAGGTCTCCACAGTATCGTTAACCCTCATGATCAACTCTCCATTCTCCACATCAATTAAAGTCCGACCGGTAGCCAGAAAGGGCCTACCGAGAATGATCGGAACGTCACCAACTGGCATATCAAGGATCACAAAATCAGTTGGCATGATCAAACTACCAACCCTCACAAGTAAGTCTTCTACCACCCCAATGGCCTTCTTGGACGACTTATCTGCGAATTGCAGATTGATCCAGGGTTTACTAGGCTCCCCCACACCTAGATTTTTAAATACTGAAAGTGGCATCAAGTTGACACTTGCCCCAAATCACATAGAGCCTTGCCTGTATATGCCCCGCCAAGTGTAGCTTCAATCACAAAACTACCTGGATCTTTCTTATTCTTAGGTAGCCCATGCAAGACACATGAACTCACCTGCTCATTCAATTTCACTGTCTGAAATTTATCCATATCTTTTCTCCCATATATTGCATCCTTGATAAACCGCGCATACTTAGGCATTTGCTGCAGTGCCTCAATCGAAGGAATATTGATGTGCAGTTTGGAGAAAATATTGAGAAATCTCCTGTACTCCTCAGAGTCATCCTTCTTCTTCCTAGTTTTCAATGGGAAAGGCAGTCCTTTAGAAGAAGTGGGTGGTGGTAATACCTTGTTAGACTTTTCCTCATCATCTGGAGTCATGCCCTTTGATTGGGGGACCATGACAGGTGTCTCCTCAGAATCGAAGACCTCGTGCTCCTTAGCTTTTGACGCTTCAGCTCTCGCATGGCTCGGGTATGGTGGATCAGTCAATGAAACCCCGCTGCGAGTGGTAATGGCATTTACCTGGCGCACATTCTCTGTGTAAGAAGGTAGAGAGCCAGGTGCTCTGGCAGATAATTGTGTTGCAATTTGCCCAACTTGAACCTCTAGTGAACGAAGAGAAGTCTTCGTAGCCTGCAAATCAGTAGACATAGTTCATTTTGTTACTCAGCTGTGTCAACGCCTAGGTGAGTACAAAAATCTCTGGGTTTGGCGCTACAACAGCTGGTGAGGGAGCCTGTGAAACTGGTGCTTGTGGCATGTGCTGAAACCCAGGTGCGTATATAACTCCAGACTGATCCCCAAGCAAGTGGCAGACATGAGGCCAACGGAGTTTACAGGAAAAGAGGATCCTGTTGAGTTAGAAGACTGGATTATAGAAATGGACAAAATCCTTGAGACGGTAGATTGTCCTGATGAACGGAAAGTCAACTGTGCCGTCTTTTACTTAAAAAGCGAAGCGCACCTTTGGTGGAGGAATGCACAAGAAACTCTGCTAGTTGATCCCAACTTCAACTGGGAATCCCTCCAAGCTGCCCTCAGATCTCGATTCTACCCTCATCATGTGAAGAGGAGCAAGGAAACAGAATTCCAGAATCTGCAGCAAGGAAATGACTATGTAACTGAGTATTTCCGGAAATTTACGGAGTTGACACGGTTTGTAGGCAACATGGTACCTGACGAAGATTCCAAGATCTCTAAATTCATCGCTGGACTGCACGAAAGGCTACAAGAGACTCTGTTGAGCAGAACCTATTCCACTCTCCATGAAGCCTATGACAGAGCTGCTGACATCTATCGAGTTCGTGTCACCCAAGAAGAGAAACGTAAGAAACGTAAGCTAGAGGAGGCAGGAAGTAGCAACAACAATTTCAAAAAGGGGAATCAGAAGTTTAAGGATGGAGAAGATAATCGGGGACGATACCGAGTCAATCAGCAGAATTCTGGAGGTCAGCAACCTCGCCGCTATATCTGTAACAAGTGTCAGCAGAACCACCCTGGAGTTGACTACACGGGGAACCCAGTCACCTGCCACAACTGTGGTAAGAGGGGACATCGAGCTTATGAGTGTCAGTCCCAGCCAACCGGGAACCAGCCAGTGAATCAAGGAGGCAACTTTGGAAGACCACCACCTAACAACTATCAGGGAAACCGCCAACAGAACGGGCACAACTTTGGGCACAACCAGCAGTTTGGGATTCAACAGAATGGAAACCGCAACAACCAAAACAATGGAGGAAATGGTTATGCAAGGCAGCAAAACTACAACCCGGGACAAAACGGAGCCCAACCCAGGAATGGGAACAACAATGCTGGATATGGGCCGAATGCCAACAATGGAGCTGGTGCAACAGGAAGAACAAGAGGTCAGAATGGAAATGTGGGAAGAATCGCATTGCTAACAAGGACTGAAGCAGAAGCTGCACATGGAATTACCACGGGTAATTTCCTTATCCAATAGTAAACAACTTAGGATTGATAACCTAATAAGGTAGATATTGAGGCAACCGTTTCGTCCTTAGTACCCTTAAAACATGCTTAACCTTGAGACTTAGCAACCTAAACGAGACTATGACTAGCAACCAAAATGAGACTAGGGCCACTAAAGTAGACAGGCGTGACTACGCATTTATTTAACGATATCTGTGTTGGATTGCGTGCATTAGTTAGTACTTATTTGCTTTTACTTATGAGCGATTACTTGCGTGCTATATGATTTAGATTCTGAGAAATCATTGCTTGGTAGATGGTCGGAGTATCATGATTAGTTGTTTGATTTTAGCTTCGAGGACGAAGCTGTCTTTAAGGGGGGAAGAATGTAATACCCCGTAAAATACTTAGGGGTAAAATAGTAAATTATCAAAGTTAAATACAAATTTAGCTGTAAAAGAAAAATAAAATAAAGCTGAGTAAATTATTTTACAATTAGTTTTGTTAAATTTTAAGAAATATTAAAATAGCATTTGTAAATAATTACGTGAATAATTTATTAACTTTAATCGTAACGCGAATAAAGCCACCGCGTAGCTTTCGTAGTTGTGCCACACACGATTACTCTACTAGATGGTGTGACAAGCCACACCCAATAATTATTCTAAGGAAGTTATCACCATATTTTTCTCAATTTTGTTTTCTTCCTACTTTGTTTTCTTCTTCTTCCTCAACTTCAACTTTGCTTCTCTTTTCTCTTTTTCATTCGGCAACAACTACTTCACCCGACACAATCACCACCACCGCCAAGGTCACCATCACCCATTTCTTTTGTCTCCTATAAAAGCTCCAACCTCAACCACCACTGCCTTCATCAACATCACCACCATCATCGGCTTCCCTCTCATCTCCCTCACCTCCGGCAACCACCGTGAGCACCACCACCTCCATCACTCAATAACACTCTATTCTTCCCTTTCTCCCTCTGCATCTCTCTCTCTGTTCGCTGTAAACCAGAACAGCAGCAGCAGTTGCAGAGGTAGTGGCCAACGGCCACCACCCAGCTCCACCACCATCGGGGAAAAACAACGACCACCACCACCAACACCCCACTGCCTCCTATCAATCTCTTCCCACCCTCTGTTTTTTCTCTCTTTCCCTCTGTCACATACAGAGCCAAAGAAGCAGCGAGCGGCAGAGGTGCCGGAGCCACCACCGCCACTGCCGTTGTTGGGGAAGAAGCCCGAAAGACACCACTCTCTGTTTCTCTCTCCCCTCTCTGCCACACTCTCTCTCACTCACTAAATCAACTGGAGAAGAATCCCAAACCTCCATAACAGCCACCATCACCGCAGAACCACCACGCCACCACCGTCGGCCATTAAAACCGGCGAGAGCTTCGGGTAACTCGAAACAGAACCACCCACCCTCTGAAACATGTCCTAATCTGCTCCTAGAGGCCCGACCAAGCGAGGGGAAGGCTCAATCGAAGCCCAGAACCACCGGAGAAGGTCCGGCGAGCTCCACCTCCGGCGACGATTTCGACGACTTGACCCGACTCAATTTTCGAGCGTTTCTTGCGATTCTTGGTTCCGGTACGCTCTAATATTCGCCCTTAGTCTATTTACATAATCTGAATCATGAATCGATGCTTGAATTCACATCTAGATTGATCAAATGAGAAATTCATGTTTAGGGGGAGGCAGTTGTAATTTTCAGAAAGTAGTTTAGTCAAAAGAAGGGGGTATTTATGCTATTTCAGTAGAACATGGGGGTCTGTTTGTTCTTTAACAATCTGAAACATAAACATGAATTAAAAATAAGATTTTCAAGTTTAAATTATTCTCTACACTTTCTAGCTATTATAATAATAATAATAATAATAATAATAATAATAATAATAATTATAATAATAATAATAATAATAATAATAATAATAATAATAATAATAATAATAATAATAATAATAACAATAACAACAACTTTAATAATAGTAATAATTATATTAATTGTAATTATAATGAGTAGTGGCAATAGTAGTCATGATAAAAGTAAAAATAATAATAATAGCAATTACAGTAGTAGTAGTAGTAGTAGTAGTAGTAGTAGTAGTAGTAGTAGTAGTAGTAGTAGTAATAATAATAACAATAATAGCAATAGTAATAATAATAAGTATAAGAATAAGGCTAACAAAAAATGACACATACTAATAGAGATAATAATAATAGTTGTTATAAAAAAAAGAAATAATAATAGTAATAATAGCAAATAAAAAGTAAGTTAAATAAATTAAGCATATAGATAAGATAGAGGCTAGTTAAATAGAAATTATTTTCTTGAAAATAAACAAGTTAGAAGCATAAGTTGTAATTATTGCTTTTCGGTGTATTTTAAATTAGTTGGTAAATAAGAAATATTTTAGAATTTAAAATTAATAGTTTTCTCAATTAATAAAGAACCTTTATTGGTACTAGTAAAAAGAACGATTTCTCCGAACTTGTATTTGTTCACTAAAAATATTATAAATAATTACTTTTATAAATTTAATGGCTAATATAAATAATATTCTTCATTAAATAATTTCTTGGTTACTTAGAAATAGATACGTTAAGGAATTAGTATTTAATAAGTATTAAAAATTTATGGACTTAAATTATGGGTTTCTATATAATATTAAAGTTTAGAATAATTAAAAATATATATGAAGAGTTAAAGAGATTCCAAATAAAACTTCGTAGGCTTATAATAATTCATAATTGTGTATTTGTGTCGATAAACTTGTGATCAAATAAAAAAATATACCGTGTAGGTGACAAGTCTGTAAACGAGGGCCACGCGACGTTCTAGGAGACTGTGCGTGCTAAATTGCTGAGAATCGAGGTACGTAATATGCCAAGCCTAGCTAGCCTAGCTTCCTTCGTGTCGTAACGTGATTTTAAATACGTGTCTCAAAATGTGTTTATGACTTATATGTTCTTATTTGTGATTATTTTACATTTTAAAGAAGCTGCTTTGATGTGACACTGTCACACAAAAATTAATAATGCGTAATAACGTAAAGTGGAAATAGTTGTGCGGGAGAAGCTTATTATTGTCGATCTTGACTCGGCCCGTGGTTATTATTTTATATTGTCGAGCTTGACTCGGCCCGTGGTTATTATTTTATATTGTCGAGCTTGACTCGGCCCGTGGTTATTATTTTAGTATTGTCGAGCTTGACTCGGCCCGTGGTTATTATTTTAGTATTGTCGAGCTTAACTCGGCCCGTGATTATTATTTTATTGTCGAGCTTGACTCGGCCCGTGGTTATTATTATCGCTCCATGTACTCACCCCTCTGGCCGCAAGAAGTCTTTGGGGGCTGCCGGTAGTTAAGGTCATGGTTGCTAGTGATGGTAGATTCTTCCCCGTATCAACAAAGATAATAATACAGTTTTGGACATTTCTAAAAGAAAGAGAAGAAAAGATTGGGAATTACACTCCCCGCTTGAAAGTTAAGAAAGAAACCTTGAAAGAAAGAGAAAATCTCATTTGAGTCCTACTTTACTGTTTTACAATTTTTTTTCCTCTTTGTTATTATTATGAAGAGTAAACATGCCTCGTCTTCCGTTTTACAAGCTTGGGTGTTACTTACTCAGTACTTTATGCTGACTTTAGAAAACTGCGATCTTTTTTCCTTCCCCCGCAGGTCTAGAAGAAGAAGACTATGGCATGACTGGGTACGGGACTCACTTAGACGGATATCACGAGTAGTAATGTAGTATGACTAGTCAACATAATGTAGTAGTCTTGGAAACACGTGTGTAATATCTAGAGACTTTTGAAATGTTTAATAATATGTAATATATATCTGGAGGTTTTGCTTTCGATGTCCGTCGTTACTTTAAGCATCGCCCTCCCGGTTCGCCCGAGCCGGATAAGGGGGTTGTTGCACATAGAGTTGTGAGTCCTGCTTAGCAAGCTGCTTCATGAGCGTATAGGCTCCTTCCTTGTCAACAGAGTACAGAAAATTGCCTCCAGCTTCTCTGTTAACCAGCTCCTGGTTGTGACGTTCTAGACCATAGTAGAAGACCTGCGAAATTTTGTAATCCCCAAAATCATGGTTTGGGCACTTCCTGATCAAATGCATAAAACGGTCCCATGCATCTACCACAGTTTCATCGGCCTGTTGCCGAAAGCCTAGAATATCACCCTGTAGCTCAATCACCCGTTGAACTGGATAAAACTTGGCCATGAACTCATCCACACACTGAGCCCATGTAGTTATCGAATCAGGAGCTCTTGATTGTAGCCACTTCTCAGCTGCACCCTTCAGACAGTAAGGGAAAAGAATTAGCTTCAACGCCTCTGCTGTTACATCCTTGTACTTGGTAGTCTTTATGTACGCGTTGAACCTACCAATAAATTCATTGGGGTCTTCATCCCTGTTCCCATAGAATTGGAACTGATTGGTCACCGTCTGAACTGTCGCAGGCTTAAGATCAAAGTGCTCGGCCTGTATGTCTGGCACTACAATTGCCGGATTGTGTCCATAGGTGGACGACTCAAAACTTCTCCACAATAGCCTATCCAGACTTGTTGTATGGTGTCTGGGCATTGCGATCATTCACCAGTTTAGACAACTCTTCCACCCGCTGATTGAGCTGCGCGTTGGTTAATTGATCACCCATAATGCTCTGTTTCTGTCTTCTCCTCTGATCTCTGAATAATTGCTCTGGGTCTTCAAGTGGGGGCACATGTTCTCTAGGGATCCTGAGCATACACTGATGACCTGAAAAGCAGAATCAAATACAAGTGAGAAAACAAGTAGCTAATTAAACAAAAAGTAAAAGAGATATCATAAATCAATTTCTACTAACTAATAAACCGTTAAATTCCCCGGCAACGGCGCCAAAAACTTGACGCGAATTCTTTACGCGCTTAAACGCAAGTATACGGTCAAGTAGTATTAGGAGTATTTTACGAATCCGAGTATCGAACCCAAGGGAATCTACGATTATTAGTTGACTAGAGATTAATTATGAGATATCTACGTAACCGATAAGAAGGGTTTGGATTTTCTAAAGTCGTCGCCCACAAACAAGCGACTAAAATTAAATGACAATTAACTAATTGTTTTTGTGTAGTTTTCACTTTTAAATGAAAATAACTTGCGATTGAATACGATTAATAAGGAAGAACCAGGAAATTGATGGTCCCTAGGGTTGTTAACGATTTCCGGGTTATGCTTGAAACACTCTACTCACGTTCTAGTTATATCGGGTAATGCTCATCACGATCTTCTCTCGATCTCACGTGAATTTGTGCAATTAATAGCTTTCGGGTCCTCTCGGTCCACCTCCGTCTATCACTACAATCTAGTTGAGTTGTTAGGCTCGTTCACCGGGTCCTGTCGGTCCACCGAATTCACTAAGTTCTAACAAAATCAACCGAAACTACCCTCACACGATTAATCAAGTTTCTATCTCCTCTCGGTCTCAAGAAACTACAAGATCACCTAAAGTATTCTCTAACACGTCTCAATGAGTTCACTTTCGTGCAACCCTATCAACAAGTAACGTTCTAAGGGTGATCAAGCCAAGAACATTAATAATTAAGTACAAGAATAGATAAGCTAACAAGAACGTTCATAGAATTTAAGCCGAGCACCCCTCTTTGTGGGGCCATATCTTTCTCGTCCGATCTCCGTTTTAGCTCCGTGACCTATCGTTGGAAAGCTCTTTGAGTCTACTTTCATTTTCCACTGGTCTCACTCCAAAATGAATTGTATAACTCAAGATACTATCAAAATAGTGGAGATTGGTCAATTTTGCTCTTCTAACTTTGCTTCTCTTGCTTCCTCTTGAGTTTGCTTTGCTTCCGAAGTTCGTTTCATGCCTCCTAGCCATCGTTTAGCATCCGTTCATGTCAAGACAACATGAACAATCACACCAAGCGATTATATTTGACAAATAACATCGAAATATGCCTCGAAACGCCCGGATTAACAATAAAGTGCTAGAAACTCAACTTTCTACGTTTTCTCAACATTCATAGTGTAAAACTCATATTTCAACCCAGGAATCACGCAAAACTATATAAAATATGCAAGAAATATAACTCTCATAGAGAGTTATCAAACAACAAGAGGTTCTTGTTAGCTCAACAGTTAGTAGCTGATACTAGATAGATTTGGAACCACAAGTTGTATAGGTGTAAGGGAGTTCACTTAGGCTTGAAGATCCAGGGCTGTTTCTGTGTGAGTAATAAGAAGTGTTTGCCCAATCCTGGTGGGATTAGATCCCTAAGGAAGAGATTAGGTCCATTGAGACTGAACACTGTAAATTGCCTTGTGTTCTCTACTTTATAGTTTTGCTATTTACTTCTGCAAGCAACTCAAATCAAACTAGGGTTCATATACTGTTTAGAACTGGTGATAGTTCAAGGCCTTGAAGCTTTCTGTCTGCCTTAGAAAGTTTCTGACTTGTCTTGCGAAATCTCAAGGCCTTGAGATTTGAGTCTTTCACTTGTCCACTTAGTTAAATCTTGTGTTCTAGCAAAAAAAATGTTTCCATACTCTATTCAACCCCCCTTCTACAGTATTTTGGTCATGTATTTAGTCTACATTACAAACTTTCAAGATACATCGTCCACAAATTAAATTTGGGTACAAGAAAAAATCCACTCATTGAGTATGGGTTAAATAATAATCAATAATAATCATCCCCCCCCCCCCCCCCCCCCCCCCCCGTGTTTGGTTAAATACTAATCCTCGTAGTCTCCATCGGCTCTCGATTGTCGTTGTCGTCTCCGGTGGGGCCACAATCCGTAGAGGACCCAAATCTGGCCCCAGAAGCAAGTATCCTTGTTAAATTCGGGTATCTACATGAGCTTAGCAAGGAATTTGCCGGGTTCGGTGTTGTGTTCGGACATAGATGGGAAGTGGAGGTTTGGTGGTGGAAGAGGAAGCTCTCAGCAGAGAAGACACCATCGTGAGAGAGAGAGAGAGAGAGAGGGGCAGCTGGTGAAGGGAAAGATAGAGGGGAGATTAGGGAAAATATATAGATGTAAGTTTGTTACATTTTAGGGGCAAAATTGTCTTTTTTTGCCCTTTCTGTTAGTGCACTAACGACCCCTAACTCTGACATGGGGGTATTCGTATATATCTAAACACGAGATGTTGATTGGTATTTAACCCATACTCAATGGACGATTTTGTCTTTTACCCATTAAATTTTATAAGCCCACGTAGTAGTTTTAGTAGATTTCCCTCAACTTTTAGTTAATTTTCCAAATTTACTCATCTTTCCTAGCAAAAAATCTTAAGTTTCAATTTCAATATTTATGCTTAAACATTTTTAATTTATTTTTTTTTAACAAAATTCATAGTTTTTCCAGATAACTTTTCTAGATTCAACAACTCGTACAACCCGATCCGAGCCGAGTCGATAATCTAGATTTGGTTTGAATATAAATAACAATTGATTGTGTTTGGGTTGAATATTCCTCCAACCCTATACCTGTTGGATCGGGGTAAAATTTCTGAGAAAGCCCGCCCAAACCGGTACCCGCTAACCCCTACTGCCATGGACTATAAGCCATAAAACAAACGCACCCCGGGTTGAGGCTCTTCCGCACTTGCCCATAAAAAAGGACTTCCTTCCAGCCAATTCTTCGTCGAGGACTCGAGCCATTAGACCACAAATCCAATTGTCTGTTTCTAACCCTAACCCTCACCAGAGAGAACCAGAAGAGAGCAAGAAGAAGAAGAAGAAGATAAGCAATGTCGTTCTTTCCCGCGGATGTCGTCGCCGAAATCCTCTCACGGCTGCCGGTGAAGCCACTACTTCGATTCAGGTCAGTTTGTAAGATTTGGTGCGCTCTGATTGACAGTGATCATTTCATCAAATTGCATCTTCACTGCTCAATCCACTCCAAAAACCACCGCAAAATCGTAAGTAGAGGTCGTAGTTCCGATTTAATCGAAACTTTTAGTCTGGATACGCTAGATGTTGGCGGAAAACTAGAATACCCGTTGGTAACTGTCGAATTGAATGGTTTAGTTTCCTGTAATGGTTTACTACTATCGTGGAGATAGAGGTGTCAAACGGGCGGGTTCGGGTGGACCCGACCCGTTTATAAACGGGTTCATTGTACATGGGTCCAACCCGTTCTACCCGTTTAAATGTTACGAGTTTTATGGGTGGGTCATAAACGGGTCAATGTGACCCGTTAACCCATTTCTAATCCGTTTTGAACCCGTATATGCTAAAATAGAAAAAGACACATACCCATATGTTTCTATTAATAGGTTTTTTAAACACTTTTTTGTTTTATTTTTTAAACTATCAACATAATTTTTTTGTTTTTGTACAAAAAGGGGGACTGAATTTAACAAATTATAATATATAAATAGAACACCCAACAAGAAAAATATGCTTTTCTCAAAAAAAAAAAAAAAAAAAAAAAAAAAAAAAAAAATCTATAGTTCAGCCCTAGCACTGAAGAGAAACGAAACATAGTCTCTCTTGAAAACATCACTTTCTGGTCAAAAGAAAATACGATAATAAAAATAGACAATCCACGATCTGTCTTCACCTTTCTCTATCTGAAACCCTTCCAGCAGCAATTCTAATGCTCGCCTTGTCTTTTTCTTCGATTTGAAGGCTTGTTATAGTCTTTCAATTTTGGAGGATTCGTCAAATCGGCTCAAATCAAAAACTTCAATAACATTTGTCTTGATCGATGTAGAGGCAACATAGAATAGAGGTAACAAAGTGCTCCGATCTGGATGCAGAATCGATTTCATGTTTTCGATTTCAATTTGAATATTCCGATCTGGTTCAACACTAGACTGGGCGTTCTTTCGTTAGCTTGTCCAAACATGAATGTAAGATACTCGTTCATTAGTCATTTATAGTTAAGGCGAGAACAGAGAGATACTGAATTAAGAAACGGGTTTAGACGGGTTCACTTCTCAACCCGCATAACCCATGTAATTCAACGGGTTGAGTGAAACCACCCATTTCAACCCGTTTGTACAAATTAAGAAGACCCGAACCCGTTTAAACTTGGCGGATACGGGCGGGTTGACGGGTCCGGGTCAATTTTGCCAGCTCTACGTGGAGATATGACAATCATATTACTATTTACAATCTATCCACCCGAAAGTGCCAAACACTTCCTCCCCCTGAAGACAAATTAGATTTCTACGGTCCCGGATACAGGGTGGATCGGCTTTTTCTCTGGTACGATGCAGTCAATGATGACTATAAGGTTGTCAAATTGAATTACATCAAGTACTTTGATGATCTTAAATGGGACGTTCAGGTGTACAGTCTGAAGTCGAATTCCTGGCGGACCATTAAGGATTTCCCGTATGAAATTCTGAGGAGGAACATCATTTTGGTTCACGGTGCTTTACATTTTTTTTTGGAAATAAATTCTGATGAAAAACATCATTTTGGTTCCATTTCTGCGTTTGATCTTGCTACGGAGGAAACTCGATTGGTTCCATTGCCAGATTTTGGTGCCTGCAACAATGTTTATATGGATTTATTCGAATTGGAAGGGTCTCTCTGCATAGTTTCTTACAAGCTCGTAGCTGGTACTCGTCGAAAGTTTCTAGGGGTGTGGGTTATGAAGGATTACGGTGTGGGAGAGTCGTGGAATAAACTGTTATCGGCTGCACATCTAAGTCTTATCGGGTCATTTCATCAAGTGGTCCCTTTGGCTTACTCCAAGAATGGTCGTGAAGTTCTTCTGTTGCGAGATAACAAAGAATTTATTTGGTTTGATCTCAGACATAATGCAGTCAGGAAAATCGAAGTCGAAGCCCTGCCCAGTTATGTTGAACCTAAGGTTTTTGTTCAAAGCCTTGTACCGTTAGGTTCAGGAGGAAAAAGAAACCCTGAGGAGCAGCATCAGCATATTCAAGATAAGAAGATTGAAATGAAAAGGTAACTTTGACGTGTCACGTCTTTTTAAAGTTGCCTTCATTGCATTATATTTTGGTGGGCAGTTACAAGAAAAAGGGTGTTTTGCATGTTAAGATATATGCTAATATAGTTTAATACTTTAATCTATTAATATGTGCTATTGAGATGTAGGTTGTAGATGAGTTAAGTATGCTAGTCTCAACATGTTGTTCTACATTCAGAATTATGTGAGATGTAGGTCATTAGTATTGTCAACATAGCTCAGGGCCTCGATGAATGCTTTGAAGTTATAAATCTCTTCAATTGAAACTTCATAGGACTGTAATTTTTATAGAGACTAAATTATTCGATAATTCTGAGACCAAAAGACAATTGAACCTTTAGGTGGTATTGCACATTTCTAAGACCACAACATTTTGAGCCTTTGGTTTGTTTCACACATTTATAAGACCATATGCATTTAGGTGGTTTGTGTGGGATTCTTTTGAAAGAAAATAAAAATATCTGAATGGTCTCATTACTTTAATGCACTCTATGTGATATGCAGAAACTAAAAATTTAACGGTTCGGTGTTACGAAGATTTCTACGGCCACATTTCTGGTTCTAGGTTTCAATACATTATTCTAGGACGAAAAGACCTTTGAACCTTTAGGTTGTATTTCACATTTCTAAGACCGCAACATTTGAGCCTTTGGTTGTTTCACACATTTGTAAGACCAAAAGGCAATTAGCCTGCTTGGTTGTTACTGAATTCATTAGACTTTGATTTGGCTAAGAGTCCGACTGCACTCTCATTGATGTTCTTCGTATGCATGTTTGAGATGGTTCAAGTATTTAAATTTTGACTCTTTTTATGATTAAAACTAACACCGGACTACTAAGACTTTTAAGATGACAGTGAAGATAAATTGTGTGTATTTAGATTGTATAATATGTTTAGAGGCTGACCCTCAAATCGATGGTACTCTAGAGTCCAGACTACTTATATTAGCCTTTTCTTCTTTCCTATTTTC
The DNA here is from genome assembly GCA_023055425.1 of Linanthus parryae. Lineage (NCBI taxonomy): Eukaryota > Viridiplantae > Streptophyta > Magnoliopsida > Ericales > Polemoniaceae > Linanthus > Linanthus parryae. Next base: position 119,990,607 of record JALGPY010000003.1, on the reverse strand, counting down.
TATGGTGAGTTGAATAAATCATTGTAAACCAAGTTATGCAGGCACGAATTCAAGTACTGTTTTGCACCAAAGCAGACAGAGTTTCCTCAGTTTGTGAGGGGCACAGTTCATGCTTTTAGCAAGCTTCTTGGTGAATTTAAAGAGCTTGCTATAAATTGTGAAGAGCATACGGTGAGTTTAAGGGCAAAGTATAGGGCACAGGATATCATAAATATGTGGGCTATATATATGGTTTTGGCGTTTCCACATTCAGCCAACCAAAACCATGAGTTTCTAATCATTATTCTTGACTCGACAACTGAAAATATAAATCTGTTGTGCAAAAAGAGTGTGAGCATTACTTGTCACAAAATCTCAGGGATGAATAAATCACTAGATTCAAAAATAACGCAATTTAGGGAAAATGCAATAACAAGATTTACTCCATTTTACAGTGTACGATGGAACTTCAGGAGTATGATGGCAGTGCAGCTAGCTCTGATGTTTAGGAGAACACAACATGGACACAATTTTATTATGATACAATATATGGATACCATGGCAGTCCATACTAATGTATCAACAGAACACTTCCAATAAGAAAAGCCACTTTTGAGTGATTCTGTTGTTTCCCTTTCATATCCAGTCTGGATATAATAGGGGGTTGCTGCACTGGAGAAGGGGGGGGGGGGGGGGGGGGGGGGGGGGTTATGGCTAGTTGTGGGAAGATGACCGCAGTTCAATACTTAAGGCGGAGTCGCCGGAGGTTAGGAGATAAGAACAATAGTTTTTTTGATGGGTACACAAGATTTTCGTTCAGTAACATTTTTTCCCTCACATTAATACAATTAAGAGTTGATTCGTAAACAGATCAAATTTCAGCAACAGAGTTACGATTCTTTGAGCTCGAAGTTGGGATTTTTGTTAAATATGATTGTTTTGTTCTTGTGAGAGACTGTGTCGTTTACTAGAAGATACAACTAGAGTTTAAATCATGAATTGAGTGTGGTGTTCGATCGAGAGAATTCTGGTATTGGACGATGATCTGGATGAGTACCACAATCTGATATTCTAATAGAAAAACAAGTGACAAATTGAACCACCAAACACTAAGAAACCGTCAAACCACCAAATTAAACCAAAGCAATGGTCCAACGAAGATACTACTTGAACTCAAATACAGTACCCATAACTGGATCACACTGTCTTCGAAATCTAACAAAATTGAAAGCCTTATAGAAACCTAAACCAAGTCAAATTAGTATTAACCTCAATGACAGTTCAATTTGTTTTAAATCAGTGTAAAACCTGACTTCATCGCACATTCACCCAAGAAAACTAAAGGCGGGGGGTAGTGACCAGACTTTGTGCGACAGAAACAAAATATTGGATTGTAAAGAAATTGTCGGTGGTGTGGGCTTAACCACTGATAACGTGTGGCTAGGTTCATGGTTGCAGGCGCTGGTGATAGTGGTGGAGGTGTATGAGGAAAAAGATGAGAGAGAAGAGAACAATCCCAACACTTAAATTCTGCCATCGTATAAGTAAAGTGTCCGTGACTATGTGCTCATGAGCTCGGCCATGGTTTATCGGAGAAGTCCGACAGAGACACACTAGTTGGCGGAGAGATCAGTCGGCGGTTTTGACTATCAGGGAGGTTTGTGGGGGCTATAGTCTGCCGGCAGCCGTACTTAGTACTTTTGGTACTCCCTCCGTCTCAAAAAGGCAACATTGTTTGACTTTTGCACGTATCTTAAGGTGGTGCATTTCCTTAATGAAACGATACAAGAATTAGTTAATCATTTCGTTATGTTGAAGTGATACACCTTAAAATACTTGTAAAGTCAAACATGACTATCTTTTTGGGATGGAAGGTGCATAGCTACGTTGCACCGAAACGGGTACGGGTACGGTAAGACACGGGACACGCCGACACGCCAATTTTCTGGACATCAGGAAACGCGGACACGACATATATATATATATATACATATAAAAAGGTAAAGTCATTAGGCACTACAATAAAGACATTAAAGCAATGACAATTTTAGTCACTACCAAGTACAAATAGATCAAAGCATAAATAATTTCAGACACTACAGGTAGGTCTTCGATTCTTCTCTTCTTTCGTGTTCGCCTCTTCGCGTTTTTCTCTTTGTTTCGCAACCCTGATGAGTATTTGAGATAGTGTGCGGCCAGGGTTAAGGATCTATGTATTGAGAAGATGATACTTACAATTTCAGAACATTCCCTCTAATTTTTAATATATCACAGAACGAACCCCGAGGAATTTTAAAAAATTCCAGACATGTGTGTCTCCCGCGTGTCGGACGGCTAGACACGCCATTTTTTTTTCTGTTTTTTGAACCGAAACGCCACCTGGCCTGTCGGAGACGTTTAGGCCGAGTGTCCGAGACGTTTCCGCGTGTCGGAGTGTCCGAAACGCGAACCAGAAAATATTTGGAGTGTCGGTGCAACATAGGTGCATAGAGTACATATTGTTAATGTATAAACAAGACTAATGCTACAATTTGAACATTGACAATCACCACAACACTAGTGCCTAAATAAAATTCCTCGACGTGTCTTTGTCGGAGACTTATTGTCTATTGTAAGAGTCACAGAACTCATTATTAGACTTGTCTGCAAACTGGTTAATCGCTTGTAAGGACAAGGCGGTGCAACATTGAAGAATAAGTGAACTGTGCATTGTTTTCGAATATCTGAGCACTGAGCTCTCTGCATCATCTTGATAGACAACATGATAGCGTGTCAATCCACTGCTCATGTTTCTCAGAAACCTAGACAGTGTTGAGCGACATGGCTTGAGAAGCCCACATGCCAAGAATCAAGAAATTTGCGATGACCAAGTTCTCTGCTAGTCTCGAAGCCTTTCTTCTTAACTACGTGTTTCTAAGTTTGAGTAAAATACCTTTGGGAAGATCAATAGAGCCCTTTAATATTATAAAATTCATATATACCATTATACAAGCTAGTTTTGGGATATAATCTCAATGACTTAATAGTTCTTGTCCCAGTGGAGAGCGATAAATCTTATTGGTATTTCACATTATTTTCTAAACTGCTTAATGGTTGATTTTAGAGTTTAGACTGTTGTCAATCATGTCCAAATCAGTCAAATACCTTACACTTGCTGTCGATTCAGAGATTCCAAAAAACGTTGACTTTGTCCCTATCACCTAAACTCAAATTCCTTGATAAGTGCTCCAGAGTGGCCTGGTACTCATGGATTTCTTTTTGATCTTTGTGAAGTGTGCTCTCAATAGCTGATTATTATTCCGTGCTTTGTGCAGGGCTTAACTTGTTAGTTCTTCAAGGCAATGAAGGGCGGCTTACTAACTATTTTAGAGGTATGGCATTTAGTTCTTTTGTCTTTATAAGTTAAGTACCATTAGCTGCTAATCCTTTATTCTTATTGGTTCCTTTCTATAGAGTATTAGAATCTCATCAATGTTCTGGCAGTACCTTATTTTTGGTGTTCTTTTTAGGCTACATTCTCAATGATCTGCTTTGGTGGTTTGGCAATCGGACCGATGCATCCTATTCTTTTTTTAATTCACTCGACCCTCATATATAAAAGCTCAAGGATTCTTGAATTCCCTAATCAAGATGTCCACCCAGAGTTTCAAAAAACGGTAAACGCGGCGCGGAGCGGCCGTGTTGTAACGGAAGCGGCAGAGAGCGCGACCGCTTTTCCCGTTACGCGTCGTGTGAATTTTATTCACACAAAAAACGGCTATTTTGCGTCGGTAGCGGGAAAAACGGCCGTTTCGCGTCGGTAGCGGGAAAAACAGCCGTTTCATGTCGGGGAAAACGGAAAAAATGGCCATTTTGTGTCGAGAAATCGGGAAAAAACGGGAAAATAGGAGAAAACGCCCGTGAATGTTTTCTAAAATTCACACATTCGATGCCCGTTCTCCGTTACAGTCCCTCTGATATAGTCCGATTCCGTTACACACGACCGCGACCGACACGTCAGCCGCTTCCGTTTTTTAAAACCTTGTGTCCACCCTGTGGTTCCCTGCTATTTTGATTTCCACTATATTAGAAGGTATCCATGAAGCTACTATATTACCTGTTGAATTTGAGACCCAAACTAAATGTCCATTAAACTAGAGGGGGTACATATCAAAAGCCATACACACATGTTGCATTTCAGCCCCAATTTAAAGGTCATTCACCGAATTTTTTCTTTTAATTTGGTGTATTTGAATCTTCAGTGGTACTTAAATGCTTCTAATTTGATTGTTTGTCTGGTACTTAATTGCTTTCTCCCAGTAAACAACCTCCCAATTTGTTATGGGAGGTAGTTTCCGTCACCAACCTTGCGTTGACTCTAACTTATCACCAAGGTAATGGGGATTGAGAGTGAATGTCATAAAAAGTCTCGTCGAATTACCCATTGTGTATGAGCTTTTACCTGGTTTGGTCTATGGTAATGCGAGTTCAGAACTCGACACATTTTAGGACACGTTTTCTTCAACTATGAATTATCTGCTGAAGAGAGTAAGAAGTTGAAATTAGTATACAGTCCTTCAACTACTATGCAACTTTTGTTTTTGATTCACTAATATTGCACAAAAGAAAGTAATTTTCGACTTTTCTCAGCCAGTTCATTGTGAGTTAGAATAGGGAGCTTACTGTTTCTAGGATCAAACTTAGTTAAGAAAAATTCTTTTAGATATTTAAACTGTTTAATTGTCAATTTCGAATCTGTGGCATAACTTTAATTATCGATCTAGAGAATCATGTTTTCTTCTGATGATTCTACATAGGGATGGCAATTGGGCGGGTTTGGGGTTGTTTTACAAAAACCCGACCCGGGAACAAACCCGCGAAACCTGAAGCCCGATAAGACCGAACCTTGACACCCTAAACCCGTCCCATACCTGAAAAATTACTGCCCGGTTCTACCGGGTACCCGACCCTACCCGGAACCCGACGAGTCCTCGCAGCCCTTCCACGAAGCGCTAAACTTTGATTTCACCTGCAATCCCCTATCTCCAACATCACTGTTGCAGAGACAGACAAGATTTAAGAAGAAGAAGAAGGAGGAGGGGGAGAGGAAGAGGAAGAGGAAGAGGAAGAGGAAGAGGAAGAGGAGGAGGAGGAGGAGGAGGAGGAGGAGGAAGAGGAGGAAGAGGAAAGAGATGAATCGGCGATGATGAGAGAGAGATGGGTGAAGATGAGAGAAAAGGGGTAAGGGAGGTAGAGATAAGGGAGAAAGACGGGAAAAGTCAAGAAAAAAAGTAAGTGTTTTACTGTTGGCTAGCATGTGCGGGTATGAATGGGGTGTTTCGGTTACCCAATACCCGACCGGGTTTTTACTTACCCACACCCGAACCCAACCGAACCCGCTATTACACATACCCGATTCATACCCGAACGGGCTGGGTTAGGGCGAAACCCGATTCATGCAACCCGAACTGCCATCCCTAATCTTACATGATCATCAATTGTAGTTCTTTTTCTTATGTTGCTTTCATACTTGGCTGCTATGAAGCACCGGAACGCCATCTAGGCTGTCGTCCCCGTTTCGTCCCCGTCCGGAACGCCGGAACGGCCCCGGAACGCCCCGGAACGTTCCCGGAGCGACAGGTGGCGTCCCCGGAAAAACTGAAGTTCGGAACTTAATGGGAACGGCGCCGGGACGCGTTCCAGCTTTCCGGAACTCCTGGGGATCGCCGACTTTCAAGAGATCGACGGACCTCACGTCGGCCTTCACGACATCAGACGACTTCGACCTCCACGAGATCAACGGCGTCAGGCGATTTCATCTCCACCAGGTCCGACGTCAGGCGATCGACGGCGACGGCGACGGCGTGAGGCCTTCGGCGACAGGAACATTGGATTTCTGTCGCAACTTGAAGTTTGAAGCACTGCGGCGGCCATGGCTGTAACATCAGCTTCTAAACGATATTGGAGAAAGAAAACCCACTTCACTTTCGTATTTTTACTATATTGACCATGTTTTTACATCAAAGCCCTAATGGGCTACTGTCAACTTCTTTTTCTATTTGGGCTTCTCTGTTACCACATAAGTAAAGCCCAAAGAGTTGGGCTTATTTAATAAGATATATATTTTTTTGTATGAAATAATAGGACATATTTATGTGTCATATACGTTATATAAAATGTTAATAAATAACATTTCATTTCAAAGAAAAAAATATTAATAGATAAGAAATTTATGTTTACTTATAAATAAATATATATGTATTAATATATATATATATATATTTATATGTAATATATATATATATTTATATTTAAAAAATTGCCGTTTCCCTGGCGTTTCGTCTCCTAAATTTTTGAAAATCGCCGTTCCGGCGTTCCCGTCCCCGTTTCGTCTCGTTCCCGTCCCCGTTTCGGTGCTACATAGCTTGGCTGTTATTAACATAAGAATTAGTAATCAGAAATCCCTATTTTAAATGAAATCACCATTAACGCCAATAATGCAGTTCATATCCAGAATGGAAGCAAACAGTATAGAGAATTATAGGAGTGGTTCAAAGGAGTCAGGTAGGTGAAGTTTGAGAGGAAATAGGACGCTGGGGCTAGATAAATGCTCTCTGATGTCAAGGTTACCGGGTAGTTGCTAAAATTTCTCAAAACCCTATCGATTAATGTGATTCAAGGACAGGTTGTTGAGGAAACTATCGCACAGAAGGAAATTCACTGATGACTCGTGGATGCATAGAACACTAACTAACTAACTAACTAACTAACTAACCGGAATGGTTTGCATCCTGGTTAATACGTGGCCGATAAGATTGATAGGTGTTTGAATATACATTTCATCTTTATGCATGTTTCTATTCCCATTTGGTATATGGTATCTTAGTGATTTCCTTGATATACATTCCATCTCTATGCATGTACAATATTCCTAGCTAATGGCAGATGTGCTTTCATTGCACTGCTAATCAGGCCTTCTAACTTCAAATATTTGCTCCTTTCACCCTTCATTCAACACATTTGGTTTTGTTTGAAAAGATAGTTATGTTTTAACTACCGACTCTCCTCGAGCGATTCTTCTAGAAACACATTAGACTATTCTCTAGGACCCATATAGTAGACGGTCCTTCTTCTATGTTAGTGTTTTTAGGTTTGGGCCTGTACCATTTGATTCTGGTTTATCTATCTATATATGGATTTTACTCCAATTTGCAGTTCTGACCTGGCACCAAAACCGAATGTTTGCTTGCATGGCCATGAACTTGAATGTTTGTTTGATCATCTTTTGTTACTCTGTGCAGACCTTGGTCGGTTGTGGTGCTAAGGCCAGGAAGAAAGTAGGTGTTGCAGATATCCACTTGCTGGGAGATGGAAACAGAGACTGTTTTGTTTTGTTGTTCTTGGAAGTTGGGAGATGTACAATATTCCTAGCAACTCAAGTTGTATCTAGAAAGTGGTTCAATATCTCGTAGACACCATTAACAGCGTGGGAAGGAAGACTTATTTAGTCAGATTGAATCTGATTGTGTACGGTATTATTGTTGAGCCTGCCTTGGGTATTTTAAAGGACGTATTGATCTTTTGGATAGAAACTTTTCCGTCCTTGAGATTGTTTGAACTCTTCTAGAATTTGTATAATTTGATTTGCAGTACGAAGGCTGTTGTTACAAGGGGAGGCGAATGTTTTACTCGGATATTGATCATAACTATCTAATAGTTAAAGAGTTCTTTGGACGAATGTTTTGGTTTTGCATTATATTTGTTGAAGGTTTAATAGCAGCTATGTGCATGAATGCCCAGAGTGAGATCTTAAGAAGTCGACAAATACCAATGGAAGAAATGTCCATCAAACTGTTTTGGCTATGGATGTGAAGGAAGCTCTCCCATGATGTAAAATTTATGACAGACAATTTCCTCACTCTGGATTTTCAACTGCTAATCAATTATTTTACATGTAATTTTTTTTTTCTTTAAATCGGTATAATGTGGCTCATTTCTATGCCAAGAACTCATCATATCTTGTCGTTAACTTGTTATGGTGTGTGTTCTGCTATGTTCCATGGTGTGTGTTCTGCTATGTTGCAACACCTCCGTTCTGTGTCAATCTGTATGCCAACTTCTTATTCTTCTTCTTCCTATTTTTGGGTGAAAGGTAAGGATTGATATTAAAAGGACGCACAACATTATGACCTATTTTACAAGCCTACAAGCTACTATATATTATACCAGCTACGAGATACTACCTCCGTTTCGCCTGTTTCAGTCTACTTCTTTAAAACGGAAATTTCGCCTGTTTCAGCCTACTTTCCTTTTTTGGTAAGTTTTCCAGCTCAAATGACAATTGTGCCCTTAGCCTATCCCCACCCTTCAACTCTACCAAACCCAAACCCCACGCCTTATCTGTTGTTATTCCCTCCTCTCCACTACATACCCACAGAAAACAAACACACACAGAAGTAGAGAGAGAGAGAGGGAGATATGCAGATGACAGAGAGAACCCAACGTTGTAGATAACGCCGGAGCCAACGAGATCGCCGGAGACGAAGGGGAGTCGGTCGGTGTCCCCGAAAATCCTCTTCTTCTTCCTAGTCTCTTCCTCGTCGGAGACGAAGAGGATTTTCGGCTTCTTCCTTCCGATTCCGATAGATTCGACTTCGATTTTCGGCAGCAGCAACATCAGATCCGTTGGATCGGCTTCTTCCTTCCGACTCCGTTGTTCCGGCGGCGGCGGCAGTGGTGAGTTGTCTTCTTCTTCTTCTCCTTCTTCTTCTTCTTATGTTTGTTATTCTATTACTTCTTCTCTGATGTTGGATTTTTCAGATCCGCCGGTTTTAGGGTTAAGACGGCTGCGAGGCGGGGGCGGCGATGTTTCTTGCGGCGGTGCGACGATGGCAGTGGGCTTCTTCTGCATCTTCCTTCTGCTCTTCTAATCAGTTAATTTTTTTGGATCTCATATTTTAGAATATGTAATCAGTTTGATACTGTTGTTTTTGGTGGTTTTGGAGGTTTTGGATCTGTAATCAGTGACTACTGTTGTTGTGTGGTTGTGGTTGTGGTTGTGGTTGTGGTTGTGGTGGTGGTGTGGTTGTGGTGTCTGTAATGGGAGAGAGGAGGGAGAGAGGGAGACTGTAAATAATTGACATGGCAGGGGTATAAATGTAAAAGGCACAGGTTTCTTAAAACCTGTGCCCATTTTCTCTCAGCTGATTCACATGAAACAGAGGTAGTATTATACAAGGCCAACTAGCTGCATAAGAATGTACATAACAAACACAGCGAAAAACCAAACTACTAGAAGTACTGCGTAGAAGCTGCTTTGGCCAAACAGTGTGCCTCCAAAACATGTCCTTCAGGGACTCTTGTTTTCAAGGTATGTTTTGATCTGTTACACACTTTCTTTATCCGTGAGTTAGGTTATTCGCCAGAAGAATATAGGTCTTCTGAATACGAGGATTACTTTTCTCCTGCAAGAAATTATATTTATCATGTCGCTCAAAAACTACGTACGTCTAGTAAATGCTTTAAACAATTCATCACCGTCCCCCAAATTATCACACGTTAAATAATGAGTTGACTTCAATTTATATATCATGTTTAATACGAATTTTTAAGTTGATGTTACAAATTCAGAAAAGTTCTTAGTATTGCAATTATTATAATTCTTTTTTTTGAGAAAAAAATTATTATAAAAATTAAGTGGGTGTAAGTGAATGTGAGTGAAAATTATTATAAAAACAAATTATAATTGACCTAAACAACAAAAACTTACCATTTAAAAAAAAAACAAAACAAAAAAAAAACAAAAAAAAACAAAACAAAACAAAAACAACAACAACAACAACAACAACAACAACAACAAAAACAACAACAAAAACAACAACAACAACAACAACAACAACAACAACAACAACAAAACTTACCCCTTCTTTGGAGGGTTTTTTGTTCAAATGTCTTTCTAGCAACATGTGTTTATTTTATACCCTTGACCAAACTTGTCTTTCCAATCTACGCGGCTGGGTAATTTGATTCCTAAGGAAATTATTAGCAACCAAGTGGTCCCTTATTGTCAGCCAAAAGTACCTTGTTGTCAGTAAAAAATTCTTTCAACGACATCAATGCCCTTGCAACCCTAATATTCAATACCATTCAATTTTTTTCTCTCACTACAAATCTTCACTGTGCTTTTTTTTTCTCCCTCACAAACATTCAATTTTTTTCATCTACCTCTATCTAGCAAAGTACAATTCCAAATTACTCCAATTGTATCATTTATGATTTCAGCGTACTCCAACCTTAATGCCATCGAACAACTTCTCATTTGTCACACTCAGTTGCTCTTGTTTTATCCAGTTCTCACATTTTCTCTCTCTCTGAGTCTCTCTTCCCCATTTGTTCTTGAACCTCCTCAGAGTACAGGTAAACTGTAATTTTTGTGAGATCGTTGTATTTGTTGTGGATTTTGATCCTAATGTTAGCTTATTACTTAAAATTTATGCTTTTTATTTTGATGTGTTCAAGTTATCTGTGTTCATATTCATTTGTTCTTTCTGTGACAGAGTATGAATGAAAACAGTTTCAGAGTTCGCAACGGTATAAACAGAAGAGTAAATCAATAATCCAAGCGTTAACCGAATATAATAATGCCGACAAAGGGCCTCCCAATAATAATAAAGCCAACAAGGCAATCGAATCATCACTTATTCATTTCACAGTACCCGGGTAGACCAGTGACCACAACAGACACACTAGACCTTAAGTGTTGCAACACCCTCCTAAGAGCGTCAATCAAAGGAGTGTTATCTAGATGCTGGACCATAGCCAACAAGACATAGAGCCGGGGCACGCGAAGTCCAGCATTTTAGGGATGGAACCCAAGGGATCTAAACCTTAGGGGCACACGGAGTCCCGCATTTTAGGGATGAAAACCCAAGGGATCTAAACCTTAGGGGCACACAGAGTCCCGCATTTTAGGGACCTGAGACCAAGGGATCGAAACCTGATATAAGTAAAAGAACTGGTTCCGGTACATGCGAATCTTTCCACTTTATATTATTAACCGATTATTTATTATCGCGTGAGAGTTATCAAGAACAGTAGCCAACAGTTCAAATATTCGACAAGTATAAACAAATAATAACAAGTATATTTTGAGACAGAAAATAGAAATCAAAATATGACACGAAAAGAGCTAGGCACACTAGGCTAAGCATGTAATCTCACATTATTCAACATAAATTATCACATACAGCTCTTACGGATGGTCGGAGTCCTCGTCTGCTAACCTGTCGTCCACAATTACCAATTCTATAGTCACAACGACAATATTTCTAAATAAAAGAATGCTCGTCTGGTCGGGTACGAAGTTCAGCTCTCTGAATTCCTAATTAAAACTCATAAAGCCCGTCTTTTATATAAAGAAGTAGTATTGAAATACCACTTATAAATAATTATTAAAACTGTTTAGTTGTAATACTAAATATAGTAAGAAAAGATCAACTGTTATATTGAAAGAGTTACTTGGCTAAAAAGACTATTTAAACAAGTATACTTGTTAATAAGAGATTAATAAATATTTGAAACTTAATAGTTAATAAAACTAAGGTGACATTATAAAACAAATATTCAAATATACCAAGTAATATTATTTCCCAAGCCTTCACAAATATCTTACGAAAATATATTTACAAATATGAGAGGATATTTGTACTAATTTATTTTATAGTAAAGGTTTAATAATAAAATAAGTTAATCAAATAAAATAGAACATATAAAGTACAACTAGTCCCCCTTTTCCATGAAATAGAGTCAGCCCCTCATAAAAACTATAAGTAAAAGACAGCCCCCACCCTACAAATTTCTGAAAATAGTAATTTTTACCCCAACCAACAACACATTTAATCTCTCCGATTCAAACGTGGATTCAACCCATAAGAACAGGATTTTGATCATTAGAAACAGCTAATAGGAAGGTTTCGATCATACCTAGCCCAAGAAATACCAGTAAGGGACAAGAAATGAAGCGGGTTGCGTTGCCAAAATCGTCGGCGGTGATGGAGCTCGACGGGAATGCTGTAGGGCTTTTATCATGGATACGCAGCGAAAAAACAAATATTATCCATGCAATACCCTCCAAGGATCACATGATAAGATACATAACGATGGTAAGGGAAGAAATCTAGTTACACACCTTAGGGTTTCTCCTGTAATGACTTCTAACGTGAATTGTGTCACGTTCTCTACAGTTGATCCACTCCTAGAGTTGAGATCTAGATCTTCCTTCTCCTTTGTGCTAGCTCGGAATGGAGGAAGAGGAAGAAGGAATCACACAACACGAGGAAAAAAGGAGGGGCGGCCTCCTTGTTTGGGCCGACGGGAAGGGGCGGCGGCAAGGGGGGCGGACGGCTCCTCTTGCTTGCTTGCTCTCTCTCCTTTTGTTCTCTCCCATTCAAGTTATGAACTAAAGGCTCATAAGTATGGGAAGGAATGAAGGAGCATCCTTTATATAGTCCAACAAATCCTTGCCAACTACCTAAATGACCCATTCTAGTCCTACTAGAATTCGGTTTAGTCCCTTCCTTGCACATTACTCCTACTAAGTTTGCAAGGTGTTGCAAAGTGATCCTTCTAATTAATTAATCCTATTAATTAATTCCCAAATCTAGTTCAAATCTATATAGCGTGTGACCCCATAGGTTCTATCTACTTGGTAGCAACAATTTGCAAATATGGAGCGGTTTCTAGCAAAACATCCATTCTAGCCAACTAATAGAATAGTCATCCGACAAACCTTGTACAAGTAATTGTCTCATCCCTTTGTCTCTATATCCGGATTGGACACGAGACATACAAGTCACACTCGTATATCCAATCCATAGTTTCTCGATCCATGGGAATAGCCTTATTCGTGCAAATAACATCAATATCCTATATTGATTTATTTGAGTCTGGCCAGACATTCTATAAGCACTATCCCTCGAGTGGCCTAGGATATCTGCTCCCGTTATGTGGCAGGGACAAATTCTATCTACGTCCACTACGATCTCTAAGCTTGCTTCTTATTGTATCCGGTACACGCCTTTATAACTACCCAGTTACGGTGCAACGTTTGACGCTACCAAAATCACAAAAATCCACAACTAGAATATCTAGCGACTTCAAGTCTAAGGATGACAATACCATTGCACCACGAGAAGCACTTGTGACTTAACATAACATGTATGTAGCCTTCTCGGAGATGGGTCAATCCAGTGCGCCATTACCCTTAATGCACACACATGTGTTGGATCATGATATCTCCATATCAATCCAATCCCATACTAGTCTATAGATGATTGTCCTATTAATCATTATACTCGATTAGGGATATTTAAGATAAACAACACAATTGTAAATCTAAGGACTTCATTATATTAAATATCCAATAAATAATACAATGAATGTTCTAGCCAGAATAAATTCATACTAAACTAGATTGCCTCTAGGGCATCTATTCCAACAGTCTCCCACTTGCACTAGAGCCAATCTGACGCATCTCGTATGCCCATGCTCCTAGTGTGCCCTTCATGCTTCCACTGCACAAGCGGCTTTGTAAGTGGGTCTGAAAAATTCTCATCTGTAGGAATCTTGCATATCCGAACGTCTCCTCTATCGATAATATCTCGAATCAGATGGAACTTCCTGAGCACGTGCTTGGATTTCAGGTGTGACCTGGGATCCTTTGATTGCGCGATCGCCCCAGTGTTGTCATAATAAAACTCAAATGGATCCGCAATGCTAGGAACCACACCAAGTTCAGAAACAAACTTTCTGATCCAAACAGCTTCCTTTGCTGCGCCATTTGCAGCAATGTACTCAGCCTCTGTTGTAGAATCAGCCACCGTCTCTTGCTTGGAACTCTTCCAGCTCACCGCTGCTCCATTCAGGCAAAACACATATCCCGACAGTGATCTAAATTCATCTATGTCGGTTTGGAAGTTTGCATCCGTGTAACCCCTTACACGCAACTCTTCCTCGCCGCCAAATATCAAGAAAGCATCCTTAGTTCTTCTCAAGTACTTTAGGATGTTCTTGAGTGCAATCCAGTGACTCTCACCTGGATTGGATTGGTATCTGCTTGTCATACTCAAGGCATATGACACATCTGGTCTAGTACATAACATGGCGTACATGATAGATCATATGGCCGAGGCATAGGGAATTCTACTCATGCGTTCCTTCTCAATCTCATTGGAAGGACAACCACTCTTCGAAAGAGTGATTCCATGTGACATGGGAAAGAATCCCTTCTTGGAGTCCTGCATGTTGAACCGTTTCAACACCTTGTCAATATATGTACTCTGACTTAGGCCTAGCAGTCTCTTAGATCTATCTCTATAGATCTTTATACCGAGTATATAGGCTGCTTCCCCTAAGTCCTTCATTTAGAAACACTTCCCTAGCCAATCTTTAACAGATTGCAGCATGGGAACGTCGTTTCCAATGAGTAGTATGTCATCCACATACAAGACCAGAAAAGCTACAGAGCTCCCACTAACCTTCTTGTAAACACAAGACTCATCTTCGTTTATGATGAAGCCAAACTCTTTGACTACTTCCTCAAAACGTCGATTCCAACTCCTAGAAGCTTTCTTCAATCCAAAAGGATCATTGTAGCTTACAGACTTTGTTGGCTTGCTCTGGATCTTCAAAACCCTCTGGCTGTATCATATACACATCCTCGAGGAGATTCCCATACAGGAATGCTGTTTTGACATCCATCTGCCAAATCTCATAGTCGTAGTATGCTGCAATTGCAAGTAGGATTCGGATGGATTTGGTCATAGCGACTGGTGAAAAGGTTTCATCATAGTCAATACCATGAATCTGTCTGAATCCGTTAGCCACCAATCGGCCCTTATAGGTAATCACATTACCATCCATGTCGATCTTCTTCTTGAAGACCCACTTGTACCCTATGGGCCGTGCCCCTTCGGGTGGTTCCACCAAAGTCCATACTTTGTTGGTATACATGGATTCCATCTCGGATCTCATGGATTCTAGCCACTTCTGAGAGTCTGGCCCTTTTACGACCTCTTCATAGGTAGTAGGCTCATCATCTATGAGCATTGTGTCACAGGAATCGGTCACGAGAAGTCCATACCTTTCGGGTTCCTGTCGCACTCTACTAGATCTACGAAGCTCTTGTGTTACCTGAACATGCTGTTCCACAACTGCTTGTGGTTCCTGTTCATGTTCCATAATCGGTTCAGTGATTTGTGGCTCTTGAATCTCTTCAAGTTCTACAGTCCTCCCACTTGCTTCTTTAGAGACAAATTCTCTTTCTAGAAACACGCCGGTCCGAGCAACAAACACTTTGTTCTCGGTTGGATTGTAGAAATAGTAACCCTTAGTTTCCTTAGGGTACCCCACAAATTTACACTTATCCGAATTTGGCCCTAGCTTGTCTGATTGTAAACGTTTTAAATAGACATCGCATCCCCAAATCCTCATGAACGACAGTGTGGGACGACTCCCACTCCACATCTCATGTGGTGTCTTCATGACTGATTTAGATGGAACACGGTTAATGGTGAAAGCTGCACTTAATAGAGCATGACCCCAAAATGATAATGGAAGGTCGGTTTGACACATCATAGATCGAACCATATCTAATAGGGTTTGATTCCTCCTCTCAGACACGCCATTCCATTGTGGCGTTCCGGGTGGAGTGAGTTGCGACACGATCCCACACTCTCTAAGATAGTCGTCAAACTCTTGGCTCATGTATTCTCCTCCACGATCTGATCGTAGAGCCTTGATACTTTTGCCAAGTTGCTTCTCTACTTCACTTTTGAATTCTTTGAACATTTCAAAGGATTCGGATTCGGCCCTCATAAGGTTCACAAATCCATATCTACTGTAATCATCAGTATATGTAATGAAGTAGACGTAACCACCCCTGGCAGGCAAGGAAAATGGCCCACACACATCAGTATGTATGAGCACCAATTGCTCACTAGTCCTCTCACCTTTCTTATTGAAAGGGGACTTTGTCATTTTTCCCAATAAACAAGCCTCACATGTCTCATATGATTCAAAATCAAATGAGTCTAGTAGTCCATCCTTATGGAGTCTAGATACACGTTTCTCGTTTATGTGGCCTAAACGACAGTGCCATAAATAAGCAGGATTTAAATCATGTATTTTAATCCTCTTGTTATTAATGTTGTAGACAGGATTGCTTAGATCAAGGACATAAAGTCCATTAAATAATTGCTCACTAAAATAGTGAATATTATTAAAATAAAAGGAACAAAATTTTTTCTTTATTGAAATAATAAAACCTTCCTTATCCAAACAAGAAATGGAAATAATGTTTCTGCTCATAGCAGGCACAAAATAGCAATTATTTAATTCTAAAACTAATCCTGAAGGCAGAGATAGCTCGCACACGCCTACGACTAACGCAGAAACTTTTGCTCCATTCCCAACGCGCAGATATATCTCTCCTTTAGCCAATCTTCTACTTCTCTTTAGATCCTGGACATTTCAAAAAATGTGAGATCCACATCTAGTATCTAATACCCATGATGTAGAGAAGACAGTTAAATTGACATCTACAACAAAAATACCTGGTGGTGGTGGAATCACTATTCCAAGCCTCTTGTCCTCCAGATATTTTGGGCAGTTCCTCCTCCAGTGTCCAGGCTGACTGCAGTAGTGACACTCACCTTTAGTCACACCTTTGGCAATCCCACCAACAGGCTTAAGGGCAGGTTCCTTGGAATTGGAAACTGTCTTGCCTTTGCCTTGGAGGATGAGGCAAACCTTTTGCCCTTTCCTTTCTGCACCATTATAATGGCCTTGCCCTTACCCTTGTTGATGCTTTGTTCAGCTGTCCTCAACATATTAAGTAAATCTGGCAGTGGTTTCACGATCTCGTTCATGTTATAGTTCATGATGAACTATCCATAACTCTCGAGCAACGATTGCAACACGAGATCGGTTGCCAACTCTTGGCCGACCGGGAACCCCAGTCGGGCGAGATTCTCCAAGTACCCGATCATACGGAGTACATGGGGTCGCACCGGGTTCCCTTCTGCCATATGACACTTGAACAATGCCTTAGAGACCTCAAACCTCTCAACCCTTGCCTGCTCTTGGAAGATCTGCTTCAGATGCTCGATCATATCGACATCATTCATGTTTTCGTGTTACTTCTGAAGCTCAGAAGTCATGATGCATAGCATAAGGCAGGCCACATCATTAGCGTCATCAACACACTTTTGATATGCCTTTAGGGCTGCAGGGGTATTGTTCTCTGGACCTGCTGGAACTTGCTCCTCTATTGCGTACAGTTTCTTCTCTTGCTTGAGAACGATTCTCAAGATTCTTTACCAATCAAGGAAGTTGGTTCCAGAGAGCTTGTCCTTCTCAAGCACAGATCGTTGGGAATGTTGTGAACTCGATGAGTTGTTTGCCATTTGGAATTCTACAAAAGGAAAATACGCAAGTTTTAGTATTTAGTTTTTGACTATATTTAATAGTGGCTAGTTTATCAAATATAGCTCCCACTATTTTTCTACGGATTAATAACCCTCAAGATATTAATGCGGAAAATATCCTTTATATTTTCTAGTGGGCCAAGATCCATGTTTCATCTCCTTATGAGCTTGCTTTGGCAAGTCACCCATAATTTGACTACTTTAGGTAGGAACAATTCCAATTGCATCTCTATGCAACTCTTGGTTCAATTAAGCAAATAACTCCTTATTTATCCATCCGTATGGATCAATTGATTGCCTCTAGGTTTTAATAATATTAATAGCCTAGTTGTGTTCAACCTCTTATTTAAACAATTGCACATTACTTGCTTGTGCCATCGCATTCCATCATTATGAACCAATTCGCCTTGCTTTGGCATGCACGAACTTGATAAATCATGATGGTAATGAGTGTTTAAATAACGAGAAGGCAAGAACACAATATTTGAATTTTGAGGGATTTTTCAATTCAATTTTAATTGTTTTTGTTGATCCATATCAACGAATTATCTATTTGAGTTTGGGCACAACTCCAAATAATAGATCCGGGTTGTCTAATTATCTTATTATCCTAATTGCATGCATCATCCATACACCAACCACAAAATAATAAGACAATAAAATAAACAATCACAAAACAAAATAAAACGTGGTGTGAATATGGCCTTTTCTAGACTAAGATAATTCCAAGCCAATGGAATTATCTTTGAACCCTAAAAGCAAACACATCTTCATGCGTCTTCATCTTTTGGTCCATCCTTCATAGTCATGTGGAATGCTCCATGCTCCATCTTTTGTGGCTCTCTTTTGGCTTTGGGCTTCTTTTCTTCAATATTGGCTAACAATCAACTCTATCTAGTACTAGCTAACAACTATACTAAATAAAATAAATCTCACAAGTTGAGAAAAAAAATGGCTCGCAGGCCATAGAACCCTAATTAATTATTACAATTAATTGATCAGCTCGCATTCCGTAAACCAAACCACAAAAATAAACAATCACACCAAAGCACATCCTAAGGCCATATCCCGTCACCATGCGATTTGCACATAAACAGCTAAAATCATATTTTAACGCGCTTGGTCAATTTTAATTGATTTTAAGATTTTCTAGGGTTAAAACGGTCAATTGGGCCCAACAATCAAATTGTCCGGACCCCAAAAGAGGACCGAAAAGGCCTTGGGCCGGCCGGCCCCTAGCCCACGCGGCTAGGCCGCTGGCTAGGGCTGCCCCGGCCCCTAGGTCGTCCCTTGCTTGGGCGGCAAGCAAGGAGGGCGGTCCCCTAGGGGGCCGAACCTCCTTTGGGAGTTGTTTCCAAAACAACTCCCTTGCTTGGTGCCCAAGTTTGTTTATTTCTTGTATGAAAAGAACTCCTTCTGCCCATAGGATGCCCAAACCCTAGATCTAAGATCCTAAAATTTCTCAAACTCACTAATTCATGTATACAATGCAAAAATTAGGTCTTGTTATGATTGATTATTGACAAATTGCATCATATGCTTGATTTGTCTTGTTTTACGCGATAAACAATAAATTTAAAGTGTAAAACTATCAAAACGTAACACATAAACCACGTTTGTGCTCTACGACCTGTGGCTCTGATACCACTGTAGGGTTTTGATCATGGATACGCAGCGTAAAAACAAATATTATCCATGCAATACCCTCCAAGGATCACAGGACAAGAGATATAATGATGGTAAGGGAAGAAATCAAGTTACACACCTTAGGGTTTCTCTTGTGATGACTTCTAACGTGAAGTGTGTCACGTTCTCTACAGTTGATCCACGCCTAGAGTTGAGATCTAGATCTTACTTCTCCTTTGTGCTAGCCCGGAATGGAGGAAGAGGAAGAAGAAATCACACAACACGAGGAAACAAGGAGGGGCGGCCTCCTTGTTTGGGCCGACGGGAAGGGGCGGCGGCAAGGGGGGCGTACGGCTCCTCTTGCTTTCTTGCTCTCTCTCCTTTTGTTCTCTCCCACTCAATTTATGAACTAAGGGCTCATAAGTATGGATGGAGAATCCTTTATATATTCCAACAAATCCTTGCCAACTACCTAAATGACCCATTCTAGTCCTACTAGAATTCGGTTTAGTCCCTTCCTTACAAATTAGTCCTACTAAGTTTGCAAGGAGTTGCAAAGTGATCATTCTAATTAATTAATCCTATTAATTAATTCCCAAATCTAATTCAACTCTATATAGCGTGTGACCCCATAGGTTCTATCTACTTGGTAGCAACAATTTGCTAATATGGAGCGGTTTCTAGCAAAACATCCATTCTAGCCAACTAATAGAATAGTCATCCGACAAACCTTGTACAAGTAATTGTCTCATCCCTTTGTCTCTATATCCGGATCGGACACGAGACATACAAGTCACACTCGTATATCCAATCCATAGTTTCTCGATCCATGGGAATAGCCTTATTCGTGCAAATAACATCAATATCATATATTGATTTATTTGAGTCTGGCCAGACATTCTATATGCACTATCCCTCGAGTGGCCTAGGATATTTTCTCCCGTTATGTGGGAGGGACAAATTTTATCTACTTCCAATACGACCTCTAAGCTTGCTTCTTATTGTATCCGGTACACGCCTTTATAACTACCCAGTTACGGTGCAGCGTTTGACGCTACCAAAATCACAATAATCCACAACTAGAATATCTAGCGACTTCAAGTCTAAGGATGACAATACCATTGCACCACGAGAAGAACTTGTGACTTAACATAACGTGTATGTAGCCTTCTCGGAGATGGGTCAATCCAGTGCGCCATTACCCTTAATGCACACCCATGTGTTGGATCATGATATCTCCATATCAATCCAACCCCATACTAGTCTATAGATGATTGTCCTATTAATCATTATACTGAACTAGGGATATTTAAGATAAACAACACAATTGTAAATCTAAGGACTTCATTATATTAAATATCCAATAAATAATAAAATGAATGTTCTAGCCCGAATAAATTCATACTAAACTAGATTGCCTCTAGGGCATCTATTCCAACAAATTCTCCGGTGATTCCTGGGCTTGGTTGAGGATTTCTGGAAACAGTTCGAGCATTCTGGACAACGGCGGGATGGAAGACGAGGGCTGGGTGTTGCTGTTTTCGCTCGGCCAAAACCTCACCGAAAGTTATGGAGTTTCGCCGGCGATGGTTGCGGCTTCTATTGCTTCTGCTACTGTCTTCTTCTTTTCTTTCTTCGTTTGGGTTCAGATAAGAGAAGGGAAAGAGAGAGAGGGGGATATGGTAGAGAAAAGGAGCAGTGGTAGTGGTCGGCTTTGGGTGGTTGTCTTCCCGACGGTGGAAGTGGCGGCAGTGGTCAACTCCGACTGCTCCTGTTGTTTCTTCTGTTGGTTGGAAGAGAGGAAGAGGAATGGTGGGAGAGAAGAGGGAGTGAAAAAGAGCTGTGGGTGTAGGTGAAGATGATGGTGTTGCGATGGTGGTTGTTTCACCAGAGGTGTGTGTGTGTGTGAGAGAGAGAGAGAGAGAGAGATGGAAGCTGTGGTGGTTGTGGCGTCCCAGGGGGTGTGGTCTTATATAGAGTGGAGCTAGGTCATGGAGGTGGTAGTGAGGGCTGTTAAGATGAGGGCGGTGATGTGCTGGTGGCGGTGATGGCGTTGCTTTTCCATGAAGAAAAAGCAAGAAGAAGATGAAAACAACCCAACTGGGTTTTCATTTGCTTAAGAGCTTAAAAAGTATTGATTGGGTGTGGACAATGTAGGGACTAACGCGGTGGTTGCCACCGCGAGATTATCTAGAAAACTAAAAATAAAAAGAAATAATCGCGCAAAACTTAAAATACGCACACGAGTTTCCCGCCTAGTAAATTTTCGAAAAATTAACCAAATTACTACTCGCAACTTAATATTTTATAATCACGTCTAAAATTACTAAATTTCCCCTTCACAAAATACGGAGTATTACATCCTCCCCCACTTAGAATAAGCTTCGTCCTCGAAGATCGAGTCAGAACTAGGGTTTCAGGTCCTAGAGTCACCGCTGATGCTAACAGGCCCATCAATACAATCGAAGTACAAGGACACGCTACGAGGTTCACTGGTACGGTATATATGGTTAGTATCCTAATCCAATCTCATTTCAACTAACAGGAAACACGGGAACAAGCAGCACATATTAACAAGCACCATCATGAACTTTTCACATAACCATGTCTGTAACGCGAGAAGCATTTCATAACTAGAGAATATCACCCAATAACATGATACCATGCCGAGATACATAGAGGGGAACTCACAAATATAAAGGACAACAACATGTCTGATCAGCACTAGGGCCCCAACAAGAAGGAGGATAAATCAGATAACAAGTAGCAGCTTATCATTCAAGAGTAAGTAAACAGTAACTCCCCAAGATACCCGAATTTTCCGTATTTTATCTTGCCCTATGTTCATTTTAAGTTACCCTACAGGTTTTAATCCCTACAGTGGAAAGAACTACTCTGATACCACCTGCAACAACCCCCTTATCCGGTTCGGGACAGAACCAGGAGGGCGATGCTTAATAGAAGTGGCGGAGAACAAAAGTAATATAATCCACAAACAAA
The DNA here is from genome assembly GCA_023055425.1 of Linanthus parryae. Lineage (NCBI taxonomy): Eukaryota > Viridiplantae > Streptophyta > Magnoliopsida > Ericales > Polemoniaceae > Linanthus > Linanthus parryae. The sequence continues at coordinate 119,968,540 of JALGPY010000003.1, read as the reverse complement.
ACTTATTATATTAAACATTAAACAAAGTGTCTTATACAAAAGATGCTTATTATTACACAATAACTTAACAACACTAAAAACTAATTATGACATTATCAGTCTAGGTGAGTCTCGCACCCCTTCTATTCCTTAAGTTTCAACTTTTAGACCTGCGGTGGGAAGAAAACAACAGGAACCGCAGTTTTGAAAGTCAGCAATAAATATTGAGTGAGCTACACCTTAGCATGTAAAACAGGAAAGATAATATAAACTGCTGGACACAAGTTAAATAAAATGAAAGTGACAGAGTATGAATCAGTTTCAGAGTTCGCAACGGTACAAACAGAAGAGTGATCAATAATAAAAACGTTAACCGAATATAATAATGCCGAAAAAGGGCCTCCCAATAATAATAAAGCCAACAAGGCAATCGAAGCATCACTTATTCATTTCACAGTACCCGGGCAGACCAGTGACCACAACAGACATACTAGACCTTAAGTGTTGCAACACCCTCCTAAGAGCGTCAATCAAAGGAGTGTTATCTAGATGTTGGACCCTTGCCAACAATACATAGAGCCGGGGCACGCGAAGTCCAGCATTTTAGGGATGAAAACCCAAGGGATCTAAACCTTAGGGGCACACGGAGTCCCGCATTTTAGGGATGAAAACCCAAGGGATCTAAACCTTAGGGGCACACGGAGTCCCGCATTTTAGGGACCTGAGACCAAGGGATCAAAACATGATATAAGTAACAGAACTGGTCCCAATACATGCGAATCTTTCCACTTTATATTATAAACCGATTATTAATTATCGCGTGAGAGTTATCAAGAACAGTAGCCAACAGTTCAAATATTCGACAAGTATAAACAAACAATAACAAGTATATTTTGAGACAGAAAATAGAAATCAAAATATGACACGAAAAGAGCTACGCACACTAGGCTAAGCATGTAATCTCACCTTATTCAACAGAAATTATTACATACAGCTCTTAAGGATGGTCGGAGTCCTCGTCTGCTAACCTGTCGTCCACAATTACCAATTCTATAGTCACAACGACAATATTTCTAAATAAAAGAATGCTCGTCTGGTCGGATACAAAGTTCAGCTCTCAGAATTCCTAATTAAAACCTATAAAGCCCGTCTTTTATATAAAGAAGTAGTATTGAAATACCACTTATAAATAATTATTAAAACTGTTTAGTTGTAATACTAAATATAGTAAGAAAAGAACAACTGTTATATTGAAAGAGTTACTTGGCTAAAAAGACTATTTAAACAAGTATACTTGTTAATAAGAGATTAATAAATATTTGAAACTTAATAGTTAATAAAACCAAGGTGACATTATAAAACAAATATTCAAATATACCAAGTAATATTATTTCCTAAGCCTTCACAAATATCTTACGAAAAAATATTTACAAATATTGAGACGATATTTTTACTAATTTATTTTATAGTAAAGGTTTAATAATAAAACAAGTTAATCAAATAAAATAGAACATGTAAAGTACAACGAGTCCCCCTTTTCCATGAAATAGAGTCAGCCCCTCATAACAACTTTAAGTAAAACACAGCCCCCACCCTACAAGTTTCTGAAAATAGTAATTCTTACCCCAACCAACAACACATTTAATCTCTCCGATTCAAACGTGGATTCAACCCATAAGAACATGATTTTGATCATTAGAAATAGCTAATAGGAAGGTTTCGATCATACCTAGCCCAAGAAATACCAGAAATGGACAAGAAATGAAGCGGGTTGCGTTGCCGAAATCGTCGGCGATGATGGAGCTCGACGGGAATGTTGTAGGGTTTTGATCATGGATACGCAGCGGAAAAACAAATATTATCCTTGCAATACCCTCCAAGGATCACAGGACAAGAGACATAACGATGGTAAGGGAAGAAATCAAGTTACACACCTTAGGGTTTCTCCTGTGATGATTTCTAAACTGAATTGTGTCATGTTCTCTATAGTTGATCCACGCCTAGAGTTGAGATCTAGATCTTCCTTCTCCTTTGTGCTAGCCCGGAATGGAGGAAGAGGAAGAAGAAATCACACAACAGGAGGAAACAAGGAGGGGCGGCCTCCTTGTTTGGGCCGACGGGAAGGGGCGGTGGCAAGGGGGCGGACGACTCCTCTTGCTTGCTTGCTCTCTCTCCTTTTGTTCTCTCCCACTCAAATTATGAACTAAAGGCTCATAAGTATGGGAAGGAAGGAAGGAGCATCCTTTATGTAGTCCAACAAATCCCTTCCAACACCTGAAGGACCCATTCTAGTCCTACTAGAATTCGGTTTAGTCCTTCCTTGCAAATTAGTCCTACTAAGTTTGCAAGGTGTTGCAAAGTCTCCTTCTAATTAATTAATCATATTAATTAATTCCCAAATCTAGTTCAACTCTATATAGTGTGTGACCCATAGGTTCTATCTACTTGGTAGCAACAATTTGCTAATATGGAGCGGTTTCTAGCAAAACATCCATTCTAGCCAACTAATAGAATAGTCATCCGAAAAACCTTGTACAATTAATTGTCCTTTGTCTCTATATCCGGATTGGACACGAGACATACAAGTCACACTCATATATCCAATCCGTAGTTTCTCAATCCATGGGAATAGCCTTATTCGTGCGAATAACATCAGTATCCTATATTGATTTATTTGAGTCTGGCCAGGCATTCTATAAGCACTATCCCTCGAGTGGCCTAGGATATTTGCTCCCGTTATGTGGGAGGGACAAATTCTATCTACGTCCACAACGATCTCTAAACTTGCTTCTTATTGTATCCGGTACACGCCTTTATAACTACCCAGCTACGGTGCAGCGTTTGACGCTACCAAAATCACAATAATCCACAACTAGAATATCTAGAGACTTCAAGTGTAAGGATGACAATACCATTGGACCACGAGAAGCACTTGTGACTTAACATAACATGTATGTAGTCTTCTCGGAGATGGGTGAATCAAGTGCGCCATTACCCTTAATGCACATCAATGTGTTGGATCATGATATATCCATATCAATCCAACCCCATACTAGTCTATAGATGTTTGTCCTATTAATCATTATACTGTACTAGGGATATTTAAGATTAACAACACAATTGTAAATCTAAGGACTTCATTATATTAAATATCCAATAAATAATACAATGAATGTTCCAGCCAGAATAAATTCATACTAAACTAGATTGTCTCTAGGGCATCTATTCTAGAGAATGCTCCGGTGACTCCTGGGCTTGGTTGAGGAATTCTGGAAGCAGTTCGAGCCTTCTGGACAACGGCGGGATGGAAGACGAGGGCTGGGTGTTGCTGTTTTTGCTCGGCCAAAACCTCGCCGGAAGTTATGGAGTTTCGCTGGTGATGGTTGCGGCTTCTGTTGCTTCTGCGGCTGTCTTCTTCTTTTCTTTCTTCGTTTGGGTTCAGATAAGAGAAGGGAACGAGATAGAGGGATATGAGTAGAGAAAAGGAACAGTGGTGGTGGTCGGCTTTGGGTGGTTGTCTTCCCTGACAGTGGAAGTGGCGGCAGTGGTTGGAGGGTGCTTCCAACTCCGAATGCTGTTTTTGTTTCTTCTGTTTGTTGGTAGAGAGGAAGGGGAATAGTGGGAGAGAAGAGGGAGTGAGAAAGAGCAGTGGGTGTAGGTGAAGATGATGGTGTTGCGAAGGTGGTTGTTTCACCGGAGGTGTGTGGAGAGAGATAGAGAGAGAGAGATGGAAGCTGTGGTGGTTGTGGCGTCCCAGGTGGTGTGGGCTTATATATAGTGGAGCTCGGTCATGAAGGTGGTAGTGAGGGCGGTGAAGATGTGGGCGGTGATGTGCTGGTGGCGATGATGGCGTTGCTTTTCCGTGAAGAAAAAGCAAGAAGAAGATGAAAACATCCCAACGGGGTTTTCATTTGTTTAAGATCTTAAAAAGAATTGATTGGGTTGTGGACAATGTAGGGACTAACGCGGTGGTTTCCACCGCGAGATTGTCTAGAAAACTAAAAATAAAAAGAAATAATCGCGCAAAACTTAAAATACGCACACGAGTTTCCCGCCTAGTAAATTTTCGGAAAATTAACCAAATTACTACTCGCAACTTAAAATTTTATTATCACGTCTAAAATTACTAAATTGCCCCTTCACAAAATACGGAGTATTACAGTTTATTACTAAAAAAAACCCTAAACCCTAAACCCTTATTATTAAAAATAACTATTATCACTTATGGTTATTCTTAAACCCTAAACTGTAATTAAAAAAACAAATAATATCACTCATGGTTATCCTCTAACATGTGAAATTTGTTTATATATGACTGAGATGGTGAAGAGATTATGAGTACTTGTCATCTGGAACGGCGCATGGGATCGTGTCGAATGTAGGTACAAATACTTGGGTGACAGATTGAAGACAGCGCATTTCAAGATATGTAAAGGCGTTATTGTAGAGTCATTGAAGGAAGATGTTTCAGTTAGATTGGGTGGTGATCATGAGTCTCCTAAGATGATCGTCTTACACTATCATCACTTGATAGACGACGCAGACTTGTTCCCCCCTGACTTACTTTGTGATGACATACAAATCGATGATTTGTTTGATTGGTGTACTGCGGGGTTTACAGTTAGAATGTACGTTACTTTGGAGGATGAGGTTCAACAAAACGCATTTTCAGATATAGCTCTCGAGAGTACATAACGGGACAATTCCGATGGATGAACACAATAGCCCCCATGCATTGATTGAAAAAGAATACTTCCCCGGTGTGCAGATCATCCCCGAGGGCTATGCTGACGACATGGGCCCTCCCTTGACCGTTGCAGAAGGAGAAAATTGTATGGCTCTTAATCCACCTGACTTCGATCATGACAACGCCACCAATGTATTCAATGACAATGATATGTTTGATAGAGAGGAACAAATGTGCATAACAATCTCGCATTGGAAACTGTGCAGATAGACCACACTCGTTTTGTTGATGAGGCCGGTGGTAGTGGTTGTGGTAGTGATGGTATTGGTAGGTCTGACGGACTGGTTTTGAAGATTGGCGATTTGTTTGCCGGACCTGACGCGTTGTTAATGCCTGTTAGGATAGTTGCTGCTAAGAGCGGTTGATCTTTTCACGTTTACAAGCGCGAGGCTGTGCGGATAGTGCTGCGTTGTAGTGATGACAACTGCAAGTGGATGGTGGGGGCGTACAAGATCAAAGAGGCTGTGAACTATGTCCTTAAGAAACACAATCCCATTCACACATGTACATCAATTACGATTGACGGTAAGCACTGTAACATCACTAGCATGGTTGTAGCGAAGAAATTGCTGGGACGGTTTAAAGATCTCACAAAGACACCCTCAATCGCTGATGTTCAGGCTACTGCGAAAAAATTAGCACCGACTTCTCGTACCATACGTCGCGGATTGCAATTCAAAAGCGTAAAAGTCTAATTAGCGGTACTAGGGCCCAAAATTATGCAGATCTACCTGCGTTCATGCATTTAACCGCTGAGTTGAACCCTAGTTCGAAGTGGGATATTGGGGTGAGCCCTGATAATGTATTTCAGTACTGCTTCATGGCCCTCGGTGCACATATTGCAGGTATACGATATATGAGACCTATAATTGTGATTGATATGTCGCACATGAAGAAAGAACCTGTTCAGTTGGTTGTGTGCACAATGGTTGATAGCGAGCAACACTGCTATCCCATTGCGTGGGGATTGGTGGATCGCGAGAATACAGATGCATGGACATGGTTCTTGTGAAACAACCCCCTTATCCGGTTCGGGGCAGAATTGGGAGGGCGATGCTTAATAGAAGTGGCGGAGATCAAAAGCAATATAATCCACAAACAAAACTTATTATATTAAACATTAAACAAAGTGTCTTATACAAAAGGTGCTTATTATTACACAATAACTTAACAACACTAAAAACTAATTATGACATTATCAGTCTAGGTGAGTCTCGCGCCCCTTCTATTCCTTAAGTTCCAGCTTTTAGACCTGCGGTGGGAAGAAAAAAACAAGAACCGCAGTTTTGAAAGTCAGCAATAAATACTGAGTGAGCTACACCTTAGCATGTAAAACAGGAAAGATAATGTAAAATGCTGGACACAAGTTAAATAAAATGAATGTGAAAGAGTATGAATGAAAACAGTTTCAGAGTTCGCAACGGTATAAAAAGAAGAGTAAATCAATAATCCAAGCGTTAACCGAATATAATAATGCCGACAAAAGGCCTCCCAATAATAATAAAGCCAACAAGGCAATCGAATCATCACTTATTCATTCCACAGTACCCGGGTAGACCAGTGACCACAAAAGACATACTAGACCTTTAGTGTTGCAACACCCTCCTAATAGCGTCAATCAAAGGAATGTTATCTAGATGTTGGACCCTAGCCAACAAGACATAGAGTCGGGGCACGCGAAGTCCCGCATTTTAGGGACCTGAGCCCAAGGGATCGAAACCTGATATAAGTAACAGAACTGGTCCCAATACGCGTGAGAGTTATCAAGAACAGTAGTCAACAGTTCAAATATTCGACAAGTATAAACAAACAATAACAAGTATATTTTGAGACAGAAAATAGAAATCAAAATATGACACGAAAAGAGCTAGGCACACTAGGCTAAGAATGCAATCTCACCTTATTCAACAAAATTATCACATACAGCTCTTACGGAGAGTCGGAATCCTCGTCTGCTAACCTGTCGTCCACAATTACCAATTCTATAGTCACAACGACAATATTTCTAAATAAAAGAATGCTCGTCTGGTTCAGCTCTCAAAATTCCTAATTAAAACCCATAAAGCCCGTCTTTTATATAAAGAAGTAGTATTGAAATACCACTTATAAATAATTATTAAAACTGTTTAGTTGTAATACTAAATATAGTAAGAAAAGATCAACTGTTATATTGAAAGAGTAACTTGGCTAAAAAGACTATTTAAACAAATATACTTGTTAATAAGAGATTAATAAATAGTTTGAAACTTGATAGTTAATAAAACTAAGGTGACATTATAAAACAAATATTCAAATATACCAAGTAAAATTATTTCCCAAGCCTTCACAAATATCTTACGAAAATATATTTACAAATATTGAGATGATATTTTACTAATTTATTTTATAGTAAAGGTTTAATAATAAAACATGTTAATCAAATAAAATAGAACATATAAAGTACAACTAGTCCCCCTTTTCCTTGAAATAGAGTCAGCCCCTCATAACAACTTTAAGTAAAAGACAACCCCCACCCTACATGTTTCTGAAAATAGTTATTTTTACCCCAACCAACAACACATTTAATCTCTCCGATTTAAACGTGGGTTCAGCCCATAAGAACAGGATTTTGATCATTAGAAACAGCTAATAGGAAGGTTTTGATCATACCTAGTCCAAGAAATACCAGAAATTGACAAGAAATGAAGCGGGTTGCGTTGCCGAAATCGTCGGCAGTGATGGAGCTCGACGGGAATGCTCCGGTGACTCCTGGGCTTGGTTGAGGCATTCTGGAAGCAGTTCGAGCCTTCTGGAAAACGGCGGGATGGAAGATGAGGGCTGGGTGTTGCTGTATTTGCTCGGCCAAAACCTCGCCGGAAGTTATGGTGTTTCGCCGCCGATGGTTGCGGCTTCTGTTGCTGTCTTCTTCTTTTATTTCTTCGTTTGGGTTCAGATAAGAGAAGGGAACGAGAGAGAGAGGGATATGAGTAGAGAAAAGGAACAGTGGTGGTGGTCGGCTTTGGGGGGTCGTCTTCCCCCACGGTGGAAGTGGCGGCAGTGGTTGGTGGCTGCTTCCAACTCCAACTGCTGCTGTTTTTTCTTCTGCTTGTTGGAAGAGAGGAATAGTGGGAGAGAAGAGGGAGTGAGAAAGAGTAGTGGGTGTAGGTGAAGATGATGGTGTTGCGATGGTGGTTATTTCACCGGAGGTGTGAGAGAGAGAGAGAGAGAGATGGAAGCTGTGGTGGTTGTGGCGTTCCAGGGGGTGTGGGCTTATATAGAGTGGAACTAGGTCATGGAGGTGGTAGTGAGGGCGATGAAGATGAGGGCGGTGATGTGCTGGTGGCGGTGATGGGGTTGCTTTTCCGTGAAGAAAAAGCAAGAAGAAGACGAAAACAACCCAACTGGGTTTTCATTTGTTTAAGAGCTTAAAATGAATTGATTGGGTGTGGACAATGTAGGGACTAACGCGGTGGTTGCCGCCGCGAGATTATTTACAAAACTAAAAATAAAAAGAAATAATCGCGCAAAACTTAAAATACGCACACGAGTTTCCCGCCTTGTGAATTTTTGGAAAATTAACCAAATTACTACTTGCAACTTAAAATTTTATTATCACGTATAAAATTATTAAATTGCCCCTTCGCAAAATACAGAGTATTACATCCTCCCCCCCCCCCTAGAATAAGCTTCTTCCTCGAAGCTCGAGTTAGAACTAGGGTTTCAGGTCCTAGAGTCACCGCTGATGCTAACAGGCCCTTCAATACAATCGAAGAACAAGGACACGCTACGAGGTTCACTGGTACGGTATATATTGTTAGTATCCTAATCCAATCTCATTATAAGTAACAGGAAACACTGGAACAAGCAGCACATATTAACAAGCACCATCATGCACATTGCACATAATCATATCTGTAACGCGAGAAGCATTTCATTACTAGAGAATATCACCCAATAACATGATACCATGCCGAGATACACAGAGGGGAACTCACAAATATAAAGGACAAAACATGTCTGCATCAGCACTAGGGCCCCAACAAGAAACAGTATAAATCAGATAACAAGTAGCAGCTTATCATTCAATAGGAAGTAAACAGTAACTCCCCAAGATACCCGGTTTTTCCGTATTTGATCTTGCCCTATGTTCATTTTAAGTTACCCTACAGTTTTTAATCCCTACAGTGGAAATAACTGCTCTGATACCACTTGCAACAACCCCTTTATCCGGTTCGAGACAGAACCGGGAAGGCGATGCTTAATAGAAGTGGCGGAGATCAAAAGCAATATAATCCACAAACAAAACTTATTATATTAAACATTAAACAAAGTGTCTTATACAAAAGGTGCTTATTATTACACAATAACTTAACAACACTAAAAACTAATTATGACATTATCAATCTAGGTGAGTCTCGCGCCCCTTCTATTCCTTTAGTTCCAGCTTTTAGACCTGCGGTGGGAAGAAAACAACAGGAACCGCAGTTTTGAAAGTCAGCAATAAATACTGAGTGAGCTACACCTTAGCATGTAAAACAGGAAAGATAATACAAACTGCTGGACACAAGTTAAATAAAATGAAAGTCACAGAGTATGAATGAAAACAGTTTTAGAGTTTGCAACGGTATAAACAAAATAGTAAATCAATAATCCAAGCGTTAACCGAATATAATAATGCCGACAAAAGGCCTCCCAATAATAATAAAGCAAGCAAGGCAATCGAATCATCACTTATTCAGTTCACAGTACCCGGGTAGACCAGTGACCACAACAGACATACTAGACCTTAAGCGTTGCAACACCCTCCTAAGAGCGTTAATCAAATGAGTGTTATCTAGATGATGGACCCTAGCCAACAAGACATAGAGCCGGGGCACGCGAACTCCCGCATTTTAGGGACCTGAGCCCAAGGGATCGAAACCTGATATAAGTAATAGAACTGGTTCCGGTACATGCGAATCTTTCCACTTCATATTATTAACCGATTATTAATTATCGCGTGAGAGTTATCAAGAACAGTAGCCAACAGTTCAAATATTCGACAAGTATAAACAAATAATAACAAGTATATTTTGAGACAGAAATAGAAATCAAAATATGACACGAAAAGAGCTAGGCACACTAGGCTAAGCATGTAATCTCACCTTATTCAACTGAAATTATCACATACAGCTCTTACGGATGGTCGGAGTCCTCGTCTGCTAACCTGTCGTCCACAATTACCAATTCTATAGTCACAACAACAATATTTCTAAATAAAAGAATGCTCGTCTGGTCGGATACGAAGTTCAGCTCTCAGAATTCCCAATTAAAACCCATAAAGCCCGTCTTTTATATAAATAGTAGTATTGAAATACCACTTATAAATAATTATTAAAATTGTTTAATTGTAATACTAAATATAGTAAGAAAAGATCAACTGTTATATTAAAAGAGTTACTTGGCTAAAAAAGACTATTTAAACAAATATACTTGTTAATAAGAGATTAATAAATATTTGAAACTTAATAATTAATAAAACTAAGGTGACATTATAAAACAAATATTCAAATATACCAAGTAATATTATTTCCCAAGCCTTCACAAATATCTTACGAAAATATATTTAAAAATATTAAGATGATATTTTTACTAATTTATTTTATAGTAAAGGTTTAATAATAAAACAAGTTAATCAAATAAAATAGAACATATAAAGTACAACTAGTCCCCCTTTTCCATAAAATAAAGTCAGCCCCTCATAACAACTTTAAGTAAAAGACAGCCCCCACCCTACAAGTTTCTGAAAATAGTAATTTTTACCCCTACCAACAACACATTCAATCTTTCCGATTCAAACGTAGATTCAAACCATAAGAACAAGATTTTGATCATTAGAAACAGCTAATAGGAAGTTTTCGATCATACCTAGCCCAAGAAATACCAGAAATGGACAAGAAATGAAGCGAGTTGCGTTGAATCGTCGGCGGTGATGGAGCTCGACGGGAATGCTCCGGTGACTCATGGGCTTGGTTGAGGAATTCTGAAGCAGTTCGAGCCTTCTGGAAAACGGCGGGATGGAAGACGAGGGCTGGGTGTTGCTGTTTTTGCTCGGCCAAAACCTCGCCGGAAGTTATGGAGTTTCTCCGACGATGGTTGCGGCTTCTGTTGCTTCTGCTGCTGTCTTCTTCTTTGCTTTATTCGTTTGGGTTCAGATAAGAGAAGGGAACGAGAGAGAGAGGGATATGAGTAGAGAAAAGGAACAGTGATGGTGGTCGGCTTTGGGTGGTTGTCTTCCCCGACGGTGGAAGTGGCAGCAGTGGTTGGTGGCTGCTTCCAACTCCGACTACTGTTGTTGTTTCTCGTGTTCGTTGGCAGAGAGGAAGGGGAATAGTGGGAGAGAAGAGGGAGTGAGAAAGAGCAGTGGGTGTAGGTGAAGATTATGGTTTTGCGATGGTGGTTGTTTCACCGGAGGTGAGAGAGAGAGAGAGAGAGAGAGATGGAAGCTGTGGTGGTTGTGGCATCCCAGGGGGTGTGGGCTTATATAGAGTGGAGCTCGGACTTGGAGGTGGTAGTGAGGGAGGTGAAGATGAGGGCGGTGATGTGCTGGTGGCGGTGATGGCGTTGCTTTTCCGTGAAGAAAAAGCAAGAAGAAGATGAAAACAACCCAACTGGGTTTTCATTTTCTTAAGAGCTTAAAAAGAATTGATTGGGTGTGGACAATGTAGGGACTAACGCGGTGGTTGCCACCACGAGATTGTCTACAAAACTAAAAATAAAAATAAATAATCGCGCAAAACTTATACGCACACGAGTTTCCCGCCTAGTAAATTTTCGGAAAATCAACCAAATTACTACTCGCAACTTAAAATTTTATTATCATGTCTAAAATTACTAAATTTCCCCTTCGCAAAAATACGGAGTTTACATCCTCCCCCCCCCCCCTTAGAATAAGCTTCATCCTCGAAGCTCGAGTGAGAACTATGGTTTTAGGTCCTAGAGTCACCGCTGATGCTAACAGGCCCATCAATACAATCGAAGTACAAGGACACGCTACGAGGTTCACTGGTACAGTATATATGGTTAGTATCCTAATCCAATCTCATTTCAACTAACAGGAAACACTGGAACAAGCAACACATATTAACAAGCACCATCATGCACATTTCACATAATCATGTCTGTAACGCGAGAAGCATTTTATAACTAGAGAATATTGTAATACCCCGTATTTAAGTCAGGGTTTATTTGGTCATTTCAGAAAATATTTTGAAATTTTGAGAAATTTATATTTCAAACTTTTTCTAGACTTCTTCTTAGTTTCAAAGTATAATGGTGTCATATAGAAATTTATTTTGAGGTTATTTTGTAGTTTTTGTAAACTTGGATAATATGATATGAAACTCATTTTATATACTTGGGAGATACTTGTAAATTTCTTAAAAAATTGATGTGGACATTTACTAACAGAGTGATTTTATTTGGAACAATTATTTGGCAATTTTATAGTTTATGAAAATTAACTTTTATGCGTTAGCTATTTATTGAAAAATACATTTTTACCACTTAATTTTTGGTATCTTCTATTTCTACCCCTCTTGCATATGAAATTTTGTAGTTATCCTAAATTTCTAGTATTTGCATGCCAACCCTCATTCTCTTGGTAATCCAATTCCTACCCCAACTATCTTGTTATGAGACTTTTATTCCATTAAAGCTCCTCTTCCACTCACATGCAAGTCAACTCTCAAATAAAAAAACTACTACCATTACTTATTATGTATATTCCATTGTATGATTATTAACCCCCATCATGTTCACACCATCACTCTTTTCTCACCTACAATAACTCTCACATCCTATGTATCACCACCATCTTCTTCACTACTCAATTCCTCTAATGAAGAACACTCATACATGCTCTATTCTCTCTCCCCAAATTTCATCCCGTTTTCGGGAGTTGACCTCACAAAAACACCATTAAAACTTCATTTCCTATCATCCAAAGCATGAAAAACTTGATTCCAAGCTTTATACAACTATGTAGGGGAGTCATTTCACCATTCTACTCATAAATTGAAGGCCCAATTCACTCTTTTCCTCACCATCATCTTTATTCTTTGGGTAACAATTCTTCTAGTCTTCAATTCATTCATGCATGTCCATATTTTGTTTTGATTGATGAAATTTAATCTTAGTTTTCTTCATCTCCATGCTTGGATCTTCATTTACATTGTTAGATCATGTCTTTGACTCCAAATTTTTGACTATTTCATGAAACCCAAACTAGAACCCACATGCATGTTGTGAATGTCATCTTCCTTGCATTGTTACCCAAGAGGGTTTTGATCATTTGTGTCAAGAGCATGTAAAGGTCTTAATTAATGCCTAAAATGATGTAATTTGGGTGAAAATCAAGTCTCCATAAGTTGCATGTGTCATATAATTGATTTGATCATGTTTTAAGTGCTCTAGGTGAAAATTGCACATTTTTACAATCTGACCAGTTTGTGAAAAACATATATTATATCTAAATTTTGTCTCTGTTTAATTTTTAAATCTTTTATATTCTGAAACTATACTCATAGAGGGTCATTTTGAAAGAAAATTCAACTCCATAGCCTTTTTGGTTAGGGAGATATGCTCATTCTAAGTTGCAAGTTTTCTGAAACACTGTTTTTGGACAAGTTTTACCATTTTTGTTAAAAATCTCATTTCCAGAAACTTATGGCACCAAATCTTTCTTGTGATTTAAGTAGACACATAGGGGATTAATTCTGGAGAAGATGAGCTTTATTTATATTTTCCAAGTGCTAGTAATACCCTTGCAAACTTGAAAGTTTTTCCCAAACTCTTCTCTGCATAGCAGTATTTGTTATTTTTGTAACTTGAGTTTTACAATGTCTATGCATGATTTTCTTGATGTTTCTGAAAGTAGACACATATAGGTTCATCATGCATTAATTTCAAGATTTTAGGAGATGATTGGATATGGTAAATATGGCTCCAAAGTCAGAGCTACAATTCTGTCCAGAATTGTAGTTTCACATTTTTTAGAAAACTTGAATTTTTGAACTTCTAGGTGTTTTGTTGGATTTATTTTGATAATTAAACATCATTATATGTGCATTAGTGACATTTAGGACTATGTGACATGTAGGTATGCATTTCTATTATAAATGTGTAAATTGGTTATAACGAGTACGTCATACGTGTGATTGTAGACATCGACCTCGTAGGAGAGAGCGGTTGTCGTCGGAGTGCTAGACTTAGTTTCTTGCTTTTAATTGTGCTTCATCTCAGTGGTAAGTACATATGTACGACCTTTTCATGTCAAAATGTGCGTATGCGTTCGATGTTTCAAATGAATGATTGTTATATGAAAAAGTATGAGAATGCATGTTTTCCACTCGAATGTTGTTAAACTATTCTACTCATCTCCTTTGAGAACTCTCGGAAATTACTTGTGAAATGTTGATATTCTGATTCTGGTTATGTGAAAGAGAAGAAATAAAATACCTCTAATAGACTTAGGACGATGTACAGAGTACTGTTATTAATGGGAGGCGTCAAGCGATCCTCCATTTTCTAATGGCTAAGACCATTGAAGCAATGCTTCTTATTATTGGATAGAACGTCAATGTTCAAAAATCCGCCCCCGATGAGCCAAAATGTATCAAGATATTGAGGCCAAGGGGTTTATAGAGCTATAGAGTGCTACTTATACTTGTAAGGGTCACTACGGTATAGGGGTGTCGACACTTAAGGCCTTTTAGCTAATGTTGTGAGCGGGGTAGACGAATGGGCTCCCTTAACGCTCGGGTGAAATAGGGTTTGATAGACCCTAGAAGGAACCCTTAGTGATTATTTCGTGATCCCTCTGTTTACATCGATCCTGCTGGTGGCTCTTGACACGCCTCAGCTAAATTAAACTGTTGATTGAAGTCGAAATTAAAAATTGACTACTTATTAATGTTGTTTGTGGCTCTTGATATGCCCTAATCGATTGAAATGAATTGTAAATGTTGGCTACTCATGAACTACTATAGTTATCAGTTCAAATGAACTTGTTTATTCTGGATATTTTTCCAACTACTCGTGGTTTCTCTATGTTATTAAATTGAGAGGTTTTTGTTACTCGGTTACTTCAAGTTGATCCAAATTCTCCAATATGATAGTTTTACTATTTAAATCTTCTGATTTGTTTCAACTCATGCTTCCATGCCACTCGTTGCTTTACATGACGTAGTGTGTACTTACTCAGTTTTTACTGATCAATTTCTTCAAAACTGCGTCGGCTTTTGCCATTTTAAAACCGCAGGTCGTCAATCAAAGTGGAGGATGGGAACGCTGCAACGAGACGAAGAAGTATAGCTTAACTTAGATCACTTAGTAGATCACAAATGTTATGTTTTAAATTGTACTTATTTTCGAAATTTTGTTATGTACATTAAGCGAAATGTAATCTTAATAGTATATTTCTACTTTTGGTTGTCGATTGTCTCTTTAACCCTGAACCGAGATCCCGGGTTGTTACAAATATCACCGAATAACATGATACCATGACGAGATACACAGAGGGTAACTCACAAATATAAAGGACAAAACATGTCTGCATCAGCACTAGGGCCCCAACAAGAAACAGGATAAATCAGATAACAAGTTGCAGCTTATCATTCAAGAGGAAGTAAACAGTAACTCCCCAAGATATCCGGTTTTTCCGTATTTGATCTTGCCCTATGTTCATTTTAATTTACCATACAGGTTTTAATCCCTACAGTGGAAAGAACTGCTCTGATACCACCTGCAACAACCCCCTTATCCGGTTCGAGACAGATAAGGGGAGGGCGATGCTTAATAGAAGTGGGGGAGATCAAAAAAATATAATCCACAAACAAAACTTATTATATTAAATATTAAACAAAGTGTCTTATACAAAAGGTGCTTATTATGACACAATAACTTAACAACACTAAAAACTAATTATGACATTATCAGTCTAAGTGAGTCTCGTGCCCCTTCTATTCCTTAAGTTCCAGCTTTTAGACCTGCGGTGGGAAGAAAACAACAGGAACCGTAGTTTTGAAAGTCAGCAATAAATATTGAGTGAGCTACACCTTAGCATGTAAAACAGGAAAGATAATATAAACTGCTGGACACAAGTTAAATAAAATGAAAGTGACAAAGTATGAATGAAAACAGTTTCAGAGGTTGCAACGGTATAAACAGAAGAGTAAATCAATAATCCAAGCCTTAACCAAATATAATAATGCCGACAAAAGGCCTCCCAATAATAATAAAGCCAGCAAGGCAATCGAACCATCACTTATTCATTTCACAGTACCCGGGTAGACCAGTGACCACAACAGGCATACTAGACCTTAAGTGTTGCAACACCCTCCTAAGAGCGTCAATCAAATGAGTGTTATCTGGATGCTGGACCCTAGCCAACAAGACATAGAGCTGGGGCACGCGAAGTCCCGCATTTTAGGGACCTGAGCCCAGGGGATCGAAACCTGATATAAGTAACAGAACTGGTTCCGGTACATGCGAATCTTTCCACTTCATATTATTAACCGATTATTAATTATCGCGTGAGAGTTATCAAGAACAGTAGCCATAGTTAAAATATTCGACAAGTATAAACAAATAATAACAAGTATATTTTGAGACAGAAAATAGAAATCAAAATATGACACGAAAAGAGCTAGGCACACTAGGCTAAGCATGTAATCTCACCTTATTCAACAGAAATTATCACATACAGCTCTTACGGATGGTCGGAGTCCTCGTCTGCTAACCTGTCGTCCACAATTACCAATTCTATAGTCACAACGACAATATTTCTAAATAAAAGAATGCTCGTCTGGTCGGATACGAAGTTCAGCTCTCAGAATTCCTAATTAAAACCCATAAAGCCCGTCTTTTATATAAAGAAGTAGTATTGAAATACCACTTGTAAATAATAATTAAAACTGTTTAGTTGTAATACTATATATAGTAAGAAAATATCAACTGTTATATTGAAAGAGTTACTTGGCTAAAAAGACTATTTAAACAAATATACTTGTTGATAAGAGATTAATAAATATTTGAAACTTAATAGTTAATAAAACTAAGGTGACATTATAAAACAAATATTCAAATATACCAAGTAATATTATTTCCCAAGCCTTCACAAACATCTAACGAAAACATATTTACAAATATTGATATGATATTTTTACTAATTTATTTTATAGTAAAGGTTTAATAATAAAACAAGTTAATCAAATAAAATAGAACATATAAAGTACAACTAGTCCCCCTTTTCCATGAAATAGAGTCAGCCCCTCATAACAACTTTAAGTAAAAGACAGCCCCCACCCTACAAGTTTCTGAAAATAGCAATTTTTACCCCCAACCAATAACACATTTAATCTCTCCGATTCAAATGTGGATTCAACCCATAAGAACATGATTTTTATCATTAGAACCAGCTAATAGGAAGGTTTTGATCATACCTAGCCCAACAAATACCAAAAATGGACAAGAAATGAAGCGGGTTATGTTGCCGAAATCGTCGGCGGTGATGGAGCTCGACGGGAATACTCCGGTGACTCCTGGGCTTGGTAGAGGCATTCTGGAATCAGTTCGAGCCTCATGGACAATGGCGGGATGGAAGACTAGGCCTGGGTGTTGCTGTTTTCGCTCGGCCAAAACATCGCCGGAAGTTATGGAGTTTCGTCGGCGATGGTTGCGGCTTCTGTTGCTTCTGCTGATGTCTTCTTATTTTCTTTATTCGTTTGGGTTCAGATAAGAGAAGGGAATGAGAGAGAGAGGAAATGAGTAGAGAAAAGGAACAGTGGTGGTGGTCGGCTTTGGGTGGTTGTCTTCCCCGACGGTGGAAGTGGCGGCAGTGGTTGGTGGCTGCTTCCAACTCCGACTGCTGCTGTTGTTTCTTTTTTTCGTTGGCAGAGAGGAGGGGGAATAGTGGGAGAGAAGAGGGAGTGAGAAAGAGCAATGGGTGTAGGTGAAGATTATGGTGTTGCGATGGTGGTTGTTTTCATGGGAGGTGTGAGAGAGAGATAGAGAGATGGAAGCTGTGGTGGTTGTGGCGTCCCAGGGGGTGTGGGCTTATATAGAGTGGAGCTAGGTCATGGAGGTAGTAGTTAGGGCGGTGAAGATGAGGGCGGTGATGTGCTGGTTGCGGTGATGGCATTTCTTTTTCCGTGAAGAAAAAGCAAGAAGAAGATGAAAACAACCCAACTGGGTTTTCATTTGTTTAAGAGCTTAAAAAGAATTGATTGGGTGTGGACAATTTAGGGACTAACGCGGTGGTTGCCACCGCGAGATTGTCTACAAAACTAAAAATAAAAAGAAAGAATTGCGCAAAACTTAAAATACGCACACGAGTTTCCCGCCTAGTAAATTTTCGGAAAATTAACCAAATTACTACTCGCAACTTAAAATTTTATTATCACGTCTAAAATTACTAAATTTCCCCTTCGCAAAGTACGGAGTATTACATCTTGACTAAACTACAACAAATTAGTTCAGACATGCATGGCATGACTTTTGTTTCCGATCGACACCAATCTATAATTAATTCAGTTAAGGCGGTGTTCCCCCTTTCCAACCATGTCAACTGCTATCATCACCTGAAAATGAACGGGCTGTCGCATTTACCCACAAGAAGTGGGAGAAATATTTTTTAAAGCTGCGTATAACTTCGACCAGGAGATCTGTGAAACATCGCTGTCGGACATGGGCATTGTTGTATCACACGTGCATTGCGTGAAGAGGATGACGATTGAAGGTTACTTTCGCGATGTCGGATTGGAGAAGTGGGCTAGGTCTTTTTGCAAGACAGTGCGGTTCGAACAATTATGTTCCAACCATGCAGAGTCCATTAACTCATGCTTTCTAGATGCACAGAACGGCAAACCTCTTCAATTGTTCTCCTTTGAATTCAACACAATGGCTCAATGGTTTATATTGAGAAATGTTGAATTAGAGAAAATGGGAAGGATGTTTCTGACTAAGTTGCGGGAAGAGGAAATGTAATTGGACCAACTCTCGAGGACTGCATATACGTCCAATCACATGCACAGAGTACGAAGTAAGAGATCGTGACCTGAAATGTTATGTGGTGAATTTTAGCCCTGTAAATGTCATCGGGAGCTGCACGTGTGGCGAATACCAACATATGTGGTTCCCATGCGTACATTCTTGTGCTTGTGCATTACAACTTAGGAAACTTGGCCATTACGATGTGAAACACGACATGGAGGTCATGTACAACCATACTAGCAGGTACTATTCAAAAGAATTCTTTAAGGAGGCCTATAGAGGAACGGTTCACACTGCTCCCAACCACACACCGTGGGACATAAACACTTTACCCGCGGATATAAGCGCACTCCGGCCATTGCCTCCGAAGAAAGTGGTGACACCAGGGAGGGACCAGGAGACTAGATTCAAGTCCACAGCTGAAAAAATATTTTCAAACCAGGAGAAAAGGGTTCATGCAGATGCAGCAAGTGCGGTCAACTAGGACACTCAAAAAGAACTTGCACTTATGAACCCTAATAGTCGTTGTAGATTGTTCGTAGTATCTGATCGATAGTCGTTGTTTGTTATCGATTGTCGATGTAGAATGTAGTTGTAGTTTGTTACCGATAGTCGTTGTTTGTTATCGATTGCTGGGGTAGAATGTAGTAGTAGCTTTTTACCGATCGTCGTTGTTTGTTATCGATCTTCGTTGTAGAATGTAGTAGTAGTTTGTTGCCGATCGTCGTTGTTTGTTATCGATTGTCGTTGTAGAATGTAGTAGTAGTTTGTTACCGATGACAATTCAAAAAAAGCAAAAGTTTCATTACATAACCAATATACATATTAAAATACACATCATTGGAAGGAGGTCTTGTCCTGTCTCTCACCTCTTCCATCCAAAACAGGGAAGTGGAAGGCATTCATCCAAATCGTAGTACAGTAATGTATCTTCCTGTCGATGAGTCTGTCTTCCCCACCTATCCAACCCCTAGTCGGATTTGACTGAATTAAGCACTCAATCATTTGAAGTACATACCAGGTTGTCGACTGCCTTTGTTGGGTAGAAAACCTCTTCTCTTCCGTCTTGAAGATATGGCGAAACTTCAACGAACCTTCCAACAATTCAGGACTGGCACTGCAGCCACCAAAGTCCTTTAATAGCTTAGGCAAATGTTGGCAAAGACGCTCCAAATCCCATTGCTTGATCCCAGAATGCTCTTGTGGATCATACACTTGCAGCACCATGTCTTCGACTTCAATGTAAATGAGAATCCAATGCCCTGGACCTTTAGCCGTTCTGTTTGAAAACCATGGAATGAACCACCTTCTAGCCTTGGCCAGCTCAATGCCCCGAAAAGGCTCATTCCCGATAAAATATTTTTTCACCCGCTCCTTCAGCTCTTCGTAACTCAGTGAATTTCATGAATGCGTGGAACCACTTGTAGTCAGTAATCACCGTGTCTGTTCTAGCTTCGCGCACTTTCTTTGAATACATGCACCTAATCACATATGCCATCTCATCCATCTGGCCCCACTGAATAGTAGAATTATCTGCTTTAAGTTGCTGAAAGAATTCTCTACCACGAATTTGAATTCCACAGTATAAGCCTCCCCACTCCTTATTAGGATCATACAGCCAAGCACGGAAGGCCGCTATTTGGGCGTCTGTCCCCCTCATGAAGTGTCGGAAATCAGGTACCCCGGTTGACACACTGTATAAAAACTTCATCGGGCGAATTCTTTTTTCAGCAAGAGGAGCCGCATACTTGGTTCTCTCCCAATAAATTCTTACCCGATCACGCTTCCATAGAACTATCACCCCACCTTCACGAACAGGATGGAGCTTATCACGAGAATGTATCTTTTCATACAAATCTAGCTTGTCATCACTGTAGTTTGATTGTGTAGTCCAACACTCTTCCCTATCTCTATGCTCTTGATCCTCAAAGTGCGGTATCCAATTCTCAGGAAAATCTAAATTTAATTCTGGACACTCCACGCCTTCCTCTTCTGCAACAGAAGATTAATATTAATTAAACCAACTTTCAATTTCAGGATATATCAATTCTTCGTCTTCTGCTTGGGATCCCCCTACATCTTGGATATTTGATGGCCCTGCTTGCTGGGATCTCCTTGCCTCTTCGCGGGTAAGTTCTGACTCGATGTCTGCTATCTTGTTTTGATCGATGGCTACTGTCGTGTTTTGCTCGGAACCCCTGCTTCAGTTTCTGCATCATCGTTTGGCTCAGAACCCCCTCTTTCGATTTCTGCGGCATCGTTTCGCTCGAACCCCCTCCTTCAATTTCTGCATTATCGTTTGGCTCGTACCCCCCTCTTTCTCTTTCATTGATGGCTGGAGGCACAACTTGATTGAACTCATCTTCTTTTGTCCCTGCATGCTCATTTGGCTCGAATCCCCCTGCTTATGTTTCATCGGATCTATGGGTTGCTTCGATCTCTGCATTCTAACAATAAAATGTCATAAACATTAGGAACACTTTCAATTTAAAAACATACTAAGTCGAATACCAATCACACTTGTAAGTATACATGCACGGGAGGTATATATTGCTTTTGTGTCTCAAATGGAATTCCTTGCCTAGCCTTCCATAAATCCGTCACCAGATTCCCCGTAACGTTTGCCATTCTTCCAATTCTGTCGAACTTCTCCATCGACGCAACATGATTCTCTGAGGTTTGCTGCAATAATACACATGAATGCTCTTCAACCATTTCTCGCAAAGATTTCAGGTCATGCTCGACGTTGTCTAATCGGCCTCCAAGCTTGTCGACTTTATCTGATACACCTTGCATTGTGCCGTTCACTGTCTTGAACTCCTCCCGAACTAGAGAAAATAATTCGTTTCTGCTTCCTCTACGAAATCATCTGTCGTTGCTACTTTATCAAAGTTGTAGGAAGGTTCGAAGACAAGGTTCTCATGTAAATCATCTAATATCACAGTCTTTTGCTGAAAGACTTCAGTCCACCATGGTCAAAGCGGCTTGACAGGGTTACTACGTTGTTGCTCAATGAAGCTTTCCCAATTGGGCTCCTTCTTCTCTTCCTCCGTTGGCACGAGAGTTGGATATACATTCTTTATAGATTTCCAATAGTTGGCGGCTTCTTCCAAGGTTGCATTGCAATTGCTCCACTCCCAGTTAGCCAACCTCGGTCGTATCGGTGTACCTTCCTTCTTCTTCCCCACATTGTCACCGAGCTCCGGTATGGCCTCGCAAATCCATGCCAGAAAGATGTGTGGGAAGTAATTCATGTTATACTTCCTGCGAGGGTCATGATCCAATTTCATTTTCTAAGCCTCTGTCTTCGCCTGATCAAGGGAATCTTTCCACAGGTAACTCCCCCATGCGAAACTGTTAGCCAAATCGAGATCCGAGAACAACCCAAATGGATCCATGCACATCTATCGTGTACACCATTCTCCCCATTAGGCAAGCCATCGCCAACTTAGCATAATCAGTGAGTTTCTCAGGGCTCAAGTCCTTTTCTGCTTGAAACTTTGATAACTCTCTTTAGGAGTTATTATTATACTTCCATATTTCTTGTATTAGGCTTATTTCACATGATTTATATGTTATATTTGCACAAATATGTGAATTTGACGATTTATAAGCCTAAGAGTCAAAAGTTGTGTTTCTAGCTTATTTGAGCATGATTTCTCTCATATTTGCGATGATAATTGCACGGGTAGTATTTTGTTGTGTTTATAAGGTTAAACAGGTGCAATGGAGTTTATGAGAGGCTTTTATATGCTTGGGATGGAGCTAGATGAAGAGGATAAAAGGAGACGCAAAAACGAAGAGAAGTTGGAAAAGTCACTCCTGACCAGCCTGTACTATTTTAGATTCTCAGGAAAATCTATAAATAATTTGGGAGAAAGGCCTGCACCATTTGAAATTAAACAACCAGAGCTTCCCAACGATATATGGTAGGCCCGAAGACGAGTCCGTATGAGGGAGATACAGCCCGCGCAAGATCAGCTTACAATTTTGTCCGAGAATTACAAACTGGAAGGCTGAAGTGCAATTTCAGCCAAGTTTCATTAAAAAACGTGCCCAGACCTGGGAAAACGCATTCTCCGACCTAAAACACAGTTTTGACGTTGCTTTGGAGTGCTTGGAGCATAGGGAACGATTGGAGAAGCTTGGGAGAACTTGGATCATTCGTTTGGCTTCTAAAACTCCATTTCTTCTTTAGTTTTTGATTCTTGATCATGAAAACTTGTGCTATGATTATGTCTTAGCATATCTATACTCTTATTTCAGGATATCTCGTAGGGAACTAGGGTTTGATCACCTTGTTGGATGGTTTATGGATTTGCTTGCATGCTTTAAAGCTTAATTGATGATTATTTCTCTAGTTATGTGTATTTTATGCGTTTGATTCATCTTTTCTATTGGTAGACGTATTAATAGGATTGAGCTAGGTTGTAAACGTTAGAGACATAAACGTTTGTTTCCCGGAAAATTGAAATACACACTAGCCGAATCTAGGGTTGAGAAATCTTGCTAGTTAGCTAAGAACAAATAGTAGATTATTGATCGTAAAGCATGCTTAGACTTGATTAGACTAAAGAAATCGGTTTTGATAGTTTAAGTATAGGTGTTGGTTGAGACATATTCAACATAAGTATGCTCGTTTAGATAGAATAAAGAATCATCGTGTTAGTAGAACGTAAATCCAACATAGTGTGAAATTCCTAGTGACCCGTAGAGATATCCTGATTTTGTCAAACTTTGAGAAAAAAACAAATCAATTTGTCTTTATTAATCGTGAATTAATTTAATCGGTTAATTGAGATTCGTATTTTCTTTAATTTCAGTAGAATTAGTAAACACACACAACTGCGATTGGCCCACATAAGGATTGGATTTTAAAACTGATTTACAAAGAAGTCTCTAGGGTTCGATAAACCCGGAATTACCGAATATTACTACACACGACAGCCGTAAACTTGCGGTTGAATCGTGTCAAGTTTTTGGGGCCGTTGCCGGGGACTTCGGCTAAATAATTTATAGTTCCTAGCCTTAGGGAATTTTATTTTTCTGTTTATATCTGTTACTCACATGCTTTCTTTGTGATGTTTGTGATTTCAGGTTGATTGTCACGGTGCATGACCCGTTCTAGAGACGGAACTTTGTACCCAGTACTTGAGGACCCGGAATCTTTATTGCGCACAGGACGTAGAGACTCGAGGAAATCAAGCTCAGTTACTATGGACGACGAAACTAGAGCTGAGATTGAAACAATCTGCAAAAATATGCAGGATGCGGAAGCAGATAGAATTGCAGCTGTAGAGGATGCAACTAATCGAGCAAGGGAAACTGAGGAGCTCAGAGATCAGTTGACTGAGATGCAAGCTGCAATGGCACGCTTGAACCCTCCAAATCCACAACAACTTCCTGGTGCGGGGGTAGTTGATAGAAACAATGGAGGAGCGAATGGTGGAAGACGGTGGAAATAGGAATAATGGGGGCAATAATCGGAACAATAATGGTCAGAATGCCGTAGAACAGGTCAACGATGCTGAATTTGATGAGCGTCCTTTGGTGGACTACTTCAGGACCACACCAGATGGATACCTGCCCACGATTATCAGACTCCAAATCAACGCAGCTCACTTTGAATTGCGTCAGCCGCTGATCAATATGGTTCGTGATGAATGTCTGTTCACTGGAGCTCCTAGGGATGATCCGAATGCCCATCTACTCAACTTCAACCATATTACCGCCACCATTCATGATCAGAGGGTGCCAGAGGATACGGTAAAACTGATGCTATTTCCCATTTCCTTATCGGGGAAAAGCAAGAACATGGCTTATGGAGCTTCCAGCAAGATGCATCTCTACATGGGCAAAGTGTTGCCAAGAGTTTCTCAGGAAATATCTTCCACCATCAAAGGTTGCACAGCGAATGGCTGACATCACCAAGTTCACTCACCAAGAAGATGATTCTTTGGGAGACACATGGAGGAAATTCAACCAGCTTCTTAGCAGATGCCCTACTCATGGGGGGCCATGGTACAAACTGTTACACCATTTCTATAATAGCTTAGACAGGGAGACAACAAATGAGCTGGACATGATGGCTCAAGAAAACTTCATGGATTTAGGAATACAGAGATGTCGGGATCTGGTGGACAATGTGGCAAAACGTGAGTCTACGAGGTCTGAGACTCGTAGAAATTCAAAATCTGATGGGGCACTGGTAAACAAGATTGAAACAATGGTGGAGCAGAAATTTGAGCAGCAAATGGCAGTCATGACTGCGGCTTTCAGCAATATGAATCCATAAGCACGAGTAAAGTCTGTGGGGGAGATGATGGCAGATGAGAATCAGGGATATGACGCCATTGAGAACATGAATTATATGGGCCCACCAAGACAACAGCAGTGGTCGAGCACTTATCGTCCCAGCAACCGCACTCACCCCAACTTTAGTTATGCCAACCCTAACAGTGGGTTATATGCACCAGGTCAGCAACAGACTTCTCAGTATCAAGCTCAAGAGACAGGTTCCACAGCAGCAAGCTCCACAGCAAGAAGAACAAGAGACAAACGCTTTATTGAGAAAGCTTCTTGCAAATCAAGACAGAATGGAGAGCAGGATTGTCTCTATGGAAGCTAAAATAAAGAGCCACGAGACGCAGATTGGAAAGATAGCTAATCAGAACGATAGGCTTCCACCAGGCATGCTTCCATCCAGCACTATCACTCCACCAGAACAGCTGAAGGCGATCACAACTCGCTGTGGGATCACCACTAAGGATCCTCCATATCCTACCCACGCGCGAGTTGAGGCGACAAAGGCCACTGAAAGGTGTTGGATGAGATTCCCGTGCCTACCGTGAGTCCCCAATCAAAGGACACGGTGAGGAAGTCGGATGAGAAGCAGAAGCCAAAGGAAGAATATAGTGTGCGTGTGCCATATCCAGCGGCAATAAAGAGGAATGATGAGGAACACTTTGGGAAATTTCTCAACATATTCAAACAATTGCATATAAACATTCCTCTTGTGAAAGCACTTTCTCAGATGCCCAAGTACAAGAAGTTCTTTACGGAGATCTTATGGGGCAAGAAGAGCATTGACCCTTATGCCACGGTGAAATTGGCAGAGACATGCAGTACAGTTATTCAGAGGGATATCCCCAAGATGAGAGATCCAGGCAGTGTTATCCTAGGCTGCACTCTTGGAGGTGGGTATCACACACATCGTCTTTGTGATTTAGGCGCGAGTATCAAACTCATGCCATTATCCCTATTTCAGAGATTGGGCATTGGTGAGCCAACCCCGGTGAAGATGGGTCTGCAACTGGCAGACAATTCAATTGTTACAGCAAAGGGGGTGATCGAGAATTTTCTTGTCGAAGTGGGTGCATTTGTCTTCCCAGCTGACTTTGTGATAGTGGATATCAAGGAGGATCGCGATGTTCCACTCATCTTTGGAAGACCGCTTTTGAAGACAATGCGCGCTAATGTGGATCTAGAGACCGAGGAGCTTACTATCAAGGCTCTGGATTCATCACTGGTGTTCAAAGCATTTCATCCGGGAAAGGGGAAGAATAAGTTGGCTATGATCAAGTTTAGAGAAGATCGTGTGGATCCTTCTCTTGGGTTGCCTACAGTTTTGCAGCCCGATCCACCCAAATCAAAAAAGAGGCCAAATCTGGTGTGTGCACATGATGTGGTGAAAAAGATCAAGAGAAATAAATTGAAGGAGGAGGCACGTCGTGCTCGACCTCCTTAACATCTTTTTGAGGTAACTGGGTCGGGTCGTCGACCTTAAATTACAAGCGCTTGTTGGGAGGCAACCCAACCTATTTATTGCAGTAGTGTAGATTTAAATATTGTTTTTGTATATTTTATTTTGTTTGATTTATTTGAGAGGTGCGAGAGAGACGGACTAATATTTCCAATGAGTGTGTGCAGGAATTTTAGGTGAAAGACCTATTTCGGATCCCCCATCTTGATGCGCGTGTGAAGAACAACATAAAAATCGAGAAAAAGCAGCCCAAAATGCGTATCGGTATCCGGAATGAAGAATTAGGTGGAGGATGCCATTCCATCACTCACTCAACACACGCACCTGAGGAGAAGCGTGTATCCAGACTCCCCATCTTGATGCAAGCGAAGAATGTACTGCAAAACCGAGAAAGCAGACGCAATGGCACGGATTATGAGGCGAATTTTTGAAAACAAGACCATGAGCTGAATTGAGGAGTGCCATTGTGGGGGGGGTTGTCGAGAGCTCTCTGTTGATATGTGGATCGCATGCATCGGAGTCCGGACGCGAAAGTTATGGCCAATTGGATATTTTCGTGAGTAAAGCGCGGCCAAAAACATCCGGAATTGCCAAACGGGCCTTTGCAAGAGCAAATTTGAAGAATAAAGGATTCCCGACCATTGGGAATTTTTTATAAGGTAAATGGAGTCTCCATGTCAAGGAGATTAAACAAAAAAAAAGGAACGATAAAAAAGGCGAGAAAGGATGCTTAAGCGGCGAAAAACATCCAGAAGTTACGAAAAAAGGTCAAAACCGTGTGCTACCGGTCTAAATTGCGAAACGAAATGTTGGATCCCAAGTGTGGGGGTGAAGTATCATGTTTGAGCTTATCGAGGACTATTTCAAGCTCAAAATTCAAGGAAAAGCAAGTCGGGAGGAGTTAGAGGTTTTGCGGGCTGGTAACTAGGTCGCACGACCTAGTTACTAGGTCGCACGACCTAGTGAGCCAAAACAAATTTTTTAACTAGGTCGCACGACCTACCAACTAGGTCGCACGACCTAGTCTTGGATGGCTTTAGTTTGGTCCAACCGGGGATCTTGGTGCAGTATTGGAAACTTTATGGGTGGGGAGTATCATATCTTCAAAACTATTTTTTTTTTCTCCTTACCTTCTTCACCTTCATCGCGCAAAGAAAATAGAACCCTTTACACCCCCCGTCGTTCTTCTTCTCCTTCTTCCTCCTCCAACACCTCCACCACCACTGCACCTTTTCATCTCCGACCGCCACTCTCTGATTTCTTCCCCGTCTCCTCCTCCTCTGTTAACCCTAGCCAAAGAAACCACCACCGCTACACCCATCGCTGCACCGACTGCAACCCAGGAACCCACCTTTAACCAAGCCGCCGCACAGAACCCGAATCCACACCGCAATTGAACCAGACCACCATCGGAACTGAGAGGTCCTTGACCTCTCAGCTGTCTTCGCCGGCGATTAACTGGCCGGAGATTGGAAGAATTTCGGAGAATTATCTCCGATTGAGAGAGAAACCAGAGAAGAGAAGGGAGGGAGAGAAATTTAGGGGAAGCAAATGATAATTTTCATAAAGATGTCTAACTCATTACAACCCCGGCCTTTTATAGCAAGGGGTAACCAAGTGCAAATAACCAAAACTAGTAACGGCTGCCTATGTCAGCACCAGTGATCCGAACGGACCAATGAGAGGAGAGATGACTGCTGACTTGGCTGCTTACTCGGCCGAATATGCTAACGACGCCGTTCTACTAATTGTAATTCAAATCCTAACGTTTAAGAGATTGGACGGCTGAGATTAGCTGTGCCCCGCCATCCAACGGTAACTGCTCTCCCAATTTACACGACCACAGTTTGGGAGAGTTTGCACTTTAGTCCCAAACATACGACCACAGTTTTGGGGCTATTGCAGTTAAGTCCTTGCTGATAAACTGATAAACCTGACAGGAACCCACCTGAGAAACAGCCAACTCAACACTGCTCTCCAATTGAATCACCCACCATTGATTACGTTCTCTTTGCCACGATTCAACCCCTCAACCTATGCCCAGCCCGCCTCAATACCCGACAGAAACAAAACCCAATTTATGCCGCCAAACTCCAAATCGAACCCAGCTACAGCTGAACACAAACAGCCGGAGAATGCCATGAATTCGGACCAGAACCACAACACCGCAATCGCTCCAATTTGTCAATTGAACGAACCTTTTGATGGGCTCACAGGCAGTAAAAACAGGAACAATTTTGAGAAGACTCTGATGAGAATACCTTGGTTACCTTTGACTAATTGGATGAATCAATTGCAACCCATTCAAGTTTTCCTTGATTGTTGCCGTTTATTATGTTTGGGGCAATTTGGATTTCTTGTGAGCTGACTTAGTAATTGGTGATTGAGTAATCATTGCGAGATAGAAATGAGACTTCATGATATTGGGATTAATTGGGAGTATATGTCAATTCAACTGCAACTCGTGTAAAAAAGGAGAAATTCGACAAAACAATCGACCCCGGTGTGCTACTCGCGCACTCGACCGTTACGGGAGCTCACATCACGAGTTTGGGGATTCTTCGTTCTCTTTTCCTCAACAACAACGATCAATCGACCCCGGTGTGTTTCACACATTCGAGCACTATGGGAGTTAGTATTGGTGCACTCAATGTTTGCTTGGGGATTGTTCTCGCTATATCAGTCAGCACCTATCGGATTTCGTCCCCGACCTTGTGTCGGTTGTTAGTTTTTCTTTCTCTCTCTCTCTCTTTACATACGGTTTAGGCACATCGTACTTGCTGTAGGATTATGTTTTGACAACTTGGTCACGGTGCATAGTCGCCGATGGGATTAGCTGTTCGAATCCTAGAGAATACTTGAGTACTTGCTTAATCTCGGTACACACAACTTGTCACGTGCACGTAGCTTGAATTATCTCTAAATTTATTGTAGCTACCTTCTTGTGCCGTGGCTTTGACTTCGAGTAGAATCACTGCCCCTCGCATTTGAATGCCGAGTCTTCTTGGTTGATCTCTAAATTCGTTGAGGACAACGAAGCTGTGACGACCCGTCACACTTTTATTATAAAAATTATCGATTAACGATAAACACGCAGATTATTATCAACCCCAAAATTTCCACCACCAGGACACACAGTCCTCGGAAAAAACATTTTTAGTCAACTTTCTGAAAACTCGTACGTGACTGAAATTACTAAAAAGTTACACCAACTCGTCAAAAAGACAATATTTATAAAATATCGCGATTCGACTAAAGAGTTACAACTTTCTCTAAAAATAGCTACAAATAACAATTATAGCTAAACAGTCCACTTTAGCAATTAACACTGCAATCTAGTCCAATCCTGCTCAACCTGTAAAATAGTGGGGTGAGCCAAAACAGCCCAGCAGGTACCGCCTAACCACTGGCGTAGAAATCTAAAATCTACTTAACACACAACCAGTTGTTACACATTAGCATGCGGCACCAAATAGACAAATATCGTGATTTATCAATCACCAGACAGTCAACAAATAACTATAAAGCTGTAAAAATCACACCAACAGCATATACACAGATAGACTGTAACTGCAGAAATTTAGAAACTAGATTTCCCCTACCTAAATTGAACTTGTTGTCAAAACAAAAGGTTTGCTGAAACAAAAATTAACTTGACCCACCGGTCACAAAGCTCTCTAACTCACCGTTTTTCTCTTCTTTCGTGAATATAGCCGAAGTCACCACTGGAGGAGAACTCACAGATTCCTCCTCCATCATCTCTATCTTCCTTAATGCTCTTGGCTTAATCCATCCCTTTGCTAGCTACTCAAAACAATTTTAATAAGCTGACACTACTTTAACTAGCTAGTTAGTCATGATAAGCTACTTATGGGAGAGGACACATGGCAACATTTCAGAAAGAGAAAATATAAGAATGAGTCATCTAAAGCATGCGTAGAAAGAGTCATCCAAAAGGCCAAGAAGGTAGATACACATACATACTTGTAACTTAATGAAGAAGTAACTTATGACTTCCAACAATTACTATATCTATATTACTCATGTAAAACCACTTAACTATTATGTTTTCTACCCCCATGTTACAAGAAAACATAGTCACTTACATATGTATTACAAAGTAGGCATTTACAACAATTTAGTGTCACGATTGATTTTCTTGGACCTCAAAAACAAATCACATAGCCCATGGACTATCCATAAACAAAAATAAATCAGTATTTGATACTAAAATTTGCAAATTCAACAAGTTAGATCACATATAAATAAGGACTAAACGACTTTGTTATTATATCGTGAATACGGGGTCTCACAGAAGCACTCAAGTGTGGGGGATTTTTAACTATTTGCTAGCCCTGTCCGTCTCTTGCATCGCCATTTACATTTAGATTAGAATGTTATATGGTGAGTCAGTGTCGTATTTGTAGTCGGTGTCGTGTTTTCCTTATATTGTCGTATCGTGCATTTATTTATATTCCATTGTATATATTATTGTTGCACTTTTATTTATTGAGTCTCCGTACCCCAAATATGTTGGTTAATGGAGTTGGCCAAAAGCATGTAGAGTTTTGGAAAATATCTAAAAAAAAATAGAAAAATCCTAAAAATTAAAATTTGAGAAAGGGCAACTTAAGACCTAGAAACCGAAGAGAATCCAGTGAAAGAGCTCATGAGAGTAGTAAGCACCGTGGTAGGGAGACTTTAACTCAAGTATTTTGTGCACAAGTCTCACGAAAGGATGTCCTGGGTATCTAGGGAAAGGTGAAGGTAGATTACGGACATACTGTTGACTCCTTTATTGTGCTAGGAGAATTGAGTCTCTAAGTGATTGATTATTCTGTTTCTGGTGGAAGCTTGTGGAATCTTAGAATTTGGGGTGGACCTTCGTGTAGAGTCGGTTTCATGTGGTACGAGTCTTCGGCCTAAGCGAAGTGGGGGAGCGTGCACCACCATCCCTTAAGGCGGTTCTAAGAGAAAATCCTAAAAAGCCCACACTCTTAAACTCTATTGCACGGTTGCAAAAATAGAGGAGAATAATGGAAATAAAAAAAAAAATTGTGCTTCAAGGAGAAACAACCTAATGTGCTTCCGTGTGCATGGAAAATTTGGATTCAATCCAACGTAGAGCTTAAGAGGGAAACTAAAGTCAAGCCATATATCACAGGAGTTGTGTCTCCCAGCAATGGGACAATTTGCATTCAAAGAAATAACGGCTAAGAGGGTCTGAAAACCTCAAATGACTTGACGAAGGAAGATCATTTAGAGCTTGAGATGCCTAGACACTTTGAGTCAAAAGACGTGCCGTGTCTTGGAATGATTTGGTGGATGTTTTGGGACACCTTAGTGAGTTTGTGCATAGGATCATCGTATCATATTTATTTCTACGTGTTGTGAAATTTCAAAGTGAGCTTGTGAGGATTTGATGATTTCGGTTTATGATAGAGAGGTTGCCCAATCTCGTAAAAAGAAAAAAGAAAAAAAAGAAAAAAATTGTGTTTCAATTTTTGCAGTGTGTATAATCGAGTTGCATTTTAGTTAGTTCATGTAGTTGCATAGTCTTGTCGTATTGAGTTGTGTTTGTGTCTGAGTCGGCTAGTAAACAGTGATTTTCTCGGGACGAGCAAAAGGTAAGTGTGGGGGAATTTGATAATTATATTTAGGAGTTATTATTATAATTCCATATTGCTTGTATTAGGCTTATTTCACATTATTTATATGTTATATTTTCACAAATATGTGAATTTGACGATTTATAAGCCTAAGAGTCAAAAGTTGTGTTTCTAGCTTATTTGAGCATAATTTCTCTCATATTTGCGATGATAATTGCACGGGTAGTATTTTTTTGTGTTTCTAAGGTAAAATAGGTGCAATGGAGCTTATTAGAGGCTTGTATATGCTTGGTATGGAGCTAGATGAAGAGGAGAAAAGGAGATGCAAAACGAAGAGAAGTTGGAAAAGTCACTCCTGACCAGCCTGTACTATTTTCGATGCTCAGGAAAATATATAAATAATTTAGGAGCAAAGCCTGCACCATTTGAAAGTAGACATCCAGAGCTTTCCAACGATATATGATAGGCCCGAAGACAAGTCCGTATGAGGGAGATACAGCCCGCGCAAGATCAGCTTACAATTTTGTCTGAGAATTACAAACTGGAGGGGTTGAAGTGCAATTTCGGCCAAGTTTCATTAAAAAACGTGCCCAGACCTGGGGAAACGCATTCTCAGACCTAAAACAGAGTTTTGACGTTGCTTTAGAGTGCTTGGAGCTTAGGGAACGATTGGAGAAGCTTTGGAGCACTTGGATCATTCGTTTGGCTTCTAAAACTCCGTTTCTTCTCTATTTTTTTATTCTTAATCATGAAAACTTGTGCTATGATTATGTCTAAGCGTAGATGAACTCTTATTTCAGGATATCTCGTAGGGAAATAGGGTTTGATCACCTTGTTGGATGGTTTATGGATTTGCTTGCATGCTTTAAAGCTTAATTGATGATTATTTCTCTAGTTATGTGTATTTTATGCGTTTGATTCATCTTTTCTATTGGTAGACGTACTAATAGGATTGAGCTAGGTTGTAAACGTTAGAGACATCAAAGTTTGTTGCCTGGAAAATTGAAATACACACTAGCCGAATCTAGGGTTGAGAAATCTTGCTAGTTAGCTAAGAACAAATAGTAGATTATTGATCGTAAAGCATGCTTAGACTTGATTAGACTAGAGAAATCGGTTTTGATAGTTTAAGTATAGGTGTTGGTTGAGACATCTTCAACATAAGTATGCTATTTTAGCTAGAATAAAGAATCACCGTGTTAGTAGAACGTAAATCCAACATAGTGTGAAATTCCTAGTGACCCGTAGAGATATTCTGATTTTGTCAAACTTTGAGAAAAACCCAAATCAATTTGTCTTTATTAATCATGAATTAATTCAATCAGTTAATTGAGATTCGTATTTTCTTTAATTTCAGTAGAATTAGTAAACACACACAACTGCGTTTGGCCCACATAATGATTGGATTTTAAAACTAATTTACAAAGAAGTCTCTAGGGTTCAATAAATCCGGAATTACCGGATATTACTACACACGACTGTCGTGCACTTGCGGTTGAATCGTGTCAAACTTCCTAAGTGCATCTTCAACCTTAGTGGTTTTGATATTATGACCCATCTTGTGGTCTTTGAGTTACTTCGCAGCCCAACCATAATCAGTGAGTTTCTCGATTCTCAACCCCGACACCAAGCAAAACTCCTGCAATCCAAAACGAATCGGCATGCTGTTTATGTTGAACCACAACTAAGTGTCTTCTTTCTCCGTGTTGATCTTCGCATGCATAACGAGATTTACTATCTGCCCCGGATAGTTAAACGGGCCACCATTAAGGAGCAACATGAACTTCAACTGCGGGAGCCTAGTCCGTATCACTGCCCGAACGTCCTCACTAAG
The DNA here is from genome assembly GCA_023055425.1 of Linanthus parryae. Lineage (NCBI taxonomy): Eukaryota > Viridiplantae > Streptophyta > Magnoliopsida > Ericales > Polemoniaceae > Linanthus > Linanthus parryae. Next base: position 119,934,599 of record JALGPY010000003.1, on the reverse strand, counting down.
GCATTTCATAGTCTGCTCATAGTATTTCAGATGGCACCTCGTAGTGATGTTCCCTCTTTCAATCAGTTTCTGGCACAACGGGAGCGGTACGTCTCCTCCCAAATGTTGGCCCAAGTTCGAAACCTTAAGTAACTAAACCTACAATATAAAACACAAATTAGTAAAATAACTGTCATAAATAAGTTAATGAGTAGAAGCTCTTATAAGTTGTTGTTTATTTCTAATCTAAGTTACAAACTGTGTATGTAAGTTATCAATGTTAATCTAAGTTACAAACTGTGTATGTAAGTTATCAATGTTAATCTAAGTTACAAACTGTGTATCTAAGTTATCAATGATTTATAACCTAATGATTTCAGTTTATAGCTAATCTAAGGTATAAACTGTCTTGTTAAAGTGGGGTCAGGTTTAAGTGTTTTAGTTCATTATTGTTCATGTCCTGTTTTGTTAATGTTTTGGTGTCAAAACAAGTTATCTAAGTGTTTAGTTGTTCTTGTTCAACAAAAGTGTTCAGTTGTTCAATTTAGTATTGAGTGTTGAACACTTAGAAAATTTTGTGTGAAGTGTTTAGTAGTTCCGCAGAACACAGACGACATAAGAAAAACACGCAGACGAAACGGTAAAGGCACAGACGACCTAGAGGCCATTTTTCAGAGACGACCTAATAGACCAGATCGTATGCGTTTATACCAGATCGTCTAGGGACAAACCAGGTCGTCTATACTAGGTCGTCTCGATAAAAATTAAATTATACCGAGACGACCCGGTCCAGACGAACTGGTCTAGCCCCAGACGACCTAGTATAAACGCAGACGATTTGGTATAAACGCAGACGATCTGGTCCAAACTAGGTCGTCTCTGTAAAATGCCATTGGCAGGTGTTTCGTCTCTGTATTTAGCCAAAACCTAGATCTAATTCAACACATATCGTCTCTATCTAGAAAAACTAGATCTAAGATCCAACACACAAAATTGGATACAAAACAAACTAGAAATACTCAAGCCAGATCGTCTCTGTGCAAAAAAATAGATCTAAAGATCATCGGGGTTTTGAACAAACACAAAGTTGAATGATACAAACATTAAAACACACTAAAAATCAAACTGAAAATAAAATTCTAACCTCATCATTTCCAACACGAATCGTGGGAATTGGGCGGTTGAGGAAGTCGATAATCCCGACGGTGGGGTGGGTAACAGTGGCCACCGGAGTTTGGTCAACACCCGCATGGACTGAACCGGAGCCGGTGGCAGCCATGGGCGGCGATAAAGAAGAGGAGGGAGCAGTTGTGGAGGAGGACGCCATGGAAGAGGAGGAGAGAGAGTGGGTTTCGCACTTGCAGAGAGAGAGAGACAGAGCGCAGAGAGTGATGGTGGAAGTGATGGTGATGTGGAGGGTAATCGATTTGATTTTTATTGATAAAAAGTTATTTAATTTTCTAATTGGTGTTATGTTTTTGGATAATTAGATAAATAAAGAACCCCACACCCACTTAAAAGTCTTGACGGGTAGATTGGTAAGACCAAGTTCGTAGCCAGTTTAAAGACCAATTTTTTCTTCTTTGGAGCCGTTTATGCTGAAACCCTAAAACATAACTGGAGAGACCAGAGAGCGAGAAGAAGAGATAGGATATGGCGGTATTTCCGACGGACGTCGTCGCCGAAATCCTCTCACGGCTGCCGGTAAAGCCTCTTCTACGGTTCAGGTCAATTTGTAAGATTTGGTGCTCTCTCATCGACAGTGATAATTTCATCAAATTGCATCTTCACCGCTCAATCGAGACAAAAAACCATCGGAAAATCATACTTCCCAAATGCGGTTTCATTCTGTCAGTCTTGATTCGGTGGATGTTGCCGAAGAACGAGACTACCCGTTGGCATCTGGCGAATCTCCTTTGGCCGTATGTTCGTGTAACGGTTTATTACTTTTATGGACATTTGGAGACGATTCTGCTATATGGAATCCATCCACCCAAAAGTGTAAAAAACTGCCTCCTCCTGAAAAGAATTTAACGCAACTCAATTCATTCAATGTTGGTTTTGGGTATGATGCAGTCGGTGATGACTATAAGGTTGTTAGCTTCACTCAGTTGAAATTTAGGCAAATTTTTGCATCGGACGTTCAGGTTTACAGTCTGAAGTCGAATTCCTGGCGGACCATTAAGGATTTCCCATATTTTCTACAGTGTACACAGGATGGTGTGTTGGCTCATGGGGCTTTACATTGGTTTCTGGATAAAGAAGATAATGAAGCACATTCTGACGGTTCTATTGTTGCATTCGATCTTGCTACAGAGGAAACTCGATTGGTGTCATTGCCCAATGTCGGTAGCAACGACGCTTATTTGGATTTGGTGGCGTTGGAAGGATGTCTCTGTCTAGTTGCTTACCTCCCCAATGGTAATTACAACATACACCTAGAGTTTTTAGGTGTCTGGGTCATGAAGGATTACGGTGTGGGAGAGTCATGGAATAAACTGTTCTCAGCCTCACAGCAAAGTGTTATAGGGTCATTTTATCATCGAGTGTTCCCTTTGGCTTACTCCAAGAGTGGCCGTGAAATTCTGCTGCGAGATACCGAACAATTTATTTGGTTTGGTCTCGAACATAATGCAGTCAGGAAAATCCAAGTCCAAGGCGTGCGCAGTTATCTTGATGCTAAGGTTCTTGTTCAAAGCCTTGTACCGCTATGTTCTGAGGAGAAACTAACCCGGAGGAGCAGCACACTGCACACACGAGATAAGATGATTGGAATGAAAAGGTAACTTTGACGTGTTATGTCTTTTTTAAACTACCTTCGTTGCATTATCAATCAGTGGCCAGTTACAAGTAAAACATGAGTGTTTTGAATGTTAAGATTTATACTAATCTAATATAATATAATTTAACCCATGACTGACTTAATATGTGTTCTTGAGATCTAGGTGTAGATGGGCTGAGTGTGCAAGTCTCAACCCGTTGATTAGGGATGGCAACGGATCGGATTTGGATCGGATATGTCAATAATCCGATCCGATCCGAAAATGATACCTGCTGATCCGAATCCGATCCGAATCCGTTCGGATCCGGATCGGATTCGGATCGGATCATATAACGGTTCACCCAAAAAGTCCGAATCCGATCCATAAGGAAAACGGATCACGGATCACAAGAACGGATCACGAATCGGATCGGGTCGAATTATATATTATTATATAATTATATATATAATATATGATTATATTATATAATTATAATTGTATTATATAATTATACCTATATTATATGTAGTTCGGATCGGATCGGGTCGGATTATCAAATATTTTATGTATATATCAGACCGGGTCGGATCGGATCAGCGAATATTTACAGATATGATCCGAATCCGATCCGAAATCCGAACGGATCGCATACTTGTGATCCAAATCCGATCCAAAGGCAAATGGATCGGATTCGGACCGCTCCCTTAGGGTCGGATCACCCCGGATCTCGGATCGGAGCGGACCGCATTGCCATCCCTACCGTTGATCTACGTTTAGAACTATGTAATTTTGGTCCATTGGTCTGTTGGATTGTGAACATAGCTTAGGGCATCAGTGGATGCTTTGACGTTACAAGTCTTCAATTCAATTTTCGTCAGATCATGGAATTTTTGTAGGGGCTTCAGCAATCAATAAGATACAGTGAACCTCTTTGTAGTACTCTATGTCGTGGGATCATTTTGAAAGAAAATATAAATTTGTGAAATGGTCTAGTTACTTTGATAAACTCTATATGAAATGACATAAGGTAAAAATTGAACAGTTCTGTGTTAAGAGCATTTCTATGACCACTATACATTTCTGCCTCTAGGTTGATTTGCATAATTCTAAGACCAAAGGACATATATAGGTTGTAGTGCAAATTTCTAAGACCGCAACTTCGGGCTGTTTCACACATTTCTAAGGCCGTAAGACATATAGGTTTCTTGGTTGTTACAGAATTTCATTGGACTTTGATTCGGATAAGATCCCAATTGCACTCTCATTGATGTTCTCGGTATACATGTTTGGAGATGGTTTAAGTTTACCCAACTTCTATAATTTTTGACTCGTTTTAGAATTAAAATTAACACTTTGCGTTTCTCAGACTTTTAAGACGAAGATAAACTGTGTGTACGTAGATTGTATAATAATATGTAGAGACTGACCACAAGAAGACAAGCAGTAGAACTTCTACTGTAGAAGGGAAAGTGCAACTTTCCTCCAAATATATGGTACTCTAGAGTCGAGACGGCTAATTTTAGCTTCTTTCCTATTTTCTAGGTGAGTTGAATAAAGTGATTGTAAACCAAGTTATGCAGGCACAAATTGAAGTGCTGTTTTACACCAAAGCAGATAGAGTTTCCTCGGTTTTCTGAGGGGCACAGCCACACAGGTCGTAGCTTTTATTGAGCATCTTGGTAAATTTAAAGGGCTTGCAATAACTTGTCAAGAGCATGCAGTGAGTTTGAGGGCAAGTATGCCGCAAAATATACACACTGGACTTGGGACTTTTATTATGTATGGGTTATGTATATAGTTTTGGCACTCCAGCAATCAGCCAACCAGTAGAGATGGATGCTTACGAGACATGTACACTACTACGGAATAAAGACGGTTGTAGGCTTAGGGTTATTGGGGGCAAAGGTGATAAATCATGCGATAGCGGCACCCTAATAACTGGCTGTATACACACGCAGCGGCATCTTCTGTTTCTACCTTGCTAACAGTAAGACATTTTCCTACATTGTTACATAACTAATGAGTTGAAAAAAGAGGGCGTGAACTTTACTTATCACAAAATGCTTAGGGATGAATAATCATGAGATTCTAAGATAGCTCAATTTAGAGAAAAATACAATAAGAAGATTCACTCCATTTGACAGTATACTATGAAACTTCAGCAGTATGATAGAAGTAGATCCCCGCTGGCTCGCAGGTAGTGCATTGAACAGTACTTAGCTTAGTGGTATCTGTGGCTCTGTGCATGTCTCATGAGGTAGGAGTGTTCGACTGTTCGGGGAGATTTGTATTTTTGATCTTTGTTTGCCTTGTACTGTTTTGCTATCAATGAAGTACTTGCATTGTCATGAAAATATATATATGGATACCCCGTCTGTCCATACATAGTGTAGCAGCAGAGCAGTTCCACCGAGAAAAGCCACTTTCGAGCGATTCTGTTGTTTCCCTTTCATAATCCGGTCTGAGGTCAACAACTTGCTATCATCCCATGAGGCGGAGTCACCAAAGGTAAGGGGAGGGGAAAGATCTAGAGCAGCCTTGAGAATGAGAGAGAATGGCAGATAGGAAAACCAGGAAGTGATAAATGAATATGAGGCATGCCGCTATCTGGATAGCGATGTGAAGAACCTCTTCCATTGGTCTGGAGGTCACTATCTCTCTCTATCATGAAGCTATCCGTGATAGCGACGTCGAGAAACCTCTCTCTCCGAAGGCAGCCGCTGATATCAATGAACCTCAACTCTAATCTCCATTCCTCAACCCCTAGTGATCCGGCAAGGTGGAGACACTTCAACTCTGCCATCATCGTGATAGCGACATGCCTTGGCGTGTAAAATGGAACCTCTTCCCAGAGGGAAGGTCATAATTCATTCATCATTACTTGGCCGATCCATGATAGTGATGCGAAGAGCCTCTTCCATTTGTCCTTTCGTCACTATTTGTCGCTATCATGAAGCTATCCATGATAGCGGCATGAGAAACCTTTCTCTGTCCGGATTTGGCCACGGGTATCAGTTGACCTCTAACTCTAGTCTCCATTCCTCAACCCCTAGTAATCCGGCAAGGTGGACACTTAACTCTGCCATCTATAAGTATAGTGTTCATGACGATGTTTTCATGAGCTCGACTATGGTTTATTGGAGAAGTCTGACAGAGACACTAGTTGTCATAGAAATCTGTTAGCGGTATTGACTATCAGAGGGGTTTGTGGGGGCTATAGTCCATACTCTGTAGGTAGTGTACCTAGTCCTTTTGGTACTCCCTCCACCCCCAAAGAGTTGGTCTTGTTTGACTTTTGTACGTCTTTTGAGGTGGCGATTTCACTATTGAAACGATAGAAGAACTAGTTAATCTTTTCATGATGTTGAATTGAATCGCCTCCTCAATACATGTGAAGTCAAACATGACTATCTTTTTGGGACTGAGGAGTACCAAGTACCTATTGTTTTTTAAACACTGACAATCACCAATTCACCATACATGATAAAACTAGTGCCTAAATAAAATTCATCTACATTTCTTTGATGCATAGTTGTCGAATACTCGAATCGGGATTCAGATAGAGAATCGAATTTCACCTTCAATGAATCGTGAATCGAATTGAATCGTGAATCGCAAAGATTCAGCTTGCAAAAATATTATGTAGATATAATAGAATATTTCATAAAGCTATAACATTGATGAACAAAATATTCATATTTTTACAAAAAGAGAGCTCAAATTATTGGAAACTTGCATCCGTAACTAGTGATTAGCAGTTTCGCACATCTAAAAGATTAAGAATAATCAAGATATAGATAGGCGTGTGGAGCAAGGAACTACAAGATGCAAAGGATATTGAAAATAACAGCAAACTATTGCCTTGGACTCAGTGCAAAATGCACTAGTAATTTGAAACAAATTTATATTGCAAAACAGACATAAGATGTAGGAAGTAATGTAGGAAGTATTATTTCTTAGACTTATGTTGTCACTCAATTAGACCTTCAGGTGAATAGAAGGTGAATCGTTCAAATCAGTCTGAATCGTAAGATTCGGACTCTTGCATCGGAATTCAAAAAATATTTTGTCCATTAAAGATTCACTAAGGGATTCACATCTTTCATGGGTGAATTGAGTCGAATTGTAGGATACGAATCGTGAATCATAAGATTCTGACAACTATGCTTTGATTTACCCTTGTAAGAGGCACATAACATAACTCATCATTAGACAAGTCTGCAAATTCGTTAATAGCTTGTAAGGACGAGGCGGTGCATCATTGGGGAGTAAATGAACTGTGCATTGTTTTCGAATATCTGAAAACCATATGTATCAAAATCTTACGATTCACGATTGGTATCCTCGATTCGAGTCGATCCATCCATGAAACGATGCGAATCCCTTGGTAAATCTTAAATGGTAAAAAAATTCACTAAATCCCAATTCAAGCTGCCGAATCTTACGATTCAGTTGCGATTCAATCCGATTCACACAATTCACCATCGATTCAGCTAAAGGTCTAATTGAGTTAGAGCTCAAGTCCAGGAGATAAAACGTCTTATATTTCTGTATGTTTTGCAAGATATGTTAGTTTTAAAATGACTAGTACATTTCTCTTAGTGTAACACTATGTTAGGGAATTAAGTGAGAAAAGAAATAATAAAAAACTTAATTTATGTGAGAAAAGAAATGATGAGAGACGATTAAGTTTTCTCACATGCTTGTGTGGATTACTTCATTGAGAAATGATGAGAAAAGATTACATTTTCCGCCTCATGTTTGGTTTAGCTGCATTAGCATATTAATGTAAATGAAAAGAAATATTGTAAATAGTTTACCAAAATATCCTTTACTAACGTTAAGGTAAGATAATGTTTTATTTTTGATGGATAATTCGGTCACTTCCAAAATATTGGCTCTCTTCTTGTTTCTTTTCTCACCAAATCTCATCACTTTTACACTATGTTTGGGAATGAGGTGAGAAAAGAAATGATGAGAAAGTTTAATTTATGTGAGAAAAAATGATGAGAAATGATTTAGATTTCTCACATATTTGTTTAGATTACTGAAGTGAGAAATGATAAGAAAATGTTATACTTTCTCACCTCCTTTTTTTGGTTAGCATATTAATGGAAAAGAAAAGAAACTATTTTAAAGATATTATTAAAATAAGCTTCATTAAAATTATGATTAGAAAATGTTTTATTTTTTTATGGCTAATTATGTCACAACAAAAATGTTGACACTCATATAGTTTCTTTTCTCACCAAATCTCACCACTTTTGGTGAGAAACAAAAATTGGATTATGTGAGATTTCTTTTCTCATGCTTTCTCACGAATTCTCACCTAAAAAGTAATCCAAGCACGAATGAGAAAACCTTCTCTCACCAATTCTTTTCCTTTCTCACCAAATCATGTAATCCAAACACACTGTTAGTGAGATAGAAAATTTGGGTTTTGTGATATTTATTTTCTCATGCTTTCTCACGGATTCTTACCTAAAAACTTATCCAAACGCGAATGAGAAATCATTTTTTAACCAATTCTTCTCTTTTCTCACCAAATCTTGTAATCCAAACATAGTGTTAGTCCAAGGCTAGCAGTTTCCTATGATTTTACATCTCCCTGGCATCTCAATAGCTCCTTGTTCTACATGTCTTTCTATATCTTCGTTAAAAAAATTGTGTGAAGTTCCTTATCTCTAGCTAGGGATGCGAGTTTCTGAAACATTGATGTTTCTTTTTCTAAAATTATGAATATATTAGCTCACACATGTTATAGTTTAGTAAACTATGTTATTTTATGGACCTAAAATAAATGCAAGCAAGTCTTTAGGATTCACGATTCGATTCACCATTCAGTGAAGGTGAGTTTCGATTCACTATCTGGATTTGACAACTATGCTGAAAACAGACTGAACTATCTGCGTCATCTTAATAGACAACTGCGTTATAGCGTGCCAACCCACCACTCATGTTTCTCAGGAACCTAGACATTCAGTCTTCAGGACATGGCTTGAGAAGGCCACGTGCTAAGTTTGAGTATTATACCGGTAGGAAGAATGGCCTCCTCTATCAGTAAGAGTGATCTATAGAGCTCTTTAATGTTCTGAAACTGATATCTACTACTATGCAAGCTAGTTTTGGGATATATACTTACTCCTTATCCCAATGGAGAGCAAATCTTATGGTATTTCACGCTATTTTCTTAACCGCTTGATTGGTTGAGTTTAGAGTTTAGACCTTTGTCAATCATGTCCAAATTAGTCAAATACCTTTCACTTGCTGTTGATTCAGAGAGTCCCAAAAAACATTCACTTTGTACCTGTCGCTTAAATTCAAATCCCTTGATAAGTGCTCCAGATTGGCCTGGTAGCCATAACTATCTTTTTGATCTTTGTGGAGTGTGCTCTCTATAGCTGATTGTTATTCCGTGCTTTTTGCAGGGCTTAACTTGTTACTTCTTCAAAGCAATGAAGGGCGGCTTACTAACTATTTTAGAGGTATGGCATTTAGTTCTTCTGTCTTTAAAATTGAAGCACCGTTAGCTTCTAATCCTCTATTCTTATTGGTTCCTTTCTATAGAGTATTAGAATCTCATTAATGTTCTGCAGTACCTTATTTTTGGTGTTCTTTTTAAGCTACATTCCCCATTATCTGCATTTCATCCCCAACTTTAAAGGGCATTCGCTGAAGTTTTTTTGTTCTAATTTGGTGTATTTGAATCTTCAGTGGCTTAATTGCTTCTAATTTGATTGTTAGTCTGATACTTAATTGCTTTGTCCCTGTAAATGAACTCCCAATATCGTTGTGGGAGGACTAACCTGCCTTTAACTCTAATTTTTCACTAAGGTTTTGGGGAATGAGTGTGAATATCATAGAGAGTCTCGTCAAAGTATCCAAAGAGGGTGATTAATGACAAGAGGAGGTACATTGTGTATGAGCTTTTACCTGGTTTGGTCTATGATGATGCGAGTTCAGAACTCGACACATTTTACGACAGGTTTAACTATGAATCATCTGCTGGAATGAGTAATAAGACTGTGATCATCTGTGTATTGAGGTTACTATACAGTCCTTTGACTATTCAGCAACTTCTGTTTTTGTTACACTTATATTGCACAAAAGAAAGTACTTTTCGACTTCTCTCATCCGGTTCATTATGAGTTAGAATAGAGAGCTTACTGTTTCCGGGATCAAACTTGTGAAGATTTTTTCTTTTACATAGTAAAGCTGTTCAATTGTCAATTTTGAATCTGTGTCAAATTTAATTATCAATCCTGGGAATCTTGTTCTCCTCTGATAGTCTGACTGTAGGGTTTTGATTCATGGATCGCGCAACGGAAGCATAAACAAACAAATAACCATGCAAAACCCTCCAAGGATCACAAGTCTAGAGACATAACGATAGTAAAGGTAAGAAATCACAAACACACCTTTGGGTTCTCCTTGATGACTTCAAACGCGAATAGTGTCACGTTCTCTATAGTTGATCCACGCCTAGAGTTGTTCCTAGATCTCCAATCACCTTGGTGCTAGCCCGGATTGAAAGGAGGGTGAAGAAATCACGCAAAACGAGACACCAAAAGGGGTTCGGCACCCTTTGTGGCGTCGGGACAAGGGGGCGGCGGCAATAGGGGGGCGGCGTCCCTCTTTGCTTGCTCTCTCTCTCCTTTGTTCTCTCCCACTCTTGTTATGTTCTCTTTAGAGCATAAGTTATGAGGAAGGAAGGAAGGAGGGTCCTTTATATAGTCCAACAACTCCTTGTTAACTACCTAAAGGACTTATTCTAGTCCTACTAGAATTCAATTTAGTCCCTTCCTTGCAAATTAGTCCCTACTAAGTTTGCAAGGGTTTGCAAAGTGGTCCTTCTAATTAATTAATCCAATTAATTAATTCCATAATCTAGTACAACTCTATATAGCGTGTGACCCCATAGGTTCTATCTAGTTGGTAGCAACTCTTTGCTAATATGGAGCGGTTTCTAGCAAAACATCCATTCTAGCCAACTAATAGAATAGTCATCTAGACAACCTTGTACAAGTAATTGTCTCATCCCTTTGCCTCCATATCCGGATTGGACACGAGACATACAAGTCACACTCGTATATCCAATCCCTAGTTCCTCGATCCATGGAATAGCCTTATTCGTGCAAATAACATCAATATCCATATATTGATTTATTTGAGTCTGGCCAGACATTCTATAAGCACTATCCTCGAGTGGCCTTGGATATTTGCTCCCGTTATGTGGGAGGGGCAAATCCTCTCTACGTTCACTACGATCTCTAAGCTTGCTTCTCATTGTATCCAGTACACGCCTTTATAACTACCCAGTTACGGTGTAGCGTTTAACGCTACCAAGATCACAATGATCCACAACTAGAATATCTAGCGACTTCAAGTCTAAGGATGACAATACCATTGTACCCGAGAAGCACTTGTGACTCAACATAACGTGTATGTAGCCTTCTCGGTGATGGGTCAATCCAGTGCAACATTCCGTAATGCACACCTATGTGTTGGATCGTGATATCTCCATATCAATCCAACCCCATACTAGTCTATAGATGATTGTCCCATTTAATCATTATACTTGACTAGGGATATTTAAGATAAACAACACAATTGTAAATCTAAGGACTTCATTATATTAAATATCCAATAAATAATAAATGAATTTCTAGCCAATTACAAATTCATACTAAACTAGATTGCCTCTAGGGCATCTATTCCAACAGTCTCCCACTTGCACTAGAGCCAATCTGGCGCATCTCGTATGCCCATACTCCTAGTGTGCCCTTCATGCTTCCACTGCGTGAGAGGCTTCGTAAGCGGGTCTGACAGATTATCATCTGTAGGAATCTTGCATATCCGAACGTCTCCTCTATCGATAATATCTCGAATCAGATGGAACTTCCTGAGCACGTGCTTGGATTTCTGGTGCGACCTGGGTTCCTTTGATTGCGCGATCGCCCCAGTGTTGTCACAGAACAACTCCACTGGATCCGCAATGCTAGGGACCACACCAAGTTCAGAAACAAACTTTCTGATCCAAACAGCCTCCTTTGCTGCGCCATTTGCAGCAATGTACTCAGCCTCTGTTGTAGAATCAGCTACCGTCTCTTGCTTGGAACTCTTCCAGCTCACCGCTGCTCCATTCAGGCAAAACACATATCCCGACTGTGATCTAAAGTCATCTCTATCGGTTTGGAAGCTTGCATCAGTGTAACCCCTTACACGCAACTCTTCCTCACCGCCAAACATCAAGAAAGCATCCTTAGTTCTTCTCAAGTACTTTAGGATGTTCTTGACTGCAATCCAGTGACTCTCACCCGGATTGGATTGGTATCTGCTTGTCATACTCAAGGCATATGACACATCTGGTCTAGTACATAACATGGCGTACATGATAGATCCTATGGCCGAGGCATAGGGAATCCTACTCATGCGTTCCTTCTCAATCTCATTGGAAGGACAACCACTCTTTGAAAGAGTGATTCCATGTGACATGGGCAAGAATCCCTTCTTGGAGTCTTGCATGTTGAACCGTTTCAACACCTTGTCAATATATGTACTTTGACTTAGGCCTAGCAACCTCTTAGATCTATCTCTATAGATCTTTATACCGAGTATATAGGCTGCTTCCCCTAAGTCTTTCATTGAGAAACACTTTCCTAGCCAATCTTTCACAGATTGCAGCATGGGAATGTCGTTTCCAATGAGTAGTATGTCATCCACATACAAGACCAGAAAAGCTACAGAGCTCCCACTAACCTTCTTGTAGACACAAGACTCATCTTCGTTTCTGATGAAGCCAAACTCTTTGACTACTTCATCAAAACGTCGATTCCAACTCCTAGAAGCTTGCTTCAACCCATAAATGGATCGTTGCAGTTTACAGACTTTGTTGGCTTGCTTTGGATCCTCAAAACCCTCCGGCTGTATCATATACACGTCCTCGAGGAGATTCCCATAAAGGAATGCTGTTTTGACATCCATCTGCCAAATCTCATAGTCGTAGTATGCTGCAATTGCAAGTAGGATTCGGATGGATTTGGTCATTGCGACTGGTGAAAAGGTTTCATCATAGTCAATACCATGAATCTGTCTGAATCCTTTAGCCACCAATCGGCCCTTATAGGTAATCACATTACCATCCATGTCGATCTTCTTCTTGAAGACCCACTTGCACCCTATGGGTCGCGCCCCATCAGGTGGTTCCACCAAAGTCCATACTTTGTTGGTATACATGGATTCCATCTCGGATCTCATGGCCTCAAGCCACTTCTGCGAGTCTGGGCCATTCATGGCCTCCTCATAGGTAGTAGGCTCATCATCTATGAGCATCGTGTCACCGGAATCAGTTACGAGAAGTCCGTACCTCTCGGGTTCCTGGCGCACTCTACTAGATCTACGAAGCTCTTGTGTTACTTGAACAGGTGGATCCACAACTGCTTGTGATTCCTGTTCATGTTCCATAATCGGTTCAGTGATTTGTGGTTCTTGAACTTCTTCAAGTTCTACATTCCTCCCACTTGCTTCTTTAGAGACAAACTCTCTTTCTAGAAACACGCCGGTCCGAGCAACAAACACTTTGTTCTCGGTTGGATTGTAGAAGTAGTATCCCTTAGTTTCCTTAGGGTACCCCACAAATTTACACTTATCCGATTTAGGCCCTAGCTTGTCTGATTGTAAACGTTTTACATAGACATCGCAGCCCCAAATCCTCATGAACGACAGTGTGGGACGCCTCCCACTCCACATCTCATATGGTGTCTTCATGACTGATTTAGATGGAACACGGTTAATGGTAAAAGCTGCACTTAATAGAGCGTAGCCCCAAAACGATAATGGAAGATCGGTTTGACACATCATAGATCGAACCATATCCAATAGGGTTCGATTCCTCCTCTCGGACACGCCATTCCATTGTGGCGTTCCGGGTGGAGTGAGTTGGGACACGATCCCACACTCTCTAAGATAGTCGTCAAACTCTTGGCTTAAGTATTCTCCTCCACGATCCGATCGTAGAGCCTTGATACTTTTGCCAAGTTGCTTCTCTACTTCATTCTTGAATTCCTTGAACACTTCAAAGGATTCGGATTTTGCCCTCATAAGGTACACAAATCCATATCTACTGTAATCATCAGTAAACGTAATGAAGTAGACATAACCACCCCTGGCAGGCGTGGCAAATGGCCCACACACATCGGTATGTATGAGCGCCAATTGCTCACTAGTCCTCTCACCTTTCTTATTGAAAGGGGACTTTGTCATTTTTCCCAATAAACAAGCCTCACATGTCTCATATGATTCAAAATCAAATGAGTCTAGTAATCCATCCTTATGGAGTCTAGATACACGTTTCTCATTTATGTGGCCTAAACGACAATGCCATAAATAAGCAGGATTTAAATCATTTATTTTAATCCGCTTGGTATTAATGTTGTAGACAGGATTACTTAGATCAAGGACATAAAGTCCATTAAATAATTGCGCACTAAAATAGTGAATATTATTAAAATAAAAGGAACAACAATTGTTCTTTATTGAAATAATAAAACCTTCCTTGTCCAAACAAGAAATAGAAATAATGTTTCTGCTCATAGCAGGCACAAAATAGCAATTATTTAATTCTAAAACTAATCCTGAAGGCAGAGATAGCTCGCAAACGCCTATGGCCAACGCAGCAACCTTTGCTCCATTCCCAACGCGCAGATCTACCTCCCCTTTAGCCAATCTCTTACTTCTCTTTAGATCCTGCATATTTCGACAAATATGAGATCCACATCCAGTATCTAATACCCATGATGTAGAGACAGTTAAATTGACATCTACAACGAAAATACCTGGTGGTGGTGGAATCACTATTCCAAGCCTCTTGTCCTCCAGATATTTGGGGCAGTTCCTCTTCCAGTGTCCAGGTTGACTACAGTAGTGACATTCACCCTTAGTCACGACCTTGGCAATTCCACCAACAGGCTTAAGGGCTTGTTCCTTGGACTTAGCAACTGACTTGCCTTTGCCCTTGGAGGAAGAGGCAAACTTTTTACCCTTTCCTTTATGCACCATCATAATGGCCTTGCCCTTACCCTTGTTGATGCTCTGTTCAGCCGTCCTCAACATGTTGAGCAAATCTGGCAGTGGTTTAACGATCTCGTTCATGTTATAGTTCATAATGAACTGTCCATAACTTTCGGGCAACGATTGCAACACGAGATCGGTTGCCAACTCTTGGCCGACCGGGAACCCAAGCCGGGCGAGATTCTCCAAGTACCCGATCATTCGGAGTACATGGGGTCCCACCGGGTTCCCTTCTGCCAGATGACATTTGAACAGTGCCTTTGAGACCTCATACCTCTCTACCCTCGCCTGCTCTTGGAAGAGCTGCTTTAGATGTTCGATCATATCGACAGCATTCATGTTCTCATGTTGCTTCTGAAGCTCAGAGGTCATGGTGCAAAGCATTAGGCAGGCCGCATCATTAGCATCATCAACATGCTTTTGATACGCCTTTAAGGCAGCAGGTGTCTGATTGTCTGGACCTTCTGGAACTTGCTCCTCTATTGCGTACAGCTTCTTTTCTTGCTTGAGAACAATTCTCAAGTTTCTGTACCAATCGAGAAAGTTGGTTCCTGAGAGCTTGTCCTTCTCAAGGACAGATCGTAGGGAATGTTGTGAACTCGATGAGTTGTTTGCCATTTGGAATTCTACAAAAAGGAAAATACGCAAGTTTTAGTATTTGTGAATTTTTGACTATATTTAATAATGGCTAGTTTATTAAATATAGCTCCCACTATTTTTCTACGGATTAATAACCCTCAAGATATTAATGCGGAAAATATCATTATATTTTCTAGTGGGCCAAGATCCATCTTTTTCATCTCCTTATGAGCTTGCTTTGGCAAGTCACCCATAATTCGATTACTTCTTAGGTAGGAACAATTCCAATTGCATCCCTTATGCAACTCTTGGTTCAATCGGGCAAATAACTCCTTATTTATCCATCCATATGGATAATCCCAATTGATTGCCTCTAGGTTTCTTAATCAAATTAATAGCCTAGTTGTGTTCAACCTCTTATCTAAACAATTGCACATTGTTACGTGCCATCGCATTCCATCATTATGAACCAAGTCGCCATGCTTTGGCACGCACGAACTTGATAAATAATGATGATAATGAGTGTTTAAATAACGAGAAGGCAAGAACACAATATTTAAAATTTGAGGGATTTTTCTTCAATTTTTAATTATTTTGTTGATCAATATCAACTAATCTATCTATTTGAGTTTGGGCACAACTCCAAATAATAGATCCGGGTTGTCTAATTATCTTATTATCCTAATTGCATGCATCATCCATACACCAACCACACAAATAATAAGACAATAAATAAACAACCACAAAGCAGAAATTAAACGTGATGTGGATATGGCCTTTTCTAGACTAAGATAATTCCAAGCCAATGGAATTATCTATGAACCCTAAACAAACACACATCTCCATGCGTCTTGATCTTTTTGGTCCATCCTTCATAGTCTTGTGGAATGCTCCATGCTCCATGCTCCATCTTTTGTGGCTCCTTTGGCTTTGGGCTTCTTTTCTCCAATCTTGGCTAACAATCTACTTTATCTAGCACTAGCTAATATCTATACTAAATAAAATAAATCTCACAAGTTGAGAAAAAAATGGCACGCAGGCCACAAAACCCTAATTAACTATTACAATTAATTGATCGGCTCGCAGGCCGTAAAACCAAACCACAAAATTAAACATCCACATCAAACCACATCCTAAGGCCATATCCAATCACCATGCGATTTGCACATAAACAGTTAAAATCCAATTTTAACGCGCTTGGTCAATTTTAATTGATTTTAGGATTTCTAGGGTTAAAACGGTCCATGGGCCCAACAATCCAATTGCCCGGGCCCAAATAGGTGAACCATAAAGCCCTAGGGCCGGCCCGGCCCAAAACCCGCAAGCTAGGCCCGCGGGTTAGGGCCGCCCGGCCCCTTAGGGCGCCAAGCTTGGGCGGCAAGCAAGGGGGCGGCTCCCTAGGGGGCCGAACCTCCTTGAGGAGGTTGTTTCCAAAACAACCTCCTTGCTTGGAGCCCAAGTTTGGTTGTTTCCTTGTTGTGGGAGAACTCCTTCTTCCCCAAGGATGCCCAAACCCTAGATCTTTGATCCTAAAATTTCTCAAACTCACCAATTCATGCATCCAATGCAATAATTGGGTCTTGTTATGATTAATTTTTGACAAATTGCATCCAATGCTTGATTTGTCTTGTTTTACGCGATAAACAACAAATTAAGGTGTAAAACAACAAGAATGTAACACATAAACTACGTTTATGCTCTATGACCTGTGGCTCTGATACCACTGTAGGGTTTTGATTCATGGATCGCGCAACGGAAGCATAAACAAACAAATAACCATGCAAAACCCTCCAAGGATCACAAGTCTAGAGACATAACGATAGTAAAGGTAAGAAATCACAAACACACCTTTGGGTTCTCCTTGATGACTTCAAACGCGAATAGTGTCACGTTCTCTATAGTTGATCCACGCCTAGAGTTGTTCCTAGATCTCCAATCACCTTGGTGCTAGCCCGGATTGAAAGGAGGGTGAAGAAATCACGCAAAACGAGACACCAAAAGGGGTTCGGCACCCTTTGTGGCGTCGGGACAAGGGGGCGGCGGCAATAGGGGGGCGGCGTCCCTCTTTGCTTGCTCTCTCTCTCCTTTGTTCTCTCCCACTCTTGTTATGTTCTCTTTAGAGCATAAGTTATGAGGAAGGAAGGAAGGAGGGTCCTTTATATAGTCCAACAACTCCTTGTTAACTACCTAAAGGACTTATTCTAGTCCTACTAGAATTCAATTTAGTCCCTTCCTTGCAAATTAGTCCCTACTAAGTTTGCAAGGGTTTGCAAAGTGGTCCTTCTAATTAATTAATCCAATTAATTAATTCCATAATCTAGTACAACTCTATATAGCGTGTGACCCCATAGGTTCTATCTAGTTGGTAGCAACTCTTTGCTAATATGGAGCGGTTTCTAGCAAAACATCCATTCTAGCCAACTAATAGAATAGTCATCTAGACAACCTTGTACAAGTAATTGTCTCATCCCTTTGCCTCCATATCCGGATTGGACACGAGACATACAAGTCACACTCGTATATCCAATCCCTAGTTCCTCGATCCATGGAATAGCCTTATTCGTGCAAATAACATCAATATCCATATATTGATTTATTTGAGTCTGGCCAGACATTCTATAAGCACTATCCTCGAGTGGGCTTGGATATTTGCTCCCGTTATGTGGGAGGGGCAAATCCTCTCTACGTTCACTACGATCTCTAAGCTTGCTTCTCATTGTATCCAGTACACGCCTTTATAACTACCCAGTTACGGTGTAGCGTTTAACGCTACCAAGATCACAATGATCCACAACTAGAATATCTAGCGACTTCAAGTCTAAGGATGACAATACCATTGTACCCGAGAAGCACTTGTGACTCAACATAACGTGTATGTAGCCTTCTCGGTGATGGGTCAATCCAGTGCAACATTCCGTAATGCACACCTATGTGTTGGATCGTGATATCTCCATATCAATCCAACCCCATACTAGTCTATAGATGATTGTCCCATTTAATCATTATACTTGACTAGGGATATTTAAGATAAACAACACAATTGTAAATCTAAGGACTTCATTATATTAAATATCCAATAAATAATAAATGAATTTCTAGCCAATTACAAATTCATACTAAACTAGATTGCCTCTAGGGCATCTATTCCAACACTGACACGAGTTACTTTTCTTATGTTGATTGCTTCACTTTGATGTTTTTAACATGAGAATCATTAATCTGCAATCCCTATTTCAACTGAAGTCACGATAAGTGCCAAGAATGCAGCTCATGCCCGAAATGGAAGCAAACAGTGTATAGAATTGGTTGAATAGATGAAGCCAAAATGTCAGCTAGGTGAAGTTTGAGGGGAAATAGATGGCTAGGGCTCGATTAGTGTTCTCTGATGTGGAGGTTACCTGGTACTAGTAGTAGCTAAAATTTCTCAAAACCCTAAAACGAAAAATTAGAGAAAGGCAGGTTGGTGAGGATATCCAGAACGGCATTCACTGATTACTCATGAATGCATAGAACACTTACCAACCAAAACTGTTTTGCATTCTGGCTAATACATGGCCGATAATATACATTTCATCTCTATACATGCTGCTTCTTATCACATTAGGTTAATGGTATCTGACTGAGTTCCTGAATATACATTCCATCTCTATACATGTACATTGTACACAGTCTTCCTAGCTAAATAATACTTTCATTGTAGCTCCAGATATTATGCTGCTTACATCAGGCCTTCTAATTTCAAAAAGTTGCTCTGTTTATTCTACATTTTAAACATTTATTTTTTGTTTCGGAGTAGTTAATTGCCCGTGCCTTGGGAGTAGAAGACATCTACAGAGAAGAACAAAGGCTAATATAGATGTTAAACGCCAATTATCCCAGCAATTGATTTATAAAAACACATTGTACTATTTCCAAGGAACCATTTAGTAGTTCATTCTACTATGATGTGTTCAGGTTTTGTGCCTGAACCATTTTTTTTTGATAAGCTTGTGCCTGAACCATTTGGTTCTGGTTTATGTATCCCCATGTTTCTTACTCCAATTCTCAATTCTGAACTGGCCAGAAAACTGAATGTTTGTTTGATCATCTTTTGTTACTCTGTGCAGAACAAGGCCGGTGGTGGTGGTGCAACTAAGGCCATTAAGAAAGTAGGTATGGCGTGGCGGCAGCTACTCAAGCTGTAATTAGACTATGGCTTATTAGTTATTACCTCAGCACCATTAACAGTGTGGGGAGAAAAACTTATCCAGTCAGATTGAATCAAATTGTGTATTACTGTTGTTGATCCTTGGGGTCGTTTTACGTATGTTTTTTTTTTAGATAGAAGCTTCTTTTCCTTCCTGAAAACTTTTTGAACTCTTCAGTATTTGTATAATTTGATTCGCTGCGAAGGTTGTTGTTGTTAGGCACGTCTGGTGTCGGGATTGAAAATTGGGAGTACAGGGCGGCCTATAGTAGTATAGATGTATTGATATTGAGAGAGTATTATTTATATAAGGAGGATTACGTAGCATGTTTGTTTACACCAGTATAAATAAGGGTATTAAGACTTTAGTATTCAATCCCACATACATGGTGTGGGATTAGATTTTAGTCATGTAAGGGGTATAGATAATAAGGGAGAGTTGAATCCCCCTTGAAATTATCCTTGCACCAAACACGACTTATTACCTCCTCCTAGTATTATTATTATTATTATTGTGCGAACTTTTGACGTATAACCCTCTTGTAGTATTAGTTCGCTGACAGTTTGATACAAACAGTATCCGTTTTGTCACATAACCACTCTGCACTTTGTAAAAAATTGACATTCATGTTCAATTGACTAACGCCGTTAGTTGTTTCACAAACTTCGCTAGATAAGTGAGGACAATATTGTAATACCCCGTTATTTAGAAACGGGTATTTTTAGATAATATTAAGTGTTAATATGTTGAAACGGTGATTTTATGAAATTATTGAGTGTTAATATAATATTATTATAAGTATAGGGTGTTAATATGCTACTATTATATTTTATGATATTATTTGGTGTCAATATGGCATTAGTATAAGTATTGGGAGTTAATTTTATTGATAGAAAGTTAGTTTTATTACTATTAACTACTTAGGGGTTATTATGTAGTTTTTCCTAACTTATATTGTGTCTTTTATTTACCTCAGGGGGGTGCTAATGACTTTTATCCAAAACAGTGGGGGTGAAAGTGTCTTTAACCCTAAATATAGTCATCTTCTTCCTCAAACTCTCCCATGGAGGAAGAAGACCATCTCCAACCCAAACACCACCATTACCACTCCGAATCTTCACCAAATTCGTTGATGTTTGTCCCAAATCACTCCCTATTCGATTTAAACTCATCAAGGCTCGATAATTTAGCATCAAGCAACCCAATTTCGCCAATTTTTGGTCCCGATTCAAAACCAAAATTTTCAAAGTGGGTTTCCTCATGGAGGTTGAATTCTTCACCTCTCTACCTATATAAACCCATTAATTCTCAGATTTTAAACCCACAATCTCAATCCCTCAACCTCTCAATCTCTCCTTCAATCTCCCTCACCCTAGAGCTCTCTCTCTCTCTCTCTCTCTCAATCACTCTCTCTCTCCCCGCCGCCGCCGTCGCCGCCAAAGGCCGCCGCCCGCCTACCCCGTCGCCGCCGTTCACGCCGGCGGCCAACGCCGCTGCCCGCGGTCCGCCACCGCCGGCGTCATCGTCGTCCTCTTCTCATTCGGGTACAAACCCGTTCTTCTTCTTCATCTCTCTGTTTTTGTTTTATTGTTTTGTTTTCTCATTAGTTTATTTGGTTAGTTATTTAATAATAGTAGTTGGGAAGGAGACAACAAGTGAGGGCCTGGTCTAGTGGTTAAATGTTAGTACTTAAAGCTTGGTGGGTATGAGAGAATTAGGTCTTGGATTCAAGTCTCACAAGAGACGTTTATTTTTTACTCATCTTTACCCAAAAATAAAAGTATATTTTTCTTATTTATTTTATAAGTTTGTAACGAATTAGAATAAGCTATTTTCCTCAAATAAATTTGTTATTTCTTTTAAATAAAGTTAGTTAGTTTATAACTTATATTCTCTACTAAGGCTTGTTTGGTTGGGAGAAACTACTATTTGAATTAAAAGTGTTTTTGAAGTAAAATAATATGCTTCTCTACTCTAAATAATAAAAATGATATTTTTATTCAATCTTATAAGTTATGTTTATATAATTATAGCTTATTGTGCTTTTACAAATAATGAACGTTAGTTTTATAAAAGCGTATATTTTTAAAAAGAGGTTGTTCACCTTAGCAAGGTTGGGGAGAGTTAGTAAGGGATTGTTGGCTTTTACCAATAGGACTTCGTTTGCAATATGTTGATTAGGATATTATTAAATTTGTAGGCGAAAAATTCGTTGACGAAGGATACGTCGAGTATTACTAGGAAGTGATTTGCTTTGCTTGAGATTCGAGGTAAGTAAACATGCCAGGCCTAGCGCCCATATCTTCTTTCGTGTCTAAATTGCTTTTGTGATTTATTGTCTCAAAATTTGAATATCTACTTGAACTGTTTGTTTGAGAAAGTTTACTAATTTTACAAAGGTGATTCTATCACAACTATCACATGATTAATAAGACGTAAAGACGTAAAGTGGAATAGTTGTATCGGGGATCAATATTTTGAGATTTGGTTGATGTGGACTACGTCTCTCGACCCACTTTATTTTATTTTGCTCGGTCGCAACCGCCCCGAGTTCGCTTCAGTACTTACCTCTCTGGCCGCAAGAAGCCTTAGGGGGGTGTCGACACTTATGGTCTGGTAGCCAGTTATTAGTAGATCTTCCCCGTGTCAACATGGTAATATATGTTTTCTAGAAGGATGGACCTTTATGATTGAGAATTGGAAGTCCCGATTGGACAAATGAGGAAGTTTGGGAATGTTTCCCCACAAGTGAGGTGATAAAGGAAAATATTTGTGAATTCTTGTTTCATACTTATACTCTTACTCAAATACTTTACTCTTCAAACTCATGTGTCGTTTTTAAACTGCCTCATAATCTGTTTACATGCTTGGGTGTTGCTTACTCAGTATTTTCCGCTGACTTTGGAAACTGTGGTGTTTCTTTTTGTTTCTGCACCACAGGTTTAGGTGGAAGCATGGCTTTTGGGGGAGATCGAGACACATCACTCTAGTAATTTAAATTTCACATCTATATTTATTTTATTTAGTAGTTGAATTTTAGATTGGAATAATGCCCATATTTGTGGCGAGACAAGTTTTAAAGTTTCAATTAAATATTTTTATGGATTTGGTTTGGATACTCTGTTATAAAATCTCCTTGTATCCGGGTTTAATCTCGGGTACGGAGTGACATCCCTGGGCTACCGGGTCGGCTTTTTCGGACTTCCGGCTTGGCGGTTTTGGGGGTGTTACAAATATAGTATTTTCATACTCAAAATAGGGAAATATTTCTTTTAAGTTTTACCCTTGTTTTTCTTTTTTCTTTTCTTTTTCTTCTTATCAGCCTCCTTCATCTTTCTCCTCCTCCTTCATTGGGGATTCATACTCAAAATAGGGAAATATTTCTTTTAAGTTTTACCCTTGTTTTTCTTTTTTCTTTTCTTTTTCTTCTTCTCAGCCTCTTTCATCTTTCTCTTTCTCTTTCTCCTTCTTCTTCTTCTTCTTCTTCTTCTTCTTCTTCTTCTTCTTCTTCTTCTTCTTCTTCTTCTTCTTCTTCTTCTTCTTCTTCTTCTTTCCTTGCATGCGCCTAACCCAACCACAAACCCATTACCACCACGACATGCCTAACCCAACCATGCAACTACCTCTCTCCCTCCACTCTCTTTCCTCCGATCCCGCCAACGAGACCTCGATGAACACCGGCCATAAAACGCAGCTGCCGACAGCCATTAAAACTGGTGATTTGCTTCTTGTCTGATCTGTAAAAACAATAACCCATCTCGCTCTACCTCTCTGTTCCCTCTCTCTCTCTGTCTCTCTCTCTCTCAATCCCTCCCTCTCTGCCAAGAAACCCACCACACTTAGTGCCCAGATTCCAGCGACCCCGCCGGTTTATGGTGATTTGAGGGTCGTTTTTGTTTAAATGGTGCCTTGAAGATGAAGATACTCAAAGGAGCACGAAGAAGTGAAGCCGGGAGGGGTGGGGGGGGGGGGTACGAAAACAAAGTGTGTTCGCACGAAGACATCCCATACTTAGCCGAAATTCGCCAAGTCCAAAGTCTTTGAAACAGCTTACAACCCCTATTCAAGGTCTTACTACATAAGATAATGCAATATATTTCATCAAGATTACATATTTTAACATCATTTCAACATATGAAATACGTTTCATTAACATATATGCGTAATCTTAAAGTTTTTTACTTTTTAATTAGTTTTAAAAGAATCTCAAAATTTCATGATTTCACATGTATTTTTTTTAATAAAATAATGACATACAAGTATCTTCGCGCATTTTAGAAATTCTCAAACTGAAAAGTTAACGAAAGGGTACACGTGAAATTATCAAAGATACTTGTGTGTTATTGTTTTGTTAAAAAGTTACATGTAAAATTATGGAATTTTAATTGTTTTTTAAAAAATTATTAAAAAAAAGTTAAAGACTTCAAGATTGATTGATATATGTTAATAAAAATATATTTCATATCTTTTTTTTAGGCAAAAAACATATTTCGTATCTTGTAATTTTTTTTTTGCAAACATAAGAATATGTAATTTCGATGAAATATATTGCATTACCTTACATATACCAAATTATTAAGTTAAAAAAAATATATTTTTTAATTTTTCTAAATTTGTTAGTAAAACTTGTGTTTTAAAAAAAAGTTTGTGGCAAAAATAAGGGACACAATAGTCTTTTTATAGTTTTTCGTCCAATATTAACGGAAAATTAACGAAAGAGTAGCTCCGGTGCGATTTCGAAAATTTGAATACGCATTTGACGGTTTTTGCAAAATATGAGTACCTCCACTACAATTTTGCCTTCAAAAAATGACTCCTACAGGGAAAGAAAGGGGCCTGGGCTAGGCTCACTATTTTGTAGACGTGACAAGAGTGCAGATGATCCTGACTCATATGGCACTTGCCTACCCGCCAGTCTTCAAATTAGCTCGTTCTATATTCACCGCTGCCAAGAAAGTGCAAACAAAAGCGATCACTTTTCCGGCGGCTAACAGTCTCCTTTCAAATGGAATGGTGTCTTCTCTTCTCCTACTTCTTCTGTTACTGTGCATTAAACAAAAGAAGATCCCATCTCAGGAAGCAAACCCCTTTCAATTTTTCTATTCATCCAACCTAGTCAGCGGAGAAGAATCTTCACTTTCACTACCTCATTCTTTCCCATTTCTTTTGGGTAAGAAATGGTCAACTTGCTGAACCCTCTTGTCATTTTTAATCCCAATATATTCACCATGCTCTCTCAAAGAAGCCGATTCAACTTCGATCTTCCTAGTCCCATTTGGTACTTTGATTCCCTCGAAACTCGACCCAAGTTCCATTCTCAGCTGCAGAGCAAGACCCAAGTTCCAAATCACGAGCTCAATCTATTGGAAAGAGTTCTTCCTTTGGTCTTTGAATAACCGCCCACCAGGTGTTCGATCATTTTCCTCAATAGCAGAGCTGCTTGATTACCAACAAATCAAAATGCAGTGCTTTAATGATATGGGTATTCTTCCAATTCTTGATTTCATTTTGAATTGTTTGGGTTTGGAGCTAGTTCTAGTACTACCTTTTTGATGGACTGCACATGTTTTCTTTGTGTTGTTTGAGAATTGAGATCTAGTAGTCATTAGTAGCTTATTTGTTTGTGCAGGGTCGTATTATAATCAGGGTGTTGAGA
Organism: Linanthus parryae; assembly: GCA_023055425.1. NCBI lineage: Eukaryota > Viridiplantae > Streptophyta > Magnoliopsida > Ericales > Polemoniaceae > Linanthus > Linanthus parryae. The sequence continues at coordinate 119,909,367 of JALGPY010000003.1, read as the reverse complement.
ATTTGCCATTTCGGACTACGAATGCGTCTTTGAAGGTGTTCCTGTTACATGGGAATTTAGACATTTGGGTTCGAGAGGCCAAGAACCTCCCTAACATGGATATGTTTCACAAGAAGTTAAGTGATATGTTCAAACTATTGCCAGGAACAGTCAGCACCAAAATTGAAGGGAACATGTCGCAGAAGTCTCATAAGATAACAAGTGATCCATATGTTACTGTTTCCGTCTGCAATGCTGTTGTTGGGAGGACTTTTGTCATCAACAATAGTGAGAACCCGATTTGGAAGCAAAATTTTAATGTTCCCGTCGCACACTATGCTGCAGAAGTGCAATTTGTTGTCAAAGATGATGATGTTGTTGGATCCCAGATCATAGGGGCTGTGGGGATACCAGCGGAGCAACTCTTTTCAGGTAGTAAAGTTGAAGGTACATACCCGATTCTTAATGATAGTGGGAAACCGTGTAAAGCAGGAGCTGTGTTGTCTCTCTCGGTACAGTACATTCCATTTGCTAGAATGGGGATTTACCATGGTGGGGCTGAGTCAAATCATGGTGTGCCTGGTACATACTTTCCACTTAGGGAAGGAGGAAAAGTTACACTTTATCAAGATGCGCATGTTCATGAAGGGATCCTTCCAAATTTGAGACTTGACCACAACATGATGTACAAACACGGTGATTGTTGGCAGGACATCGTTGATGCCATTCGCCAAGCTCGTCGATTGATTTACATTACCGGATGGTCTGTTTACCACAATGTTAGCCTTGTGCGTGATGGAAAAACACAAGTACTTCTAGGAGACCTTCTTAAAGCCAAGTCGCAGGAAGGTGTAAGAGTGTTGCTCCTCATATGGGATGATCCTACTTCCAGGAGCATTTTGGGTTACCACAAGGTGAGAACCAAACCTTTAGTGTCAACCGTAACTGACATTATCGTGGACATGCCATCTGGTATATGTATTATAACTTCGTACGACATCTCCAATAGTAATACGTAAATTATTTAAATTATGCCTAACATGTTTTTGTAGTACCGCTTGTGTAATGCATTTTTATCAGCCCATAGATATTGAATAATTAATTATATTAATTAAAATATTAAAAGAGGAGAGAGATAGACTCATAAAATTTGCCTTCCAAATTTCTTGCTAGCTATTAAGATGCATATTTTTTAAAATTGCCTAGTCTATTGTAGTGAGTGTTACTCCTATTGATATTTTAGCAATTATTGAGCTCTGCACGACCTATTATGCTCTAAGCGTTACAATGTTCTCATTCTTCAAGACCTAACTCATCGTGGAAATGTTATGACAATAAGGTGCATGAACGAACAAGTTTTCATGTTTGATTCACTCAAAAACATAATTACTGGGCAACCTAGCTTAATTCGGTAAGTTTTGGTTTGACGAAACCATAATTTATGTGTTTGTATGGATTGACATAAATACAGAAGTTTTGTGTTTATATTAGAATTTATAGACCAGAAAATACCGCCCAACAAGGAAAACACTCCCCCCCCCCCCAACAACTGTTGTAATATGGGTAACATTGTTGAAACACGTACAGTTATGTGGTTTGTCTCAAAAGGAATAGATAGGTCTTCCAGTATGCTTTGTGTTGCTTCTCCAACTCACTAACTTTTTCTCGCCCAATTCTATTATTTCTAAACCTCAAACATTGGAGATGCGTGTCTGAGGCTCCCGAAGGTGGTGAACCTGGATGGAAAATGTTCCCTTCAGTAGTTTTTGTAACAAAAAGGAAGAGACAATAGAAATAATCTAAGAACAAAAAAGATTGGTTGAGAGTTCAAATTGCGGTTGAATTTGAACATTACAAAATTGATTGATTGCTTTTCTATTTTCCCCATAAGATTTGATTCTTTTGGGATCATTAGTCCTGTGAAGATTCGTTGCCTCTAGGCTATTTGTCAGGAACTTCAACATGTAGATTTATGCTACGGAATTCCCAAGTATAGGACTCGTTCGAACTAATCATTTGGTAAGGACGACGTATCAAACCAAGGGATCTGTCAAGTGCTATCATTCTTGAGATACAAGGAATTAAACTAGCAATAGATGCCAATCAACTAACTTATACTATTTAAAGCATAAAAAATTAAAAACTGTAAACTCAAGGCTTTTAGGCTAGCCAAGTACAAATCAACGAAACCGCCACCAATTTCATTGCTGAAACAAATTGGGTGGAAGTTAATTTCGAGCAATGTTGTCAGGATCGCGATCCGGATCGTGGGATCTTACGATCGTACGACCCAGGAGGGGACCTGCGATTCGGATCGTGTGAAAAATCGTTTTCTGGTGGGATCATGTGGGATCACGAGCAAAATCGTAAGATCGGATAGAATCTTACGATCCCACTGATCCTGACGATCCCACCCTTTTTTCCTTTTGGGCGTTCTGTTGGGTCAGCTAATTGAAAAAAATAAATGTTTGGGCTTAGCCCAGTTGTTTATACTAATAATAATTGACCCAAAAGGTTATATAAAAAAAAAAAAAAAAAAAAAAAAAAAAAAAACACATAACTTACCCTAGGTCAAATATTTCTCTATCTGGATAAGATTTGTTGTTACTTACGGCTGAGAAAGTGAGAAGAAGTGAGAAGAAAAGGGAACGACGAAGAAGAGGCGACTACGACGACTGCGCAGCCACCATTGCCGGCCTCCAGCAAGGTCGCCGGACTCCAGCAAGGCAGTCACCATATGCTTTATGTTATGAATTTATGATGAGATTAATTATGGTGATGATGTGTCTGTGGTATATTATGTCTTGAGCTTGTATATAGACAATTTCATAACATTAAAAACTTGAGAATAAGTAGTATAAGTAGTCACCGAATTAATAAAAAATATATATATACAGTTTTGGTAGGATCTTACGATCCGATCCTACGATCCTCGATCCTGTGGGGCACTCTCCGATCCTACCTAGGATCACGATCCTGAAAACCTTGATTTCGAGTAAACAAGTGGAAAATGATGCTAGTAATAGAACTTGCAGATAAGAGATAGAGAGGTTGGACCAGTTGAGTCCTATAGATGCTTTTATATAGAATTCAACGCCCAAATCATAAAATTCCCAATTCAAACATGGAACCTGCATCAGTTCAAGTTCAATTCATGAAATCAATGGTGAAGTTCAAATCCTAGTTGCTTAAGTGTATGCTATTTTATCACAAATTCACACATAAGATCAAGCTACAAAGAGAATTCTAACTTCAACACATGGAATTCGTGAATCAAACATCACAGGCTCATCAAAACATAGTAGATCTATTGAATTCTTCAATTTTCCCAACAAATGAGTTAAGTTACTCATGATTTGAGAAGGAGATGAAGAATAGAAAAGAGAATAGATGGATTTCACAAAAGAAGATACAAATCCAATCCAATCTATGGAGAATTCCACCAATTCAGACTCCATGCCTCGAATCTTGAAGTCTTCAACTCCATATTAACTTCATCCACTTTTGGATGTTCCAAAGTGTTAGTCCACTTTCACCTGGTATAGCTTTGACTATTGTACTTACTCTCAAATTTTGGTAATTTTTCTTTCTTTCTGTTTGAATAGGTTTCTCAATTTCGAAGTAGGCTTCGCAACAGGATTTTAAGTAAATATCTCTCCTAGTTGTATTGTTATTTGTTTCTTATCCTTTAAGTTTTATTGTATTTCCTTATGGAAACATTATGACTTTCAGGATTACTGAAAGAATCTTTTTTAAAAATTTAAGTCGTTGATTTGTCTTCTAATATGTCCAAGTCTTACTCTCTCTGTTACACAAAAGTGGTATGATTTTGTATTTGAGGATGTCCTAAACTATTTGTCTACTCAATCTTGTAAAATCTAAAGCTTTAAACTTCAAAAGTCTAGTACAACAGAAGTTCTCAAAGCTGTTGTGAAAGTAGAGAGGCAGGACTCAGGAGACACTTGTGCAAATAATGGCACTATATGTGAATATGCGTGCATTTACATATCCCCTTTAAAAGTCAAGAGTTTAAAACTTAACGTGTGTAGACATCTCTATTTCACTCCACCTGCAATCGAGACCCTACCTCTCAAGCACAACATTCCTAGAGAAATCAAATTTCTCTTATGTCTGGCATATTTCTCAGCTAGTCAAACCCAATTTCTTTTGTCTATAATGAAAAAATGTACTGCAGATATACCCATAACTGAACTCGTTTGCTTTGTTCGCAATTCTGAAAGTACGTCCACCAAAAGTCTTGATAAGTCACGAACAATTCTCTGACGGCACCTATGTGGAACGAATATCCGAAGTGTAATCTAGCTCGCATCACCTGAAATGGTTATCAGCAATTCAAATTCGTCTTGGCCATTGGCGTTCTCAATACTTGCTGCAGATACTTGTAAGCCTCTGGTTCGGGAATATACTTCTTATGACACCCTTTCATTGTCATACATCTTTCCAGACTGCCATCTGCTTGACCACCATGCCTCGTGTAATGCTTTATATCTTCTACCAAGTATACTCCCTCTATCCCACAAAGGCACTTACCAAAAAAGGACAATCCTATGAGTTAGGTCCAAATCTTAGTAGATAACACCTCATGATCTTCGTCTCATGTTTGAGTCTTTCCATGTCCCCCTAATTGAATTTTTTGGCTGGAATCACCCTGGTTATGAGAGAACACGGAACCACTATAATCCGTCATGTCCTATTGGCTTCATCCACGGGCAAGAATGCATTATCATACGCACGCTTGGTTCACTTACAAGTTACAACATGTATGGACAATGAACTGTGACGCCACTTGATGCGAGACTAACATGCAAAAGCCTGCCTCAAACGATCAACTATACGTTTCTTCTTAAGAACGTTGCTGGATTCTACCGTTGGAAAGGTACGAGCCAGAAGTCGTAATGAACTTGCATTTTACATGTACAAAGACCAGCCCAACTCATGGACCAATTTCATGGGTATATTTTACAAAAGATTGATACCTGAACTTTGTTCGCTATATTGATTGAGACGGTATAAAAAAGTGCAACTCAGCTGACGTGTAGAACCAACTCAAGGGGCAGGCCACCACTGTGTTTTGTCGTTAAACTTCCTTGTGGCCGATTGTGGTCCATTTAGTTTTGATTGTGTAACAATTTCTGACATTTGTTACTATCAATGCATTGATTTAACGCCCCGTAGTGAAGTCTTTGTTCTGATGCTGAATCTAGAACCAAACCAGAATATTTTGGAATGATGCTCTAAAGGTACCTGATTTACATAAGCGAGAAAATCAGGAAGACCCGGTGATTGTAATTTGTGTCAAATTGATAAACAGCTGAATGAATGTCTTATATATGTGGATATTTATATAGAATTATATCAATAAATAAATTATTCAGATAATCTCAACTATCCTATAACACAGATACTACAGGAGAGCTTACTGAATTAGCAGATACAGCTGTACATGATAACTTCCCCATTTTTGTGTGTGTTTGACAGTAAGGTTGTGTAAATTATATTTTCTGTCAGATGAACTGATCCTCTATCCATTTAATTGTCACCTTCTTTGTCCCTCAATCTCATTTGGTAATTTCTTGAATGTGTTTGTGAGATTTGAATTTACACCAAACCTCAAGGGAGGTAAAAGTAATTATATATATATATATATATATATATATATATATATATATATATATATATATATATATATATATATATACAATTAGGATAAAGACCAAGAACAACATTTCAATATAATTCGTACAATTATTCTACGACTAGGGTGAGGGGGGAGTTGAGCCCAAGACCTCTCTCCCAAAATGGTCAGTGTTTGGGAAACTTTATAATACCATTAGGCCACAATGCCATTGGTTATAAAAAATCTTCTGAGAATGTCATAACATTGTTATACTAGGAGATACGAATATCGGAACCTAATAATTTCCAAAACAATCCAAAGTGTCTGAAATTAAAGGAATAATTATAGTTGAGGCAAAAAGCTGAAATGCAATTACTACAAAGGCGTAAAAGAAGGAATAATTATTAAGAAATGAATCTGTAAAGAATTATTTAGAACCATGGCAATAATTTGGAATTGCATATTGCAAACGACTTTTGTATCCTGATTCAGTAAAATATATAGAGAATCAATTTCATCCTTCAACTCATACAAAGATGCAAATTTAATTTTGTTATAGACTAGATCTTCCACGTGCTTAAAGGCACTATGCAATAATTCTGTTGGTTATACTGTATTTTTGTAAAGTTCTTCGGTCATTATAAAATTGTATATAATTTATGGATCCTGGTGTATTTTTGTAAAATTTGTGGGATGTAACATAATTTTCGTAATTTTTTCTCAAGTTTATGGGTTATAGTGTATTTTCATGAAGTTTGCGGGTATTTACAATTGTTTTCTAAATTTTATGGATTATACTATTGTTTTTGTATTTGTGAAGTTTGTGGGTTATTTCATGATTTATATTTATATATTGTATATTTATGAAACTTGTGGGTCAGCGTATAACTACTATAGAACTTTATAGGTCAAAATTGTAACAAAACGCGAATATAAAATGTTTCATTTAAGATATGTGAGACCAACACCGCTACCTTATTATATAGATAATCACTTCATTTGTTTTTCTCCTTAGTCCTAGCAGTTGAAAAGTGTCCAATCTCAAGCGGAAGGACTGCCGGACACCGGTGGAAAACCAAGCACCATCATCATTTGGATCCTTTCTCTGCGCAAACTCGGGTCTTGATAAGAAGAAATCGTTTTACATGTAATCGTCGTAGGGCAGAGGTTCTGCTATATTATGGTGAATAAATCTTAGTTAAAGAATAGAGAAATATTCTGCTATGAATAGAAACATGTTCATGTTCCATAACATAATAGAAAAGAAAAGATAGTCATATATTGAGAGAGCAAAAAGAATTTGATAAATAGAGAGCCATATGATTTGTGGGTGCTAAACTGATCAAATTCCATGACTTAGAGAGATTATAAAGAGGCAAAACAGAAGCTGCAACTTTGTATCTGTAGTAGTAATCTATGAACTGTTCTCACATGAGCAATATGCAATGGGCCAAATCTCCTATCCCTCAGCTGCCCATCAAACCCTAGTGTAGTATAATTGATCAGTTCATATGAGATTAATCAGACGGAGGTTTCAATGTTGTATTCCTGCACTTTCTGATGAATCCTACTGCCAAAGTCGAAGCTTCACAACCACGACAACGAAATTTCTAGGGTTTTGAGATTGGGTGAGCAGAACCGTGTGAAAAAGACAACCATGAAAGACAGGTTACAGATCACACATTAGAAGAAGGGTACAAAGTTTGTTGCATTGCTCAATTTTAACTTACTGCCTTTTCACTACGTCTCTAGGAATGCTATTTTTTTATTCATGCCTTTGTAGTAATTATGCTTTGGTTCTCCGCCTTTAGTTAACTATCTCGAAATTAGATCGTCTATTACTGTTTCTATAGGCTACATTGAAACTAATGAACAATTTTTAAAACTTAATTTACGATTTTGTAGAAGGATTAGCTTTCCAAATAAATTCAATCTTGCAACCAGTGTATAACTTAATCCATTACAGATTTCTATGTAATTTCTTAGACTGTGTAACAAATTCATCCTCACAACCACGTAATCTGGGAAAAGAATCAGTTGCTGTGAAGAAAGTACTTGTCATGACAAAGCACTCACAGGGCATAGGGGCAACCACCTTCAGCAAATCACCATCTGGATCTGATAGTAGCAGACTCATTTGATCTGGGTTTCATTCTTTCTTAAGCAAACTACACAAATAATTGATTCAAATCAAGTAATATCTATTTGATAAGCATCTTGCTGGAAATCTGGAAAGCTTTACTATTTTTTTCCTTTATCGGTCAATTATTTTATTAGATGAATGTAGTACTATTAGAACTCTGGTAAATTTACTTCTCCTACCATTAGTGAAGTATGGATTATAGCTTCTAACTTGTCATTGGTGGGAATACTAATTCAAGAAGTTTATCTTAATTCGTCAATGGTATCATTTTAATTTCGTAGTGATGTTGATCATACTAAATTTCACAATTCCTATGCAGCATCTAGTTAAGTTATGTTTGTTCCGTTCTTTTTCTCCTGTAAATTTTTGTTATCCTAGTCATTGAGTTACTCAGAGTGGTATCTGCATCAAATTTTGTGTTTACTGGACGTCTAAAAGAAAACAATGTATGATATTCCTTTTATTAGGAGGGTGTTATGCAAACCAATGATGAGGAGACTCGAAGATTCTTCAAGCATTCTTCTGTACATGTTCTGCTTTGTCCACGGGCTTCTGGAAAGGGACATAGCTGGGTGAAAAAGCAGGTCAGGCATACCTTAAAATGTTGTTCTTTTATCTTACAGATTATCTCATGCATCTTTCTCCTTCGCTGTGATTCTTATATGTTTTGGACAAGTTCAAGAAGATTGTCGAACGTATACTTGTCGTAGTTGTCCCTACCAAAAGTGCATGAATCTTTTTAATTGTTGCAAGAAGCAAAGCAGAGTCAGCTGCAACGGTAGATATAGTGTTGTCTATAACAGTATGGTATCGGCCGTAACGGAGAGACTCGCCAATTCTTTTGTGAATTTTATTCACACTGCAGGTAGTGGCCGTAAAGGTATGCGGGGCCTCCGTTACCGTTGAGTAATAGTATCAGTGGTTTTTGTAAAATTTAAAATAATTAGATCACCGTTTCAGTTTAAATCTCACCCAAATACAAATTCACCCTAACTTCGTTCTTTTCCACTTCCCTCTGGTCACATAGACCACACTCGAACTTCCCTACCGAATGCCTGGCCAGCCATGGAGTACACGATGACGAATGAAATAATCATCTCTCTTATCTTCCTTTCAATTTTGGTATTTTGTCATACCGAGGGTCCAATTTTATGGAGAGAGAGAGCTTAATATAATGCTATGTGCTTACATGGAACAATTCAATACCATAATTAGAACCTTCTAATTCGAACCGGAAGTTGGGTGTTTTTATTAATACAGCGAGTTGAAGACACTGTGTTGTGGTTGACCCTGTAATGCTTTTTGGTTATGTCAATGGTTGAGTGGTGAGCTTAGTGTAAATGGAGTCCTGGGATGAGAAGTGGCGGTGGCAGTGAGCTGGTGGTAGTAACAATTTACATCAAACAGACGACGGGGGCTGGCAGTGCCGCTGTAGGCTTGATGAGACGGTAACAAGCTGACGGTAAGTGTCGGTGATTTTGAAATTACTTTGGATACAAATAAAACCATTTAGTTCTTAAAAATTGAATACTCCTTTAATTTTTCCTAGAGTTGCAAGTGATAATTGAAGTGCCGATCTTATCCTTTTGTAATATTTCCACCATTATACTTATCCAATAAAGCAAGATTTGTTCACGGGAGCGGTGACAAATTGATCAATGGAACAACATCAGGTTAACACAATAACTTGGTAAGCATAATGTTTGTCAAAATGGACAACCCCCAAACTCAACATCAATCCTTGGTTTAACTATGAACACAAATCTATCTGTGTGTGTGTGTATCGTTACTTATGTTTTACCATATTATCGTGTCCTTATCAAGCTTCAGCTCACTTTTTAACAAAGTCTAAAAGTCTTAAGATAATTGAAGGAAAAAGCAATATCTGAATCCACACCTAGTGTCACTCGTACATAGTCCAAATAACATATCTTTAGACACCGGATCATGTTAAAGTGGGAAATAAACAAAATGACGACTTGTAACCGACAGAACAGATAGGAGGGAACCACGGTGCTAACAATTATGGATTGAACTGCCTTCCAGAACTTCCTGTATGGTGCGTCCACTCAGGTACAGACATGCCTAATGTACTCGAACAAAAGTCGTTAGTTCACCTTTCAGAAGTTCATCCTTAGGACCAAAAGGTTAGCGCTCGCACACTGGGTTTGCTCTTTCGATCTCAGGACAAATTCGGCCTAAGATTATGGACTACAATTTACAGAGCGCACCCAATTTAACTGGAGCGCTTCTGCTCAATCCGAACCCTCTGTGTAATTAAGTTGAACTAATTCTTTGTCTAACACTAACAAGTTCATTCTAGATGGGTAAGCCACTTCATTTGGAGGCATTATCTTTTGAGAAGAGTTGTTCCAGATTTTCTCTGGGATTATTGCATATGGGAAGTATTAATATAGTTGCTTTTACTGGAAGACAACTTCATTTGGGATTTGGATAAGACAGAAAAGCAAGAAATTATCTATCTGCTTGAGATTTTCAAGAGAGCCCTTTTAATCCGGAAACGAAGCTAGTCACTTATTCCATTTCCCATTGGAACTAGCAATTCCTTACAAAACTCTGAAAGAACTAAAAATGTCTGGATATTTGCCCGATTACTTCTGAACCTCTTTTTGAGTATAACTGTGATATATCTTTATATATATATATATATATATATATATATATATTCAGTACATTCCTTGTATAGGCGCTCTCTTGGTGCTGCAAATTTAGACTCTATTAAAAAGCTGCTGCCTGCATCACTCTCCTGCGTAGCTTTCTAGTGACATAGATCTGCATCACTTATACCCTCGCAAATACCCATCAATTTTCTCAAACAGATTATTTGAGCTGTTTTTCCTCCTAACTCATAACCCTCACATGATATACCCGCTGTTGTCAGTATCGTTCAATACTCAATACTACCGTATGATCGATACAGTTCATCACAGTTACGTATCAGTGGTTGTATGGCAATGAAATTTTATCGAACTGTATTTAGCAATATGTATGAACGTATGTGATACCATACATATCGTATATCGCGATACACGATACTTTTGGGACCGGATCTGGGCCAGGTTTGCCAACCCCATTGATAGGGAACTTCATAGTATATATTATACGAAGATTTTGTTATTTTGTCCTACTTTTCCAGATTTTCCTTAACCTCGGTAGCTAAAGAATATCATGTTAGTAGTGGGTGGAATGCTGTCGTGTTATTCATGGGGAGTGGGCCAAGTTATATATACGATTTTATGATAGTAATAAATGTTATTATTGCTATTATTATTATTATCCACGTAAAGAAATTAGCTACATAAAAAGTTGAGTAGTGTAAAGTAAAATAGATAACATATTACTTACTATTAGCTACCTCACCAACATATGAGAGTAAATGTTAGTTAGAATCCATAAGTTCGTCACTATAAAGATCAGTATATGTTCTTTAAGCTGTTTTAAGAATGGCGTCTGTATCCTTACGATACACTATATGTATCAAACTTTGACGTCTATGAATATACCACACTCGGCCAACTCAACCTGAGGTGTTATCACTTTAATTTCTGCTAGATCACAGTATCAATCAGGTCACTCCGTACAACTAATTGTTGTGAATTTTCCTATAGGTCTACCAGATCTTATACTACAAAAAGAAAAAAGTTAATTGTATTGAATGGTTCCTAATCCCATCTGCCAGTCATCTGCAAATTCTCGGTTTCTGAGTCAAAGACCAATTATGAGTGACTAGAATACTAGGTTCACTTAGTTTGATATGCAGGATGTGATTAAAAGTAGAGTTCTTTCAACAACTGCATAGGGTAGTATCAATAAATTATCAATGTCTTTTCCTTGGGGAAAAACATTATCATTGTCTTTAAGCAACTAGTTAAATTTCGTATATTTATTTGCAAGAAATTAAATTATAGTAATGATAAAATGCTAAAAGAAAAGAAAAAAGAGGTCTTTCGTCAGGCATGTCAATAGGAAGATTTAGAATCTTCAATCAAGTGTAAATTCACATGATCAAAACACACACAAACACGTCTACAAATACTAGGAAATGGTCTGTCTAAAAGACTAGTTAAAAGTAGCTATGAAAGAACTGAAGTGACTGAGTGGCTCAATAGTAACCAGTGTTTCTTAGCAGTTACTTCTTCATGTCGAATTGTTGATATTGTGCTTTGATGATGCCTCAGCTGTTTTCTCCAGGGTGTGATGTAGAACCTATTTAGTTATTGAATTATTTATTCTTTTTGCCCAATTTTTTTTCCTATTCTAAAAGACTTCACTTTCATTTTCTTCTAATTTATCATTTTTGATGATGTAAATGTTTCTTCTTAACATCTAAAATCCCTTTAACTGTTCTATTGGGCTATTATCAGGAAGCAGGAACGATCTACACTCATCATCAAAAAACTGTTATTGTGGATGCCGATGCAGGTCACTATAAGAGAAAGATCATAGCTTTTGTTGGGGGACTTGATTTATGCAGTGGAAGATATGATACTCCAGAACATTCCCTCTTCCGCACTTTACAAACTGTGCACAAGGATGAATACCATAATCCTACATTCACGGTAATCATTTCAAATATGCTTCCTTGCTATAGCTTTATCTTGTTGCTGTCTATTTCGCATCATTACTCTCAAGTCTTAAGTACTCTATGCCTTAGGCTTAACTTATCTACCAAGTACTCTGCCCTTTTTGTGCTGCAGTTTATCTAGTATAAGTAATACTTCTACGTGCTATGCTATACATTCTGAAATTGTAATCTCAAAGGTGGTCGGTGTTTAACCATATAAGTGTAAAGAATATACGATAGCATATATTCACGACCTGTTATCTGTGCATTTTTGTTGAAGATGTGTTCGATTTTTCAGCTGGCTGCACCATATTACTTCTCTACTAACTTTGTTCAAGTTATGCTGTGCTTTCAGTTTGTTATTGACATTCACAGGTCATTGGTAGTTCTCTATAAGAGGGGCAGTCTGTTTGTTTATGTTGAAGATATGTTGCTAGACATTTTACTGGTAGCAGAATGAGACTGCACCCCGTAACATTGTTCTATGGTCCGCTTTCACAAAAAGAAATAAGGATCAGCCCAAATACTGCTTTCTTACTATGGAAGTTGCAACTTGTTGCCTTCCTTGATAAGTGAATACGATTTTAGAAAAAGTAGCAAGTTGGGGTATTCATCATGGTTATAGATGACCAAGAAACTGACTTTCATAGTTTTTTTGTGCGTTCTTGAACAAAATGTTAAGCTGCCACAGCTCTGAAAAGCAGAAAAGAAATATATGGGATGTACCAACCTGTTGTTCGATGTTACTGCATTTTAGGACTTTCCTGTGGGTTTACTTGTTTAATATCTGAGGTCATCCCCTGATACTTCATAGTTGAATTGTGCTTCTCCATAATCTGGATAGTTGTCCGTTGCAATGAAATAAAAAAGAAACTATACACTGAAGCATATTTTTGTCTGTTATTCTTCCGACTCACTTGTAACTATGATGGTCCTCTTGTGTTTCTATTATTAGAGATGCTTTTTATGTTTTGCTTATTCGGGAGACCTTAGCTGGGACTTTTAACTCTCTTCAAATTTATAATTGTAAAGAAGAGCAATGAGAGAACGAAGGGTGTAATAGTTTCTGCATTTTGGCGTAAGATATAAAGTTTACAACTTCGCGTAATAGACGACTATTGTATGGAGGGAGTACCGAAATGGGAGTCATCCTCAACTGTTATATCTACCAACAAATGGCATCCATTGTTCATCAGTGTCAAGCCAATAAAAGGAACCCATGATAACATTGGACCCTTGAAGTAATTCTCCTTGATACCTGCCTCTGGTGTGCGGTGCAGGGAGTTCTCATGTATAAGTAGATGTCATGATGGTTGGTCCTGTCACCTACGTGGTTCACCATTTTGAAGAGATATGCATGACTCTGGCAGGACTTTTTATCAGTGTGTGATGCTTAGATGAATGTCATGGTAAAGGGAGACGACTGTTGGGTATAATGTGAAAACTTTATACTCAAAATTAATGTATTTTCCAATGTAATTGATTAGGTTTTAAACTTCTTTTCTAATATTCTGGTTTATTCGTACTTTTCTCATTTACCGTCTCCATTCTCTCTCTCTCTCTCTCTGGGTTTGTTTGGATGAGCTTAAATTAGATGAAATTATATCATCTTATTGGAATGAGCGGTTGAGGTGAGGAGAGAGGTTGAGGTGAGGAGAGAGTGCCTCACCTCAACCGCTCATTCAAATAAGCTGATAAAATTTAATCTGATTTAAGCTCATCCAAACAAGCCCTCTGTATACAGACACACACACAACACACCACTTGGGTAAATCCATACACTAACTATGAAAGTCTGTTATTTTTTTGCGACTCGAGGTGGATTCTGATGTGTGTTTACTGAGAAAACACACTTTTTATTTCAGATTTTTGAATAACTAAGAAGTATAGTATGGTTATGATTATGTAAAGGTCCTGACTAATAAACTTGAACTTTTTGGGAAACTGGTATGCCAAATACATGCTACAGTCTCACTCCTCAAAGTGCTTTATTTCTAAACATTAGTAAGATATTGAAATTAAAATTTGATTAGTTTGTGGTCTTGAGGAAAATGTATTGTTGCTTACAATAATTAGGTAAAATTAGTATTAGGGGCTAATCACTTCTTTGTAATTGAATTGATACGTTTGTTATAGCAAGCGGTAATGCAACAGAGACTAGAAGAGAGAAAAGTTGGATAGATGGAGTTGGGAGGACTAATGGATTAGCTGAACAACCGTCGTTTCAGATTATGCTGTTAAAAGTGAATGCCTCTACTTGTATTGTCATAATTTTCAGTAATATTAAATTGAAGTGGTTAAAAGCAATTTCAGGAGAGATCAACAATTGACAATTGCTTAGATGGTTGCGGTATAAAACAACTGAACTGGTGCTGGTAGTTAATGTTTGCAAAGATAAATAGTGGGAAAAGATAAACAGATTGTTGAGTTCAAAGACCTTGCCAAAATTTCTAGTTATCCACGGCCAATTAACTGGTAGTAACTTAAAACAACTCACATTATTTGTTATTAATTGATCAGGGCCCTACCGGTGGTTGCCCTCGAGAACCATGGCATGACTTGCACAGTCAAATTGATGGTCCAGCAGCGTATGACATCCTCACGAATTTTCAAGAGCGCTGGTCAAAGGCTTCAAAGCCTCATGGGCTTCAGAAAATGAAAAAGTTACATGACGATGCATTACTAATAGTTGACAAAATTCCTGACATCATGGGAATTACAGAACTTCCTTGCCTAAATGAGAATCACCCAGAAGCTTGGAATACCCAGGTATTAATATAGATACGCACCCAATTATATAGTATGTATGTATGATTATATGCATGCATGTATGTATGATTGACTTTCGGTGTTGCTG
Source organism: Linanthus parryae (assembly GCA_023055425.1). Classification (NCBI taxonomy): domain Eukaryota; kingdom Viridiplantae; phylum Streptophyta; class Magnoliopsida; order Ericales; family Polemoniaceae; genus Linanthus; species Linanthus parryae. Next base: position 119,894,165 of record JALGPY010000003.1, on the reverse strand, counting down.
ATGTCCTTTGTGCCGAGCTAACATGTCTACCTATTACAGGTTTTCCGTTCAATTGATTCTAATTCTGTTAAGGGTTTCCCCAAAGACCCAAAAGTCGCCACAAGCAAGGTGAGAGAGAAGTTCTTATTTTCTGCTTTTAGGCTATCTATTATGCCATCATTCCTGACTCTAATATCTATTATCTCAATGTGTAAAAATAGAACCTGGTATGTGGAAAGAATGTCCTGATTGACATGAGTATACACTCTGCGTACGTGAAAGCAATCCGCGCTGCTCATCATTTCATTTACATCGAGAACCAGTACTTCCTTGGTTCATCATACAACTGGAATAACAACAAAGACATGGGTGAGAACTTGTGAGATTTGGTGCTAAATGAGATGTCTTTGAGACTCGATTCTTCCTTGGCTCATAATACGACTGGCAGATTTTGTACTCTTTAGACTGATACATATTGTCTTTTGTCACAGGTGCAAACAATTTGATACCGATGGAAATTGCTCTAAAAATTGCCAATAAAATCAGAGCTAATGAGAGATTCTCCGTGTATATTATCGTGCCAATGTGGCCTGAGGGTGTTCCTTCTAGTGCTGCTACTCAACGTATTCTCTTCTGGCAGGTAAACTCAGACTACCATCTTCAACTTTCCTGTAAGCATCAAATATATTCTGGCAAAACATTTGAATATGAATTTGACTCCTCCTTTCGTTAACATCTTCTATGTCATTTTTAGTCATACTTGACTTTTTTACATCATCAAATGCCTGCATTGCAAACCAAGAAAACATTATCCATGCATTATTAAGGAAATTATTATTCATACATATACATATGCTATATAAAGCTTGGAAAATGCTGTAACTGCTCTTTCTTCACTGTTTTGCGGTTCGCCCATGTGGTGTGCTCAACTGGTGGGCAGTTTTTCAGAAAATAACTAAAAGTGTGTTTGGACGAGGAACTTATACCTAGAATTTCATCAAAACTTGGAATTTAAAATTTCGTCATTCAAAATGACGTGTTTGGTTAAGTTGTGCTTTGGCATTTTGAAAATCCGACACTATTAAAACGATTAAATTTTGTCATAACCATGAATTTTGAAGCATCAAACTGTAATTAAATTCCATCTAAGTATAGGTGTCATTTCAAATTCCAGTTTTGCTGATTTTGTATTGAAATTTTAATATTAGATTATTTTTTTGGCCATGTACATAGAACATCATCACAAGAAAATCCTATTTTAGCCTAAAACTATGAGGTTCAAACTCGAGACCTCAGGCAGGGGGTTTGAATGCTCTACCACTAAGCTAACACCCCATTTGCTTTAATTTCAATCAACCGCGACCAGCATAACCACTTAGACCGCCACCACCTCAACCGCAACCACCACCACTACATTCACTTAGAATATACCACCATTGTTGGTCAAATCACCGTTGTTGCTGCTTCCTCCTTGTTCAATACCACAACCACCACTGCTGCCACAACTTGGACCACCACTGGTGGCCTCGCAACCACCGAGGGCCACCATTCCAACGCCGACATCGCCGTGACACCAATGCAGCCGCCACCACTTCAACAAGTAATTGTGGGCAGTGTAACCAACCATCGTCGCTTTCGATTCAATAAGCACCGCCACTGCCACTCCAACATCCAGGTTGCAACAACTCCGACCACAATGTGTACTATGGTCCATAAGCACGATCTCGCCACCACCATGAGCACCACGATACTCATTCGTAATGAATTCGAGGAGAGGCGGCGGCAGTGACGGTGGTGGTTTGGAAATAAAATGGGAGGTGTGGGCGGCAGAAGATTGCTAGGTGGTTGAAGGCGCAACCAATTGTAGGGTTCATCATAGAAATGTCTCTAAAGTATTCAAAATATTGAAAGTTACATTTAAAACCAGAAGTTTATAACATTAACATTGATGCCCAAACAAAATGCCAACAATTTTCCATCTGGTATCCAAACTAGAAATTGTTAAATCCCATGAGTAGAAATCCTTCATTTAGAATCTAGTCATTTCTAATTTCCTCAATGTTTCGTAATTCCACAACCAAAGACACCCCAAGGAAATAATAATAACCCATTATATTTTGAAACATGGGGGGTGAAGAAAATAGCGACTTTTTTGTTTGCTTTAAGAGAAAAGTGAAGGGTGAAGCATAGCAAAATCTAGTTATGTTATATAGATGTAGAAAAGTGCTGAGGTTGAATCTGAATGAGACATTTGTCATTTTTTATATAATTGGGTGAAGCATGTGGACGCACATTTGGACTACCCAACCAATTAAAATCATGCGTGTAGATATCTATAAACCTAAATGTGTGATATGACATATTGGTCATCAGAAATAAATACATTAATTTGTATCAATTTCAGAGATTGTTTAGTTTAGAACCCTTTTCCCAGTCTGAGCAGATATGGAGAATTGTATTTCTTTGATGACAAGTGCTTGGAAGATTTTAAGATATACTGAGACAAAGATTACATCACAACTGGTAAAGTTTGATAGTAAGGGCTTTCCTTTCTATATTAAGTTCTATTGACGGTTGAACTTTGTCGGCTAGGGATCATTTAAGAGTAGAATCACCAAAGATCATTTGAAATAGTATCATGCCATAACCATATTGTAAGACTTACTAATGTTGTGAAATTATGCAGCATAATACAATGCAGATGATGTATGATGTAATTTACAAGGCTTTGGTAGAGGTAGGGCTTGAAAAAGAATACGAGCCTCAAGACTATTTGAACTTCTTCTGCCTTGGCAATCGTGAGGCAGCAGACAGAGAAGACAATCCAGATGGAGCTAGTTCTCTTCCAAAAAATACCCCTCAAGTAAGTTTCTTTCCCCAACTTGCTTTTCTTCCACCTATTATCGTTTTAATTTATTCAGTCAGTTCATATTCTCCTTGGTCCTATATTTTTTGTACAGGCATTCAGCCGTAAGAACCGTCGGTTTATGATCTATGTCCACTCAAAAGGAATGATTGTGGACGATGAGTATGTGATGTTGGGGTCTGCAAACATTAACCAACGGTCTCTTGATGGGACTAGAGATACTGAGATTGCAATGGGCGCATATCAGCCTCGCTATACTTGGGCAAGTAAACGCTCCGCTCCACACGGACAGGTTTGCTCCGATCTGATAGAATTAATTGTTTGAACTTATTGGTTGTGTAGGCACTAATTACGGTTTAGTAATTTACAGTTGTGCCACTCTGATGTAATTCTATATTCATTCTTGAGAGTGAAAATAATAAGACGGATATATACAATAACTAAACAGTGATTAGATCTAATTAGTGCCTACAGGCTGTCCGTGGAAAAGGTTTCTTAATATTTGGTATCCAATCATATTGTCATCCTTATCCATTCAGACCCACAAGAGAAGGATGTCATTCAATGGTTGTTAGAAATCTCTTAGCAAGTTTATCACTCTGTCGCATTTGCAGAGCCTAGTTTTGAGTATTCCTGCTTGGAGCAAAATAGAACTTCCCGGACTGAGGTCTATAAAGTTCGCCCCTTTGTAGTTTTTGATGTTTACCTCACTTATCTAATAATCCCGAGTTGCCACAATTCCTTATTGGATACTGTGGGGCTCCTGAAGCTTCTTAATTGAGAGATAAAAATTAGAACTTCCCCCCAGAAAAACCCATAAATCTCTATATCCCAGCTCGAATTGTAGGTACAGGTATTCGTATTTTACAATTACAATTGTTTGGTGGGAGATTCTGGGTTGTTTAGTTTACTGGTTTAGTTGACTTATAGTTTCCTAATTAGGTTTAATTGATCGTTGATACTTCACTTTCCGTTTGTTCATTGGTGTCTTAGTCGTCGTTGTTGGGTTCGTGTTCCTAATTCATTCAGATTTCAGAACCACTAGAGAATTGATGTCATTCATGGTTGTTAGAAATGTCTTAGCAAATTTTTCTCTCTGTCACATTTGCAGAGTAGTTTTGAGTATTCCTGCTGGGAGCAAAATCAAATCTACCAGACTGAGGTCTATAAAGTTCGCCCCTTTTGTAGTTTTTGATGTTTGCCTCACTTATCTAATCCAGAGTTACCACATTTCCCTAGCAGATAATGTAGGGGGTCCTGAGCTTCTTAATACTTATACCTTAGATGTTTCCCAAAGAGAAGCAAATCACTAATATGTTATCTCAGACTGGAGGATAAATTGACGAAGTAAATCGGACTTTCAATGAAAAAAAATATTATGAAGAAACATATTATAACATCCATCCAAAGCAACCTGAAGAAGCCCACCTTGGCCAACCGATTTTCATAGGGTATATGGTTCCAACAATCCTATTATGTTCCGCGAAGTGGAACGATCCGCCTCTTAGGTAACATAGATATAACCAAGTCATCTTGTTGATCCAATCATCTAACTGGTGTTCCCGAATTCTTCTTGCTAGAAAACATAAGGTCCTCCCTAAGAACTTGAATTTCAAATAGAAGTGGAGCCTTGGAAGTAGTAGTCCTGAATGGAATCAACACACACAGTGTGTGCTGCTGTCTCTAGTTCATAGCAGGAATACATCCGAATAAATCACCAAGGAAACATAGAGATGCTAGGAAATTAGTGACATCATTATCGGCATAATATTTCTATGTATCTACATATAAATTAACTAATTCCGTGTGGCAACTTCTGGTATCAACAACTGCAGGTATATGGATATAGAATGTCGCTATGGGCAGAGCATATCGGCGTTCTTGAAGAATGCTTCGAACGACCGGAGAGCTTGGTATGTGTGAGGAGGGTGAGGTCCATGGGTGAGCAGAACTGGAAGCAGTACGCGGCGGATGAAGTAACAGAAATGAAGGGTCATCTTCTCAAGTACCCAGTTGAAGTTGATAAGCTGGGAAAGGTGAAGCCTCTCCCTGGTTGCAAAACATTTCCAGATGTGGGTGGAACCATCATTGGGAGTCTTGGGACTGGACCAATCACCATAAAAGAAAATCTCACCATCTGATCATATTAGGGGTTTTCAGAAATTAGCTTGCAGTTTGTTGGTTTTAGCATTCATCTTTTCCCTTTCTCTAGATATTGCTCGGGAAAACGGGCCGGGTCAGCCCATAGAGAAGCCCTCTCCTAGCTGATGGCTACAGCAGTAGTCGACAACGCAAACTCCTCTGGGCAGCTTACCACTTGCACAGCCACATTGGGTTTAGCATTCATATTTTATTTATTCTCTTGCTGCGACCTATTAGTGAAATTGTTGAATGACTAATGGGACATGTAAATCATGTTGTTGTACATGTTATTTTACCGATGCATTTATGGTTTTGATGTCTTCCTTTTCGTGTCTGTAAATTATAAGTACATGGTTTGCAATCTTAGTTTGTTAGTCACTCTTGTTAAATCATGGTTGTTTCAGAGATACTACACCTGTTTCTTCTTCTGCACCAACCTACTTCATTTTTTGTCACTCTCACTAGGTCACTTTGACCCGGTGATTTGATTAGCAAAACGATACAAAAATTTGGTAATCTTTGCATGGTCTCTACAACATTATGAAAAAATTGCCTAGATTTAGCTCGCTTTGCTATCAACATCACCGAGTCAAAGTGATCCAATTACGGATTGAAAAGTCAAACCAGGATTATAGATAATAGCTCATTTGTCTCAAGTTGTAGTACTCAGTACTCACTCATCCCTCTTGGAATAAATATTAGTAGTCAATTTTTGTAGGAGGGACAGGAGTACCCCCAAAACAATGGGCTTCATCAAGTAGCAAAAAATGGTCTCATGGCCCATTGGCTAGTGGGTTGAGCACTTGAGCCCCAAAGTAATCTCAGCTGTCCGTGAAAGATCTTGTATTGAATCTCTCCCTCCTATGCAGCTAACATTGTTGTAAACTTGTAATGACAGTTTTTTCAACAGGAGGAATATGGAATACGGACTACGCTTTGAAAAAGCCTATGCCAAACTAGCGAGGACAAAATGAGGATTTTCAATTTAAACCAAGGTCGCTTTAGAGGTATCACTTGGTCTCACATCTTCCTCTTCATCTTGACTTTCACCACTATTCACTGTGTCACTTTGACTCGGTGATTTGGATAGTAAAATGATGCAATTTTTGAATACTTTTCCCGTGGTATTGTAGAGTAAAAGTTGCTCTACAACATGGCGAAAAAATTATCAAAACATCACATCATTTTACTATCAAAATCATTCGGTCAAAGTGATTCAGATACGAGTCAAAAAGTCAATATGGTGTGGAAGAGGCGAGACAGAGTAGTAACTTGTTCGGGTAAAGTTGGAGTGCTCTGTCCTCTGGGAATGAGAGTACCCCAAAACACTATGGCTGCATTA